>JAHWGI010000083.1:482500-1682500 GCA_029379305.1 Frankliniella fusca | reverse complement strand
AGGCATACCCAATACATTTCTCAGTTCTCAGCTAACAAAATTTTAGACAGAAGAGGAAATTGAGCACCTAAGAAACGTTATAAAATTGCTGAGAAAATATGGATGAAATGTTTTTTTTATAAAAGTAGCAATTTTAACAATAATGCTGATACTAAAAATAATGAAATTTCCTGCGGCTGCTATTCGCCTCCTGGGCTGCTTCTGACAATTTCATCTCGATCCCAGCCCAGCCTAGCCCAGCCCAACTTAACCTAGCCTCGCTCCCTGCAGACGGGGCCGTGACGGCGGCTGTCGCCACGCCACGCAACACGTAGACAAGGCTGAGCAGACTGGAGCCGGGGAGAGGAAGTTTGTGATCGGTTTCGGCTCAAGTGCTGTTGGGTCCCGTCCCGGCCCAACCCTGTTCACAGTGGAAAATGGCTAACATAGATTTGCAATTTGTTTCGTAATTTCCGCTTTGCAATATTTGTGGTAAATTTATGATAGGCGCACTGCCCATCCTTATAAATGCCGAGACCACACGGGAAAAAAAAAACTTCGTCTTGGTTTTCAAGCAGCCCCCGAATTCGCGTCTATTTTCTCTATAAGAGCTGCTTGGTTTTTCCAAAACTGCTTGGAAACCAAGACGACGTTTTCTCCGTGGATGCGAAGAGCTTCTATTTCTACAATTTTCAATTGTGATTATTTGGCAACTTGCTTCATGGGAAATTTTCCCATGAGTCTCCGACGTTTTTTTTTTTTAATTATTAAAATTTTTCTTATTTTTTCTGGCCGTGTCCTAGTGGCCCCGGCCTCAGAGCGCGGCCGGAGCGACCCGCGACCTGCCTCTGCGCCGCGAAGCAACCCCCCGTTCTTATAGAAGGGGCGGAGACCAATTCGTCTTTCCACCACAAGACAAGGCCCCCCCGACCCCACCCGATACTCGTCTGTCGATGGTGCGGGACAAATTGTCCATCGGACGGAGGGAAAAAAAAACGAGTTCTGGGGACAACAGGTAAATAAGACGTACTGTACGGCAGCTGAGATCGATGATTGTACGGCAGAGGCCTTGTCATGCATGCGAAGACGATTGGGTGGATTGCGGCATGTAAGTAATTCATGGGAATATTAAAAATACCGGGTATAGAATTTTTAGAGTCGCAGAGTAAAACAAGCCTCTCATAGCTCTATAATTTTTACGTCAAATATTTAAAAAAAAAAGCTGAAAAAAAATAAACATGGACCGACATGGACTTTGAAGCCACGAGAAAGGTAAGACCCACCCGGAAATCAGCCTTATGGTTAGATGCACGTTTCATGCCGCAATTTTCTACTGTTTCGACTTATTGCAAACGTAATCCCTAATCGCACCCGGATTTTGAAATTTGAATCCGAATTTCCTGCTGGGAGAGAGCAAAATTTCCGGCAAAATTGACAGATTCGTCTTCATACTGTGCGAGTTTGCAAGCCTTACGGTGTGCAGCATTTCAAAAGTTGGCAGGAACTCGTCTCCCGCACGGGCAGGGCTACCAACCCTCCCGCCTTTTCTGCGCAGCAGCTCACGGAAGCTGACCGGCAGCACTTGAGATAATGTAATCCCGCTCTGTAGAGCGACCCGGGTCGAGTCCGGGTGCGCGTCCAGTGAGGACCCCATCAGGGGCCCCGGGCCCCACCCACACTGTCAAGACCTTTCAAGCACCTCGTCCAGCCCATCGAGTGCCATGTCATCCGTGTCACGAAACAAACGCCTGCAGACATGCAAAAGTAAGAGCACGACCTTCTGCTAAAGTGTCGCGATCAGACGGCGAAATGAATGCATAAATGTTCATAAACAGTGTACTATGACGGGGCCCCGCGGCAGACAGCTCAACAGCCCCAAGGGACTCGTTGAGCTGAGCCCCTCCCATTCGTCAGCAGCGGAAGTAGCTCTGAACAAGGCTGCAAGTCTGACGCCCCCGCCCGCGGCCCCGCCCGCGGCCCCGGCCCGGAACCGGCCCGGACCCGACCCGCTGGGCAGGTGTAACTCTTCTCCGGAGCCCGGATAGCGAGACTAGCGCTCCGGCGTGTGGAGTGTAAAGAGGCGAACGAGCCACTGCGCGCCCGGAGCCCGGAACCCGGACTGTAAATAAACTATACAAGCAGGCGCGACTCCGCCCGTCGACGCGCCTCCCGTGCTCCAGAGACGAAACTCGTAAAACAGGTCGCGACCCGAAACTTTCAGCTCGTTCATCAGCTGATGAGAGCAGTAACTTCTCGTCGCTAATACTGTTTAAAAAAATGTGTATAGCTTTTATACATCATGGTGTTTAGTTTTCACATCTATGCACCATATTATGTATAGCAGGAACTATAAATGACGACATGCCTAACATCTGTGCACTTCGAAAATGTATAGATGTTAAATATTTCGAGATGCTTCGAAGGATACATTTGGATGAGGCTTCGCATGTCAAAGCATAGAGATACGATGCTAACCCCCAACGGGAAATCAGCTATACACATGCAAAATGTCAAATAACTTTACATAAGCTAATGTTTATAGGAAGAAATATGCATATGCGACATAGTGTATGAGTATTAAACATTAGGAGCTATGCATCAGGTGACGTGCCGTCTTACTGTTCACTCGACGCTTGCAGTCGGGCCGACTCTCCTCGTGTCGGCGACCCCGCCTTTTCTCTCCCCTCTCCGCAATCGAATTAGAGGGATTTGCGGTCCAGTCGGTCCGGTCCTTGCGAGCGGCGGCAGCAGGCCGCACCCGCCGCACAAGGCGCCCCATGGCGCCCCATGGCGCCCCACCACCCCCTCGGGGGCCACGGGGGAGGCCCGGGGGTGGCCCGGGGGCGGCCCCGGCGGGTGGCGTACCCCCGCACCCCCATTGGGGCCGTGATCATCAGCATTCCCAATGCCGGCCGCGGTCCCTTTGCAGACTCGACCCGGTGCCCGCCCTGGCCCTGGACGAAAAACAACTGCCTCACCTCTTTATTATTAGATTATTATCGCCAAACTCTCTGAATGAGGGCCGCCGGGGAAAGAGGGGGAGGGGGGGATGCTGCTCGGGGGTTAGTAGTTCGGCTCGGCACAGCAGGCAGTAAGAGCCACGATGGAGGCGGGACTGGAGCGGAAATCATAAGAAGGTTTTTTTTTAAAAAAAATTTTTTTTTTTTAAACCAGAGACGGTTGTCTTACTGTTACACGCACGCGCAAATATCAGTTTGGTTGGGGATTCACATTATTTGCTGTGACATTGAAGGGAAAAAAACTCGCCTGTCACACAAGCACAAACTGCATATCAAGTGATGGGACGTTTCGACGCTTTGTCAGATCACGATCCGCACTATTAAACCAGTGGCCTCCTTCTGAAGCGAAAATTGCTATTCTTGATTGATGAGGCCGAACTTTAGAAACATTACAAATTGATTAAAACTGTCATTCCTTTAAAAAAAGGACCAGATTTTGGTTTAAAAAAATTAATAATTGTCATTTAAAAAAAAGAATGCCATATTTCTGGCAATTGACAACTAAAAATACCACAGCGTTTTACCGTGCGTCGCGACCACAGACGGAAAAAAAAACACTTCATTTTCCGGATTGTCTCCTCCCAATTTGCTCCGGTACCGTAGCGCTAGAGCAGCTAGAGTCGGAGTCGGCAGACGAGATCGACGCGCGGACACGAGACCTCGCTACCGGCTCCCTGCGCCCCGCTGGCGCACAGCCAGACCATGGCGAGGTGCGTGGCGGGGCGTAGCGGGGCGCGGCGGGGCGTGGCGGGGCGTGGCGGGGCGTGGCGGGGCGTGGCGGGGCGTGGCGGGGCGTGGCGGGGCGTGGCGGGGCGTGGCGGGGCGTGGCGGGGCGCGGCGGGGCGCGGCGGGGCGTGGCCGTCCCCACGAGGCGGGGCGTCTTCGTTCGTGAGTTGACACGCCCGAGGTGGATCGGATCGGCAGCATGGCTCAGGTGCACTCTAGTCCGGCACTTCCTCCCCCGCGCGGACAGAGAAGAGAGTGTGAGAGAGACGGCCGACTCCAAACTCGAGCGAGTGAGAGAGAGAGAGCGATCAAAGCGTCGGCTTACTCCCGCCCCATCGCCCCGCTAGCAGACCCAGTCCGGCTCCATGTCTGCAGCACTCTCGCTAAACTCAATAACATCCCCTGACGGGACGAAGCGTCGCAGGACACGGCCCCGCCCAGTGGCGGATCCAGAGCCAGCCTTTGGGGGGGGGGGGCAAAGTAGTACTTTTTGCCTACTTACAGGGGCAAAGTATTACTTTTTGCCTACCTTTCAGGCGGCTACCGAGGAGCCATGGGGCAAAAGGCCTGTCGCCCCTCCCCCCTGGATCCGCGCATGGCCCCGCCCCCGCCCCACCGCCCTACCACCCCGCACGCACTGATCGTGTTCTGATCAGATCTCCCGGACCATCATACACGACCACCGCAACTTTCTTACTCCGGATACAGTCCGGTTCATCACGAAATGGAGCGGCACATTGTGCGTTCGGGACCTCTTACTCCCTCGCGCACCGGCAATCCACTTAAAATGAGATCCCGGAAGCGTAAGGAAGGCGGAGGGAGAGGGGCCACAGCGAAAGGAGTTTGGCGGAGTGTAAAGGAGTACGGGATAAGGTCCGGGAGATCTGCGCGGCTGCAGAGGATGCAGCCGAGGGAAGGATCACCAATGCAAAAAGGGAACAACGATTTTTTGGACCTATGATTTTTAGTCACGAAATAGCCTTAATTTGGTTTTGAATTTTTTTTTGCATCGAGAACTGATTTTTTTTCTTCTTCTTTTTGTAAAGTTTGATTTTTTTCACCTGTTTCTGACTATTTAATTGTTTTTTTTTCAGTTTTTTGTTCATTTGTTCACCAGTTTACTGATTTATCTGTATCTTTCTCCTTGATTTTATTTTGATTTTTAAATTAATTCTTTGGGGGTAGGGGCGTACAATGATTTTTTTGAGGCCCCCCCCCCTTTCCCCCCAAATCTCCTCGGCTGCGGCGCGGTACGGCGTCTTTACAGGTAGGCAGTATCAGCACTGCACAACCACGGCGAGAGGGAGGGAGAGGGAGAGGGAGAGAGAGAGAGAGAGAGAGAGAGAGAGAGAGAGAGAGAGAGAGGGGGGGGGGGGGCAGGGAAGAGGGAGGAAAGGAGAGAGGAACAGTAGGGTGGGGGTGGGTGAGGTCCGGGAGGCACGCACCGTCGCGGTTCTAGCGCGACTGAACTCCTAGAGACACGTTGCGCCTGGGATGTAGGCAGACGGCAGCACCGCGTCGAGTGCAGAATAACAAAGCAGGGACGGGGAAACGGGAGAGAGGGAGGGAGAGAGAAAGAGAGAGTGAGGGGGGTGGGAGGCAAAACCGAGAGAGAAAGAGGACCGTTGGTTATGCGACAGAGGGAGAAATGGGGGGTAAAGAAAGAAGGGGCGGCCAGGGTGGAGCGCGGGCCTAAAACAGGGTTAGAGGCAGGCCGGGGAAGCTTTTGCAGCCGCCCCACACCCCGCCCCGCCCCGCCCCGCCCCGCCCCGCCCCGCCCCGCCCCGCCCCGCCCCGCCCCGCCCCGCCCCGCCCCGCCCCGCCCCACCCCGCCCCGCCCCGCCCCGCCCCGCCCCGCCCCGCACCGCCGAGGGTGGCGGCGGCGCTGCGGCGAGAGGTTGGCGATGTGACTTGACAAGTCAGCCTCGACCTGGAGCAGGCTGGCCCCGCTGCAGACTCCACGGCACAATGTCACCCCGAAGGACCCTTCACTATAAATTCAAGCATACACCAACTTTTTTTTCCCCTGAATTATTTTTTATTCTTCCCAATTTTTTCTTGATTGTTTTTTTTTCTTTCTGATTTTTACTGAGTTTGTTTTAGGGTGTACTCTGATTTTTTAGAGTGAAGGACCCCTCGATGTCAAGCCACTCGCCGGGCAGGGTGGAGACCCCTGTGAGAGCAGCACGGTCACGAGATTAGTGGGCCTCTGATTGGCTGGGAGTTTTCTGGCGCCCGGGTGGCCGAAAATGTACCCTGTGCATGTGCGAGGCTAGGGCGACGGACGGACTAGGACTAGGCTCAGTAAGAGCCCCTTCTGTCCTGAGTCCCTACTGATAGCAGCTGCGAGCTGACTGACAGTCCTCTGCTCTGCACGCGGTAGCGCCGGAGCCGTAGCTAGTCTCGCGTAGGGTGCCGCAACGTCCACAGAACTCCAGCTCAGCTCAGAGAATCACGTGACCGAGGCGCATCTCTCACTGGAGGGTCTCTAGGTCAGGGCGGGGCGGGGCGCGGTCAGGCGGGCACGGTAAGGACTGCTGGCCCAACACAAGGGTCCAGTCCGAAGGGGAAACAACTCTGAAATTTTTGTACACCTCGCAATTCAGAAAAAAAAAATCAGGAAAAATTTACAAAAATTTTGGCAAAATTCGAGTGAAAATTCACAAAAATTCACCAAATTTTACGAAAATTCACAAAATGTGTACACCACAATTTAGAGTTGTTTCCCCCTCGGTAATGTTGAGGGCGGGGCGGCGGGCGTGGTGGGGCGTGGCGGGGCGCACCAGGCCGCACAGCATGGCCACCGCGCCGCACCGAGGCGGGGCGGGGCGGGGCGGGGCGGGTGCGAACTGCCGGCTAAAAATAACGCCGGTCCTCTCTGTTGTCATGCGGACCAGCAGCGCCAGGACGGCCCTTGCCCTTGCACGCGGAAGGGGGTGGTGGTGTCGCCGCCGAGTGGTGCGCCCAGGGCATTACGTATGTGTAGACAGAGCTTTATTGTTAGACATGCCCCCCCCCCTCTCTCTCTCTCTCTCTCTCTCTCTCCCTCTCTCTCTCTCCCCTCGTCCGTCTTCCTTCTCTCCCGACAATGCGGATGGAAATGCCCTTCTCCTCTTGTCTCGCAGCTGTCCGCTCCGCCCGTAAAACATCTCATTTTATTCGCCGAGGCAGGCGGGCGGGCGAGCGGCAGCCGGAGATTCATGAACTGGCCCGCCCTGCCCCGCCCCGCCCCATCCCTTGCCGTTTTAGTGGAGCCCTAACCTCGCCCGCGGAGCTGCTGAACCCAAAACCCTGGAGATGAACTACAATTTGATTGCGCCCCGCCCAGCGCCGCTTCCGCCCGCTGGACTGACAAAACCCTCCGGTCCAGTTCAGAGCGACCCTCATGGTTTTGTTTTTCTTCTCTCTCTCTCTCTCTCTCTCTCTATACATCCGCAAAGGCTTCAGGATAGCTCTGAGGCTCCCCAGGGCTCTCGCGACTTCTCCAGAGTTCTCCAGGGTGTTTCGGCCGGTGCGTCTTCAGGGTGGGCGTTTTTAAGTGAGACATAAAATGTAGAAACAAGCTTCTTTCTGAAAAGTCTCCATCGAGGGGGTATTAACTCCGAGAAAACTTGCACAGAGTAGCTCCGTATTACACTGTCTTACGCGGCATTACACCCGTAATACATAAAAAAAATTGGAATTGTAGAGTATATTTTGATATTTTTTGGTATCATATTACTCGTAATACCGTGTAATACCCAGTCAGGTGTACAGGGTATTACAGTGAATACCCCCTAAATACCCTTGCTGAATACCCCCTCGGTCTCCATGGCGAGACCGGCGCAAGCCAAAACTAAACAAAAAAAGAGCATAATTTTTTTTAAATTTAAATAGAAATCTGCGAAAGAAAAAAAAAAAATTGGTATCTTTGTTTAGCAAAATTCAGGTGCTTGAGACTCCCTCGGTGTGGGGTGCCACGTGATGCAATTGGGGTCGTAACGGCGCTCGCGTGTCGGCAGGGTGTTTAGCAGGAGAGGCACCGTCCCGTCCGGAGCGACCACCTCGCTCCTCCGTCAGGCAGAGAACGAGCAAGGAAATGAGAAAGCAAGCGAGCAAGAGCGAGCAGGGGAGAGAGAGAGAGAGAGAGAGAGAGAGAGAGAGAGAGAGAGAGAGAGAGAGAGAGAGAGAGAGGGAGAGAGAGAGAGAGAGAGAGAGAGAGAGAGAGAGGGAGAGGGAGAGGGAGAGGGAGAGGGAGAGGGAGAGGGAGAGGGAGAGGGAGAGGGAGAGAGAGAGAGAGAGAGAGAGAGAGAAAGAGACAGAGAAAGAGAGAGAGAGAGAGAGAGAGAGAGAGAGAGAGAGAGAGAGAGAGAGAGAGAGAGAGAGAGAGAGAGAGAGAGAGTCAGGCTCACGCTCCCGGGCGAGTCCGCCTATCCGGCAGGCAGCGTGAGGTCACCAGTGGGGCGTGACGCTCGCGGGCATGGCATAACAGACCACCGCAAACACAGCGGTCGCGAGCCCAGGGTGGGGCGGGGCCGGGCGGGGCGGGCCGAGTTACCCTACATCCACACAGTGGCGGCGCCGGGCGAGGGCAGGGGTGCGGGGGGTGGGGGGAGTTCACCTGATGAGCGCGCGGGCCAGCTGGTGTGACCATGACATCACACTAATCTAACTGGACCGCAGCTGCGCGAGCGGCCCCGCCCCGCCCCGCCCCGCCCCGCCCCGCCCCGCCGGGCAGCGACAATAACACTGGGACGGCTGAGGGGGCGATAAAGTGGCCGACACTGCAGGGCGTATGGGTCAGAGTTTTCGTTCGGGTCGGGTCCCGCGGACTGCGTTCAAAAGCGACAGGTGCAAGTGGACGCTCGAATTCGATTCCACAGTATCTCGCTCGCACATGCCGTTTTCGGACGCAGTTCGGGTCCCGTTGCAACGAGTACCCATACCCAAGGGTACCCGAATGAAAACTCTGGTATGGATCGCGATTGCCTGCGCTGCAGGGTCGCGGCCCGACCCACCGCCACCATTAACCTGTAATGGGTCGGTGTTGCCGGAAAAGTAGGCAATCAGTTGCCCGAAGACAGTATTTTAATTTTTCTGAACTTCTGATGACATTTTTGCTTTAAGTTTTTTTTGCCAATTTTTGCCATTTTTTGCAATTTCTTGCAATTTTTCTGCATTTTTCTGAATTCTTCTGGATTACGAGGTGTATAAAAATTATCAAAGTTGTTTCCCCCTCGGGGGTAGTCAGACCCACAACACCGTGCAACACCGTGCGTACTCTAATAGACCATTTACAGTGTTGCCAGGAGGCCAGCAAGCAGTCCAAACACGGTGAAATAAAGCGGGGTGCATTTATTTGCGCCTGCCCACTAGGTAACACACACACACACACACACACACACACACACACACACACGCCAGTACCATCCAGGACGTCCGGGTTTGGACGGGTTCGACATACTTCCTCACTTTGACGCCGTCACAGACCCTACTGGGAATCTGACTGCGAGCTTCGCTGAACCCTGCCGCACTGTACAACTCAGGTAAGCTCTCACTAGTGACGCTTTCACAGTGCGCGAGCCCACTGGTCGGAGTGTGCTGATAAGAGCTAGAGGGGTGTAGGGGAAGAGGCGAGGAGGCAGCCTCCACCACCTCCGGACGCGCGCACCTGGTCTGGTGCTAGCCGCACCACCTCGTACAAAAGGTGTCCCGGGCCGCGAGCGGAATATCTTGCGAGATCGCAGCCTCGGGGATGCTAATCCGTCCAGACAGACACCTTTGTTCTCCGGGCCCGGCCGCACTCAGGGGGCCCACCACAGCTTTGCCCACAGACTGGCCGCCCTCGCGCCCGACCGCCAGGAGGAAACTCGCGGCCATATTCCAGACGCGCAGAGTCGGAAATAACACTCCAGCGGCGGGGTAAACTCGTCTGGAGTGCCTTTCCCCACCCTCAGGCTGGCTGACATCTCAAAGCTTGTCGTCGGACGCTGCGACCCCATCCCGCACGCTGTCCGGCGCCGACACTATTTTCCTCATTCTTATTGCCACATCCGGCCGCCCCGCCGAGTGTTTCCGCAGGGATCTCTTCCGCTTGGAAAAAAAAACGCAGCCACGCGGACGGACACAGCTGGAAAATACTTCGGGAAAATGTTTCAAGGTACCCTGCAAATCCTGGAATCCAATTTCTCACCCAAAATGGGAGAGGACACTTTTCCATACTAAATTAGAGATTTTTTAACCTCACTCTTTTCGAGCGAGACATT
The DNA here is from genome assembly GCA_029379305.1 of Frankliniella fusca. Taxonomy (NCBI): domain Eukaryota; kingdom Metazoa; phylum Arthropoda; class Insecta; order Thysanoptera; family Thripidae; genus Frankliniella; species Frankliniella fusca. The sequence goes on along the minus strand of JAHWGI010000083.1, from coordinate 1,672,530 downwards.
TTTGAGCCTCGCTCTATTTGAGTAAGGATTTTTTAACCTCACTTAATTTGAGCACGAATTCTCACTTTATTTGGGCGAGGTCTCAAAATTCTTTCTCATAAAGGGCGAGGAAAAAAAATTCTTTCTCTCCAGAGAGTAATAAAAATGCCCTCAAATTCTCACTAGCTCGTATGAGGGCGAGAATTCTGACTCGTAGATTTTCAGTGTATATACGATTTTCGAAGCGTCTCTGTATTTCCCATACGGCGAGCAGCCCCCCTCCCCCCCCCCTACCTCCTCCTCAGCGGCACACGGAGGCAGCGCGCCGACCTCAACCTCGGCAGCGCCCCCGGGGCGGAGCGGGGCGGGGCGCGCAGCTGGCCCGGGCTAATTCTCTTCTGATGAAGACGCAGTGCGGCGAAGTAGCAGGGCGGGGCGAGGTGGGGTGTGTAGCAGGTGGGGAGCAAGAACAGTACGAAGCAGAAGAACGACTGTTTTGTGCCGCACAACCGATGCAACAACCAAGAACGGCAGGAACGATATGGGTAAATGAATTTCCTTTTTTATCACGTGCTGACGAAACACACGAATTCCTGATGCATTTTGTTGTGCATATCATATAAGCATGCAGCATCATCAGGACACTACAAACCCAACAGTCAGCTTAGTACTCTGTTCCTTAAGTGTACTTCAAAGCAAGCATTTGGAAAAAGTGTGTACTTACCATAGCATTATGCCATGGCAGGCATGCACTTCCTAGTGCATACCATGGCAGGCATGCATTTCCCAAGTGCGTACTTTGAAGTACACATTAGGAACAGTGTACAAAGTTGACTGTTGGGTTTGTAGAGCAACCCTAAAAGTAGGCACAATATCATGCATAAACATATGTACAATTTGTGCATAGTTATGCACAATTCGCACATATGCATTAAAATTGTGCATACTTATGGTTGTTTTTAATTCTTCATGTTCACGCACAAATAAAATGCATGGGGGTTTAGTGTGAAGCCAGACACCATCACTGAACAGGATGGCGAGGTTGTTGAGGAGGAGGGCGCTAGCTAGAGAGGGGTGCGGCATAGCGAACCACAAGAGCATCAAGTCACAGGCGCTAATGCCAGGAGCTCTACGATTCACAAGCTTGTGAATGGAAGCGCTTGTGACTTTTAGCGGCGCTTGTGACTTTCAGCTCTTGAAGGCCGTCGAGGGGAGCGAGCGGGGCGGGGCGGGATGAGGGGGGGGGGCAGATCAGCCTGGCCTCACGTTATCAATTCCGATCCCTTTTTCATGACGACTCGTGTTCACTTGGCAGCATCCCCCCGTTCAACCGACACACACACACACTCTCTCTCTCTCTCTCATTATCACTCCATGCCATGACGCCCCTCATGGAGCGCAGGACCGATAGCGACGTGGCAAGTAACAATAAGCGTGCTTGAGCTCTGCTCATATATAGATTGGTCCACTATATATAACTTCAGAAGTCACCTCCTAGGAACCCCTAACGTGGATCTTCAAAATAAAAATATCAGGATTTAGGTAAGGGGCCGTGCAGATAAAAAAAAATCGCATTCCGACACAAAGCCATAAGGCTACTTCGTGCCTAAAAAAAAATCGCCTGGAATGCGGAGAAGCAAATATAACCACATCACCTCTAAAGCTTTACATCCTTTTATTTAGAATCACTATAATTGATTTTTTTATGGAGTAAAATTTCTAATTTACAATACATAGCATGCACACGACAAGTTGAAACCAACAGGAACAGGGCTTAGTTATATGCGAGGCAATTTCAGTAGTTACTATAGAAACTCAAGTGTGTGCATAGCACGCTTCTTTTGGAGTCAACCACAAAGCACACTGTAAAATGAAGAGTGCTTGCCAGGCATGCTTCAAATAAAAGCATGCCTGGCTGGCAAGCTTTCATTTGAAGCATGCCTGGCTTGCATGCTTTTATTTGAATCATGCCTGGCTGGCATGCTTTTATTTAAAGCATGCCTGGCAAGCACACTCCATTTTACAGTGTGCTTTGTGGTTGACTCCAAAAGAAGTGTGCATTGCACACTTGAGTTTTTAGAGTATCTAACGATTGGCTTGCCCAATTCCATTTCACCTAATCTCGCAGTAACAACTTAATTCATTAGTCTGAACCGCGCGACAAAGCTGCACACCATCCTTCCTATACAATAGCTATCAATCCAATTGCGTCTGTTGGAATTCAAAATGTTGTCACTTCACAAAGTTCAAAACAGTTGAATATCAATTGAAGACATTATTCAGTAGACTTATCCATAGTATATATTTATAAAAGCCACAGAGTATCAAAACACTAACAAATTACATTGAACACTGTATATAAGGTGTACCGGGTGTTTCTTTGCGTACCAGTGTGGCGGGTTTGCCTACCCTATTCACCTGTGAGGCGCTATGGACCCTGCAGCGCTGGTAAGAATGCAAACCCGTAACACTGTTACGTATTCAAAGAAACACCCGGTACAATAACATCCATTCCAAACGTCAAAAATGATCCTGATACTGCGTTCAGGCATTATGGGTTCCCACTGAATCGTAATCCTACACCACTCTGATGAAAATTGAAGTTTTTCATGACTTAACAAAGACCGGTAGTCGGGGAATTAGTGGTATTGTGCCTGGAAAAAAGGGTAGCGGTGCGTGTTTTCGAAAATTAATTTGCAAATAGTTGACTATGAGCGCTATACTGTACTGTACATGCCCGGGAGCGCTAAGTTGTAACAATTTCTTACTTCACTCTTTACACTCAAATTGCTTCTCTTTCAAGTGGGTGCGAACATGTATTCGAAGAGCACTCGCTGCGAAATATTTTTTACTGCACACTGTGCACTCAAATGGTCTCTCCCCCGTGTGAGAGCGGAGGTGAACAATCAGACTCTGACTGCTGCCAAGTTTCTTACAGCATATGGAGCACTCAAATGATTTCTCACCCGTATGAGTGCGGACATGAATACGCAGACCGCACCTCCCAGAAAATTTCTTACAGCATATGCTGCACTCAAATGGTTTCTCTCCTGTGTGAGTTCGTCCATGTTCACGCAGATGGTGACTTTGAGAAAATTTCTTACAGCATATGGTGCACTCAAATGGCTTCTCTCCTGTGTGAGTGCGTCCATGTTCACGCAGATGGTGACTTTGAGAAAATTTCTTACAGCATATGGTGCACTCAAATGGCTTCTCTCCTGTGTGAGTGCGTACATGTTCACGCAGAGAGTTACTTTGAGAAAATTTCTTACAGCATATGGTGCACTCAAATGGTTTCTCTTCTGTGTGAGTGCGTACATGTTCACGCAGATGGATACTTTGAGAAAATTTCTTACAGCATATGGTGCACTCAAATGGCTTCTCTCCTGTGTGAGTGCGGACATGTTTACGCAGAGAGTAACTTTGAGAAAATTTCTTACAGCATATGGTGCACTCAAATGGCTTCTCTCCTGTGTGAGTGCGTAAATGTTCACGCAGATAGTAACTTTGAGAAAACTTCTTACAGCATATGGTGCACTCAAATGGCTTCTCTCCTGTGTGAGTGCGGACATGTTTACGCAGAGAGCAACTTTGAGAAAATTTCTTACAGCATATGGTGCACTCAAATGGCTTCTCTCCTGTGTGAGTGCGTAAATGTTTACGCAGAGAGTCACTTTGAGAAAACTTCTTACAGCATATGGTGCACTCAAATGGCTTCTCTCCTGTGTGACTGCGGAGATGAGTCAGCGCAGACTCGCAAGTGGAAGCTATCCTACTGCATTCTGCGCGCCCTACTAGTTGCTCTTCTAGAAGACTGCGAGAGTTAGGACGAGAATGGTCACTTTTGAAATTTTTCTTTCTGGAGACATCAGAGTTTACCCTGCTTCTCTTCTTTCTTCCACAATCGTTTGGTTCATTTGTTTCCATTCTCGTGATGGATACTGTTTCTCTATGTACGATGCTGGATTTTCTCTCACCCGTATTTTGTCTGAAAAAGAAGGAAAGTCATCATTTTAATATTTTTGCGATACTCAAGTTGTACGTGTTTCCGACCCTGTTCACAGTTCTCTGTAAAGGCGAGAAGTCGATAGTGTCAGGTAGTCCTCGGATGCCGGCACCAGCTAAACATTCCCATGCAGATGAACACTGTTAAAACTTTGCAAAGAAAAAGTTCGTATTAAAAACTAAATAGTTCGTAAGTTGCGACTGCTTCGCATCTGCGAAGAATTTCTTCGCAACTTACGAATTATTTACTTTGTAAGCCGTAAAAAGTTCGTAAGCTGGCGAGGCGTTGCGAACCATTTTCTTTGTAATGCAAACTTTTCCTTCGCAATGCGAAACATCCAGTTTCTTTGCAAAGATTGTTCGCAAGGTTTCAACAGAGAATCGCAACATATTGAGTCACATATTTTGAGGGACATGTGCAGCGCAAGGTGCACGGGGCGGGTGGATTAAGTGCGGAGGGAAAACACCACGGTATACTTGTTGAGTGCAGGACGAGGGGCACGTGAGGTTGCCAACGATAACCAGCGCGAATCGCAAAAGTTTTTCTACACCACGGTATTTTAAAACTAATCAGAAAAAAATTCTAAAATTTAGAATTTTTTGGAAAAAACAATAACATAACAATACAATGAAATTTTGCCGCAATACACGACATTTAATGCACCAACATTTGTTTAACCCTCGCACATATAAGCCTTACGGTGAATTTCACCGTAAGTTACAGTGAATCTTAACCGCAATAATGTATAGTGAAACTCGCCGTAGTGTACAATGTGACAGCCACCGCAGTCTACGGTGAATATTCACTACAACTAACGGTGATGCGATGCAGTTTTCACCGTAACTTACGGAGAAATTCGTCGTAAGGTTTATAGCGTATGCGGTGCGGGGAGGCAATGCTATCGCGTCTGCTTACGTCACACGGAAGTGCCGTCATCCAGCCTTGTCCCCCATTCTCCAGCATCCACAGCCGCTCAGCCGGACCGAGCACGTGGCCGGGCCGGCAAGCTTCGCTATCGCTTCAACGCAATGCGGGCCACATCAGAGTTGCCACGATTTCAGTGGCCTAAGCGCGGGACACAAAGGTGCTGCAATCCATGCATGCAATCCATGGTTGGCGCTGAAGAAATTTTCAATTCAGTGCTCCAGCGAGGACACTACTGGAGATCCCTCAAGGTGCTTGAAACTAGTGCCTTTTGACAGGTCTACACTGTAAAAATTTGTTGTAAAAAAAACTACAAAAAAAAATTACAGGTTTCGCGGTTAAATCGGTGAACAGATTCTTCCTGTAGTTTGATGAAACATTTTGTGAATCAACAAGAAAAATCGCGAAACAACAGATAAAATTTGTAAACTTACGGAATTCTTTTGTAAATTTACAGAGTTTTTGTGTAAATGAACACGAATAAAAAGTAAATTCACAGTCAGTTCGTTTAACAAAATTCACAGATGTCACCTGTTAATTTACGACATGTTTTTTTTTACAGTGTAGTGCCTGTGTAAGGGCAACAAATCTGTGGCACATTTCAAAGGGAGGGCTTAGCACCGATATTTCACCAGAAAAGTCGCGCTCCCATCTTCCAAAATAGCAGTCGAAACGATGTAAAAAAAAATATCACTTAAGATTCACCAACACTCACAAAAATTTACAAAGATTCATAAAATTTGTACAGCGTTTTCCCCTCGACCGGGGGTGTAAGCGCCGGCAGCTCCATGACAAACGGTGCCCTGTCACACGAGCCCTTCCCCTCCCCCAGCCTCTGCTACCCCCGCCCCTCCCCCCTCCTCCTCCTCACTCTGGGGAGCCACTACTGTATCGCCAGAATTTGACCCATCGGCCGGATCCAGTGGGCGGGGGCCCAACTGCATGCCACCACTGCCGTAAATTCTCCAGCGACACCAGAACGTTGAGAGGTCGGCTGATGGCGTTTTAAGCACACACGCGCAAGGGCATTTTGTAGTACTTTTTTATACCGTGCCACGTCCGTGTTTGTTCTTTGTGCGCTTCCATAGCAGCTGTGGTTTCTTAAAGTGGTAAAAACCACCCGCAAAGTCAAAATATCCTGAAAAATGATGGCACGACAACCGAAACTGGATTGCAAGGTGGCATCTCAGAGAGGTGTCAAAATTAACCAGCCCACCCCTGCAAAATTCCAACCACAAGCCAAGCCGCCCAGCCTGCCTGGTGCGCAAACAGACCCCCTCCCCTAACTCCTTCCTTCTCCAGGAGGGGTTTAATGTGGCGTAAAGGACTATACAGCGAGCGGCAAAGTGTTAGCAAGTGTTGAACCCAAGGGCGAGACGGGCAGCTACGCTACACCGAAAAAAAATAAGGCCGCTGAGAAATAAAAATCCACACAGCAGCAGTGATAATACGAGCCGCCACCGTCACCACCGCTCTGGTTTTTAACAGGGTACGTCCGGCCGGCAGCGCATTACTCCAAAGGGCAGGCTGGACAGATGGGACGGCGTACAGATAGCCTCGTGTTGTGCAGATTCATGCGAAGCATTTTATCCGCAATTTTCCGCCGGCCGAGCAGGCTACTTTTTAAGTTTTGCGTTTTTTGTCCAGCCGTTTCCCCCGTCAGCCGAGCATTTCCGAGCATTCCTTGGTCAGCTTTGAGAGCTGGTCTTCATTGTGTGGTCCATGCGCTCGAACAATGCAATAATCAAACGTCAGCCAAACGGGATACCAAAAGAGATAGGTGGATGGATGGGAGAGGGGGAAAAAATAAGCAATATTGCCACGATGTCAAGGGATGAGCATGATCGATGCCGCAATGCTATCTGGAGCAAAACAACGCCCCATGGCGCCCTGCCCCGCCCCGCCCCGAACGCTCGTGCTGCCAGCCCGTCAGCCCGCCCAGGTGGGGGTGGCTCCCACCGTAATCGAATTATGATGGTCTGCGTAATTTTGTTCCTTTTGCGTTATGGCGACGCTATCAGGGAGAAGCAGACCGAACGCGTCGGGTAACGCGTCAAAATTTTAACCATGTTCCAGAACCATTCACTCATTCAACGCATCCTCCCCAGAGGGCTCTGCGTTCAATAATTTATTTTTAATTATATATTCTTAATTGAGGGGAAAAGAAAAATGCCTTTTTACTAGTCCATAGGTGTTTTGACGTATCAAAGGTATCATTTGCCAAAATATTAACAATAATAACAAATAAAAAATGCGGTCTCTAGTGCTGCCATTATCTTTTCAGGCACATCAATTTTCTGAGAGCGTCGCTCAAATTATTAAATTGGTCGTCAGACCTGAGCCAGCCTGATAGTGCAGCAGACTTTCGCCCTTATCTCGCTCATCCGTCCCATTCCAACGCTCTGCTCCAGCGGCAGCCTGGACCGGACCGGTACGAGCAGGTCACAGAGCAATCCGTCCGTAAAAATCAACTTCCGCGAAGCAGCTCCGGAACGGCGCACAGCTATCTGCCTCAATAATATTTTTCTTTGTCCTGCTTCGCCCAAGAAGACTGAGAAAAGTGGAATCAGAGGAGAGGAATAAGGGGGGAGAGGAGCGGAACACACTGGCGTCTCCGTGATTAATCTGCTTCAGACACAAAGCTAAATTACGACTTAAGGCGCATCTTGCTGCTTCTGCGATTAGGGCGCCTTTCCGTCACACAAGCCGCGCGCGCGAGCCTTTCATCCTCGTCTCTTTTCTCTCTACTTTTCATGCGATTACAAGTCGAGGTCCGACAAAAGCGCGGCGCGCGAAAGGAAACAGGCAAGTTTTGATTGGCCAAAACATAGACATGGCGCGGCAACGGCATGGCGAGGGAGTCAAAACAATCCAATCAAGACTTTTTCTTTCATAGCGTCCTTTTTATTTTTTTTACGAAACATTATTTCATCAGCACTGCCCTTTCAGACAAGTTCACTGCACGAGTTTTAAAAACAAAAAAAAAGGCACATGGCAAAACAATCCATATATTTTAAAAAGACAGAAAATACTTGGAGAAAAAATAACGAAAAAAGAAACATTGATAAAATGTTCAGTAAAACATCAAGATAATTTCAGACAAAATTTCAGAAATTTCAGAAATAATTTTCGGTCACTTTCTCACTAAATTTCGATCTTTTATCCCAATTTTCGATTAAAAAAAATTATTTCGTTTATTTTTCTTTAAAGTTTCTCGATTTTACTATGTCTCTCTCCTAAATTTAATTTGGATTTTTTAAATTTTTTACTTATTTTGGGGCGTACAATGTTTTAGCGAAGTGACTTCCCCCTCGGATATTCCTTCTCCACGGGTTCAACGCGCTCTTCCGCACCGGCCGGCCGGGTACCGACAGGAGCGAGTACCTCCCGGCGGCACCCTCTCAATGAATTAGAGCGCCCGTGCCAGCCGCGCCTCCGTCCTTGTCGCACTCATGGGGCCCGTCCATCCCTAACACAAGGCACCGCCGTAGGTGCGACAAGGACGAACCAGGGACGGGAGCGATCTTCTGAATCAAATGGTGGCGGAGACCAGCGCACCCAGCCGAGCGCCCGCTGGCCAGGAGGACGTGGCACGTGGCGGGGCGGGGCAGGGCGTACCAACAATGGGAGCAGATGGAGTGTAGGGCCATGGCGGGGCCATTGTCGTCACTCGCTTATTGGACTTATGGAATCCGCAGCCACCGCGCCCCGCCGGCACATGGCACTGTCAATAATATTAGATTCAGGACACATTTTAGAAATGGCGGTTCGCGAAATGTATAGTAAATAGAAAATACAATGCGTTCCTGCTCGTAATTGAATTTCAAGTCGATGCGTAGTGCTTGCAATTTTAAGACTCAAAAAATGTGGAGGTGGGTGGAGGATTGGTTCAACAGCGCAGTTCGCAGTTATACGGCAAAAGCAGGAACACCGTCACCTCGCTGCTAGGATATGTCCGTCCAGCCTTCCTCAAAAATACAAAACAACAGCAACGAAAAAATTTCGACCATGATGTTGAAGAGCGATGGCTCCAGCAGCGGATCGAAACGCAACGCGCTATCGAGGCGGCCGCATGACTTGCACCACGGGCTGGACTAGGAACCGGGGCGGAGCGCGGCGGGGCGGCGGGGCGGGGTGGGGCGGGGTGAGGCGAAGCGCACGAGACATGACGGCGAGAGGATCCCCGCGCAAAAGTTCATCAGGTGCATTAGTCCCCCTCCCCCCACCTTTCCACGCCCCACGGTCTGCCCCACAGAGCAGAGCGTTACACAAAGGCCATCCCAGCCGTACCGAGACAAAAGCCATCCTCTCATCTGAGTTGCGCAAGTCCTGCGTGCGCCCCGCCCCACCCCGCCCCGCCCCGCCACTAGCAGCTACTCGTCATCTCGCTCAGGTTGCGAAACGGGCGATCATTGTGCCGGGGGCAGAGCGCTCTTCCCCGCCCCGCCCCGCCTGGCCCCGCCCCGCCCCGCACTGGACGACCGGACCGGCCTTCACGCCCAACTTGACCACCGCGGAGAGAACGCCCCTACCCTCGCAATTTCCGGGACCAAGACACACACACACACACACTCACGAAAGTAAAGAAAGGCGGGAGAGGAAGGCTGGCCACTAGCGCACTCCATCGAGCACTATCGAGGAAACGCTGGTGAGTGCAAGCTGGAAGCAATTGGGGCCTCTGGCCTCGCCTCAACCCGCCAGGCCAGCCCATACCCCGACCGCAGCAGAGGTTCTAAACTTATCTGTATAACACGCATTCATTTTGAGAGAAAAAAAAAAATGCATTTCAAAGGTTATGAGGGGTAGTGCATCTTGCTGTAGTACTAGGTTAACCCATACTCAAGTGTGGACTGGAAAAGGCATGAGAATTCGCCAGCAACGCTAAACGATCATAAATCCATCACAAGAGTTTTGTTAGGAAACCCAGCCCCCTCTCACTATCTTTCTTCTCCATTCATTCATTTACTCACTCACTCAAACCTACAGCGAGAAGACATTGACAGGGCTGCAGTCGCGCCGATGCTGCCAAATTGCAATTCCAATCCTAATCGGAAGTCTGGACAGGCCAAACGCGATCGAGGACGGACGTAGCCGGGTTGTAATCCGATTAGTGCCGAGCGGAGCCAGCGGCTGGGCTGGCAGACAGCGCGTCAGCCGGACTGACAGGGCTGGCAGGCAGCACGGCTGGCGCGGGGGGTGGGGGTGGGGGCGTAGGCCGCTCCATCCGTAAAGTAGGCCGCGATGCACCACATCGCTGTGCAGCACGTCGGCCTAATCGTCAGGCTGCGAGGTGGGCAGGCCCGCAGAGCATCCGTGTAGCCAGCCCGCCTGCCGGGTAGGCAGGCCCGCCACACAACCGCGCGCAACGGGTCGGCCTACCCGTCAGGCTGCGAGGTGGGCAGGCCCGCAGAGCATCCGTGTAGCCAGCCCGCCTGCCGGGTAGGCAGGCCCGCCACACAACCGCGCGCAACGGGTCGGCCTACCCGTCAGGCTGCGAGGTGGGCAGGCCCGCAGAGCATCCGTGTAGCCAGCCCGCCTGCCGGGTAGGCAGGCCCGCCACACAACCGCGCGCAACGGGTCGGCCTACCCGTCAGGCTGCGAGGTGGGCAGGCCCGCAGAGCATCCGTGTGGCCAGCCCGCCTGCCGGGTAGGCAGGCCCGTCACACAACCGCGCGCAACGGGTCGGCCTACCCGTCAGGCTGCGAGGTGGGCAGGCCCGCAGAGCATCCGTGGGCAACGGGTCGGCCTACCCGTCAGGCTGCGAGGTAGTGCGTTCTTGTGATTTTTTTGTAAAGAAAATTTCTGTCACTGTTCTGACACTTTTACCCCCGTTTCTGAATTTTTCAATTTCTTCACGGATTCTTCGCTTATTTTTTCTCGATTTTCCGAATTTGTTTTGTCTTTCTTCCTGATTTTTTTAAAATGACATTTTTTGGGCGGGCGTACAATGTTTTCTCAAAGAGACCCCCCCCCCCACGCGTTTTTCGACAAGGTCGTTAAAACAAAACCCTGCGTAAAGAGTGGGGCGCAAATCCTGTGTACCGACTGCTTTGCAGAAGCCGATGAAAGGAGCATTCTGCTAATACTAGTCCGCGAGGCCCGGTCATGTCTGAGGCATATCCGAGAGCAAAGCCTTTCATATCCAGCGAGCTACAGCCATGCGCTCGGCACGGGTCTTTCAGAGTGCGACAGAGACGGCTCGCGCACGCGACTTCATCTCTCTCTCTCTCTCTCTCTCTCTCTCTCTCTCTCTCTCTCTCTAACTCTTTTGTTGCTGCCGGACTCCCTTTGAGTTTGTCCGCGGGTTCTGCCTGTGGTGGTAGGAGAGAGAGAGAGAGAGAGAGAGAGAGAGAGAGAGAGAGAGAGAGAGAGAGAGAGAGAGAGAGAGAGGGGGGGGGGAGGGGGCAGCGAGTACAGAGGAGGGAGAGGGCACATTCTCCCAGCCCGCCACGCTCGGTTTGCAACTAAGATGACTCCCCCCACCCCCCACCGCGCGCTATTTGCACAGCAGGGCCGGCACTCGGCGGCGCAATGGAGTGGGCAGACACAGGGGCCGCTCTAGCCGCTACTGCCGCCCCCGGGACCAAACGGGTAGCGACAAATCTTGTTTGGGATTAGGACTGACAATTATTTGAGCGCCTATTTCAAATGCATGGCTGAGCGGCTGCGCTGCGGCCTCCCGTACGGAAGCCACCGCGTGACCCCTCTGCTCGCCCACTCTGCAAACTCAAGTGTGAGACAGTATCACACTTATTACTGCAGTACCACTGTGTCTCACACTTCCAAAAACTATTTTCTGACGTTGAATAGCAATCACGTTTTGGAGAGCAGCATCAGCTTTGGTTTAAAATCCCGGTTAAAACGAGCTACCATGTGATGGGGTTCGAAACAACAATAACATTAAATAATCGTAAATTAATGGTTTCGAAAATTTATATGGTCGTTGTTGTTTGCGATCAGAACCCTATCACATGGTAGCTCGTTTTAACCGGGACTTTAAACCAAAGCTGATGCTGTTCTCCAAAGCGTGATTGCTATTCAACGACAGAAAATCGTTTTTGGAAGTGTGAGACACAGTGGTACTGCAGTAATAAGTGTGGTACTGTCTCACACTTGAGTTTGCAGAGCACGCTCGACGGGGGACTTGCTCATTTAAAATGTGTACATTGATTTTTTTTTTTTTTTTTACTTTGGATTTTTATGCATGTTTTTCTTCTTTCATTTTTGGTTCTGATTTCTCATTTGATTTTTCGAGGAAAATTTTCGTCAGTTTTTGATAAATCTGACCACTAACCCCAATTTCTGAATTTTTTAAAATTTAATTTCGGTTTTTGGTTCATTTTTTCTCGGCTTTTCGGATATTTTTTTAACTGTCCTCTTGATTTTTTTTCATTTTATAAATTTATCTTTTTTGGTGCGGTAAAATAATTTTTCGAAGTGATTGCCCCCTCACCCACGCCTTCTCCTCCATTCTTCCTCACAACGTCGCTCCACTTTTTTTCCTTTCTTTTTTTTTTTTCTACCGTCTGCCTCCCGGATGATCCGACAACGCGACGACGCAACCCCCTCCCTTTTTTTTTCCTCCTTGTCACCGAAACCCCCCCCCCCTTTTCCTCTCTCTCTCGCTCTCTCTCGCTCTCTCTCTCTCTCTCTCTCTCTCTCTCTCACACACACACACTCACCAAGGTCGACGCACCTGCTTCCTTCGCACATTACAGAAAAAAGTAAAGTATGAGCAGAGCCAGTGTTCCCAGCGTGTCACGTGAGCTACAAGGCGAGGGGAGGGGGATGGGGGGGGCGGGGGGGGGGGAGCGCACCGGGGCCGGGCCGGACGCGGTTCCTGGAATAGGCGACTTGAAGGTGTGCAGGGAATCGTTTCATAACCCATTCCACCCTGCGCCGTGCGCGACCCGCCGCCGCCGCCGCCGGACTCCACACGAGACCCGCAGGAGGCCGAGATAAGGGGCGACAACTGTAACGCCTGTGGCGGGGAAAGTCCAGGACGGACGATACCGCCGTAGAGTCACCAGCAGCAGGATGGCGTGCTGGGAGAGAAAGAGCGCACCATGGGGGGGACCACTCATACAAATGGTGTAAAATCATTATTTTGCCCATTTTGTATTTTTTTAAAAAAAATCTTGTTTTGATTTTTCTTTTGATTTTTCAAGTATAATTTCGGTCACTTTGTTGATGACTTTTGATCTTTTCCTTCCTATTACTGCATGTTAGCAATATTTTTTTTTGGTTCATTACTTTTCAATTTTTCGGATTTTTCAGCATCTCTTTTCTTGATTTAAATGACTTTTTTCGGGGCCGTACAAATGATTTTGCGAAGTGATTCCCCATCTCCCTCGCGGAGCATACACTCACTTGCTCTCTTTCCCGCTCGGCCCCTCTGCAACTTGCTCAGCAGCGCTCAGCCTCAGCCTCGCTCTACGCGTGGTCTCTTTGCAGAATGAACTATATCAACTAACTGCGCTGCTCGCTGCCGCGTCCTATACGGGGCCCTACATATCGACCACCTGTCCAGAAACAGGCCCCACAAGGAGAGTGAGAGAGAAAGAGCGAGCGAGGAGCGCGCGCGCACACACACACATATGGTCTGGTTTAGCTTATGAACATACGGCATCACAGCAGCCGTTCACTATCATGTCTGCCGAAACACGCCTGCGCGCTTGTGCACTTGTGTGTGTCAGAGAGAGAGAGAGAGAGAGAGAGAGAGAGAGAGAGAGAGCGGCCGCGTGCGTACAAGTATGCGCGTGTGTGCTTTGGGGCGAAGTTATTTGCATCCGACTTCAAAGTCCAGGGTGTCGAGCGGCGACCAAATATTAATTTCAAGGGTTAACCCCTGGGAATAATTATCCCCAGTTTTCCCGCGTGAAAATCATTAAAATTCAAGGGTTCTTTCGGATTTTTTTGACTTAAAATTTCGCTCGTCAGTAGATGTCTAATTGGTTGAACTATACTCGAAAAGGTGTATAGTTTTTGAACATTTGGAACTAAACACCAATTGATGTATCTAGAACTAAACATTTGTTACCAGTGTATTCCCGGGCTTCCCAGATTTCCAGGGTCGCTCGACACCCGGAAGTCGCTTCCGCATAACGACTAATTACTGATAGCAGCGCATCCATAGCATAGGACGGCAGGGGTCAGTAGGTGAAAGGGGGGAGGGAGGAGCAGGGTCTACGCGTTTGATTCACGGACCGCGACCGAGACTAGAGCAAATTCAAGGAGACGCAGGAGGAGGCGAGAGAGAGAGAGAGAAATGAGAGAGGCAGGCTTCTCTCTCCATCTCGTTCCAAACGGCTCAACGAGACGTGCCAAAGTTGAGCTCAGGTCAGGTCCGGCCCGGCCCGGCCGGCAGAGAGAGAGAGAGAGAGGCGCACCGTTCCTCTCAGCCGACAGGCGCGTTGGCTCGAAGAAGAGCCCGCCAAACTAAACCACCTCGCGGTGATAAAGAGCCGAAGCGGCCAAACTTACGCCGTCCCCTCTCCTCTATCCCCAGCGACCCCTCATATATAGTCTCGTAGACTCCTCACCTGAAACAATAGACGGAGGAAAGAAGAACAGGTTAGACAAACGTGGCAGAAAGAGGCGGCGGTGGCGGTGGCCTCGCGGAGAGGGGGGTGGTGGTGGGGGGGGGGAAGGGGGCGGTATCTCCTGTGGCAGGCTGGAAACAAAGAACGGCCCAGAGCAAATACAAACACACGCACGCGAGCGAGCGCGCGCACACAGGCGCACGCCTACCGCGCGCGCGCACACAGAGGGGAGGCGGCACACACATATCTCTCTCTAAGCCCCTGGCTCACATGTCGGACTCAACATTCTGTTTTGAACGTTTACCAGGAGCACCAAATCCACGAGGAATCATCGCCGCCGTAAATTTTCATTAATTCGACGCAAACTGCCCTTTTTGAAAATCTTTTTATTTCTTTTGCTGAGCAGCTCGGTGCTTTACTCTGCGTTGTCTTTTGCTTTTTACACTGCGGGCCCGCACGTGTACAGCCTCTCTCTCTCTCTTTCTCTCTCCCTCTCTCTCTCTCTCTCTCTCTCAGCCAACGTATCTCAACTCTGTAAAAATGATTGCAAACAATTGGTTCGTATTTCAAACTTTTTTCTATGCAAGTTGCACACTAAACCCTTATGCACTTTTTTGTGCATGAGCCTTGCAGGATTTTACACAACCATAGTTATGCACAACTTTTCCTGCATAACTATGCTTAACTCTGTTCCTTATGCACAAATTCGTGCAGAATTATGCACAACGTGCAACATAGTTATGCATAAAAAGTTGTGCATAACTATGGTTGTATAAAATTGTGCATAAGTGTTTAGTGTGTGCAAAGAATTTAGTTTGCAGGAATTTGACCGACATTTTACGATGCAAGATGCTCGATTCTAAAATGCAGTTTTAGTGGCAAGCTAACAAGCTATGCTTGCCAAGCACCTAAAACACTACGATCACAACGCCACTGTTATTCAACTAATGTGACGTCACAAATGTTACAACGTAAGTCGTTACAAAATTGTACTGTTAAAATCTTGCGGAGAAAATAGTTCGTAAGCGTCCGTAAGAGTTATTCGCACGCTGCGAAGCATTCAGCTGCTTCGTATTACGAAACATTTTCTTCGGAATATACAAACAAATCTCTAAGGAAGGGCTTGCGCGAGGAAAATGATTCGTATTACGTGGCATTACAAAGCAGCCAAATGCTTATAAAGAATTTACTTCTTAAGGAATTTACAGTGTGTGTCACATTCGTTTGGACGCGAATCCAGGCTTAGTGGCGACGGGCTTCGCCGCATCATGTTATCAGACGTCATGGGATTCGTCTTGTTATTCATGACTAACAGTGACCAGCACGAGCCCATCCACTGTAAAAAATATCTTTGTAGATTTACGATAAATTTTGTAAATCGTGATTTACGAAATATGTTGTAAATTTACGACGGACCGTTTTTGCTCGTGAATAAATTTCAAGCCGAAATGTAGTGCTTGTAATTTTACGATTTGCAATTGTAATTTTACAACTGCACTTCGTGGAAAATTTTCCTGTAAACTTACGACTATTTTTCACAGTGTCTGAGGCAGATCAGTGGGTTTTGACAGCGTGGCGCGCAGCAAACGCAGCGACAAACACACATGCAGGCGCGCACATTAGCACAGTGTTTATATTGCAAATAAAAGCGATGGTAACGGCTCGGGACAGGGCCGAGAGACTTGAGGACCAGTTTGAGGAGCCGTTCCTCGGAGCGCTGGGGTCAGAGACCCCGCCAGGACACGTGCACTGCGTGTGATGCGATAAGTGTCGCCGACGGACCCGGGCCAGAGAAGCGGAAGGGGAGACGGAGAAAGGAACAGAGTGGTAAACTTGAAATCATTGGAAACGATCCAGCGCGAGAACAATTTCAACGAATTAACTAGGTAGGCGCACATAGGGCACGTGTCGGGCTGAGCTAAGGGTGCGCCTCCCTAGGCCTGCGGCCTCGCCTGCGGCGCTTTCAGATTGTAATTGCTAGTTTGTTTGATTTTTTTTTCAAGTTGGCAAGCTAGCCAGGTTAATTCCTATCCCATCACGCTTGGCTCAGCCCGGAGGTCCACCTTCACCCTGCGGTGCAATGTAGGCCTAGGCTGAGCTATTTCGATTTTTATTTAGATATAGATCTAGATTTAGCTCAGCAACAAGTAGCTAGCAGTCAAAACATCAAACATACTGGGTGTTCCGGTTCAGGTCGGGTGGACTACGCGCTGGCCGCAGGCGCTGCAGGGCGAGCATCCCCTCCGATGCTGTGCTCCGGTGCTAGAGTGCACAGCTCAGCGGCGGCAGGCAGCCACCAGGGCAGGCGAAGAGCGGCCTACACCCACACTTCTCCATAATAAATTTAATCAGCACACTAAATGGGAAAGGGCAATTTTGTACCCCAAAAATGGTAAGATTTTGTGCACATCACCTGGTTGGAGCAAGTTGTTCACATTTAAGGGCTGAATGCGTATCTAAACTTGGACAAGTTGTCTAGGAAAATTTGAGGAATTTGTCCCAAGCTGGTGATGTGCACAAAATCTCAACATTTCTGGAGACAAAATAGTCCTTTCCTTTTGGGGTTGGTCAAAGTGGGAAAAAAAATCATATAATTTGTGAATTAAACTTGTGAGTTGTGTACCCTGACGAGGCAGACCCTGATACATAAGTCACGCTTTGCGCATTACGTACAGGAAAATAATATAATCACGAATTGAGGACAATACGTGCCATAACTCTTTGGGCAAAACAGCAACCTCAATTGAGCAATTGGGTTATAACGGCGGCAGTACATAAGGGAGTTCAGACACCTAAACCATGACCAGCTTTTGCTGTATCATCGACGCCGTGATACAGATAATCGAGGGGTCAATCCACGGTGGAGTCAATCACTCGGTTTAGGAGCGTACACACGATTATCGTTTACCAGAGATTACTTAGTTCTCGGTAAGTTTATTGAAGAAAGTTGAAATTTATGTAAACTTTTGTATATTTCAATGAGGGAAAGCCCAAAACAGCATGAAAAACGACGAAAATATGGAGTTTCGGGAAAAAGATTACCAGGAGTAATCGAAAAACGTGTTATTCACAGGAATACCAGAGTAGTGGACCCCTCGGTTATAATGAAGACCAAAGAAAAATGCATGGAAAATAACGTGAAAAAAATTAAGAAATAAAGCGTATTTCTAAATTATTAAGTACGCGGAAACAACAAATAGGACCACTGAAAAGATATATATATATATATATATATATATACATATATACATATATACATATATAAGTATTTATAAATATTTTTCTATTCACCTTCCGTGTAGTTCCCGTGCTCTTTACAGCACTAAAATACCTCATTCAAAATGCATATTAACAAATTTCTAGAAAAGAATTCAAGATAAACAAAAGAAACTTGGATACCTTATGCAAGGTAATTTGGCTCCACCATTTAGGAAAATCAAAATATACAGGACTTTTATTTGCTTTCTGATTTTACAATTTTGAACACTGTTTTGACATAAATATAATGAAATAAAGCGGACGAAAAGGTGACGACTACTGTGTTCGCAAGAAGTGTTTCTATGGAACCAACTTACACTATTAACTCTCACAAAAAGAAAATTCTAAACCGTAAAGAGTTTGACGAAATCGTAGCTTGTTCTTCAAATCGTTATTGCAACATTTATCTCCCTACAATGAAAGTTATTAGGCAAATCACATTAGATAACATCGGGAAGTAACATCACATTGCTTATTCTAAGACACACAAAAAACTACACAGGCAAAACGACATTGCAAGCCTACGCCCGCTTTCAAAACTACTCAGAATACAAAAGAAATTTAGCTTAACAGAACTACCAAACCCTATTCGTCCTATCTCAAATGTTCAGGAACGTTTTTTCAATATGTTTGATTCCACTTCAGAGCAACAACAAAAAGTAATGTAGATTTTGTCAAACGAAAATTTCTAGCTACACTCCTAATTGTCATATGTGACTGAGGATATGATTTGCAAAGACAGCTATTTCGATAAAACTGCTAACTGCACTGAAGTAGCCCCCCTTTCAAGTGCGGACACGAGCTCGAAGATGCCTCCCTGACAATAATTATTTACTGGACTCCGTGCGCCCGGATCGTTCTTATCCCGTAAGGGTGCGGTGCGGAGGTAAGTACGCAGACCGCTTCTAGTAGCAAAGCTCTTCCTGCACACAGTGCACTCAAATGGTTTATCTCCCGTGTGTGAGCGTAAGTGCTCACGGAGATGGGCAGAAGAGAAGATAAAAGAATTTCGTGCACTCCATTCACTCAAATGGTTTCCCACCCGTGTGGGTGCGGAGGTGAGAACGCAGATTGGTACTAAAAGCAAATTTCTTACTGCACACGGTGCACTTAAATGGTTTCTCTCCCGTGTGTGTGCGGAGATGACCACGTAGATTGCAGCTGCTGGAAAATTTCTTACTGCACACGGTGCACTCAAATGGTTTCTCTCCCGTGTGGGTGCGGAGGTGACCATGCAGAGTGTCTCTAGCAGCAAATTTCTTACTGCACACGGTGCACTCAAATGGTTTCTCTCCCGTGTGGGTGCGGAGGTGCTTATGCAGAGTGTCTCTAGCAGCAAATTTCTTACTGCACACGGTGCACTCAAATGGTTTCTCTCCCGTGTGGGTGCGGAGGTGAACATACAGAGTGCCTCTAGCAGCAAATATCTTGCTGCACACGGTGCACTCAAATTGTTTCTCACCCGTGTGGGTGCGGAGGTGAATATACAGAGTGCCTCTAGCAGCAAATTTCTTGCTGCACACGGTGCACTCAAATTGTTTCTCACCCGTGTGGGTGCGGAGGTGCTTATGCAGATTGCCTGTAGCAGCAAATTTCTTACTACAAACGATGCACTCAAATGGTTTCTCTCCGTTGTGAGTACGGAGGTGAATTTGCAGACCGCCACTAAAAGCAAATTTCTTACTGCACACGGTGCACTCAAATGGTTTCTCACCCGTGTGGGTGCGGAGATGAGTACGCAGATTGCCTGTAGTAGTGAATTTCTTACTGCACATTGTGCACTCAAATGGTTTCTCTCCCGTGTGTGTGCGAAGATGAGTACGCAGACTGCCACTAAAGGCAAATTTCTTACTGCACACGGTGCACTCAAATGGTTTCTCTCCCGTGTGAGTGACATGTTTCCGCAGAGTGCTTCTAGAAGCAAATTTCCACTCCTCCTTCTCTGGTGCTTTGCAGAGTTTAGTTGCAGGAGTTTTTGGAAGAGCTTTTTTCGGCACAAAACGGTTCTCTTCGCACCTCTCTCTGCCGGCGCAGTTGTTTACTTGAGGAGAAGACATAACAATTGGAGCCTGCGGTAATCTCTGCGTGATGCTGACTATTTAACTCGCACTCTGTCTGAAAAAGAAGGAAAGTGGCCGTGTTAAAAACATAGTGCTGCAGTTCCCTCTCGATTTTAGGCACGTAAACATGGAGCCAAATGCCGTTACGCAATTGAGTAGATCAGAAAATGACAAAGTCGCCCTTCAACTAAGTCTTAGTGGTGTGTGCGTTACGTGACAGCTGCCCCCCCCCCTCTTTTCCCCCCGAGAAAACACACTGCAATGGGGAGACAAATCGGCAGATTTCAAGAGTGGGTGAAAAAGGGAAAAGGCGGGGGGATCAAAGGGTCAAAGGGGAGCCTGACCGCGTAGGGACGCGAGAAATTGAGAACGACCGAGTTAAACGTAGCGACCCGGTTGGACGGCGGCTATCCTGCCGCCGGCGTGCCATGTCCCCATCTTGTCCGTCAATCCCAGAGCGCGGCCGCAGATGCTCCCTGAGAGGAGGGTTCCCCCGAGGGTCTGTCACGGGCCACAGTCACCGGAAAGGGGAGAGGGAGGGTGGCG
Organism: Frankliniella fusca; assembly: GCA_029379305.1. Lineage (NCBI taxonomy): Eukaryota > Metazoa > Arthropoda > Insecta > Thysanoptera > Thripidae > Frankliniella > Frankliniella fusca. Next base: position 1,652,215 of record JAHWGI010000083.1, on the reverse strand, counting down.
ACTCAGGGCATGGAAATGAGAGAGCGACAGAGACAGAGTTCGGAGAATGTCAAAATCCAACACAGACCCAGTATGGGTCTCGAACTTGAGACCGGTTGCTGGGCAGTTCCCGGCCACCGACTCTCAGAATTGAGCTGCGAAGCTGCGACCAAATAGGACGCTCATCCGGCTCCATTTCGAGGCTCCATGCAGACCAGTCTGCACAGCTTAGCGTGCAGAGGTAGGGACAGAGTCTCACACCACGCTTGTTCAAGCAATCCATAAGTCCCACCCCCGAGTGGACGGGAGCAAAGCGATCCGAACCGAACTTAAGTTCGGCTTCTTGCCCAGGGTGTGGGGTGGACATCAGGTGCCCACCACCACCACGCCAGGCTGGTGTATTGATGGACAGCGAACCTGCCAACCAACGCAAAAGAATCGGGCGGCTACCGTCCAGCGGATCCGGGATAAGGAGCAGAGAGAAAGAAAAAAACAAGAAAACGGGGAAGAGAGGGGGTTGGGGACAGTTTCTTCAGGCCCCCACAAGTTAGCTCAGCGCCACGCTGATTCCGCGATTCCTACTGAGGGGCGGGGCGCGGCCGGCCGCCGCACCAGCCCCACACCACACCACACGCTCAGTCCAGCCTCTTCGGCAGTTATAGCCCGTGGCGCCCCACCCCCTTGCTGAGCGGCAAACGAGGAGCGGCGCAACAAATAGGCAAAGAGGCGCCTCGCCGCCCGCTCTGCAGCCCCTATACATCCACCCCCCTTTACAGTCCCCTCGTTCACTTACTCTCTCCTCTCCCTAATCCGGAAGACGTCTTTACAGAAGCTACCCCCGCTGGAAGCTGTGCCCCCTTCCCGCAGGCAGCCCCCCCCCTCCCCCTTCCACTGATTGAAGCGTGGCCACGCACACAACGACAGCGAGGAATTCGTTATTTACCTTTCAAAGGACACATTGCTATTCCGAACACAAACCTCATTTGAGAACCACGACGGTTTCGGGGACGGCGCTCCTAATCCCACCTGCCGCTAGAGCAGCTGGCTGTAAGACTGCGACCCCTAAGTTGCCGTAGGCGCTAAACCTACTGAACTTTCCAGACAATTTTCTTGGCTATGCCTGATTGCTTTCTTTGATTTATTCGTCAGATTTCACGTCCAGAAGTTTACATGTTGCTTTGACCGCCCTCACGTCGCCCGTCGCGTCGTGACCTCTCACAAAAGCGGCATGAAATTTCGAGCGCAACGACGACTCGAGGGTACATTTGGATGCGGCCAGCGGGCTTGAAAGTGTTGGCAGAGTGTTTCCCAGCTAATGGGAAGTGGGCGGGCGACTGGGGCGGAGCAGGAGGCAGTACCGGGGAGAGGTGGTGCGAACGCGTTTAGCTGATGAGTGCTTCCGCCAAAGCGCCAGCCAGACCACTGTGCAGCACGCAGTGTCTCATCAGCTAATGAGCCCCTCCCCCGGCCGCATGGCGCTGCACCACATTGCGCTCGCTGCAACACACATTCCCCGACAGTGGTATCTGCGCCACTCTGGATCAGGCGTTCGTCTGAAAAGTCCGCAGATCCTCTTCAATGACAGCCACCTGTTCGGCACGGAATACGTCGCCCGTCCAGTAGGTACTGCATCGCATCTAGCTTTCATGCGGGGTCGCACGGTAAGCAGAAACCTCTGAATCAGAGCGCGCATCTCGATTTCACACGGCGCTGCATTTTTCTCTCTCATATGGGTAGAAAAGCAGGACAGCGCATCGCAAACCGAGGCGTGCTCTCGGATTCCAAGATCTTCGATTACAGTGCGTTCATAAACAACGAGCCCTTTGGAAAAACCATTGTACGCCCCCCCCCCCAAAAAAAATCATTTTAAAAAACCAAAAATTAAAAAAAAAATCCAATAAAATCAAGAAGATAGATCCAGAAAAATCCGGAAAATCGAGAGCAAATGAACAAAAAATCAAAACAAGTCAGAAATAGGAAGAAAAAGCTCAAAATTTTTCTAAAAGTGACTGAAATTTTTCTTCAAAACTCAAAAGAGAAATCAAAACAAACGAAACAAAAACAAAATTCAAGTCAAAAAATCTTTGTTAACATTTTATATGAGTAATCGCCCGCTCAAGGGTACAAATGCATATCATGGATCATCGCTATCTATGAGCGTCGATAAGATTCTGACACTGAGAAGAGCCCATGGCATTTTGTGCCCCTACCCTCTTCTAAGTTCTCTTACTGGAGCAGTATCTGCGCGGACAGTCTAAAATTCAAGTTGAACAAAGACCTTTTTAGTGACACGAACTATACTTAATGTTATCCCACATTTTACTCGCAACACGTCCCAGAGGTGTCTGTGCCGGGAGCGAGAGCGAAACAGCTCTGAAATTTTTGTTCACCTCGTAATTCAGGAAAATTCAGAAAATCTAAGAATAATTAAGAAAAATTATCAAAAATTTATGAAAACTTCAGGAAAGGTCGGGAAAATCAAGAAAAAATTAATAAAGGTTGGGCAACATTCAAGTGAAAATTCTCAAAACTTTCGATCACAATACTACACACAAAAAAAAAATTACGAAAATTCACAAAAATTTACAAAAATATCAATCAAGATTGGTATTGAAAGCAGATGATACCGCAAGATAAATTGATATTAATATGATATAAGTTCGTCTGAATGTTAATATTACAAAGTTAACTTCGAAGATTGAACTTCAAAGTACATTCCCAGTTAACATTTTTTTGACTTTGTAATGAACACATCTATCAATTTAAAAGAAAACTGAAAACTTTACTGCAAGTCGAGTTTCTCAGAACTCAAAAGTAATTTTTGGAAACGTAATACGAAATAAACCTTTCATTTTACTTTATCTGCGCTTTCCGGTTAACTTTTTCTGCACCAGGGTTGTTTTTCCGGAGCTTGGTTTTCTATGAAATTGGGACTTGCATTCAATTTTTCGCGAATAAACAGTTCTTGCTCAAGTCAAATCATCATTTTACTCTACAACGAAACTCGACGGAATAAGGTGCTCCTTATTCCCGTGTAAAGCTATCCTGACCTCTCCATACTGGAGCACTGTGGATTTTCATGCAATTCGGTTGCTATCGGCTGCGATAGCGGTCGGGTACGCTCGGGTCTTCGCGGGCACGGGCATCGTCGCCGATGCGATATGGGCGCACTCTAGTCGGGGAAGCCTGCACCCACTTCTCTCTTCGTCAGCCATCTTGTTGCTTGTCCTTGTCGTCGTGTGACTGTTGTTTCGTGTTTCGTCTCAAAGATCGAGGAAAAACTACGTTTTCTCTTGTATTTTACTTCAAATAAAAGGTAAGTGTTATTATGAAGTGGTTTTCGTAATCCACGAATGGTGCTACGTTTTGGTAACATATGATTTTGTACGTGATGGTTTGAAAGCCTATGAGGCGAAGTAAAGGCTCTTTTCCAGATGGTAAACAATGTTTTGCTACTCAAAATGTACTCTTTCTTGTATATTTTGTTGAAAAAGGACGCTTCAAACTGTCTCAAAATAATTTATTTTACGTAGAGCTGTGGAGCCGATTCAGAGTATATGATTTTTCAACAACCATAAACTTACTTTTTGTTTACGAGGACCTGAGGACCTCTTGGTTCAAAGGCCAGGCGAATGCATATTTAAGTAGTTATTGTTTGTTTTGGTTGTTTTAACTAAATTTTTTCTTGTAATACCTCTTTTTATTTCATTCTAACTACTTTGGTTTGTATTCTTATTGCAGTGGGGTGCTGGAATTAGAGGCAAAGTAACTCCAAAAGCATTTATGTTATCATCAGAAGTGTGGAATAGTTATTGCAGCTAGCTAGCAGCCGCAGTTTGATCATCACAGTTTTGAGTTGAGCAGGAAGAATGAAAGTATAGTAGCTCATATCAACGGAACAGGATAAGGAGAAAATCACTTCTGATGATACCATGCTACAGTTTATGGTAAGTTTGTTTAAAAATTTGAATCTGCTACTCTACTGACATTGTTTTTTAAAATAAAACCAACTAATTTGGTTTGCATTCTTATTGCAGTGGGGTGCTGGAATTAAAGGCACAGCAACTACAAAAGCATTCATGTTGTCGTCAGAAGTATGAAATGGTTATTGCAGCCAGTTTGATCATCTCAGTATGGAATTGAGCAGGAAGAATCAATCAAAGTATAGTATCTCATATCAATGGAACAGGATAAGGAGAAAATCACTTCTGATGATACCATGCTACAGTTCATGGTAAGTTTGCTTAAAAATTTGAATCTGCTCTTCCTACTGACATTGTTTTTAAAAATAAAACCAACTAATTTGGTTTGTATTCTTATTGCAGTGGGGTGCTGGAATTAAAGGCACAGCAACTATAAAAGCATTTATGTTGTCGTCAGAAGTATGAAATGGTTATCGCAGCCAGGTTGATCATCTCAGTCCGGAGTTGAGCAGGAAGAATCAATCAAAGTATAGTAGCTCATATCAACGGAACAGGATAAGGAGAAAATCACTTCTGATGATACCATGCTACAGTTTATGGTAAGTTTGTTTAAAAATTTGAATCTGCTCCTTCTACTGACATTGTATTTAAAAATAAAACCAACTAATTTGGTTTCCTTTTTATTGCAGTGGGGTGCTGGAATTAAAGGCACAGCAACTATAAAAGCATTCATGTTGTCGTCAGAAGTATGAAATGGTTATCGCATTCAGGTTGATCATAACAGGCGAGAAGAATTAATCAAAGTATAGTAACCCATATCAAAGGAATAGGATAAGGAGAAAATCACATTTGATGATACCATACTACAGGTTATGGTAAGTTTGTTTAAAAAATTAAACTTCTTCTTTCTACAGACCTTGTTTTTAAAAATCAAACTAACTAATTTGGTTTGTATTCTTATTGCAGTGGGGTGCTGGAATTAAAGGCACAGCAACTACAAAAGCATTTATGTTGTCGTCAGAAGTATGAAATGGTTATCGCAGCCAGGTTGATCATCTCAGTCCGGAGTTGAGCAGGAAGAATCAATCAAAGTATAGTAGCTCATATCAATGGAACAGGATAAGGAGAAAATCACTTCTGATGATACCATGCTACAGTTTATGGTAAGTTTGTTTAAAAATTTGAATCTGCTCCTTCTACTGACATTGTATTTAAAAATAAAACCAACTAATTTGGTTTCCTTTTTATTGCAGTGGGGTGCTGGAATTAAAGGCACAGCAACTATAAAAGCATTCATGTTGTCGTCAGAAGTATGAAATGGTTATCGCATTCAGGTTGATCATAACAGGCGAGAAGAATTAATCAAAGTATAGTAACCCATATCAAAGGAATAGGATAAGGAGAAAATCACATTTGATGATACCATACTACAGGTTATGGTAAGTTTGTTTAAAAAATTAAACTTCTTCTTTCTACAGACCTTGTTTTTAAAAATCAAACTAACTAATTTGGTTTGTGTTCTTATTGCAGTTGGGTGCTGGAATTAAAGGCAAAGCAATTCCTAAAGCATATACGTTGTTTGCAGAAGTGTGAAATGGTTATTGCAGTCAGGTTGACCATCACAGTTCGGATTTGAGCAGGAAGAATTATTCAAAGTATAGTAACTCTTATCAATGGACCAGGATGAGGATAACACCCAGCATGTTTGTAAATAGTATTTCAAATAAACCCCAGTGTATTTGAAGCCATTCTGTAGTTATTTAGGCTTTACCTCGAGCAATCACTTCTTCCACTTCCATCCACAGCATTAAGGAGAAAACTACAGACTACACAGAGGAGATTTTTAGAAACAAACTTAAACATTTATTGTATGAATTCACAGTGGAATCAACATACATTTTTATAATACTCTTATTTCTTTAACATTTATAGTATGCAATATATCAGTGACATTGAAAACAAAATTAATGGGTAAGTATAGAAAGTTTTACATATTTTAAGTAAATATGTATGACATAGTTCTTTGAAAACGTAAGTTAGCAATTGATGAACATGATAGACAAAGAAAAGTACATGTAGTAGAACTACATAGTAAAAGTTAGCAGAATTTAGTTATGATACTAAAAAGAGCAGCTATTTTCAAAGATGGAGGTTGAAGTTGTTTTGATGTTCTTCTCATCTGGTATTTCATCATTCTTTCTTCTGATATTTTCTTTTTGTAGAAGTTGATGGCTGCTAAATTAATTATTTCACCATCTTTTGTTGAGTCATCCAGTGGGAATTTTACAGCTACGCGACATATTGGCATGTCAAATTTAGCTAGTACATAGAGAGTCATCATGTCTCGATAGATGGGTGTGGATTGCATTTCCTTTGCCACCCCTATATCAAAGTTGACCTGTAGTTAAAAGAAAGTAAAGTATTACTTATTTTACTTAGCATTATGATTGTTCCACTGAATATAAAAATAGCATTTTACCTGTATCATTTGAACTGGAGGTCTTTTTTCCTTTGTGAGCCAGCTTAGAGTGGAAACATTTCTATTTGTTGTAATTTTGTATTTTGCCTTTGTGATTGGTGCTTTATTAAGAGGAGGCTAAAGGCCCGGCCGTCCAGCCCGCTGGCGGGCTGCGCGCGGCGCTCGCAGTGCCTTGCACGGGCAAACATCTCACGCTGTTTCTCAAAAACCTGTGTTCCGAAAAAATCCAAATTTGGCAAGTGGGTCCTTGAAGGACGAATCTCGATGTCGAGCGTATTAGTTTGCCTCTGGCATTGCCTGTATTGCCTACAATGACCTCATTGACTCGGCCACAACAGTTTTTTTCGTGGGCGCTTTTTGTGGAATATTGCGTCTTCACGAGGTAGCCACATCCTTTATCTACCTTGTATCAAAATATGAGATCGATATCTCCAACGGTTTGTCTGAATTAATGCACGATCCGGACCTCTGCACGGGTCGTCACGGTTGTTTCCTTCGGTCAGACAGCGAGAGTTAAAAGAATAAAGGACCGGCCCTTATCTTCGCCCCCTCCCACCTCCCACTGCCCCGCGTAAATCTGAGTCAGCAGCAGAGCTCCGCCGGGGCCCCTGCGACATGCCGTGCCGTGCGTAGCCGGGCCGCACGTCCGTGCCGTGCGTACGCTGGGCGAGGCGCCGCGCGCCGGGTCGCGTTGCGGCGCTGGCGGCCCCATGCCCGAGTTTCGAACCCGAGCCCTAGTCCAGTCAATATGTGCCAAAAAGGCCCCTAACCCAAGAAAAATTCCGAACAGTACGAAACTTTGGGGATCGTTTTAGGAATGTCTGAGGAGTACTTGGCCAAAATTCCCCAAAAAATCCCACCGTGCAGATCGGCTTAAATTGCGTTCAAAGTTCAAATTTGGGGCTTTTGAACAAATACAGTTTTTTCGGTTCCTATTTGAGATGTACGAATGCGGTTTCCACCATTCAATGCAGCATGATCTCTTTTTTCAGAATATATCAGGGTTTGTGATATTTCGAGTAAAACTTTCGTGTGCAGAAGGAAAAATCTATATTTTTTCAACAATTTGTGTTTTTCAAAGTATTTTGTTCAAGTGTATCAACGTAACCAGCCCAAAATTGTAAAAAAAATACCTTTTATAATTGTTGTTGGGCCTTTTATTCCTCTACAACTTTGCTTTTTACACAATTTGTCTATGATCAAATTTACAGGTGCTATGTGGACCGACGACCCCGAAAACGGGTCGAGATTTGTCAGCTTCTATGCACAAACCCCCTAAGGGGCGGTAGGCAACCAACACGACAAGCGCGTTTTTCCTCGTTTCATTGCGTTTCGCTTTGATTTTCTCCCATCTAAAGAGTTGTACGGACTGGGAGTTTTGTATCAGCTGTCTCTCTGCTAATTAGGTCCAAGTAATTTCCTTTTTCTCCGACCTTCACGACCGTATTGGCCAGCTTGAGTTTCAAAACGTATTTTCAGACTTTCTTAAAATTTTCTTAAATTGACTTTTAACGCAGCCTACTGACGAACCAGTGCGAGTTTAGTGTTTTGAACTGGGTTGTTATGGAGAGGGGAAGCGAGAGGTTCGGTTTCGACATGTGTTTAGTTGATTATTAACACACACTCAAAATAAATAGAAACGGCGGGCATGTAGCTAATTCTTTAAGCCATTTTACAGTCAAATTTCGAATAAGGCAGTCTTGTTACTTATGCCTCTGTCTGCGAAGTGACATTTATTTTCATTCGGTATTTACGTACTTCCTGTGTCCATATTTCAACGCTTGATTCAATGCGGTTGCAAATTGACGGAAACGCGACCAATTTTCGCCAAATTCGCTGAAATACACTGTTTTCCACCTATTTTAAAATCACAAATCGTGATGATTTTGCCATATATTTGACCTTTCGGAGAAAACTCCACTTCTTGTAGTCATTTCGAGGCAAAAACTGCAAATTTACAATGAAATTTCGTTAAAATTTTAAAAATGCTATATTCCAAAAAAAGGTGTAAAATAGTTCCTGTCAGTTTTTATCTTGTGTCAGCCTAATTGCGCTTCTATTTCCCGAAAACAAGAATTTATATTTGTCATCTTGACTCTTTCGGTTTCCCCCTCCACAACAACCCAATTCAAGACACTAAACTCGCACTGGTTCCTGGTTCGTCAGTAGGCTGCGTTAAAAGTCAATTTAAGCAAATCTCGAGAAAGTCCGAAAATACGTTTTGACCTCGGTTTTGACACTCAAGCTGGCCAATACGGTCGTGAAGGTCGGAAAAAAAGAAAATTACTTGGGCCTAATCAGCAGAGAGACAGCTGATACAAAACTCCCAGTCCGTACAACTCTTTAGATGGGAGAAAATCAAAGCGAAACGCAATGAAACGAGAAAAAACGCGCTTGTCGTGCTGGTTGCCTACCGCCCCTTGGGGGGTTTGTGCATAGAAGTTGACAAATCTGGACCCGTTTTCAGGGTTGTCGGTCCACATAGCACCTGTAAATTTGATCATAGACAAATTGTGTAAAAAGCAAAGTTGTAGAGGAATAAAAGGCCAACAACAATTGTAAAAGGTATTTTTTACAATTTTGGGCTGGTTAAGTTGATATACTTGAACAAAACACTTTGAACAACACAAATTGTTGAAAAATTACAGGTTTTTCCTTCTGCACATGACAGTTTTACTCGAAATATCACAAACCCATATATATACTGAAAGCAGAGATCATGCTGCATTGAATGCATGGTGGATACCGCATTCGTATATCTCAAATAGGAACCGAAAAAACTGTATTTGTTCAAAAGCCCCAAATTTGAACTTTGAACGCGATTTAAGCCGATCTGCACGGTGGGATTTTTGGGGAATTTTGGCCAAGTACTCCTTAGACATGCCTAAAACGATCCCCAAAGTTTCGTACTGATCGGAATTATTGGGTTAAAATCCAGATTGACTGTACTATCCCCTGGACCCGCAAAATACAAATCTGTGATGCATTTTGTGTACTCCGAAAATTTTTACTCTTAGGACGTTTTTGAGTATGGATGTATTATAATACTGTGTGACTGGTAAACGTTTAAAACAGCACGAAAAACAACAGAAAGTCATGTAATGAGAATTTGCCGTGTCTGGTATCGGCCACGCGGGAGGCGGTAGGAACGCGGTCGCCATCACTTCCTGTCGTAAACCGTAAACATTTCGCTCCCTTTGTTTCTCCAGCGGGAAAACAAATCGCTATTTGCTTGTCATCATCGTCAGTAACATCGTGTGCTTCTCCAGTATACAAGTAGGTCCAACGCGTGGCATTCCCCCTACGACACACACCCTCCCCCCCCCCCCTTCCCCCGGCCCGGACGGCTGACAGACCAGACCAGACGCGCCAGCCTCGACTCTGGGATCTCGGTGGTCCAACGTATGGGAGACGGATAGACGGCGACAGACGGACAGGCAGAAAGCTCAGCTGACGACGCACCAGCCAGGCTTGCCTGCTTGCCTCCGCTCGGGCTCCCTGCTCCCTGCACACGGCGGTGGGGCACGAGGCGGCGGGGGAGGGGGGGGGAGTGAGATAGGGGCCGGTACTGCCATTTTTCTCGTCCGGTACAAAACACGCCGTGCAGAGGTCCGGATCGTGCATTAATTCAGACAAACCGCTGGAGATATCAATCTCATATTTTGATACAAGGTAGATAAAGGATGTGGCTACCTCGTGAAGACGCAATATTCCACAAAAAGCGCCCACGAAAAAAACTGTTGTGGCCGAGTCAATGAGGTCATTGTAGGCAATACAGGCAATGCCAGAGGCAAACTAATACGCTCGACATCGAGATTCGTCCTTCAAGGACCCACTTGCCAAATTTGATTTTTTTCGGAACACAGGTTTTTGAGAAACAGCGTGAGATGTTTGTCCGTGCAAGGCGCTGCGAGCGCCGCGCGCAGCCCGCCACGGCCGGACCTTTAGCCTCCTCTTAAGCTTTGAACGACAGTCAATAAAGACGTCTATGTCAGTGAAGCAGTTAGTTAGATCCGCCAAGTAGGATGCATATCCTCCTGTAAAGATCATATACAATATAATTTAAACAAGTTTTTTACTGAGTGTCAGTATGTCTTGAAGGGTTTTGGTATTTTTATGTCTTCTGTCAGTATTCTTGATGTCAGAGTGATATTGATGTGACATTTTGAGTTAAATTAGTGTTAGAATGACATCAAGAATAGTCATGGAAGGCATCAAAGTAAGTGATCAGTTATGCTGTCAGTCAGTACTGAAATTTTGTAATGGGATTGGAGTAACTTTGGCTCATTAATGTAATTTTACAGTGAATTTTGTTTTCGGAACAGTTAAACTTGTATGATCACATTGTTTATTTTTTTTTTTAACACAATTGTAGGTTGTTGGCAAAATTATTGTGGTGTGCGAAAGTTACCTCAGCTTATGGTAGAGAATATTTGTATTTAATATAAAGCATTCTACGATAGCTATGAAAAGATATAAATTATAAATACCTTACCTGCTATTATAAATTGGTGAGAGCCTGTACATCCTGTGCACTTCAACTTTTGGTACGCTCTTATAGCATTTTTCACGATAATTGGCTTCAGATACTTATTTCCAGTTGCAAAGTCATGTTGGGTTCCTATTCTTATTGTTTTTGCATCATTTAAAACATTTCTGAATTTATCTGCTAGTTGTGCTTTCGGTTTTGGATACAAACTGTTATAATAATTATCACTCATTTTGTCTTGAGAATTATCACAAATAGAGAAAACACACAAAACACAGGAGGTTGAAAACTGGCGTGGGTATGAGGGAATTCTGGGTTGGTCAGATCCCTAGTTTATTGTTGCCGCTGCAAGTTTTGCCAACTTTTGAATGTTATGTATTTTTCACGCTAGCAATGGGTGATTACCTGTGGTAGCTGCTAGTAGTAGTAATAATGGTAGTTTTAATATATTGAAAATTAAGGAGAGTCGATGTAATGCAGTAGAAGTATTGAGATTTTTATGAAATTGTAATTATAATAATAAGATATTTTATATTTTTACGTGTGGTAGAAGTGTGTTTATGCGGCCGTGATTTTGTTTGAAAGAAGAAAAGAGGGAGGCGGGCAGTGGGTAGAGGGGGTAGAGCTATTTCGTGTTGTGAAGTCTATGACGCCAAGACGACGCGCTGATCTGTAGCAACGGTTGATGGTTGTGTGATCTGTGATCATCGTAAATTCTCTGAGTGGTAAAAATCTCTGAGTGGTATCAAAGTAAGTAATATTAGCCTTTGTAAATGTGAATGTGACTTTTTATCGTGAATTTGAGCGGTTTGCAAGTAGTTAGGGAATAATAATCTGGTAGTTTCTGGGTGATGTTATGCCGGCATTGCTGATCTGTGTTAGCGACAACAGGATTTTAGTTTTACGGCAATAGGTTTCGAAATACAATTTTATTTGAAGTATTTAGTATTTTGAAAGTGAGTGTTATTTTATATTGATGTGGCGGCAATGAGATGTTTATAATTGTGTCATGTCGTGTATTGGTTAGTTAGGGATCAGAGTGGGTTTAAGAGGTTAGTGGGAAGGTTTGTTATTTGACAAAATTATGTTTATATTTCTGACTTTGCCTTTTTTTAACATTATTTTAATTGGGATTATTGTCATTGAAGGAAGGCTAGGTATCATTTGGGGTTATGGTTCAGTTTGTTTATTCAGATGCTAAGGGGATTTGTTGTTGTAATATCGTGCAAGTAAAGATTGTTTTTGTGGATATCTTATTTCTGAGCTTTTACCAAACAGTCACAATTTAATTGCAAAGGGCTGTTACATATATATGTTGCAATTTGCATCTGATGTGAATGTAATTTTTTGTGGTTTGTGTTTGTTTTAGATGGCTGAGTCAACGGAGGAGTTTCAAGTTGGATTCAGCACACTTACACGCGGTGAATTGTATCCCATTAAGAAGATAGAGAGAAGTGAAACTCGATTTGGAAACAAGCTAGTGAAGGGAATAAAAGTGACTGTGCTTGATGGGTCACTTGAACTGGTTACTTTCTTACCAAAAAAAGTAGTCGCAAACATCAATGACGATCTCTTCTCCAAAATTGCTAGTGCTGCTGGAACTGATGCCAAGTACACTGTGTGCTATTATGGTATGATGAAGCGGCAGTCTATATGTGAATACTTTGGACGAGTACATGAACCTGGTGAAGGTAAGGACTACTAAAGTTTAGTAATGTTGTAGTATTAAACATGATTATTCATGAAGTGTAATTGTGTTTTTCTTGTCGTTTTTAGCTCGATCTGATAAACTTTATGACGATATGGGTATTATTATGACCAAGTATTCTGGAGAAAGTATTACACCTGAGAAAAGAAAATCAAGTGACTCTGAAGTGCGACCATCTAAAGCTATGAAGGAAGATGATGCTTGAATGGTCTTTTGATATAGTGATGTAACCGATTTATTCTTATTGTATTCTGTTGTTTGTGGTACACTGTTTGAAATGTGTATTTAATTTTCCATTTTAATTGAAGTTAACAAGTTTGTTTTAAATGTTAGTGCATGAAGGAACTTTACAAAGATGTTTTATTGTATAACTGGATGCAGCGTCATCTATGTCACATTACACTTTGAACTGTGAAGTGCTTTTGAATGTGAATATTTTGGTCATGTTGGTATTCCATTTGGAGAGAATGCTGTTAGCTTTTATTCAATCTAGTCACATAGGTGATGTTAATGTAGATATATAGTGCTTGTTTACTTGAATGTAAATTACAAGACTGTTCAAAATTTAATTTATTTTTAAATATAAACTGTTAAAAATTTAATTTAATGTTCTTTTACTTTTACATTGAAACCTAGTAGTAATTTTACAAATATAAAAAATGCATAGGCTAAAATATTTACCTGTAGTCCATGCTTAGGAGATATGCCATATTTACGAAGATACTTTGATACCACATTGTGAGTATTTACGATAAATGTAGGTGTAGGATATTTACAAGAAGTTCATTTCTAAAAGATGGAATGTTGGAGAGTACTGTTGGCAAACACAAACCAGTAATATTGGCGAAAGATGTTTAATTTTTACTTTATTTGGTACCAAGTTAAGGACATATAGGCAGAGAATAGAACGAGGTTTATCATTTCAAATTTGCAAACTTTGATAGCCCTAGTATGAAATAAGTGCAAATTGAAATTCTGTACAAAATAATTAAAAATATGACATAACTACAAATTTTGTTTGCTATAAAACTTGCACTTTCTTTTTGTTGTTCAGGTCACAATAGTAGGAATATCACACAAGTAGAAAAGTAAGCTTAATTTCATCATCAGAAAATTAAAACTACAGAACATTCCATAATAAGTATTGCGGAAAGCAAATGGAGACAGCATTCATGGGTAATTGTTATATAATTACAGGTAAATGGTAAAACTTGTATCTATGTGGAATTATTTACACATTTTCAATATTTAATCAATCTGTAACTAAACATATTTTTATATGACTGGCAATAGCTTTTATCAAATCCTTGTTTACACTAAATACATATTTACACATTTACATGAAGGGCGCCATCTACAAAAATAAGAAAAAATTATGTTAGTTTAATACAGGTGAAATATTTATTCCAAGTAAACGTCTACTGTTTCGTTCGCTCACCTCGTACAATGTCAATGATGAGAGGAATGTGGACGCTGAAATAGGACTGGTAACGGCCCACAGTCATTGAGGCCGCGTTGGAGAAGACACCGTCAATGGTGGTGCCATTGTAAGTGGTGGGCTGTTTCTGGTCACTGATGTTGGTGAGTCCTCTCGCCCTTAGTGCTTCAGATATTCGACTTCCTGCCGCCGACTGCAGATCTACGTTGAAATCGGCAGCGAGGATAGTCGTCCGGGCCAGGTCAGACGGGAGCACGGCGCCGAGGGCTTCCAGGATGTGGCCCAGCTTGGCTCCAGGGTGGCAGTAGAGCACGGCCACCAGTAGATCATCGCTTTGGCGCGCGGTCACCGCCTCGACCAAGGGCAGCCTGTCCACGACTCGCTCCTGGCAGAGCGGCAGCCTGGAGTACACTGCCACGCCTCCCGCGGCGTTGCCCTGCCAGGCCGGTGCGTCGCAGCGCGCCACCATGTGCAGGCCGTGCCCGAGGTCCATTGGCTGTCCGGGGCGCAGCCAGGTCTCGGCCAACAGCAGGACGTCCGCCTGCATGAAGGCCTTGTCTAGGACGATGTCTTCCTGGTGGGCGTTGAGGCTCTGCACGTTGTGGTGCACGATGCGAAGTCCGGTCGCTGGCCTCTGCACCATGGCCGCCCACTGCGGCACGAAGGGCTTGCTGCGCAGGCGCTGCTTCTCCTTGGCGAGGCGCTGGTCTTTCTTGTCCACGCGGGGATGGTTGAACAGCCTGGGCGAGCTTCGGGGAGCTGGCCTGCGCTGCACGCGTCCACTTTTGACGCGCCGCAGCCTCTTCTCGTTGGTGTTGTCGATATAGAGGCCCGTCAGCGTCCGCACCCGACTCAGCCCGACGTACACCATGTTGTTCTGCATCTGGTCGTAGTACTCCACGCAGGCTTTGTCGTAGGAGCCGCCCTGAGACGCGTGGATGGTCTCGGCCAGCGACGGCACCAGAGGGAACTGCTGGCGGTACACGTGGCGCCACTGCTCGGTTTGGAGTTGGTTAAGTTGTCTGTCCTCGCGCTCCACGGGCACCAGGCCGGTCAGCTTGTCCTCCTCGGGGCACGCCGGCAGCTGGAAGGGCAGCGCCTGCACCAGGTCTTGCGGCAGGCTCTTCTGCCGCTCGATGGCCGCTCGAAGTTGGAGCTGAGCAGCACGACTCGTGGCGGCGCCGGCGTCGCCGGGGAAGCGCAGCCAGAGGGTCTGCACGGCCAGCTCGGTGGTGGTGACGCCCGGTGTACGGGACTGGGGGCATAGCGCGCCGACCTGCACCCACTCAAGCACGCCGACGGAGCCGTTGCAGAGCCCGTCCGGAACGTTGACGTTGACGGTGAGCTTGTAGCAGTGGCCCGTCACAGCCATGAGCAGGTGGGGGAGTCCTTTTGCCTTAGTAGTTGGTAGGGCCTTGGCGCGCTCCAGGAGGGTGTCGTGCTTCTCCAGCAGCTTCCGCCTCCTGCACACCGACAACCCCTGCAAGTTCTTGTTTTCTTGGATTCGGTCTCGCGCGAACAACCGAATGATGCAGTGACTCGGGGACTTCAGAATTTCGTGCAAATTAAAGGCATCCTTGTCTTCATTGCAGTGATAGAGTCTAGGGCAGCCGCGCGGCACCGTCAGATTGTTTTCGGCGACGAACCTTGACTCTATCAACGCACGGTCAGCGTCTGAGAGTGGTCCTTCTGCGTCACCGATCCGTGTCAGCAGCTCGGCAAAGACCTTGTCCTCCCCCTGGCGCATGTTCTCGGTCAGCTCCACATACTCGAACTTTTGCCAAAGAAGTGCGCTGCCGGCGATGCTGTCCGTAGAGCTGACATAGACGGGCGCGCCACCAACTGGTACAAGCTGACGGAAGTCACCAAAAATGATAGTCCACAGGTTACCCATGTCCACCTCGCTGCTCTTGGCCTCCTTGCAGCGCTGGTCAACGGCGAGGAAGTTGCGGTCTGACATCATGCTGACCTCGTCGATTATCTGTGCCTGCACGTTGGCGAATGCGTTCTGCAGGTTGCCTAGCTGTTGCCCCTGCAGGGGCAGCATCACATCTGCGCCGTCGTGCAGGCGTCGGGTGGCCGTGGCTTCCTGGTTGTAGGACAGGTGGTAGTTGTGGTGCAGGGTGCCGCCGCCGATGTTGAACGCCGCCTTGCCCGTGGGGGCGCTGATGACCACCCTGCTGGAGTCCTCGTTGCTGTTGGCAGGGCAGAAGGTTTCAAAGGCGTTGGCCAGGTTGCGCGCCACCACCGATTTGCCAGTACCTGCCGCCCCGTCAATGTAGATGAGGCGGGGCTTGGCCTGCGTGCGCACATCGTGGATGACGGCCAGCACCACCTCCTTCTGCTTGTCGTTAAGGCGGCGTGTCTGGTCCAGGAAGGCCTGCCGGTCCCACACGCCTCGGCGCCGCACCTGTGCCGGGACCACGGCTTGCTGCGGCCGCGATGACCCCGGCAGGTCGATTTCGACGTTCTGTGCGTCGCAGTCCATGAACTCCGCCACCGCCTCCTCGTCGAAGAACAACTTGCTGTTGCCGGCGAGCATGCCGCGCGCGTTGCAGTCCGCCTCCAGCGCCTCGGCCTCCTCGTCGGCGATGCAGGCCTCCAGTTCGTCCGCCAGGGTAGAGTCCAGGCCCAGGATGGCTTCGAACAATTTCCTCCTGGTCAAGATGGTGTCCTCGTTGGTGGCGTATAAGTTTTGGAACGAGCTGTCCCGGCCCGCCTGCAGGATTTCGGTCTGTTCGTTGCGCCAGGGCAGATGTAGTGTGCACATCGAGCGGTAGAAGTTCTCTCGCTCCGCCTCGTTCTCCGACTTCTCAGCGTACCGACGGTACCTAAGATAGAACAGAATTTTAATTTAACATAATCACAGTACCAACATAGGTGTATTTATAACATATTTACGCATTTAAAAAAGGCCATGTGGGGACATGTTAAGAAAACCAAATTAAAAATTACCTGATGATCCGGTGTGATCGGCGTGCTTTGAAGTCCTTGGACTGGTGGTGAAGGGCGACGAATTGGGCCAGTGTCACATGCTCGAGCTCAGCTGGACGCCGGGAATAGGTGTCGTAGACATCCGGGTACCACAGGTCTGTCGAGCCGTCCGGCAGGTCACGGATGTCCTTGGCTGGCTTCGGGCAGTGGATACGTTCCTCTGGCGGCGAGGTGTCGATGAAGGTGCACTTCCGGCTGGTCTCGCAGAGGGGGAACTTCATCAGCACCCACGCCGCCTCCTGTGCTGAGGTCTCCTTGGCGCGCAGTGTCCGCGAGCATAACATTCTCATCAGCGTCCTGTCGTCGAAGCCGTGGTCACGGCGCAGGCGGGTGATTTCGTTATGGAGCTGGGAGTGGTTCTTCTCAGCCTTGGTGACGTAGCCAACGCAGTAGTTGGCCAAGCTGTACACGTCCAGGATGATCTGGGTGTCACCATTTGCCAGGAACGCCTGCAGCTGCCATTCCAAGTGCGGGTTGGTCATCCTGTCCGCCACGACCCTCTTGTACAGCACCTGCGGCCGCCGCACACCCGTGCGGATGGCCAGCTCGTAGGTCGCGTCGTCTGGGCAGCCCGCGGCCTGCCACACGCCCTCCAGGGTGTCCGGGCAGTCGGCCGCAGCCAGCACGTCTTTGAGCTTGAGTCGGAGCTCCCGCAGGTACTCGATGTAGGTGGACCAGTCCGAGCCTGCCCGGTCCCCCTCCATCCGCTCGTCCTCCTCGGCGTGCAGCGGGAACACGATCCTGGTGGTAGGGGTTGGAAAGTAGGGGGCCCCAAATCTGCAGTGTCTATGGGCCTCATGGACGCTCAGGCGCTTCGTGACGAAACGATGTCTGATGTGCTTGTTCTTGAAGCAGGTGGAAGTATGGTGGTGCTTGTTGCGGTCGGCCAGCGGGTGGGAGCTGTCGCACGTGATGAGGGCGTCGATGAAGGCGATGGTTGCAGGCAAGTCCTTCAAAGGATCGTCCGGTCCGTCGTTCACCCAGAGGAGACAGTGTGCATGTGGACTGCCACGCTGTTGGAACTCAATCCTAGTAAACCAATCTTTAACAAAGTACTTCCCCATGGGTCCATTTTTCTTCATCCGCAAGTACTTCTTGAGCTGCAGCATGATCTCCCTGAAGTAGCTCGCGCACACAACGGGATCCTCACGAATGAGACGGAGCTTTTCCTCCGACGATACTCTGTCCTCGTCGAGGTTTCCCTGCTGCATCACGTCGTCGATGGCCTGCATGGCTGCGGCCCCGACGGTCGAGGGCGGCGCGATGGCGAAGCGGTCCATCTCTGCGTGCTCTCGGTGCAACCGCTGCAGCACCTTGATGAGGATGGGGGAGTGGTATTCGGCCGAGGACAGCGTCAAAAAGAGGTGAGGACGACCGAGCTGTCTGATGGCGGCGAAGAGGTCGTGCCCGCGACCGCGCCAGTATTCGGCCGAGTTGGGAAGCAGGGACGGCATGGCGAGGCCCTTCTTCAGGGAGCTGCTGACAAAGGCAGGGTTAAGGAGCTGTTCCTTCGTGATGTCCTTTCCCAGCACATCCTTGGCGCCACGCTTGAACTTGTGGCGCAGCCGCCCTGCCGCCTGCTCCCTAACATGCAGGTTGTATTTGTACAGCAGGCTCTGCGGGCGCGCGCCCCGCCGGTCCACGCGACGGATCTCGCTCCGCATGGCCTGGAAGCGGGTCACGTGGCGAGAGAAGGTGCGCGGCTCACCCAGGTAGATGCCAGGGAACGAAAGCTCCTCGGCCTTCCGGTCCCACACCACACTCACAGGTATCTTGTCCTCGCCGGGTGCCACGTCGATCTCGTCCGTCTCGGCGTTAGCTCGGCTGGTGGATGGCTCTGCGGGCGCAGGGGTGGCCACAGGGGCGGGCGCAGGGGCGGGCGCAGGGGCGGGCGCAGGGGCGGGCGCAGGGGCGGGCGCAGGGGCGGGCGCAGGGGCGGGCGCAGAGGCGGGAGGCACGGCGCGGTCCTCCATGAGCAGGGTGCTCTGAATGGTGCCTAGCCGCTCGTGCATGTCGGGGTAGCCTTCTGGCTCGTCGGGCTCCCCGTAGAACACCTCACCGTCTTGGTTGCTCCGCAGCTCGCTGTCCAGGTCACCGGGCAGCTCATCCAGGCGGGATTCCTCGAACTTAGCGCCGTGCTCGCGGTACAGCGTGGACTTCTCCAGGAAGTGGCCCCAATTCAACAACTTGTCCTTTCTTACAAAGCTGCGTGCAAAGGCCCGCTTGTGCACCAGCTTCCTCTTGATGTTCACGACGCACAGCTCGTCCTCCTCGGGCAGCAGTGGGATGACGGTGCGCATGGTCTGGTCCGGCTCGGTGGGGACGTTGATGACGGACCCGCGCACGCCGTACTGTCCGCGCCGGCCCATGGTGCCCAAGTGGACGATCTGCTGAAAGGGCAAGCGCAGCGCCAGGACGTGCTCCTCCACCTCGGTCAGCGGCTCCAGCCCAGGCGGCATCGCCGGGTACCGGAAGCCGTTCTCGGCGGCAGACGGCGGCACTTGTTTCTTCATGATGTAGCTGTGGCAGGTGGCGCACATGTCGTACTGGCCGGGCACGGTCACGACCTTGTCAAGCAGCTGCTGCACTGCTGCCCGGTCGGCCTCCTTGACGCGCTGCAGGTCGACACGGCGTACAGCGCGGTCGTTGAGGAAACGATCACAAACATAACAGCGGGAGGCACACACACCGGAAAGGGCCTCGTTCACCTTCTTGCACACGGCCGCCACCACGGCGGGGTCGTTGGGCCTCTTGAAGTCATGGGGGGCGGCGTGCTCCTCAGGCTCGGAGTCCGTATCGAAGTCCCCTCCAAGCGACCCCCAATCTGAGCCCACGTCGGAATCACACACCGGTTCTGCACAGAAAAAAAGACGAACGTTCAATTATTTAACTGAGTGATTTGCTGATGTAGTATATATTATAAGAATGGTGAAGTTGGGTTACGCACCATCATCTCGTTGTGTTAAATATGACGGAATGTCGATCGTACTGCCACCACAATTTTCAAGTACACCTGTATAAGGGGAATATGTTAGAATATTTGTGGAACGATAAATTATTTTCCTTGGACTGGCCGTGCTAGTGGTATACGTATTCAAATGTTTTACTTACCAGCAGTGCGTTGTCTATCCTTTGTCTTCAAGCGGTTAGTCCTCTGACGCTCCCTATTCCGCCGCCGTTGGTCTTGCCGCTGCTCTTCAGACAAGCTCTCGCTCTTCAATATTTCCTGTTCCCGTCGGTGCTCCCGTTGCGCCACTCTCTGGACCGCGCGTCGCTCTCGTTCTCGCTGCCGTCGTTGCTCTCGCTGCTCTTCAGACTGGGATGCGCGTTGGTCCCGTGCCCGCTGCCGTCGTTCCTCTCGCTGCTCTTCAGACTGGGATGCGCGTTGGTCCCGTGCCCGCTGCCGTCGTTCCTCTCGCTGCTCTTCAGACTGGGATGCGCGTTGGTCCCGTGCCCGCTGCCGTCGTTGCTCTCGCTGCTCTTCAGACCGGGGTGCGCGTTGGTCCCGTGCCCGCTGCCGCCGTTGCTCTCGCTGCTCTTCAGACTGGGATGCCCGTTGGTCCCGTGCCCGCTGCCGCCGTTGCTCTCGCTGCTCTTCAGACTGGGATGCGCGTTGGTCCCGTTCCCGCTCCTGTCGTTGCTTTCGCTGCTCTTCAGACTGGGATGCGCGTTGGTCCCGTTCCCGCTCCTGTCGTTGCTTTCGCTGCTCTTCAGACTGGGATGCGCGTTGGTCCCGTTCCCGCTCCTGTCGTTGCTTTCGCTGCTCTTCAGACTGGGATGCGCGTTGGTCCCGTTCCCGCTCCTGTCGTTGCTTTCGCTGCTCTTCAGTCTGGGCTGCTCGGCGATCCCGTTCCCGCTGACGGTTCTTCTCCCGTTGCTCCTCAGTGTATCTTCTTGGTGGCATTATTTTTTACACTTACAAGTAACGGAAGAGTCCCAATTACGCCAAAGTACGCGGTGCACATACTGCCGGGAGAGCCGCGAGCGTGAGCGTGGCGCCGCCGGGCGCCGCACGGCAACAATAACATGGGTAGGAGCCGCACCATGTGGAGTGGGCGGTGAGCGTCTGTCGTCCGATGGAAGCGCGATCTCACTTCGGAAACGTGAAAGACATCGGGAGCGCGTATATTGTGTGATAGTTTCGTATCATCTGCTGTCATTTCCGACAGCATTTGGAAGTGTTTCCCAAGTTGAAATTTTTCTGTAGCCGAAAAGACAGTTTAAAAAGTCCCGCGCCCGCTCGATGCACGTCCTCCCCCCTTCCCCCCACTCAAGATCCGGAGCCTCGCCTGATCCCTGCCCCTGCCTCGGCCCCGCAGGCCCCGCTCGCCCCACCTCCCCCTCCCGACCCCCTCGCCTGGCCCGCCTGGCTTCCCCCTCTCCAGGCCTGCACACGCGCCGCCGCCGCACCGCACGCCGCGCGCGCCGCACTGTGACAACCCGGCCCGCTCTATACTATTGCGAGAGTACAAGCCGATGAAACATCAATTCTCTTTAGTTTTTATTTTATTTTTTGCTAAGATGTATCATCTGCTAAAAAGGTACACCAAAATTCAGAGCTGTTCCCCCCTCGACCAACAGTTATAGGCACAGCTGCGGGCGTCACAGCGCGCCGCGTACGCCTCTGCCTGTCGTCACAGTTACCACACAGCCAACCTCCAAAAGCGAAACCGGTTGCGGTTCACTCGGGTCGCGTGCACGAGAGCGTACGCGCCCCGCCCCGCGCCTACCCACGCTCCAAACTGCTTATAAAAGTCGCAGACTTTTCATCCCTCCGCATCCGCAGGTGCAGCCTGCACGGGCACGGCTCGCGAGGCGCAAACTACTCTACGCCCGCTTGTGTTTTGTGACAACTCCGTGACTTTACAAAGACTTTCCGGTTGGGATTTTTTTCTCTCTCTCCCTCTCTTTTTTTTTTTTTCCCCCGACCTTCCTTTATGGCTGCAATTCCAGCCGTTGATGTAGATTAGGAAGAGAGAGGGATTGGATGGGATGGGGTTGGGTGAGGTGGGTTTGAAGTCGAGCAGGGCGATGACAATCAGCCTCTAGACCGCACAGCACACACTACCCTTCCGGTTTATGGAAACTTTCACACGGAGAAATTCCCTTCCCACGATGGAAAATATTTCCGTAGATGTACAATACATTCTATAATTCACCATGTACAACATATTTCGTACATGTACGACTTTACGCTTATCGACTTCGTTGCTCACCAATCGATTCTGAGTTGATAGGTATAGTTATAAAAATTTACAATATGAATTGTAATTGAACAAGACGTCTCATGAAAAATTTTCCCGTACCCGGTACAAGAATTTCTCACAGTGTCCGCAGCAGAACTAACCAAAATAAACATTTGCTCATTTACAAGATTTATTGTTCAATATCTTCTGAAAATTTTCAACGCACGCTAACGCTCTGTTGGAAAGGACTAAGTGCTGGGCAACAGAAAGAATGATTACGCAGGCGCTCACAAATTTGTACAAACGACACTGGGAACCCAATACGTGTCAAAGTAATACACTTGCAGGCGTCTGAATTTCCATGTGCGTACACCTATCGCTGCAAGTGTGCGCATGATAATTCACACTTCTATAAGTGTGGGACATTCGCACACTTGGCATTCTAATGGATATTACTATTTGGAAAACTAAAACCCAACTAATAATTTAAAACAAAATTAAAGTAGAGCCATAGCTTTTGATAAAAAAGCTTCTTTGAGTCTTCCAAACAGCGAGAAAGCGGGCCCGGCGCGACGTTTTCTTTTTTCTCCTTTTCCTCTCTTTGCGGTGCCATGCAGCGCTGCTCTTGTGTTTCGCCATCAAGCAACACACCAGGGCAGCACTACGGCATTTACATAGCAGAGGGGCCGTGCGGCGCCTCGCAGAGTGGCTCAGGGTAGTCTTTATGTCAAGGGGGAGCCGGGCCGCACAACCCCAACTTTTTCCTCCTCCTCCTCCTCTGCATGCCATCAAGCAATTGAAAATTCTGCATGCATAACAGAAATATTTCAAACACAGCGGCGGCTAGCCGGCTGGCCGGGCTGGGCCGGACCGGCCAGCCTGCAGCAATGCCCCACTGCATGCATTTTTCATGAACATTGTTAAGGGAGAAATATCAAAGGGGGCAGGAGTAATAAAAGCGGTCGCGCGGTGTCCGAGGAAAAACTGGGATTATTACAGGTAAACAAACACCGCGGCTGCAGTAGAGTGACACAAGTGGTATTTTCAAGGAGAGTGCGACCACACGCACACGACCCTGCTGCCGGCAGAAACAGCTGACGCGAGCGTCCTGAGGCCGGCACGGGCCGGCAGCGAGGCGACCTCGCCCTCCGTACCCCCACCTGCACAAGAAGTGGCCGGCGAGAGCCTTACACTGTTGCCAGCTTGAATATTATGCCAATGCGAATCTACTTGACTCCGTGCCCCGCCCGGCCAGAGTTTTTAGATGGGCGGGCGGTCTCCGCCCGGCAGCCACCGAGACTCGAAGCCAGAGCGCCCGGCCCGGCCCGTCTCTTCGTCAACGGGCCGGGTGAGCGCCCGGACCGAGTACGGAGGCGGGTGGAAGCTCCGCCCGCTGCGTTCGGCACTTTTTGGCGTGGCGTGGAGTAGTTGAGCATAGGCATCGGCCGGCGCCGACCCGACCGGACCTCCGCACAGGTGACTTCGGCACTGTTCGGATGTCCGGCCGGCGACTGCTGCCGCCACTCCATGCCACAGCACCGCAGCACCGCCCGTGTACTGTCGCTCTCTCTCGCACACCTCAGGCGGCGGGCGGAGACCGCCCGCCCATCTAAAAACTCTGCGCCCGGCCCAGCGCATATTCTACTCTGGTAATTTGGGGGGTGCGTCGAAACTGTGCGCCAATAAAGAGAAGAGCCAATGGTCGACCAAAGGGGAGACACGCGAGGGAGACAACTTTGAATTTTGGTGTACAGGTTTTGTAAAGTTTTGGATTTTTTTGTGAATTTTTGTAGATTTTTTTTTTTTTTTTTTTTTTTTTGCAATTATCCGAACCTTTATTTTTTTGTTGGTAGGGGGAGAATTTTTGTGAATTTTTCGCAATTTTTCTGAACATAGCAAAAAAATGTTTTATTTTTAATGTTTTTTCTCCTTTTTTAAAAAAAAGTTCTCTCAATAACGAGGTGGTTGTACATAGATTTCAGGGCTGGTCCCCCCCGGAAGTACACCACGTACGCCTTGCCGTCATCCCCACTGTCCCAGAGTCTGCTGTCACCAAGGCGTCCTTCACTAGAAATTCAAGCGTACACCGATTGTGCTGATTATTTTTCTTGTTTCTCGTAATATTTTTTTTCGGAATTTTTCTTGATTTTTCTTCTCATTTCATTTTAGGGTGTACACTGCTTCTTTTTTTTCGGAAAGAAGGACCTCTCGGCTGTCACTGGTCTGCTGCCTTCGTACGCCATGTCGAACTGTACGCCCGGCGTACGCCTTGGGCGTACAGCTACCGCGCACCCCAGCTTAACACTATACGCACATTTCGACAGAGAGAACGATTTGCCTCCCTCTGCTTGAACCGGCCCCGCCTCCTGCTGGCTGCTGTCCGCCACAGGCCTCGTCGTCATTCTTCAGCTTCAGAGCAAGAGAGAGACAGAGAGACAGAGAGAGAGAGAGAGAGAGAGAGAGAGAGAGAGAGTGCCGACCCCTCGTTGTCCCGCAGTGCGACCACCGTTGACCTATATGACCACTGCGGAGACGATGACGCCAAATACAACATCCGAAAAAACTAGGCGTGGCCAGTTTGTTAGCCCACAACGGAACGGCGGAGGCTCCCTGCCGTCTCGAGCGAATGACCCGCCAGCCAGGCAGGCGGCAGTGCCCCGGCCATTTTAGGTCTCCACACGCACACCCGCGCCACGCCGCGCCACGCCGCGCAACTGGAGCGAAATCAGATACCGGCCCCAATACTGCACAGCGGCCCGCGCCCCGCGGCCCGGCCGGGGGAGAGGAGGTAAGGGGAGGCAAGAGCAAGGGTAAGGCGAGGTAAGACCGCAGGTCAGCACACCTCGGCAAAGGTTATAGCCGTCAGCTCTCCAGACGAGAGGAAATTCTGACACCCTTCCGCCTCCTTCCGTAGAAAAGCACTTCTCGGCCCCCTGCACACGCACGACGGTAAAAACTGTGTTTTTTTTTGTTGTTGTTGTTTTTTGTTTTTCCAGAAGAAAGCGAACACCTCAGATTTTGAGAATGTCTCTTCAAAGAATTTCTCTCATTTGTCACGAAAACTATACCTAAAAATCAGCGGGCAAGTTATTTTCTTCAAAGTTTTCCCCTTTCCCTCAAAATATCAGACCTTTTTACAACGGTACAAAAGCTAAAACTTGGCAATCTACTACAGACGACCCACCTTCACGGTCCATATTAACAAACGTTTGCCACAATATGTAACGCAATTTTTTTCATTTTTTTTTTAATTCCATCATTTTCTTTTTCCCGCATTTTTTTTTCCCTGTGGAAGTCTCTTGAGACGCTGGTGAGCCGCAACGCGTGCGGCCGCGCGGGTCTATAAAGAGGTATTGCATTCTGGGCTGCGGGCCGCGACGGGCCGCGAGCAGCACCACCTGGAAGCTCACACCGCAACGCGGCTCGGAGCTTAAGCCCGTGAGAACCATGGCCGTGCCCCCGCCACAGGCGTTACTCAGAGATGAGCAGACGCGACAAGAGACCGTGTGACGCTTCGGGAGACCGAGTGGTCCCCCATGCACTCTCCTGTACGAGTGGCGCGAGTAACCGTTCGCATTAGCGAGTATTTCGCGGGCATATTTTTCCCTCCGAGTACTTCATTATTTTCTCGCCACGAACAGACATGTGCGCATAGTTAGTATGTTTTTATTGCATCTCGCGCATTCCCTTCCAAGTTAATATTAAATTTCAATTTTTAGCGATTTCTTTTTACGAACTCCCACTTTCTTTTCCAGTGTAGGTTCTCCCCCGCCTGCAGCGCTGCATTGATTGCACCCGAGAGCACGTCGATCCCGAGGGGCGCGGCGCACTCGGCGATTGCACACAAATCATTGTTCCATCAACTCCATTCTCTCCGATCGGTCCCGAGTTTGATAACTCTGTGGAGTGTTTCAGCGGAATAACCATGCACCGGCATCTCGGGGGACCGTACACAAATCATTGCAATTTCTACATATTTATTTATTTATTTATTTATTTATTTATTTATTTATTTATTTATTTATTTATTTATTTTTGTTGAAAATTTGCACTTATAGAAATTGGTGATACACAGAGGGTGCTGTAAATTTACGGGTCTGTGCGAAAGCCGGTAGGGTTCTAGATTAAGAATCAGAAGTAAATTTCAATTGACGCGCAAGTGTACATACAATTAAAATTTCAAAGCTCATCAAAAATTTTTGCGTGTAACGCCAACAAACATTTCTCACGAAAGGTCGATATTCAACTTCTGCTGAGCCGGGCATATTTTCAAAGCATAGGCTAGGTGCGCTGTATTTTTTTTTTTTTTTTTTTATGAAAGCAAAGCAGAGAAAATCAAAAGTATAAAACGTGGTGCTCAGCCGTCGGCGCGGCGGGGGCGGAGAGGAGAGAAGAGACCTGATTTGGCAAAAGCTGCCGCACGCTTATTGCGCACGATGAGGTCGCCGGTCTGGTCTAGGGCGTCCACCGCACGCTGCGCCGGGAGTCGTCGTCACGGCCGAGATTGAAGAAAAACAAACTCGAATAAAAGCCTTTCATTTCGATTCCACGCGCACAAGAGGGCGAGTTTGTTCTTCAAACCCCGCGCGGACTGAATTTCTCGCGGAGGGTGGGTGCAGAACACAGACTGCAGGCAGGCCCTGCAGGCGCGCCTGGAGGTGGCGCCAGGGAGCGTGTGGCCGTAATGTTTTACTGGTCCAGGCAGCTCCAGGCCGGCCCGGCCGCGCTCCCTGCATATTTACGACAGCTCCTGGAGACTGATGGCGCCCCTGTTCCTCCCCGATACATCCTCTACCCTCCCCCTCTCTCTCTCCCCCCTTTACTTTTACCGCCTTCTCTATTTTTAGAGAGGAAAAAATATTTTAGTTCCTCTCCACAGAGATGGTAGCTGTCTCTGTCGCGAGGATGTATCCTACGACGGTGATGTATAGAAACCCACTACAGAGCGAAATCCCCAGTGCCGTCTGACAAGACAAAAACGCCAACCACATCACGTCGAGTGAAAAAAGCATACCATGAATGGGAAAAGACAGTGTTGTTTCCTGCCTGAGTTTGTCTTCATGCACGCTTACAGTGCATTCAAATTCATCTCCAATCTAGGTACAAAAAAAAAGGAATATAAAAAAAAAGCTTACGTTGCCCATAGACTAGAGACAATTTTGCATTCAATTGAGACATGCACAAAGGCAATTAAGCTGATTACAAATTTGACGAGTGTACGGGGCCACAGCGTGCTGAGCGCATGCATCTCCCTCCCGGGAGACCACCTTCGCGTACGTTTACGCCGCTGTTTTATAGGCAGTGTACCTGGCGTGCTCGCTGCACAGCACTTGCACTAAAGGGGAGGAAGAAAGAAAGGTAAAAAAAAACCTGGGCGGCTGCGAGACAAACACTGGGGATCGTAAACCCGCGCCGGAGAAGAGCACTCGGGCGGAGTATGAGCACTTGGCACAGGTGAACACTCGGGCGGAGTATGAACTCTCAGCGCAGTGTGAACTCTCGGGCGGAGATGAACCCTTTGGCAGAGTATAAACACTTGGTGGAGTATAACCACTCGGCGGAGCTTGAACACTCGGCGCGGAGTTGAACAGTCGGGCAGGGTGGAACAGTCGAACAGAGTTGAACACTCGGGCAGAGATGCACACTCGGGCAGAGATGAACACTCGGGCAGAGATGAACACTTGGGCAGAGTTGCACACTGGGCGGAGAAGTTTCCTCCGGGCGGAAGTGGACCCGGTAGGTCCGGTACGGTCCGACCTCGGGCGCTAAAAGGCCATCCTTCGCCGCCAATCTCCTTATCCATATAAATTTGGAACCGACTGTCGCGCCGGAGGGGGGCGAGGGGGAGCCCCACGGCGCCAGGAGCCAAAAGCGTTGCAGGGGCCGGGGCCGGGCCAGCAAACTGTTGGCCGTTTCCACTCCATAGTACGTCCGTCCATCATCGAGCTACACGGCACGGCACGGCCGGGGCGCAACATTCCACTCCAGTGCATACGGCAGCTCAGAGAACGTTCCCCGCCGACAGCCGCGCCGCGCTCGGCCCCGCCCGGTAATACCTTGCGCGCCAGAGATGCTGTGAAAAATAGAAAAAAAGAAAACTATCCAACAAAGTCGACCACGGGTTTTTAACATAGGGTTTGAAAGCCTCCACCCGTTTTCATTTTTATCTATCACAATACTAGACCAAAAAAATCACGAAAATTTACATAAGTTTACAAAACGTGTACACCAAAATTAGCAAAAATGGAAAAAATTCAGACCGAAAAAAACAAAAGAGGAAAACAGAAAAATTCACTGCATTTGGACACCAAAATTCAGAGTATTTTCCTCGAACTAATAACAGCAACAGCCCTGCAGCGGGCGCTGGGCGCTTGTCGTGCGACCACCGGCACGAGGTGCTCCACCATCATTATGAGCGCCTGGTCCCGGCCCAGCACAAAACGCCGGCGCGCGCCGAGCGAGCCGGCCCGGTGCCCAGCCCAGGGCGCGCGGGGTCCGGCCGGCCGACCAGCAACACGCCTATCGAACAAGCTTTCCCTTCCCTCGCGAGAGAAGCCAAGCCTGGTGCCCCGCGCCCCGCCCCGCCACGCCACGGTGGGATGCCGGTCTAGTCCGCGGGGCGTGGCGCGGGGCGCAGGCATTGCAGCGCACATGGCCCGCCGCACGGGCGCCCCCACACACACACACACACACACTCCTCGTCACCTACCGCCCCGCGTCCATCGTCTGCACGGGGGCCATTACGAAATGAGGCAGGCGCGCGCCGCGGAGCGAGCGAAACGGGGCAGCAGCGCGGCAGCAACTTCAACTCTCCTTTTTGAGCCATTTCCAGCACGTTGGCGTTGTGGAGCAGAGCCTCCCTGCAGCCTCCACACGTCGCCGCAGCGGCTGCCATACCGATGCCATACCACACCACCATACCGCCGCTATAAAGCCTCCACACCTGCGCCATACAATGGACATACCGCCCCCGCTCCGCTTCCATCCCGCTGCCATACCGATGCCATACCACACCACCATACCGCCGCTATAAAGCCTCCACAGCTGCGCCATACAATTGGCATACCGCCCCCCCGCTCCGCTTACATCCCGCCGCCATATACCACTTTCAGCCCCGCGGGGGTAACAAAACTCTGAAATTTTTGTTCACATCGCAAGTCAGAAAAATTCAGGAAATATTCAGAAAAATTCAGGAAAATTATTCAGAAAAATTCAGGAAAATTTTTCAGAATTTCAAGCAAAAATTCAGACATACTCAATAAAAGTTTACAAAAATTTACAAAAATTCACAAAATTTGTACACTAAAATTCAGAGCAGTTGTTTCCCCTTCGGTCGAACCATCCCGATGCCGTTTCCGCTGTCATACCACCGCCATGCCTGCCTCAGCCAGCGCAGGCGCAGAGCGCGCGCGACAGTCTGGTAATGCACGTCAAACGCTGACAGGACCGCCGTCTTGCACTGACAGCAGCAGGGCACTCCGCCTGCCACTGCGCGCTCTCGTCTCTCTGTCCTCTGCGCACTCACGGGCCGCCATGAGGAGTGAGAGAGAGAGGGCGACACTAAACGCGTGAGCGCCTCCATGTGGCGACTTCCCAGCAAGGAGTCGTCAACTCCGATATTCCTCCGTACACGAGATGATATTACCTCAAATATTACATTGATATTACCCATATTACAGGTAATATTACGGTGATATTACCCATTTTCTTAGGATTATGACGTCGGTACTGTAAAATTTGTGTAATATTACCAATAATACCTGTAATATTCCAAATTCCTCCGTACAAGGTCAGGCGGAGTTGACGACCCCTTGCTTCCCAGCCAGCAGCAGCTCGGCGCCCGCGCACCGTCTAAAATAAGCCGGGTGAATTGAAAACGAATCACCGTAAGGTTTCATCAAAGCTGAAAACACGACAGAAACTACGTCCTGTCTCCTCGGGACACAATACATCATTTCGAAGAAGAAAAAATTATTGAAGTAGCTGACATAATGTTTCCTCGGCAATTTCGTTTTGAACTAGCGTAATACTCTGGGCGCTAGGCATGTTGCGAGATGGTGGGAATGTATATGGCGTATGACAGCGTGGACGAAGGTCAGCATGAATTGGATAAGCGACCCGAACAACGTCAAATAGTGCAGCCTCACCATTACCTACCCGCGTTAGTCCACGTGCGGTATAGAGTCGCAGCGACGCGCACTTCTGAACACTCATCGTACACTACAAAGCTCTGGAACACTGACAAGAGCGCTAAAGCCGAGGGGGCCTCCACTCCGTCAATCCGGTGTTCCTCACCCTGGCAATTCAACAGCAATCCGACGGCAATCTTTAAAAAATTACCATCAAAGTCAGGTTTTTAGACAGTCCCTTGTGGCTGGCCTTACCCGTAGGTAAAGATTCCTGTTCAATGCTAGTTTGCTTACATACAGGAGCAAAGTAAAGCATTTTGCCAATTTATACAGGCGTTCGATGCTATGAATACCAGACTTTACGCTAGCAATCCGGTGTTCCTCCAAATGGGGAGTGGAGGCCACCTCGGCTAAGGCGCGTGGGACTAGTGTGGAGCCGTCCTTTGCCTTACGTCAGCCCCGGAGGAATATTATTTGTCCATGTGATATGACGGCAGAGGGGCCAGGGTCCGGGTCAGGGGCGACCACGGCTCAGGGCCGGGCCCCGGGCCAGCCCAGCCCGCCCCGGAGGCTCTGGGGCTCTGGGGCTGTGCGCGCGAGCAGGCGGTCCAGGCCGAGGCGAGGGGGGAAATCTCTGCATTTTAGGGAATTGTGCACTAGTGAATTTTTGATATTTTGTTTTTGCAAATTTTGTTAGAATTTCTTCTTCTTTTTTGTAGTTTTTTTTTTCAGAACTTTTGTGAATATTATTGAATTTTTCTGAATATTTCTTATGTTTACTCAAGTTTTCTATTTTTTTTCTTAATCTTTCCATATTTTTTTCTTTAATAAATGGTGTCAAAACTGCAGAGTTGTTTCCCGGGCGAGGCCGACGCGTGCGGGGTCGCCCCTGAGCGCCATTTGCATCAAGGGGGCATCAGCTTCGAATTTTCACTTTCACGATACCCTGGATTACGCGTATTAACAGGCAAAAGCGGGTACTTTGCACTTTGCCATACAGGGCCGTCGGAAGTGGGGTGCAGGGGGGGGCGCGGCGCCCCCCCAGAATAATCTGGGGGGGGGCAAAGCCCCAGAATTTTTGACAGGGAACGCAACGCGGCGTCGGGGGCAGGCCTCAGCCTCAGGCCTAAGGCGCGTGTGAGAGATCATTTAGTGTGTTGAGCCGCATCAAAATGTGGTTGCGGTCAACCATGTCACAGAAACGTCGTACACACTTTATGCTCCTTCACGTACACAAAAAACGTGCTCTGAAACTGTCAAGAAAGTCTGTTTTGAAAGAATTTGTTTCTAAAACAAGCGAACGACGAAGGGTTTTTGGATGTGTTAACTAGTTAACTGATACACTTTTGTGAGAACTAAACTATAAAAGTATGAAAGTATCTCTAAATTATGTAATTTGATGTCTGTGCCAAAGAGTGCCAAAGAAAATTATTTTTTTTTTACTAATAAAAAAATTGAATGTTTGAACATCGAGAAAAAAAATCCCCCCCCCCTCCAAGCCTGAGTTTGCAGCCAAAACCACTTCCGACGGCCCTGTTGCCATACCAAGTCATATCAAGTATTAGACGGTCTTTCAGTGTATTTCGCAGACATAACAAGTATTTCCGCCCCATCACCTATCACTGGGTGTTACACAGTACTGAGGGCATTATTACGCAAGTTGATTTAAACCCATTTCCCGATGAGTCTCCCGGCGCTCCAGAAGTCCCCCTCCCCCCTGTACGGCCGCTGAGAGATGGCCGCTGCGCCCGTCCCGTCCCGTCCGTCCGGTCCTGGAGGCTCCAGCGGCTCCAGCGGCTCCAGTCGGCCCGGTCCTGCGACCCTGGCTGCCGCCACGCCGCGCCACGCCTCACAGCTACGCCCCGCCACGCCCCGCACCGACTTGGCAAGACTGCGGCCGGCGGGGCCGGCGTGGCGGCTCGGGGAGACCCGGCGGCAGCGCCTAGCCGAGCCGAGCCGAGCCGAGCCGAGCCGAGCCGAGCCGAGCCGAGCCGAGCCACGCACCCGGCGCAATTCCAGCTGATGCCTACACGCCAACAAAAAAATCTGCAGGGATTTTCATTTTCCCCCGTCTCCGTCCGGCGGCAGCGCGGCGCCGGTACGGACCGTTGGTCCATCGCGTAAAGTCCGCCGCTCTAGTGTTGGCGCGCACTCTGATCATTACGTCCGAGGAGCGTCGCTTTGCTTTCCATGAGATTCTTTGGTCACTGCGCGCTTTTTCTCGGCAAGCATCCCCGACGACCTGCAGGTGGATTCAGGGTATCGGTCAGTAAGTGTCTTCTCTCTCGCTCCTTATGGGCGTACCCCGTGAGTGCGACAAGAGCAGAGAGACGAAGACGCCGTGCGGAATCGCCCTGCTGGCTGGGGGTCATCTCCTCGTCCCGGTTCGTCCGCAGATCGCCGGCCGCGGCTGCGAGGTGCCTTCTTGCTCCCCTCCATCCCTCAGTCGGATGTCGGCTGATTGGGCGGAAGTCCCAACCCTGGTCGCACGATGGACGATGGGCCCGCGCACCGCGACCCGGCGCGGAGCGGCGCGGCAGTCACTCCAATCCGCGACTAGGCGGGGTGGGGCGGGGCGGGGCGGGGCGGGGCGGGGCGGGGCGGGGCGGAGCTTCTCGCGTGAAGGAGGCGTGTGGGAACGCGGGGCCGCAACAACCGCGCCCGGCCGAGAGGGAAGCTCCAGCAGCACGCCGAAAATGCCCACATCCGGCGCGACAGCGGCACGTCCGTCCAATCACGGCCCCGGACTCGAGGAGGCGACCCGCCCCGCCCCGCCCCGCCCCGCCCCGCCCAGGAACGCCCCGGCTGCGGCCGCCCCTCAGCACGCATTGGCACGACTTGGCAAGACTGCGGCCGGCGGCGGCGGCGGGGGCGAGGCGGGGAGACCCGGCACCCGGCACGTCCCCGATGTCGTCGCCCTGCCGCCGGGCCGGTCCCGAGGGGTGGTGTGGTGCGCTCCTCGGGGCCGGGGCCTCCCGTCCTCACACCAGAGGCCACCCTGAGGGTGGTGTCGGCGGCGGGGCGGGCGAGCCGCAGCAATGTGCCCGCCCATAAAAAATATAAAATAAAGCACACGTCGTTGTAGCTTTCGGCCATGATTTGAACCGGGAACGTGCACCTCTCCTGCCCCGGGCCGGCCCGGCGGCGATGTCCGCACGTCAGAGAAGCAAGACTTCACGTGAGCCCACGTGGCCGACACGTCGGCTCGGCCCGGCCACGAGCAGGGCGGCCCGAGCGCGGGCCCAGGACAGGCGAGACGCATAGACGTCCAGGACGGCCGGCGTCATGAGCTGCCAAAAAAAAGAGGCAGTACGTCGCCGTCATCAAGACGAGCACAACTCACCTTGCCTCAAAGCTGGCTGCCGGCGAAGGGGAAGTTATCCAGAAACGGTTGAGCAGTCGCACTGACACACAGACACGCACTGACACTGACGCACTGACACTGCTCGAGCAGCAGCCCTGGCACGGTATCACTCGCGGCCGGGGGCCGTCATGCTGGCGAGCTGGAGCTGGCACTCCTCGAGGGCGAGGGGCGCACGGCGCACGGTGACCGGACCGGCGACGAGACGAGACGAGAGCAGCGAGAGGGGCGAACGCGCTCGGCAGCGGCACGGGCACAACCTCCCCCGTCTGTGGTCTGCGCGGCACTGGCTGAATGGGTTGCCTGCTGCTGGCTGCCTGCTCTGCCGCGCCGCCTGCGCCCGCTGTGCCGTCTGCCTGCCGCCGTCCCACCGCCCAGACCGAGCAGCCGGGCAGGCAGGCGAGCGCTGCGGTGCGGTAGCGGGGGGAGGAGGTGTAGGCAGGGGAGGGACCGCGCCGGGCTGGCCGAGCTGGCAGGGCCGGGCGGGACGGGACGGGACGGGATGCCCCCCACTCCACCGCCACGCAGCGCTGCACTCCGCCACCCCCCGGCCTGGGCCCCTCTCCCTCTCACTCGCTCTCTCTCTCTCTCCCTCTCTCTCTCCATCTCCCTCTCACTCCGTCTCCCCCTCGCCCCGCCCCGCCCCTCCCACCGGCGCGGCGCGGCCGTGACGCTACGGAGTCGAAAGGAGGTTGGCAGCAGTGAGAGCAGGACGGACCGGCTCAGGCGCGGGGCTCCAGCGGGTGCGAGAGAGACGGAGCGAGCCGGGGGCCGGGCCGGGCCGGGGGACGCTCCGTAAGCGAGCGCGTCTTCCAGCTGAGCCCCGCCCCGCCCGCTGCACCGGCATTCCCTCGCAGTGATGCCAAACGATGCAGCGCGCGCTGCACCGGCGGCCCGCGCTGCCTCCTCTCTCTCTCCCTCTCTCTCGCTCTCTCTCTCTCTCTCTCTCTCTCTCTCTCTCTCTCTCTCTCTCTCTCTCTCTCTCTCTCTAGCGCGCCGCGGCGGGGTCAATAGCCCGTGTGGGGCCGCGGCCGCCGCGGCGCGCACATCGCGCACATGGCCCGCGGGGCCGTGACCACGGCGGGTGACCTCCAGGGCGACCGGCGTGGCATCCAACGTCAACTGGACGGAGTCAATCGGCACGGCGGGGAGCGACGCGACCCGATCTCGACACACGGCCCCCCGCCCCGCCCCGCCCCACCCCACCCCGCCACCGTTATGGCGCCGATGTGTGACTGGGAGACCCGTTACAAGCCATCTGTTGGTCGGATCGACTGCCACTGTTGCTCGCCCCGGGCCCCGCCCCGCCCCGCCCCGCCCCGCCCCGCCCCATCCCACCCCGCCCCACCTAGCACTACACTACCAGTCGCTCTTTTCGTCGCCACACTGCTCTGCCGTCAGATTCAGAAGAGCGCTCTCGTGACTCTGTCCTTGTCACACGCATGGGTCTCGGCGACGAGGAGTGAGTGAGAGGGCTCTACAAAAAGATCTTCTGAATCTGGGGGCTGAGCGCTTAGCAGCAGGCTGATAGAGAAGAGCGCTCTCCTCGCTCTATCTCTCTCGCACCTATGCGAAGCACCCAATGAGTGCGAGGGAGACAGAGCGAGGAGAGCGCCCTTCTCAATCAGTCTGCACCACAGCCGCATCTGCGCCTGCCTACTAGGCAACATACACGCATTTGTTCTGAGGTGCTGCTTGCTAGTAGGCTGACCTGGACAGGATCCAGTCATGTGAAAAGTGCCACATTGTTTAAAATGTAATGTCACATTCTTTTCAACGTGAATCGGCCGCGGGCTAAATTTTATCGAATTTTATTGTTGACATTCAAAAGAATGTGACATTGATATTAAAAGGAATGGGACAAGTTTTCCCACGAAAAAGAATGTGACGTCACAGTAATTGAATAACAGTGTTCGTGTTTCTTATTGCCTACTTCTCAGGCATCAGTGGTTTACGCCCATCCCCCGCCCCGCCCCCCGCATCGATACAGCAGGCGTCCGTGCCCACCCGCCTACCACGTGCCGCCCCACCCCACCCCACCCCGCCCCGCCCCACCCCGCCCCGCCCCGCCCCGCCCCGCCCCACCTCGCCCCGTTGCCGCCCCGCCCGCGTTACAACAGAGACTTTTAATTACTGGCGCAGAAGCTATCCTCCTAGGAGAGAGGGGTAGGTACGCGGGGGAGACGCTAGCCGAACGGGCCCACCGCGAATGCTATTGCCACCTCAAGCCAACCTAAACCCAATTGATAGAGAGGATTGGCATGGACAGTGGGGATGCGTCACGCTGGCCGTGTACTCAAAACCACTTTTGAATGTGACAATAAAATTTAGTCCGCATTCTGGCCGATTCACGTTGAAAAGAATGTGTGACTTTACATTAAATGCTATTTGACACTTTTCACATGAAAAAAGAACGTGACGTCACAGTAATTGAATAACAGTGCGTGCACTGATGAAACAAATGTTTAGTTTCTATACATCATGATGTATAGTTGGCAAGTGTATACATGACATCACTGGAAATGTAATAGTCACATTTCTCGCCCCCAATGAGCGGAGCATTTCTTCATCGCTCAGTAAAAGTGACTTTCGCTGAAACGACTCAAATCGAGTCTTTTCTGGAATTTTTAAATCGCTCCAGGAGAGTGACGTTTGATGATTTGACTCAAAAAGAGTAATCAAAGTGACTCTAATAGAGCGATGTTCATCCATGACGCTCTCCCAGGAGCATGAAAATTTGGTACAGAAAAGTCGCTCTCCCAGGATCGACAAAGGCGACTCCTCCATTTTCAGTAATGATGCAGCAGGAACTAAACACAACAAGATGTTTAACACCTATACACTTCGTATAAATTTATAGAGGTTAAACATTTTGTGATGCATAGGAGTATACACTTGGGCGAGGCTTCACATGGAAAATTATAGGAATATCACGCTGCGCCAAGTATATAGCCAACTGAACACTTGCAAAGTGTTTAGAAAATAAACATCTGCTGATGTATAGTTTGAACAAAACATGATATATAGAGTCTAAATATTAAACATTAGCAGTTAAACATCAGGTGATGTTTAGAACTATTCATTTGTTTCACCATTGAGGAGCACGTCGTCGACTGGGTCCCGAAAAACTTTTCTCTAGCTTTCAAAATGTTGTTCCCTCGCGGCTTAAAAGCGCACGAAAATGTACATCCTGAGTGCAAAACTTTTAGGTGAGGCTTGGTCGCCGCTGGGGCACTGCGCCCCGCCGCGGCAGAGAGCGCGACGCGCCGTCCTGAACAGCGTTTTAAATAATTTCCCGCGAGGCTCTCCGTTACTTTTTTCATGCAAGCCTTGAGTAAAAGCAGCCGCGCGGTAACGAGCGCCCCGACAAACTCCCTCTCAATAAAAACAATTTTGTTAAACAAGTCCTATTCGTATTGGTTTCAGCCCGTTTATTCACTCCTGTTTCACGAGATTGGCGGGTCTTATAGCAGCCTTCCCTCGCTCAAGGATTGAGACGACAGTCTCCAGCCATCCATTTATCTATTCATCGTTGCCTGCAGGTAAAGCGTTCATTCGGGGCAAATGAACACGTACGTCTGCCGAGCAAAAATTTCCAGCACGATTATGTCCGTATTTTAACAAAAGATATGTCGTAGAAACGTTTTTTATTTGTCGCATGTGTACACTATAAAATTGTATGCAATATTTTGTACATAGCTTAATGTAGGTTAATGCACATGCGCATATCACCTAAGATTTCTTACACATCATTATGCACGATTTCTTACATATTATGTAAAACATTATGCGTAAGATACTCATGTACATAGACCTACATAAGCTATGTTCGAAAAAGTGCATATAATTTCAGTGTAAGCGTTATTATTGGATTGTGCCAGAAAGTAGGACTAGATACCGGTAGCGTCAGCGTCAGCCCGAAAACGCACCCACAAAAAAAGGAAAAAGTCTATTCCATCGCGCGCGTAAAATGGGGGAAACGGGGGTGCGGTCGATATATACTCCCCGCGATAAAGTACGGCGATAGGTTTGGTTGCCACCACGCCGGCCGCTGTCGGCGAGCTGTCGTCGAACAGAGTTTATCGAATCATGGGCGGTGCAGCCCCGCCCCGCCCCGCCCCGCCCCGCCCCGCCAGTGTGGGTGTGAGCAACACGCCCAGACAGTCGAGCCCTGCACCGCACACTTCTCGACTCGACCGACGTTTACCATCCCCTCCCGCCCCGGGCCGCCTAGCTCCGGTTCCAGCCGCCCCCGACCCGCCTATCGCCTCGACCAGCACAGCCCCGCCATCAGTACGTCTTTCCGGTCCGTTACGCTCGAGGAAACCGGCTCCTCCATTTTCAGTAGCCTTTTCGCATTCTCTCTCTCTCTCTCTCTCTCTCTCTCTCTCTCTCTCTCTCTCTCTCTCTCTCTCTCTCACTACCTCTTTCTCCCTCTCTCTCTCTCCCCCTCTCTCTCTGACTCTCTCTCCTCCCTGCGCGTCGGCGTGGCTTTTCGTTCGAGTTGTACACAGAGGGGGTGGGCGGCTGCGCTCGGCACCTCCGTTCCCGATTTGGCCGAGATTTTATGAAGTTTGTTATCTCTGGTTCTCCTTTAACCCCAGCTGAGCCCAGTGGTCGGCTCGTCCTCCCCCCCCCCCCCCTACCCCCTGCGAAACACTGAACAATATGAGGAAGCGCGCGTGCAGTAGTGCAGAGGAAATGAAGGAAACCGTGACAGCTAAAAGGCTAAATTGCTCTTGTCTAGATAATTCAAGGAAATCAAACGATACAAACGCCGAGGGGAGGATCACTTGTAGAAAATCAGTACGTTGATTTTTTATTTGCATTTAAAGTTTTGTAAATTTATTTGATTTTTTTTGTTTTGAACTTTCTTTTGGTTTGTCACAGAAAATTTCTGTCAATTTTCTAATAAATTTTGATCTCTTCACCATATTTTTATTTTTAAAAAAATGTATTTTGTATTTTATTTTTTTTATTTTTCTTTATGATTTCATTTTTATTATTTTATTTTTCTTCTTTTTTAAACGATGTTTTTTTAGGCCATACTATGATTTTTCGAAGTGACTCCCGACTCCCCCCTCGACTTGCTCCTTAAAACTACTTTCCTGGAGAATTCCAAAATGTCTTGACTTTGACAGCGGACAGCAACTGGGATAGGGGAGGGGGGGGGGAGCCGCCCCGCACCGCTCAAAGGGTAGGTCATCCCGTCCATCCACATCCCCATCACGGGGCGCGTGCGTGCGAGTGTGCAGCTGCGGCCCAAACCGAAAGGGTGCTAGCGTGCCGGGGCAGTGCCGGGCTGGGGCGGGGACCGGCCCGGACCGGCCGAGGCCCTCCGGGTGCCGTAGGGCGTGAGGCGGCGGGCGGGGCGGGGCGGGGCGGGGCGGGGCGGGGCGCCATTGCGTGACCACCACGGAGCGTGGGATCGATACACTACCCATAGTAGCACTGCGACGAAATGGGAGCCGGCGGTACGGAAAGGGGTGAGGTGAAGGAAAGAAAAAATAAAAAAAATATAAGGGACCGGTGAATAACAAGTATATAGTGACTGAGAGGAGCCTCGCCTCGCCTCGCCCCACCCCCCACCGCCCCACGCCACCCCCAAGGCCGAAGGGTGAGAATAATAATAGAAAGAGAGAAGCCGGGAAGTCCCGGCGGACACCTTGATACCCCTACCTCCACCCCCTCCCCCTCCGGCTTCTCCCTGGGGGATGCACCTCCACCCGTGCTCCCCGCGCCGCCCCACACAGCGACCTCTCCGCCCCGCGAGTAACTCACTTCAGCACCTCACTGCCAAGCAAAGGTACGCTGGCGGGAAACTCGCGAAAAAACAAAATGAAGAGCAAACACCGACGACTCACCCCGGCCCGGAGTCACTGGACTGTAGCAGAGTTATTGGACTACAAGGTGCAGGCAGGCGCAGGGTGTCGGGCCGGGCGCCGGGCGGTCCCACCGCCTGCCCGCCCGCTGCGCACAGTCGTCCGGCGGGTTGCCTATCCATCTGTCGTAAGGGGCGCGGGTGCGGTTGGTCCCGGCTTGGCATAGTGCAGGGGTCTTCAACTCGTTGGCCCGCCGCTGGCCCGCGGGCCGGGCGGGCCAAGCCGGGCACGGTCTGGCCCGCTGGTGGGGTAGCGAGAGAGAGACAGGGAGTGGGTAGCGGAGTGGGGGTACTGACGAGCGGCGAGCGGCCGCCTGCCGGGGGACGGGAGAGGAAGGGTGGGGACTGAGGCCTGGTAGTGGGGGAAGTGCGGTAGTGGCGGCGGAGTAGGCAGCAGTAGCAGTAGCGCTGGCCCGGGCCCGGGCCCGCGGACCCAGCCGGGCCAGATGGCCCGCCGGGCCCGAGTTGAAGACCCCTGGCATAGTGTGATAGCTGTAGTTGCGTGCGTCTTATGCAAATTAATAAGAATGCCTAACTCCTAACTGCATAGTCTAAGCCGAGGGGTCCCCAACTTTGGTCTGCCGGTGTACGTGTACATACATATGCTGTGGGTTTCCAGCCTGGGCTTCCTTATGCGTCTTCGTGATGGGTTTCCTGGGCTTCCTAGTTTTTTGGGCAATTGTTGTACACGTTAAGACCTAGATGGGGACCCCTCGGTCCAAGCACTAGTGGTGTACAACTATGCTTTAATTTTACCAGTGATCCTGCAAGAACTCGTTCATTGTTATAACAATGAGAGAAATTTTTCGGAGGCTATGCATTTTCATAGACTTTGAAATCAAAATAGTGCATGCTGTTTTTTTGTGTGTAGCTCGGATGAGAGTCCCTAATTACCTGAAAAAATCGTACATTTTCCACTTTTTTCGTAAGTTGTGATAACGACAAGGAGTTGTGAATTTAAGACGTGCTGTCATTAAAAATGTTCACGTCTCCCTACGACTATTTTTGACAGTGATGTGGGCCCTCCCCCTCCCCCTCCTCTCTCCAGGGCCCGTATGAGCGATCCCGTGCGGGCCCGACCTGGCCACGGGCTGAGCAGTGAGCGGGGCGCTCGCCGCCCGAGGCGCAGAAAACCAAAAAGAATTTCTGTCGTCGTCGAGTCGAGGCCCGAGAGAGATTTTCTGAGGCAACAAACCCCAATCTCGACGCAGACACGACTTGGAGGCGCAGAGCGGAGCGCTCCCGCCCCAGAGCGTCGCGGTAAGAGACAATGCCTGATTTTGTGAGGGAAAAGTGAAAACTTTGTGGAACTCGCTTATTAATGTAAGGAAAATTGTACCCTATCTGAAAGATGAGAA
Organism: Frankliniella fusca; assembly: GCA_029379305.1. Taxonomy (NCBI): domain Eukaryota; kingdom Metazoa; phylum Arthropoda; class Insecta; order Thysanoptera; family Thripidae; genus Frankliniella; species Frankliniella fusca. The sequence continues at coordinate 1,611,290 of JAHWGI010000083.1, read as the reverse complement.
TCCTAGAAACGCCTGCTTCGGATTGGAAGGTTGGCAAAATTAATGTGAAAATTAGTCACGTTAATTAATGTGACCAATTTGTATCACATGACGTAATAAGACCATACTCATGGTCACGTTTGTTTGTCGTGTGACATCCAGAGCCATCCTTTATGTTATGCCTTTATACAAGAATTTCATAAAGGATGTCACATTACAAACGTGACAAAAGGTATGGTCACAATACGTGGTGTGACCTACACCACGCTGGTCACACGTCTTCATGTGACACATGTCACACTAGTTTTTCCAGTGTAATCAAGGAGGTCAAAATTTGGGCTGAAAAGGGCTGTGGTGCTGCTAGCCTGACCTTACCGAGGGCAGCTCTGACAGGCCTGAGCTCACACCATCTCAGAAAAACACGGGTAGGTCACGCGGGTAGTACCAGTAACACAAACGCTCTCTAATTGTGGACCGACTAGCGCTTTCGCCGCCGATGGGAGCCGAGTAAAGCCCCGCCCGCACAGCCGCTCCGAGGGCACCGCGTTGTCATCTCCAACTAGATGAGACAAAATTGCTGGTGCCAAGTTGAGGCGGTACAGTATAGCAGCAAGGCCCGCCCGAGACGAGCAGCCACCTGCAGAGCCGCTGGGGGAGGGGAGGGTTGGCGGGAGAGGGGGAGAGAGAGAGAGAGAGAGAGAGAGAGAGAGAGAGAGAGAGAGAGAGAGAGAGAGAGAGAGAGAGAGAGAAGACGAGAAAGGGAGGGTGTGGGGCGCAGGGAGGGGACTTGAAGGTGACGAGTACGGAGGCAGCCCCCCCCCCTCCTCCTCCGCAGAGACAGAGCCCATGGTGCGGGGCGCCACCGGAGCGTGAAAGTTGTTTAAATGCGACGAGAAAACGTAAAGTTTTGCTGCGACGCAGAGCGACACGGGGAAGGAGGGGTGCAGAGCGCGAGTTCTGCACTTAAGCCGTCATCAGAGCGGTTTCTACTGTGCATCGAGGCGAAGGGGGGCGAGGGGAGGGGGGCAAGTGGCACTGTTCAAAGTATACGGTGGGTGCGCGCGCAGCCACTGCGCTCCCGCTCAGAAGCGTAAGGGCATCTTCGCCCCGCCCCGCCCCACCCCGCCCCGATGAGACACCCCGCCCCACCAGGCTCATCTCAGTGGCATCAGATTTGTAGCCCGCACAGTGTCGCAATGTTAACGCCTCCGCTCTATGTCCTCTCGCTATACAGGTTCGCGGGGCGGGGCGGGGCGGGGCGGGGCGGGGCGGGGCGGGGCGGGGCGGGGCGGGGCGGGGCGGGGCGGGGCGCGCACGCGCGGTAGCATGGCCTTCTCCCTGCCAGCACTCCCGACCTCGGGTCCCGAGGTGTACCAGTGCGTCCCTAGGACGACGGTCCCCGCTCTGGAGAGACACCTCTCACTCACGCTGGTCGAGGCCCTCCTCTTTAAAGACCGCCCCGCCCCGCCCCGCCCCGCCCCGCGCCACCTGCCGCGCCTCACTTGAACTAGTGACCCACCCACGGCGCCATGTAAATAGGCCCCCCGACCCCCGCCTGCGGTGGCGCGCCCCTCGCGCGGAGCAGGAAGCCCCTGGTTGACATAATGTGATGAGCACGTGCATATTTCATAGAACAAGGGCTAGGGTGGGTGGGGGCGGGGCGAGAGGGGGGAGCGCCTCGGGCCACCTCGAGGGTAGCGCCTGAGCGTGACCTCGTCCGCGGCGGGGAGACCCGCCCCGCCCAGCCCCGCCCAGCCCCTTCCGGCGTCAACACGTGTCTGTTAGGGGTGGGGGCAGCGCGTGACGCGATGGACCCATCGCGCCGCGATTCACTACCAGGCATTCAAAGTAACAGAAAAAAATATTTGTTCCGTGTGGACATATTTTGTAAATTACCGATTTACAAAATGTGTCGTCCACATGTAACCTCCAATTATTTGCTCGTCATTCGATCCTATATGTAAATTCACAGTGCAATGTACATTTACGATCTTGAATTGTAATTGAGCGACATCTACCATGGAAAATGTTCCTATCCCTATACGACAATTTATCAGAGCCTTTGGTAACCCTGCGGGCTGTCAAGTCAAGATACTGATCGCAGATTTTGCAGATCCTTCGGGAGTAACAAGTCCATTTCACACTAACTATAATGTACTTTATCGCACATGTCATACAAGTTCCACGTAGATTAAGAGACAAAATCGCGCATTATTTTGGTGATTTTAATCATAAATACGTTATTGCGCATAATAATATTTAAATGTATACGAAATTGTTCGTCGACCATGAACACTGTTATTCAATTACCGTGACGTCACGTTCTTTTCAACGTGAATAGGGCAGAATATGAGGGCTAAATTTTATTGTCACATTCACAAGAATGTGACATTAATATTAAAAGGAATGTGACAGTTTTCACATGAAAAAGAATGTGACCTCACAGTAATTGAATAACAGAGTACAAAACATTTTGAATAAACGATGAACAACTCTGCCTATAAATCCGAACCTCAAAGTCCGCTTATACGACATGTACCAAAAGGACGAGAAATGGACTTTGTACTCCTTCGAATAGAAGCTTCAAAATCTCCCATCAGTAACATGACTTGTTCATAAGCTTATAGTACCCCTTGGGGCACTCACTAGGGACAGTGGCCTGCGCAATCCGTACACCCCACAAAACTAACCCCCAATTCCCCAACCCCAACCCCAACCCCAGCCCTACGCTCGCTGTCAGAGCACCCCGCACACCCCGCTCCCCGACAGTAGTTTGCGCACTCCTTGCGAGCCGTGAGAACGTCAGGAATTCCAAAGTTTTCTAGTTCTGCTCGGCGAGGGGAAGCAGGGCGGGGCTGTCTCCGTCTGCGCTCGTTAGTATTCATAGGGACACGCGGGAGGGCGGCGCTCGCCTCACCGGAGCCCGACGACGACTCTCAATGTCCCGCGGGACCACCGCCCAGGACCGACCGCATCGGCACGTTTTTCCGCCACCAGGCTTTCGACTGGAACGTTAATTCTATTTCCGTATTCAGCGTCGGACCGACGGTGGGGGAAGGGGCAGGAGGCTGGGGAGGGGGGAGGCGTCTGTGAACCGTCCAATTACCACAATGGCCTTTTACGGTTATGGCGGGGCCAGGCTGGGGCCCGGGCCGCCCGGGCGGGCGCCAGGCGACTGCAGCTGCAGGTGGGGACACTCGTCAGACGACTGCAGCCGCAGAAAGGCAACACTTGCTAGACGACTGTAGCTGCAGGTATGGGGGCAACAAACAGACGGCTGCAGGCTGCAGGGGGAACACTAGCTCGTCAGATGACTGCAGCTGCAGGTGGGGACACTCGTCAGACAAATGCATTGATAGATGGAAACACTTGCTGGACGGATGCAGCTGCGGGTGGGACACTCCGAGGTGGAATCAATTGTGAAGTTTTTTTACACCTCGTAATCCAGAAAACTTCATAAAAATTGAAAATAAAATCGGGAATTTTTTTGAAAAAAAAATCACAAAAATCCAGGAAAGTTTGGGGGGAAAATCAGGAAAATTTTCACAAATTAAGTCAAAATTCACGTGAAAATTCACACAAGGTGTACACCAAAATCAAGAGTTGCTTCCCCCTCGGGACACTCGCTCGAGACACTCGGACAGCGCAGGCATGGCAACTGTAGTGACGGCAGCTCGGCCGGATTCCAACGCCACAACCTCAGCGCGGTGCATTTCCCTGCTTTTCTCATCTTTTGCTTTCGCAAGCCTCCGCTGCCGCCCCGCTCCGCCCGGCAGTGACGAGGTTCACTGAGATCATCATGAAGTGCATCACCGCGCCGCTCAGCGGGGGGAGAGTCTATTAATACCCGCGTTTCTTTCCAGGTAGCCGCGCGCACATGACGGTACGTTGACGAGGCGTCCTCGAGGTGGCATCGTTTGTCCTACCTGCCATTTGTCCTACCAATTTTTAAATTATAAAAAAAATTACTTTAAAAAGTGATTTTAAAAAGTCACTATTTGAATACATGACTTTTTTTAGTGGTTCGTTTGACCTACCTATTAAATTAGTTGTCGACTAAATGTAGTCGTTGCCGACTAAAAATATTTCACTAGACAGTGACTTTTTTTAGTTGGTGCATTTGTCCTACCCGTTGAATTACCTGATAACTAAATTTAGTGGTCGTCAACTAAATTTAATCAGTGGGAAAGTCCGTTGACTTTTTTTAGTGGTCGACTTTTTTTAGTCATTTTTTTTAGTGGTCGATTTTTTTTGTCAATTTCTTTAGTGGTCGACTTATTTTAGTGATCAACTTACAGTGGTCGAATTTTTTTAATCAATATTTTTAGAAGTTGACTTTATTTAGTGGTCGATTTCTTTTAGTCGACTTTTTTTAAGCGGTCGACTTTTTTAATGGTCGACTTTTTTAGTCATTTTTTTAGTGGTCGATTTTTTTTTGTCAATTTTTTTAATGGTCGACTTTTTTTAGTGATCGACTTTTTTAAATCAATTTTTTTAGTGGTCGACTTTTTTTAGTCATTTTTTTAAGTGGTCGACTTTTTTAAATCAATTTTTTTAGTGGTCAATTTTTTTAGTCGATTTTTTTAGTCATTTTTTTTTTAGTGGTCGACTTTTTAAAATCAATTTTTTTAGTGGTCAATTATTCTAGTCCATTTTTTTAAGTGGTCGACTTTTTTAAGTCATTTTTTTAAGTGGTCGACTTTTTTAAATCAATTTTTTTAGTCGTCAGTTTTTTAAGTCGATTTTTTTTAGTCATTTTTTTTTAGTGGTCGACTTTTTAAAATCATTTTTTAAAGTGATCGACTTTTTTAAATCAATTTTTTTAGTGGTCAATTTTTTTAGTCGATTTTTTTTAGTGGTCGACTTTTTTTAATCATTTCTTCTTAGTGGTCGTTTTTTTTTAGTAGTCGACTTTTTTAGTCATTTTTTTAGTGGTCGACTTTTTTTAATCATTTTTTAAAGTGATCGACTTTTTTAAATCAATTTTTTTTAGTGGTCAATTTTTTTAGTCGATTTTTTTTAGTGGTCGACTTTTTTAAATCAATTTTTTTAGTGGTCGACTGTTTTTAGTCGAGTTTTGAAAGTGGTCGAACGTGAGAATATCGGAGTGATCCTCGGAGGAACCCGAGCGGCCGAATGAGCGCCGGGCGCCGCGTAGTAGGCAATGCACTGGTGAGAATCCCCGATTCCTAATAAGAGCGCTTGTAACGAAGGAGAGGGGTTGTGATTGTAAGAAGAAGGGAGAGAGAGAGAGAGAGAGAGAGAGAGAGAGAGAGAGAGAGAGAGAGAGAGAGAGAGAGAGAGAGAGGGTGACGAAGCATTGTCGGGTAGAAAAACAGGTTTTTACCCATGACGTCCACCTTTTACGTTTTACGTTTACTGTGGTTTTCTGTCTGTGTGTCTCAAAAAAAGTTACGCTTGTTTCGGTCCTGCTTTTAGAAAGTGAATGCAAGGGGCGGGCAAGTCATGTATTTCTGTGTACACTTGCCTTGTATTTCTTGTATTTCTCATGTATTTTTCTATATTTTTGTTGGGTATATCAGCTATGTATTTCTGTGTATCGTACAGTATTTCCTTGTATTTTTAGTGTGTTTCTAGAAATACACAGGTATTTCTGTGTACACGTTCTTTTCGAGTTGGGTACACCTCGAGTGAATGTTACAACACATTTACGATTCAATGGGAATAAAGAGGCGGGTCCTCTTTCCCCTTCCGTCACCTTCAGGAGGCAGGGTGGGGTCTAGAAACTTAGAACACTGAAAAATCCAGAACACATTCTTTTGACTGCACAAAACCCGTGTTTTTATAAACAATAATGTACAATGACCTCCCCACCCCCTCCGGTCACCCGAACTTAAAACCACACGTGTTCTCTTTTACAACTGTGTTACACACATGTCTTTGTGTGTGACTGAAGCAACTTACTCCGTGTGTGTAGTTGAAGACATTTGTCCTACCGGTATCGCACCTGTGCGCAGCGTCATGTGTTACATGTTCACACATATTCTTGTGTGGGATTCGCGCGGCCCACCTGTCTGTGTGTGTGTGTGTGTGCCTGTGTGTGGTTCTAAAAGTGTATAGTACATGTATCGCTCTTGCGTGCCTCCTCATGTATTACATTTTTACAGTGTGTCCTTGTGTGTGACTCTCGCGGCACACCCGTGTGCGTGGTTCAAGCTAGCTGTGTCGTGTTCTATAAATGTGTCGCACTGGTATCGCACCTGCGTGCTTCCTCATCATGTGTGACATGTTCACACACATGTGTTATGTCTTTGTGTCTGGCTCGTGCGATCGATCCACCTGTTTGTAGTTTAATGCGAAAAAAATACTTGAAAGCCAAACTGGACGTAAACTTCGATACATGATGTATGATTCGCCGTCTCCCACTATTACGAAATTCAAGACGTTAAGCGAGTAAATGCTTCTCGTGTTCAACGATTTATGCGTAATTGGTGCTGGAATGTCTGTTCTGATAGCACCCGATAGCACACCTCTCGGTTTTGCGGATTGTTAGTGTAGTTGCTCGTGATTGCCTATGCCCAGCACGTTATTCGCGTGTCTGGGCCGTTGCGCTGTTCGTCTTATGGTTCTGACATTTTTTTTTAGGCCCCCCATAGGGGGGCCTTCTTCATTTCGCCAGAAAGTTTTTTAGGCCCCCGTTAGGGGTGCCTATTGCTTTCGCCAGAAAGTTTTTTATTTATTCTTGACGATGGCCCCTTATGGCCGCAGCTGATCCTGTCGTGGCGATATATACCAATTTACAATGAAAAATACTTCAAAAAATAAGAAATTTTTTGAGATAGGTTTCATGTCAATTCGTCTATACGTTTTTTCATAAAATCAATTTGCATCATGTGTTTCTATGACAATGACAAGCCGAGCCGGCAGGCCGAGTCGAGCCGCCGGGGCGGTAACAATCACCACCTTATATTTCTGTACTCCAAGCCCATGTTTTCACTGAATGCTTTTATTTATTTTCCTCATCTATACAAGGAAAATATGAATTCCTTTCTAAAAAGTTTGTACGAAAACGTAATAATGTTCATTATTCAATTGTAAAACTAGGCGTTGTTGATAGCTAGCCCGTTGGGCGCTATTTTGTGGTCAAATGCACATTTTAAGGTAAGTGAAAGGAAAATGTAAGATTTGCACCCACTTTGTATGATTGGTGGCTGCATTTAGTGCTCGTCCAGGCTGTGTTGTTGACGGCTGGTCAACATTTTTTGGGACTTCTGTTTAGCGGATAAAATTATTGATGTGATTCTCACAAATAGTTCTGACTTAAGTTCTTTCTCATTCTGTGACTAGTTTTAAAACCTAGGGGGCCGTTTAACGCGTCAGCGTTAGAATTTTTTATTTTTCTCAACAATGGATTCTCATGAGCACAGCCAATTCTACCGAAGACATTCTAATAAAATTATCATGAAAAATAAATCAAAAAATTAGAAAATTTTGAAGCTAGGTCTGATCCTCAACTGTCTTACCAGATCTGAATAATTTCCATTTCAATGCGCAGAATGTGTAGCTAGGCAACAATACCCTCGCCGCCTGGGCGGAGCTAGCAGCAGCGGCCATGCACCCCGCTTCATATATACAGTATTATTTTGGTTCGCTCATTTCTAAACTCAAAGCTTTGGAAAGCATTTACTTTTAACAATGACCTAAGCACGACCTTGTGTCTATTTTTCTGTAGTCTAAAATTTTCTCAGTAAAGTAAAGGTGAGTTTTGGGAGTTTGATAATACTCCATGAGAGTTCTGACGTTAGTTCTTTCTCATTTTGTGACAAGTTCTAAAACCTAGGGGGCCGTTTAACGCGTTAGCGTTAGAATTTTTTCTGTTTCATGTACTATGTGTGCGAGGTTTGGACGCTGCTTTTCCTCTTCACCTCTACTGCATTTGCTGCTGTGGCCGCTGTGTCCTTCCCCGAGCTCAGTTTTGTCTTTGCCGGCCAGCGCACTGTCCGGATGCAATCACTAATCTCGCTTGCCTGCTTGCACTCGTTGTTACGATAATTTCAAATAAAATTTTTCACCATCCACAGCTGCACTATTTTATACTTAGCATGGCTTTTATAAGAAGCAAATCTATTGCAATCTTCCGACTTATGTAAGCAGGAAGAACGCCAAAGCTGTAACATCGCTGTAACATTACCAGCGGCACTACAAAACGCTCTACTGAATCTGACGGCAGGGCGCAGTATACCGGAGCGGAGGGGTCAGTATCACTCATGTAGGTGAGAAGAGTGCTGACGCTTCTTACTGGACCGCGTGAGCAAGTACCCCCTCCACAAGAAAGGGTACTTGTCATGAAAGAGGGAGTTGGAAGCCTCTGGTAGTCTGTGATGGAGCGGGCGGGAGGCTTTCAAAGATGACGCATCGCTCTGAGCCGGAAGGCTAAGAACCTGTACACCATCCGCTGCTACTCGGACGCGACTTCCCAGCTGACCACCAGGACCTCACTGTCACTATTGCGCCTCGTGCCTTTAGGCCAGGTCGTCGCGAGCACTGCACCCAACAAAACCAGCCGCAGATATTGACAGGACGCCTGCTGAGTAGGCAACCTACCCAACTCACCGGCCACCGCCCGGCCGGGTATGCAACCAAGGTTTCACCGGAAGCGACGCGCGAGCAGGGAGTTATCCACTTAGCGTATCGCGTATCGCGTCTGGCGTATTTTGCGCCTCGCGTATGGCGTTTTTTACGCCTCGCGTATCGCGTTTGGCGTATTTTACGCCTCGCGTATGGCGTTTTTTTACGCCTCGCGTATCGCGTTTGGCGTATTTTACGCCTCGCGTATGGCGTTTTTTACGCGTCTCGCGTTTTTTGCGTAAAAAACGCCATACGCGAGGCGCAATATACGCCAGACGCGATACGCGATACGCTAAGTGGATAACTCCTAGGGCAAGGAGTTATCCACTTAGCGTATCGCGTCTGGCGCATTTTGCGCCTCGCGTCTGGCGTTTTTTACGCCTCGCGTATCGCGTCTCGCGTCTGGCGTTTTTTTTTGCGCTTCGCGTCTCGCGTAAAGCGTCTCGAGCCGCGACTTGACGCAACTCGCCGCGTTTGATGCGCTCCAAATTATTTTTCAGACTGCTAATATCTCTCGACACGATTTTTCATACAGCTATGAAAAAGCGCATCAAATGCGGCGAGTCGCGGCTCGAGACGCTTGACGACGCGAGACGCGAGGCGCAATAAACGCCAGACGCGATACGCTAAGTGGATAAGTCCCAAGGGAATTTCAAAGAGGAGCCGAGTGAGGATTTAGTAATGAGGGTCCGTGCGTCCGTGCACAAAATACGCAACTCACTTGGGGTTGTCGGTTGGATGTGATGCGAGGGTGATTTGGAGGAGGAGGAGGTCAGAGGGAGCGTGACGTCGATTTTTCGCAAACTCAAAAAACTTGTTCTACAACGCGCAGCGGCATATGTACCGGGTGTCCAGGCTCAGGCCGGACAGTCGAATGGGTGGCCTACGCGCTGGCCGCAGGCGCTGCCGGGCGAGGGGGGTTGTGACGGCGGGAGGCAGGCCTCCCCACCACCACTCCGGTGCTGGAGTGCGCTGCGGCGGGGAGTAGCTCAGCGGCGGCTGGCGGCCACCTCGGCTGGGGAGGGGCAGCCTTCACCTAAGGGGCTGCAAGCCTCGCCCCGCTACTCCGCGAGGACTGAGGACCCGCGAAGGTGCGCCGCGCATCCCTCACGTTGTCCGCGGTTTCCCGTGAGCCCCTCAAAATCCAAAATCGCGAGGGATGCCGTCAGATTCAGTAGAGCGTTTTGTAGTGCCGCTGGTAATGTTACAGCGATGTTACAGCTTTGGCGTTCTTCCTGCTTACATAAGTCGGAAGATTGCAATAGATTTGCTCCTTATAAAAGCCATGCTAAGTATAAAATAGTGCAGCTGTGGATGGTGAAAAATTTTATTTGAAATTATCGTAACAACGAGTGCAAGCAGGCAAGCGAGATTAGTGATTGCATCCGGACAGTGCGCTGGCCGGCAAAGACAAAACTGAGCTCGGGGAAGGACACAGCGGCCACAGCAGCAAATGCAGTAGAGGTGAAGAGGAAAAGCAGCGTCCAAACCTCGCACACATAGTACATGAAACAGAAAAAAATTCTAACGCTAACGCGTTAAACGGCCCCCTAGGTTTTAAAACTTGTCACAAAATGAAAAAGAACTAACGTCAGAACTATCAAGAGTATTGAGAACTTGCAATAAACACAGGAGATACTTTTACATTATGCCTTAAATCGCTCTCATGGAGTATTATCAAACTCCCAAAACTCACCTTTACTTTACTGAGAAAATTTTAGACTACAGAAAAATAGACACAAGGTCGTGCTTAGGTCATTGTTAAAAGTAAATGCTTTCCAAAGCTTTGAGTTTAGAAATGAGCGAACCAAAATAATACTGTATATATGAAGCGGGGTGCATGGCCGCTGCTGCTAGCTCCGCCCAGGCGGCGAGGGTATTGTTGCCTAGCTACACATTCTGCGCATTGAAATGGAAATTATTCAGATCTGGTAAGACAGTTGAGGATCAGACCTAGCTTCAAAATTTTCTAATTTTTTGATTTATTTTTCATGATAATTTTATTAGAATGTCTTCGGTAGAATTGGCTGTGCTCATGAGAATCCATTGTTGAGAAAAATAAAAAATTCTAACGCTAACGCGTTAAACGGCCCCCTAGGTTTTAAAACTAGTCACAGAATGAGAAAGAACTTAAGTCAGAACTATTTGTGAGAATCACATCAATAATTTTATCCGCTAAACAGAAGTCCCAAAAAATGTTGACCAGCCGTCAACAACACAGCCTGGACGAGCACTAAATGCAGCCACCAATCATACAAAGTGGGTGCAAATCTTACATTTTCCTTTCACTTACCTTAAAATGTGCATTTGACCACAAAATAGCGCCCAACGGGCTAGCTATCAACAACGCCTAGTTTTACAATTGAATAATGAACATTATTACGTTTTCGTACAAACTTTTTAGAAAGGAATTCATATTTTCCTTGTATAGATGAGGAAAATAAATAAAAGCATTCAGTGAAAACATGGGCTTGGAGTACAGAAATATAAGGTGGTGATTGTTACCGCCCCGGCGGCTCGACTCGGCCTGCCGGCTCGGCTTGTCATTGTCATAGAAACACATGATGCAAATTGATTTTATGAAAAAACGTATAGACGAATTGACATGAAACCTATCTCAAAAAATTTCTTATTTTTTGAAGTATTTTTCATTGTAAATTGGTATATATCGCCACGACAGGATCAGCTGCGGCCATAAGGGGCCATCGTCAAGAATAAATAAAAAACTTTCTGGCGAAAGCAATAGGCACCCCTAACGGGGGCCTAAAAAACTTTCTGGCGAAATGAAGAAGGCCCCCCTATGGGGGGCCTAAAAAAAAATGTCAGAACCATAAGACGAACAGCGCAACGGCCCAGACACGCGAATAACGTGCTGGGCATAGGCAATCACGAGCAACTACACTAACAATCCGCAAAACCGAGAGGTGTGCTATCGGGTGCTATCAGAACAGACATTCCAGCACCAATTACGCATAAATCGTTGAACACGAGAAGCATTTACTCGCTTAACGTCTTGAATTTCGTAATAGTGGGAGACGGCGAATCATACATCATGTATCGAAGTTTACGTCCAGTTTGGCTTTCAAGTATTTTTTTCGCATTAAACTACAAACAGGTGGATCGATCGCACGAGCCAGACACAAAGACATAACACATGTGTGTGAACATGTCACACATGATGAGGAAGCACGCAGGTGCGATACCAGTGCGACACATTTATAGAACACGACACAGCTAGCTTGAACCACGCACACGGGTGTGCCGCGAGAGTCACACACAAGGACACACTGTAAAAATGTAATACATGAGGAGGCACGCAAGAGCGATACATGTACTATACACTTTTAGAACCACACACAGGCACACACACACACACACAGACAGGTGGGCCGCGCGAATCCCACACAAGAATATGTGTGAACATGTAACACATGACGCTGCGCACAGGTGCGATACCGGTAGGACAAATGTCTTCAACTACACACACGGAGTAAGTTGCTTCAGTCACACACAAAGACATGTGTGTAACACAGTTGTAAAAGAGAACACGTGTGGTTTTAAGTTCGAGTGACCGGAGGGGGTGGGGAGGTCATTGTACATTATTGTTTATAAAAACACGGGTTTTGTGCAGTCAAAAGAATGTGTTCTGGATTTTTCAGTGTTCTAAGTTTCTAGACCCCACCCTGCCTCCTGAAGGTGACGGAAGGGGAAAGGGGGGGGGGGGGGGGGGGGGGGAGGACCCGCCTCTTTATTCCCATTGAATCGTAAATGTGTTGTAACATTCACTCGAGGTGTACCCAACTCGAAAAGAACGTGTACACAGAAATACCTGTGTATTTCTAGAAACACACTAAAAATACAAGGAAATACTGTACGATACACAGAAATACATAGCTGATATACCCAACAAAAATATAGAAAAATACATGAGAAATACAAGAAATACAAGGCAAGTGTACACAGAAATACATGACTTGCCCGCCCCTTGCATTCACTTTCTAAAAGCAGGACCGAAACAAGCGTAACTTTTTTTGAGACACACAGACAGAAAACCACAGTAAACGTAAAACGTAAAAGGAGGACGTCATGGGTAAAAACCTGTTTTTCTACCCGACAATGCTTCGTCACCCTCTCTCTCTCTCTCTCTCTCTCTCTCTCTCTCTCTCTCTCTCTCTCTCTCTCTCTCTCTCTCCCTTCCTCTTACAATCACAACCCCTCTCCTTCGTTACAAGCGCTCTCATTAGGAATCGGGGTTTCTCACCTGTGCATTGCCTACTACGCGGCGCCCGGCGCTCATTCGGCCGCTCGGGTTCCTCCGAGGCTCACTCCGATATTCTCACGTTCGACCACTTTCAAAACTCGACTAAAAACAGTCGACCACTAAAAAAAATGATTTAAAAAAGTCGACCACTAAAAAAAATCGACCAAAAAAATTGACCACTAAAAAAAATTGATTTAAAAAAGTCGATCACTTTAAAAAATGATTAAAAAAAGTCGACCACTAAAAAAATGACTAAAAAAGTCGACTACTAAAAAAAACGACCACTAAAAAGAAATGATTAAAAAAAGTCGACCACTAAAAAAAATCGACTAAAAAAATTGACAACTAAAAAAATTGATTTAAAAAAGTCGATCACTTTAAAAAATGATTTTAAAAAGTCGACCACTAAAAAAAAATGACTAAAAAAAATCGACTTAAAAAACTGACGACTAAAAAAATTGATTTAAAAAAGTCGACCACTTAAAATAATGGACTAAAAAAATTTACCACTAAAAAAATTGATTTTAAAAAGTCGACCACTAAAAAAAATGACTAAAAAAATCGACTAAAAAAAGTCGACCACTAAAAAAATTGATTTAAAAAAGTCGACCACTTAAAAAAATGACTAAAAAAAGTCGACCACTAAAAAAATTGATTTAAAAAAGTCGATCACTAAAAAAAGTCGACCATTAAAAAAATTGACAAAAAAAATCGACCACTAAAAAAATGACTAAAAAAGTCGACCATTAAAAAAGTCGACCGCTTAAAAAAAGTCGACTAAAAGAAGTCGACCACTAAATAAAGTCGACTACTAAAAATATTGATTAAAAAAATTCGACCACTGTAAGTTGGTCACTAAAATAAGTCGACCACTAAGGAAATTGACAAAAAAAATCGACCACTAAAAAAATGACTAAAAAAAGTCGACCACTAAAAAAAGTCAACGGACTTTCCCACTGATTAAATTTAGTTGACGACCACTAAATTTAGTTATCAGGTAATTCAACGGGTAGGACAAATGCACCAACTAAAAAAAGTCGCTGTCTAGTGAAATATTTTTAGTCGGCAACGACTACATTTAGTCGACAACTAATTTAATAGGTAGGTCAAACGAACCACTAAAAAAAGTCATGTATTCAAATAGTGACTTTTTAAAATCACTTTTTAAAGTAATTTTTTTTATAATTTAAAAATTGGAAAGTATTTTTTTAAGTATTAAAAAAATTGGTAGGACAAATGGCAGGTAGGACAAATGAGGCCGCCCGGCGTCCTCGAGGATATCGAGGTTGGATGCGGCCCGGCTCGGCCCGGGGCCGAAGACCTGCGCCACGGCCCGGAAGAAAAACCTCCTCGCCGCGGGCCAAAAGACCTCTAGCCGCCTCCCGGCTCCCGGCCCCGGGCGGGGCCAGTGTTCAAGGCGGCCGTGAAGGTCGACGTCGACACGCTTGGACTGGACTGTACTGCATGAGGCGCAGGCGCGTGTTCAAAGAGCGGTGAGTGTACTCACCCGGCACCTGAGTCCCCTCCAGCTCCAGCAGAGGCTCCAGCAGAGGCTCCAGCAGAGGCTCCAGCAGAGGCTCCAGCAGAGGCTCCAGCAGAGGCTCCAGCAGAGGCTCTGGCACAGGCTCCAGCAGAGGCTCCAGCAGAGGCTCCAGCAGAGGCTCCAGCAGCGGCTCCAGCAGAGGCTCCAGCAGAGGCTCCAGCAGCGGCTACAGCAGACTCTCCAGCAGAGGCTCCAGCAACGGCTCCAGCGCGCCCTGGAGGCGGCAGCTCTGACACCGCAGTGCCTGGCCCGTCCGGTGTCAACGCGATGGATTACTCCCGGGCCTGGGCCACTCCGTTTATAGCCCAATAAAGTTAGTTCCAAAACGCCCTGAACCTGGAAAAAAAAAGTCCTGATTTTTTATTATGACTGATTTCGGTTCATTAGACTCCTCTCTACAACAGCAAAAGTCCCCAAAGATCCCCGCACGAGGGGCCCACAACTCCGAAAAATTTTGTACACCTGATTTCCGGATTTCAAAGATTTCACATGATTTCAGGTGATTTCAACGAATTTCAAAGATTTCAAGTGAATTCACTGATTTCGCGAGATTTCACATGATTTCAAGTGATTTCCATTGATTTCACATAATTTCCATTGATTTCAGTTAAATGTCTACCGAATTCATATGATTTCCACTGATTTCGTGAGATTTCCAACGAATTCAAGTATTTTTGGGACGACCTCAGAAAATACACGCACATCTGATCCAAATTATTCTCTCAATTACATGATTAAATAGGATTTTTCCTAAATTATTGTGAATTATTTCGATTTATTCCAAATTATTGGAAATTAACTTGCAACTGCGCAAAATAATCACAATTATTTCAATTATTTTTTTAAAACTTTTCAGAAACAAATTTTGCTCTGCAATTGAAAGGGTGGCGTGAAAACATGGAAAATTTTTGCGGCAGTAAACCTCCCGAAGGAGGTTGCGGTTCCCGCCAGGCACAGGGCTTTTACCCCCTGTGGCAGCCAACTGCTTCGGTGTTCCATGGGAACCGGCGCTTTGCTGACTGCGATCCTATCGCGCAATTCGACAGATTTGATCCCCGTACCACCATTGGCCTACCCCTAGAGGTACGAGCGGTGTCAAGGGCGTTAGACTTCCTGAACCCAGTTTCAGAGGCCTTACCTCAGAGGGGTACGCGGGATTCGAACCCACAACCCCGAGTGCCGACACGTAGCCAGAACAGGAAGCGACCCAACGCCCAGAGCCACCGAGCCAACGGCGGTGAGACGTGTTTAACTTCTATTTGACCTGCCATCCAGCTGCGGCCAAAGGAAATGTCAAGCGCGAAAAACACTTTCCCGAGTGGGAGTCGAACTTCGGACCACTCGGTTCAATGATGCGCGCTCTACCAACTGAGCCACGACGTTTCGATGACTGTACAGTGCGACTGGTTGGCGTCGTATTTGCCCTATCCCCCAGCCTCCAGCCAGGAGGACAGGGCAAATACAACTCGGCTCGAACCCGTCGCACTGTACAGTCATCGTGGCGTCGTGGCTCAGTTGGTAGAGCGCGCAATCCCGAATCGAGTGGCCCGAAGTTCGACTCCCACTCGGGAAAGTGTTTTTCGCGCTTGACTCCACTGTTACATACTAAAGGGGGCACAAATCGTCTGGGGATATCTTTCAGAAACACAGCTACTCTAACCCTAATTAACATTTAACATTTTTTTTTTTTTTTTTTTTTTTTTTTTTTTTAGAAAATTGGTTTGTGGGAAACTGCCCGGTCCTGGACAGCATGGGCAGCTGACTTCACCGCGCTCGCGCGCGGTACACACACACACACACAGACACACAGCGCAACCCGTGCCGTTGCGTCGGACATCGCCCCGCCTGTTCTCGCCGCAGCCCCGCCCCCGCCCACGCTCGGACCCCTTTTCAATTTCCTGCTAACACACTTGCGCGCACACACGCGTGCGCAAACACACACACTCATTCTTATCACACGGCCGCCTGTTCCCCCGCTGCCGACGCTTGGCCACCGCGACGCGTATGTACAGAAACTCAACTATGAGATCACCCCTCCTCCCTCCCCTCCCCTCCAAGGACGTCGAGACCCGGCAGGCAGGCAGGCAGGCAGGCGCACTGGAGGAGTGATGACGTGGCGATAGTGAAGTCACCGGTCTGACGGCGGGGCGGGGCGGGGCGGGGCGGGGCGCGGCGGGGCGGGGCGCGGCGGGCAAGGTGTCTGTTTGGCGCGGTACGCCCGGGGCCGTGAGCGGGTCAGGGTCTCCAGCGGCGTCCCCGCCCCCGCCACCGCCCCCCCCAGCCGCAGCAGAAATAATCGTGAACCGTTCCGGTCTTATCGGGGATCAAACGTGAATGAGAATGTGCCGTCCCCCGGCACGACAAGACAAACCGCGTCGACGTCGGGTGCGGCGCCACGGCTGCGTGACTCCAGGAACTCCCAAGTTCGGGTTCACTGGAAAAACAAAGGTGCGATGTCCCACCTTTCCAGGGGTGAGAACCCGTTTAGGGGTGCTACACTGTGAAAAATTGTCGTAGGTTTACGAGGAAATTTTCCACGAAGTGGAGTTGTAAAATTACGATCACTTATCGTAAAATTACAAGCAGTGCCTATCTACTTGAAATTCAATTACAAGCAAGAATGGGCTGTCGTAAATTTACTGCATTTTTCGGCAGTCGTAATTTACAAAATAAATCGTAAATCCATACGAACATATTTTTCACAGTGTAAGTGAATGTTTTAAGTTTCTTTTTTCAAAGCAAACTAATGACATTTAAAGATACATTCCTCGCAAAATTCCACGTCAAACGAGCCCACATTTGAGAGGGTTCTGATATGCGGTCAGCAAATGAAAAGCAAGTAAAAAGGGCTAAAAATGCAATTACTTTTTGCAATTTTTGAGCAGAACCCCATTAAATGTAGGCTCGTTTAAAGCGGAATTTTGCATAGATTACGAAAATAACAAGTTTTGATGTATGATACGGAAAAAAATCTTTGTTAAACCATAACGTACATACCGGGTGTCCCACAGAACACACACGGCAGTGTTGCGGGATTGCATACTCACCAAAGCTGCAGGGGCTATGGCGCCTTAACGGCCGGAGTGGGTAGGCAGACCCGCAACACTGCCGTGTGTTCTCTGGGACACCCGGTATAGGCTGTCGTGACGAGCAGCTTAGAAGCTACCGTGGCAAAAAGTTAATTTTGGAAGTCACACGTCAGCTATGCCTACTAATGCTGAGGCTGAGCTGGATTCGTGGATGGCAGCTCGCTCAACCCCGCATTAACTCTCAGAGCTGATGTGTCACTATCACAACTATCTTTTCGCTAAAAGTAGCTTAACAGGTTGCGTGTCACGGTATCATCTGACACGTAAGCTAATGTAGCTTACATTTTGTTGTCAACACTTATCTTTATGTTTTTCCGTGCAATAAAAGTTCCGAAACAATAATTAAAGGGCCCATTCAATTTTACCTTGTCTGCACCGCGCCTCCCTCGCGGTCCCCAGGGTTTAGGGAACACAGTTTATGGACGACCCCTCAACTCTGCAGTCCCGCGAGACGAGACGACTGTCACAGTCGGAACGAACGTAACAAGAGACGGAGATTTAGAACAAGTTAGGGACATAAAGGCTCGAAGAGGCTCTAAAGATGAGGCGGCCGATTTCTATTTTCCGAAATAGCGGTCCGCCTGGGAAGCGGGGAGGGGAGCCCCGGCTGCGGGGCAGGACTCTAGGCTGGGCTGGCTGGCTGGCTTTGAACGTGTACCCTACGGGTAAAGCCAGCCACAAGGGACTGTCTAAAAAATTATTGCTAGGCTGCGAATCAATAAGGTACAATGCCTTTGGGGCATTAGACGTGACGTACGGGGTCATCGACTGGGCACCAACGTACACTGATCGCTTTGGTCCGGAACGGGCGGGAGGAAGTGGCCGATTGGTGGCCTCATCTCCTAGCCTCGCCCCAGGCCCTATGCGGCCCTGCGGGGCTCTCCGGGGTCGGGTCAACGGCTCCGGCACCCGGGCGATCAGCGCAGCATAGCGGGACCGGTCTGGTCGGAGAGGGCCGGGCCGGGCCGGACCATGCACTTGGAAACAACACTACTTGTCTCTGCCATTGGCTCCTTTAATGAGAGGGGGAGAGCCCCGCCCCGCCCCGCCCCGCCCCGCCCCGCCCCGCCCCGGGCACCGCGTGTGTGCGCTGTCATTAGCACCTGGGCCTGGCCTGGCGCGGGCTGCGGGCCGGAGGCTGCACAGAGAGCCCAGGCTGCGCGGTGGTGCACCGGTGCACTCCGCCAACAGAGTGACGGCCGTTTTGGAGATGCCAAGCACGGGTGGGAAAACACCACGTCATTCACAAAATGCCATGACTGCACTTCACGCGTGCTTTATTGATATCCGTATGCAAAAGTATAACCATTTCACTCTCCGTGCACTCAGAAAAAAAAATTGCCCATGCAGCTTAAACGATAGCTATACACGGTAAAAATAGTTTCTTGTCTTTCAAGATCTGTCTTGGATGTCCATTGGTATTCTCCATAAGATCCAAGAAAAATCTTGAAAGACAAGAAACTATTTTTACCGTGTATATGCACAGCTATAACATTTTCAGCTTTACAACTAACAAGTTAACAGCACTACAAAACATGTAGCTAAAGTGCAAAGTGTTTAGCAGTATTGCAAAGTTTTAACCACGTAGCTCCAAATGCTGATTGTGAATATCCAGCTATTTTTTGTTTCGCAGTGTGAATCTGCTACTGGAAAGTATTCACTTTTTTGTCGGCTAGTATACACAAGACGTTGCACTGTGCTCCCCCTCCCTCACTCACTCACACACACAGCGGTGAGTTAACTCAACTGGGCTGGGAGATCCCGATCCTGCTGCATGACCCCTCGAGGCCATTCTGCCCATCCGTCCGCGAGAAGGCGCTGGGCGAGGTGGGGCGGGGCAGGCGAGGCGGGGCCTCCCATGATGTAGTTGCACCGTTCCTCCGAAATTGCCCCGCTCACGTGGAGGATGAGGAGGAAGTAGTTTCCTTGCCGCTTGATGCCGTAATGTAGGGAGGCTTCTCTTCTTCTTCTTCTTTTTTTTTCCTCGGGTAAATGGATAAAAGAATGTACTTTCGATGGGCACGGATTAAAACGCCGTTAAGGTAAATGATTATTGCGGCCATGAGCTGGGCGAGGAGCTTGCGCCCTGGAGTGCTGGAGGGCGTGGTGTTGTGTCTGGCTTCGGCCCGCCCCGCCCCGCCCCGCCACGCCCCACACCGCTATGGGTCGCACAGAGCACGGAACGGAACGACTCCGGCGGTCCTTACAAAGACTAAGAGACCTGCCGGCCGCCGCGGCTCTCGCTCTGACCGTTTGCGCCTGTCAGCTCCGCAGGTACGGCACCCGCTGAGAGAGAGAGAGAGAGAGAGAGAGAGAGAGAGAGAGAGAGAGAGAGAGAGAGAGAGAGAGAGAGAGAGAGAGAGAGAGAGAGAGAGAGAGAGAGAGAGAGAGAGAGGGAGAGGGGGGAATCACTCATAGACAAATTATGTGCAAAGATTTTTTTTCATTTTTTTTTAGCATTTTTTGATTTTTCTGCTTTGATTTTTGAAGGAAAATTTCTGTCACTTTTTTGATAGATTTTGATCTGTTACCACCATTTCTGAATTTTTTTTTTCAATTTTATGTCGGTTTTCTGTTTATTTCTCGATTTGTCGGATTTTTCTCTGTGTGTTTCTTCTTGATTTTTTTTTTTAATTTTTGAAGTGACTCTTTTTGAGACCGTACAATAATTTTTCGAAGTGACCTCCCCTCACCGCCCCCGCCCCCTGCCCCGACACCGACAGGCCCAACCCAACACGCTCTGCTGCTTCGAGAGAGCTGACAGCCCTCTGTGGGCGACTGTTGGGTGGAACTCGTCGGCTCGAACGGACTGGGGAGTTTCCAGTGACTGCGGCTTTCATTTATTTCATTATTGGTAAAGCGTCATTTCGACAACGCTCGGTTTTCTTTTTGTTTCGCAATATTTAAGTCGTTCGCGCGTCGCCGCTGCTGTCACGTGGTCGTGGTAACGTCACGCGCAGGGG
Organism: Frankliniella fusca; assembly: GCA_029379305.1. NCBI lineage: Eukaryota > Metazoa > Arthropoda > Insecta > Thysanoptera > Thripidae > Frankliniella > Frankliniella fusca. The sequence continues at coordinate 1,590,866 of JAHWGI010000083.1, read as the reverse complement.
CGAAGAAGCTTAGGGGCCAGGGGGGCACGTCCCCATCCCATCTGAGGCTAGGCTAGGCACAACTTCAAACCTAACGCTGTTTGAGTTTCAATTTGAAATCACGGGGACCATGCCACAAACTTTTAAAACTGTATCAATACAGATTCAATTGAACCGGCGTGGCGGCCTCCCTCTTGAGAATGCAAAAGTTCTGGCCCTTTTAAATGTAATTATTTGTAATTCCAGGCATGAAAAGTGGCCAAAATTTGGCATTCCTCCGAAAAAAAAAAAACTCGTCAATTCTCGACATCAAAAAGGGGACGAATTTCGGAATTCAAACATAACGCCAAAATTGAGAACCACACCGTTGACAGTGCAAATCGCCGCCATGAGGTAGGCAACCCACACGGCGTGCCCCCCGCACGCCCCAGGTCACGCACCACCCGCGCGCGCATGCGGGCACGTGACTGCGAGACGGGCCGTCACGCGCGCCCGCGCCAGCGCGTTGCATCGCGACGGGACGGATTGCAAAGGCTGCGCACGGACGGCCGCCGTCTGCCACGCGTCGTCTGCTATGTGAGGTCTGCTTCTGCTCCACGTGGCGGGGCGGGGCGGGGCGGGGCGGGGTGGGGCGTGGTGAGGCGTGGCGGGGCGTGGCGTCACCCCACACGCGGACAGCAGAGCTGAAATTCCACAGACTTGTCTGGAGAAGTCGAACTCGCTTTTTGCAGCCCGAGCGCACGGCTGTCACACACTTCTAAGGGTGTTAATTCTCATTTCGCACACTTGATCGATCGATGAGGCGAGTGTTTCGCTGTTTCGAAGAGATTCCACGAGGGGGAAAGCACTCGCGTAATCACTCGTACACCCTGGCCCGTACTCAATGCGTAATCACTTGTAATCTAGGCGTAATAACCTATTATTAAGGGTTATTATCGATAAAATATAAATTGTAATAACCTTATTATTTATGTTACCCAGTAAAATAACCAAAATAACAGAAAATGAGGAGTAAACATGCGCAATAACGGGCGTAATCGCGTAATCACTCGTACACCATTTTCGAGAGTGCTTTCCCCCTCGAGATTCCATCCACTTGGAGAGACAAGAAGTGTGTCCCTAGGAATGGAAAATCATTCACTTGCTAAAAGTGCATGGACAATAACACCTCTTGCTCATCAGCGCAAAGCAGACAGTGAACAATGACCACGGCCCATCTCTACGCTCCAAGGGGGGGGGGGGGTCGGTAACACGACCGAGCAATTAAAAAATGCTTGTTTATGATATTTTTGCTCCAGATAGTTCGCGCTCATGGTCGCCTCCCGCCCGCCCCGCCCCGCCCCGCCCCGGTGACACTGATAGATCGACTCCGCGTCGTCAGGATGCCGCGGCACGCCGCGTTTGCCATGGTTCACCGGAGTGTGTGTTCCGGGTTGATGACGCCGCCGCCGTGGCGTGGCGTGGCGTGGCGTGGCAAGGCAGAGTGGCGCCGTAATTGAAGGAAGAGTTGGTAGGGCTCCGCGACCCAGCGACAGACGACACCTGACGCGGGCAAAATGAAGCTCTCGTCGGATATGGCGGATTTTGTTCGGTTCGGTTAGAAGAACCCAATAATTTGGTTCAACATTCGAGCCACTTGCCCGCATTGCCCGCATCAGTGATGTTGGATAAGTAGGCAAAAGATCGTACGCATACACCGGTGTGCGGCAGACGGGTGTCTCCGCCTGCCTACTAGGCAAAACGTATTCTCATGTGTGGAGAGTTTGCCTAGTGGGCAGGCGGAGATACCCGTCTGCCACGCACAGGTGTATGCGTACGATGTTTTGCCTACTTATCTAACATTATTGACCCGCATGCCAAGTGTAAATAACAGAGCGAGAATTTGCTCTAAAATTTCTCGCTCTCATTCATGTCTGTTTGTAGATCGTCCGGAATGTGACATTCTCGAGGGCCCCCAGATGCGCGCCCAGGTCGACGAGGTGCCGGATGCCGTCCATATCGTACCACGGCGTGGGCGCCCACAGGGCGGATTCGACGTAACCGACCACGGCGACAAGGATGGACGTCTTGCTCGGGGACTCGTCTCCACTGTGCCTGCCCTCCACGTTCCAGCCGCGGCCCTCGAACACGGACCCGTCACCGCCCAGCACGAAGTTGTAGGCGATGTCTTCGAATCCACAATCCATGTCGTCCGCCTGTAACTCACGGACCTGCCGGCGCCGGACGCGGACCGAGATCAAGATAAGAGCAGTTTAGCACATATTCGAAGTATGCGATAACATAGTGACACCCGAGGGGAAAGCAACCCTAAATTTTTTTGTTCACCTCGTAATTCAGGAAACTTCAGATACTAATTAACGAAAATTCAGAAAAAAATCAGGAACATTTAGAGAAATTTAGAGAAGTTTAAGGAAGATTCAAAAAGAATCACAAACAATAGGTAAAATACAAGCAAAATTCACAAATATACTATAAAATTCCCATAAATTCACCAAGTTTGTACACAAAATTCAGAGTTGTTTTCCCCTCGGTGACACTCGCCAGAGAAGTAGGCAAAAATTCCTTTTTGAGGCTTAAAGGTAACTACGCCTGACTTCTGAAGGCAAACTCCAATGACTAGTTATTTAGGCAAGGAAGTCTCCCTCGCACGGGTTTATTTCTGGAAATGTCTGCCCACTAATCTGGCACCACTGCGAGTCGCGCTGTCGCGTTTGCTCACCAATTTCGCGCACATTGCCCAGTCCTTGCAGCCATCGTGGCTGTACTTCGAGATGTGGTAGCCAGCGACGAGGCTGACCGGAATCTGGAGGCTGCTCATGCTTCCTGAGGGGTTCCGAGCTCCCCATTCGTGTCTGGGGATGGGGAACGCTGACGTCGGGGGCCAGGTCGGAGCCGGAGTCGAGGAAGTGGACGGCCGGGTCGGAGTGGGGGTGGACGTAGAGCGTGATGGGGTCGATTCGTCGGTGTCTGTCGTGCCCTCTTGTTCTGGAGGACAGTTAGTGGCAGCAAGAGCGACAGTGAGTGACCGTTAAAAAGTTAGCTGACCGACAACACAGCGACGTGGCGCACTCACCTTTAGGACCCTGTACGGCGAGCGCGACGGCAGCGCACGAGGCCGCGAGGAGCAGCCCGGCCGCAGCTATTCTTATCTTCGGACCCCCTACTAAAAGAGAAGTGCACTTTCGAGTAAACTAACGTGCTTTTAAAGAAAATTCACAAGGTAACTGAAGTGCGTTGGAGAATACTTTACACGCACTTTTCATGAGGCGCGACTTGCACGTTTCTGACACGGGATCGGAGTCCACAGGGCTATCCTCCTGTCGGTCAGAGTCCTGAAGATGCTGGGCGGGGACCGGCAGCGCCGCAGCAGGTGGGCGCTGGCCCTGCTCCTGATCACGCGGTTCGTGCTGCTGGTGGATAGCGGGCGGCCGAGGGGCCGACGACTCCGAAAAATTTTGTACACCTGATTTCCGGATTTCAAAGATTTCACATGATTTCAGGTGATTTCAACGGATTTCAAAGATTTCAAGTGAATTCACTGATTTCGCGAGATTTCACATGATTTCAAGTGATTTCCGATTGATTTCACATGATTCCCATTGATTTCAGTTAAATGTCTACCGAATTCATATGATTTCCACTGATTTCGTGAGATTTCCAACGAAATCAAGTATTTTTGGGACGACCTCAGAAAATACACGCACATCTGATATTAATTATTCTCTCAATTACATGATTAAATAGGATTTTTAGTAAATTATTGTGAATTATTTCGATTTATTCCAAATTATTGGAAATTAACTTGCAACTGCTCTGCAAATCCAAGTGACGAACTGTTCTGCAAATCCAAGTGACGAACTGTTCGACAGTTATAAGTGTCGAACTAAAAAGTTCTGCAGTTGCAAGTGCACCTTTCTGACTAAGATGGAAAATATTTTTTCCGAGGACACCATCATCTTCGTCTTGAAATTCTCTTTCAAACGAGTATATGGTTGATAGGGTTGCGGCTTAAATTGAAACGGCTACTAGTCCTTAAATGAAATTTTGGGAATTCGTATTCTTTTGCGTACCCGTTTCAATTTAAGCCGCAACCCTATCAACCATATACTCGTTTGAAAGAGAATTTCAAGACGAAGATGATGGTGTCCCCGGAAAAAATATTTTCCATCTTAGTCAGAAAGGTGCACTTGCAACTGCAGAACTTTTTAGTTCGACACTTATAACTGTCGAACAGTTCGTCACTTGGATTTGCAGAGTGCGCAAAATAATCACAATTATTTCAATTATTTTTTTTAAAACTTTTCAGAAACAAATTTTGCTCTGCAATTGAAAGGGTGGCGTGAAAACATGGAAAATTTTTGCGGCAGTAAACCTCCCGAAGGAGGTTGCGGTTCCCGCCAGGCACAGGGCTTTTACCCCCTGTGGCAGCCAACTGCTTCGGTGTTCCATGGGAACCGGCGCTTTGCTGACTGCGATCCTATCGCGCAATTCGACAGATTTGATCCCCGTACCACCATTGGCCTACCCCTAAAGGTACGAGCGGTGTCAAGGGCGTTAGACTTCCTGATCCCAGTTTCAGAGGCCTTACCTCAGAGGGGTACGCGGGATTCGAACCCACAACCCCGAGTGCCGACACGTAGCCAGAACAGGAAGCGACCCAACGCCCAGAGCCACCGAGCCAACGGAGGTGAGACGTGTTTAACTTCTATTTGACCTGCCATCCAGCTGCGGCCAAAGGGAATGTCAAGCGCGAAAAACACTTTCCCGAGTGGGAGTCGAACTTTGGACCACTCACTTCGGTGTTGCGCGCTCTACCAACTGAGCCACGACGCCACGATGACTGTACAGTGCGACGGGTTCGAGCCGTATTTGCCGCGTATCCTGCAGCCTCCAGCCAGGATGGCACGGCAAATACAACTCGAACCCGTCGCACTGTACAGTCATCGTGGCGTCGTGGCTCAGTTGGTAGAGCGCGCAACACTGAACCGAGTGGTCCAAAGTTCGACTCCCACTCGGGAAAGTGTTTTTCGCGCTTGACATTCCCTTTGGCCGCAGCTGGATGGTAGGTCAAATAGAAGTTAAACACGTCTCACCTCCGTTGGCTCGGTGGCTCTGGGCGTTGGGTCGCTTCCTGTTCTGGCTACGTGTCGGCACTCGGGGTTGTGGGTTCGAATCCCGCGTACCCCTCTGAGGTAAGGCCTCTGAAACTGGGATCAGGAAGTCTAACGCCCTTGACACCGCTCGTACCTCTAGGGGTAGGCCAATGGTGGTACGGGGATCAAATCTGTCGAATTGCGCGATAGGATCGCAGTCAGCAAAGCGCCGGTTCCCATGGAACACCGAAGCAGTTGGCTGCCACAGGGGGTAAAAGCCCTGTGCCTGGCGGGAACCGCAACCTCCTTCGGGAGGTTTACTGCCGCAAAAATTTTCCATGTTTTCACGCCACCCTTCCAATTGCAGAGCAAAATTTGTTTCTGAAAAGTTTTAAAAAAATAATTGAAATAATTGTGATTATTTTGCGCAGTTGCAAGTTAATTTCCAATAATTTGGAATAAATCGAAATAATTCACAATAATTTACTAAAAATTCTATTTAATCATGTAATTGAGAGAATAATTAAGATCAGCTGTGCGCGTATTTTCTGGGGAATCCCCGTATTTTTTTACACGATTTTGAGAATTTCACTTCAACTGTGCCGTAACAAGGAGGTATTTTAAAGAATCTTAGTCGTCTGGCACTTTCACTATGTTTTATTGCTCTAGTTAATAAATCAATATTCCCCCATAATCCAGATTTGTTGAAGTGGATTTGCGTAGGACTATTATTTATACCTCCAATGGCAAAAATTTAAACAAAAAGAAATTGTTTATACATTGAGTACTTTTATTGAAATGGCACTACGCTTAAAGAATAAATAGGAATCTCAATCTGTTATGAAAGTATCTAAAAATCTTAAAATATCTCAAATTCGCCGAACAGCTGTTAGTGCACATCGCCCCCCTCCTCTCCCCACACCGATTTGAGTGAGTTTCCCGAGACGCTTTTTAAATGTGATTTCATGTGAATTCAATGTGATTTCATATGAATTCAATTTGATTTCATGTGAATTCAATGTGATTTCATGTGAATTCAAAGTGACTTCAACAGATTTCAAGTGATTTCAACAGATTTCAAGTGATTTCAACGGAATTCGTGCGAATTCAAGAGAATTCAACTGATTTCAAAGATTTCACTGATTTCAATGAGATTTCAATATGATTTCCAAAGATTTCGGTGGCCTTGTACACCTGAATTCCAGAGTTGTGGGCCCCTCGCGGGCGGCACTTCTTCAGGTAGGTGCTGGTCTTCCTGGGCAGTGGACGGCAGCAGTGCGGGCAGGCGCTGGTCCTGTAGGGGAAGGTTCGGAGCAGCTGACGGCGGCAGCGCCGGCAGGCTGTCGCGGGGGACGACAAGCGTGACGTGAGCTCCCTCGTCGATGCGGATGATAGTGCTGCCGATGTACACCCCCGACGAGTTCTCCACCGCCACGCTCCCGAACGACGTCGCCGGCGTCGCCAGGGGCGCGGGCCTGGGCGCGTCGTCATCGCCGCCAGAGGTGCTCGTCGACTGGCTCCAGGCGTCGCTGTCCGGGTCGCCGTCGTCGTGGTCGTGCGCCTGAGGGTCGTCGAGGACGTCCTCGGCCAGGTCGGCGGCGGAGTGCGCGTGCGCAGTGCAATGGGTGCGCATGCCTCCGCATGGTGTCTGCAGAGGGCGGCGCACTGACGCTTGGCCAGGGAGTGACTGGGCGGGACCGGACCGGCCCGGCCCGGCAGTGATACCAGCGGGATAACGAGGGCTGCGGCCGAGCCACCAAACTCTTATCATGGGTATATCTCATGGGTAAATCGTCTGGGAAAAAATTAATGAATGAGGATTCATATCCTCAATTTCACTTAATTTGAGTTATGTTATGTCTATTTCATTTAGAGCGAGGTTCCTTAACTACCACTTAAATGAAGTACGACCAAAAAAAGGCTCTGTTTTGATGAGAAATCACACTCTATCATTTGCAGTGCGGACTCTCATTCATTTCCATTTGTACGTCGTCCGGAACGTGACGTTCTCGAGGGCCCCCAGATGCGTGCCCAGGTCGACGAGGTCCCGGATGCCGTCCCTGTCGTACCACCGGGTGGGCACCCCCATGATGGGTTCGAAGCCGTCGACCACGGCGACGAGGATGGACGTCTTGCTCCAGGACTCGTCCTTACTGTACCTGCCCTCCAAGTACCAGCCGCGGCCCTCAAACACGTTGGACCCGTCTCCGCCCAACACGAAGTTGTAGGCGATGTCTTCGAAACCACTGCTGTCCATGTCGCGTGCCTGTAACTCACGGACCTAACGGCGCGGACCGCGGACCGAGATAAGAGCAATTGTATCGTGTTTAGGACATTATATTTGAAGTCGGCGATAACATAGTGACACCAGTGTGGCCAGATAAGAAGCAAAAATTCCTGTTTATGGTAGGCAGGTGCCTACGAATAACTTCTGAAGGCAAACACCATATGAGACTACTTATTTCCTTCGGCAGTGGGATATACCAGTCTCCCTTGCTCGGGTCACTTTATGGAAATCTCTGCCTACTTATCTGTCACCACTGAGCCGCGCTGTCGCGTTTGCTCACCAATTCGGCGCACATTGCCCTATCGTCGCAGATATCGTAGTTGTACTTCGAGATGTGGTAGCCAACGACGAGGGTGACCGGAAGCTGGAGGCTGCTCATGCTTCCTGAGGGTTTCCGAGCTCCCCATTCGTCTCTGGGGACAAGGAACGACGTCGTCGGGGAGCAGGTCGGAGTCGGAGTTGAGGGTGTGGACGGCAGGGTGGGAGTAGAGGTGGACGTCAAGGGAGGAAGGGCGGACGTCAAGGGAGGAAGGGCGGACGTCAAGGGAGGAAGGGCGGACGTCAAGGGAGGAAGGGTGGATGTCAATGGAGGAAGAGTGGACGCATAGGGAGGAAGAGTGGACGTAGAGCGTGGGGTCGATTCGTTGGTGTCTGTCGTGTCGTCTAGTTCTAGAGGACAGTTAGTGACAATGAATGACCGTTAAAAAGTTAGCTGACCGACAACACAGCGACGTATACTCACCTTTAGGACCCTGTACGGCGAGCGCGACGGCAGCGCACGAGGCCGCGAGGAGCAGCCCCACGGCAGCTATTCTTATCTTAGGACCCCCTACTGAAAGAAGAATTAACTATGGAGTAAACATGCTTTTAAAGACAATTCGTAAGGTAACTAAAGTGCTTTGGAGAGTACTTTACAGGCAGTTTTTATGAGGCGCCACTTAGACGTTTTGGACACGTAAGCGGGGTCCACAGGGCTGATATCCTGTCGGTCAGATTCGTGGAGATGCTGGACGGGTATCGGTTGCGACGCAGGAGGTGGCTGCTCCTGAACACGCCGTTCGTGCTCCTGGTGGCCAGCGGGAGGCACTTCTTCAGGTGGACGCAGCTCCTCCCGGACAGTGGACGGCAGCAGTGCGGGCAGGCGCTGGTCCTGTAGGGGAAGGTTCGGAGCAGCTGACGGCGGCAGCGCCGGCAGGCTGTCGCGGGGGACGACAAGCGTGACGTGAGCTCCCTCGTCGATGCGGATGATAGTGCTGCCGATGTACACCCCCGACGAGTTCTCCACCGCCACGCTCCCGAACGACGTCGCCGGCGTCGCCAGGGGCGCGGGCCTGGGCGCGTCGTCATCGCCGCCAGAGGTGTTTGTCGACTGGCTCCAGGCGTCGCTGTCCGGGTCGCCGTCGTCGTGGTCGTGCGCCTGAGGGTCGTCGAGGACGTCCTCGGCCAGGTCGGCGGCGGCGGCGTGCGCAATGCCATGGGTGTGCATGCCTCCGCATGGTGTCTGCAGAGGGCGGCGCACTGACGCTTGTCTCTGCCGCGGCAGACCGCCAGGGAGTGACTGCGCGGGACCAGCTTGGCCCGGCCCGGCCCGGCAGTGATACCACGGGATTACGAGGGGTGCGGCCGACCCGCCATACTCTTATCATGGGTGTATCTCATGGGTAAATCTTCGGTGAAAACATGAAGGATTTTTTTTTTCCAACGAGTTATTTAGGTTGTTTAGAGGTGATTTGGTGATGTACAAGATTTTGAAGGATAGATCAATGGATCGGCTCCATATAATGGGGTGTCTCAGTAGCAGTTTGGACTGGGTCCTGGAGAGCGCCGAGGCGCCTGCCCAGGTTGATGAGCTGCCGGATGCCGTCTTCACTATACCACGGCGGGAAGAGAAACAAGTCGCCGGCCACGGCCACGAGTATGGACGTCTTGCTCCGGGACTGGTCCTCACTGTGCCTGCCCTCCACGCACCAGCCGCGGCCTTCGAACACGGTGGACCCGTCCCCGCCCAACACGAAGTTGTAGGCGATGTCCTCGAATCTGCTCTCATCCATGTCTTTTGCCTGTAGCTTTCGGACCTGCCGAGCCACGCAGTGAATCAAGATCTGCTCGAAGGGGAAACAACTCTGAATTTTAGTGTACAAATTTGTGAATTTTTGTGAATTTTTCTTAAATTTTAGCTAAAATTTTACCTTTTTTCATAATTTTCCTGAATTTTCTATTTTGAAAAATTTGAATTTTTTTATTTTTCTGAATTTTCCTGAATTTTCAGAATCACGAGGTGTACAAACATTTCAGAGTTGTTTCTCCTGTTTCTCCCTCGGATCTGCCGCTGCTCTGTCAGTTCTCAACCAACCCGGGACGTGTTAGAAACAGTACGTGCGAGTAAGCTGTTGTAACCGGACAATAACTCCCTCTCGCTCACAATTGCTGCGCTTTGCGACCCACCCGTTTGAGAACTCCGATTTCAGGCAGAGAGTCACCCCTGGAAGCGCAGTCCAGTTTGCTTACCAGTTCGGCGCACGTTGCCTTATCGTCGCACTTATCATCTTTATGAAAATTCTGATTGAGATGACGCCCGATGACGAGGCTGACCGGGAGCTGGAGGCAGGGCGCGTGTCCTGAGGGCTCTCGGGCCCCCCATTCAGACCTGGGGACGAGGAAAGTCACCTGCTCGGGCCGCGAGCTCGTGTTCGTCGTGCTCGCACTGGTGCTCGTGCTGGTGCACCAGCTCGGACTCGGGCTAGTGGTGGTGGTCAGAGCAGGGGTCGGACTAGACATTACGGTTGGAGGTACCGTGTCATCAGTACTGGTCTGTGGCGACATCGGTGTCGGTGCCACCTCGGTAACCGCACCCCCTAAAAAAGATTGAGGTAACTGTAAGAGTTAAGGTGAGTAGTGCCGAGAGACGGAACTGGGTGCCTTTGAAAAAAATAAATTAATAAATACATAAATAAATAAATAAATAAATAAATAAATAAATAAATAAATAAATAAATAAATAAATAAATAAATAAATAAATAAATAAATTGTAATTTGCCATACTGGCCTTTTTCGAAGCCAGTTTCAGCGCCCGTCGAAATGGCGACGGCAACGACTACACACGAGATTACAGCGACGAGAAGCGTCACCGTTGCCACTTTTCTTCGAAGCCCACCGAAAAAGAACTCTGCACACATACCAAAGTGAAAAACCAATCACTTTTGATTACGATTACATCCAATTCAAGTTAAGGTTCAACCGCTCACTTTTAACGGGATGCCACTCCCTTGATCGAGAGGCGAGACCCGGGTCCTGGTCGGTGGGCGCCACAGGTAGGCGAACGCCCTGGACGTCGTGGACGCCGGCCGGCAGCACGGCAGGTAGGCAGAGGTCCTGGGCAGCGGTCGACGGCAGCGCCGAGAGACCTCCGCGCGGCACCACGAGGGAGACGTGCGCCCCGTCAGCCACGTGGATGTGCGTGCTGCCGATGTACACCCCCGACGAGTTCTCCACCGTGATGTTCCCGAACGACATCGCGGGCGCCGGCAAGGCCACGGCCCCGGACACGTCATCGCCCGTGCCCGTCGACAGGGTCGAGGCCTCGCTATCCGAATCGCCATCGTCGTGGTCCTCCTCAAGGTCGTCAGCCAGGCCGGCGGCGCCATCACCACCCTGCACCTGGTCAAAGGAGGGGGGCGCGCTCTCCGCCCTGAGTACACGTCTCTCCCCGTGGTCATCCGGGAGGCGACACGGCGACGGCGGCGGGCCCGTGTCCGCTGCATCCATCTGCGGCCGCGAGGGCGCGAGGCGGGGGTGTGACTGTCCGCCGGGCCCGGCCCGGCCCGGCCCGGCCGCCGGCGGGACGGTCATATCAGCGGGATGAGCGAGGGTGGCCGTGGCCGGGCCGGCCGAGCCGGGCCTCCAGTCCGGAGGGGTCACTTCGAAAAATCATTGTACAGCCCACAAAAAATCATTTAAAAAATCAAAAAAAAAAAATCAAAAAAATCAAAATAAAATCAAGTAGAAAATTGCTTAAAAATCCGAAAAATCGAGAACAAATGAACCCAAAACTGAGAAAAATGGGAACAAAAGAAAAAACACGATTTTTTTAAAAAAAGTAACATATTATTTCTTTTTTATCTCGGGAAAAATCAAAAGAAAAATCAAAAATCAAAAAAATCATTGAACAAGTTTGATATGAGTGATCCCCCCTCGCTCCAGTCCGTCCGCAGCAGTGCTCATGTCCCCTTTATCACACCGAGAACGCACTCGGGCCTGCACTCGTGGGTCGCAAACTCGTCGGCCGCCTGTTCAAAGTCGTGTGCTGGTAAGGGTAAAGTCGGACGTTGAGCACTCGCGAGAGGGAGGCGTATCCTGTTTCATTTCAGAAGGGTTGTCTTACTGCAAATTCTTTACACCTTAACCTTTATTACATACATTGCTGCCATCCTCGGCAAGGTATTGACGCATAACCTATCCAGGTTAATTAATATCAGATGGTGCATTTAACAGAAGATGCAAAAAAAAATAAATTAACTTTCCAGATGTCATTTAGCTTTCACTCTTGGTGAGCGAGCACTCCAGAGATTGCCATATCTCTTGCAGTATCCCAGATCTGCCTCTCAGATCATCCCCTCTTTGAAAAGAACACACGAGGGGGTATGCACTCGCGTAATAGTCGGGTCACCCTATCCGTAATGAAGGCGTAATAGTATGCGTAATAGAGGCGTAGTACTAGCGAAATAGCCAGAATTCTCCTTATTTTTGGGTCATTTTGAGCCGTTTTGCCTGTTTTTGGCTCAATCTGTACAATTGTAAAGCGTAATACGCGTAATAGTCGGGTCACAGATTTTGAGAGTGAATACCCCCTCGAGAACACATTGCAGAAAACAAACTGACATTGCGGCTTCACAAAAACATTACCTGCTTTCATTCGACCACAAGACATCATTCGCTGGCCTTATTCTTCAACTTCACCACTTACAGGTTCCTCTCCCCTCTCTGCCCCGGACTTCACGTTTATCTGGATCCACCAGCTGTGTCCATTTGTCCAGGAACACGACGTCCTTGAGGACCCCCAGACTGGTCCCCAGCGCGACGAGCCTCGTGATGCTGCTCCGCTTGAACCAGTGATCGGGAGCGAGGCCGGCGATCACCCCCACACTGATGGCGTTGTACCCGTAGGCATCCCCCAGGCAGGCCTGCGAGTCCCAGCCGCGGCCCTCGAACACGGACTCGTCCAGCCCCACCACAAAGTTGTAGGCGATGTCATAATAGTCTGTTAAGTCGTGCATGTGAGACCTCTGTATCTCGCGCATCTGTGGGAGGAAACTTCAATTTATATTACCGGTGAAAGAATTCCTTTTTTCTTCACAATAAAGAGAACCAACGGTGTCCGCACCACTTTCGAGCAATTTGGTTCGGATTTGCACCAGTACTTCTTGTCGTCCACCGAAACGCCCAGGACGTATGTGACCGGGCGCTGCAGGGGGGCCGGCTGACGCAACGGCGCCGCGGCCCCCCAGCGGGCTCTGGGGACGACGAACGAGGGGCTCGGGCTCGGGCTCGGGCTCGGGCTCGGGCTCGGGCTCGGGCTCGGGCTCGGGCTCGGGCTCGGGCTCGGGCTCGGGCTCGGGCTCGGGTCGTAGGTGTTGGGGGCGGTCGTCGTGGTCACAGCACGGTGGGTCACAGCATCCGTCGGCCTGCCCTGCCCTGTGATTGATGATTTGGTTTGAGAGTTCAGCCGTCTCAGGGAGACACTCCCCAGGTCCCTATCGACGTTCTACGTCTCATATCACACTCACCCTCACCCTCACCGCTGATCCATTCGGGCACTTTCAGGCACAGTACCACAGTTGAACACAAGACGAGGAGCGCGACCGTCGAGGCAATCTTATATCGAAACCTGTGCAAAAAAAGTTCTGCAACAAAAATTTATTTTTTAAAAACAAATTGCAACTTGTCATCTTTGTAAGCACGCATATCGATCTTCGACTCGCACTTTTTCCAGGTTGCTTTTGTTCGCTTCCGGTTACGGGAGGGCAGTTTTTCTCGGAGACGTCGAGGTGCTCTCTAGGTTTGTCCTCGACGGTGGCGGTGGCGGCGGTGGCGGCGGCGGGAGGCGGCGCCAGGGCGGGCACGCTGACACTGCCGTGGCTCACGGGGAAGGCCAGGGTGACGCGGCTGCCAGACGCCACGTGGATGTGGGTGCCGCCGATCCTCACGCTCGACGAGCTCTCCACGCTCACGTTGCCCAGCTGCGCCGGCACGGCCATCAAGTCCATCGCCTTCCTCGCCGCCTCGTCGGCGGAGGACGTGTCGCTGCCCGTGTCGCTGTCGGTGCTGTCGCCATCCCAGGGGAAGGCAAGCGCGCCGCCATTCTGCTCACAGGCGCCGGGCACGTCGCCGGGCACTTCACACGACACGTCGCCGGGCACGTCGTGAGGTACGTTACCGGGCACGTCACGAGGCACTTCGACGGGCACGTCGCCACCCTCCCGCCGACCCGCGTCCGGGGAAGTTCTCGAGCAGATCGCCATTCGCGCGCGACACTGGTAAAACTAAGGCGTAACCTTACGCCCTTTCTCAAGCGTTCTGTGATTACGCTTGATAAAGGGCGTAATAGGTCTATCCGCTCCAATTTGCCCTATCTAAATGTATGGGAGAAATTCTGTCCTACGCCTTATTTCAAGCGTACCCTTTTCAAGCGTACAGTTACGCCTTAGTTTTACCAGTGGAGAGGGAGGACCTGGTCCATCGTCGTCCTCCAGGTCCAGCTCGTCGTAGAGAGACTCTCGTCCGCGCGGCCCGGGACGCCGGGTCTGACTGTCTGACGGCGAGGCGCGGCGCGGGCCTTGCTCTGCCCGCAGACATGAGATAACAACAGCAGTATCGTGTGGGGCGGGACGGGAGACGGGAGGGATGCTTCACTTCATCTGCCGTAATGGAGGGTCCACGGAGAGCTGCGTGAGCTCAGTAAGGTGATTCCGCACAGCGCAGTGGTTTCGTCTCTCCGTCCTTGTCGCACTCATAGGCTCGGCCAGTAGGAGAGGACACTACTAAACGCTGTTCGGAGTCAGCCTGCAGGTGCCTCGCTGACGCCGTGGCCCACAGTCGTCGTCGTCGTCGTCGTCTCGCGGCCGAGAAGGCCTAACCAGCAATCAGTTCAGCGAAGTCAGTTCCCCTCGGCTCGGCTCTGGGAGGACGGGGTTTCGACACGCTCGCGCCCGGCTCGCGCCCGGCCCGGTGACTAAGCTCGTGTTCCTCTCGCCGGCCGGCAAGCAGGCAGGCAGCCTTGAACATCAGGAGATACTACATCTGATGAGTACAGTCTCGCAATACTGTACATGCCCGACCCGACTGGCGTCACAGGTCCGGTCCGGATCCAGGCCCGTTCACAAATAACCACCTTGTCCAAATGGAGCGAGGAGTTCCGTCATCCGGATGTGGAGGAGTGGGAAGGAGGCCGCGTGGACCTTATCACGGTCCTTGCGCGCCGTCCCCCGCTCCGCCCCGCTCCGCCCCGCTCCGCCCCGCTCCGCCCCTCCCCGCATCGTCCCGGCAAGCACGGGTGACGGGTGGTCCGTGGCCCGGCCGCCCGTCACAACAGAACGGCAGAGCGGCCCGCGGCATCGATAATCATAATCCCTGCACAGTTCATGAAGTTCTCACTGCACACTGCACCCCCAGTCTGAGAGATAGAGAGAGAGAGAGGGAGGGGGGGGGGAGGGAGTTTTGAGTTTTTAAATCAGGATTTATTGAGGGACTTTGTTACACACAGGGCCTAAAAGGGAAGAATTTTGGTGTTACAACGAGATGCACATGCAGAGTTTTTGTAACAGGAAAAGATTTAGTGAGACGAGAGAGAGAGAGAGAGAGAGAGAGAGAGAGAGAGAGAGAGAGAGAGAGAGAGAGAGAGAGAGAGAGAGAGAGAGAGAGAGAGAGAGAGAGAGAGAGAGAGAGCACTGAGAGAAAGAACTACAATTTAACTACAATTTTTTACCGTTATTTCGAAGTACAATAAAATATTGTACTAAAATTGTACCCGGTATAGGGTAAATTAGTGATGTACGGCAACGAAAACCGTAAACCGTAAATTCAAAACCGTTGTTTAGTTGTATGAGGTACGGTTTTTCTCACAGTGAGAGAGAGAGAGATTTTGGATCTGTGAAAATATCGCCTGATGGATAGGCAGTTTGCCGGGTGTTGCGCAGCGGAGCTGAGCTGGTGGCCTGCCTTTACACCGGCAGGGGCTCAGCAGCTGATCGTCGCGTCGTCTTGCACTGTAAAATTCTTACGAAGAAAATTCTTCGCAGCGTTGCGAAGAATTTGGCTTCTTCGTAAGGCTTCGCAATACGAAGTTTTTTCTTCGCAAGCCCCGCCTTGCGAAGAAATTTCTTCGCACACTACGAAGAAAATGCTTCGCAATACAAAGCAGCCAAATGCTTCGCAGCTTACGAACGATTTTCTTCGTAATGCGAAGCATTTCTTCGCAAGGTTTTAACAGTGTGGGCTCGGGACTAGGGTCGTCGGCTCGGAGAGAGAACACTGTGAAAAATAGTCGTAAGTGTACGGGAAAATTTTCAACGAAGTGCAGTCGTAAAATTACAATTGCAAATCGTAAAATTACAAGCACTACATATCGGCTTGAAATTCATTCACGAGCAAAAAAGCTCCGTCGTAAATTTACAACATATCTCGTAAATCACGATTCACAAAATTTATCGTAAATCTACAAAGATATTTTTCACAGTGAAAAGGGGGGGGGGCGAGAGCAAAGACAGAGCAGTCCGGATTGCAGCGTGCGTCCATGGTGAGAGAGGAAGAGTCGGTCCGGACGAGGCATGAACTCCTGGCAGCTGCAGCTGCCGCGGTTTAGGGCGGAGAGGAGAGGTGCCGGAGAGAAGGGGGGGGGGGGGGAGAGAGACTGCGAGAGAGGTGCATACACATTAGCAGGAGAGGCAGGGCGGCGCGGGGCGGCGCGGGGCGGCCGGGCCGTTGCCCTCACATCATTGCGCTACTCTGCGCGTCGACGTTTAGTTCAAGGGCAACCACCGAGGTAACACAACAATCAGATCTGATTTTTCTCCGGGTGATTTGAGGGCCATCGTTTCTAAGACGTGTCCTGTTATTCGCAGCCGACTCAACCACCTGGAACTATGCACTAAGATCTATATGAGAAGCAGGCAACGGCTGATCCACAAATAAATATTCCCCACCCTTTGATATTTTGTCCCACAGGCTTCAAAACGCCCCAAAACGTATATCTTGCATTCAAAGTTTTTCGAGACAAAACGTGGAAAAGTTCTCTTTAGCTTTTTGCCAAAGAAGTACCCGCAGTGCTCCACGACTGGTCATCAAATAACATTTCACCAGCTTTCGATTTGTTGTTCCACAGGTATATTAAAACGCACAAAAATTAGTATCCTGCAGAATTTTTTTTTTTTCGAGCCGACACTCAGTAAAATGTGCATCGAGTAAGATAGTTTTTAGTGCTTGGAATATTTGGAATGACTGGAATATCTTTGCCGTGGCATAGAACCACTCTTCTGACATTCTGCGCTATAAATATAGGTTTTTTATCAATTCCAAAATATATTCCAAGAATTTCACATATTCCAGAATACAGTACAAATATTATACTGGCATGTGGAATATATTCCATGTACACCGAAAAGTCAAAGTGATCGACCTCGAGAAAATCTCATTCATACCGCGAACCAAAAACAAATGACGCCCGGAGGACTGTACTCGCCGAATCCACCGGCGTGAGCTCAAGGGTGAAGGGTGAGTAACCGGGTGAGGCGCCCCCGGTAGCAGAGCAGAGGCTCGTATGCGTCCGAAAACGACAGTTGAGAGTGAGGTGTTCCAGCTAGAACATTGCCCCCTCTCACTCTCACCTTTCATTTTCGGACGCAGACGAGCCTCTGCGCTCGCCCGTTCGCCCCTTGCTCTACCGGGGATAGGGCGAGGGAGGCGGGGCGCATAGTAGAGCCGCGTGCATTTTGCATATCCACCTTTCAAGGCGCCCCGCCCCGCTCCGCCCCGAACTTCTCTCCAGCAGGTGAGGATGTGGCCGAACATTTCGGCCCGGACTGCAACCCCCGCGTCCCCCCCCCCCCCCCCCCCGGGTACAACAAGGCTGGGCCGAGCAGCAGACGGGGTGGTGACGGCCCGCTGACAGGTCGGGCGCCCCGCTCCGCCCCGCCCCGCCCCGCCCCGCCCCGCCCCGCTCCGCCCCGCTCCGCCCCGCTGATAGCTAGCAGAGCCCCTTTGTGCCAGACCTGAGAGCTTGTGCCAGGAGACGGGCCGGGCTGGGCCGGGTTGGGCTCGGTGAGGTGATGGTGGAGGGAGGAGAAGAGAAGAGACTCCACCGAGGTTGCCGTCGGCGTCATTTACGGGGAATCTCGCTCGCACTGCCATCAGGCAGCAGTGGCAGCAGCGAGCAGCAGTCGATAGCAGACGCCCCGCCCCGCCCCGCCCCGCCCCGCCCCGGCTATACAACCACGTTCTACAGCCCGCGCCAGCACGCCGCCGCGGTGGCATTCCCTGTGTTGCAGTCGAGACGAGCCGACAATAATTGTATTTATTACTCAAACTCTCTTGGGGTTTGCCTGACAAGTCTCCTCTGCTGCCGGAGAGAAGGTGAGAGGGGTGGGGGGTGGGGGGAGTCTCACCTCCATGCTGCTTAGTTAAGCCCCACCGGCTCGGCTCGCTCGCGGCCGCAGGAAAGCCATCACGAACGCGTTGTGCGCTCAGCTGCGTCATGTCAGTGTGAACGAACGTACGGGTGGCGGGGCGTGGCGGGGCGTGGCGGGGCGTGGCGGGGCGTGGCGGGGCGTGGTGGCAGCGGCGTCTGGAACGACGAGTTTGGAGCGGTTCAACGGCCGGCGGCGCCGAACAGTCCTGGCGCCGGCGCTGCGCGTCCCGCCCCGCCCCGCCCCGCCCCGCCCTCCTACCTATGATGAGCTAAGGCACAGCGAGCAAACGCTGGCGGGACCGTGCTCATCTGCGCGTCGCAAGACGTCTTATTTTAAAATTCCCTGTTCTCCGGCATAGGGTTTAGTAGTGGTGTCCCTCTCTCTATCTCTCGCTCCCTACAGCCGTGCCACAGTAGGCCTGTGCGATGGATAAAATTCATCGCAATCGGTCGATGATGTAATTCATCAAAACTGCATTTGATTCGATAGCCCGGAATCGAAAATCGGGTTGGCGTTCGATTAACCGATTTGAATCGATGAATCGATTTATCAAGAAAACGATTCATCGAAAATTTGTATCATTGATGAATATTTTACCAATTAATTAATTTAACTTGTAGATGTAGATTAATCGAAAATCAAATTCATAAAAATAAAAGATATGTTTTTTTTTAAAGTTACATATCTTGAAATTTTCGATTTAAATGTGCGTTTTTGGATCGGTAGGGTATCATGCACTGCTAAAAATAGGACAGAGTTGAAATACTTAATCGATTTTAGGTGGAAAAAAAATATTAAGAGTAGCAAAAACAAACAATTCTGTTTGTATAGCAAAACAGTAATCTCATAGGCGTTTCAAAAAAAAAAATTGTTTGAAGAAAGAAATAAAAGATTTTCATCATTAACGTCGGACAAGCAAGCACCTGCTGTCACAACATTTCCACCTGTGCTAACAGTGATTCAGATGATGTGCTGGTTATGGATAAACATTTCCTGGCAAGGCCTTGCAGGAAAGAGATAGGCATTTGTGCGAAGACCGATTACTAAATCGATGACCGATTACTTAATCGGTCGATTACTAAATCGATGACCGATTACTTAATCGGTCGATTACTAAATCGATGACCGATTTCTTAATCGATGATCGATTACGATAATTGATGATTGATTACGATAATCGAAATCGAGACTTTAAAATTAATCGTCGATGAAAAAAACAATCGATGACGATTTCGATTAATCGAATAATCGCTCAGGCCTAGTGCCACATGAGTGTCACAAGAACAGAGAGACGAGACCTCTGAGCGGAATCAACCCTCAAGTGATATAAAGTGGGCTGCGTCCAGTGTGCTGGAAAAGCTGAGGAAATTCCTGTGTGAGGCAGACGGGTATCTCCGCCTCCGCCTGCCTACTAGGCAATACTCATGTGTGGGGGGTTTGCCTGGTAGTCAGGCGGAGATACCCGTCTGCATCACGCAAGTGTATTCTAGGGTGGGCCAAAGTCAACTTTTGATCACCATGCGCTTCCTTACCCATCCCAAATTTGGGCCACTCATTGTTTTCTTGAAAGGTCCTGTGATGAACTCTCAATAAAACAGCGTGTGGCCCAAAGTCGAGATGGGTAACAGGACGCGTACGGTGATCGAAAGTTGACTTTAGGCCACCCTAGTGCATATGTGGGAATTTTGCCTCACTTCACTGGCAACACTGGGCAACTTGCACCCAACCATGTCAAATGGTTGCCCTGTAGGCTGGGTGCTGGGTGCGTGCCCGCTTCACTCCACCGGCCCCTGCCTGCCCCCGCCTTATCTTGCCTAACACACGCTGCTCCTGTCGGAGAAAGGATAGGCAGACCCGCAACAACAGAGCGCAACTTATTGCGGCCGGCAAGCCTTGCCTTGTGTTCACGTGTTCTGATCCAGCAGCGCGTGCGCGTGTGTCAAAACCACAAAAGTCACGTCAAGTCAAGTGGGGTTGAGGAGGCTTGGATGCCCCGCCCCGCCCCGCCCCGCCCCGCCCCGCCCCGCCTAACTCTGACCTCGCCTCGGGCTCTTTCACTTACAACTCCGCCGCACGTTTCTGCTCTGCCAGTCTATAACTGTAGAACAGCTTGCCACACAAGTGGCGAACTTTTGTTCCACAGTTAAAAGTGGAGAACAGACAAGTTCTCCCACATTCAAGAACAAAACTTAAAGGTTCGCCACCTCTGAGTTCGTCACTTCACTCAGAAAAGGCAAACTGTTCAACACTAGTTTGATTGAATTGGCAGATTGGCAACAACGGTTAATTTCATCGGAGCTGCAAAAGAGCAGCACAGCAAACTCTGGCGTCTTGGTTTGGGTGGAGCCGCGAGACGTTCCGTGCCCGGCGTATCGTGACCAGCGTCTCGTCACGAGCAAACACCCCACCCCCGCCCCCGCCTGCCCCGCCCGCACCTGACGCGGCGGCGGGGCGGGGCGGGGCGGGGCGGGGCGGGGCGGGGCGGGGCGGGGCGGGGCGGGGCGGGGCGGGGCGGGGCGGGGCGAGGCGGGGCTCGGCGCGGAGGGTCACCCAGGGGCGCCCGGGCGCTCCTAACACACTTAACACACACCGAGAAGGACGCAGTGCAACGTGCGACGTCAGGTGCAGGATGACGTCCCAACGATGGAGCGCCAAGGTGAAGACGAAAAATCCTATTTTGGAGGGTGCCTAGTGCCACTAGTGCCGAGCGCAGCAGCGGAGCCCGGCAGCTCTCCCCCAAATGGGAAGAGCAAATGGGGCCTGGGAGTGTTATTGCGGCACCCGGGGCGCTGCTGTAAGAGGTAACCCGAGCGGTACAGGAGGGAGGTCCGGGCCCGGCTGTCCAGGAAAGGCTCGACCTGGTTGTACCTGAACAAATGTAACGCCCTGGATGTCGTCCTGCGGGATGTCCAGCAGAAGTACACCTCCCGTCGTGATGGGGATGATGTGGGGTTGGAGTGAAAAATGGTTCGAGTCACAACGTCACTTTTTGGAAAAGAAAAAAAAATGCAAGGAAAAATTGAAAAAAAAAATAATCACTTTATGCAAAAACATATACACAGCTTGACATCAGATCGATCTCAAAATTTTTCTCATTTTTCGTAGCATTTTTCATGGTAATTTCGTGTGAATTGGCACCTCAGGATCGGCTGCGGCCATAAGGGGCCATAGTCAAGAATTGAAAATAAAATTTAAAAAGAAAAAACTCACGAGCGTGAGTAATTAGCACCCCTAACGGGGACCTAAAAAAACAACACTCGATCAAGATAGGAATTGGAAGCAGCTGATACTGTAAAAGCCACCGTTATCTCTGGAATGCGTTTTGTGTGACAATGTGGGTGTTTATTTGAGAGTATGAAGGTATCGTCTCCACCGTTAGAGAGTACAGTACAAGGCTAGCTGGTACTTTTGGAAAAGTTGTGCCATGATATTTTCTTTTCGGCTGGCTGAAGGTACAAAAGGATGTGTTAGCAAAACTATCGGGACCCCATTTACTGCCCTATGCTTCAATATGCAGGGAGGGAAGTCCGGCCGCGTCACCTGATCAGTGATCATCGGTCGGGTCCAGCAGCAGCCAAACGGCCCTATGAGTCCTCCCGCCCGAGTCCACCAAGGCCATGAGTGTGGAGTGTGGCCGTACAGTCGGTCCGCGCCGGCACTCGTAAGCGCGCAAGTGTCGTGTCTCGCCGGTGCTGCAGCTGCCACGCCCGCCACGCCGCGGCGCGGAGCGGAGATGATGTCGTCACATCCACATCTGGCAGCTGGCAGCGAGGTCGGCAGGTTGGCAGCCCCGCCGCTGCGCGCCCCGCCGCAGCCGCGCGGAGGGCAGCACTGCGCGCGCTCCGACAGACTTCCGTCTCGTCTGCTTTTGTTTTCGTCAGTCAGTGTACCTGCCCCTACCGCGGCTGCTGCCGCTGCCGAGCCAAATTTCGTGAGCCATCTCCACACATCACTCGCCCCTGCGTTACCATGTCAAACAAGATACACTGTTTTATCTGTCGGGCTCGCACGATAAGGCGCTCCTGAAATTGGCGCACGCGTCGTCTGTGCGCCGGCGGACTTGGTTTCATGAGCGCGACTCGTAGGTGGTGAACCTCGACGACTCGACGGAGCCCAAGACGGATACGAGGATGGGCGGTCTTGGGAACGGCCTGATCGACGATGGCTCGAATGACAGGCATTCCCTCATGTTCAGGAGGGTGGGTTCGGCCGTTTTCTACGGCGCGGCGTCGTTCATGATCACCGTGGTGAATAAAACAGTCCTCACGACGTACAAGTAAGTTTGGAAGGGGCTGCTAAAGAAGGGGTGGGAGGTTAAGGGTCCGACTTGTTTGTCAACATTTACCTGTTAAGTCAGTGCGTCTCTTTGTGTCATGTTATAGCAGTTGATTTGAGGTGGGATAGTGTTCGGGTTTAGACTTTTCAGATAAACCTTTTCAAGGTTAGGGTCTGAGCTGTATACAATAATCAATCATCTATTTTCTTTTTTTTACAGATTTCCTTCGTTCCAATGCCTTGCACTTGGACAAATGTTTGCAACTATAATAGTGTTGTATTTAAGCAAAAAGATAGGAGTAATATCATTTCCTGACTTAGAATCTAGCACTTTACGCAAGGTATAAACCTAGCTGTGTGTGCTCATCGCTGTTTCATGTAAATTGCTGCCTAAAGCCGGAATCATAAAAATTTTCCATTTATATTTTTTACAGATTTGGCCATTACCACTTATATACATTGGGAATGTAACTTTTGGACTTGGTGGAACAAAAGAATTAAGGTCATTCACTTCTTAACATCAGGTTGGTTCTATATACAATGTCTGCGAAAAGTTGTTTTAACTTTGTTTTGCCATTTCTGTTTTTGAATAGTTTACCCATGTTCACTGCATTGAGAAGATTTTCAATACTTATGACCATGATTGCTGAGTTTTACATTCTTGGGTAAGAAGTTTTAAGTGAGATGTTTGTGGCTTGATACTTTGTGAAGAATATTTCCACACTAATCTTTTGGTTTTAGGGTGAAACCAAGTGCAGCAGTACAGTTTTCTGTTTATACGATGATTGCTGGTGCTATCATTGCAGCCAGGTGACAATCTTCCTCATGCCAGTTTATGTTTTGTCATTTTGTTTTAGTATTGTTTGTTAATTTTGGAATGATTTTTATTTCCAGCAATGATCTGGCCTTCACTGCAGAAGGTTACATATTTGTTCTTCTAAATGATTTCTTTACTGCCACACAAGGTGTTTATATGAAGAAAAAACTGGATTCCAAAGAGTTAGGGAAATATGGCCTTACATACTACAATGCTCTATTTATGGTCATACCATCTTTCCTCTTTGCTTTCAGCTTAGGAGAAATTGATAAAGTAAGAAACAATCCTACTTTTCGGAAAAAACTATCTTAAATAATTTTTCTCCTAATCATTTTTATTTTATTTTCTCTTTTAGGCAATTGAATATCCAGATTGGGATAATGCCATGTTCCTCATTCAGTTCTTACTTTCATGCATCATGGGATTCATTCTTTCCTACAGTGTGATTTTGTGTACACATTACAATTCAGCACTTACGACAACCATCATTGGCTGTCTTAAAAATATCAGTGTCACATATTTGGGCATGGTCATTGGTGGAGATTACATTTTCAGCTGGCTGAATTTCATTGGCATCAACTTCAGGTTTGTATTTTTAATATTATAGCAAACTTTAGAGCTATAGCAAATTGCTACCCTTTCACATACATAAATGGAATTTTTGCTTAATTGACCTTCCTTTTTTCAGTGTCATCGGAAGCCTAGTATATACCTGGGTCACTTTCCGGCGGAAGGATCCCCCCGTCTCTAAGCCACTACCGTCTTCTGTGACAAATGTATGATACCAATAACTGTGGTGCTGTGCATCATGTGTAAACTAAACTTTCTTTTCATGTTAAAATAAAATGAAGAAAGAAGATGTTTCATGAGTTCCACCGCAGGATGTTATGAGCTGCTCAAATCATTTTGCTGTCATGGAGAATATTTTATTTGTGAAAAGGCATACGCATAGACTTTTTGGAATTTTTTGTTTTACTTTTAGGTTAACAACTTCTGTTTTAAGAAGTTAAATCATTGCCATATAGCTTTAGAAATATGAAAATTCCTAGAAACTGTGTGAAACAAAATCGATCCCTAGTAGTTTGGGGTAATATTCATGTTCTATGTTGGTGAAGTATTTTTATGTATATTTCTCTTCATATCTGTGCAAAACCTTGGGCCATTGCTTTGTTTTAAATCTTCTCTTTGAGCATCCTGTGCTTATATACCTTATGTTTGAAATTAATGAATTTTAAAATTATGTTCATTCAATGAACATTTGGTGCTAGAAGTCAAGAAAATCTCAGTAATATTGCTGACAAAGACGACGTACCTGCAGTGCTCAAGTCATTGTGTGATTATTTGTTAATAATTTATAGTTCACTGCAATTTATGCAAAAGAAAAAAGAAAAATGGAAGAAAGACAACGGTTGGCCTTATACAGTATAGTATAATTTTTTAATATTTGTTTTATTCTGATGTTAAGTCTCTGTTATAATAGTTTTATATTATTTTTAAATAGTATTTTCTTTAAGGGCTGCAATGTGATGATTTTCAGGTTATCGCTAAAACAGGTTTGTCCTTTCTATAAACTATCAGTTTTTTTATTTAATTTTGTAGTTCGGTTTTGGCTGAAGTGATCATTTCATACCATGTTCAGAGTAGTTTGCATAAGCCTTCTCTTACCTTTTTGCATCACTGAGTTTTTCAATCTGGATCCAATATTTGTTCATAGTTCCTATTTTTGTCCAAACTCTGATTAATGATTTATGTATGGAAATTTCTTGTACTTTCCTTTATAATTTTTGAAAAGGAGAGATTATCATGTACACTGAATTGACAGGGTTGGTTCTAGTGTTTACTTTCTGAGTGTGATTTGATAAGCAGATGTTTAGAAGTGTAGGTAATTGCTATGCCATAAAGTCTTACTGTCTGTGTTTAGTCATGTAAATAACTTTTCATTTAAGTTTTAAAAATTTGACTTTTTGTAAAGTATTTAATGCAGTGCTTGCAAGAGTGAAAATAATGTAATGAAAAATTAAATAAACTGTACATTTTTTTAATTTATTTTTTAAAGAAAGCAATTGTACCTCAGCTCTAGCTTGTATAAGCTTAAGTTGAAAGTAGACCAAAATAAGAACTGCATCACTACTTAGTTAGTTAATTTTTTGATGATGTTTAAAATTCTTGAATTCTGATGTTGAAGTGGGCTAAAGTGTGTACTGTTGTCAAGTAAAATGTCTTGGCACCCAACAATAGATACAGCATTTCTGTGATAAAGACTCTTCCTTCTCTCAAAGAACTCAAATTAATTCCAAAATCTTTATATCTATGAATGAGTCAACAGCATACAGCTTTGAATAATGGAATATGTTATTAATTCAAAATATGTACTGAAGTCATGAAGTCACTGTCTCCTTTTCTGCTCATGAAATAAATAATCAAATCTGAGAAAACTAATTTGGCACATCATTTCTCTCATCCACCAAACAACCCATATCAAATGCACTTCAGTTTGCGTTTTGACAAGCCAAAGAAACACCTGTTCAAAAAGACAGGTGTCACTGCTGAGCAAGTACTCCCATCCCAAGCAATAATTGCAGAAGGGAAAAGGAGCAGGTGACCGTTCAGTGAGGCAGTCCGATAAGTCCGACATCCTCCACAGGATACAGCAGGTGCAGATCATGTGGGGCATTATGAGAAGTCAAACCACAGAAAAAGGAGAAAAAAACTTAGGCTGATTTCAATATTTTAAAAGCAAAGTAAAGGATTAGTGATTTTTTTCATATGTTAACTTTAGTCATTGAGATAGTGTGAGAAGATATACAGAAATACACCAAGTTGTTGCATGATTGATTTTAAGTAAAATATGGCCTAAGGCTCTGGGCTTCTGCTGCCATTTCATCCTCTGTGCGCCATCGACCTGTGGAGTCATCTTTATCATGCTTAGCAAGGTCTCTGTAAATATCGTCATTGTTGAGGTAGTCCCCAGGACGACGAGGAAGGATGTGCACATGTACATGCTGAAAATTAAATTTAAAATTATATGGGAAGATTAACATGTAAGTAATTAATTCTAAGACAGAACAAAAACTAAGAAGGTACCTCAATAGTTTGCCCAGAGTCTTTGCCATCCTGCACAACAATAGTGGAAGATGTTCCATTAAATGCCTTCTCAACAATTGGGGCAACTTTATAAACAAGCAGAAACAGGTCAGCAACTTCTTCCTGACTCAGCTGCGACATCCTTTGTACACATTTTAAAGGGGAAACTAGAACATCTGTGAAACTCAGTTAAGGTTAAAAGACACTGTTCACAAATACTTTTAGTTTAAGATACAAAATAAGCAAGTATAGTTGTAAAACCAGGTGGCTCCTGAATTAGACAAAGGATACGTCCAGGAACAACACATTTTTTATTTGTAAATGCCATAGAGGAGGCTGTTTTTGCAAATATTCCACTTCCCTTTACAAAAACCTGGCCAAACTGGAAATTAACTGACTCGATTTCTTCTTGAGGTTGTGACACACTAAGAGGTTTCAGGGAGGGATATACATCATGTCTTCTGTGTTCCAGCACTGGCATTGAGAGTCTTGTTTTTTGTAACAGCTTATGATCAATTTCGGCAATGGCTAGATTTTTACCTTCAGAACACTGAGCAATCACGTTACCCCACGGATCGACAATCTAGAAATAGGAGTAGTGTATTAAAATGTGCACCTTTTACAAGGTCAAAATTTAAAATGAGTCTGACAAATTAATTAATCAGGCCAGTTAAGTATTTAAGAGCATCTTATGAAATAAAATCATGATTTATTCAGTTAAAATTACCATTGCATGACCCCAGGACATTCGCTTTTCATTGTGCATGCCACTTTGAGCAGCAGCAACTACATAGCACTGTGTTTCAATAGCTCTTGCGCGAAGCAATGGTTCCCAATGAGAAGCACCAGTAGCAAATGTAAATGCAGAGGGATAAGTCAAGATATCAGCTCCTTGCATCCTGAGGCTTAAACTGGCCTCCGGAAATCTTAAATCATAGCACTGGTCTAGTGTTAAGGATATACATAGTACAAATGATGAAAATACTGTACATGATCAAGAACTCAAAAGGATACAATAGATAGACCAATATTTCCTGCAGGTGTAGTTATAGGAGGTAGAATCTTTGTTCCTGGTTTACAATAAGATGATTCTTTAAGATGAACATTGCCTTCCTTGTAATCTACATCAAAAAGATGAAGTTTAGAATAATCTGCAGCCAGTTCACCATCTGAGTTTACTAAAATGTGAGCATTCCTGACTGTTTTTTCATCCACCTAAGTGAAAGAGAAATTCTTTAAAGTGATTTTATAGAATGATGCAAGGATCAAACAATACTTTTTAAAAATTACCTTAATATGAACTCCTCCCAAAGATAGCCACACATTGTGTTCTTTGGCCAGCTCTTTGAAAGCGCTAAGTGTGGGACCACTTAAATCTTCAGCCATTTCAATTGTTTGAGCTTTGTTTTTCGCAACATAATCACAAGCTTCTGGGAAGAAGACAACCTTTGAGAAAAAATTATTTAAATAAAGGATTTTTACTTAATAGCTTTGAGGGATGAGGCAACAATGAAAGGCCTACCTGAGCATTGAATTTTTTGGCTGATGAAATGAGCTCCCTGCATATCTCAAAATTTTCTCTCTTGTTGTCAGTTGCAGTCATCTGACAAACAGCTATTGTTGCTTTATGACTTACATTTGCTCGAGACATTTTAAATAGGTTGATTTGTGAAGGAGTTTTGCGAAAGAACAGGTTCCAAACTAGTTTCATTTGAACTTTTGAGCCGAAGATAAGAGAAGAGATAACTCCTGTGATAAAAATTTTGTTTTAGAACATTACTTACTGATAAGAACTAGTTGAAGTTGACAAGTAACAAAGGTTACACCTTCTAGCCCACAATTTCAATTTTTATTTCCGGTGTCAGAAATGACAACAGACAAAGTGAGTTCAAGAATCCTCATTTCGATATTGAAAACCACCAGATCACTTCCATGAACTAATGAACTTTGCTTTCACTTACATGTATGAGTTACACAATTAAGGATAAATTACTACAAGATCCGTCTGCTTTGGTCTGCTTGTGCTTGTTGTGTTGTCTAAGGCCGGCACAGGCTGCTGTGCCGTTCCCAACATTCCCATGTTCCAAAACTATTATCATGAACCAAAAGATTATTACTACTTTTAAAGATATCCACGGAATTTATTATTTTTGTTTCTACATATCTGAAATTCTCTCAAAAACTCTCGTGCGAAGGCACGCACTGTCGAAAACACGGCCTTTTTTCTGTGCATGTAATAGTTTCATGTGTGGTACCACTGGTGCCCCAAAACGTTCATCATTTATTTTTGTGTTCTGGTGGCTATTGTACATTCTAACCTATCCTTCAGGAGAAAGGGTTATTGCTTACATCCTTCAGATCCAACAGATCAAGGAGTATCTGGAGCAAGTGAGTGCTAACAGAATACTGTCGTGAGGGTAATTGCCGTGGAATTCGCGTGTTTGCCATGTATCCGTTTAGCCTTAACAAGACTCAATTTCGTTGCTGGAAGGAAAAAAAAATATTAATGTTTTTAGTGTTCAAACCTTGCAAAGCTTTCATCCATATGTTCAACTTTATTGATTTGTACTGTGCATATGGATTATCTATATCTGATTTCTAAACAGTACTCTAGGCAATAAACACAAAAATGAACTTTTGTCACGTCTTCTGTACCCTCCAGTCGTTGTTGTGTGCTCGCGCTGACCTACCGGCGGCTCAAATAGCTTCAAATTTGTCGATATCTCTTGAAAGAATTGAATTTACGTCCCTGGCCTACTTCCTTGATCAAGGCACTTTTTCATGCAGTTGTATTCTTGCTGACACTGTTCATTTTGTTGGATTTCTTTGTCCATTAAACTCATTATTTTCTTACAGTTTACTGATCAGGTTGCATCACATCCCAAGCAAGAATGACTATTTCTCCGCTATCTGCTAAAGATGTACGGAAAGCATTTCTGGACTTCTTCATGCAGAAGAAGAAGCATGAATATGTCCACTCTTCATCAACTATACCATTGGATGATCCAACTCTTCTGTTTGCCAATGCTGGAATGAACCAGGTACAACTTAATGCTTTATAAAAAGATTTACATAAAACAAACAATTAAAACTGAGTTTTGATGTATGGACTGAATGTAATTACTGTTCTAAGTAGATTGTCTTCATGTCATATTTTTTGTTTCACAAACAGTTTAAGCCGATTTTTCTGGGAACAGTAGATCCCAACAGTGACATGGCAAAGTGGATTAGAGCATGCAACACACAGAAGTGCATTCGTGCCGGTGGCAAGCACAATGATTTGGATGATGTTGGAAAGGATGTGTACCATCATACATTCTTCGAGATGTTAGGGAATTGGTCTTTTGGCGATTACTTCAAGGTATGTTATACTTTTAATTCCAATTGTTTAAGCCATAAAATTCCCTATATTTTTAAATATGTTTCAATTTTAATTTTTTTTTTTTTTTTTTTTTTTTTTTAACATTCCCCTGGCAGAAGGAGATTTGCGCATGGGCTTGGGAGCTATTGACTGAGGTATTCCAGCTCCCAGCTGACCGCCTCTATGTCACATACTTTGGAGGAGACAAGGCATCTGGTCTTGAACCTGATGAAGAGTGCAGGCAATTTTGGCTGAAACTTGGGTATGCAATACATCACTTACAGCTCAATATTTTCTAAGTTCCATATTTTATTATTATTCATTTCACCCTTTTCTCAGTGTACCAGAATCTCATGTATTGCCTGGGAGTATGAAAGATAATTTTTGGGAGATGGGCGAGACAGGGCCTTGTGGTCCTTGTTCAGAACTCCACTTTGACAGAATTGGTGGACGAGAGGCAGCCCATCTTGTTAATCAGGATGATCCTGATGTGTTGGAAATTTGGAACCTTGTTTTCATTCAGTTCAATAGGTAAATGGATTTTTTTTTACTATTTTAATATTTTAAATCTCCAAAATGATCATCTTTAATTTATACTTGCATAATGTTTCTCCATCCCTCTTTTAGAGAATCAGATGGATCTCTGAAGCCACTTCCCAAGAAACATATTGATTGCGGTATGGGTTTTGAACGACTTGTATCTGTTATCCAAAATAAAAGGTCTAACTATGATACAGATGTGTTCATGCCCCTCTTTGAAGCCATCCAGAAGGTTGGTCAACTTCCTTAGTAGATGTAGATTTTAAGTATGTGTCACTAGGAGTGTTCAAGAAACTGTTTGTACTTTAATCCAGGGAACAAATGCTCCAGCCTATCAGGGCCGAGTTGGTGCTGAAGATACGGATGGTGTTGATATGGCATATAGAGTTCTAGCTGATCATGCAAGAACTATCACCATTGCACTAGCTGATGGCGGTACTCCAGACAACACTGGAAGAGGGTAAGTAATTTCTGCTTTTTAAAATTGTTAAAATTTTTCTTTAAGGTTGAGATGATGTTTTGGGGAATTTAGATTCGAACTTTCCCAATGTGCGAGGCATAATGCTAAAA
The DNA here is from genome assembly GCA_029379305.1 of Frankliniella fusca. Taxonomy (NCBI): domain Eukaryota; kingdom Metazoa; phylum Arthropoda; class Insecta; order Thysanoptera; family Thripidae; genus Frankliniella; species Frankliniella fusca. The sequence continues at coordinate 1,560,180 of JAHWGI010000083.1, read as the reverse complement.
TGCTTAACTTTAATTGGAAATGTTGTGTTTAGCTACGTTTTGAGACGTATTCTGCGACGTGCTGTGCGTTATGCTACTGAAAAGCTTAATGCCAAGCCTGGCTTTTTTGCAACTCTTGTCCACACTGTCATTGATCTCTTGGGAGAGACTTTCCCTGAGGTAAATTCCTTGATGTGAACGTTTTTGTCATTTTCACTAAGGGCCATCGTACTAAAAAGAGTTTTGTGTATTAGGTGAAAAAAGACCCTCAGAGCATTATTGACACCATCAATGAGGAAGAAGAGCAGTTCTTAAAAACTTTAAGCAGAGGGAGAAACCTACTCAACCGTACCATTGTGAAGCTGGGTGATAGCAAAACACTTCCTGGTTGGTTTAAATTTTGTTTCTCTTTTTTTAAATTTAAGAATTTTGGAGGAAATACGTTGTAAAATTATTATTATTATAATTTCTCCACTTTTTTTTTGTTTAATAGGTGATGTAGCTTGGCGTCTATATGATACTTATGGTTTCCCTGTTGACCTGACTCAGCTCATGGCTGAAGAAAAGAACCTTGCTGTTGATATGGCTGGTTATGAAGAGTCTAAGAAGCAGGCTCAGGTATGGAGCTACAGACTTTTGAAAGTCTAAAATATACATTGCCTTTTACTTTCTCTGATTATTATTTTCCCACCTTAGCTCATTTCACAAGGACGTGGAGCTGGAGTCGATGACCAAATCAGCTTGGATGTTCATGCCATCAACCATCTTCAGGATCTGAAAGTTAATCCTACTGATGATTCACCCAAATACAACTATAAGGCAACATCTAATGAGAAAGATGCTGAGTATGGTAAGTCAGTCAGTACTACACCAGAAAGATAGCAGTAAATTAGAAAACTTAAATAAGACATTAAGTAATTTATTATGCACTCTCTCTTTTCAGAATTTCCGACACTTGTTGCGAAGGTTATTGCTCTGCGACACTCCAAACAATTTGTACAGGAAGTTACATCTGGTCAGGAATGTGGTGTTTTGCTAGACAAGACTCTGTTTTATGCTGAGCAAGGAGGTCAAATTTATGATGAAGGATTTATGGTTAAAGTTGGAGATGAGGTGAGAGATACTGTGAGAAGTACTGATAAAACTGAGACATTCTAGCAAATACAAATTAACTAATTTCTATCTTACTCCTCAGAGTACTGAGTTTTCAGTAAAGAATGTACAAGTGCGTGGCGGTTATGTACTGCACATTGGGTCAGTAGAGGGTACTCTGAAGGTGGGTGACTCTGTTACTCTGCATCTTGACGGAGCTCGCCGCCAGTTGGTAATGAAGAACCACACTGGGACCCATGTTTTGAACTACGCTCTGCGTACTGTACTAGGCACAGAGGCTGATCAGAGAGGTTCTCTTGTGGCACCTGATAGATTGAGATTTGACTTCACTAACAAGGTTTGAATATTATGATTTTGAGTAGTTAACGTTAGTTATCTACTTTCAATGGGTGAATCTGCAAATATTAAAATCTCAATTTATTTCTCTAGGGAGCTATGACTGTTGACCAAGTGAAGAAAACTGAGGAAGAATCAAAGAAACTTATTTCTAAGAATGAGGAGGTATTTGCAAAGGAATCAAATCTTGCTATTGCTAAAACAGTTCGTGGTTTAAGAGCAGTTTTTGAAGAGACTTATCCTGATCCTGTGAGGATTGTTTCTATTGGTATTCCTGTGGAGAAACTAGAAGCTGATCCAAATAGCCCTGCAGGCAATGGGACTTCTATTGAGTTCTGTGGTGGCACTCACTTGAAGCGAGCTGGTCACATTGGTGACTTTGTTATTGCAAGTGAAGAGGCAATTGCTAAGGGTATTCGCCGTATAGTTGCTCTGACTGGACCAGAAGCCGCCAAGGTATGATTCTGTCCTTCTTATCTTTTCTTCACTTCAACGAACTTAAAACATATTTTAATCAGTATTGGTCTTTAGGCATTGAAAAAGACTGAGCTCTTAGAGAATGAACTTAATAGTATTCGCACATCTTTGGATGCCATCAAGACCGCTGCTGATCAGAAAGTAGTTGTAAAGAAGATTGTGGAACTAACTAATGACATATCACAGGCTGTTATCCCTTACTGGAAAAAGGTTTGTGTTGAGAAACAAATATCAAAAAATACATTATTGAGTTTTAAAAAAAAAAAAAAGGATTAATTTTTTTTTCCTTTGCCAACACAGGAGGAAATGCGTACCCTCTTAAAAAATTTGAAGAAACAGCTAGATGACAAAGAGCGTGCTGTTAAAGCTGCTCTGGCTGCAAACATTGCTGATGAAGTCAAAGCTCTTTGCCAGGCCAACCCAACCATGCCATTACTTGTACGAGAACTACAGGCTGACTCCAACACTAAGGTATAACAATTCCAATAACAATAATTTAGGAAAAATAACAGCAACATATCATAAATGTATCTTGTACCCCTCTAAAATATTTAATCAAATTTTTAAAAATCCAAACAGGCCTTGGATGGGGCCCTTAAACAAGTGAAAGCGTTTGCTCCTGAAACTCCTGCCATGTTCTTCAGTGTTGATGCTGTGGCCAAGAAGATCTTCTGCTTATGCGCTGTTCCTAAGGTGAGTCACATATATTGAATTCATTTCAAGTTTTGTCTTTCTGGTCAGACTGAAATGTCTTGTAATAATTATTACAGAATGCAGTTGATAAGGGGCTGAAAGCCAATGAGTGGGTTGGCGCAGTATCTCCCCTTATGGATGGGAAAGGTGGTGGCAAAGCTGAGTCCGCCCAAGCCTCTGGCTCCAACATCGAGTCTCTTAAGGCTGCTCTTGACAAAGCTGCAGCTTTTGCATCAAGTAAACTAGGTGTTTCGATAAATGAAGGTAAAGCTTAAATGTGCCTTGCCAACTCAAACTGCATGTTGTGATTTTTGGTTTGAACATGATTCTTTAGTTTCTGAAGATGCTATGTAGATTGTTGTTTGGCTTTTAAAAGTCTATGCTCAAGTACTAAGTTAAACCTTTTTAAGTTTTTGTAGATTTATTTAATCTTCTACCACCCTCCAACATTTTTGTAACTTTTTGTAGTAGATTTGACGGTTCCTCCACTTAAATACTATAAATATTTTGTACCAATTGTTTGTCAATGTCAATTCAAGTATTCTTAAGGTCATTGACATTTTTACAATATTATTATTTTTTTACCATTTTGTTTTGTTACATTCAGTGTACTCAAAATTATTATTAAATTAGGGTTGTACTATCTTTCTTGCCCACGTAAGTAACAATTATCCTTCTCCCTTTGGTTTTGGTGTGTATTTGATGAATTTTTAAATTGAATCATTTAAGAAAAAACTAACTAACACAAAAAAATATTTTGTAAGTTTTCCTTTATAATGCATTCCATTTCTTTGACCCTTTTGGATTGTAACACCTGATTGTTGCACTTAGATTAGAATATTTTGTGATAATTATGTTTTCTGTACTGCGACTTCTGCAATTTTTCACGTTTGATGGTTGTTTGAGCATGTGAGTTGTATTTATTGGACCAATATACAGAGCATTTGTCCGTCGAATTTGATTATTTAAATATTGCAAGCTTGCTCTCTCCTTTACACCAGTTGTTTGAAACTTTCCTTTCTACAAAGGTATGTTGCTGTAATGTATATTGCTTTCACATTTGCTAAGTATCAATCTCATTATTTTACTGCTAATGAAGATCAACATCTTGTCAAAGCTAAGTGTGTCCCTTTTTTCAGACTGTAAGAGACCCGTTTTGAAAGTGTGCCTGGGAAGTATCTGCTACTCAAGAGCAATGATTTGTGCCAAATATTCTGAAAAAGATGTTTTAGTTAAACCGTTGGGAAACCAAAATAAATGTATCCCTACACTAGAGGAAAATGGAGAAAAAATTTTGAACACAGCTGCCATATCGTACTACTTGTCATCGTCTGGATTAAGAGGTGGACCATCAGAGTATCATCAGGTTAGTTTGGAATATTGTCCAGAAAAATTTTGTCTTTAACCAGTCATCTCACTACAATGGTTGACTTTGCACTCTGTTATAGGCTGAGGTTTTGCAATGGGTAGATTGGTGTGAAGGAACGTTCCGCATTGCAGTGGGCTGCTGGTTTGAATTCTGCTCAGAAAATCTAGAAAAGTCTCGCCGCCAGGATACTGAAAGCCATTTGCAAGGATTGAGCAATTTACTAAATTACTTGGACCGAGTTTTTCTTGACCTCACATTCTTGGTCAATGAACGCATTTCATTGGCAGACATTACCCTCTTCAGTCTTTTACTACCAATTTATCAGACAAAAATGGGACCAAATATGCTCAAAACTTATGTCAATTTGAATAGATGGTTAAGAACTGTGAGTATGCTAGAGATTAGTTATTTTATTCTTTTGATGCATTAGTTTTTGAGAGATAAATCATTTTTGTGTTTCAGATTCACAATCAAACTCAAGTGAAGGCTGCTCTGGAAGAGAAAAGTTTAAGTTCCGCATTAGCTAGCGAAGAGAATAAGCCTCAGAAAGATCATGTTTCTGGGTCAGAACTGAATAAAAATGACAGGAAGACTCCTGAGGCTACAAAAGTGTTTAGTTCTGAAAAAGAAGCCATTACTAGTAGTGCATTGGATGATCAGGACCAAACTATTAAGCCAGATAACAAGAATTCAAAGATAGAAAGTAAGCCGCCTGGAAAAGAGCCAGAAACCAAATCAGAAGTCAAGGAGCCTAGCTTGGTGCCATCGCCTACAAGCCCTCAACAAAGTGAACAAGCGGCAAGTGGACGTTCTGATACCTCTCAAGGCAATGATCAACAAAAGAAAAAGAAGAACAAGAATAAAAAGAACAAAAGCAAGAAGTAGAACAACTAAGCAATTTTAGGTTTTTAAATCTGTAGAAATCGTCTTTCTTGTAATGTTAATTTAATCTATGCTATCCCTTTCACTGGAAATGGTCCTCATTCCATTTTCCCTTGTGAGTAACTCTCCTCTTAACGGCATGATTAATTTGTAATAATTTATAAAAATCTAACACGGAGAAATGCCTTCTTTGCCTCATTTATTCTTCCCCATAATTATATTTTGTGATTGATAATCATAATCAATATAAAGAAATAATTTATGCTAATTAAAAGTATGATCAGACAAATGTACATGAGCAAGAAGAGTGCAACTTGCATGATGCACCATGAGGCAGTTAAATTGTTAAAGCGACGATGACAGGAGAATGGGGTAGGAAGAAGAGAGTCATATATTGAAGATAAGGACCCTGATGTTCTTCTCGCAGCGCACTCTCCGGTCTCATTCACAGAAGTCTGTGGAGCACCCCACCCCGCCCTGAGAGTGCGTTGGAAAACCATGCAGCAGGAGCACCCCCTGTGGTTGGGGTGGTTCCGCACAGTGGTTTCGTCTCTGTCTTTGTCACACTCATGAGGTACACACAAGGAGCAAGAGAGAGAGAGAGAGGACACTACTAAACGCTGTTCGGAATCCCCTTGCTGCAAACGCCACTCTCTGATATCGGAGGGCCGGGTTTGGTGTCGTCCGTGGTGGAGGCGGGAGGGGAGGGAGGGAGAGGAGGGGAGGCGGAGAGGGAGAGGGAGGGAGAAAGGTGGAGGTGGGAAGGGAGGGAGAGGGGTGGCGGGCGGCAGCAGCACCCGCCCCCGCCCCGTCAGAGACAGGTTGCTGATTCAGCTGATGCAGCCCAGGGCTGTGCTCGGCTCGGCTCTGCTGCGGCTGCCTGGCGCCTGCCTGGCCTGGCCCGCCCGCTCCCGCCACGTCCTGTACGCCCTTGTCCTCTTCGCCGACTTCTTCCGAAGAGCGCTTTCCTCGCCCTGTCTGTCTCGCACTCATATGTGGGCCTCGCCGTAAAGGTGAGAGAGACAGAGCGAGGAGAGCGCTCTTCGGAAAAAAGGCGGCCGTCAGACGAGACGCGGAGAGGGCGCGGTGCGACTGCGGCACACCCAGGGCGATCCTGGGCCGCGGCGCCCATATCCACCATATCACATTGTGCGAGCAAGACGCGCCTATGTTTCGCGGACAGGCAAACTGCACACCAAAGGTGTAAACTCTGCATGATAGATGATCAAGTTTAAGATCAATTGTTGCGGGTTTGATCAGCTGTCACTGATCTGATCCCACCATGACCAATGTTGCCAAAAAAGTAGGCAAAAAGTAGCCCAAACACAGCGGAGTAAAGGGGGCTGCATCTGCGCCTGCCTACTAGGCAACACCACCGCACAAGAGCGTTTACGTTGCCTAGTAGGCAGGCGCAGATGCAGCTCCCTTTACTCCGCTGTGTTTGGGGTTATTTTTTTGCCTACTTTTCCGGCAATACTGACCATGACCACAGTGTGGTCAGCAGGACGCCGTAAGCGTATGCAGCCCGTCTGCTAGGGGGAGCGCGCCTGCGGCCGCGGGGACTGCGGCATGCCGCCCCTGATAGCCCTGATCCTGAGCGGTAGCTGCGTAGCTGGCCGCTACAGACTGATTCATAAGAGCTCTCTCCTCGCTCTGTCTCGCTTCCATTCATGGGGTGCGAGAGAGATAGAGGGAACAGAGACAGAGGACAGCGCTCTTCTCTATCAGTCTGCTGCCCGTGGCCTGGTTAGACCTAGAGTCTTGGATCTGGGACTCTAGTCCGACCTGACCACCTGACCAGAGACTAGCCGGGCAGTAACGAGTAACGAGGTGTTTGAACGGCCGCGCCCTGCGCGCCCCAATTACCGGACGCGTACATGTCACGGGTCTACAGCCCAACGCTCAACCGTACAAAAAGCTTTCCATTCAACTCATATCCCCTGAGCCTTTGGCTGTCATCGCCATTTCCACCTTACGGCCGCTTGCCACTGCATCCCTGACCCACCCCGCCCCACCCTCTCCTCGGCCTGCCCCGTCCCCCCTCCCCCCTCCTCGTCCCCTGCTCGTCCGCCCCCCGTCCCCCCGCCTCCGACGTGCCGTTTCCTCTCCGCAGAAAAGAGGGGGCGGGGGCCAGGGGGTGGGGTGGGGAGGAGGCCGACTGCGCGGCCTGAGCCGACCTGGGGGTGATTAGGTAGTGATTCCATTAGCGAGCCAGGCCAGGGTAGCCTAGGGTGCGGGAGGAGGTGCGGGGGTGGGTTCTTCCCCCACCTGGGGGAGGCGTCTTCTGTCCGCTAGGGCAGTGCCTCACCCAGAGCGACGCGATGGCAGCGCCCCCGGCGGCCACCGGTCGCTCAAAGCTACCATGCCAAGCCGCAGCCGGGGGCGGGGCGGGGCGGGGCGGTGCGGGGTGGGGCGGGGTGGGGCGGGCATCCCTAGGGCCTAGCCCGCCCCGCCAGCGGCAGTCGGTGCCGGGGCGGTGACAGGACGACGGGATTCGTCACCATGGCGGAATAGACGCGTCCGTGTGCGTGCCGGTGCGTGCGTGTGTGTGTGTGTGTGTGTGTGTGCGTGCGGCAGACTCCGAGGATGGCGAGTTAGCAGGACGCGGCCGCCCCCGTCCGCGCTCAGGCACCAGCCCGACGGCGTCGTCCTGTCACCGAGTTCTCGGCCACCAGCAGGCACTCGTCGGCCCCCGCGCCCTCCCCCGCTCGGACCGCCAGGGCCGCACCATGCCGACGACGCTGGGCGGCGGACCGGGTCCGGGCCGGGTGGACGGCCCGTGCCCGCGGCCCTGCTAGATGGGGGTGGTCGCGCGCCCGCCCCCGCCCGCCGCCCTGCCCACGCACAACTCGACGTCCACGACGTCCTTCCGGGTCGCGAGCGCCCCGCCTCCGTCCCCGCCCCCGGCGCACGGGACGGGACGGCCTTGCCGACGGCCTCCACGGCGTAGAGGACGAGCGGCACCGAGGGCGCCCGCCCGCGCCGGGCCAGGCTGACGATGCGTCTGGACGACATCGCCCACGACGCCCGCCACGCCTGCCGCTGCGCCCGCCTCCGGTAGGGAACCAACGGGAACCACTGGGAACCACCGGGAACCACTGGGAACCACCGGGAACCACTCGATCACGTAGACCTAGAGCCCTAAGCCGAGCCCTTGGTGTCGGAGGCTATGAACACCTCGCCTACAGAGCACGCCGTGTGCCAGCCACGTGCCATGGACTGCACTCTTGCCTACCGCCCATAAGGAATCCCTTGGGTAGGCAGAGGCGGACTCGCAATAAAGGGTGTTCTCGTTTGCAGGCGGTGGAAATATTTTCATCGTAATTTTTATTTTTAAGCACGAAGTAGCCGTATAGTTTTGACAGCAGATCCGATTTAAAAAAATTAAAATATGTGTTTCCACTTTTTTAAAAACTAAATTCTCTATAAGATTTTTTTCATCTTCATTCCTTTCTTCATCGTAACGCTTTTTTAAAAAATTCTTTTTTTCCCTTGATTCATTATTTCCTTGATTCTTTTCTTTTCTGATTCTTTTTCCTCTTCCACCCCAACCCTATGACACCGATGTCTCGCTAGTCCACGTCCCCATTTCCCCCCCCCCCCCCTCTCTCTCTCTCTCTCTCTCTCTCTCTCTCTCTCTCTCTCTCTCTCCTCTCTCTCTCTCTCTCTCTCTCTCTCTCTCTCTCTCTCTCTCTCTCTCTGCCTGCTTCAGTACTCCTCTCCTCCCTCAACCACCCCATGCCCCGACGATTCCCTCCTCCACTCCTCTGCCCCCTTAGCTACCTTGCCCGTTCCGAATCAAATTCTGTCTCTTCTCCACCTACCCATACACTTGAGTAAAACTATCAGCGACATGTTAAAAGTTTCCTCCAAAATGCGATAAGTAGTCTACCTGGGTAAGAGAAGCAAAATGACATTTTCAGGTAATAGCCGGGGGATGGGGATGGGGTAGGGGATCCAATCTCCGCGACAAAGACCGTCATCACCCTGAGTTCTATTTTCTTTGGTTCCAGCCCCCGGCCATGAGACAGCCAGCGCTGCCGCTGGTCATCCTCACCGCCCTCTTCGCTATGCTCTGGTCGGCCACCGACAGCTCCTCCCAGTACGTTACGATCAGCACCTCCCGACCGCCGAGGCAAATAATTGTATCCCGCGCGGGGAAAACGGATTCTCTCAAATGGAAAATATCATTTGCTGGAATGGTCTTAGATGAGAAAATTGGCTCCGATAACTCATATTTAGCTGCCCGGGTGGATGGACAAGCTAATGAGCCAACATTGTCAACGCAGTTGGGTTGAAATTTTTAAGGCAGGCACTATCAGTGTGGTTTAACGTCATCTAAGAGCGTACCAGCTAATGTATTTGTTTGAGACGCTACTTTTGGCTGACGGTACCAGAAAGATCCGGCGTGGTCTGTACATGAGCCTTGAACGTCCCGCCCCGCTCCGCTCCCGGCAGGACGAGCTTCAGCAGCCGCAGCAGCAGCCACGCGCAGCTGCAGGCGCAGCTTGATGGAGCCGCCCTCGATCCCGAGGTCGCCGTCGAGGCCGTCGACGACACCGGCGAGGAAGGCATGCCCTGCATCACGGACGCCGCCCTGGGACTCGGCGGCCACGGCGGCCACAGCGCACACACGGGCCACACCGCCCACGGGGAGAGACTGCACAAAAAGTGAGTGGCCGCCGACGGGAGTCGAACCCGCCCCCTACGCGTTTGGGCCACCGGGGGCGGGGGCGTCACCAAATGTGACCGCCACCAGGGCGCTTTGTTTGTCGCCCCTCAACGAGAAACAAGGAAAGACAAAGATAAGAAGAGAAAAAGCAAACAGCTATCGATTTGAGGGTTCTGATGTGGCTGCCTTTGCCGGGCTTCTGTACACTGTGCATAAAATGATGCTGGGGCCGGGGTGGCCGCCACCGACAGGGGCGGGGCCAGGGGTGGGCCCAGGGGTGGGCCCAGGGGTGGGCCCGGGTCCGAGTGCTAGGAAAGGGGTGAATGGGAAGCGACAGAACAGGACACTGCAAACTTTAAGGACTCAAAAGACTTTCGTGACGTCTCGTCATCGTTGAGTGAACTTTTGAACGGAACCCCAATGATATTGAGAGAAAAGGCTGCACACGTTGAAGGACGGTGTTTCCTCTCGGTGGTGCGCTACTGCGCGCGACGATGAAAAAATTCAATGGGCGAGTCTCGAATTTCGGGAATAAAGCTCTCTTGCTTGGGGGTCTATTGGGAAGGCCGGCAGGGTCTGCAAGTTTCGCTGCTCACCCTGTACCCACCCGGCGTGTCGGCAGTCCACCCCGCCCTGCCCCTGCCCCTCTGCCCCTGCCCACGCATCGCTTGACCGCAGTATGGCAGTAGGGCCAGCAGGGCGAGTGACGCCAAGGGGGCGCGGGGCGGGGCGGGGCGGGGCGGGGCGGGGCGGGGAGTGGGTAGGCGGGCGGGGAGCTTCACACCCTGTGCTCCCCTCGGGGCCGGGCCGGGCCGGGCCGGGAGCAAGGGGCCGTAATCCCCACCGCCCCCATCGACCCCCTGCACAGCACAGCACAGCGCGCCTAGCGGCCCTTTGCTCGACACGGCAGGCGACACACCGGCCCTACTTGCCGTATACGGCGTCCTCGGCGACGAGCGTCATGGCCTCACCGTGGCATCTTCTGAATCTTTCAATATGATGAAATAGACCGTATTCGGTCTGGGATAGGGGAGAAGAAGACAGGAATCCCGACCCGAACCAGTGCTCCAAATAGAATTTTAAAAAAAAAATTTTTTTTAACCATATTGCCATGATTTGGTTGTGATTGGGAACCTCCTGTACAACTTTCCTTTCGGATTTGCGTGGATATTTGCTGAGATTTTGAAACTGGTTCCGTCCTGATTTCCTTATTTCTTCTCTAAATGCCGAGACCGAATAGGGTCTATTCGGAATAGTTCAAGAACACTAAAGGAGGGCGGGGGTAATAACAAATGTTACGGGAAAACATTTTAAATTAAATTAAATTAAATTAAATAAAATTAAATTTAAAAAAAAAGGCTCAAAAATTATTTTAAAAATCAGGAAAACATTTATACATTTTGAATGAGAAGATTGGGGAAAAGATTAACAGTTTTTGAAAAATGAACGTTGCTTATTTCTGCTTTCCTCTCAGGGGCGCGTGCCAGCCCGGGACGGGCGGGGGCGGGGGGCGGCGGCGGCGGCCCTCGCAGACAGCGCGCCGCTACCAGCCGCTATCGCGGCCCAACGCCGAGCCGCTGGCCGTGCACCGCGCGCTGCTGCTGTTCGCCGGCCCCGGTGGCCACGGCGGCCTCCAGCGCGACCGGCTGCGCCGCTGCGCCACCACCGAGACCGTCGAGGGCGCGGCGCGCCTGCGCTCCGCCCTGCCCAGGGACCCCGCGCACGACGCCGTCGTCGTGGTGCACGCCGCGCACGACTGGGTGGCCGACGTCACCGTCCTCGACATGATCGCGGACCGCATGGCCAACGTGACGGTGAGTCTGCCCGCAACCCCCGCCCTGGGGAGCTCCCTGCGATAGTCTCAAACGGGCTACTTCCGGGTCGACTCTTGACCGTTCGAGTTCGAGTTCGAAACTTAGAGAATTAAACTATATGGCATTTCGAGCAGTTGATTCGACCCGGAAGTCGCCCGTTCGAGACTATCGCGGGGAGCTCCCTGATGACCCTCCGGGGAAGGCCCCGGGGCCCCACGGCCCCGCCCGCAGACCATTCCGATCTGCCGAAGATCGCCCTCGTACCTCCACCGACAACCGCCCTTGTCGCACCTATGGCTGTGCCCTTTGCTGCGAATGGCAGGGCACCATGAGTGCGACAAGGAAGAAGGCGCGAGAGCGATCTTTGAAATATCAGACGGCTGGACGTCTCGGCGCCGTCAGAGCGTTCAAGTGTCAAACAGACGCCATGAACACCGTCACGGACCGCGGGACCCGGGCGACCCGGGCGGCCGGGCCGGACGGGAGGGGGACCCGGGGACCCCCACCCGCAGCAACGATCCGTTTTAATTACGAAGCCACATTGAAACACGACTCGGCCGGCCCGCCTTAGAAACTCTGCTACTGCACTGCGGAGTCGAGTTAGGAGAAAAGGGGTTAAGTCTTAGGGTCCTAGGTCTCACGGACTAATTACGCTTAAAGTCGCTCACGATGGAGAAAAGTGTAGGTTTTTGATAACCTCTCAATAGTACTCCTGGCCATGTAAATTAGTCGAGGTAAGGCCAGAGGAAAACGATTCATGTCAAAGTTTACTAGAAATATTTAGCCCGACAGCTGATCCAAGGGCAGCCATATTGGAAAAATCACGTAACGCCGACCCGACCGGATACAGTGGTCCAGCAACTACGATTCAAAATAACGCCAGACGGTACACAATTTTTTATGACTCACCCTCTGGTTTTGCTGACGGACGACGACCCCGACTCGTATTCCGCTGTGCGCCCTGAGTCTTCTATGACGAGCGGAGCACGGACACAAGTATAACCTTAGAAACAGCACCAAGTTTTGTCCTGGTCAGGCCAACCGACTAGACGCCCTCCGAGACTGACTTTCGAGAAAGGTGAACAGACAAATGGCGGAGCTCACATATGTCTTGAGCACTACCACAAACACTAGCTTGTCCAGAGCTTTTATGTTGCTGCAAAGTCCCGGCAGCTTGCGCTCTGCGAACCGAACCGAACTCTAGGCCGAGTCAGTCAACGGGCGCACGCGAGACGAGACGGACGGGCGAGACAGACCACCAAAGATGGCGGCCGACCGGACTGGGAGCAACCGGAACAGGAAACCAGTCGCCTCTACGACAAACCCCGCCAGCTCTGCCCCTGCACCTACCACCTACCAGGGCTGCCAAGCGCACGCAAAACATTTACGATTTCGACGAATGGCGCGACAAAGAGGGACGAGCAGGGAGCGATGAACCAGCGAGAAAGAAGTCCACTGGAAAAATGAGTTCTGTTTTGGCTTTTTACAGCAAAGTGCAAATGGGAATCGCCAAAAGCCTTGCATTGAGAATTTCGAATTTCCCCGGGACGGATGTGGGGTGGGGTTGTAGTGCCGCCCCAAAAATTAAAATATTAGTAACCTTGTCACAAAAATTAGTGGTCGAAAAAATTCAGAAAGTCACGCAAAAAAAAAAAAAAATTGAAACAACCCATGAAATTCAGGAAGATTTGGAAAGAATGTCATTGAGTAGGTATTGCAAATTTTGGTTTGTTGCGAGGGGGAGTCACGTCGAAAAATCATTGTACCGCCCTCCCCCCCCCCCCCAAAAAAAAAAATTCACTTTCAAAATGTTTTAAAAATTCAAAATAAAATCAAGAGTAACGGATACAGAAAAATCCGGCAAATCGAGAAAAAAATAACTAAAAACCAAAATAACGTAGAAAAAATTTTTAAATTGGGGTAGAAGAGAAGATCAAAATTTTCCAAACAACAGACATAATTTCTTTGAAAAATCAAAAGACAAAAATCAAAAAAGTCAAAAAAATAAAAAAAAAATAAAAAATCAAAAGTCAAAAAAAAATCATTGTACACATTTTGTATGAGTGGTCCCCCCACTCGGTCTGTCGTTGCTTACCCTGGTTCTGTTCTCGCGGTGCTGCAGGTGTTCGCGCCGGGGCCGGGGCCCGGGCCTGCGCACGGGCACGCGCACAGCCACGCGCACGGCGCACTGGGCCCGCTGCTGCGGCGCTGCCACGCCCTGGGCGCGCGCTGCACCCGCCTCGACTCGCTGCTCCCCGTGCTGGCCTGGCTCAGCGAGGAGAAGGAGCGCGAGGCCGCCGCCGCCCGGGAGCGCGCCGACAGCCACGGCCACGGCGTGCACACCCCGCAGGCCGCGCTGCCCCTCGAGCAGTACGACTCGCGCTGGCTGGCCTCCGCGCCCGAGCACATCGCCGCCGCCATCGGCGCCGACCTGGCCGACGCCATCCTGCCGGAGCCGCCGGGCCTCGAGTCCCCGGACCCCATCGGGCCGCCGGCCGCCGACGGGGAGGTGCAGTCACACGAGGTGCGCCCCCCCGCGGAATATGTGGAACCTTCTTTCAAGCAGCCGACCTATTCTGAAGATCACTCTCGTTCCTCCGTCCTCCTTGCACCTTTGGCATTGCCCTATGATGGGATCGCCAGAGCCTCATGAGTGCGACAAGGACAGAGGTATGAGAACGATCCCCGGATTCAGTCGGCAGGGTAGTTCTGCACTCCACCCCCGTTGCACTGGAAGGACCTGCTCATCCGAGACGATGTTTGATAGTAAGGTCACGGTAAAAACTACGTCGTGGTTTTCAAACAGTTTTGGGGAAAACGAAGACGCTGCAATCCATTTTCTCCATAAGAAAACCGAGCCTGCTTAAAACCAGAACGCAGTTTTCGTGGTGTCAGAGTGCAGAGTATTTCGGTAGGCGTGCGTTCAGGTCTCTGCGCCTTCAGGGAAAAAGATCGCTTGAAAAGTGTTATTCGGCTCTGCATCTGCAGGTGGCGGTGCACCACATGCCCGGCCCGGGCCACGGCCAGCGCCTGCAGATGTCCGTGCACAAGCAGCTGGAGCAGCTGGTCAGTCGCCTTTGCGACAGGGACCGCAGTCGCAACCACTTTTTCGAGCTGCACAATCCCCCCATCACGTAAGTCAACCGATTGGCTCGGGAATACAAAATTCTGAAGATTCAAAACCCATCAGACCGTGGAGTGAGCACGTTCTAAAAAAGCTCTGCCGTTTTCCAGGGAGGAAGACTTGATGCCCACCATGGCGCCCGAGACGGCGCTTTCCCTCAGGGACATCCTGCCCATCAACCCCAAGCACTACGACAAGAACCGCGCGCCCAAGCTGGCCGGCCAGCCCACCATCGTGTACTTCCACGTCACCGTGCTGTCCCTCGACTCCATCAACGAGGAGTCCATGGTGACCTCCCTCATCTCCGTCCGCACCCCGCGCCGTTGTGCGGGTCTGCCTACCCCGCGGCCGTCATAGGCGCCGCGGAGTAGGCAGACATGCAGCAACGGAATGCATTTTAAACTCGCGGTCCTCCGCAACTGGAAGTTCATCTCGACATTTTTTCTCCCTCCAGACGTACGTGGCGGACATCTTCCTGGCGCAGTCGTGGCGGGACCCGCGGCTGCGGCTGCCCGAGAACATGAGCGAGGAGTACCGCATCCTGGACGTGGAGTGGCTGCACGACATCTGGCGGCCGGACTGCTTCTTCAAGAACGCCAAGAAGGTCACCTTCCACGAGATGAGCATCCCGAACCACTACTTGTGGCTGTACCACGACAAGACGCTACTCTACATGTCGAAGTGCGTATCCGTCTCCGTCCACGGAACACTGTTTGTAGCTTTGGAAAAATGTGATGGCCGTTCAATCGTAACCTACATGAAAGCAAGCAGCTCATACCGTCCATTAGGGTAGACGGTAGACTGTGGACTGTTCACGAAAAAAATGAAGAGAGAAAGTGCTGCCTGCTTTGAGATGACTTGTCTGTTTCAGACTCACGCTAGTCCTGTCCTGTGCGATGAAGTTCGAGTCTTACCCGCACGATACTCAAATATGCTCAATGTCAATAGAAAGCTGTAAGTACGCAAGTCTCCTCAGGCTGCAGAATGCCGCAATGTTGTTGGTTATGACGACCTCTTTTGCAGTGTCCCACACAGTCCACGACCTCGTGTTCATCTGGAACCAGACGGATCCCTTGGTCGTGAATCCAGAGATCGAGCTCCCGCAACTAGACATATCCAACAACTACACTGCCGACTGTACAATAGAGTACTCCACGGGTGAGTACCTCGCTCCCGCCCCTAGTGCAGCCACCGACTCTCTCCAGCTTTCGTCACGGCTCCGGGTACCTTAAGTGGAAAGCACCCTTGCGCACTCAGATGAAAGCAGATGAAAGTCTAGACCTGCACAGTCCTCGACGAAAATCTAGAACTGTTCTTGCTCCTTTGGTGCTCGATGAACATCTAAGACTCTACTTGCTTCCTGCTCGTAGTCCGAACAGTTTGCTGCGTGTTTGCTGTGACAGCCCGTGCCGGCGTGCCCTACATTCACACCATCCCCGCCTTGCCCCCGTCCGCGCGAAAGGTACCCGCCCAAGGTAGTCGTCCACGGTATACCGGTATACCTGTCCACGTTTTGGGGTAACGCATGGAACCCGCCCACGGCACCCGCCCACGTGTTAGAGCAACACATGGTTACCACCCATGGTACCCGCCCACGTGTTAGGGTAACACGTGGTAACCGCCCACAGTATCCGCCCACGTGTTAGAGTCACACATTGTTACCGCGCACAGTACCCGCCCATGTGTTCGGGTAATACGTGGTTACCGCCCATGGTAGCCGCCCCTGGTACCCGCCCACGGTACCCGTGCGACGCTGCCAGTTCCCGGCGGGTGCTGCACAGATGGCGCCACATGTCGCGCGCGGCGAGGTGCAGTGAAGGGTGGCCAGCCTGGCGGGCGGGCGCCGCCGCGCTGCCTCGCCGCGATGCGCGAGTACCTCGCCGCTCGGCGCCAATTCCGGCCGGCATGGGTGCAGGTGCGGGTACGGGTACGGGTACGGCGCGCGAGAGGAAACCAGAGGATGGTGGGGGTGAGCTCAGTCCACCCGGGTCCAGCCGCGGGGCACCGGATGAGACGGGGAGGAGGGAGAGCTCTGCGAGTCACGCTCCGCGGAGCCGTGCCCTGCGCGCCCTGCGTAGCGTTAGCGAGCGCTGGCGTCGCTCTGGACTTGAGCGTCCCGTCGGCCGGCGGTCCCCGCGCGGCGGCGCCTTTCACCGCGTCGGCCGCGCGGGAAAGCGCACGGTGTGTGGGGTCGCGGTGACTTGAGGGGCACAAAGAGATTCACGCTTCCAACACCGCAAGCGCTCCTATTTGGGAGAGGACTGTGCAGCCGGGCGGCAGGCTTAGGACCGTCACCAACCCCCCGACTCTAACGTGCTGTTTGCACAGATCCGCGATTCTTGCTCAATAAATTCCAAAGCAGCGCGAGGTCGACTATTATTCACCGGGCGGTGAAATGCGCGGAGAGCGGGTACCCCACTTTGCCCGGTACGGGTACGGCTTTGCCCGTGCCATTGGGGGGCGCCAACATGTGAGGCATATTGCGTGACAACATAACTGTACCGCAGCGGAGTGGACCGCGCGGCGGGGTGGGGTGGGGTAGGGTGGGGTGGGGCGGGGCGGGGCGGGGTGGGGTAGGGTGGGGTGGGGTGGGGTGGGGTAAGGTGGGGCGGGGTGGGGCGGGGCGGGGTAGGGCGGTCCGGCGGCACCCGGTCGGTAGGTGCGGCCCGGTCGCGCCCTCCACCTCCACGCTCTCTGTCTCACTCCCCCCCCCCGCGCGGTGCCGAAGCCCGGACGAGGTCGTCTCCGGACGTATCCCGCCCGCTTGGTGACCGTCCTGGCGCTGGTAGCGCTGGTCGCGAGCTGCGTGCCGTGCCCTGGCGCAGGCCATGCAGGCCCCCGAGCAGAGCAGCCCTCCCCTCTCCCGCAGGAAGCTGTGCATCGATATGGCGCGGGGCGCCAGGGCGCCCGACAGAGACGGAGCTAGTGCCCGCCGACAAGGGTCTACCTCTTCCACAATCCTCGCACACCCCTCTAGATGATTATTAATAATCACATAACCATAATCACGTAAAATGTCCAAATATTGACAAATTTTGACAAATATGGAGAATTTTTTTTTATTTGACCAAAAGTTGCGTGATTATTGGCCAATAATCAGTCAATATGTTAAAGATTAACTCAAATAATCGGGCTGCGTTATTGCGAGGCTGTGTGCGCCGCGCCAGGGCGCCCGAGAGAGACGGAGCTAGTGCCCGCCGCGGCGGAGGCACCGCGGGACAGAGCAGGAGCAGGGCAGCCCCTGCCGTGACGCGACGCGACATGACGTGTCACTCGCGAAACTTTGTCTAGCGTTATTATAGCGTTATTATACTCCTGACAGCCGCGGCAGCCGCAGCCGCGGTGGTGATGAGCTGGCCCGAGCCCCGGGACTCGCGGGCCGCGGACCGGTCAACGACCCGGTCAGCACCAACCCGGCCCGGGCCCGGGCGGGAATGCCTCTACATGACCGCTCCTTGCGTGATTTCAAATGAAATAAATGCCTCGATATGGATGCTCCCCCCACCGCCCGCGCCCGCCCGCGGACCTCTGGGCCGGCCGGCCGCGGAGCCGGGCGGGGCGGGGCGCGGCGGGGCGGGGCGGGGTGCGATACTAGGCTTCAGGTGTTGCACAACGTTGAAGGGCCCGTTGCACCTTGTGCAGGAAACTTCACCTGCCTGGCCGTGGTGTTCAACCTGCGCCGGCGCCTGGGCTACCACCTGTTCCACTCGTACATCCCCTCGGCGCTCATCGTCATCATGTCCTGGATCTCCTTCTGGATCAAGCCGGAGGCCATCCCCGCCCGGGTCACCCTGGGCGTCACCTCGCTGCTCACGCTCGGTAATCCGCAGACGTTCTTGTCTTTATTTATTGATTTTTTTTTTTATCGACACTAAGGGTGCCTGTGAGAACTGACGCGGAGGCTTCTCCTGGCGCAGCGACCCAGAACACGCAGTCCCAGCAATCACTGCCGCCCGTGTCCTACGTCAAGGCCATAGACGTCTGGATGTCGTCCTGCTCCGTGTTCGTCTTCCTCTCCCTCATGGAGTTCGCCGTGGTCAACAACTACATGGGGCCCGTGGCCACAAAGGTTATGAAGGGCTACTCGGAGGACGATATCCAGGCGGCCGTCGAGGACATGAAGGTACGGAATGTGTGTGTAACACGTTTTTTCAATAGAAAGAAAGACCCGTTAAAATTTCATAAGACTAAGTTTTAAATTGAAAAATGCCCCCTCCCCCCCCCCCCCCCCAAAAAAAAATAAAAAACCAATCTACGCCAAAAAAAAGTTTTTAAATAAAAGTGAAGATTTTTTTTTTAATGTATTAATCTTGAGAGTTGTACGTGCGGGGTAGGAGCTGGAGCCCGGCGCGCGCAGCCCCCTGCGGACGCAGTCTGTGCCCACCGTGCCCCAGTACGACACCTGCTGCAATGGCCGGGAGACCGCCCTCTACATCGACAAGTTTTCACGTTTCTTTTTCCCCTTCTCCTTCTTCATTCTCAACGTCGTCTACTGGTCCACTTTCCTTTAAGTGCGCCGATCATAGGCGTTTAGGCCAGGAGTCAAGTTGTAATTTTGGAGATGTCTTCCGACCTCGCCGCGTTCGGCGGCCGAGGAGGTATTAGTCCTAAAGCACATGCCTTGGAAAATGTATTGTGTATTCCGTTCAACGTCGCTCCTCTCGGACGTTGTTCTCTACAAGTTCGGCGGTATTTCGCTGGTCGAGCCTCAATCTAGCCTATAAGTGGTTCTTAAGGAGGACCTTGAGAATAGGTACAAGTCTAAAAGGTGACTGTGGGCTCTGTGCCTTTCAGAACATAGTCTGTTGTAAGTAACTTTATATAATTTTAATATACATTCATTTTTTTCAAAATGATCAATTTGGTCTGTACGTGTATGTTATTGTTGCTATTCCAAAAAAAACACAAATTATTAAGATTGCCGAACAGAAAAGGAAAAAATGGAATAAGTAACATATAACTTGACCAGGGTGATGGAGTTTTATCTTATCTGAAATGAAGCAATCTGATTTCATTCGGGAGACATGACTCAAATATGTCAGAAATATTACTTGCAAACGAGTGTACATAAGCACCTTAAGATTTCCAGTAACTGCTAAACCGGGTCATCTCTCTGCAAGCGCACTATAACAGGTGTGCGAAATCAAAATATATTTGAAAATATTTCAAATGAAAATTATGTCACTGCCAAAGCCAAGCAACTGGAAAACTATACTTTTAGGAGCATCGGTTCAGTGCCAACCA
The DNA here is from genome assembly GCA_029379305.1 of Frankliniella fusca. Lineage (NCBI taxonomy): Eukaryota > Metazoa > Arthropoda > Insecta > Thysanoptera > Thripidae > Frankliniella > Frankliniella fusca. Next base: position 1,540,477 of record JAHWGI010000083.1, on the reverse strand, counting down.
ACGTTTGACAACATGTTTACACGTATGAGAAGATGTTTAGATTAAGCGATACTGTAAGATACTGTAAGATTTTTCACTTGTTTTAACATCACAGAGAAAAAATGTTAAAGATTTTGATTTAAAAAGTGTAACATGAATAAGCGTGGGAGAACACCTTCTTTTGACTGAATGTCGGGCAATTAGATTGATAGTTCATTTAGTGTAATTTATACATTAGGAAAGTATGTTTACTTGGAAGGATATATTGTGTTTTAGTTAATTTGTAAAAACATGCCGTTAATAATGAAAATCTCGGATTATTATGATAAATATTATTATTATTAAAGAACTATTTCGAGATGCGAGTTTCATTTCACCATAGCGGCGAATTAAATTTCCCAGAAAAAAGGCGCCCGCTCAAAAATTTTTTTTTAAAAAGAAAAGTCGCATTGCAGTCTACTTGTCTCCTCATCGCAAGTATGTGCGGACGGAGCACCTCCCCCCCCCTCTCCCCTCTCTCTCTCCTCTCTCTCTCTCACTCTCTCTCTCTCATCTCTCTCTCTCTCTCTCTCTCTCTCTCTCTCTCTCTCTCTCTCTCTCTCTCTCTCTCTCTCTCTCTCTCTCTCTGCCCCCCTCTCTCTCATTTCCCGTCCAGTTTCCGCTCGTTTCCGGCGCCAGAGCGCGTAGCGCGCGGCCGGCCCGGGTCCACTCCGGGTCCCCTGCCACTACCCCGCGAGAGTGCCCCGCGCGAGCGCAGACCGTACCGTCCGCTGAGGACGCCACGAGTACCGGGTACCTGTTCAGAGCCGACGCCGCGGGTACCAACGGCACGTGTCACCTGGAGTTCTGGATACACACACGCGCCTCGTCACGCCGCCCCGCCAGTGTCACACGTCGTCACGCCCGCAGTGTCACGCCCCGGTCGTGTAGTGAGTGCGAGCGTGATGGCCACGTGCCGCCCATGACCCCGCGAGTGACGGTAGTGACGCGAGGCGAGCGAGGCCCCGAGTGTTTGTGTGCCGGGCGCATGAGGACTAGCGGCTGTTAGAACACACCCTGCCGAGATGAAGAGGCACTTAAAGGTTAGTGATTGTTGTGAGAGTGAGAATGGTGACGCGCTGTGCGGCGCGACAGTTTGAACGAGGATGTGTGTGAATTTAGGTTGGAGATGTAACTAAAGAAGGAAGCAAGGTGAGTCGGCAAGTTTATCAAACAAATTATTTTCCACCCCCCAGCCCCACCCCAAAAAACCGATTTCTTATTGATGCAAGCTGGACTTGAATTTTTGTACTTGAACTGTTCTCCAAATGTGCAATAATAATCTTCGTCGCACAGATTGAAAATATTGAAAAAATAATTTCTTTTATTATTCACAACAATTTGCGGGTTCAGATTGAGATCCAAAATGGAATTATTTAAGCTAAAATGGCACTTGATTAGCCTGTCGAACTTGAAACAAAAACTCAATTTTGAGCGCGAGCCGTTGATGCCCACGCGTCCTCGTATGGAACGTGTTTGTTGAAGGATTGTGTCACGTCAGGTAATATCAAATAATCATGCCTCGAGCTCAGTGCGGCTCCTCCTGTCATCTGTAAGAGTGCTTAGAGTTCACTGTTAGAAAAAATGTACGGAAAAAACAGAGAAAAACTAGTCAATTAATTATCCGGAGTATGCTGCTCCGTGCTTTTTATGTACCTTTGTACGAAAAGGTACAGCTATTTTTTGTATATATACGCTGCCGATACACTTTACAAGCATTGACCCAAATTTTTAATTTGAAGTGTCCGTATGTATGTACGAAAAATCAGTGTACCTTTCCGTACGAAGGGACAGACAACACTAGCACGGATGTAGTCCGTACTAGTCCACCCGTAATTTTCCGTGAAAATCAACAGAAATTTTTGCAGTTTTGTGTGGTTTCTCTTGCACAACTAAGTAACCTCAACGCACGAGCAAGGGAGGGAAGGTGGGGCACACTGAGGGGCATAGCGCACCATGGAACAGAGACAATCTCATCTACTTCTGGTGGCATTTAGATGCTTAAGAAATAGACACATTGCGCAATGCGCTTTTCAGGCTTCTTCGTAATGGCATCAATGTTTGGAAAATTAGTGAACATACCTGACGTAAAGGAAATGTAAAATGAAAATGATCTCAAAGAGAGGTGAAAACTATAACGGTAATGCCTCACGAAGGTTCGCCGCATATTTACATTGCAAACTGAGTAGCGATGGAAAATCGTCGCGCTGGGGAAGTAATCGCCGTCTCTTCGATGAATAATGTGGAAAAGAACATGTGGCATCGAAGGACGATGTATTCTTCCAAACAAGTGGTGAAAATTGCGCAACTGCAATGTGAACCATGTCAGTTTCGGGTGAGATACCGGCGTAACACCGCGAAATAAACGTATTTATTGAATAGTTTTTCTTTTTTTAGTGCACGAAGTAGCTCCATGGCTTTGTCTCAGGGTCCTTTAAAAAAAAAAAATCCTTTATGCAAAACCTGAATTTTCAGTACAATTTTTGATTTAAAAAAAAAAAGACTCTTGTGTTTTTTTTTCTCTCTAGAGCCTGGCATGCTTAGCTCGTAAGATACCTCGACAACGCTGTAAAACTGTATCCCCCCCCCCACCCCCACACCCCAAAAAACTATATTATAGCTGCCCGTGAACTAACATTTCCGTCCGTGCGTGAAATCCCTTTCCTCCCAATTGGAGTTCATCTCCCTTCATTGTGGTCGGCCAGCCTACGCCCTGCATCTCAATGGGCGGTGCGGATCGATGCGTGTGTCGATGCGTTCCCGAGGGAATTGGAGCACTACGCCCCCTCCAATCCCCCCCCCCTCCCCCGCTCCGCCGATCACACCGGTCACCAAGCCTTTCTCCTGTCACTTTGCTCCTTTTGTCCACCCTTTCGTCAGCTCTTTCAGCCTTTCCTTATCATTCTTCAGCTTCGTTTCCGGTCACATTTTTTCTTTTTTCTCGTGTTCTCCAGCGATCTATGGTTGAATTTATTTTTTCGCACGTCGGGCTTTGTGCACGCACAAGTCCACGCGTGAATGAGCCTTTCTGCAAAAGCTGAATGGATTTTATAATAGCCAATTGGATAGTAATTGTGAACACGACACGGTTTCCTATACTAGGCGTCTCACAACAGCGTGTCTATTGCCCTCCCCGGAATACAGGGAGGACGACAGCCTATGCTCCGACTCGGACGTGGGCGTGCATTCCGCAGACTAGGAAGGGTAACCAGGGAAGTCTGGTCACCAATAGGTAGCCATTAGGCAATCTGGGTCGGTGCAGAGAGAGCACTCCATGGGCACCCTGTGGCCACCCCACCTGCCCCCGCCGGACCCCACCCCACCCCGTCTCAGCCCGCCCCGCCCCGCCCCGCCTCACGTCACAGAACGGCGCGCCTCTGCGTCATCATGATGAGTCCGCTTTCTGCCTGAATAGCGTAGGCGATCGCCCTCCCAAACGTGACCGCGCGGCCGGGCACCGGAGCCGCTACGTACACTGTCAACTGTCATCTGTCACTGAAAATGCTATGCTATGACGACGTTGTGTGCCAAAATTTCAACATTCTTCTTGGATGTAGAATTTTCGGCAAATTTGTGTGTTAAATTCGTCCCTCTCCGGAAAGAATTAAAAATTTCGGCATTCTAAAATCCCCTAAATCTGGTATTTTTCCCAGGAGAACCTAAGTTTTGATATTTTAGAAGAAGGCGAAACCATTGGCAAACATAGATGCCAAGACATTTGCCATGAGTTTAAAACACCTCCTTTGGATGTTTTTAAAAATAAATCTATTTTTAACCGGGATTTTGTCATTGCAGGGGCGTACCAGCCGAGAAGGCAAAGCCCAAAAGTATGGACAAAACGCGCTTAGTAACTTGAACTTTGCTCGCCCCGGGCGGCGGGCCCAAGGGGTGCGGCGTGCGCCCGATGGGGCACAGCGAGGCGTGTTGGCCACGTGACGAGCGACACCAACGGGACTACAGTCCGGCCCGGGCGGTGAGCGCCCCCTGGTGGGCCCCACCGGCGCGCCAGCCCGGACCCTACCGGAGCCGAGCGCAGCGCTGCGAGGGCGAGCCAAGGATGTTTGTTTTCTCTTTTTGTTTCTTTTTTTCTTTAATACTCCCCGTCTTTGCCACTTGTGCGATGGCCTCGACCATGGCCGGGAACTCTGTCGCCCCGCACAATTATCTCTTAGGGTTATGAGTGGCTTCCCCCCACCCCTCGTCCTCCTCGATCTCCCCCTCGTCCTTCTTGTCTTCCTCCTCGTCCTCATCCTCGTCATCCTCCCCGGCCTCCTGCTCCTCCTCCTCCTTAACCTCATCCTCCTCCCACTCCTCCTGCTCCACCCCGGCCTCCTCCTGCTCCACCTCGTCCTCCTTGTCCTCCTCCTCGAGATCCTCGTCCTCCCCGCCGGAGACGACCGCCGCTCCCCACGTCGCGGTGCTCCCCGCGGGCACCGTGGCGCCTCCGCCGCCCGCGGCCGCACCTACTCCCGCTCGCTCGCACCGGAAATGTATTGTAGGTCCCGGAAGCGGCACGGCTGCTGGTCTGCGGGGCTGGCCGCTGGCAGCCGCTGGCCGTCAGGGTCGTCGCTCCCGGTGCTCGCACTGGGCTGAATCCGCCCCCCCCCCTCTAACCTGTCCTCCCTCACCTGTATCGCACGGCGATCATTTCTGGCCCGCTGCTGCTGCTGGCTGCGGACCCACGCAATGCAGGACCAGCGAGCGCGAATCCGACTTTCATACGGCAGGGGAGATATTGGGAGGGGCGGGAGCAGTGTTGCCAGATTTATTGGCTACAAGTAGCCAACGATTAGCACAAACACAGTGGAGAAAGGTGGGCCTGCTCGATGTGCAAAGCAATAGCAGATGAGAGTGTGTTGCTTTGTAGGCAGGCGCAGATGCAGCCCACCTTGCTCCAGTGCGTTTTGGCTAATGATTGCCCACTTTTCTTGCGACACTGCGGGCGGCGGCGAGGACAGAGTGTAGATGGTATTAGGGATGAACCAGTTGCCCTACAGCTTTGCGCGCAGCGTGCAATTCAACCGGGTAACGGGTGGCGTAAGGGCCACCACGCGGACGCGCCAAAAGCATCAGAGATCGCCAAAAAAAAAAAAAAAAAAAAAAAAAAAAAAATAGTTCACGTCTGCGCAAAAAAAGCAGGTGCACTAATTTTTTAGCTGTGAAGGCGCAGCTAATTTTTAAGCTGCGGTGCTTATTTTATAGCTACCCTGCTATTTTTTTCCCACGTTTCAAGTGCTTAACCGAGGTGCTTATTTTTCACATTTAATTTCAGCTGTGCTGTTATTTTTTTTTGCGTGATGAGTGTGAAGTTCATTTCGTCAGTTTGGAACGGATATGCGCACGAGGAAGATGAGTGTAGAGAACATGTATTCGAGATTAACCTCCTTCCGTTCCTAATAAGAAGCCCTGAGGCTGGGCTGAAATTTTCGCGATTGAACATGAAACGGGAATGCATGTCGTTCACATCTTAACGACAGGAGAAGAAAAAAGTATCCAACAAAAACGATGCCTTTTCGGAATTAGCCTTTAATTGAGAAAAATAAAGGGAAAAAAGCCGTGTTGCTATTAGCTGAGTACCGAATGGCCCTGGCCGCTGGCCGCTGAGTATACGGCCGGTGCTCATCAGGCGATTGACATTGAATTTGCATTCCGACTGCGGCCTTTCTGCGCGCGTGCGCCGCGTAGCGCGACGCTGGGCCTGACCGGACCGGGCCTGGGTGCCTCGTAAGTACACAGTGAAGAGTGCCAAGCTCTTGTTTGAACAAAGCACATGGGCGGAGGGAAAACAATCGCCTCACTGTCGATAAGTGATAAGAGATTGACTTTGTCTTTTTCTCAACACCTTTAAATAAGTGAGTTTTTGGCAGGACTTCATAACCTGATGTAACAAAAGTGGGCCTTAGAACATGCGAGAAGGGGTGTTGACAGAGTTCTAAAGCGTAATGGCCTTGGAAAAGCGTGAAACAGACCATAAGAGTGTTTAAAGGAATGCCTTTGAAACGTTTTAATGCCTCTCCCTTTATTTATTTATTTATTTATTTATTATTATTATTATTATTATTATTATTATTATTATTATTATTATTATTATTATTATTATTATTATTATTATTATTATTATTATTATTTGCATTTTATCAGTACAGAGCATTTGGAAGGATAAAGCAGTGAGCTGTGATGAAGGGAGAGCGGGCGTGTCCCACTGAGGTCAATGCGCTCCGGGCTGCACGCGTACACGTGGTGTGCGGGGCGTGGCGTGCTCCTGGATATCGATTGAAAACAGACCGCATACTGCTGTCACACGTGTGTCACACGTGTGTCACACTGCGTCACGCGTGTGTCACACGTGTGTCACACGTGTGTCTCATGCACAGCCCAGAGCAGTATAGGAAGCGCATGTCCAGGACACCGACACAAAGGCCGCACGGGCACAAGCCTATCCGGACTGCAGAGACTATGGGTGATCAATTGCACCATATGCACGGGAAATCCAAGTGTAAGAATGTCGCTAACCTGCAGTATAAGTGAATTTTTCTCTCCCTTTAAGGGAAGTGGCGAAATATATGTTGACTTGTGAAGGGAGCCGGTAAAAATTCGCAAACTTGCAGGTAAGCGAATTAAGGTGAGCATTTACTCATTCGCACACCTCCCTGTCAGTGAATTCTTATTCGCACACATACTATTGAGAGGATATTTTTCACTTCCTGCAAGTGAGCGAACAAATTAACTTACTCTGCAAACTCAAGTAAGTGTCGTACAATACTGCACTTAAGGGTGCAGGACCAATGCGACCAATGGTCCTGCAGTGAAAAGTGTAGGACCCAGTGTGTCCTGCAGTAAAAAGTGTAGGACACTGTGTGTCCTACAGTAAAGAGTGTGGGACTAGCTGAGTCCAGCATATGGTGTCCTACACATACAACTGTAGGACACACCATGTCCTACACTTTTTCCTGCAGGACACACCGCAGGGGTGGTTTTAAGTCCGGATGACAGGAGGGGCAATGTGGCGTGGGTTGCCTGCATACAGGGGTTTTGCATCTCATGTTGCCTACCTTTCAGGCGGCCTTCAGGACGCGACGGGCGGGCAATCACCCCTACTACCCCTCCCCTAAAACCGCCTCTGACACACCGTGTCCTACACTTTTTACTGCAGGACCATTGGCCCTGCTCCTTTTAGTGCAGTACTGTACGACACTTGAGTTTGCAGAGACCCCGCAAGTGAGCGACGTTCTCGCACCCTAGAAATGCCATAGTGCATGGGTGCACTCAAAAAAGAACTTTCCTATGGAGCCAAAAATAAAAAATAAAAAAAAAATTGCTTTGGACAGCTAACATTTTGAGCCTTACAACTCTAACAAGTTAGCTGTACCACAAAACATTTTTCGCTTAGCAAAATTGCAAAATTGAAGCTACATAGCTCCAAATGTTAGTTATCCAGACACAACTGTTTTTTTTTTCTCTCTCAGTGTATCGTCACTCAAGGACGCCGCTTTTAAGCGCGACTTAACGCGAGACAAAACGGGTCTGGGAACCATGACATGACACTGACCTGTGCCAAGTCCAGACTTCTAGATGTTAAACAAAACCTTGCGGTCGTTGTTAGTCATGCCAAACATGGGAACTTTCTCTGTGTAGCGGGGCAGTTCAGGTACCTCCTGGCGCGACGCAGGGGCGGGTACCTCACGCGAAAACCAAATTGATTCGCGTCCAAGCAAAACAATTAGCACATGGAATAATTTTTAAGCGGTAAAGGCTCAGCTAATTTTTAAGCTACCATGCTAATTTTCTAGCCACCCTGCTTCTTATTTTTTCGCTGTGTTATTAAGTGCAGCCGTAGTGCATATATTTTATTCTTTTTACTTCTAATTTTAGCTGAGCGAATTTTTCCCCTTGTTCCCCCCGCGCAGCCCGGGTACTTCCCCCGACGCGTCGCGTCGCGGGGCGCCGGACCGCCGCGTCTGGCCGGATTCAGAATATTTCCCTATTCACTTCTCTACCCCGACTGTTTTCTTTTTTTCTACCATCCGGCGGCCGCAGCGGCGGCGTGGTGCAGCCAGCAGTGGCTGTGCTTGCTGCAGTGTCTCCGCCGGCCTTGGGCTCGACGCACATGAAATGCAAATATCAGCGGCCAGGCGGCAGTGGATGTGAACGTGAGGACAGCCAGCGGCGGGCGGGGGTGAGGGCGGGGGTGAGGGCGGGGGTGAGGGCGGGGGTGAGGGCGGGGGCGAGGGCGGGGGTGAGGGCGGGGGTGAGGGCGGAGGCGTGGGCGGGAGTGCTCAGCCGGACGGCCTTGATCCTGCCGGAGAACAACCTCTGCCCGTTTTATTTCTGTGTTTAACCTGTCTGTCCTCCCGTCTGTTTTCATCCCACTCCTGCTCACGCACGTTTACGCACGGGCAGTGTGTGGCACTCTCGCTCTCACGCGCTTTCAGCGCAGCGCGCGTTTCCTGCGCCCGCGCCGGAGTCCGCTCAGGGCCGCGGGCGCTCATATCCCTGTGAGCGCGTTTATTTTATTATCGATGCCAAGGCCGCTGGGCGCGGGCGGGGAGTGTGCGGGGTGGAGGCGAGGCGGGGGAGGGGGTGGGGGGCAGGGGAGCCTACTGCTCCGGGCCGCGGACGAAGCACGAAGCTCATTTTCGGGCCACGTCATTTGCATTGGTTGATTGCTGAGCCTAGTTTGCTCTACTAAAAACCTCGCCTCGCAAATAGAATAGAAAGCATAATGGCACGCACACGTTACAGACTCCTCAGAAATTGGTTAGCATTGCACTTCATTATTCGTCGCCACAAAAAGAAGTTAACTACACCACACTTTGCCACACGAGAAAAGAAAATCGATGAAACTCTATATCAAAGGCCTTTACTTTTTTTTTCGCGCGCGAAATAGCGAGGCGCGGTCTGGTCTGGCGTGGCGTGGCGTCGCGTAGCGGGGTGAAAGCGGAGCATCGCTAGGTGGGGACAATCACAGCATGATTCAAGTTGTGATACACGGGCGGGGCGGCACGGCAGCACGCACGGCGCGCCTGCCCGGGGGGCCGGGGGGGCGCCGGGGGAGAATAGTTCTGATCACGCCGAGCGAGCGAGCGTTCCGGTATAAACAGCCCTCGTGTCACTGTGTGCTAAAACAGTAAAGAATTATTAGAGTGAGAGAAATTATAGCTGCGCTTACTGTATCTATCATCCTTTATGCCACCTGCACCCTGCAAGTATGCGGTGAAGCCCTTGGTGTCCCTCAGATGCGTGGTGTTATCGGACGCACATTTAAAAAAAAAAAAAAAATTACCGCGGGGCGTTTGGTCTCTCACTTTTTCCCGCGGTAAAACTTGAGTTTTCAGAGCGGAAAGAAAACTCGTGTCACTGTACAGCAGCGGTGGAGTAGGGAAGTGACTCCTCGTGGAACCTCTCCGCGCCGTCGCGTCTCCCAAGGAGCCCCTGCGGTCGGCGGGGTAGGCAGCGCGCTCAACAGCACCGTCTTGAGGCGGTCTACGCGGCGGCCGTAAGGCTGAGCCTGCCGGCCACTCGCCCAGAGTCTGATATGGACCAGCGCTGCCACACGAGCGAGCCGAAACACCCACGAATATACCCACCTGTATAAGGGTATCTCAGCCTGATCACTGTGAAAAATATCTTTGTAGACTTACGATTTACTTTGTAAATTACGACTTACGAAAAAATTTGTAAATTTGTGACAGCCTATTCTTTCTTGTAATTGAATTTCAAGTCGATAGGCAGTGCATGTAATTTTACGATACGAGATTGTAATTTTACAACTCCATTTCATGGAAAATTTTCCCGTAAACCTACAACTATTTTTCACAGTGGACAGACAACTAGGGTAAGCACGCAGGCTGAGATAGCCGTCAGCAACGCACCGGTGTTTTCTAGGGAAGTTTCGCCAACTTCTCTGGCAACAGAAGGCCATGCCTATGGCAGACGGACCGCGTCGCGCGCGGGAGCGAGAAACGGACAAAGCCAAGGCTCTTTCATTTTATGCGCGGTTCGAGGTGACCTTAATGCACGGCACAGCTATAGCTTTTGTAAGTAGGGAATTGTTGCCGTCTACAACATGTTTCTGAAACCGCCAGGAAAATTGTGGAAAGTCAACGACCCGGGGATAGAATAGTCTGCAGTTCCCTTTCTATCCCTCTGAAGCCGATAGACCGACGACCAGCGACTCGGCTCAGAAGCAACACGCACGAATGTCGGGTTTTGAGGTTCGTTTTGATGATGGCCATGAGGATAGCCGCCGTGGTCATTGCTCCCTGCCACTCGCTGTCACACAGCGCGAAATGGCACTCTCTCTGTCTCACTCGCACCCGTACGCTCGCCCGCCCCGCGGCTCGCTCTCTCCGTCTCACTCGCTCCCGCGCATACTCGCCGTTCTCTCTTTCGCTCTCATGACGCAACTGGGTTTCGCACTGCCTGCCTTTGTCGGATATATGACGCATGCGCAGACAAATTCCGGCGCGAAAACTCTTGGGAGGGAAAACATAGGCGTTGCCATCGGTTTTACGAATCAAATCGCACCGACAGCCGACCGGTCGTGTTTCTTTTATCATTCTTCTTTTTTAAAGCTGCGCGGTTTGCGGGATGAACGAAACAAAATCGAGCCCCCCTCGAAACGCTCTGCAGTGGCTGCTTGCACGCGGAGCGCCCCCCACCCTTTTCAGAAAATGCAAATGAGCAGATGATATCGCGATAGTGGGAGTGTGACGTAGTGGAGCATGGCGGCGCGGCGGGGCGGGGCGGGGCGGGGCGGGGCGGGGCGGGGTGGGGTGGTGCAGGGTCGGGTGGGGTGGCGGAGGAACGGCGGCGACGTCCAGCACAGCCGCCCGGACACGCGTCCTGCACATTGCAGTGACCTCCACACTTTTTTCGCCATGTTCTTACTCGCTACAGAATGAAAGAAGTTGTACAAATTAATATGTACGCTCTATTCTATAGCGCTCAATGTTCAAGGGATTTCATAATTTAAAAAAAAAAATATTTAAAAATTTAAAAAAAAAAATCAAAAAGAATTTTTTAAAAAAAGAAACACGAATACTTTAAAGCAAGGTATAGACTCGGAATTTGCGTGCATACGGGGAGGGGATAGAGGTTGATAAAGAGAGCATAAAGAATGCGCGTGCAGAACTAAAGGACACGTCAGCACCCCGCAGGTGTCCGGCGGACAGTCCGGGTCGGCGCGCTGCGCGCTGCTACTGTGGCGCTGTGTGGAGCTTCGACACTAACGGGACTCAAAGTGGACTCCCCCCCCCCTCCCATTCCACCACGCAGCTCCAAGCTTTGCGTGTCACTCGACCTCCTTTTTTTACGACGCTTTAATACTCTACTTTTTTCGCTTATATGTGAACTTTTTTTTTATTAATAATCTTTTCCGGTGTCCTATCCTGCGATGGACACAGGACGCTAGGAAACAAGAGCGCATGCAATAGACAAGATCCAACAGGTGGACCGCAGTTCTGTACAAGAACAGAGTAATTTTTTTTTTCCCCATTTTACGATATGGTCAGAAGGTATATTTCTGCCCAATGCCAATGCCTTATTTTACTGCTTACAATTTTTTTTCGTTGGTAAAAATGAAAAACATAATTTAAAAAAAAATCGTGGTGGCAATACGACACAATAAAAAAGTACTAGGATTTTTTCAATTGTAAATTTAGAAAAATTTTCAACAGTGTATACAGTACTGCGACACGTACGGAGGTGATTGGCCAGAGAAAGTGACGATTTCGCTAGCGCAAACATTTGGCGCGCTGCGCTCTGGTGTCGCGCGCCATGCGAGGCGCCACCCCACCCCGCTGCTCTGATTGGTTCCGTGTGTTTCCTGTCCGCAGGTTTCTGTTTCTTTTTCTTTCTCTCTTTTTCCCCCCTTTCTAGTTTCATATGCCGCTGCGAACGCAACACTCAACCTCGTTTTCTAGTTTTAATGACCGAGAACTAACGGTGTGCTCTTCTGTGTTTCAGATATGGAGCCATTGCTGGCACGTCCTAGTCCTTTACCTATCGCATACTATATTAATGTCATCATTAGTACAAGGTGAGAGAAGTTGAGCCCGATGTGGGTCATTGCTATGTGCGAATCGTTGGGCAAGGGCCCCACCCGAAAGACCGAGTTCTTGAATTTCTGTAATCTAACTTTGCTCAAATTGCAAATAATTTCCGTTGCATTCCCTGGAAAAACAAAGGTGTGACTTAACACCTTTACAGGGGTGTTAAAGGTTTAATGCCTTTGCAAAGGATTTAAAACCGCCCAAAGGCATTAACTTCAATACCTTTACGTCATTTTAATGCCTTTACAAAGGCATTAAACCTTTAACACCCCTGTAAAGGTGTTAAGTCATAAGTTACACCTTTGTTTTTCCAGAGTTCGGATGAAAAAAATAAGTTTGATTGAGAATAATTTGGGCTCATTTCGAGATCCAAAGTGCGTTCTGGAGACGTTACAAAAAATACCTAGTTCAAGTACTTTGGACACAAAACAATAGAACTCTGTTTTGGGGGGTGGGTCACGGTCAAACGCACACGATACAACGGCGCTCTCATTTCTATCGCAGGTCAATGTTTCGGCGGCACGGAGACTTACGAGAAGACGACGGGGGTCAAGTTCTTGTTCGGCGCGTCGCAAGGCATCCTCACGCAGCCGGGGACGGGCATCACCCGCGACTGCACCGCCATCTGCCGGCAGACACCCACCTGCGCGGGCTTCACCGTGGGTAAGTACGGAAGCCGTTTAGCACGGACACTCTCAATGTGTTTCTAGGTTTTTATTGTGCAAACGTTTACACAAAGTTGCGCATACGTTTCGATTCGTACAAAGTTGTGCGCAAAAATGTACGAAGTTGTGAACTTTGAACATCTTAGCATGAAAACATGCACTTCCTCGCACAAATTTGTGCTAAAAATACGTAACTTGCAACTTTGTGCAAATAAAAGCTACAAATGCAGTTAGTGTGAAACTGAGTTATTCTGTCGTAGTTTTTAAACATTTCTCGGCTCCGAGGTTTTATATCGTCAGTCACGAGTAACTTACCTTTCCGCCAGACTATGAGACGTCGAGATGTCAGTCGTACAGCGCAGACTCGAGCGGGCACCGGTCCAGTCTCCACGACGCCCTGGGAAGCAACTACTTTGAAAAGATTTGTTTACGAGGCGGTGAGTACACGACTTCCTTATGAGAAGAACACGAGTCATGAAGTGCACCACGCAGTCACCAGGGTACCTCACTGATGGGATGGCGTACTAGTTCGCAACCTCGTTCTCGAGGAGGAAGCAATTAATTAGCCTATTATGAAAGTTTAGTGCACCTCGTAATTTCAAAAAGTATTCAAAAAGTTTAAAAAAAAAGTATAATAAAAAATTGAGATATTTAAGGAAAAAAATTCAGGAAAATTCAAAGCCTAAAACTGAGTAAAATTGAATGTAAAATGAGAAAAATTTCATAAGGTTCAAAATGTAATAAAAAAAATTCTCGATCTATGTAAACATGAATTGAGAGTTGTTTCTCCCCCGGTCCTCAGTGTCCAACCTGAATGCCATGTGTGGCGACCGCCTGTGGGCGTTCGAGCGCGTGGTGGGCGCGTTCCTGGACGGCTTCGACGACCGCGAGGAGCACAACGTGCAGACCAAGACCGAGTGCGAGAAGCTCTGCCTGTTCGAGACGGCCTTCACCTGCCGCTCGGCCGAGTTCGACGAGGCGCACAACATCTGCCGGCTGAGCAGGGAGGACCGGCGCAGCCAGCCCAGCGCCTTCCGCCGCCAGCCCGGCAGCGCCGTGGACTACCTGGAGAACCAGTGCGTGCGCTGTGAGTACCGGAACCTGAATAACGGAACTGGAGACGGAACTTAAAACGGAACAGTCCTACCCAAAGGGAAGTAAGATCCGATGACTGACGACAATAAAGCAGCGGCGTAGGAGGTGTGTCTGCGGCGAAGAGGTGTGCTCAATTTGACATGTTTGTTTACTCAAGATCGGCAGACGTGCACTGAAAATTTCAATCAAAAATTATCCGCTGAAATTGACCGAAATTTCTTCTCGAAACACTGTAAAATTTTTGACTGTCATTTGACAATTATCGTCCGGATAAAAGTGGAACATGATAAATTTGTCATTATGAGCTTGAAAATTGTTTGTCATTTGCAAATGACGTTAAATTCTTCTAAAATCAAACTATTTTGATAATTTTCCTGTCAAAAGATAGATGTTTTGTCATATATCAGACAAAAAAATTGTCATAGGCAGACAATTTCCGTGTCATACAGTAAAGACAAAAAAAAATTCAACAAGTATGTTGTCACATAAACAGATCATTTGTCATATACAAAACATGAATTAATTGTCACAAAATATGTTGTAAAATGACGAAAACTTTAAACAGTGAATTATTGAACTTAAATCGAAGTTCACGCGGTCTAAAAGTCACCTAAATTCTCAACAAAAGTTGATTCTCTAAGTTGAGGTCGTTCGCCTTATTGCAGCGCTGCCGGACTGCCGGTACAACGTGCGGCCGGGCTTCTCGGTGGTGTCCATGGACGAGCTGCAGTTCGCCGCCAGCCAGTCCGAGTGCGAGGCGCTGTGCGACCAGGCGCGCGGCTTCACCTGCAGGGCCTTCACGTACGCGGCGGACGAGAAGCGCTGCTACCTCAGCGGCGACGACTCCATCTCGCTGAGCAACGCGCCGCTCGCCATCAAGCGCGGCGCCGTGTACGCGGAGAAGCAGTGCAGCATCAGTGAGTGCGACCATGGGAAAATGGCACTTGTGTTGCTTGGAAAATTTTCACTTTTGTCTGGAAAAACGCTACTTTTCAATGGAAACGTCTCACAATTTTCTTTAAAAGTTCAACCTCACACTGGAAAATTTCAAATTTTTCTTGGAAAATTGTCACTTTTTTCAGGAGAAAATTAACCTTTTTCATGTCAAAATTATACATCTTTTCCATGGAAAAATTTCAACCTTCTTTGAAAAATTTTACCTTTTTAATTAAATAGTTTTTCGTTTTTCATAGAAAAATGTCATCGTTT
Source organism: Frankliniella fusca (assembly GCA_029379305.1). Classification (NCBI taxonomy): domain Eukaryota; kingdom Metazoa; phylum Arthropoda; class Insecta; order Thysanoptera; family Thripidae; genus Frankliniella; species Frankliniella fusca. The sequence goes on along the minus strand of JAHWGI010000083.1, from coordinate 1,525,437 downwards.
TCATGGAACAATTTCACCCAATTTTACCTTTTTTCATGTAAAAATTTCTTCAAAAACATTCACTTTTTTTTTCATGCAAAAAGTTCTCCTTTTTCGTGGAAAAATTTCGTCTTATTTCACCTTTTTCTTGAAAAATCTTCCCTGCTTTCTTCATGGCAAACTGTGTGCTGCTTGCAGGCCAGTGCGACGACGGCCTGTTCACGTTCGAGAAGGTGACGGGCCACTTCCTGCGCTCGGCGCAGCAGGTCGGCCTGGCCATGGCCTCCTCGCCGGGGGTGACGCTCGAGTGCGGGGCGCGCTGCCTCGAGGCAGGCTCCGACTGCCCGGCCTTCTCGCTCGACTACGCGGCCATGAAGTGCTTCAAGCTGGACCGCAACACGCAGGGCCGCGGCTCGGAGCTGTCGCCGCGCGAGGGCCAGACGTACTTCGAGAAGATCTGCCTGCGGGGCAACGTGCGCGGCTGCGTGGGCCGCGCCTGGGCCTTCGAGCGCCGCCCGGGCAAGGAGCTGCGCGGCCTGGACGACGTGAAGCTGCCCCTGGTGCAGACCCGGCGCGACTGCCTCGAGGCGTGCCTGGCCGAGCGGCGCTTCGACTGCCGCAGCGCCGAGTACGACTCGCAGACGGCCGAGTGCAGGCTCAGCTCCGAGGACCGGCGCACCCGCCCGTCCGAGTACGTGGACGCCCCCGCGCACGTCGAGTACCTGGAGAACCAGTGCCTGCCGCGTAAGTCTGCCCTCAAGCCGGCCTCAACCCTGCGGAAATTTTTGCACAATTTAGGGAAAGGCAAAGAAATTTCAGAGTAATTTTTTTTAAAAAAAAACAAAACGTAATATTTAAGAGCAAAATTGCTTACGTGATTTTTATTAAGTTATATCACAACGTGCCAAGATATTCGGAACATACGGTGTCCTTGGGCATGTCCACGTTATTCGAAGACAACATGTCCAAGTGCAACTTATTTCCTGAGCACTTCGAAGTAGGCAGTGAATTCACTGGAATTTCAAAGAGCACGAGTGTCGCTCACCTGCAGATGAGAGGGCTTTTTCGTTCACTTGCGATTGAGTGAAAACTTTTTGCACACTTGTAGGTGTGTGAATAAAAATTCGCTCAGGGGCAGGACTATTAGAGCACTTGAATTTGCTTGCCAGCAAGTGTGTGTGAATTTTCATTTCTCTTCACTGGTAAAACAAATGTGCAATAGTGCACACTTAAAGTGTGCTTCCTGGCACTTTGCGCATTTCATGGTGTTTAAACATATTGCACACTACGTGGTGTGCAAAGTTTAGACGTTTGGCAAGTGTGCAAAGTTTGCACACTTGGTTGTGGAAAATTCTTAATCATAGTATAGCAAGAGGTATACCAAGTGTCGAAATGTTGCACACTACGTGGTGTGCAAAGTTTAGACGTTTGACAAGTGTGCAAAGTTTGCACACTTCGTGATGTTTAGTTTTGCTCGACACCAGGAAGTGTGCAAAGTTTGCACATTTGAAAAACACGCCAATTGGTGTGCAATATTCTACATTTGTTTTACCAGTGTTCCACTCTACAAATGAGCGAATATTTTTTTCACTCACTCACAAACGAAGCACATCGGTTGTCCGACCTTTTTTTGTCCGACCTCGGGATTTTTGCGGCCGGCGCCGTCACACGTTTCTTTTTGTCCGACCTGTCAATCTGGGTGTCATAGTTATTTTTTTGTCCGACCTCGTTTTCTCCGTCCCCAACGAACCGTTAGAGTCGCCTGCTATCCTCTGCGCTGCAGCTCGATTGTCCGACCCGATACTTTCCCCCAAATCTGAAAAAGTGCCTGGATTTTTTCCGACCTTGTTTACACGGGTAAAATGGAGAAGGAATATGTATCATGGTCGGAGCATGCACCGAATAAATGGTACAACACCTCAAATTCAATTTTGTTTTGAAAGATATCTTTTAAAAAATTGAAAAATTGGTAGGCCCCTACCTAACTCGCAACCTGCGAGCCCCGCCTGCTTAACTTCGGAGTTCTGATGGGATCCGGTGTGTTCCAGGCGACCGCCACCCCGCGGGCACGAGAGGTCCTCTCCGCTTCGGGGAGAGTCCCCGCTTAAGGCTGGCGGCCTGTCAGGCCCGCCGTACTACCCTATTTAAACAGCGCCTTGAAGCCGTAGGTAGCATTTCGGACCAACGACTGGGCACCACCGGACCGCATGACCGGTCAGTGGGAGGTAGAGGCAAGGCAGGACGATAGAGGGGGAGAAAAGCAGAAAGAGAAGTTTTTGCGGAAGAGTAAGCGTACGGTTGGTTAGACCTGTACTGACCCGCTCCCGCACAGGTCATGGAAAAGCTGTTTACTAAGGAGCCAGATTCATAGGCCTTACTTCCCCACGAGGGACCACCCCCCGTGGCATGGGACGGAACTTCCTGACAACTCGCTTTCGCTGCCAGTGAAGAACCTACCTGGGAATTGAACCCAGGCCCCAAGTGCCGAGTCTCATGACACCCCGTGGCTTTCGTGGCACTAAGACCACTAGACCGTCGGCGATTCCACGAGGGAGCTCCGTTGAAATGGGGGGTTTGAATTCCACTCCAGGCTGCTGTCCTCGGAAAAATTTTTATGTAGCAAGATTCGAACCTGGGTTCCGCGGCTCGCGGGACAACACTGAGCTGGCACGGCTACGACGCCACGGTACAAGACGCCTGCCCACTAGGAATGACGCTTCGAAGAGCCGTAGTCGCCGACGAACCTGTACCGGTGGCGTCATCAGGAAACCTGCTCTCCATGCAGCAACAGCCCGGCCGCGTGGCGACATTGGTATGCACATCGGCAGCGTTAATAGCACTGGGTAGGCAGGGTTTCGAATACCGATCACAATTTCTTTCTTTCCCCCCCCTTTTTCTTTAAGAAGCTTTGTCTCTTTGCAGTTGCTCGAAGGGACGCGAGTACAGTGATTAAAAAGGAAAAGTAGGTTTTATAAAATAAGTCAAAACAAATCCACACTCCATATTGAAAGAAATTGTGACCGGTATTCGAACCATTCTTTCAATATGGAGTGTGGATTTATTTTGACTTTATTTATAAAACCTACTTTTTCTTTTTAATCACTGTACTCGCGTCCCTTCGAGCAACTGCAAAGAGACAAAGCTTCTTAAAGAAAAAGGGGGGGAAAAGAAAGAAATTGTGATCGGTATTCGAAACCCTGCCTACCCAGTGCTATTAACGCTGCCGATGTGCATACCAATGTCGCCACGCGGCCGGGCTGTTGCTGCATGGAGAGCAGGTTTCCTGATGACGCCACCGGTACAGGTTCGTCGGCGACTACGGCTCTTCGAAGCGTCATTCCTAGTGGGCAGGCGTCTTGTACCGTGGCGTCGTAGCCGTGCCAGCTCAGTGTTGTCCCGCGAGCCGCGGAACCCAGGTTCGAATCTTGCTACATAAAAATTTTTCCGAGGACAGCAGCCTGGAGTGGAATTCAAACCCCCCATTTCAACGGAGCTCCCTCGTGGAATCGCCGACGGTCTAGTGGTCTTAGTGCCACGAAAGCCGCGGGGTGTCATGAGACTCGGCACTTGGGGCCTGGGTTCAATTCCCAGGTAGGTTCTTCACTGGCAGCGAAAGCGAGTTGTCAGGAAGTTCCGTCCCATGCCACGGGGGGTGGTCCCTCGTGGGGAAGTAAGGCCTATGAATCTGGCTCCTTAGTAAACAGCTTTTCCATGACCTGTGCGGGAGCGGGTCAGTACAGGTCTAACCAACCGTACGCTTACTCTTCCGCAAAAACTTCTCTTTCTGCTTTTCTCCCCCTCTATCGTCCTGCCTTGCCTCTACCTCCCACTGACCGGTCATGCGGTCCGGTGGTGCCCAGTCGTTGGTCCGAAATGCTACCTACGGCTTCAAGGCGCTGTTTAAATAGGGTAGTACGGCGGGCCTGACAGGCCGCCAGCCTTAAGCGGGGACTCTCCCCGAAGCGGAGAGGACCTCTCGTGCCCGCGGGGTGGCGGTCGCCTGGAACACACCGGATCCCATCAGAACTCCGAAGTTAAGCAGGCGGGGCTCGCAGGTTGCGAGTTAGGTAGGGGCCTACCAATTTTTCAATTTTTTAAAAGATATCTTTCAAAACAAAATTGAATTTGAGGTGTTGTACCATTTATTCGGTGCATGCTCCGACCATGATACATATTCCTTCTCCATTTTACCCGTGTAAACAAGGTCGGAAAAAATCCAGGCACTTTTTCAGATTTGGGGGAAAGTATCGGGTCGGACAATCGAGCTGCAGCGCAGAGGATAGCAGGCGACTCTAACGGTTCGTTGGGGACGGAGAAAACGAGGTCGGACAAAAAAATAACTATGACACCCAGATTGACAGGTCGCGCAGAATGAGGTCGGACAAGAAGAAACGTGTGACGGCGCCGGCCGCAAAAATCCCGAGGTCGGACAAAAAAAGGTCGGACAACCGATGTAGACTCACCTACAAATGAGCGAATGAATTCACTCATCTGTAAGTGAGCGACATTCGTTCAGCTGGATTTCCACTGTTAGGAATATTGCTGGAATATTTCCAGTACGCGCTTGGTTTTCCGTGCAGAGCACCGCGACGTGGTCTTGTTGTTGCAGCCGAGCCCCGCTGCACGTTCGAGTCGGTGGCCAACTCGTACCCGCGGTACCTGGACCTGGTGCTGCCGCTGGTGGCGGACGAGCGGGACTGCGAGCGCCGCTGCTACTCGTACACGGACTTCATCTGCCGCTCGTACTCGTACTACCCCAGCGGCTCGCAGTGCTTCATCAGCGGCGACGACCGATGTGAGTCCATGACGCTCCGGAAAAATTCAGACTGCGAAGGTCGACCGTCATGAATTTCTTTGCCCCAAGGGAGGCATTTTCCTCCCGATATGACATCACTGTGATCTTTTTATATGACTTACGAGGTCACCATTTTTGCACATATGATGTCACTGGTGACGTCAGAAGACGTCGCATCTGACACTTTAGTGAGACGTCACGATTTCGTGCGCAGCGCGTTTTCCAAAGGGATGAAGTTGTTACGAATTTCCTCTGAGAAAGTTCTTCGACGTCAAACGACATTCACCAAAGTCCGGCTGTAAAGTTCACAAAAGTTCGTGAAAATTCGTCGAATTTCAAGCTTTGAGTTGAATGAATAAGTTCAGACGATAATAATTACTGTAATACGCTGAAGTTCAGATGGTTGAACACTTGCACACCTGGTTTACCAGTGTAAAACTCCTTGGTTCAGATGAAGCCGCGGGCAATGTCGCTGCAACCAGCTCGAGTAGAACAAACTTTTACTACGCCCGTATCATCATCATCACCATGGTAAACTTCTCTCATAATATACTTTTGAATGCGATTGCAGCGTCGGCGGGCCCCGAGGCGCTCATGAGCCGGCCGGGCACCAACTACCTCGAGCGTAACTGCCACCACACGGGGCCCGGAGGCCTCCAGATCCCCGGTGTCCACGGCGGGCCCGTGCCAGGGTTCGGCCCCCTCCTGCCCGGTAGACCCCTGCCCGGCCCCGGCCCCGGCGACCCCTCAGGTACAATCTTCAGCAGAGCGGGGCAGCCAGAGCTCGTCGGCGTCGCCAGTAAGACTCATCAAATCTATATCGGCATGACCAAAACCGCACTCTTACAAAATCAAAAAGTACCATATGGTTGAGAGTAGTTAGCTGACTGCTTTTCAAAAAACCCTTGGGACGCAGTCAGAGCGCACGCCCAGTGAGCAGAGAAGCATGCCGAGATAGCTGCAGCTGCAGAGCTTCGGAACAACAAAAGCACGAATTTTTCAGCCAGTCGTAGTCGTATCAAAATTTCTTTTTTAATAATTATTGATTTCATTGGTTTACGACTGTGCCGAGAAAAATTTGCGTACTCTCATAAGTCACCAATTTTTACTTTGAAGTTCTGTATCGCAGACGTAGTTGGGACTATGCTAGTTCACGTAGACGTTGTAGACACCAGTAAACCGCTTGAACTACTTGAAACGGAATGGTTTACGGCAGCATACATCGCATCAGCGACATCACAGTAGTGGTCGCACACAGGGTGATCCGAGAAGGGCACGTTTAGCTTCGTATTTTGCTATATCTGGTCCTCTCAGCGAAAAGGACAAAAGCCACAACTAGCCCAGTCATAATTATTCGAGTTTTCAAAATGCATGTTTCAATGTGACATTTCGAAACCACTTTTCGATTCCATTGAGTACATTACTTTTGCATCTTCTGACTGGGCTACAGCTTTTTGCTTGTGTAGAGCATGGTCGTGGCCGATAAACTTAGCCTGCGCCTGATAGCACAGTGAGGCCATGGTGTGGTTGAATGACTGAAGTCACACTCAATCCAAAAAGCTCACCCCTACCACAACAACCTGGCTTGACTGTGACATCGTGTTCACCAACATGGTCCCATGGCCGTTCGAGCGCCGAAGGGTCCTTCATTCAAGAAAAAAATCAGTGTACATCCGAGAACAAAATCAGTGAATAATCAGAAAAAAAATCAGAAAAAAGTAAGAAAAGATAAGAAAAACTAAAAAAAAAATCAGAAAAAAAAATCAAGAAAAAATCAAGAAAAATCAGAAAAAAATAAGCAAAAGTCAAGGAAAATCATGAAAAAACCAGGAAAATTAGATAAATCGGTGTACGCTTGATCTTATAGTGAAGGGCCCCTCGTCGAGCGCCCGACCCGCGCTGACCCGCGTTCCCCCGTCCAGGTGGGCGATGCCCGGGCGGCGGCCGTCCCGAGTTCGAGAAGGTGGCCGGGTACGAGCTGGCGGCGGGGCGCGCCTACAACCTGGAGCGCGACACGGCGCCCGGCGTGGCCGTGCAGTGCGCGCAGCTGTGCCGCTCCGACCCGCGCTGCGGGGCCTTCAACCTGGACTACGCGCGCTCCGAGTGCACCGCCCTGGAGGGCGCGCCGAGCAGCACGCGCCAGCGCGTCGACCTGCGCCCCGTGCCCGGCGTCGCCTACTTCGAGGCCATCTGCCTGCGCGGTCAGTATCAGTCAGTGTTGGGGTGTCATTTTAAAATTCCAGGAAATACAATTTTCACTTCAAAACCTTACGAAACAAACAAAATTGCCGTTTTCGGGACACCTGTTTTTTTAATACCCTGAAATTTTCCCTTTAAAACATGGGTATTTTCCTGAAAAGCCTGATTTTTTTCTTGAAAACCCGAAATTTTTCCTTGAAAACCTAAAACATTCCGACAAAAAAACATTTATGTTGAGCCTGAAATTTTTTCCTAACAAACTGCAACTTTTCCTTTTGAAAAAATATGGATTTTCCCTTTAAGAAAACTAGATGTTCCTTGAAAAAAAAAACTTTATTTTTCATTGAAAAAAAAAAAAAAAAAACAACTATATTTTTACTTGAAAACTCAAATTGCTTCCCTGACTCGACCTCAGGAGGCGGCTGCGGCCTGGCCTGGACCTACGAGCGCCACATCAACTTCGAGCTGCGCGGCTACGACCGCGTCATGATCCCGGGGCTGACCAAGACCGAGTGCGAGGACCGGTGCGCCGACGAGCGCACGTTCCTGTGCCGCTCCGCCACCTACAACTACCGGCGCCAGGAGTGCCGGCTCAGCACCGAGGACCGGCACACGCAGCCGCACGCCTTCGTGCCCTCCTCCGAGGCCGACTACCTGGAGAACCAGTGCGCCTCGCTCGCCGCCCGTGAGTACCCCGAATCACTGGAGGCCTGTCTGATTAATCGTTCAGAAACCTACTTTCCTCCTTCAACAACCCACTTTTTCCCATCAAAAACCTACTTTTTTCTTCTTCATCAAAAACCTACTTTCTTCATTCCACAATTGTTAGGGTAACCTAAATTTTTCCCTCAAAAATCTACTTTCTTTTTCTTTTCAATTTTTCAAAAGCCTGCTTTTTCCTTGTGGAAACCAGAGTCTTTTCCTTGGATTCGGAGAGTTTCCCCTCGTGCATCGGTAGAGTAAGACGAGAAAAAAAAGAAAACAAGAAGGAAAATAATAAGTTGCTTTCTTTTCTGTTTCCAATTTTCCCGCGTGTTTCACATCCCCGCCTGCTCCACGCCCAACAGCTCTGGAGCGGTGCGTGTATCGCAACCAGCAGCGCGACCGCCAGCTCGTCTACACGGACAAGGCCCTGTCCACGTTCAGTGACTCGAGCTGCCAGCACGCCTGCGACGTGGAGCGGGAGTTCCTCTGCCGCTCCTACACCTTCCTCAGCACGGTGAGTCGAGCCGTATCGCTCTGAACAGTGACTGACAGGGCGTACAAGTGTGTTCGTGGGGGAACAGCTGGGAAATTTTCGTACATCTACTTTTTTAAAAAAAATAAAGAATAAAAATAAATAAATATCAAAGAAAAAAATATGCAAAAAAAGTTGACGAGGATTTTCAAGAGAGAAAAAAAAAACAAGTTACAAAAACCCTCAAAGTCTACAGTCAGTAAAAATTCACTTAAATTCACAAAAATTCAAGTTATTTGCTCCTTAAATTCCGAGTTGTCCCCCACCCCTCCAGTTTATCCGCTTGACTGCGCAGACGGGCCTGAGCTCTCACCAGTGCCTGCTCAGCGGCAGCCTGGGCTCCTCCATGGACAGCACGGCGTACCAGGCGCAGAGCGGGGCGCTGTACGCGGAGCGCGAGTGCTCGGGGCCGCCCGTCCTCAACCCCACGGGGCCGGGCGGCGGCCTCATCGGCCCCACCTTCGGCCCCACGTTCGGCCCCACCGTCGTGCCCAGCATCGGCCCCAGCCTGGGGCCCAGCTCGTCGCCCATCCCGCCCACGGCGGGCGCCTTCTACCCGCGGCCCGGCGGCTACCCGTCCTTCCCGCTGCTCCCGGGGAGACACGGTAAGGGGGACCCCCCGACCACCCGGGGAGGTCACCGTCGTGCACGTCCAGTCCCTCCTGGTGTCCTAAACCCGCGCGTGTGGCGTTCCTGGTTTGCAGCGGGCGGCGCCGTGGCGGTGACCCCCTACCCGACCGGAGTGTACCCGGCGGGCACGCCGGGGCCGTACGCCGGCGCCTACCCTCCGGGCGCCTTCCCCTCGCCGTCGCCGTACCCGCCCGCGCCGGACCGCAACTTCCAGGGCGCCTTCCCGACGGGCACCTCGACCGGCGGCGGCTTCGGCACCGGCTTCGGCACGGGCACGGGCTTCTCCACGGGGCCGGGCGGGCCGGCGGGCCCCGGCGGCAGCCCGAGCCCCTTCTCCCCCAAGCCGGGCGCGCCGGACCCCATCCTCAACCCGTACCCGTGCCGGGGGACGCTGTCCTACGAGAAGGTGGCGGGTGCGACGTACACGCCGGCGCGCCGCGACGCCATCCGCACGCGCGCCGACATCGGCATCTCGGGCGAGTGCCTGGTGGAGTGCGCGCAGCAGCGCGAGCGCTGCCTGGCCGTCAGCCTGGAGAACGTCCGCGGCGGCCGGCAGCGCTGCTACTCGCTCGACCGCTCCTCCGACGCCGAGGCCGCGCCCTTGGCCGCCGCGCCCGACCTCGCCTACTTCCAGAAGATCTGCCTGCAAGGTGGGACCAACAGTCACATTTTTTGATAATCTACAAATTTTTGACTTTATTTTTACTATTTACTATTTTTACAATTTCACTGTTATTTGTTTTTCTTTTTCTTTATTTATCATTTGTTACTATTTACCATTTTTCAATACTTTACTTTTTTTTTACTATTTTGCTAAATTTCTCTATACTTTTTTTCTGCTTTATTTTTATAAAATCTGATTTTCGTTGCATTTTCCGCCAATCTCCCGCAGAACGACCGTGCCCGAAGGCATGGGTGTTCAACCGGGTGCCGAGCTACGAGCTGGTGGGGACCAACTCCATCGAGGTGCGGAACATTTTCAGCCGGCGCCAGTGTCAGGACGAGTGCCTGCGCGCAACGCGAGTCGTCTGCAGGTGAGCTCATCACGGCGAGGTTTGCCTCCAACAGGTCGAGGGCTGCTTATGAGGTTTCGACGGTCATTTATGTTTTTTGAAGGGAAGTCTCTCAACACCCGGCTCATTTAGCTTTTTGCCGGAGGGGTCCTTCACAGTCAAAATAATCTGTGTATACCCTAAAAAAAATCAATAAAAATCAGAAGAGATCAGAAAACAATCAAGGAAAAATTCAGAAAAAAAAATCTGAAAAAAATCAAGGAAAATCACAAAACACAAGAAAAATCTGAAAATCGGTGTACGCTTGCATTTATGATGAAGGACCCCCCTTTTTTTTGCCCCCATTCTTTTCTTTTTCTTTTCCTTGAGACTGACGCTCGAGCACTTTGTCCACATCGCAGGTCGGCCACGTACTACGCGAGGGACCAGCTGTGCAAGCTGAGCCCCGAGACCCGGCGGACGCAGCCGCACACCTTCCGCAGGGCGACGCCCGACGTCGACTACATGGAGAACGAGTGCGCTCCCCGTACGTGAGGCCCGTCTCAGAGCACGTCACCAGTCCCTGACCTGGGCCACAGGCGGCTATAGGCCTAAACCGACCCGCGGGGACACGACTCTTTATTTTGATGGGCACTTTCCGCGTTTCTTTTTGGTCTTGTTTTTAAATTTAACTCTTTTTTTTTCGCTGCCTCTAAAGTTTTGAAACGTGTCTTGACTGCGGAAATATTTCGAGTTGTTAACCCACCGCTATGACCGAGCGCCTCGCGAGACCTGAGACTTTCCCCGTTTGCAGAGCCGCCCAACTGCGAGTACTCGGACTCGCCGGGTCGCTTCCTGCCCTACACGGACCGCTACGTGGCCAGGACCTTCGACGTCAACGAGTGCAAGCGCCTCTGCGACCAGGAGCGAGAGTTCCAGTGCAGGTCCTTCAACTTCCACGCCGTCCGCAGGTAACGTGTCCCGCCCCCATGGAGGGATACAACTCTCGATGCGTCCCGATGTCAGTTTCTCAAATGTCGTAATTTACTTTAAAAATTCCAGAATTTTTGAGTTCTGTGGAAAACCAAGTGAGTAGTATATTGCATACTTCCAAGTACACTGGAAAAACAAAGGTGCTATATAGCACCTTTTTTGGGGTGCTATTGAATTTTATGGGGTGTTACTGCACTAACACCTTTGTAAAGGCACGAATAGCGCCAAAAATAGCACCTTTGGGAGGCGATAGCGCCTTTCTAAAGGCACTATTTCACTAACGCCTTTAAAAGGCATTAGATAGCACCTTTGTTTTTCTAGTGTATTCAGGAAATAATGAGTACGTTTCCATGTATGCAAGAAAAGGTGTTCCTATGCACAAACTATTTACTGAATACCTTGACATGTACACACGTAACTCCCGTGCGATTTTTCGTGAGTACATGATCAGGTATTCAGCAAGTAGTAAGCACATTGGCATGTATACACTCCGCTGCATACATGGGCATGTACACATTATTTTCTGAACACTTCGATGGATGCAGTAAATAATGAATACTTGTACACACTTGGTTTTCCAGAGTAATTTTTAGATTTTTTTTTTTAAGAGCATGCGTTCTGTTTGAATTTTTCTGACCTTTCTTGAATTCTTGAATTTTTTTTCTAAATTGTTTTGATTTTTTTCTGAACTATCCTGAAGGGTTGTTTTCCCTTTTTAAAAAATTATCTGAATGGTTCTGAATCACGAGCAGTCCCTACGGAACGCCCGCGGCTGGCCGGGTAGGCACCCCGCGCGAGGAGCGCGCGCGCCCGTAGGCCGGGTTGCCTATCCCCTGCTCGGCAGGCGTCGAGGCGCTGACTGTACTGTTAAACAAAGTGTGCACTTGCTACACACTTGTACGTGTGCAACCTCCAGTCTAACAACTACGAGTGAAAACGTGGCAGTTGTGCAATTGCAAGTGTAAAACTCTCCAGTTGTACACTTGTTCAAATCGACAGTTGTGCACTAGCAAGTTTAACTGCCGCGTGCAACACTTCCCTTGTTGAACACTTGCAAGTGCACTGCTGTCGATTTAAACACTTACAAGTGTACAACTGTCGAGTTTGACAGTTGCAATTTCGCAACTGCCGAGTTACACACTTGCACGTGGCAGACTGGAAGTTTCACACTTGTTGCGCACTTGCACACTTATCAGTGAGACCGTCCCTGACCTGACCGGAGCGACCGGCTCTCTCTCTCTCGCACAGGGACTGCTTCTTGTCCTCGGACGACACCTTCGCGGCGGACCGCGCGGCCCTCATGCTGGACAGAGACTTTTACTACAGCGAGCGCGGCTCCTGCAGCAACGGTGCGTTGTACGGCCGGCCCTCCGCCCCGGGCCCGACCTACTCCCCCGCCTACCCCTCGCGGGCCCCCTACCCCTCCGCCTCGCCCTCCCCCTACCCCTCGGCATCCCCCTCCTCCTCCTACCCCTCGGCATCCCCCTCCGCCTACCTCCCCCCCTCCTACCCGTCGCCGAGCCCCTCCGCCTACCCCTCCGCCTCACCGACCCCTCACCACTATGACCCTCACTCGCCTCCCAGACAAGGGTACTGGTTTTGGCAATGGGGCTGGCCATGGGGGTAGAATTGAATGATTTTTTTTTTTAATACTTATATGTCACATCTTAAGAGCCTTGGGGCGCGCACTGCTTTTTGTACGGAAACTTGGTTAAAATAAAATAGGACTTTGATTTTTTTTATATAGAAAAGCTTCCATGGGTTTCTGAAGTGATTTTCTTTCGATGACAACGATGCCTTCATTGCATCGCCGTGGACTGACCTCCGTCCATTTTCAGGCCATAATTGTATATACTACATTGGTCTTAACATTTCGTAGTTACTTACTCTATTTTCTTTTTTTTTTAATTTTTTTATTATTTTTTTTATTTATTTTTGAAATGGTAAAATTGGTGTCGGAGGCGCAGTGCGGCGACGCAGCTGCCTAGTGGTCCATAGTCGTGACTATTGAGAGCACCGAATTGCACCCCGTTTAGCACTGTTTTCTTACAAAACTCCAAATATATTTGTAAGAACTTGTAAACAGCTGGGTAGTTCGACGCAATTTTTTTCAAATTACTTTTTCAAAGCTACAGGCATCGCCGCATGCATAGTCGTAGCGTCCTGGGACCGACTCCACTTCGCGTTATACCTTCACTTTAACTTGACGAGTATTTTTTTCTGTGATAGATCAGTGACAAGTCTTTATGAATGACGACTCGTTGCTGTTGGGGAGTCTTGCCAGTAGTCACGACTATGGATGCGGCCATCCCCCGTCCCACAGACTCACCACAACAATTCGCCACCGGACCAACTACACGGATCAATCCACAAGCAACACAAAAGCAATTCCAGTCGCAAACCTATACGCATGAGAGAATTCACAGAGTTTGCAACAGAAGCTAATTTAAGTTGATTATTTTTGTTGGCATGAACACGAAACACGCCACAAGGTATAGGAGGTTTAGTGCATCGATGTAAATTACTGGACAAGGGTAGAAAAGTTGAAACGCTCCAAAAGAAAGTTAAAATGGTCACGACTATTGGAACAGGCAGCCGCGAGCATGGAGTGTCTAGTCCTCAAGAGCGAACCGTAGCAAGGAACCCCTGTGGGCCTCTTGCATGCTCAAAGCGAGGTGGTAGTCGATATTGTAGCCGGGAAACCGCTTTGTAGTGTATCAGCTTTGCAAAATAGCGTAGAAAACTGTAGAAAACGTAGTTGAGGCGCCCGCGCACCCCGCGAGGGGTGTGTGTGCGTGAGTGTGAAAAGCATGCCTGCACCCTGTGGGCGAGAGAGAATGCGTCGCCACCAGAAGAGCACGGTGAGATTCAAGGTAGCTGGAGTGCCACCGGCCTTCTGACCTGACACGGGTAAGTCAAAAACAAAGCTTCCTCAAGTAGTCGTTTGTTTCTTCCGAGGGGGAAACAACTCTGAATTTTGGTGTGCCAGCTTTTTTGTGAATTTTGATGAATTTTGTTGATTGATTGTTTTGCAATTTAAGCTTAAATTTTTGAGAATTTTCCTAAATTTCCGTACATTTTAAAAATATTTCTTTGAATTTTTCCGACTTTGTTCGAGTTTTTCTGCGTTTTTTTTTTAATTTAAATTTTAAATTTTTCTAAACTTCGAGGTGTACAATAGTTTCCGGGTTGTTTCCCCCCTCCCTCGCATTGCTCGCATGCTGTGCTTGCGCGCTGAGCTTGGCCCCCGTGCCCCCCCCGTGCCCCCCGGGGCCCCCGGGACCCCAGTCTGACGGCGTGCTCCGCTCCTGCAGTGCGCGTGGACTGCACGCAGTCCGACATGCTCATCACGTTCCTGTTCGGCGCGCCGTTCGAGGGCCGCGTGTACGCCACGGGCAACCCCCAGGCCTGCTTCGAGATGGGCAGCGGCCAGGCGCAGCTCGTCCTCAGGATCCCCATGGGCACGCAGTGCGGCACCGTGCAGCAGGTACGAGTACACCGGAAAAAAAGAAAGAAAAAAACGAGGAGGAAAACATCTTATTCGGGGTTCATACCAGATCCCAATTCCCATTTTCCCCGCGTTTTCCCTGACACCCAGACCTAAAATTTTCAATTTTCCGTGACTTTTTTCTAGTTTTGAGAAGCCCATTGTACATTACATATAGCAAAACCACGGCGAAAAAAATAAGATAATTACTGTTAATAAAATACAATATACCTTTAATTGGGTAAACAACAGTGGCTGCAGCGTGACCCGGAGAATATATCTGCCGAGGCTACGGAACTAGGGACAGCATTTGCTCTCACCTTAATTTTTTCCCTGATCCAAAACAAATTTCCCTGACTTACCATGGCTTCTAGACCTTTTTTTTTTTTCTCCCTGACCGGTATGAGCCCTGATCTTTAGTGATGATGAGGGCCGAGGGGCGGCTCTGGACTTTCTGAGTGCACTCTGTGTGCATTTCTTGTCTTTCTGCATCTTGCATTTTATGTATGCATTTCAATGAGTTTCTGTGTAAATTGTGGTATTTCCCTGTAATTTTAGAGTATTTCCGAGTACTAATTCTGTGAACGCGGATATTTTGAGTTAGCAACCCCCCGCCCCCTGTAGAGAACAATAGACGTTGTCGAACCATGTTTGTTTTCAATGAGGTATTTTACGAAAACGAAGAGAAAGAAGAGTATCGTTTCTAGCCAACTTTTATTGTTCCTCGATAACTTTTGTTCCACTTTTCCTGTTACTGGATAGCTTCTGCTGTTAATTGACAACAGCCGTTGTTACATTAGAATTCGACGTTGTTGTAAAAAAAAATCATTATGGGTCAGTTTCAAACTTACTAATGAGTTCCCTGATCATTTACAACATAAAGTCTCACAATGTACCGGAGCGCGGAAAGAAACACTGGTAAAACTAAGGCGCAACTGTACGCTTGAAAAGGGCGTACAGTTACGCTTGAAGAGGTTACGCTTGAAATGAGGCGTGTCACAGAAATTCTCCCTACATTTAAATAGGGCAAATTGGAGCGGATAGACCTACATTACGGCTTTATTTCAAGCGTAATCACAGTACGCTTGAAAAAGGGCGTAAGGTTACGCCTTAGTTTTACCAGTGAAGCAGAATTCGGGAGAAAGAAAAATTCAGTGCAAGAACCTCGTCATTTTTTCCCTCCATTTTTGCAGGGCCGTGGTCGGTACGTGAACCACGTGGTGATTCAGCAGAACCCGGTGATCATGCAGGAGACGGACAAGACCGTGCGGGTGGAGTGTTCGTTCGACGCGAGCGACCAGACGGTGTCGTACGCGCCGTCCGGGACCCGCGACCAGGAGGGCGGCGGCATCTCGGTCACGTGAGTGCAAAAGCGCTTCTTGCACTGGAAATCCAAATGTATGAATGTTGCCCACTTACAGAAGAGTGAATGCATTCCCTCACTTGAAGTTGAACGACAAATATTCGCTCACTTGTAGGTGTGCGAATAAACTTTCGCACACCAACAAGTGAGCGAATGAAAATTCGCACACCAACAAGTGAGCGAATGAAAATTCGCAGACCAACAAGAGAGCGAATGAAAATTCGCACTCTTGCAGGCAAGCGAATTTTTATCCACACACCAGAAAGTGTGCAAATATTTTCCACTCACCTGCAAGTGAGCGAATAAACTCACTCATCTGCGGGTGAGCGACATTCGTATACAAGACGGTAAAAACAATATCTGAATTTTTCAGGAAAAAGGGAAAACTGTGAGGCACTCCCTGATTTGGAGAAAAACTCGGATTTTGAGGAAGTTTCCTCAAAAATTGGGGGAAATTTTCTTAATTTCCTCAAAATCTGAAGAGTTTTCATCAAAGTCACGGAATTCCCCAACGTCTTCCCTTCGCCTAAAAAATTCAATAATAAATAAATATAAATAAATTGAGGAAAAAAAACGTGCTTAGAATTCCAGCGCGTGCCTCACATTGTTCAATGTTGAGCACCAGATTACAAGAGCTCTGTGTTCAGTGTCCCGTTCCGCCCGTCCGGAGCCAACATCGTGACCAACACGGCGCCGACGCCCAACGTGCGCATGCGCATCGTGACCCGCGCCGGCCAGGAGGCGGCCGTGGTCGGGCTCGGCGAGGAGCTGCAGCTGCGCGTCGAGATCGACCCCACCAGCGCGTTCGGCATCTTCGCGCGCAACCTGGAGGCGCGTACCGACAACGGCGAGCTGCTCACCCTCATCGACAACGTCGGGTAAGAGCTCGGAGTGCTCGAATCGACGTCAATTTTCCGTCGACGAGGTCGAACCGGTGTCATTTCGACGATCGGCGTACAAGGGTGGCCCACGCACCCCGGCCTTCTTTTTTGGATAGGCAGACCCGCAACAAGCTTTCTTTTTATTATAAATGTTCTATTATTGGTAGTAGAGAAAAATTAAAAGTCGCTACGAGTTTCTAAAAGATTAAGGAACATAGAGCATATTTTACTTTTAACTACTACCAAGCAAATTTATAATAAAAAGAAAGATTGTTGCTGCGGGTTTGCCTGTTCGAAAAAATGGGCCGGGGTGCGTGCGCCACCCTGTAGATTCGACGTGTTTATAAATGACAGATATTCATCTATTCGACTAAAATATTCGATGGCATTTCATTTTTGGCAAGCCGCGCAGAGTCCGGGGATTAAAAACACCAGTGCAATCCATAAAATTGAAAGGCAAACTCCGAATATACAATTTAATTCCTCTTTTTGGATTGTCTATCTACTTTCATTAATTTTCTTCCTAGGTGTCCGCGAGACCCCATCATCTTCCCAGCGCTGCAGGTCGAGCGGGGTAGCAGAGACCTGTTCGCGGACTTCAAGGCGTTCCGCTTCCCCTCCACGGCCACCGTCAACTTCGTGGCCACGGTCCAGTTTTGCCAGGACATCTGTGAGCCGGTAAGCTGTCACCCCGAGGGCCTGAGGCCTGAGGCCGCGGCCGGTGGGCCCATGAGGACTTGTCTCTGACAACCCGTCTGACCGACAGATTCGTTGCTACAACGGGGTGCACTCGTTCGGAAAGCGGCGTCGCCGTTCGGCGAACGACTCGGCCCTCATCGAGGACTCCACCGAGGCCGAGGTCGCGCCTCTGGCCCTCACCCAGGTCAACGAGACCTCGACGACGGCGTCGCCCTTCCACTCCTCGTCGACTCCGAGCACCACGACGACCAGCTCCACCCCGGCCACGCCACCACAAACCTCCACCATGGTCTACACGACGGCGGTCACAGCAACGAACACCACCGCCGAGCCCAACGCGACCCCCTCCAGCCCGCCGGCACCAAGCACGGCGAGCACTGTCTCCACCACATCACCCAGGACCTCGACCACGGCCTTCTCCTCCTCCTCCAGCACCACCACCACCACAACCACCACGGCGAAGCCCGAGGCTGACCTCCCGGGAGAACTTCCTCTTCAGCTTAGGGTAAACGTCAAAGCACTTGCTGACCGAAAGAAAACAGCCCAGCGGCGATTGGTGTTTATGAAAATTTTGGCGCCCGAGTTCAAAATCCGCTTTTTTGTGTGTTTACCCAGCTTGTCGTTGGTGAGGACTCACTACCCAAGCCAGCGGCCCCGAAGAAAAACGCAATCTCGGGCGCTGGGTCTGCGCCAATCCTGGGCGACGGGGGAAGGCCTGCGAGCGTCATACAACAGACTTCGGACGTCAGCGCAAGTGAGTGCTGCGCTGCGCACGGCATGCTAGCAGCTCATGCTGCGCCAACATTTCAATTTTGATTTAACAATTATCCGAATCCGTGACCTCAGGCCCTGTCGAGAGCGCAGACTGCACGCCTCAGTCATCCCTGATCGCGGCAACAACCTCACTGATGCTGCTCAACGCAGCACTCTGTGTGGGCTTTGCCTTCTTTTATCGCGTTCGAAAGAGGCAGTGGAGTAAATCAAACGATCATGGGACTCAATTTGCACCGGTCCAAGTTGGAGTAAGTATGCCGCCTCTTTGTTCATCTATTTCACAAATCTGCAAATGACTGTTGCCTCATTGTCATTTTACAGGTTCCCGAAGTTTTATTTAGGAATGTTTATGATAGACTTCCACCAAATCCAACATTCTCAACACTCAGCTCAAGTCAGCTAAGCAGCACTTAAAAGACAAACATTATTTTAAAAAGAGAAAATTTTCATTTTGAAAAATTTGTGTTTGACATTTCTCCTTAACTTGGGTACCTGTGAAAAGAAACGTCACATAGCCTCCAGCCGGAACAAGGAGCTCTTGTAAATGAGCTATACTGTTGAAATTTTCCTCAGTGAAGTTGAATGTTTTCCCTTTGTAAACTTGATAGCAGTGGTGTAGTGGTGAGAAGCTTAAAGTGACATATTTAAATTCTTGAGTGTCTAATCATAAGAACTCAAATCTGCATGGGATGATGTGGTTATCTGAATGGCAGTGTTTTTATATTTTAATGAGAGAATGTGTAAATGTATTATTGAGTGAATGAATATAAGCAGTATTTATTTGATACAAACTGATCCTATGCACATAGGTAGACGGAAAGTAGATCCATTTATCCTACAGCTCCCAAAGGATGAAAGTACTTTTTTCAAAGAGTGTATCTTCTAACTGAGGTAGACTGTGGAAGGTCATGACAAAAAGGAGGTTACCTCAGTATGAAGGTGCAGAATTCTGTTTTCAAACTGTTTTTACTGATTTGACAGTATGTGTTTGCTTTCCTTGTCCCTATATTAGACATTAAAATGTACAGTTCACTTCAATATGTAAAACACTTTATGAGTAAGCTGTAAATTTTTACCTATTATGTTGTTATAAGAAGCACAAGAGAGTACTGAATTCACTAACATAACCATCTTTTCAGAATAAAACCGTTGCCAACTTAAAATGAGATGTTTGTGTTTGATAAGAAACTATGCATTAATTAGACACAATTTTACACCATTCTTTCATTTATTTAAAAATGCCACACATAATCACAATGATAATAATAATAATAATAATAATAATAATGATCATAATAATCAATAATAATCATTATAATAGAATATTCTTCATGAGTCTACTTTATACAATGTATCCTACCATATCTATAAGTCAACTTCACCAACATTTCTGGCAAGAGATGCTGAAATAGTTTTTAATAATTTCAATGGAACGTCTCAAATTGCAGCACAAATTTCTATGCACAATCTATTTTAACAAAAACAAAATAATGAAAAAGATAAAGCTTAATCCGCTTATGTCTTCTGAACTAGATTTGTAAAATAACGAAAGAAAACACAAATATCCAATGGGAACCTTGCCATCATTCCTAGAACTTGAAAAAACAAAGAAAGAAGAAAAAAACAAAGAAAGAAAAATAAGAAAAAGAGATGAAGATAAAGAATATTTACGGAATAACTTTACAGAGAAAAATTGATACAACTACAGCATATTCTTTGGCCACATCATTGTTTTGTTTAAATAACCGCAGGGTTGGCCTTCATAAACTACATAGATAGTACTCCTTCAAATGAGGGATCTTATATTGAATGAAGACAATTTTACTGAAGAAAGAACTTTCATAATCCTTCCCTTTTAGCATGGTTTGAAAAAGTACTGTTTACATAGTTAATGCAGAGAGGAACATTTTAAAAAGGATACATTTCTTAAGCGATGAATGATACATGTCATATCACTGATATTTCTCAATAATACTGTAAAGGTGCTGAGGCTTGTCAAAATAAGATTTTCTTTAAATGAATTTGGCAAATTTAAATTCAATCAAAGGAGTTGGACCACTTGAGCTGTATAAGCGGATAGTTCCCTTACATAAAGTTTTTAATGTTGACATATAATACTGGGAAGAATCATACTCAATCATTTGCTTGATTGGAAATTCTTTTTAACAAAAGCCATATTAGGGGCCAACCATCAAATGCACATTCAAAGGCTAAGCCAACCAAAAAAAATGTGCCTTTTGAAGTGGCAGCCATTAGATGGTCACCAAATTGAACATCACTACCTTCATTACATGAAGAATAACAAAGTCCAACCCATATAGAACAGATACTTGCAGAAGGAAACCCCCATACCATTTAGAATTGACTTAGTGAATGATGTCTACATTACTACCAACCACCATAATCTCTTGACATCAGCAAAGAAATAAAGTTGATTGTGGTGTGCGCTGAAAGAATTTTGTTTTGAGAAAGATCAAGTGCAGATGCCTCAACTGCTCATTGAACACTAATTGCAATGTAAAAAGGAGTTGTCACCCTATCTTAGCTTTATGGTAGATGGGAACAGTGACAGAACTCTTGATTGCAAGGGTATTTTGTTGTACTGAAAATGCAGCAAGAATTCCATTTACAACTTTAAACTAATCATCATAAAATCAGAAAAGAGATTTTTCCTCAGAGGAAAAATAAAGAATGAATTACTTGAAATTGTAAAAGAACTAAAAAGCTTGAACACATGAAAAGATTTATGTCTTAAGAGTGGACTTCATAACAAAGAGCACCACATTTGACAATAAATCTAATTATGTTTGAGAGTTAAATGTCAGCAATTTAATGTTGACTAAAGATGTTAGGTATGCCAAAGCATGAAAAATGTATTTGTATTAGCTATCACATGTAACCAGGTCTAAGGCCAATTTTTTAATAATAAAACCCCTTAAGACCACCATCAACATCAGAACATTCCAGGCAAAAAAGAACATCATCTCTTGTGACACAGCAAAGATTGGTTCAGGGAAGAAACGATTCAAATATGAATAGCAGCTTCCGCACAATTGAATGAACTAAATTAAAGCTAAGGATGTCATTGAGATTTTTTTCTGCAAGCCTTTAGGAAGATAGGCTCATGATGCTCTATAAGAAAACAATGATTCCAACCTTCTCTATTGCTTTGTACACATGTAGGTAATAGATTTGGTAATCAACAAGTGAACAAATATTTTTTTGAACAATCAAAATATTTACATCTCATAGTAAACTTTCGGTTTTGCATTCTACTGGTTTTGAATGCCTACTGTGATGTCCTAGTCTTCAGTGGTCTGTCAACATAAGGTATTTACAGTGGAAGAGGTGCATGGAAAAGTAGGAAGAAAGACATTGTCTCACTGTGATGCCAAACAACAACTCACTGGTACAGATAATTCTTAGATCCAGGTCTTTGTCATTGTTCATTGATTGCACTGCTTTCTAAACTGTGTTAACAAAAAAGCCAGCAGATTCACAATGGCTAATGTAGAGAAAATAAATCGGTGAAGAATTTTTGGTAGTAGTGTTGGCAGCATCACTGAAAGGAATTGTCCAATAGATATTGAAACACTATCAAAAGTGTTTGCAAAAGTGAATGCACCCCATATTGCCCTAATATACCACATTTTGTGTAAATGGTAACTCAGACTTTCCACATGGTATGTACACCTGCCCCAACCAGCTTTGGCCAAAAACTAATTTTTGACTAATATGGTTGGATGGTTAACATTATTCCTTACTAGACATTACCGCACGAGCAGACATACATCCAGCTAAACCACTTGCACTCAGACTCACACACACACACGCATTCACACTCACATCCATCCTTCCTCACACACATACATTATTCACTCTCTAGATGCAGTCCATCACACAAGAGAACCTCTGATAATCTTAACATTTTTCAGCTGCCCATCTTGACATAACTATTCTTGTGGGCTGGTGGCAAAAAAATAAACAAAGAAAAAAATAAATAAGGAAAACAGAAAAGCAACATTTTAAAACCATATTGCTCCTGCATGAACAAAACTCTACTTTGCTAATAATCGACGTGGTATTACAATAATTAGATTTGGGAGGACAAACAATTGGTCCTTGAAAAGAGTTAGCATTTGTGATTTCCAGCACAAATACTCAATCATTAAATTATAGATATGTTGCAGAGAGATCACGCTCAAAATAGGACCAGCCTTAATACTATTACTGAAGCTGTTTAAGCCTATGAGCTTTACCTTTGGCAACATAAAAGGTGATACACCAATGATGCAGATTTGTACTTAAGAGGTTCACTTGCACAGGAAGAGAGAAAGTGGGGGGAGAAAAAAAAAAGGCAGTGACATGAACATGTAGCTTTCAAGGTTACAGGCAAAATAATTATTTAGGAATTATAAAATAACATAACATAAATTAACTACAGCTTTCCACAGAGCAAGTCATGCAGTAAATATCAATAAACTGACTCGTTTCTAGTACAATCTTTTATAAAATGAAACATAAAAACAAATTTAAGATTAAATGATAATATTTTATAAATAACAACACAAAATTCTGATCATAAAATTTAAATATCTGTTGTGAGAAAAACTGACAAATAAGGTGATTCTTGGTGGGCATAATCTGTGATGTAGCAAACCAGGGAGATAGAGGAGGTCAAAACCGATAAATTAACTCATTCACTCACACATTCTCACAAGCCAAAAAATCACAATGGCTGCTTTCATTTAAGGGGTAAAAGAAAAGAAAAAAAAAGAGGGGGAAAATAGGAAAAAAACAACTGGCGACTCACAGACAAGTTTTAAACCTTGCGCACACACATTCAGGCACATTCTCTGTTACATTCTACTTCCTCATCTCTATCACACTTCCAAAAATACAATTAAGAATCAGATTGCAAGTCTGATGAGTATAGGAACATAAATATAATATGCACAAAAACTGCAGTTATAGAGTTTGAACCACTCCTCAAATGGAATGATAAATTTCAAAATAGAAAGAGAGGTAAGTATCAATGAAATGATAATTATTCCTCCAGCTGCTCACACTCATGACATGGATTGATTGATTTTGGTGACTAGCCACTAAGGAGTAGAGAAACCATCGATACATTTTGACAAACACCCTATCAAAGATGAATTTGAAACAAATAGGAGACCTAAGACACTGCAATCTGATTTTCACAGGCGGGTGGTTATGAAGGAGCGAGGCAGAGGTTAAGGATGAGGCATGGGCCGCTGCCTGATCATCCTTATAGAAGCAGAACTGGGTGTTATTGCATGAAATGGTCTGGGTAGTCTGAGTCTTTCTCAAACCTCTTGGCTTCTTCCTGCATACTTTCCTTAATTTTCAGAATGGCTGCTGATTCATTTTGATCCTGAAATAAGAAATTATCTTGATGTACACTCAAAAACTTTGTTTCATGGCAAGAGCAAGGTGATCACTATCAATTGACAGCATAGATAATTTACATGTACCCATTTCAATCAGATAGATATTGCAAGATGCAACTACAAAGAATCTACAAAATAAAATTAGGAAAAAAATGAAGCAAACATAGAAAAAGAATGGCTTCTGAAATCATGCAACACACCCTTCTTGTATGTGAGTGTGATGGACATGTTAATGTGTTGGGGCAGTAGGGAGGGTTTCCGCCCACTCTATGAAGGCACACACACAACTGGTAATATGCTTTCAAAAATATCTTTAATTACAAAAAGAAATTTACACTTATTCCCGAAGCAACAATCTTCTTCACATTAAAATAAATAATTGTTTTAAGGCTCATTGAATGACAACAGATTAACAGGATACATTGTATGGCTGCCAATTGCCTCCCAACTCCCCAGCACATGTCACACATGTCCCCACATACATCATCATCATGGGGGAGGGTAGAAATATTATTAGAACTGGCTTAGTGAAAGCCAAAAGATTTCCCATGGTGATAAAGGAACAATGCCTTTTAAAAGAGCAATGGATTGTGAGCTTCAAAAACGGCAATACTGAGATCCAAAAACTGGGTCAATTATTTCAACATACAAGTTAAAAAGATTGTTTTGTTCTCAAGTCTAAAGCAAGGATTTAGAAAGATGAGCAGGAATGGTTGCAAGTTCAGCTTTATCATACGATTCTGTTTCTAGTTTAGGGTGCATAGAAGCAAAGAAGGCCTAAAAGCTGCTTTAAATGTGTGCACGGAAAAGCTTCAAGACTAGTTTCATAATCTCCTAATAAAATAGAGCAGTAAACTAGGTACTTCACACAAGAATACGGTAAAATTAAGTTGAGTGTATTAAAAACACTGAAAGAAAAGTGATGTGTACACAATTTTATGTAGGGGGAAGAGTATGATAAATGGTCAAAATGATTTTAAACTTTAGGCGTAAGGAAATGGAACCATCACTGCTCTACTTTCTGAAGAGATCAAACCTAGATTAATGAACAGTAAATGAAGGATAAAGTTATATAAAGAGCTGAAAAGAAATAGTTGACTATTAAGCTGAGAAGTTGGGAGGATAAAGGCTTTGTAACCAATTCAACATCTGACCTTAACAAAATATAAGGCATATTTTGCCTTGCTGCAGTTATATTATTGAAGATGAGAAAGAATCTAATTATGCTAACACAAATCCCCAACAACAAATACGAATTTCTGCAAATAAAAGTTAAGCCAAACAGTACAATGATCTAGTAAATAATAGCTCCTCATGTGATCTAGGCTGCAGCAAAACAAAGAACAGCTGATCATGCAGTTTGTGAGAGAGAAAAAATCTCACACAAATAGGAATACACATTCAATGCAGCAGAAATTATTGACCATGAGCAGCCATGGCAGAGGAAAAGGTCCCCCTTTTAACGAACCAAAAGCAATTTATGAGGCCAATAAGTATGGAACCTTATGCTCAACTTCAATCCGCCAGCACTGAACAAAGAGAGTCTGGCAATCAGGTCATGCAAACAACATAAGGTTTGCAAACATGATGAAAAGTTTTAAAATTGTGAGCTATCAACTAACACATTCTGTGTATATAATAACAGCTCCAAATAATTTTTTTTAAAAAAGGAAAATAAAAATAAACATAAGATCATGTTCAATGAAACTGTTTCACAAATCACATGCAAAGAGGTAGATTCTGTGAACCTTTTGAGTTAACACCAAGCATTATAGAGCATCAACCCCCCTTCCCCTCCTTCAAAAAAATTTGTAATAAATAAGAGTCTAACATACCCACTAATGAGGCACAGCCTAAAAATACTACTGAATTCTAAGCTTCAAGTTTTACATAATTAGTCAATGGGGCTATGCCATAAAGTGCCTCAGAAAGAAAAAAAAATACTAAAGAGATGAGTAACAACATCTATTTGTACTTAGTAGGTATGTTGGATTCCTACCTAGACTAAAGCATTTCCTACATTCAGAAGTCCAAAATGTATCCTCATATATATTACCCTGTCATTATACTCTGGAAAATCCAAAGTTATCACAACCAAATAGTTTAAGTTACTAATGAGTTTCAGATGAGATTCTTCAGCACAGAAATTTATTTTAGGATAGTATATTATTTTCTAACAAACTTTAGGAATATGTTAAAGATGGCCAGCATGAGCTACAGCACTGTCATGAAGTTCATGAAAAATACTAACCCTTGAGTATTTCATTTCAAAAGCCATCAATAGTAAATAAGAAGAAAGATTCTCATAAAAAAAACAAGTAGAATCTTTATTCTAAATATGGCAAGCAAAGATTTTAAAAATCAAAATTAACTCAATAGCATTAAAGATATGGTTAAAAATAAAACTCATGTCTATCACTAGAAAATAAAACCCAAGAAGTAAAGTAACCCATTTCTTTTTAAAGAAATAGAATCTCATACTAAGTTATGCGGTTCAATTTTGCCCGAAGTAATAAAGATTAATAAGCACCAGAGAAGAACAAAATAAAAGAGAAAACTAAAACCTTGGAAATATACATGCATTTGATATCAACAATTTGCATGTGAAACTGTCATTAATCAAGGATTAAAACTAATCCATCACAGAATGACAAATCAGGCTACGCCCAGTCTTAACAGAAAATACAACAAATACTATTTGTCAGATAAATGGGAGAGAAATCAACTAGATATGATTAAAAATCACTAACCACAAAGTAGGTTACAAGAACCCCACAACAACCATACATTCACAACCATTTAAAGTAAAAGTAAACAAAAGAAAAAGATAAGTCAAATTTCAAAAATTAAGTAGACATGATTGTATTTACATATTTACAAAGAGTGAACAAAACATAAAAGCACTGGACACTTAAAGAAGCACCTAAAAATAGTAAGTACAGTCAAAACAAATATAGCGTAGTGCAAGTGGCTTCAGAAGGCATCACAGGCCAACAGCTTCAAAGCTCAATTTGTCTCCTGACTAGCAACTGTCAGCAATCCTGGCAGAATCTAATCTAATTTCCTTTGTGGTATTGGAAAAGCACGCAGTTCACAAAGGAGAATACAAACAGTAATGGAAGGGTCAAAAAGGACCCTCCACAAGGTATTAGTGTTGTTCTCATCATAAATTACTTTCAAGACTTGAGTTGAATGGCATAAAATGACAAGTCAAAAGTATGCAGATCAAGGCTGCAAATCTTCAGATTCACAATATAACCAGAATTAAAAAGTGCTTTACCCAAACCACAACTGAGCAAAGAAGAGACTAAATGATCTAATTGAACTGGTTCAGGTGTCTCCCTATTAAACTACACACTAAGATGCATTTTAAAGGGAAAAATGAGGTTTAGCTAAAAAGGGCATAGCAACTCAATCTTTTGAAGTACAACTTTCTCACATCCTTAGGAACTTTCTGACCTGAGCATATTATGCACATTAATTATAAACCATAGATATTGCCTAAAATACTTTCAAAATAGAAATTAGAAATTCAGATGAGCATTGTAAGGCATTAAAAGGAGTGCAGAGTCAATTAAATATTCCATTTTGAAAGCATTCAACAGTTGAAATACTGTATTTAGACTTCACATGTAATGTCGAAATGGAATGGGAAAAAAGATTCTGAAGGGATGTGAGAAATATGTTATGTTCCTGAACCGCAGCTCTCCCCCCAAAAATTGTTGTTGACAGTTTAAAAAGGTTGAGCAATATCATTTGAAGGCTAGAGACACGGGGGAGCAAAGAAAGAAAAAAAAGAGTTTTTACAAATTTAAATAGTCTGTCTCCAGCAAAAATCACAATATGTAGAGTACTCATAAAGTAGTTAATAATGCATTTCTTGAATTAGTTTAATATCATTAAGGTCTCTGCTATGTATAGGAGAGGTAAATTTACGTTATTATTCAAAGTAATCTCTTACACCAGAAATTACTGATTATTAAGGCAAAATATTGTACAAAAATAAAATTAATGTTGTCAAATATGATCTATTACTTGGCCAAATGAGTCAAAAAGAGCTTAAGCCACATACACAATCCCTAGTTCTCAACGCATGGGCTTGAAACAGACAGAAACTAAGGCTCAATACAACTTAATACAACTACAAGAGAGCAACAACAGTTATCTTGGCTCCACAGCGCTAGGAAAACGGAGTGTCTTTACCGCTAGTTAACTTTCGAGGTCTTTTAGATCCAAACCCATCCATTTTCCAGGCACCAATACCAGGAGAAGCCAAGAGGAGCAAGTGCCATGGAGGAGCTGGGAATGGGACGACATGCTACGCGGTTCTATGCGATCCTACGCGATGCTACGAGTCGGGGAAGTATCCGCCTCCTCCCATACTCACATTTTCGCCAGGGCCTCCGAAGCCCGCAAGATTGTAGTCACCCATTCCACTGCCACTGTCTTCCCTTGGTGTACCGGGCCCGCCGTTGGCAGGTGAGTTCTTCATACCATCCAGCCCATCGCCATTCATGACAGGTCCCATGGGACCCATGGGACCACCTTCAGAGCCGCCACCCATCGGGAAGTCCTGGAGAAAGAGATAAAATTGTAAACTTGCCAATGAATCGAAGGAATATTTTTAAAAGACTTGGTGTTGCAAGAAAGTAAATAAAGGAAAATATGATTAATTGAGGGCTGGAAAGGAAAGAGACTTACGCCAGGCATGTTGCCACCAGGAACAGGTTTCATCATAGTGTACATATTTTCTCCTCCTGAATTTGATGAGTCTGCAACAAAAGGTATGACATTTAACTTTTGGAATACAATGTCTCTTTACACCAGGTGTTTATTATGTGGAAAGGTTGGAATTAGAAAAGAGAAGATACAGAATGAGTATGAAGGATAAGTTCATACCAGAGAAGATTTGATAAAACAAATAGTATTAAGCGCAAGAACAAGTGGTGCTAATATTTAAAACCACTGAATTGTGTGACACTTTTTAGGTAACTGGCAGTTTGCTTATAAGAGAACTAGCAACTAAAAATTAACAATGAATGCAATATACATCTGGGTAACCTTCCACCAGTTGTGGCCACAACAAAAAGTGACAATCATGCAAAATGAAGATTGGCAAATAAGTGAAAAGAAGGCATCAGAAGAAGCAGTAGAGAAAGGCTTTAAAACTTACTACATAGTAAAAGCTGTTGTTTTAAAATGGCATCTTTAACTATACTTCAAAACAAGGGAGAAAAAAAGAGGACAACAACCTGAAGCCCTGTGTACACACCAAATTATAGACCAAGATACACACAGTTTGAGAAAAGCAAGCACATCTCAAAATGAATCTGGCGAGGGAAGTGACCAACACAGATAAATGTGTGTGTTTACACAGGAATTATGAATATTTCAATAAACATATCAAATACCTGAATTTAATTTTAAAACGTAAATGACTTTAACAAGCAAATATCGTAGATGAATGAATAAATTATTAGGGGTAAGAAAGAATGCCAAAAGAAAAAATATATCTCGTAATTTTCAGCACAGTTGCAAACAGGCCTACTGGTTCAAGTTATCAAAAAATGATTGTGCTGTCAGAAAAGAGAAAAATCACCTTGTCTTGCAACGGGACTGGGGGTGGGCATTCGATGACTAGCGGGGGAATAAGGTCCCACAGAACCTAGAAAGAAACCAACAGTCAGTGGTGCACACACGGTCACTGGCGACAAGTGATTATAAAAGTGCTGCCAATTTCGCAAACCAATACTTGAGGAACGTAAAATGAAAAGGAAGCAATTCATGGATAAGTTGCTGACAAAAAGGCAACAGAGAATCAGCAGTATGCAGTAAACACACTTAAAATGACTTGAAAAAGATTTACTGTAAGCTTAGAAATATGAACTGAAAGCAAAGATTTTAATGAGTATTTTGAGGACTCAAACAATCAAATTGGCAACACTTGGTCCACTTATTTGTCAAGATACAAACAGATCTAAAAAAAAAAAAATGTAAAAGAGAGATTGTGTTAGAACATCTATTTTTTTTTTTATTGGTACAGTTAAGAAAGGTTTCCCCTTTAAAAAATATCTGCCTGGACAATGAGAATTAATCACAAAGGATTACAGGTGAAGCAGCAAGCAGTTGTCATGCAACTTTTAGATAACTACAAAGCTTCATTTAATGGAGACATGGCAGATCAAGAAAAGATCCTTGCCATAACTTGATCGCCCATAAGACTTTATTTTCAGCCTCACAACTGGCACGATCCCAGTTGGATGACATCTTTCATAAAATATTACAGAATATTTGCCCCGTCTTGCTCAAACATTAATTTGCTCTAACGGTAGATATTTACAGTTCCAATAGATCCCAAGACGCATGTACATTTCATTTGAACCCATGCACACAACCACAAAGTCTGTGGCAAATCATGAGTGTAAAAAGAAATCTAGCCAAAGCACTCAAGTGAAATATACATTCATACATTTCCTCCTTTGGTTTGCTTACCCTGTGGGCTAGGCATGATAGGTGTTCCTGGGCCAGGAGGTCCTGATGATCCGGGAGGACCCTTTAAAGGAAGAAGAAACAAAGTTAGTCAGTAAAATTGCATAACAAGGCTCTTAAATCTCTCAAATGAAAAGAAATACAAAAAAATATTTACTCCATAGTTTCCAGGAGATGATGATGAGTAGTTCATAGGCTGATGGGAAAAGAAGGAAACAAAAAGAGTAGTACTTATTCCAGCAGTAATGAAACTCCATTGAGGAAGCTTGAATTTTTATTTTCATAAACTTACTGTTGAGGTATTAGGTTGCCACTGAGGTCTTCCAGCACCACCCATTGCCATTCCTGGAGGCATACCAGGGCCGCCGGGGCCTCCAGGTCCTCCAGGGCCGCCTGGACCGCCAGGTCCAAGGCTACTGTTGGGAGGAGGCCCCCTCATACCGGGTCCGTACGAGCCAGGACCCATGGGGCCCATGGCAGGCCCCCGAGGGGGGTTCATCCGGGGGTTCATAGGATTCATTCCCGGAGGTCCTGAGGGATAACAGGTAAAACGCGGTTAACACATTTGAAGTCCACAGATGATAATGCAGAAAGCAAGAAGACATTAACAGAGCTAGTTTAAAAAAAGCACTGAGACTCAAACATTTGGGATGATTGTTGCACAACTTCAATAAAGCAGAGACCATAAAGACAGCTAATAAATTAAGTAGTACACAATTAGAATTTTAATTGAGATTTAGGAGTTGAAAGGAGGGTTTGAATTTGCAAGAAAATACTTCAGTTGGAATGGTACAAAATAGAACAGATTAGGCAGAAAGCAAAATTTCACACAGGGAAAACAACAATAGAGGAAAAAAAAAAGCAGTGACTTGATACTAAGGGTAACACATTACTATGGTATCCATCAAAATATGGTTGTTATAATTTACTAATTCATTTCACTGCCTGAGAAAATAACAGATAAAATCTTAGGCATGCTAAACTTCTGACCACCTAGCATAGTCTTGGTTTGAAAATGTTGATCACCAACTCGCTCCATGCAAAGTAACCTTCCAGAGCGGTTGATATCTGACATGCAAGACGATTCATGTAACTGTCAAATAAAAGCAATATGAATCGTGACCGAGTCACCAAATGATGAAGAACGGTGCTTTGCAAAAATAGAAAATATCTTTGCCTTTCTTTCATAGGAAACCACATGCAAACATCCCTCTTTTCAGTTAGTTTCATGGTGGAAAAGCCCCCAAAATTTGAAATACCAATGTAAAGGCAGCTCAATTAATTTTCAGTGAAGATGGTAGTTTCAATTTCGATGTGCAAGGTAAAAAATGAGGCAAAAACAAAGATTAAAAACGGACGGGAAATGGCAGGCATGGCAGCAGGCAGGCAGACAGTGAAAGGCTCAAAGATGGAGACAGCATGTGAGACAAAG
Source organism: Frankliniella fusca (assembly GCA_029379305.1). Lineage (NCBI taxonomy): Eukaryota > Metazoa > Arthropoda > Insecta > Thysanoptera > Thripidae > Frankliniella > Frankliniella fusca. The sequence goes on along the minus strand of JAHWGI010000083.1, from coordinate 1,494,073 downwards.
TTAGCAGGCAATAGTACCAATGGGACGAAGAATAAGTTGACTGCCTACCTTGCCAACCTACATATTCTCCGCCCTCACCTGAGAAGACAGAAACAGAGCTATGTCAATGACAATTCACTCTATATAACAGTGTAATGAAGAAAGGAACAGCCACAAATCATGCATACATGTTCAACAAATGCTATTGTTTGTAAAAGTTAAGATAACACTTCATTCTCAAAGCATATGTAAGAACTCTGTTTTGCTTTGACTTGTGTTTAATTAAGTTAAGTGCACTGCAAGGTTAACCATCCTTTAAATTGTGAGCTTAGAAAGTGGTCACAATTCACATATGGGCATGAATGTTAAATTTGTGGCTACTCAAACAAAGGCTTGGAAAAAAAGGGTTGATGATAAATCCAACATGAGATAACATTTAATTAGGCACTAAAAATAAACTTATTTCAGTGCAGATAGGTCAAGGATGGTTGACATTTCGAGCTGTGAAACAGACGTAGTCCCTAAAAGTCTACGCTCCAATTTAAACTTTTACAATGACTTTGAAGGCAAAGACTCTTAAAAACTCACAGAACCTAATTTGAGCTAGGTTGGAAGATGAAACTTTTCGAGAGGAACAAATTGCAATTAACAAGAGTTACAAAATGTGATTACAAAGTTGAAGATCAAAGATCTGAAATATTGAAATGAGATGACTGATGAAGGTCAAGGGCATGGTGCGATGGAAAAGAATATTAATCAGAAATGGGATTATGATTATGATCTTAATGAAATATCCCAGCAGAAATTACCATGCAAAACTGTATCAATGCTAGCAGCTCCAGGTACATAAAGGCATCAACGCAACTGCTGCCTTAATTCTTTACTTTTAAGTAGAAGTAAAAGTAAATTTTTAGCATTGTAATTCTCTCTACTCCTGCCAGCATCAGAGAGTTCTTATTTTCCATTATTGCAGATATTACTGAGCTGGTATTGTTTTTTAAAACAATTCCTTTTTATTTACCTGGAGCAGGCTAGAAATGGTTTCAAGCTACCCCATCCACCGACTGCCATGCAAATGCAACCCCTCTCACAAAAAACCTACCTTGCCGTGTCGGATCCATACTGTTGGGCATCATTGGCTGGCCCGGAGGCTGCTGGAACATTGGATATAGGGTGTAATTATAAATTATAATAATAAAGGAAAAAATTTATATGAATATAAGCGAACATACCCCATTAAAATCACTACCCATGTTAGGCATCCGAACTCCACCTGGTCCTCTGGGGCCTGGATACCGAGGACCCATGAAAGGCTGTAACAAAACACAAAAAGTACAATAAAATTCTATCCTGACATAAAAAAAAAATTTAATTACTGAAGTTGAAGTGATTTGAAAAATTTAATAAATTTAATTGAAAATCTGCACCATAAATTAGGTAAGTAATTACCAAATATTACTTATTGTCATAACTTATATTGTTCTCGAGCAATATTGGTTTATCAGGAGTAAAAACTTGACTGCACAGACATGCAATTTGGTTACAAATATGTTAATGTAACAGTGTTTTCAGACAGGACAGTGAGAAGAAGTATGAAAACAAATCTGATCACACCTAAATTGCAGCCTAAAATTCTTATATTGAGAAAAGACAACTTTCGTATTCCAATTAACCACTTTATCTCGTGCTACACATTCATGAAACATTGTGACAATTTTAAAGGAATGTTGAATGCTTGCATCCCGCCACCAGTGAAGACACCTAACCTCTCCTGGAAAAGGACATGATGTACGAGTGCATGAGAAACCATGATTCAGAATACGAAGAAAGGTTTACTGTTTCACCAGTTCTATTCTTTATCAATTATGGTTAAAAAAGACTTCCAATCACAAAAAACGATGAGTATTGGACCTATGCTATGGTACTCATTTGAGTTGAACTTCTAACTCTATTAAACCTATTTCAATGAGTACTGAATGCTGTGAACAGAAGATTCTTGAAGAGATAATATTGGGTAAAGGAAAACTTGAGTGGAATCACAAAAGCTGAACACATACTTACTCCCTAGACAAAATTAGTTTGATTATCTCAACCATCACAATGTCAACATTCAAAACAAGTAGTAATGACAAAAGCTCTTGCATAGCAATCTGATGATAAACAAAGGAAACTACGACACAAAAATACTTCTGTATTGTGTTTTAAGCTGGTTAAAATTTAGATAGCCCCATGGAGTCAAAAATGTGTTGCTTCTTTGCCTAAAATAAAATACAACTTTTCAAAACAGATCTACAATAATTAACTGCAAATGATACACTCTACAGTTCATCAAGGCTTCAATAGTTACAATCTGTTTGCATCTGAGACATAAAAATGCTTAATAGAAAATCCAATTTCAGAGTGCACCTTTGAAGCCTGTGACTGGTCTACATAGTCTTGCTTGTGCAGTAGTTGTTGATAGCATGCATTGGAGCCCGACACATTTCTGAAAGATCCAACGAAATAAATTCGATAAGAACTACTGATTCGACTCCACTGCACACGAAGTGTTCTATGCTGCAAATTTGGTCGTACAAAAAGCACAACACTACATATTGACACAAAAGAACATCCCAGCAACACAAGTCAAGAAGTCTCATTCACAAAGTTCACATCCATGAAATCAGTGAGACAGCTCACAGCCAATGATATGGCAACCTGAAAATGTTTGTGAGGGATCAAAACTGCTCTCCACTCTTACCGCATTTCCAGATTTGGGGCACAAAACAGCAATGTTTTAGAGCATTATTATTCCCACACATGTGACTGAGGTTCACTAACGCATATCAGGTTACACAGATCATGAGAACTGGGAAAATCCACCAATGAGTAAGCAGAGGGCAAGTCATGCAAGAACACAGACACACTCAACATGCAAGTTGAACAGCACAAAGCAAGCGTACCAATTTAGCTTTCAGACAAGCAGTGTGGATGACAAGAGTTCCAACAAATATGAATGAGCTCAGACTCTCTGTACTCTCCTTTACAATTTGATTGAGCTGTTGGAATTTTACATTTCCACAGCTTTTGGTTTGACTCAAGGTGTATGTCAGTAATAATTTGTTTAGCATTCGCCAAATGAATAATACAATAAAATAAACATACATGCTATATGCAGGATTTCTAAATTTATTTCATGCTTAGAACTTAAGTCTATATATCCCACAACCAGACTATCAAAGAATCATACTTAGTAGAATGAACTCATACTGTCATTGCTAGAACTCATGCTGGTGAGTGTAATTGAACAAAACTCACCTGACTTGACATCATCTGGCTGTGAGGTGGAGGGGGCTGAGGGTGTTGAGGTGAGGGCTGAGAAGACGGATGTGTGGGGGGAGACGGCCTCATAGCCGAGTTCTGCAAAACACCACACTCGACCATTGCTAGCCACCCACATATGCCACATACACTGATGCTGAGATAGCCAGAACAAACTCAACCACCATTCCAAACAAAAAGCAATTTGGGAACTTAATTTTAACACATTGACACTCAAGCTGAGGAAAAACCAAAGAGGCTAATTGCACAGGTAAAATTATTGAAAGAAGAGTAGCACTTATGATATGATGCATTTGTTGCTTTTCAAGCAATAATCAGATGAAAAATAAAGCTCACACATACTCTGGATTGCATGTGTATTCTACAAAGGTAAAAACATAAAGCACTCATAACCACAAGAAACTGCTCTTTCAGCTCTTACTCAGGAATGGTTGATTGATAGCTTGTTAATCAGAAAGAATGGAAGTGAAATATAACATAACATATGGTTAGAACTGGTAGAGAAAATTCATGCAGGAAAAGGAAACGTTCTTGTGAGCCTGCTTGACCACATGCAAGAAACACATGATTTGGGGACCAAAGACACAGTACAAATACAGTACTACTCATCTAAAACTGGACCCTCCTTCACCAGTATCACCATCTAAAATAAAGGGTCACCGGAAATGAAGGCTGTAAACTCTACTACCTTCTGCTAAATTATTATTTTGCAGGAAATGTAATGCTAGTAATCAAGATTTGATGTGGATCAGGCCCCAATTAAACTGTAATACTTTAACTAAAAAGAATAAGGGGTTAACACCAATTAAATACCTCAATTCTGAACATTTCAGTCAAAAGTGATAATTCAAGGAGAGGGCATCTTTTATATTGGGATGTTAGAGTAGCAGTGACATATGAAAAATTTTGCAGGAAGAAAAGTGATTTCCAATTCAAGTGTATTCAGATTTGGTATTTTGTGCTAATTGATCCATTAATTTTTAATAATTTTTTTTTTTAAATATTGCATATGTTGAAGAAAACTATGATGCATGATGCTAATGTTGACACTAATGAAACTAGAAATAACTTAAGGGATTTGTGGCTAAGGAATATTTAAATATTGCGATAAAAACGATCACAACACACAGTGCAAAGAACTGACAAAGCACACAGGTCAGAAGCTTTAGGCATGTAAGGATCACACACACACACACACACAACTATTCAGTGACCTACGCCATTTCACTTCTAAAATTGTGCCTTATCCTATTATACAGCATGATAAAAATGAGCTGATAACAGTGAGTAATTTTTTTTTTAATATATGTATCCTGATAGAAATTGTAGAAAAAAATTTGTTATAAAATAGATTGATATTTTAAATTTTTGTGATAAAAAACATATCCAGAATATTGACTAAGAAGAACTTTATGAATGCATTCTGTTTAGTAAAGATGCCAAAATGCTGGTAAGATTAGATTATTTTCTTGACGTGCAAACAAGGCAAGGGAAGGCCACAATGCATCATGCATACAGCTTTCAGACTCAAAACGATATTTCAGAAGACTGCTTGTTGACAACAGAGCACAAACAGGGGTCAAATCTGTAAACAAATTTGAAGAAGGCACCAAAAGAACAACCTAAGAAATGGCATAAAACATACTGATGAACGTTGGCCCCCAAAATTTTAGTGCTAAGGCCACCCAACGTCTTTTTAACTATCCAGATTCACAATCACATATCCTGCAGCAGAGCCTAACACCTCTTTGACGACAAATCTGGAAAGAAACTTTCAACAGCCTAACAAATTTCAACTCCAGCCTAATAGCCTGTAAAGATATCCATAGAACACGCAAAATCCACAAGTCGTTACTTAATTACCAGACTCACCGGAAAAAAGCCGGGAGGCATGGGACCTCCTGGCATCCCATCATTAGGGGGCATCTGACCGAGGGGGCTTGGTGCTGGACCAGCATTCTGTAGATATCGAAAAGAAATAATCATTCATCACAAATTTCATCATCTACTGTCTTTATCACTGTTATTACTTACATGTGCGATGCCATTTACTCCATAACCAGAATTAACAAAACCCTGAAATATCACAAAGGGCATTTAAATTAACAATGGTTCACAAGTACAATAAGAGGAAGGGTACAGTACACTTTACAAAACTCACATAGTCGTGGAATGCCTTTGCTTCACTAGAGTGCTCACAAGTGTCTCTCCTCTCCGGCGCCGCGCAGTAAAGATCCCAAAAGACACTGAAACAAGTGAAAATCCCATGATGAATAGAAAATTAACATAACATAGATAAAACAGGTGTTTTGGTCATAAGGGAGGCAGTCTGGGCCCCTATTCCCCCCTGCGAGGTAGGAGGTAGGCAACACGGCCGATACATGGACACCCGAGTCGGAGGGTTGCCTACCTCACAGCCATCCTTCAAGTTCACGGAGGTGCCGCGGCCGGCTATAGCAGGTCAAGTCCGACGGGCCTACGGACGGGCGTATAATATGGACGGGAGTACGGACGGGCGTATAGTATGGACGGGAGTACGGACGGGAGTACGGACGGGAGTACGGACGGGAGTACGGACGGGAGTACGGACGGGAGTACGGACGGGCGTACGGACGGGCGTACGGACGGGCGTACGGACGGGCGTACGGACGGGCGTACGGACGGGCGTACGGACGGGCGTACGGACGGGCGTGCGGACGGGCGAACGGACAACCGGTGGGATGGACGGACCACAGGGCTTTGCCGGGCAGGGACTGTTGCGAGACTGTTGTCACTCGCTACACGCACTACCCCCAGCCCCCGCAGCCCGCCGCAGCCTCATCGCAGGGGCAAGGAGCAGTGCGGACAGACTTCGCGATTTTTAACTTGGCTTAGCGACAAAAATTAGTAACGTTTATTGTCCTAGGTCGTGCATGGGGGTGGTTTTCTTGGCACCGCGGTGGCGACTCAGCCGCGGGGTGACTTTGGGCGCGTCGGCCGTCGAGCGTGCTCGTGTGGTGCTGCCTCGCCGCGGAGAGCGGAGAGCACCCACCAGAGAGGCAATAAGAGGCAGACGCAGCCAGCGGAGCAGCGGAGCTGGAGCACAGCCTCCCCCCCAGGCCCCTGCGCCCGTTAGGCGCGCATTTCTTTCGGCGCCCAGGCTTTGCCTAGCAGCCCCGCCCCGCATAGGAGTTGCGGCTGCACCTCACCTTACCCGTCCTGCAGTGGATACGCAGCTTCCCCGGTGCAGCCAGCAGACTGATTCAGAAGAGCGCTCTTCTCAGTCTCAGTCACAGTCAGAGTCACAGTCAGAGTCACAGTCAGAGTCAGAGTCACAGTCAGAGTCACAGTCAGAGTCAGAGTCACAGTCAGAGTCACAGTCAGAGTCACAGTCAGAGTCACAGTCAGAGTCACAGTCAGCGTCACGGTCAGCGTCACGGTCAGCGTCACGGTCAGCGTCACAGTCAGCGTCACAGTCAGCGTCACAGTCAGCGTCACAGTCAGCGTCACAGTCAGAGTCACAGTCAGAGTCACAGTCAGAGTCACAGTCAGAGTCACAGTCAGAGTCACAGTCACAGTCAGAGTCACAGTCACAGTCAGAGTCACAGTCAGAGTCACAGTCAGAGTCACAGTCAGAGTCAGAGTCAGAGTCACAGTCAGAGTCACAGTCAGAGTCACAGTCAGAGTCACAGTCAGAGTCACAGTCACAGTCACAGTCACAGTCACAGTCACAGTCAGAGTCACAGTCAGAGTCACAGTCAGAGTCACAGTCAGAGTCACAGTCAGAGTCACAGTCAGAGTCACAGTCAGAGTCACAGTCAGAGTCACAGTCAGAGTCACAGTCAGAGTCACAGTCAGAGTCACAGTCAGAGTCACAGTCAGAGTCACAGTCAGAGTCACAGTCAGAGTCACAGTCAGAGTCACAGTCAGAGTCACAGTCAGAGTCAGTCTCTCTCTCTCTCTCTCTCTCTCTCTCTCTCTCTCTCTCTCTCTCTCTCTCTCTCTCTCTCTCTCGCACCTACACGGCGCAAGCCATGGGTGTGTGTGCGTGTGTGGGAGAGAGACAACCGTCTGATTCCGAACACTATACCACCGCTCTCGCACCTCTGTCCTTGTCGCACACACACACAGGGCCCTGCCAACTGAAACATTATAGGACGCCGCGATCGCGACAGGTGCGACAAGGACGGAGATCCGAGAGCGCTGCGCTCTTCTGAATCTGTCTGCAGACACGATTCCGAAACTCGTTCTCGCGCTTCCGTCCTTGTCGCACTCAATGGGCCCCGCCATCCGGAACATAGAGCACCGCCATCAGCATGACAAGGTCGGAGGCAGGAGAGCGATCTTTGGAATCAGTCCTCAGGGCGCGGGGCGGAGTGGTGTGGCGGCCGTGAGAGCAGGGACCGGGGTCACCACGACGACATCGCGGGCCCAGTTCTGCCGGTATGAATAAGTCCCGCTGGCTGCCGACTGATTCTGAACATCGCTCTCATCTCTCCGTCCTTGTCGCACCTACAGCGGTGCCCTACGCTGGGCATGGTAGTGCTCCATGAGTGCGACGAGGACAGAGGTATGAATCGCTCGGCTGGAGAGACGCGAGGCGCCACCGCAGAGCCGGACAAGGGGCGCCCCCCAGCCCAGGAGGCCCAGGGTCGTGGCGCGGGGTGGGCACGTGACGTCAGAGCCGGGCCCGGCCCGGCCCGGCCCCGCCAGGGGAGCTAGCAGGGGATGTAAAATACAAGAGGGGGAGAGGGGCTGCCCTGCCCGGCCCTGCCGCCACCTACTGTGTCGTGGCCTCGGGGAGGAGGGACTTGTTCTGGCTGGAGCTCCTCCGTGACGAGGCGTAGGTGGGGGGAGGGGGAAGGGGAGGGGGGGGGGGTGCACAAGGTGACGTGACGGTCAACTGACAGGAGCGCCTCACACTGCTCTCTAAGAAAGGGTTCCGGCTGAGAGTCTTCGTCAGACTGACAGAGTCCTGCTGAGACTGTCTTCGTCAGACTGACAGTTCTGCTGACAGTCTTCGTCAAAATGACAGTCCTGCTGACAGACCTCGTCAGACTGACAGTCCTGCTGACAGTCTTCGTCAGACTGACAGTCCCGCTGACAGACCTCGTCAGACTGACAGTCCTGCTGACAGTCTTCGTCAGACCGACAGTCCTGCTGACAGACTTCGTCAGACTGACAGTCCTGCTGACAGACTACGTCAGACTGACAGTCCTGCTGACGAGCGCAGGACGCGGCTGCATCCAGGGCGTTACCCATCCGCGCAGGTCGGACGCCAGGACGGCGTCGAGGAGAGGGAGGAAAAGAGAGGGAGAGGGTAAGAAGAGAGAGAGAGAGAGTGATATGAGGATTCGCGACGGGGAAAGCGAGAGGGGGCGGGAGGGGAGGGCGTCAGGTCGATCGGTGAAGAGAGCGGCGGCAGGGAGGGGCAGGGGTGGGTGGGCAGGGAGAGAATAAAGTGAAGGGGGAAAAAAGGAAAGAAAAAAAAACGGGGACCAGGAGCAAGCGAAGAAAAAGAAAAGACTGTGAGAAAGAGAGGGAGTGCGATAGTAATAAAAGGAGAGGCAAGAGGACGCGATAGAACTCTGCGAGCGTGGTGGGGCGGGGTTCGGTGGGGTGGGGTGGGTCCGAGTGCATAATGCATATGCATCCCTCCCTCAGCGGGGGTGTTGCGGGCGGGGCGGGGCGGGGCGGGGCGGGGCACAGAGGCGGTACGTCTAGCTGCGGTCTCTCTAGGGAAGGCCGGATATCTCTCTACGCCAGCGGCTGCCGCAGGGTCGTGCCGGCACCGGGCCGGACGGCCCAGGGAAATGGGTTTGAAAGCCGACCGGACCGGCCAGCCGGAAAGTTAGCCAGGCAGGCAGGCAGGCACGCGGAGCGACGGTGCAGTGCAGTGCGCAGCGAGAAGAGAAATCTCGAGCCGCGCCCCGCCTCGCCCCGCCCGGCCCAGCCCCATCCAGTGCACCGCTGAGGATCTACTTGCAGCACGGCAGCACAGCAGGCCGCTTTCTTATCCTCCAGACGGTCCATGGAGGAAGGGAGGGCGGAGGCGGAGCAGGGTGTCAGAGGTGGATCTGTCTACTGCTGCCGTGCGCTCGTGCGGGACACCTCTGAGACACCCGCGCTGCACGACGCGGTCCAGCAGGTGGGCGTTCTGTCGAGCACCGCGACGCTCGCGGGGCGGGACACCTCTGAGACACCCACCGCACGACGCGTTCCGGCAGGTGGACGTCCTGTCGAGCACCGCGACGCTCGCGAGGCGGGACACCTCTGAGACACCCACCGCACGGGCGCGGTCCAGCAGGTGGACGTCCTGTCGAACTCCACGGGACATCCATTGCACGACAGAGTCCCGCCAGCAGCTCGCTTCAGTTCACCCTCGATTGAAGAGCCCCGCCCGCGAGCTATTTCTAGCTGGAGGTGCAGTGCAAGTTCCTGACGGGACGTCTCTGCGGTGTTCCTCGAGGTGTTCCCCGTTCCCCGTCCGTTGCCCCGCGGGGAGATATCAACGCAGCACGGCGAGCGTCCTGGAACCGCTATACTCGCCGCACTTCACGGTGCACCGATCTACGGAGTCAGGACCGGGGGGGCCTACTCGTCGTAGGAGCTGAGGAGGAGGGAGTTGGGCGGGGCGGTGGAACGGTCTAGGACGGCGTACCGACAGGCCCGGCGGGCCAGAGCGCGGGGCGTGGCGTGGCGGAGACACCTTGCCGAGTTGGCACCGCGGCAACGTGGCGGGACGTGGCGTGGCGTAGCGTGGCGAGGCGCGGCGTAGCGTGCCTTGCAGTAGAATCACCTGGAGAAGTCCTGGCCTCCGCCCCACCCCACCCCACCCCACCCCACCCCACCTCCTCGCCCCGCCCCGCCCCGCCCCGCGCCCGGGTACCGACCGGGTACACCGCGAGTGCCCGCCCGACGAGCGAGCAAGCGAGCAGGCGCCTAGGACGCCACCGCGCCCCGCCCCGCCCGGCCCCACCCCGCAGCCGTCATCCGGTCCCAAGCCACCAACACCACGGTGCTGGTGCACCCGGCCGTCTCATTCCGAAAAGATCGCTCTCGCGCCTCCGTCCTTGTTGCGCGCATGGCGCCCTGCCATCTCCACCATAGCGCACCCCCCGAGGGGTCAACCACTTAGATATTCCATGTACACACTGAAAAATATTCCAAAATATTCCAGATATTCCACAAAAAATTAGACAAATATTCCACATATTCCAAAAATATTCCAGATAATCCAAAAAATATTTCAGATACTCGCAACATATTCCAGATATTCCCAAAAATATTCCAGAGATCCTTCAAATATTCCAGATATTCCATGTACACCAAAATTCTGAGTGGTCGACCCCTCGGCACCCCCAAAGGTGTGATGAGCACGAGGGGGAATTCACTTCCGTAATACACTGTACACCTGATCCATGTATTACGGTGTAATACCCGTAATGTAATACCGAAAAACACGAAAATATGCCCTTCATTGATCAAATGTTCTGCGTAATACAGCTGTAATACCGTGTAATACCGAGTAGTCTGTACAAGATTTTTCAATGTGCATTCCCCCTCGGATGAGCACAGCGCAGGAGGTTACCAGAGGGATCCTCCTGTGAGTCAGGCGGCTAGGTGCACGAGGCGTCCAACGCGTATGTACCCGCCCGAACCCCTTTCTCGTTTTTCGCGTGTAAACTCGCGTGATCGGCCTGCAGGCTTCCCGTGCGAGGACCGGACCGGCCATGCTACTCCCCGCCCCGCCTGCAGTGTGCAGCCGTCCGAATCCGAACATCGCTCTCGCTCCTTCGTCCTTGTCGCACTCACGGGGCCCTGCCACGGCTCCGCCACAGGTGCGACAAAGACGGAGGCACGAGAGCGATGTTCTGAACCGGACGGCAGGTGCACCACTGGTGCACCAGCGCCCCCACCTCCTTTAATACGCGGTGCACCGCCCTTGCGACTGTCATAAAATACCAAGGCCGCCCAGCCCAGCCCAGCTCGAAGCAGAGCAAGCATAGGCACCCTGAGGATCGCTCTCCCACCTCCGTCCTTGTCGCACCTAAGGCGGGCGCTCCATGTTGGGCATGGCAGTGCCCACGAGTGCGACGAGGACAGAGGCACTGGCCCGGGGCCCGGCCGGGGATATATGCAGAACTCAGAGCGGCCAGCAAAAAGAGTTGGCAGCAGCAGAAACCCACAGATATCTTGGAATCGACGTGCGCTTTTAAAAAAAGAGGCCTGCGTATGTGATGACGTTTGGGGTAGGTGGTCAGGGGAGCGAAGGGGACGGTCCGGTCAAGTTACATGTCCAGTCGGCGTGGCCAAGGCGGCAGCGCGGTGTAAGGCAACACTCAAGCAGAGGAGGCCCCCACCCACCCCCACCCCGCCCTGCCCACTTATTCCGAAAAGCGCTCTCCTCGCCTCGTCTCACTCCCACCTGTACGGCGCACACCATGAGTGCGAGAGAGACAGAGCGAGGGGAGCGCTCCACAGCTATAGTCTCGTCTCGTCGGCGACGCAGGCGCCAATCAAGACGGAAGGCCTGGCTCGCAGTGCCCGTCCCGGCGCGGGGCAACGGCCGGAGGGAACACCGAGCAACGCCACCGGCCACGGCTTCACGGAAGACGTCGAGAAGAAAAAAAATTGATTTTACTGTCCAGTTTTTGATTTAAAAAAAAAAAAAAAAAGACGAAAAAGGTCTCGAGGCGCCGTAACGTTTCTAAAAAACAAACACCCCCACGAGGGAATTTTGGTTTCGTAGACTTTAACCTAACATGGAATGACTTCGAGTGATGAATCATTGTACTTACCACCACCATGAATGTAGAAATCCAGGGGGTTCTCCTAATGTTATATTTTTCTCCCATCTTATCTGCAAGCAAAAGAGCAAAAACTTGTTAACACTCCAGGCAGCAGGAAAGGAAAAGAAACATTCCCGACAGCAATGCCTCGGCCGAGGGGGTGACTTCTCAAACAAAATGTGAACACTGAATTGTTTTAATTTAAGAAATGACTTTTCTTATGACTTTAAGGAAAATTTCTGTCACTTTGATAAATTATAACCTTTTAACCCCATTTCCGTTTTCCGTTCATTTTTCTCGATTTTTTTTTCTCAATTTTATTTTAATTTTCAATGATGGGGGGGGGTTGATTTTTCGAAGTGATACCCCCTCAACCTCGGCCCTAGTTTCCTTCAGCGGCGAGAGGGATACCTTGAGGGGGCGGCGAGGGGCGGGGCCGCCCAGGCCGCAAGGCGCCTGCCTCGAGTGCCGCAGTTTGGCTTTATCCTTTGACCCGCCAGTTGCGGTACAGTTGGAAGAAAGCGGGGCAGGCAGGCCGTAGTGACCGGGAGGGAGAGGGTGGGAGGGGGGAGCGTTGGCGGGACAGACAGAGCTCTGCCCGGCCGCGGCCCCAGCAACACCACGACACGTGCCGCTACTCGCGATAGGGCCGGCCGGGCCGGGGCACAGGCACGACGTTCAGCTGAGAAATACAGTCAGTGCAGGACCGACGCAGGCGAGGGAAGGGGGGATATCACTTCAAAAAGTCATTGTACGCTCCCCCAAAAAATCAAGACGAAAGTTACTGAAAAACAAGAAAAATTTTCGAGGAATCGAGAACAAATGAATGGAAAAAAAAACTGCTGAAAACAAATGAAAAAAGTCAGAAATAATGAGAAAAAAATCTAAATTTATAAAAGAGTGTCAGAAATTTTCATTATTCTCTTAAAATGTCGAAAGAAAAATCAAAACAAAAACCAAAGGAAAAAAAGGGCAGGGCAGGGCGCGCGGGGCGGAGCAGGGTAGGCCATGGCAAGGCTAGAGAGTCTGAAAGGACAGTCTCTCTGCCACACCAGCACGATAAACGATAATCTCGGAATCCAAGAGCACACCTCGGTTTTGGGTGCCCTGTCATTTAAGAGAGAGAAAAGCACAGCTCCACATAAAATCGAAATGCGCTCTCGGACTCAGAGACTTTTGTTTACCGTGTGGTGTACCGGATATCGACGGTCGGCCAGGTCATTTCCCGCCGACTCCGAAGTTAAGGGGTTGAAGCGCAGGCGCCCGCCCCGCCCCGCCCCGCCCCGCCCCGCCCCGCCCCCACCCCAGGTGGCTCGGCGTGACGCAGGGGTGTCGCCCCGCCCCGCCCGTTAGTCTGCGCGTCCACAAGGAAAAGGGTCGACAGTCCGATCCATAGCGGACTCGTTCCATTTTTCATCGCACGTTGTGGCAGAGCCACGGCCGCGACGCAGCTCGGCGCAGCTCGGCGCAGCTCAGCTAAACACGCCGCACACCTCGGCCGTGCATGCATCATCAATGTTTGACACACGTACAACTGTCCGACAGAGAGGGAGGGAGAGGCAGAGGGAGGGAGAGGGAGGGAGAGGGAGAGGGAGAGGGAAAGGGAGGGAGGGAGAGGGAGGGAGAGGCAGAGGGAGGGAGAGGGAGGAAAGCTCACGGCGCCCGACGGCGACAGTGACTAGGCACGTCACCACGGACACCGGCACGGACACCGGCACGGACACCGGCTGACGCGGTGGCAGCAGAGCGCATGGAGCGACTGCGTTCAAAGCTAAACTTAGGTGGACATCATCATCGGAGTTGTCCTTAATTCAAACGCATCGTGCCAACGACCCTCGCCAGGAATACGTAAACACGGCATTCTTCAGGACGCCGACTGGGGCTCCAACCCGATACGGCAATACAGTCGGAAAGTTTAATTTCTTAGGGAGGCGTTGAAAGGGAGGGTGCGGCGTGCGCAGCGCAGGAGAGTAGTACTACGGGGCCCGATACTCGTAGTGCGGGGTAAAGGGGAGCTGGGGTACAGGGGAGCTGGGGCTGGGGTACTGTACTGCAGGGTGATTCTGAACAGCATTACGCAGTCTCCTTATGGCCGAGTCCCACGAGTGCAACAAGGACAGAGGGACGAACACCCTACAGGGGTACAGGGGAGCTGGGGAGCTAGGGTACACGGGTGCGGGTTGCTGCGATTGCTGCAGGGCAGGGTGCAGGCGTTCTGGGTCTGGGCAACAGATACAACGTCAGGGGAGCGGCGGCCAAGCAAGCACCGCTGGCTGCGTTCAGAACATCGCTCCCATATGCCTCCGTCCTTGTCGCACTCACGAAGGTGTCTTGTCTAGGGGGATGGGGTTGCTCCATGAGTGAGACAAGGACAGCGGGCGGGCCGGCTGGAGCAGAGGGCCTAACAGAAACAGCTTGGCGGAGCGGAGCAACGGGCCGGCCGGCACTTCAGCGATAAAGTTGCAGCCAGGCATTGGGGTGGGGAGGAGTCAATGGGACCGAGCACATGCCCGCACGTGTCCAAGATTGACACGGAGATCAGCAGGCTGAGGAGAATTGGGAGGGGGGGGGGCGTGAAAAGAGAAGACGAGGCTAGGGGGTGGTGGGGCGGGGACATGGCAGTCGGACTGGGAAGACAGTTCCGGGAGAGGGGGAAGGGGGCAGGGGGGACGAGAGCGCCGGGGAGAGGGGGTGGGGAACGGCGGAGCTCTCGCGGCGTAGATGGAAAGGCACGGCACGGCCGCGGGGATGTCAGGCGGAGGGAGTTGGAAGAGAGGGGGGGGGGAGGTGTGGGTGTTGGAAGAGGGTGGGGAGAGGTGAGGGAGACACGAGGCGGCGGGGTGCGGGAGCAGTGGTGGCACTGGAGGAGGACGTCGTTGCGGGGTCCTGCTTGGCGAGCACCGCGTCGACGCGGCGCCCCGGGTCCCGGGTCGCGGGCCGGCCGCCAGCCTGTACGGCGTACACACAGCACAGCGAGCACGAGCACGAGCACGGCCGGGGCCGGGGCCGGGCCCACCCCGCACGGCGCAGCACCGCGCAGCACCGCGCAGCTCGCTAACGCCCGCAAAAATCAATACCCCCTCCGTACAGGCAGCGCCGCGCCGCGCCGCGCCACCCGCCTCGCCCTCCAGCTCCCCGCCGCGCCGCGCCGCGCCTGCAGCTCACCCCCGCCACGCCCCGCCACGCCGGCTGGCGGAAGGTGCGGAGGCTAGCGTGCTGGGGGCGGGGCGGGGCGGGGCGGGGCGGGGAGAACAGGGGTGGTGCCTCACGTCAGCAGCCACCCTCCCGTCAACCTCCTCCTCCTCCTCCTCCTCCAGACTTGACGCGAGGCCGCAGGGGGGCGAGCGCGGCGCGGTAGAGCATCCCGCCAACCTACGCTCCCCCCCCCCCCTCTCCTCGTCCTGCGAAAGGGTTGCCGCACCGGTCCCAGACACGAGCAGAGCCGACCAGCCAAAGTTGAACAAAGTTTGCGCGACGCGACAGTCAGACACGCGCTGGGGATGCCGCCTACCCCCGCCCGGGCCCCCGTCCAGGCCCCCGTCCGGGCCCCCGCCCCTCCGGCCGGTGACTCACAGTCGGCGGGGTGCTCTTCCTGTCCCCCTAGCCGCCCGGCCCGGCCTGGCCCGGCCCCAGCAAGGCGATTCCGAACACCGTTCTGTAGTGCCCTCGCTCTTGCACCTTATGGCCGTGCCCCATGAGTGTAACAAGGACAGAAAGACGAAACCAACTGTGCGGAATCACCCTACAGACTCCACGACGGGCAGCTCGCTACCCTCGGCCTTGGCCCCCTATGCTCGACTTGAGGCCGCCACGGTCACCGCCATTAGTTTAAAAACCTACTGAATAATCCAAGCGGACGGCGGCGCGGCCCCGGGGGGACGACACCGAACAGGTGATGGGCGCCGCCTTGCCCTGAGCGTTACCGCGGCCTTGTCACCCCCGGTCACCCGTCTCGGGACCAAGGGGTTCGTACTCCAAGAGTGGTGTGTCGACTCTCGGAATCGTATTACCAGCAGCAGTCGTGATCAACTCGGAGATAAAAGTCCAAACGAAAACGGAAAGGACAATACTAACATACCGCGACGGTAGATGTATCATCCCGCAAAAGCAAAGCCTAAAACGTTTATCCGTTTGTCCTTCAACGGCGTTTTACATACCCTCGTGCGGCGTAATGAGTGTCACCGGTCACTGGGGGCAGGGAGTCACGGCGTGTTCGACCCGGAGAGGTGAGGATGACCCGGGCCACGCGCGCCCCCGAGGTCATCGGCGACCTCCCCAGAACCGCGGGCCGGGCCGGGCCGGGCACGGGGCCGCCGTCATCGAGCGTCACCTGCGTCGCCCGCCCGCGCGCGCGCACCCTCTCAGTCGGGTGATTTGGCACAGTGGTTCCGCCTCGCTGTCCTTGTCGCACTCATGGGGCACGCGGCACGCGGCCACAAGGAGCAGAGGACACTGATAATCGCTGTTGGGAGACTCGGAATCACCCTGCTGCAGGTGCGTGTCGGTCTTCTAGCGAGCGCCCCGCCCCGTCACCACCATACGCCGGGCAGGGGATGTCCCTCCAGACCAAGGAGGAAACAACTCTGAAATTTTTGTACAATTTGTAATTCAGAAAAATTCAGAGAAAAGAGAAAAAAATCAGGAAATTCGGGAAAACTCAGGAAAATTCACAAAATCTTTTTCGAAAAATTCAAGCAAAAATTGCAAAAACGTAAATTCAACCAAATTTTACAAAAATTCAAAAAGTACGCCACACATCAGAGTTAGAGTTGTTTCCTCTTCTTTGTACGTCTCGTGTGCAGGCGCCGCACTGCTCTTTCTCTCTCTTGCTCCTTGTGCCCGTTCCCCATGAGTGCGATAAGAACAGAGACGACACTGCTGTGTAGCGGAATCACCCTAAAGGGCCCTGGGCACACCACGACGAGGTCACAGAACTCACTCACAGGCCCTGACGTGATCACAACCCCGCACGCACCACCCAATCGGAAGTAGCTCCACTATCTACGGTGGCATTTAATTTTTCCCGATAGCCTCACGCAGTTTCGAGTGCAAAGAGCCCACCGTGAATCGATGTAGGGTTGCATCGGATTTCCAATGTTACACTTTCCTGACATTTCCCTGACAAAACTGATATCTTTTCATGACGTGAATCTCCTGGCCGATCTACCACAAACTTGAGCTTGAGGGACTCTGAGTCGGACCGACCGTCTCACGGACGGCTATAGGTATCCATTGGTCACGAAGCTCATTTTCCTGGCATATTCTTGACAGAATTTTAAAATCTTGGCAATTTTTCTGATTTTTCAGACAGAATTTTAAAATCCTGGCGGCAATCCTACGGATGGAAATTCGTCAAATCCTCAGAAAGACCAGACCAGACCGGACGGCCAGAGGAATGCACCGGGCAGCCGGGTACCGAACGAACGGCAACGGCTGTCGATACCCGGCGGGCGGGGAGCCACGCCGCACAGCGCCGGCCCCCCCAGGGGGGGGGGGGGGGGTCGGGGGGCCCAAGTCAGTGCAGAGGGCGGGGGGCGGGAGAGAGCAGGCAGGGGGGCGGGGGGGTCAGACAAAGAAAAACTAGTACGAAAATAAACACTGGAAGACAAACAGGTTTTGGAGGCCGGCAAGCAACGACCCGGCGGAGCGGTGCGGTGCGGTGGGCGGCCCGGGAGGACGGACGGAAGGCCCGGGCGGGGCGGGGCGGGGCGGGGCGGGGCGGGGCGGGGCGGGGCGGGGCGGGGCCGAGGAGGTCGGACTGACAGGAGGTCGCCGAGCCGAGCCGAGCCGGCCGGTGAGGCGTGCCAGACTGTGACGCGCGGAGCCGAGCTCCCATTGCGGCGCGACGAGCGGGGCCCAGGGTCACCTGCAGGACGTCGGAGATGGTACCCGTTCAAATCCCCACCAAATTGTCGGTGGAGTAGCCGCAGCCGGCCAGGGCAGCGGAGGGCTCCCCGCCCGGGCCCGGCCCGTGTCGGCGTTGCCGCTCCGCATCGACCCGATCTACAGGTACACGCTTCCCGTATGACCCGCCGCGGCGGGCCGCTGGCCCCAGCGGGCAGGAGCGGGCAGGAGGATGACTCGAGCATGAGGGGGATCTTGTCCTGCAGGACGGTCCCGCCGCACCGCGCGTGTGGGAGGGAACAAGAGCACGAGCGCGCTGTGATGATCCCATTCGTGCCGGCCCGGCTGGTGCTGGTACACGGACAGACAGATGGATGTATGGATGGATAGATTCACGTCAAGCTTCACGCACACAACCTGCGGGACCCTGCAGAACCCTGGCGGTGGAGGGGGGAGGGGGGAAGGGGGCGGCCGCGCTCGCCGCGCCGACGTGACAACGCCGCGCCGCAGCCCAGCCCAGCCCAACCCGCAGCCGGCCCGGCCCGGCCCGGCCCGGCACGGCCTCAGCCGGCTTGTTTAGAAGAGTGCACAAGGAGGAGGGCGAGGAGGGCTCGGGAGTGGGGGGGCCGGGCCGGGCCGGGCCGGGCCGGGCCACACCGCGGCTAGAGCCGAGCAGAGCGGATCGGAGCGCGAGCGCGCTTCGGCGCGGAGCAGGGAAGGGCAGGGCAGGGCACTGCGAGCCACCCCCTCCCGCCTCGGCGCGAAAATGGGCGTAAGGAGAGGGGCTGGCGAAGGGGAGGCAGCGGGGGGTGGGGGTGGGTACGGTCGACGAGGGGTTGAGGTACGCGCAGGGGTGGGGGGCTCCGTGTCCTGATGGGGCAGCCAGGCCCGGGACGAACGAGCGGGCGGGCGCAACGAGCGACCCCCCCGGACGCCTTCGTCCGGCAGGGCTACTCGTCGACGATAGCCGTCACCAATGGAACACCCGGCCTCGGCCTCGGGGATTGGCACGGTATGCCGCCCTGGCCTCTTTCCCTGGCAGAGGTTCACGCTGAGAGGATGGCACGGCCCGCGCCCGGCCCGGCCCGCACTCAAAAGCACCGAGCACCGCCACGAGTACGGCTGCTGCGGGGGCGGGGTGGCGCGGCGGGGCGGGGCGGGGTGGGGCGGGGCGGGGCGGGGACCTGCGACTTGGCATCACCGCGGCTGCTCTGCTCCGCGCCTCCCCGCCCCACCTCTCTGGACCGTGCCCTGCCGGTGCCGCCCCGCCCCGCCCCGCCCCGCACACCTCCACCGTTTTCCTCCCCGCTCCATACTCCTGATGCTCCTCCTGGTCCACCGGCAGCCCGCGAGGAGGCACTACACTACCGCGGCTACCCGCAGCCCACCACAAGCAAAAGCGCCCGAGGAGTGTCATAATGTATAAATCGTTTTCAAAAAATCCAGGGCGGCCTTCCCGCCCCTCCACTGTTGCGTGGATGCGCAGCGCGCACCTCGCAGGGGCGGGAAGGCCGTCAGGGACTTGAGGAGCGCGACGAGGAACGGCGGTGCCAGGATGCCACCCGAGGCTGACGTCAAAGCTGGCGCTCTCGTGACGATGGTTTCGATTCGTAATGAGATGCCAATATGGCATCGATGCGACGGATTTCTGATCGGCTTGATTAAGCGAGCGGGGTCGGGGTGGCGTGGAGCGGCGGGGCGGGGCGGCCGCGCGGGTTGGATCCCTGACCTGCGCCAACGGTTCGCGTTCTGGCGGGAAGATGAAGACGCCGTTGAAAAGACTTACCTCTGATAAGAAGGTCTGTGCAGCCTTTTGAGCTCCTACATGTAATAAGTACTCGTAGACGTATAACGCTAACCTGAAACAGAAAACGCAAGGGTTAGACCAGCGTCGTGGGGGCGACAGGCCAGCGAAAAATCGCGGTTGCGCGACACCTTTATCTGTTATCAGTTCGGTGATTAGGTAAAAGGGCCCGGGCTATGTACACAATAAGAGTGCCGTGCCTGGCCGTGCCGTGGCGCGGGGGCGGGGGAGAAGGGGTGCAAGAGAGAAGGAGATAACACTGACACCTCACCTCCCAGCAGAGCAGCTGTTCGCTGACGCAAGTGCGCGCCTTGCGTTACGGAAACAGCGAAGCTTACACCGACACCGCGCACTGACAGCTGCGGGCAGTGCAGGCTGTGCTATGCAGCCACCACGCCGCTGCTACTCAGGCTGGCAAATCAGCTGACTACTGTTTACCAGCGTGCGGGCCTGCCCCAGCCCGACCTGCCCTGGGTCAATGAGTGAGGCAGATGCACCGCTCGGCCTGGGGCGGGGCTCGGGGCCCTCGGGGCTGATCACTGCGAGGGAATGACACCCCTGACTAGGGAAGTGGGCCGATTCACGGGGCCTTACTATGGCGTTCGGTGCCTATTGCCTGCACGTACACATGAGGGATTTCAAGTGCGAGGGTAAGCACGTTGATCTGTCATGTCCGAGGGAATGGATATATACATAGAAAATGTGTGTAGTGACTTAAAATCCCACAATGTCAAAAGTTCAAAAAAAAAGTTCCAAAATTTTTAACCTATTAAGAGATAATTTTCAATTGGGACTATATAGTCATAGTGTGAACTAATAAAGCACTTACTGTCAAGATAACTATGGGATGGGGCAAGTTATGCAAAAAAAGAAAGAAAGAAAATAGGATGTAAAATAAAGATAAGCAAAAATTTTGACTTATATGTCACAAGTTTCCATGTATTGTTATTATTTAAAAAAAAAAATATACATTACGGTAACTCGATTTAAATTAAAGCACTTTCGAGTGATAACAGAAAACTTCAGATATCTCCCCACTAAAAAGAGAACTTAATGTGTAAACCCCAGCAACAGCACAAAATGACTTAATATCGTGTAAGAGACGAATTTCGACCGAACGGAGATGCAGAACGCGAGGAGATTACGACAGTGATTGAAAGTTGCTCAGACCATCGCAAACTTTGAATGAAATCTTGTGAGAGACCATTTCCTAGCCCTTGACGCACAGCACGGCACTTTGAGGTTAGGTGTCCGGATACGTCTTCTGGCGTCACTCGAGCACAAGCCGGCTGCCTCACGGTCGGCAGCCCATTCATTCACACATAATTTCACGGTACGCTCTCTTGCCGCTTAATCCGCAACTCTTGTCTCTCACTGGATCACTGCACCACACACCACATCCACGACACAGCCAAGGCATCGCGAAATCGTCGGGTGTTCTACACGATCATTGCAGAACCCAAACAAAACACTCGCCATTGGTTCCCGACGCGGAACTCCTCCGCTCGCGGGGAAAAAACTTACTTTTCTCGTGCTTGGGCATCCGAGGGCACTGTAGACCCTTTTCCTTTCGCGTACATGGTTCGTCGCGTCTATCACACACTTGTCAGACAACCAAGACCGATATCGCTCGCGACATGAAGCATGGCAACGTTAGACTACTTGTCAAACACCAAACTCCCGTACGGCTGCGGCTCATCTGGCACGGCGGAGCACAGCGGGGGCAGAGCCAGGCAGAGCGCGCAGCGGACAGGATCGTCGAGCCGAGCCGTGCCGCGCCGCGCCTCCGCTCGGCTCAAGTTTGCGCAAGGGAATAAAGAGAAGAAGGAGAGGAACAAGAAAATTGCCGCTCGCCATTGGCTGGGCCGCTCGGCTTGGCTGTTCCCGCCGCGCGACCCACTCCCCGTCCTGGAGTCTCTGCAGTCGCGGGGTATACGCATACGCTGCCCTGGACCTCGTCCTCGGTCGTAGGGCGGAGTGGTTTTTGAGAAATTGTAAGAAACTGACGAAGGTTTTGTAGCAGATTCGGGAAACGACGCGTTAGCAGTGTTTCTCCAGGACTATCCAAATTAGCTTCAATCAGGCCGTGCATGCCGGTGAGGCAGGACAGCACGGGAGCAGCGGTGCTTCGTGCTGCAGCGTGGAGTAGTGACGAGTCTGGGGAGTCAGCGCGCTGCGTGTATCAGCCGCTCGAGGTAAAACGGCGGCAATTTGAATGAAACGGAATTTCGACCAGATACAGGAGGTGACACAGCACAGCCACCGAATAACGCCCACTTCTGTGAGTGAGAAATCCATTAATGAAAGCGTACTGGTGATTTTAATGGGGAAAATTCAAACTTTACATTAAGAACCTCCCAGAAAAATTACTGAAAAATACATCCTGTGGAATTTCTCTAACCTCACATAAGGGGAAGCAAGAATCAATAAGTTTCTGGTTGGCCAGCCATGAAATAGCGTTCCACAATAATAGGGCCCAGATCCTTGATTAATTTACTATCACGTTGGCCTACCAGTTGCTTAGAAGCACGTCATAAAATCGTGCATTTTATTTGAACTGGTAGACAAGCCACTTTGCCGCGGTGGGAGGGGGCGAGGGTGTGTGGTGGGGGTCTACAGAAAAAATATAACCTCTGCCATTCGCGAGGTTCGCTTCACCGGCCCACCCATTTGGTTTTGACCAAACAAAAAGCGTTGACAGTTCGAGGTACTAATAAACCATAGTGCACGGTGACTTACGACCGGACATGCAAAAAGGTATTACAATTATTTCAATGTCATCTGTACTTTCAGATACGTAAAAGGGTTAGTCCAACTCAACTATTTTCAAGTTCAACTCTTATCGGCTGCATGACGGGATGGACCATTTCATGGGAAGATTTCTTGTCCAACATGGTAGATTTCATGGCTCTTTCAGACGAAATTGGCGATAGTTGGATGTGGCAGGGTGACAAGGTATTGTACGAGTCCACAACAAAAGCAGCGCCGTCTGTTACGTCTTAAGACAACACAAAGAAAAGCACCCTACACATTAAAATTATTATGATTTTTTTTAAAACCACTCTTATTCAAGTTGTGATTTCCAAACATTCTTCCAGAAAATTTTAGGAGGTGCTTACTTGATGAAGAAAGTCAAGCTTCAAATGCCTAGAACTTTTGATCACCACGAAGAGGATTGTAAAATTGAACATCATGAGTACATGCACTTACAAGATATTCAAGTATGAGCGCTTTGCACCATGGCAAATCTTTTAGTCTAGCAAGTAACTGATATTACAGTATATCTTTCAGGAAACAGAAAATATTCTTGTTCATCCGCAAACTTATACAGAATGCATTTGGGAATATCATATATTGTACAGCATCAGTTACGCTTCTCCTGTCCTATACTTCAATGCTTTTTTTAATGGTAAGTGAAAAGAAACCTTTTATTTTTTAAACTTTTGAATTATTATTCAAGGAAAGCACTTCTTTCTAGATGGTAGATTACTGCCCTTGGAAGCATTATGGAATGGAAGTGGATCTGAAAATCAAGTATTAAAACACATGCGGTGGGAGGCACTTTCTCAGCAAGTAAGATGAAGTTTCAATGGAATTAAAATACATGTACACAAGGTAATAATTTTGGAATTTGCAAACTTAGGAGCATCCCATTCTCAGAAGACCATTTTACCAACTGCATCCTTGTAAAACAGCAGAATTCTTAAGCCATCATAAGGGTTCAAGGCAAGTCTAAAAAGTTAATACCTATACCTCTGATTTTCAGCTTGCTTAAAATGTTTGTTCTTTGTTGTAGCATGAATCCTATTGTAACATGGCTTAGTAGTATTGGTCCAGCAGTTGGGCTGCACCTCAACAATCACTACGGCAAACTGGTAACTAAAAAAGATTAATAAAGCTTTAACTGTGATAATTTTGATAAAAATTGGAGGAAAAGTGAGGATAAGAAAAGGAGTCAGCATAAACTTAAAATAAAATATGGATAAGAGCTTAGAAATTATTTTATTCCTATACTGTATGTTATTCCAGACTTGAATAACACAATAACGTCATATTCGTCACATACAAAGGTCATAAGACCACTTCATGCTCAACTCGACAATAGTAGAATGGCACACACATTCACTCACAGACACACTCACCCAAACACACAATTTTCATACACGACTGTCACACTTTGATGTGTTTCGAAAGCAATACATTTATCACATTTGCAACAAGAATTCATTGATTGAGTAATGAATATTCTGGACATTAGTCTTGTATTGTACACTCAATGCATACCACCAAATGTGTTGATTGGATCAATAATCCAAACCTCTTGGAAATTTATAGTAGATCAGCTTTTTGGGGTGGATCAGGGAAACTGCGGTAATCAATAAGGTGGCCTTGGAGGTCCTGAAACAGTATAACAATTATACAGTGTGGGTACAGCATGATAAGAAAACAAGAGGTCAAAAATTATCTGTTCCTTCTTCTATCATCTTTAACTTTGGCCCAAATCAGTGTTTGACAGATAGAATACTAGGTGTTTCCTTGAATCACTCCCTCAGTACAGATTTGGTAGAGGACATTTTATGATACAGGATTTCAATATGCCATTAGTAGGAAACCACGAGTGAAATAATTTTCAAACATGGGGCAAAGTGATAAACAATTAATTTCACTGTTTCAGTGCAACAATTGAAGACTGACTGTATCCTGTTCACTAACACTCCAGATTACTCCTTAGTTGGATGGTACAAGCAGGAATAAATCTACCATCCTTGGGAAACCATGAAGAGAATAACTCTCAATCATAGGGCAAAATGATAGAAGTTGAAACTATTAACATTATTGTTTCCACTATTACTGGTCTCGGAACTAATAATCCAAAGACACTTGTAACAAAGGAAGTGAATATACCATTTGTAGGAAACCGTAATTGAAATAATTTTCAAACACGGGGCAAAGTAATGGATAAAATTAAATCAAGTGTGCAACTTACAAAGGTTAAACAAATGTTTCCTGTTTACCGGCTCTAGATGGCTCTAGAACTTGGGAGGTAAATCCAGGAAATACTCTACCATCCTTAGGAAACCATGAAGAAAATGAGTCTCAAACATGGGGCAAAATGATGGAAGTTGGAAACTATTAACATTTTTGTTTCCACTATTACTGGTCTCAGAACTAATAATCCAGAGACACTTATAACAAAGGAAGTGAATATACCATTTTTAGGAAACCGTGATTGAAATAATTTTCAAACACGGGGCAAAGTAATGGATAAAATTAAATCAAGTGTGCAACTTACAAAGGTTAAACAAATGTTTCCTGTTTACCGGCTCTAGATGGCTCTAGAATTTAGGAAGGAAATCCAGGAAATACTCTACCATCCTTAGGAAACCATGGGTGAAATAATTTTCAAACATGGGGCAAAATGATGGTCTTTTCACAACTCGCATTACACAGGAGGACTTGAAAGCTAAAATTATCTGGTCAAGATTTCTAGTCCACATGCACACATACAATCAAGCTCTGGATTAGATTAATCATAATCACACAGCAAAATTCTTCATACCACAAAAATTTCCATTTCAGCACTCAGTAAAGCTACAGACGGCGTAACTAAATCAACAGTAACAGTCAAGCATGGCACGAGGCAATGGTTGAAATCTACTACAATGCTATTAATTGTTAATGAATACCTAGAACAAGATTAGCAAACTTGCAAAACAAATCTTCATGGCATGATAAATACGTAACAGCAAAGTGCAAAACAAGCACCCCAAATATGATACAGTAAAAACCCAAGCTCGCCTAAGACATACAGAAGCAGCTCTAAGCAAACTCACCTCCCCTCATCATACCTGGAGGCATTCCCCTCATCGGTGGTGCGCCCATCGGTGGTCCGCCTCGACCCATCATGCCAGGATGCATTCCTGAAAATTTTTTAAGCATGAATTAAAGGTACAACAAGAGAAGAAATTATTACTTTTGAAGACAAGTAGAAACAAAAACTTACCCATCATTCCAGGAGGGGGTCCCATCATGCCAGGTGGTGGTCCACCCACAGGCATCCGTGGTGGTCCAGGCTGTTGTGGCCTCATCTGGGGTGGCGCTGAAACCTGAGCACCCCGCCCTCCTGGAGCCATCACTTGCGCAGAGGGTCCTCCAACTCCACGAACTGGGCCTTGGAGTCCTACAAACCACCAATTCTTGATTTAAACTCATCCCAGACAGTAGCTCTTCATTGGCTACTGCTATCAAGTTTAAAAAATTTTAAAAAGAATGTTTAGCTGTAATGTGAATGACAGAAGAGTACCTGCAGGTATGCCAGCAGCACCAGGAGGGACTCCTCTTCCAGCAGCGCGACCCATACCAGGTCCTGGAGCTGCGCCAGGAACAGGCACCCGTGGAAGCCCCTCTTCTGGGGGAGGAGGTCCTTCAACTGTCATGCACACTATGTTTTCACCTCTCAAAAGAACAAATCCTAAAACACGCTTTTCTTCTCTTTCTGGCTGCTTCTTCTTGGGCTTAATTTTTCTGAATTCCTCACAGTCTCCTAATATAAGATTCATATGCTTGTCAAAGGCTGGAAAAAACAAAACGTTGAATATTGGACTAGCCCTCCAACAAAGAAAAAATACTACATGACAAAACACACTAACATACCTTTAAATGTACCAATTAGAGTCCGTGAATCCTGCAGAATTATTCGGACTCTGTAGTTGATGTGCTGCAGCATCTTATTATTTTTACTGATCGTCTGAACAAATAAGAGAACAAAAGATCCACGTAAATAAGTGATTGGAGCAATGGGTACTTGGATAGTATTATGTGACTTAAAAGATAACATTCAACTATAATTTATCTCTCGTTTACGGTAGCAAACAGTAGTGGAAAATCTAAGGTTAAGATTGGGTGTGCAAAAATGAAAAAATTGAAAAAAGGTCACTGGGCTTTAACGAAATTTTCTCACACCACTGGCTTACAAGAGAAAGTGTACACGAACCTACCATTTTTACTGATTAAAGGAATCGTAAAAGCACTTAAAACAAACTAAAACCGGTTAACCTTAAAAGCCCGGGCTTGGGTAGCTTCGGTTGTAGAAATAATAAATAGGTCAGAAAATAACCCTCGAAAGGAAAAACACGCAAAATGCGATAACGAGGTCTAGTACATCAAAAAATGTACAAGGGTTCAGGGTATTTACCATTTTGACGGCGGATGTTAAACGATTAAAATCAGAACACACAAACGATGACCTAACGACCGGCAAACAACTCCCGTCCCGTCCCGTCTCCTCAACTGCAATGTATTGTCGGCGTCGTCCGCAGCTGTTTACTGCGAGGGTAGCGCTGCGGTCGCACGATTGGATCAAAGCTACCAACTTAAAGTACGTTTAGGAGGCCTCAAAAACACGACAATAAATCAAACTCATCTACAAATTTATATCAATCACTTAATTAATTAGCTTGGGGAAATATCTGTAGGTTACTATTTGGTTTGTATTTCGTAGTGGTTTTTAAAAGACTTTGTTTGCTAAACAAAAATTGGTGATGTGAGGGGTGAAATCCGCGGCAAGTTTGGTAAAAACCCACCCCTCCGCCGCCCACCTCCACTTTGTTGTTTCTGTGTGAAGTGTGCGAATGCTCGACTCTTTAGTGCTGGAGAAATAACTTTGTTTATTTTGACTGACAGCGGGTATGTCATATTAGGTAAAATCAACTGCTGAAAATCTAGGTGCAACAATAATCATTTTTGGTTATGTAAAATTTAAAGTTTTCGAGATGTGATCTGTTGGGGTCTCGCGCACGATCGCTCTGTCATAACCTCTTCACTCTTGCTTGTCGACAGTTTTCTCGATGATTTCACTAGTAGCATTTCATTATTCTATCACGATTCAATATTCTGGATAATGAGCAGTAAATGTTACATATTTCGTCGCAAACTGTCCTTTGCGCGTTTCTTGCAAAATTTTTGTATGAAGATATCCAGTTAAGGGTTTTTTCTCGGACGATGGGATTTTTCGGACGATGGGATTCTGACACTCTGGGGTTTTTCGGATTATGGGATTTTGGCACTCCGGGGTTTTTCGGATAATGGGATTCTGACACTCTGGGGTTTTTTCGTATTATGGGATTATGGGACTCCAGGGTTTTTCGGATTATGGGATTCTGTGATATGAGATTTTCGAACGCGCCCGTCTAAATATCCAGCCATTACGGACCGCAAGCGAAAACGATCTGCGAAAAACCCCGGCCGAGTGTCAGAATCCCATTATCTGAAAAACCCCGGAGTGCCAGAAACCCATTATCCGAAAAACCCCGGAGTGCCAGAATCCCATGATACGAAAAAACCCCAGAGTGTCAGAATCCCATTATCAGAAAAACCCCAGAGTGACAGAATCCCATCGTCCGAAAAACCCCAGAGTGTCAGAATCCCATCGTCCGAAAAACCCCAGAGTGTCAGAATCCCATCGTCCGAAAAATCCCATCGTCCGAGAAAAAAACCCTTAACTGGATATCTTCTATGGCGCTCTCGTCGCTCTCGTCTGATTTAAAGTCCTGTGTATTCCCTTTTCAGAGTGGATTATTTTGGTCGGTAGTCAGGATTTCTTGTCGATTCTGCTCAGTCCAGCCCGTCGTGAAAGCAGGTGAGAAATCAATGTGCTTTATCTGTCATTATTCTTGAGAAAAAAAAATTCCTGCCTACTTATGTCGGACCTGTTGAGCAGGGGGCTTGGGGGTATTAGGGGAAAGGGGGGAGGGGGGTTGCTGAAATGAATTACACCTTTTAAAATAATGATGATAATAATAATAATCCGCGTTTCAAATTATTTGTGAGAGAGCCATAGCGTCATTCATGGCGAATGTGTCAGCGACTGGTAAGGGTCCGGGGGGTTGGGGGGAGGGGGGAGGGGTCGCTCCGTCTTGACTTCTTGTCGCTTATGGTATCCGGTTTCTGTTTGCAGGTTATGCTTAGTCATGGGAAGGAAGCGAGACGTTGGAAGGGGCAGCGGGCGCCCGTCGCGCCCCCGCGCCCCCGCACGCTCCTGGACCCCCCAGCTTCGCCGCCGTAGCCCCGTGAGGTCGCGGACACCACCACAACCCCCACCACCGCTGCCGCCCTCCCGACGGTCCCCGGAGGGGCCCAGGATGCTGCCAGTGCAGCCGCAGCGGGTTCGCATTGGGCCCAGGACGCCGCCTACGACCCCGCCGCCTTCCACCTCGCCGTCCTTGTCGCCCTCACCGTCTCCGGGTGGCCGCCGGCGACGGCCGAGCAGGTCCCGGGACAGGAGCGCGAGCAGCAGTCGCAGGCATTCAAGGAGCTGGAGCCGAAGTAGGAGTTCATTGAGCCCCATCGAGCGTCGTCTCCAGGACTTCAAGAGTCACGCCCGCGACGAGGATTATGGCGAGTACAATCGATTCAAGAGTTTTATTGAGGTTGACTGGAGGGATACGAAGCTTGCTGCCGCGCACCCGGCCGCCGCCCCGGCCCCGGCCCTGGCCTCTGCTCCTGCTGCTGCTCGCTCCAGCCCCGCCCCTGCCACTTCCGCCGCTGCTCCCCCCGCGGGCCCGGGCCCGGAGACGAACGCCCTCTTCGCGGCCGCGCTGCCCGCCCCCGCCGGCCCCGCCGGCCCCGCCGGCCCCTGGTCGGGCGGCGACACCGACCGAGCCCGGCCAGTCGCGGAGCAGCACATGATCCACCACTCCACGGACCAGTTTCGTCCTCGTGGTGTTGATTATCAAGGGCGCCTCTTCGTTTATCGTCCTCACCACGGCAGCGACTTTGTCCGCAGCGGCATGCAGCCCTGGGCTCCGCCCCAACATGGAGTGCGCTACCCTTCACCGGCGCCCCTCCACCGCCAAACGGCACAAGTGTCTGACCACCTGGTCTGCAGGTACCCCGAGGAGAGCAACTACCGTGAGTACCCGCCTGAACACCCTCGTCGTCTGCTCCCACAGGAACACCCCTACTCAGAGTACCCTCCGCCTCAGTACTCCCAGAGTGAGTACTCCGAGATTGAGTACCCCCGGAGAGAGTACCCCCCGCCTCAGTTCTCCCAGAGTGAGTACTACGAGATTGAATACCCCCGGAGAGATTACCCGCCCCCGCCTCAGTACTCTAAGAGTGAGTACCCCCACAGAGAGTACTCCGAGAGTGAGTTCGCTCAGAATGAGTACCTCCAGAATGAGTACCCCTCAAGCCGCGCCTACTGTGAGGACCTCCCTGAGCACCCTGACCGACGTCATCCCCAGGAGTACCCCTACCGTGGTTACCCCCCGGTACCGACCTCGGTTGGACATTATCCCGCGGATTACTCCGACCGTGTGTCTCGCGGGGGTTACTTCCCTGAACAGCACCCTAAGGAGTACTTTACCGGAGATCACTTCCCGCGCCGTCGCGACGAACCCCCCCACAGTGCTGCACCGCCACCCTCTGACGATCCCCTGCCACCCTGGGAGCCACCACCGCCGCTCCATAGTGATGAGTATCTCCACCAACACCGTGAACAAGTCCCCCGCGACAATCCCGAGCCCTGGAGTTCCTTAAGGGGAGGAGCCTACTACCCGCAGGAGAGCAGGTTCAAACCCGAACAGCCTCTCTGGACGAAGCCTGCGTCAGGGAAAAAGTTAAAGCGACTGCAGCGTGGGGCCGTCGATGCTAAGAACCCCTACAAAGTCCGGGGGAACCCCCGCATCTCGCGGCCAGCGCACCTCGAGCGAAACTCAAATACGTTGCCAACTCACGTGGTCAATTTCTGTGCGGCCCGGCGCCGCCCCGCACCCAGACCGCAGCACGACTTCACTGAGGACGTCACGGTGGAAGAGGGTTCCTCCCAGGACTTTGGGGCAGAAGAGGGACCGACTGACGAAGCGCCTAAGTCACCACTGGGCTGTGTCCTGGTTCGAGGGGGACCCGGCACCTACGAGAGGCACAGTCTTTTGTTCAAGCCGGTCGATCTTCATGAGGAGAGCGAAGAGGTGAAACAGAAAGAGCCTGATTTGCGGGAACTACTGTCGCGGAAGCCGGGGGAAGTCCAAGTCCCCGACCTCCGCGAATCACTCTCGCGGAAAGTAGGCGAACCACAAGATCTGCGTGAAGCGCTCTCTCGCAAGCCAGCGCCCGCCCCCGCGCCGTCAATCGCCCTAGAAGAGGACGAAACCCAAGACCTACGCCAGTCTCTACTGCGGAGGCACGCAGCGGACGCGGATCTGCGGGTCTCACTTCGCACGCCTTGCGAAGGCTCTGATCTCAGGGAAACGCTCAGCCGGAAGAAAGCCGTGGACGACTTGCGCATCACTTTGAGTAAGAAAAGATCCCCTGTGAAACCAGTCGTAGTTGTAGAAGCTCCCTCCTCGCCGGACCAACCCCCAACCCCTCCCCCCTCCCCCCGACTGCCACCCGCCCCTGCGCCCTCCCCTCCGCCTGAGCTACCCTCTACACTAAGTCCTGCCGTCCCTTGTTTTGCCCAAGAGAAACAGGATCACCGTGGGTCAGTAAAGCATGTGAGATTAACCCAAGAGGACTCTCTGTTGCACAGTGTTGCATCAGAACTGAGGGAGATCCTTGAGGACTATGAAACGGTTGAGGGCCAGAGTCTACTCAATTCCTTAGAAAAGAAATCAGGGCAAGATTCAAGTCCTATGCCAGTGAAATCACCTATTGATTTTGAACTGTTTCCCTTCCGTAAAAGAGCTTGTGACTTTTTCAATTATGAATTTGTCAACTCTGTGAAAACTGCCCACACCCCACCTCCAAGCCCAAATCATTCTTATAATAATTATGATTTTAATGGGTCCTCAGAATGCTTACAACGAGTGGAGGCTTTTCTTGCTGCATTCAGATGTGAGATGCAGGAAGAGACCCAGGTCCAGGTAGAGGCAGAAAATGCAAACAGTAACACCGAAGAGTTGGTTAATTCAATATCTAACATTAAGCAACGTCTGCGAAAGAGAAGTGCAGCTGTCTCTTATAAGCAACATCTGCGAAAGAGAAGTGCAGTTGTCTCCTATACTTCCCTCAAACTCAGAAAGAGACTTACAAACACGACAAAGATTGTTAAAAGGCTTGTACCTAAGAAAGTTAAAAAAACATCACCTAAAGTTAAGTGTAGCCTTACCTGTGTGAAAGAATGTAGCAATTCAGAAGCTGCTCTGAAAGTTAATGAAACACTCCCTGAATCAAATTGTAGTCCTGCCAGTCCAAATGAATCAAGCAGTTCAGAAGATGACATGCCACTTATTGAAAGGTTGAGGAGAAAGCAGAGTACTGAATAAATTAGGAAATTTGACTAGACCTGCTGTCTGGAAAGTTTGGTTTCTCCTGAATTCTGTTCTACAAGCTGCATTTTAGTTATTGTACTTACTAATTTTTATTCAAAATATTTGAATCCAACATGTAATTTGTGTTCTATATATATTGTTAATACAATCTTATTTTTAGTACAAATAAATGTCATTTTGTTTTGTTTTGTTTTTTACTTTGTAAAAGTGATTTAAGTGATCCAATAATCATGTTTAAGAAAACATGAGGCAATATCGTCTTTAATGTTTCTTCATTTTCTTTGCAATAAACTCACTGGAAATAAATATTTATCCCTTTTACTTATTGCTGTGCAAAACCTTGTACTGAAAATAAAGTATTGTCTCTCCAAGGAAATGACGGTCCATTTCATCCCTTTGAAAAAGTCCCGCCTAAACCACGGCTGCGTGTGAAACACTCCTCAGTGTTTTGTTTTTGAGCGGTATCCATACGCAGTTGTTTTCACCGTCGGTGACTGACATGATAGATTCCGGTGCTGCCCGAAAGAGGTTACTTTGTTGAACTTCGGCAATGAGATTCTCTTGTATTGCTCATCTAGTTAAAGTGAGAATTTAAGTCGTATCCTCACATTAAGGTCAGAGTCAACACATGTTCATAGGACACTGAAATATGACGCTGCCTAATTTGATGGTTCCTCAATTACCGCTACCAATGGCTTATCAGGTAAGAGAGGCTTGCTTTCATACAATTATATTTGGAAGTTGTCGTGTCCCTTATACATCAAAACAACAACCTCTTATTTCATATTTACATTTTTGTATTTTTTTGGCTTGATGTTTGAGCAACATACACTGCCAAGCTGAAATTAGAAATTCCTAACCTTTACTCCCGGCTATGATTTTCAGATGTGTTTATTTTTGTATTTTCTTCTTCCTTTTCATTGAAACAATTATTTGTAATGTTATTTTTCTCTCGTGTAGGTTGGTGTGGAGCCTATGCAAGTAGATGCTCCCCCTGAAGATAATGACAACTCTAATGAAGAAGAGTTCTACATTGTCAGGAACCCAACTTTGGTTAGTAGGATCTCTCTTATTCTGCTTTGCTATATTTTCACTGATAGTATTTTGACACACTTGGAATTTTCTTTTCTACATATTTAGGATTTGGAGGTGTATGCCAATAGTTACAAAAGCTTAGCAAGACTCCATCGGCTAATGTTCATCGCTACCCATTGCCCTTCATTGAGGGTTGAGTCATTGAAAATGGCTATACAGTATGTCACGGGAACTTATAATGTAACTCTATATCAGCAGCTTCATAAAAAGTTGCAAGAAACAGTTGGGTATGTTTTGAAGTTTTTTAAAAAAATAATGTTTTTTGTTGCCATTTCTTCCTTAAGCTCTTCTATTTTGTCTATCTTACAGACCAAGTTCTACTTCAAACTTGCCAGATGTAGCGGGGGGTGGGGCTCAGTCAACATCCCAGGACATACCTGCTTTTGATATCCACTGGGTGGAATCCAAGTCAAAAAAAGCTGCTCTGAAATTGGAGAAGTTAGACACTGATTTAAAGAACTACAAAAGCAATTCTATCAAAGAAAGCATAAGGAGAGGTCATGATGATTTAGGAGACCATTATTTGGACTGTGGCGATTTGTCAAATGCTTTGAAATGCTATTCAAGGGCCAGGGATTATTGCACGTCAGGCAAACATGTCGTGAATATGTGCTTGAATGTAATTAAGGTATGGTTTATTGCATTTGTGTAACCAGATTCACAATTTGAATCATCACCCTTGGTCATATTTACGGATTTTTTTGAAGCAAATCTTTTATTTCAGGTCAGTGTTTATCTTAAAAACTGGTCCCATGTTCTGAGTTTCATCAATAAAGCAGAAGCAACTCCTGATTTTTCAGAAGTAAGGAGATTTTACTTAACCTAAAATTTCTGTCATTGTCTTACCCTTCTACTTGCTTACATTTAACTTTTGGATTTTTTTTCCCCTTCCTTTTAATTTCTTATAGGTTCATGGCAAAGATAGTAATCAAACCATAATGACACGTTTGAAGTGTGCAGCCGGTCTGGCACACCTTGCCACAAAGATGTACAAGCCTGCTGCTAAGCACTTCTTGCAAGCAAACTTAGATCACTGTGATTTTCCTGAGCTTCTCTCTCCAAGTAATGTTGCTATTTATGGTGGATTGTGTGCACTTGCTACATATGATCGGAATGAACTGCAAAAAAATGTGATTTTCAGCAGGTATGATGAAATTAATTTCTGCTTGCCTTTAGCTTTCCTTTGACAAATTTTTCATTTGTTTGTTTAATTTTACAGCTCTTTCAAACTGTTTTTGGAGCTGGAGCCTCAACTTCGTGATATTATTTTCAAATTTTATGAATCCAAATATGCATCTTGTTTGAAACTTTTAGATGAAATGAAGGTAACGTTTTAAATAGGTATCTTAGATTGGTATTAAGTCTTGATCTTTATATTTCTAATATCTTTTTTTTCCTTTTTTTCATTTTTTTTATTTTTTTTATTTTTTTAATTGTCTAGGATAATTTACTGCTTGACATGTATTTAGCACCACATGTTAACACACTTTATTCTCAAATTCGTAATAGAGCTCTTATTCAATATTTCAGGTAAAAATTTTTAAGTTCTATCTAGACCGTACAATAGGCTATATTTTTGGTGGAATAACTTTTATTTTGTTTTTAATATTTTCAGTCCCTATCTATCAGCTGACATGCGTAAAATGGCTAGTGCTCTGAATACATCTGTCCCTGCTTTGGAAAATGAATTGATGCAACTTATTTTGGATGGGCAAATTCAAGCAAGAATTGACTCACACAACAAGGTAAAGTGCTATTGATGATTTGTTGTTATGGCACTGTTGGGACTATCAATTATGACATATCCCAGCCCAGTTTCCAAAGTTTTATTTCTACATCAAAGTAAACTCTAGAACAAAGACTTATTTTTTTAACTAAAAATTTTAAGGACTTCCAAAATAAATAACAAGCACACTTTTTGTGGATGTGCCAGAAAGCTTGATTGTTTCTGGCCTATTTTCTTCTTTCTTTTATTTCTGCAACTTTAATGAAAATTTGTGTTCTAGATTTTATATGCCAAGGATGCCGATCAGCGAAGCTCAACATTTGAACGGTCTATTATGATGGGCCAAGAATATCAAAGACGTACCAGAATGCTTATCCTCCGTTCTGCTATGCTAAAAAATCAAATCCATGTAAAGGTAATACTTATCTAACATTAACTTGTAAACTTAAACTGTTCCTCATATTGCTTTGAATACATTTTTGAATGGAGTTATCAGAAGCTTAACTTTTAGAACTGGTTCCCTTCTCAACAAAGTTTTGTTTTCTAATTTTCTTATCTTCTTTTACCTCCACAACCATGTTCATTGTTTGAGATGTGTGTGTTTTACATCTCAATTTTTAACTTTTGCCTTAAAGGAAAAGTATTTTGTAAGAAATTAGCTTTTTTATTGTGGTGTGCTGTGTTTCAGAGCACCACAGGCCGTGAGACTGGCCAGTCTGGAGATGCCGTTCAAAGTGGTAAAATTGGCATTTTCCTGTAGTTTGTGTTTTTTTTCTTTTGATTTTTGTCAAAAAAAGGAAAATTTATGTTTGGCTATTGACTCAATTGGTTAATCCTACCTGAACCCATTTCTTAAAGAGTTCCGTTCTTTTATATCATAGTGCATTAGTCTATTCACAGTCAACCTAATTTAATATGTTTTAGCTCTTGCGTTTTTATGCTTTTAATGTATATTTAGTTTACTTTGAATTTTGAATGATATCACAGGCTTTGATTCAATCCTGAAACTGCATTGTTTTTCAGAGTCCACAACGGGACAGCGGGCAGGGCGGGGAGATATCAGTCACTCCGGGGAACAGCAGTAGCGGCAATGGTGGTGCAGACGTCATGTGCTGACAGTTTTCACCCTGAAGGCTTCGTTGGTGAATATTAAGTTTTTAAGCTTAATTTATGACTAGATTCTTTGATCTGAGCCTGTAACATGCCTGCCCTATTCTGGTTCTCTACTTGTAATTAGATGTGCAAATAATTTTGTAAGTGTTGAGCTTTGGTTCTGTATCAATCAGTGTATATAATATCGTACCTTTAACCTGATCACATCTGAATTCCTGATTTTTTGTCCCCCTGTTAAACTTCAAGTAACAGTAGATTTTATTACCACCTTTGTAAGGAATTTATGAATAAAAATGTGAAGCTGTGAATAACAAAAATAGTTTTTTCTTTTTCTTTTTTCCCCTTTTTGTTTCCTCCCCCCTGGTTCGGGAAACAAGTGCTCTCTGGAAGGCCCGCTAACTTTAAATTATTGTCATCACCGCATCGTCGCCCTTTCTCATGAGTATTAAAAGGTCTGTGAGACAAAGTACACGTTTCGAACACGGGACGGGACGACGGGGCCCGCGCGATCTCGAAAAGGGCCTCTGCAGACTGATTCAGAGGAGCGCTTTCCTCGCTCCGCCTCTCTAGCGCTGATGGGTTGCACCGAGGGGGACATCACTTCGTTCAGTCAGTGTACACGCTCTAAAAAAGTCACTTTTCAGTCACACTTCAGTCAATGTCAGTCATTCTGTCATTTTCAGTCACTTTCTAGCCACTTCTGTTGATCGGCGGCGTCAAAAGAATGAGCGAGTTGCCTATCCAGCAGGCTTCATGTGTGAGAACAGGCTTCAATCATGAATTACACAAGTTTAAGTGACATTTCAGCCACTTCAGTCAACTTTCAATGGCTCCAGCCATTTTTTTGGTCACTCCAGTCATTTTTAGTCATCTGTGTTATTTCGCTTCCTGTTATTTTTAGTCGAATTCCTGTCATTTTCACTCAATCTCCTGAAATTTTCAGTCAAATTTCAGCCATTTTCAGTAATTTTCAGTAATTGGCAGTCATTTGTCAATCTTCAGTCAAAAGTCAGTGTACAGGCAAAATCGAAGTGATGTCCCCCTCGGGTTGCACCGTAGTATAGGTGCACGAGAGATAGGGCGAGGAGTCTGCCACATTAGAAATTTGCAGTGTTGGTCCAGGACGATGCGTACCCGCCTCTCCCATCTCCCAACGCGTCACTGAAACCACCTGGAGAGGCTCAGAGTCTCTGAGACTCTATGAGTCTCTCTGACACCAACCACCCACAAGGGCGGTGCCGCCACCCCCGGCCCTCGTGTCCTTGCGCCCCTTACCTCTCTGCCCGGGGCGGGGCGGGGCGGGCCGGCCGGCGCGGGCGCAACGCTCGGCTCAGGCTCAGAGTCAAACTCAGTCGTCGCCTGCCGGTGGCCGCGCGCGGACGCTCCACGCAACGCCCTTCGCAGCCCCGCTGCGTTTCCCGGCCCGGCTCGCTCGCGCGCGCGCGCGCCGCTCCGTGTCGCACCTCGCGCCTCTGCGCGAAAACGCGCTTAAAACGGCTCTCTCGCCTGTCGTTTCGTGTTCCCACGGGGAACTTCCGCGGCCGTTGAACGAAAAGTGTTTGTGCGTTTAACCTGTGTTATTTTTGGGCGTGTGTGTGAGTGCTTTCGGGTGGTGCGGGCGCTCGACTCGGACGGCCTGGAATGGGTCGCGTCGTGGCGTGCGTTTCGCGGATGGAGTGAAGTAGTGCTGTTCCTCTTCGCTGAAGAAGCAGAGCCCCTCCAACGTTCACAACCCGGCGATCACCATGGGCAAGAGTGGCAGCAAGCTCAAGCCGAAGAACAGGAGTCAAAGTGAGTGGTGCACCGGTTCAAACGGAGCATTCTCTAGACTATTGTGCAATTAAGCCGATCACCGCTCTGCGATTACATTTGATGTGTTTTTGAAAACCGTCCCGCAAGCTTTTCAGGCAAGTCTCAAAGTCAGAGACGGTGAATTGGTAACCTCTGCGCCCGCTCCCGGGCCGTGCTGTACTCGAGGGGGCCTCAACTCCTGAAATCATGTGTACACAATCGCTGATATCTTCAAAATCATTGTCAAAAAATGTGAATCTATTGCCGAAAAAAATTGATTTGAGTGCGTTTTTTGGGCTTATAAAGCTCAAAATACGCTTGTATTTACTTTAAGAATTCCTTAATTCAATTATAAGAGGTGTTATCATGTGAAGTCATGTGAAATCTTGAAATCATGTGTACACATTTTGGGTGAGTTGAGGCCCCCTCGGCTGTACTAAACTCAAATGTGCGGGCGGGCGTTGGCTGTGGTGCCCGGAGCATGGCACAGGGAGCGGGAGCTGGGGAAGAGAAAGGACGAGTGGGGACCGGAGTGTCTTATCTAGAGTACGTGCGCAAGGATAAGGGACGGTGCTTCGTAATTACGTTGCGTGGCGCTCTACGAGAAAGAGGTCAAACTGTAAGCCGCGGCCCGGTCTCAGTGCTCTGCCTGTGTTCTCCACTGCAATCCCCCAAATAAAAGGAAAGAGAAAATAAGTTATATCAATTCTACATCCGTCTCAAAGTAAGGACAACGTACGCGTGATAAAAGTTTGATCTGCGTCGGACGCCGGTTCGACGTGGATGTCGATGGATTTCCGGGACCGTTAGGGCGGCGGGGACGGGAGCGGCCCTCCCCCGGGCCCGAGCGGGTCTGGGCGCCGGGCTTAACTCGAGCACGCCGACAAGCTGAGCAGCCGCACCGAATAAGAAACTCCCTCCTCGGCTTCCTTGCCTCGGTCCGCCCCGGCTCGGAGGCCCGGGCTTTCCTCGGGCGATATTTCAGCTAGATTGGTCCCCGAGTCCGCGTGAGCCGAGCCGAGCTGTAGAGCCGGTGGCGCCTTCTCGGAGCTCCCCCTCGCTTCGTGTCCTTCCCGCCCCGCCCCGCCCCGCCCCGCCCCGCCCTGCCCCGCCCCGCCCTGCCCAGCAGGGTGATTCCGCACCCTGGTTTCGTTGCTCTCTCCTTGTCGCACTCATGGTTCACGGCCATAAGGCGCAAGAGAGAGGGCACTTCAAAACGGTGTTCAGAATCGCCTTGCTGCCCCGCCCTGTCCCGCCCTGCCCTGCCCAGCCCCGTCCCGCCCCGCCCCGTGGTGCCCACCACACCACACTTCTCCAAAGGTGGGCGCATCTTCCAGGCGATTCGTGCAAACGTGCTATTTTTGTTGACTTTCCCATTGCCAATTGTTATTTTTCGTATTAGTTTGAAATGAAAAGATCTTTGCTGTAACCCATGTGACAAGGAGTCACCGACCACTGTACTCGCACTGGTTTCTACGACGGTCTTAAGCTATTTTCTCGTAGACGGTTTCTTTACTGCCGCGCTGCGAGCCCTTATGCGTATCTGTCCTCCCCACCGTGTACCCTCCCCCCCCCCACTCCTCCTTGTCCCCCTTCACCCGCAACCCCGCCGCCGCTCCGGGTGGATTCCCCCCTCGCAAAACCTTGCGGGGTCGTTGCGGAAACGCTGAGCGGCGCGAAGCGAGGACCGGGACTTGGGGCGGGAATATTACGGCGGGCTTGTGAGGGATGAGGTGCAAAGGAACTCCTCTACACCACCCGACCGCTCGCTGGAGTCTGGAGGATGGGGCGGGGCGGGGCGGGGCGGGGTAGGTATACATTATCATGACGGGTTACGACCGTTTGGGGTCGTAACTAAAGTGTTAAAAAGTAAAGCCGGAGGAGGACGACAAGGAGCTCGTGCTGCCGCGTACCGTGCTCGTGCCGCGCCGCGCTGCGGTCACTGCGCTCGCTCAGTCGTCTGGTTCCGAAGGTATCGCTCTCGCGCCTCCTTCCTTGTCGCACTAATGGGACCCTGCCATCCCCAACGTGCGGCACCGCCATAGGTGCGACAAGGACGGAGGCAGGAGAGGGATCTTCGGAATCAGACGGCAGAAAGGAACCATATGCGTGCAGCAGCGATAACAGTTTGGGAGGTTTTGGCGCGTCAAGTGGAACTAACTGGCTCTGGCCGCCCCGCCGGCCCCACCGCGGTCTGCGCTGCGCCCGCCTGCGTGTCGGCACGCGCGTGCTCGTGTGGGGGAGAGAGAGTGAGAGAGAGAGAGAGAGAGAGAGAGAGAGAGAGAGAGAGCGTGTGTGGCGTGCCTCCGCATAGGGTGCCGCCATTACCCCCCGGCGGGCGGGCGGGCGATATTTTTTGACGAATATACAAAATAAATCCAGCAGAGCAGGCTGTGTCGCACAGTTCTCATACGATCGGGTCCGGGGAGCAGCCGGGACGCATCCAAAACTGTGGGTGTGAGTGAAATGCTGTCCTCCGCTCTCACCTGCGCATTCGCGGATGTGTTCAGGGTGCCGCTGTACACCGTGTTGCTGCTTCCTTTGGAGTCTTCCTTGCGATGAGGCTCGGCCGGCGGGAGGGCTAGCCTGCTGGAGCATACTGTGAGGAGCCGGCAGTGCCGGAACACCCCGCCCCGTCAGAGAAAATCATCCCGGCCAAACGTATGCCGCGTACGCCCTAGGCAAATGCAAATCATCCTACCTTCTTGGGGATACCACCACGTCGAACACCCAGCATGCGCTCCAGCACACACACACACACACACGCACACACACACGCACACACACACACGATACCCTCCCCCACCTCTCACACACGCACGCACACACACTCACAGACATGCTCGTTAGGTGCACCACTTCCCCGCCCCGCTGGCGACGAGTACCTCATACCTGCTCGAATGCACCTGGCCGTGTGCGCGAATGTGTCTTGCAGGTGATTTGCATGTCAAACTTCTCCTCGACATCCGGATCGATATTCGCGCGGGACTGGAGCGATCGTGTCCGCTCCGTGCCCCAGCCTAGCAGCCTAGCAGCAGCAACAGGCGCAGCTTCAGGCTTACCCTTATCCACACCGCAAGAACTTCTCGGCCAAATCGCAGGGAAGCCCCCAAAAGAAAATGTGTATTGCTCGGAACCGGTAAAGTTTCAAGCGCTTAACTTCTTATAAGTCGTATCATTTGGGCGTTTTGTTTTTGCATTTGCTGTGTGTATGCCGAGGGAGGGATCGCTCTTACAAAATGTGTGCAATGATCATTTTTTTGACTTTTTTAAATTATTATTTTTTTATTTTGATCTTTTTTAACGAAAATATGTCTGGTTTTTGGTAAATTTTGATATTTTACCCCTATTTCTCAATTTTTATCTACTTCATTTCGGTTTATTGTTAATTTTTTCTCGATTTGTCGGAGTTTTCTGTATCATTTTCTCTTGATTTTATTTTTAATTTTTTTTAATTTTTTAAGTGATTTTTTGGGGGGCCGTACAATGATTTTTCGAGGTGACTCCCCCCTCGGTGTGTGCGCATGCGGCGCTCGCTGGCTTGGGGGCCACCTTTGTAGTCTGGTGCTGACGATGATCCGTTCACCAAGTTTCGCGTTGCGTCGGCAGAATGAAGCCCAGAGGCGCCTCAGCCGGGGTAGCGTGCGCGCTGTGGGGCCGGACGGGGCGGGGCGGGGCGGGCCGGGGTGTGGGGCAGCGGGGCGTCAGCATGTTTCCATTTGATGCTTCTTCGAACCGCCGTATAGCCATACGAGCGCGACAGTCGCGGTTTTTGCTCGCTCCCGCGGGGTCTTGTTTTCAACAGTGTACCGAGTCGCCGCCAAGGCGCGCTTATTGTGCGTCCATCGCTGCTGCCGCCGGCCCATTGCGGCCTCGTTGACCGCATTGACCACGCGGGGCGGGGCGGGGCGGGGCGGGGCGGGGCGGGGCGGGGCGGGGCGGGTGGGGCTGCTGTATGAGAAATCACGCGTCCCTCCCGGGTAAGTGCGAGTGTATACGACACGACATAAAACCCGATTTCGCTGTCGTCGCGCGCTCGGGCCGCTCGGGCTCAGAGCCTCCATCAAGCAGGCCGAACGAACAGGCTGACTGTCGAAGCAGCAGATTATTCGCAGCTGCGGTTCAACGAGGTCGCGCGGCAGTTCGTAAACTGCAAAGAGCACCGCAAAAACAAAATCTTACAAGAGAGGAAAAAAAAAGGAAAAAAATCACTAAAGCTCAAAAGATGTATAAAAGCAAGGCAAAAAAGGCATAAAAAAGAAAAATAACAAAAAAAAATCGTTAGTCACGAAAATTAAATTTTTTGGGGGGAAATTTTATGAAATTTAGAAAAACTTGTCTGTGATAATTTGTATTTGTCAGCAAGCCATCTTTCAATTATTTTTTTTACTTTTTTGGGGGGTTTTGTTTTGTGGACAACGGCAGCGCGACGAGCGTGATTCGCGGACTTCTTTTCTCGTAGACTGTTCTCGCGGAGTGCCTCCCGGGGCCGGGGACAGTGGCAGGGCCCCTCATGGGGCCCTTGCGGCCGATGCACCGCCGCCGCAGCCCTGTTCTCTTCGAGGAGCTCCGCCCCGCCCCGCCCCGCCACAGCCTCAAAGGCGCGCTGCCGTCCTTATCTGAAGCGGAAGGGAATGGAAGGGCTTCGAGTCCTGCCC
The DNA here is from genome assembly GCA_029379305.1 of Frankliniella fusca. NCBI lineage: Eukaryota > Metazoa > Arthropoda > Insecta > Thysanoptera > Thripidae > Frankliniella > Frankliniella fusca. Next base: position 1,451,699 of record JAHWGI010000083.1, on the reverse strand, counting down.
TGGGACGGGACGAGAAGGGACAAGCTCTATGACCGGGGCGGGGCGGGGCGGGGCGGCCCCCATCACTTGCAGCGCGGACCGCGCGCGCAGACAAACTTTGAAATATGAGAAACTCCTCCGCCGGCGGCATAGCGGTCCGGATTCACGCCACCGTTTTGTCGGTTCCAACAACGTGCGGGCGCGCGCGAGAGAGAGAGAGATCATTCATCTCTCCCTCTCTCGCTCCTTGTGAATGGATATCTCTGCCGCGGCCTGGCCCGGCCTCCTCCGCCGCTCGCACAGGACGGCGTGTCCGCCCTGCGCGTCTCTGCAGGCTGACTCTGAACAAGCGCTTAGTCGTGTCCTCTCTCTCTCTCTCGCTCTCTCTCTCTCTCTCTCTCTCTCTCTCTCCCCCTCTCTCTCTCTCTCTCTCCTGCTCCTCATGGCCGCGCCCCATGAGAGCGACGAGGACAGGGAGACGAGGCCACTGTGCTGAATCACCCTTTTCTATGGCGAGGCTGGACAGAGCTGGAATGAGGCTGTCTGTGTCTGTGCGCTGCGCCCCAGTGCTGCCCGGCGGCTCGCTATGGGCCATTGGTATTTGCATGCGCGGCCGCGGCGCTCGCGATAGATGAGAAATAGCCGCGCTCGCTGCGGCAGCAGTGGTCGCCCCGCCCCACCACGCCCCGCCCCACCCCGCCCCGCCCCGCCCCACCTCGCCCAGCAAACAGACAGTGCAGTGCTCTGCAGTGCGCTATTGCGTTAGGCCAGGCCAGGCCGAGGCTAATATGCGTATGTATCAGACTTTAGGGCCTACACCCCGGCGGGGCGGGGCGGGGCGGGGCGGGGCGGGGCGGGGCAGGGCGGGGCGGGGCGGGGCGGGGCGGGGCGGCGCACAGTGGGCTGATCAGAGCAGTCGAATGTAAAAAGGAAGCAGACGACCAGATGCGGGAGGCAGCCAGGCGAGCATATCCATGGGAAGTGGTTGGGACTCGCCTGGGATTGATTTCACGCCCCGCCCTCCGTGACAGCAACTACAGACAGCACCCTACACCGACCGCCCTACACCCGATATCAAGATGGAACAAATGTAAATTAAAATGTTGTTGAGATCACTTCCGATCTAAAGGCTTTAAGGTGAAAACAAACGTATTCTCGAGGGGGGCTGGGCTCGGCCCGGCCCGGAGGTGCGCGTGGAGAATGAGGACGCCGGCGGGGACGTCATGCACCGCCCGGCCCTCGCCGGCCGGTCCCTGTAGGGCAGGACCGCCAACCGCTCCTCTGGCTGAAGGGGAAAAAGAGAAAAGGGGGAAAAAATACACATATGCCAGGCACCGCAAAGTGGAAGTAGCCCATAATTTTAAGCATATGAATGCGTGTGTCATTTCAAAAGGACTGGGGGGTAAAACCACTTTATGGTCAGGTTTTCCTCCCGAGTTTTATTTTGCGAATCGTTTGCAATGTTGTACACAGACGCATACAGAGCCACGGCAGTGCGAACAGTCGCACAGGTGATAACGCCGCCCCCCCCCCCCCCCATGCTTCTCCTTATCACAGGAGTAGAATGGGCCCGAAAAGGAGACAAAAGGCTCTGAGTGCGATTCGACGTCTCCTCCCGGTCGGCACCCGCTAGGGGCTACTGTCCGGGGCCCGGGGAGGGGGTGGGGGGGAAGGCTCTTTCTTTGCCTACTGTGCGACACTGCGCAGAAACCAAAAATGCTGCAAACTCTTGAGCGACTCGCACAGCAGTGCAGTAGAGCTATACTGTACCGGCCGGCAGCCATGTCAGGCGGGCTGGCCTACCCGCAAGGGGCTTTCAGGAAACAACAGGATGCAGCCGTCCATTTTACGTCGACGTTCCTTTTTTTTTGTTAGTGTATCAAAATGTAGAAAAGAGAAGTGGATTCGGCGCGGCCCTCGCCTCGCCGCTGGCGGCCGTGACTGTTCGAAGCATGCAACTTCCCCCCTCCCCCCCCCCTCCCCGCCCCTCCGGTCCCCTGAACTGCTGCGCAGCGCGCTGCACGCGCCACACCGGCCTGACGTGTGGAGCTGACGTCCACCATTCCGACACAACTTACCGTTTTATCCAAAGCTTTCTTCGCCACGAGGCACCTAAACGCGCGGTATTTTAGAGTTGGGACGGGTAGGGAGGAGGTGTATCTCGCGGATTTCGTGGCGAGTTGCGTCCCTATGTCGAGACCGCGGAACCCGAGGGGGGGGATCACTCCTACAAACTGTGCACAGTGATTTTTTTGACTTTTGATTTTTTGTTTTAAAAAAATTTGATTTGATTTTTCTTTTAATAGTCAAAGGAAAATTTCTGTCGCTCTCTGATAAATTTTGATCTTTTACCCCTGTTTCTGAATGTTTTCCCAATTTTATTTGTGTTCTTTGTTCACTTTTTCTCTATTTTTCTGATTTTTCTGTATTTTTCTTCTTGAATTTTGTAAAAATTCTAATGATTTTTTTTTTTTGGGGGTGGGGGAAGGGGCTTACAATGATTTTTCGAAGTTATTCCTGGAGTGATCCCTCCCTTCGCGGGGCCTATAGCGCGATAATGGCGGCAGGTCCTGCTCTGTCCAGGATGTGAATGACGGGTACCTGCTGACGTGCTGACTCGGCGGCGGCGTCTTGCTCTGCGGTATCCATGACGCCGTCGTCTCCCCGCGCCACGTGAATATCCGCATGGGTATTCGCGAGGCGCGCCCCTGACGGTTCGAATTCTATGTTTTTACCCCTACCCGCATTTTCAAAATACTTAAGGTAAAGGATCAAAACCTTCAGAGTCTTAAAAGGCATATCTTAAAGTGTCTTCTCATCGAGTACCAAGTATTTCCTCCGGTTAGTTTTCTTACAAATAGGAAATAAGTAGAGCCATGTATCTTGCCTTGTCTTTTTGCGCGCTTTGACGAGGTCTGTTGTGCAGACTGTTTTTCGGAGAGCTCCAGCGGGCAGAGGAGCGAGCAGACAATAAAATGTCACATACACATATTGTTGCATATGTAGTCGTCTACCTGAGGAACTTTGAAATTTTTAATTCAGTCGACCCAATCAGCCGTTAGAGCCCGCCAAACAGAAATGATCCAAGTTTGGTACCTGATCCATGTTTGGTACTTTTACCCTACTTTCCACAGTGAGTAAATAAGTTCATCACCGCGGATTTCCTGGAAATTTTTTCCTGCTCGCGATCTTGAATAGCTGTGATCAAAACAAAACCAATAAGGGTTTTTTTTTTCTCAACTGGGTGTATAGATTGGATTGACCGAGGGGAAAACAATTCTGAAATTTTTGGACACCTCGTAATTCAGAAAAAATAAGAAAATAATTAGAAAAATTCACAAATTTCTAGAAAACTGAGGGAAAAAACAGGGAAATTCATACAAAATTAGGTGAAATTCAAGTGAAAATTCACAAAATTTCCCAAAATGTGTACACCAAAATTTTCTGTTGTTTCCCCCTCGGGATTGACTCGTTTTGAAACCGGAATTGCACTTCTTCTAGCAGAATTGAATCTTCTTGAGGGGGCCGCGGCGGGGTATTGGACGTGAGGCGAGCTGCGAGGCCTCGGCCCTGGCTGCTGCTGCAGCGCGGTGTGCCGGGCCGGGCCGGGCCGGGGCCGGGGGACCACCAACCACGACGTTTATCCGGCTGAGTTAGCGAATACTAATAGCAATCGGGGAGCGGCTCGCCTCTGGGCCGCAGTATCCATCAGCCACGGCATCGTCATCATCATCATCATTGTCATCATCGACAACATCGCCATTATGCATCATCACTGCATTGTCGTCCTGACCATACCGTTATTATAACAGAACACGCGCCCTGAAAAATAGCTCAAGTCGACAGTTTGTGTTTTATCCGCCAAAAATTTTCCGAGAAATTCCAGGCTTGCGTGTGTATGTACCCTGTTTTGGATGAGCGTGGTCGAGGGTATCACCGCCGACTTTGGACGAATACAAAATTACGTGATTACATGGATTGCAAAAAAGTTTAGTGGGATTATACTTGAATCTGAATCTTGTTTTTGGAGCTAAAACCTCATATTGTATAAAATATTTTGTGTTTAGTGATACGTGATACTCTTTTGAAAATGTGTCGGAGATTATGGACGGATTACAGGTGCATTTGTACACAAGATTACGGGCGATTGCGGGAGTGGTGGCATTACGGCCTGCACCTGACTTCACTGACCAGCAGCCCCGCGCAGCCTCAGCCTGCTGCCTGCAGCCCCAGCTGCAGCTGATGCTGCTAGCTGCAGATGCAGCTGGCCGCGTTCGTATACATTTCGAGCGCATAAAAACAATGAGGCGTGGAGGTCCGCAGCTGGTCTGGCGGCGTTGTCCTTGGAGATGCGATGCGATGCTCTGCTGGGGCCCGGGGCCCGCGCCCGCGCCGTGCCAGAGCAGAGCGAGCAGAGCAGGCCGCAGCGGCGCAGCCATGGCGCAGCGTGCCAGACCGGCACGGCCCCGGCGGCGCCTGCAGTGGACGCTCCCACCGTCAGAAATGTTGAGTGCTGCTTACGAGTTACCACGCCCAAACTGTTCTCAATCCAATCAGGGTGTCTAGCGACCGGGAAAAACGGGAAAACCGGAAAAAGCCCGGGAAACGAAAAAGTGGCCGGTAAAAACCGGGAATATTTGTTATCCACCCGGGAAATTAGGGCACTTAGCATTTGTACTAGATTTCTGTGGCCTGCGGACGAATTTTCCAGAAATTGGGAGTAATATTGGGTGCAAAGTATAGCTTTTAAAACCGTTAAGAAAGAGGGTTTCAGAGCCGGGAAAAACCCAGGAAATTTATTGAACTGTCGTGCTAGACACCTTGCGTCTAATGAAAAGGCCCAAAAAGTGTGCACATGATTGTCTCTCGACAATACAAGACAATTCGTGACACCGTGACAGATTTTGACAAAATTGTTGCGTTTAATGAGCCCCTCAAAGACATTTCATCCGCCAAAAGACAAAAAATGACATCAGGTGTCGGCTAACAGGTCGTAATGTTTAAGTTTTCTTCGAAAAAGCTGAAAATGTTCACTTTATTTTTAAAATTCTGTCCGAAATTCTCACCTTGTCGCGCACAGTGTCTCGTACTATTTTTAAATTGGTTCGTACTCTTTATACCGGAGTACACAAATCATTTCCAGTTTCACAACCCTCTCAATCCATATTATTCCTTTTTTTTTCCATTTTAGTGTCATAGATACTGAGATTCAAGTCGAATGCAGTACTTAATTTTTTTTTTTCCGTTTGTGTGTGGCGTGGCTTTTGCGTTGTGGCGTGTGGCTTTACTGGTTGCTGTGCTCTTCCTGGGACCGCAGCGGGCGCAGCGCACTCTGTGCTTACTTTACGGGACACGGGTTGTTTGCGGTGCGGTGGCCACGCGCCGCCGCCGCGCTCCCCGCCCCGCCCCGCCCCGCCACACTCAGCCTCCCTGCCCACGCGTGTATCGAGTGGCCGCGGCGCGATTATGACCGCCCAACACTCACGACGACGATGATGATGGAGGTGGCGAGGTGGGGAGGCGGGGCGGGGCGGGGCGGGGCGGGGCGGGGCGGGGCAGGGCGGGCCAGTGTCGCAAGCTCGCCGTTAAAGAGTACCGAGTCGTTACTTCTTGCCCCCCTCCCCCCGGGCGGCGCCGTCGCCGTGGGGTTCCCCTTTGTCACGGCCAGGGCCAGGGCCACGCGAAGCGATAGAGCGCCGGCGCTGCTCCCCCAGGCACTGGGAGCGTCGCGACGCCTCGCTGGCAGAGCAGAGCAGAGCCCCGCTGCTGCTGCTGGGCGCGGCCTCTCTTCTGTCCTTGTCGCTCTCGAGGGTCTCGGCCATACGGAGCAAGAGAGAGGACACCACTAAAGGCGGTTCAGCACCATATTGCTGGCGCCTGGTCTGGCGGGCCCGGGCCGCGGGGAGACCACAAGGTGCGCCTCGGCTCGGCTCCCTCCGCGCGCCCCTCCCCTCCTCTGTTACTGCGTCGCACTTTTATCATGCAATTTTTGCAATCATCAGTCGAATTTTTTTTCAGATATCGTTGATGATATCCAACTGTCTCGCAGCAAGATTCGCGGTAGAGGATGTCTTTGTAACTGTGCGATATATTTTTGTTGAAAATTACGACTTACGAAATATGCCGTAAATCTGCGACAACCTCCTCTTGCTCGTAATCGAATTTTAATTCGATAGCGTGAGTGCTTGTATTTTTACAAATTGTACTTTTACTTCTCTGTGACGTTGACAACTTTCCCATAAACCGAGGGGCCCACAACTCTGGAATTCAGGTGTACAAGGCCACCGAAATCTTTGGAAATCATATTGAAATCTCATTGAAATCAGTGAAATCTTTGAAATCAGTTGAATTCTCTTGAATTCGCACGAATTCCGTTGAAATCACTTGAAATCTGTTGAAATCACTTTGAATTCACGTGAAATCACATTGAATTCACATGAAATCACATTGAATTCACATGAAATCACATTTAAAAAGCGTCTCGGGAAACTCACTCAAATCAGTGTGGGGAGAGGAGGGGGGCGATGTGCACTAACAGCTGTTCGGCGAATTCAAGATATTTTAAGATTTTTAGATACTTTCATAACAGATTGAGATTCCTATTTATTCTTAAAGCTTATTGCCATTTCAATAAAAGTACTCAATGTATAAACAATTTCTTTTTGTTTAAATTTTTGCCATTGGAGGTATAAATAATAGTCCTGCGCAAATCCACTTCCACAAATCTGGTTTGTGAGGGAATATTAATTTATTAACTGGAGCAATAAAACATAGCGAAAGTGCTAGACGACTAAGATTCTTTAAAATACCTTCTTGTTACGGCACAGTTGTCGTATCCTGCAGCCTCCAGACGGGAGGACAGGGCAAATACAACTCGAACCCGTCGTACTGTACAGTCATCGTGGCGTCGTGGCTCAGTTGGTAGAGCGCGCAATACCGAATCGAGTGGTCCGGAGTTCGACTCCCACTCGGGAAAGTGTTTTTCGCGCTTGACGTTCCCTTTGGCCGCAGCTGGATGGCAGGTCAAATAGAAGTTAAACACGTCTCACCGCCGTTGGCTCGGTGGCTCTGGGCGTTGGGTCGCTTCCTGTTCTGGCTACGTGTCGGCACTCGGGGTTGTGGGTTCGAATCCCGCGTACCCCTCTGAGGTAAGGCCTCTGAAACTGGGATCAGGAAGTCTAACGCCCTTGACACCGCTCGTACCTCTAGGGGTAGGCCAATGGTGGTACGGGGATCAAATCTGTCGAATTGCGCGATAGGATCGCAGTCAGCAAAGCGCCGGTTCCCATGGAACACCGAAGCAGTTGGCTGCCACAGGGGGTAAAAGCCCTGTGCCTGGCGGGAACCGCAACCTCCTTCGGGAGGTTTACTGCCGCAAAAATTTTCCATGTTTTCACGCCACCCTTTCAATTGCAGAGCAAAATTTGCTTCTGATTTTTTTTATTTTGCGCAGTTGCAAGTTAATTTCCAATAATTTGGAATAAATCGAAATAATTCACAATAATTTAGGAAAAATCCTATTTAATCAGGTAATTGAGAGAATAATTTGGATCAGCTGTGCGTGTATTTTCTGAGGTCGTCCCAAAAATACTTGAATTCGTTGGAAATCTCACGAAATCAGTGGAAATCATATGAATTCGGTAGACATTTAACTGAAATCAATGGAAATCACTTGAAATCATGTGAAATCTCGCGAAATCAGTGAATTCACTTGAAATCTTTGAAATTCGTTGAAATCACCTGAAATCATGTGAAATCTTTGAAATCCGGAAATCAGGTGTACAAAATTTTTCGGAGTTGTGGGCCCCTCGCCATAAACCTACGACTATTATTCACAGTGTTTATCAATCGCCGCCGCACTACAAAATTACGAAAAAAAAATAAGAAAATATGAAAAGAAAACAAATTGGTCAAGGTTTTTCCAGCAGCTGTCGGTAGGTCGCGTCACCTCAAGCGGCAGATGCTGGGTCAGGTCAGGTGTGTTGAGGTGAGCAGGACCGGCTGGGCCGGGCTGGGCCGCGGTGTTGGGCTCGGCGCGGCTCGATCGCCTCGTAGGTGTGTATCCCATTATGTATGGATTTAATGCCAGCCCAGCCCAGCCGAGTCGGCGGCGGCGGCACGCCGCGTGTCGTTTCGTCCTGCTACATTGTGTTGTCCCTGCTGGGAATCCGGACTTCAATTCCATTCATAACAATTTTTGGTAAATTTTTGAGGCGGAATGAAATGGCATTTCGCACATATATTATTTTCAAACCATCGCTTATGCAGCATACGTGATCTATTTTTATTTCACAATTTACAATATTTTTGGTTTAGAGTTTATTGATTGCTTGTTTTTGAAAAACAGAAAATAATACGTGATACGAATTATTATTAAGTGCTGCACCGGTATGAACGTAGTGCCAGTTTAACTTGGCAAAAATATCCCCGAATACACCGACCTTGTGTAACGTGCACTTTTCGTTACCGCTACAAAAGTTTGCCCACTGGCTAACAATTGCCCAAAAAGGTAGAGTGGCGTGAGTTTCTTGGATTTATTTTACTGGGCGCCAGAGATGCAGGGCATCTCTCCAAAAAACCATCACAACAAACAAAGTAGCTCTCAAATGATTGTTTATTATTAAAATAGAGAATACCAGGCGAACTGCTGCTGATCCAAAACCGGGGTTTAAAGTCAAACTAGGGCTCAACTCTAACCGTGCGTGATAGACTAAAACAAAACTCACTCAAGAAGTTATACAAATCGCAACTACACACGCACGGCAGAGAGAACGTCAAGACAGCCCACACAGGCAACATGTCGGACCCCGGAAGGTAGGCCACCCAATCGGCCCGCGGACGGTACATCTCAGAAATAACGAATAATAGCGCACACAAACGCATAACGGCGCAACCGGGAGGGAGAGGGAGCGAGCCGGGCGCGCCGCAATCTACAACGCGCAAGGGCCTCGCCCGCGCCCCCGCCCTCCGCCGGTACACCAAAATCAAGGCACTAAGTACTATAAATTAGAACCAAAAGATGCTACCGCCGCGGGACCGAGAGTGAGAAACAAATCTATGCACACATAGCACTTGACACACAAAACACGATGCTGGAGAGAGAGATGACATCTTCGACTCAAACCTCGCCGACCCGGCCCCGGCGGGGCGGGCGGCGAAGGTGCTCAACTACCAAGTATTCTCTGGTGACATCGGGAACTCAAACGGGTAACTAAAAACCCTGCAAAAGAGGACGACTCATTAGCCCCTGGATATCACAGATTTAGAGGGAGGAGGCGAGGCCACAGACAGCACTCACCGAGCACATGTGCAAAATATGCACGGCTGGCAAACAGTCCGGACGGCGTGCTCGGGTTCGAGGCTGACCCTCTCGCACCGCTGAAGCTCTCCGAGTGTCCGGGTCGGCGCGGCTAGCCACCGGCCCGAACCCCGCTCCTCCCCCCGCACCTCGCTCTCGCTTGCACCCATTGGCCATGCCGGTCAGCTGACTATGTCGTCTGCTGGACCGGCACACCTGCGCGCCCACCGGCGATCAGGCGAAACTAGGTGGCCGAAAGTGACGCGCGAAATTATACGGCGGGGTCCCTGTGCACCAAGACCCCCCCGGCCAGGGGCGGGACCGGCCAACCAAGGCAAACCCCACCCCCTCGAATTCGGAGCGTCACACTTGTGTGAAGCAGTTTTCTCCGCCTGGCGACGAGGCAGACTCTCCGCACACGACACTTCCTATTGCCTAGCAGACAGGTATTCGATCGGTTTCACTCGGCCCTATTCGTGGGAACACTTCTGCCTCCTTAGCTTCTGGGAGCACTGGGAGCGCGCGCCGGCCTCCGCAGCCGTATGCTGTACCGCAGTGCTCACGTGCGGGCGGGCTTGCCTACCCTCCAGGTGCTCCGGCCGAGCCGAATGAGCGGATCTGTTTTTACAAGGAGAAATTATGCGTCGTGGTCAAGTCACTGGCAAAAAAGGTAGGAAATCCAATTTATCAAAGCACCAAAGGCATTACAGTTTATGTTTTTTCAAAATATTTCCTTGGAATGAAATTGAATATTTAGACTCATTTTCGTAATCTACGCAAAATTCCGCTACGAGCCTACATGTGATGGGGTTCTGTTTAAAAACGGCGTAAATTAATTACTTTTTTTGTCCTTTTTTGCTTGCTTATTTGCTGACCGCTTTTCTGAACCCTATATATCACGTAGGCTCGTTTGACGCGCGGAATTTTGCGAGGAATGCGATATACTAAAATATCGTAAAGAAAATATTTTGAAAAAAAAAAACTGTAAATGTAATGTACACTTAAGCATTCCAGGAAAGGTTGGACATCGCACCTTTGATTTTCCAGTGGTGAGAACATGGTGAGAAGCACTCTTTTTTCTTCTATTCCTTTTCCTCAAAGTTCGTGTATGTGCACAGTGTGCGACCGTTCCCATTCTGCTCAGCCCTATTGCTGCTCCGCTTTTCTTCGTTTCCCGCCGGCTGGAATAATCATGACGAATGACGCTCTTTCCTGAACACTCTCCGTCTTCCGGTGCTGCCCTTTCATTCCATTCTCTCCCCGTGTCCGCCTATCCCTCCCCCGTCGCCTCCTCTTTGCTGTCCCTCCCTCCTTCCCTCTCTCCCTCCATTTCATCCCTCTCGCTTTCTCTCTCTCTCTCACCCGTTGAGGCCGACGCCATGTTATGCCAGGGTTCACACCGGTCAGGGAAAATGAAAACGTACTGGAAATCATGGAAAAGTCAGGGAAATTCGATTGAGGTCAGGGAAAAATCCGAAGATTGGGTGAAAGATTTTTTTTAAAAAAAATTCCATTTTTCAATATTTGCCTTAATTATTGACCTTATGCTTGCCCTACTGGTTTCTCGTGCGCCCCCAAAAGTCAGGGAAAAACGTGATGTTTTTGCGTCTGGAAGTCAGGGTAGAGTCAGGGAAAATGAAAATTAGGATCCGGTGTGAACCCTGTATGCGTTTTGTTTGCATAAACACGTGTAAAGTCTAATGAGTGAGGTTGGCCGGGCCACGCGTCTATCCTGCTGGCACGCGTGCTGTGAGGAAGGGTGGGGTTCACGGGGATTAGTTTGGGTATACCTCAAATGTACTGGACGGAGCTGAAGAGGCGGAGGAAGGTTAACGCGAAAGAGAGGGAGGGAGGGAGGGAGAGGGAGGGGGGGGGGAGGGAGAGAAAGAGAGAGAGAGAGAGAGAGAGAGAGAGAGAGAGAGAGAGAGAGAGCGGATGGCTGAGAGGGAAGATGGGGCGTGTTGGACCCGAGGGGCGAGTGAAAGTGAGTGAGAATGCGCGCGGGGGTGGCAACCACTTACTGTAAGAGCGCAACGCGCAACATACGCCGGGCTGCAGCGGGGGGGCGGCGCGGGGGCGGCGCGGGGGCGGAGGGGTGAGAATGGCGCAGTGCTGGGGGCGGCTCGCTGAGAGATAAAGCGCACTTTCACTTTGGCGGCGGCGAGACGATATTGAAATATTACTGCGTCGTGGGGAGCGGGCGGGGCGGGGTGGGGCGGGGTGGGGCGGGGTGGAGCGGGGTGGGGCGGGGCGGGGTGGGGCGGGGCTGAGCAGAGCGCAGAGAGGAGAGGTGAGTTGCGCCCCTTACTTTTAATCCCCCTGCTGGTGTGCTGCTGTTGGCGTTCCTTGGCGTTCCCCGGCCCGGGCCCGCTGGGATCGGTTTGCTCCTGCTGCTTCCTGGCGTAGCCTGCCTGCTGTCTCTTCTTTACTCTCTCTCTCTCTCTCTCTCTCTCTCTCTCTGTTCATCTCACCCCTTTCTCTTCCCCTCTCCCTCCCTCGCCTGCTCGCTCCGGGCTCCGGGGGTCGGAATACCAGCCGGAAGTGACAGATGGGGTGCGGGCGAATGCCCACAGCCAGCAGCATCCCCCGCCCCTTCACCGCCCTCCTCTCCCAGGCCCTGGCCCGCCCATAACTAAGTAAAGTCTCTGGTCTCTGCGGGACACCGCGCACCACCGCAGTGCTTTGAAGAGGACCGCCCCGCCTGCCTGCCTGCCTGCCGGCCTGCTTGTGCTCAAAGAGGACGGACGCGGCCGGCTGGTTGCCTAGCCCCGCCCCGCCACGCCCGAGGCCTCGGGGTCACCGTTGACCTGACCTGCTGCCGGGGCAGCATGGAGCGGCCTGGGTTCAACAGACGCCCCCACCTCCCCGCACGGGCCCCGGGCCGCGGGGACAACGCCCTCGCCCGAGCGAGCCCGCTCCACCACCACCTCCGCCCCGCCGCTGGAGTCAACCTCGCGCCGGTCTGTTCATCCAGGACCACAGCAAACGCTCCTCCTCGCCTCGCCTCGCCCCGCCCGCCCCGCATCCGCACGAGATAAACTTCCAAGGGACACTCCCCCTGGACCGTGCGGGGCGGGGCGGGGCGGGGCGGGGCAGGGCAGGGCGGGGCGGGGCGGGGCGGGGTGGGCGCTCAAGCAGCAGGCAACTGGCCCGCCCCGTCCCGCCCCGCCCCGCCCCGCCCCTCGCCACCCCCGTTGGGCCGGCCCTGCTTGCAATAGGGGTGCGAATGACAGCGTGCCGTGCTCCTTGATGATAGAAGAACATCTGCACCTTGCCTTCCTCCCTCATCTCCCCCACCCTGTGCTCCGCTCCGGGCTCCCCCGCCGCCCTCCACATCCCCTTACCGGCCGCCCCTCCGCCCTCTCGACCGACATACACAAGCGCCGCTAATAGCGCTGCGCCCTTTATGAAATTTCCCGCCACTGAGCTGGACGGTCATTTAGGCCCTCCGCGCCCCGCCCCCGCCCCGCCCGCGGGCGTACCGGCCTCGCCCCGAGCGGAGTGGGGCGGGGCGGGGCGGGGTGGGGTGGCTAGCATGCCCCGTCCTCTTTCAGGCCGCCGCTCTGCCCTACCTGAAACCCCCTGCGGGGCTACCCCGCCCAGCACAACCCCTCTGGCCCGGAAATTCATTGACGTGAAGTGGCGACGTGCGCTGGAGCCGTAGCATTTAGTCACCTTTGTGCTGCTTTTGTAAAGCGCCCGTGTGTGTGTGTGTGTGTGTGTGTGTGTGTGTGTGTGTGTGTGTGTGTGTGTGTGTGTGTTGAGCGCGCGTGTGTGTGTGTATGGTCGTTGGTCGTGAGGCCACCCGTGCCCCCTCGCACTGCACGCGTGTGCGCCGTGCGAAATCGAAATGCCATTCTTATTGTGTAACGGTGTTGGTGGGGGTGGTGATGGCAATTCGCACGGCGGTGACGGCGCGTGGTGGTGTAGGGGACGTGGGACCCGACCCGACAGGGAATGGCTCTTTTTTATATATATTTATTCCAGCCATGTTTCCGTGGCGGTGCCCCACGTTATAAATGACACTGCGTGTGAGTGTGTGAGTGACTGTGTGTGTGAGAGAGAGAAAGAGAGAGGAAGCGAGACGGGGCGAAAAACGCGGGGGTTGCTGTGGTCTGCGCGGGGCTTGAGTGAGAGATTCTGTTTGCAGTGCGACAAGCGTGATGGAGATGACACGACTGGATAAGGAAGAGGCTAAGAAGCTATTGTGTGTGTGTGTGTGTGTGTGTGTGTGTGTGTGTGTGTGTGTGAGAGAGAGAGAGAGAGAGAGAGAGAGAGAGAGAGAGAGAGAGAGAGAGAGAGAGAGAGAGAGAGAGAGAGAGAGAGAGAGAGAGAGAGAGAGAGAGACGCGAAGGATGGTGGAGCTGTCCGGGCCAATGACGCCCTACAGATCAGCTACCAACTGCGGCAGTTTATTGATTGATGACCCCGCAAAAGTCTTTGCTGCGCTCTGCGACTTGCGTATTCCTCGCCACGCCCCACCGCACCCCACCCCGCCCCGATATTCACCCTTTCTCCCCACTTGGGGCGGCGCAGCAAGTACACTCTCATTTCCTTACGGATGTGCTTTCTCCATAATACGGAGAATTTTGTGCAAGCGTAATATGGATCACAAATCATCTGTAATACGGATAAAATCATCCGTAATATGGATTAATTAATCCATATTACAAACCTTGCTTGATCCGTAAGTTACGGTGAATTTGGTCCATACTTTATGGATGAAGGCATGTTTGTAATATGGATTAAATTATCCATATTACGAATGATTTTATCCGTATTACAGATGATTTGTGATCCATATTACGCTTGCACAAAATTTTCCGTATTATGGAGATAGCACATCCGTAAGGAAATGAGAGTGTAAATGAATTGTTTACCAAGTTTTTACCCTCCCCTTCGGCTGGTCCAATATCAGCAGCGCTGGAGGCTCCAGCCGCCGGGCAGGGAGCGCTTCAGGCTGGAGAGTGTTTTCCCGACTGGTCTGAAATGTTTATGCCCTCGCTGCCAGCTGCTGGAGGATTGTAGGTGGAGAAAATAAGGGTTTCGAGGGGCATGGGCGGGGCGGGGCAGGAGGGCAGGGTGGTATGGGCCTTCTTGTAGGGCGTGAGGAACGGAGTCTGGGAGGCCAGCCCGGCCTGTGCTCTGCGGTTATTGAACCCGGCCCAGCGGTAGCCGCGCCGCGTCGCCTCGGCCGGGGCCGGGGGAATAAGGGAATGGCGCTGGAGAAAAAGGGGGATGGCGCGGCTGGAGAAGAGAGGGCGGCTCTGGAGAAAGGTGTGGGGTGATGTTATGTGTTCTGCAGGGCACAAGGGGCCGCGCTATGGACCGTATGGCGATCTCGCTGGAGGACGAAAATGCCCTTGTAACAGTCGGAGGGGAGCCATATGGGAGTCATTCACGCAGAAAAGCGCAGGCTCTCGTTTACTCATGAACTTAGTCATTTAGATAGCGATTTTTATTTTGAATACATTTTGTACAAGGACTTTTCAAACAATGAGTGCGATAAAAATCAAACGCATTGCAAATTTGGTAGCACGGGTGCAGTTATTTGCAATTATATGACACTTGATACCGCATTCCCTGCAGAAAATAATCAGCATGGAATTAGCATATGTTATGTACTCGTAACCATTTTCCCTCACCCCGCAAAAAATTGTTTCTTAACTCTTTACTTACACTTCTTTTATATGTTTTGAAATGAAAGTTACTTAAATTGACACTGAAAAAAAATATTCGTAAATTAACAACTTTTTTTGGTAATTTGTGATTGCAACACAGAGTTGTAAATTTACGAGCGCAGTCGTAAATTTACGACAGCAAATTCTTACTTTGCAAGGAAAACTAGGTCGACATATGGTGTGAAACTTTTTTCGTATCAACACAACTGGAAGTTGTAACTTTACGACATTTCCCGTAACCCTTACAAATATTTTTCTCAGTGAATAACAGATTTTTTTTTTGTGAGGGGAGAGATTGCCAAAGTGGGGATTGAGATCTCTGTGTAGGGAGAACAGCCGTTTGAGAAAGGTGATAGATCAGTGCGGCCGGTGCGGCCGGAGGCTGTATGGGAACTAGCCGGCTGGACCAGTCCAACCCCGCCCCCACCCCCGCCCGCACTGGACTCCACCACACCATCGCGTTCCAGTTCTCCAGGCTGGAGCAGGGAGGCTGCGCTGGACCGGCGCGGCTGCTGGATGCTGGAGCCCTATAGTCAGAGACCCTCACCCTCACCTCCCCCTCATGCAGAAAAGATGCGGCCCGGGCGTGCGGGCCTGAGGCACGCACCTGGGCCTGAGCGTGAGCCTCGGCCTGAGCCCCGGGCCCAGCCCGGGCGTGGTGGTCGCCTGATAGTCATCAGGGGGAGGAGAGTTTCCGGGGAGCAACTTTACCCTCCGGCGCAGCACGGCACGGGGCACGGCTCCCGCGGCACAAAGTCCTATGCCCCCCAAAATGCTCCCGCCCTCCTTGTTCTTTCTTTCCGGCCGTGTTTCCAATATATAAAGAGAGAGTCGAAACAAAGAAGTCGGATAGGAAAACTGCGAAAAAGCAGGGACCTAACCGTCGGAGAGTTCGCGCGACGACGCGCGGTCAAGTGTGCAATGCGACATTTTGCCAGTTTATTTTCGTTGTATACTTCCGGTGATCCACCGCGCGTCGCGTTGGGCGACGGGCTTCGTTAGCATTTGATAACCCCCTCACTCACCCCTCGTCGCTCCCTCTCCTACCCCCTGTACCCCCTATCTCTCCTCTCTCTCGCTCTCTCTCTCTCTTTTTCTATCTCTCTCTCTCTCTCTCTCTATCTCTCTCTGCGAGAGGGGGCCCGTAATTCATATGCGGACTGCGTGGCTGCGTGGGTCATAATGGCCAGACAAACCTCCCCCCCGCCGCATCCCTCATCTCTCTGGTTTCCCCCCCCCCCTCTCTTTCTATCACACGCACACACACACACACACGACGCGTGGCAGACATCGCAACGTGGTCCTCGCACACAGTCTTCTGCAATCCCGTCCCTTCCCCTCCCCCACCCTGTATCCTGTCCTTGCCGGGCCCCGATCTGCTGCTCCGACCGCGAAATAATAATATCTGCATATTAACAAGACGTCTCGAGTGTCGTCCTGCTGCATATGTCCTGCTGCCTGCAGCCAGGCGTCCTGCTAGCAGTCCTGCGAGCAGCAGCAGTATCCACCTGTCGAACGCACCGCGGTGCAGCGGCGGCTGTGAGGCCCGCGTCAAAGCTCTATTCGCATCGACAAACAGACCAAATAAGAGAAGGAAGCGGAAATGGTGTGCCTCTCGCTATACGCTTTTTTTTTCCCACACACGTTGGCCGGCCCCGCCCTCTTGGGGCGCGGTGGGACGGGGTGGGGCGGGGGCGGGGCGGGTTGAGCCGGCTGTGTTGTCCTCCCCTGTGCGCCCCGGCCCCGCCCCGCCCCGCCCCGCAGTTCCCTCTCTCTTTCTTGTCCACCCCCTACTCCTCCGCCGCGGGCCAGGGCGCAGGGCGCAGGGCGGGCGGGCACGGGCACTTGCACCCTCGAGAACAGCCCCTCCTGGTCGGCCTTGTCGAGGGTGAACGAACAAATCAGAAGGAGTCTGGAGGCGCGCCGCGCGCGGCTCTCGGCAGTCACACACAGTATCCTGCAGCGGGCGATGGTGGGGCCGGGGCCCCATGCGCGGATCCAGTGACAGGCCTTTTGCCAATGGCTCCTCGATAGCCGCCTGAATGGTAGGCAAAAAGTAATACTTTGCCCCTCCCAAAGGCTGGCTCTGGATCCGCCACTGCGGGGCCCCCAGCGTCGTCAGCCCCCGCCCCTGGAGGTATAAAGGCACCGGGCTGGCTCCGGGCTCCGGGCTCCGGGCTCCGGGCTCCGGGGGGGCTTTACGAGCAGAGCCCTCTGAAGTGTCGAACTGTAAAGCCGACAGGATACCGACCCGACCGCTGCGCAGGCAGCGCGGGGCGGGGGTTGGGGTTGGGGTTGGGGCGGGGGCGGGGCGGGGCGGGGCGGGTACACGCGGCGAGTCGTGCGCGCAGCCCGCTGGGTGGAACGCCCTCGTTGGGGTTGAGGGGGGAGGCCCTGGAACGCCCCGGAGCCCGGAGCCCTGCTCCTCGCTGGAACCGGAACGCCCTCCGGCACTCCGGCGCTAAAGCTCCATTCAACCCCCTCAGACTACGGCGGCCATTCTGAGCGCCGGAGAGTGGCCCCTCGCACGGTGGCATAGGGCCCCAGGACATTGACCGGCCCGCCAGGGACACTGTAATAAAATCTGTAAAATATTACTCAATATTTAACTTCTTAAGAAGGACAGCTTCATACCGCTAGGGACACTGTCATAATATCTGCAAAAATTACTCAATATTTAAATTCTTAAGAAGAACAGCTTTATGTCGCTCGGGACACTGTAATAAAATCTGTAAAAATTACTCAATATTCAACTTCTTAATAAGAATAGCTTTATACTGGCAATTTAAAATTATTTTTTTCTTTCTGTGGTGTGCATCGTGGTTGAATTTTTAACCTCTTGCCAACGTGTGTAGCCCGGTGTACGCCTATATTTCATAATTTCATCATCTCTGTCAATCGTAGTGTAGCCTTTAATTCATGAATGGAGTATTCACATTACTACTCATTCATGTGTTCTCGTGCGAACCGTGCCGTTGAAATGTCACACAGTGGCAATACGATGTTCCCATTGACAAAACGGAGCTGGCGGACTCGTCCCATCACAGACTCGGCCCTCTGCTCGCTGCCTGCGCAATCTCTCCTCTCCTCTGCAATACGCTTCATTTTCCCTCTCGCTGCATATCGTTATGGGCGCCGCGACATGTCTGGGTATCACGGCGCGTGCGCGCGTTTTGCAGATCTGGTTCATGAATTCTCTCCCCCCAGGACCCGCCCACGCTTCCATTTCGTCCTTTTTCAGATGCGCTCGTCTGCTCGCCGCGACTCATGCATTTTGTGCTGCGGATTGTGCGGCCCCACCAGCCCGGCAGCGCTGCGGCGGCTGATCCCTCATATACCGGAGCGAGGCGGGGCGGGGCGGGGTGGGGCGGGGTGGGGCGGGGGCGCACCCTCCCACCTGCCCCTGCTGCTCCCCGCTGCTCGGGGACATGCACGGCGGGCGCGGTGCGGGAGGTCCCTTATGACACGGCGCACTGCGTATATCTATATATATATGAGCAGCTGAAACGCGACGCGCTAGCGCCTTCAGTGTTGCCAGATAATAAAGGGGGGGGGGGACATTCCCTCGAATACACCTGTGTTTGTGAGGCAGACGGATATCTCCGCCTTCGCGAAATGCTTCGAACAAGGCAAAAGGTAAAGTCTCAAGTGTGGAATGCGTGACTAGTTTAGGTTTACATGGGATATTTTATGCACTAGAAAAGGCCAGAAATATATTTCTGGTTTACCGAAAAGGTTGACATGCCACAAATATATTTTACATCTGATAATTATTGCTGCTCAATAAATATCCTTTCCAAAAGTTCGTCAATTTCTATAATTTCCGCATCTTTTACTGACACTTTCCTCGTTTTCTTTATTTGTTTTTTAGGCCCCCGTTAGGGGAGCCTATTGCTTTCGCCAGAAAGTTTTTTATTATCCTGTTTGACGATGGCCCCTTATGGGCGCAGCCGATCGTGCCCAAGCGATTCGTACAGGATTACAATGAAAAATACTACGAAAAATTAGAAAATTTTTGAGATAGGTCTGATGTCAAGCTGTCTATACGTTTTTGCATAAAATTAGTTTGCATCCTCAGTTTCTATGGTAATTGCGAGCCGAGCACCCTGTGCCGAGCCAAAATTGACACCCTCCAAAATGCTCTGGCCAATAGAAATGTTTCGCGCGAAAATCCAGCCAATAAAAACGGCCGCCTGTTGCTTTGTACCTCGATATCCAAAAGTTTCACCGCAAGGAGTGGTCACGTCAGAATCGTTGCAGATTCACGCCATGTAAAAGGGTTCACCACCAGGAGACTTTCAAACGTGACCACTAGCTAGCCGCCCCGGCTCCTGATTGTTGGCTAGGACTGTAATTTGGCCGTGGGCGGGGCCTGTGACAATACCACCAACCTCAGAGTAAATCCTCAATTCATGTTTTCACTGAAAGATACAAATAGGACAACCCTTGAGTTCCGTGTAAATGCGGGGAGGCTTGCACCGTTGTTTACTAAAGGCCTGCCACATCATTTTACGTTGTTACTTAATCTAAAACTAGCAAAATATATTTTGAGTTGGTTTGAGTGGACACCAAGCCGGCGTTGTTTAGAGCTAGCCCGCTCAGCGCCATGTTTGTGTCTTAAATATGAGACGGATAAAATTCACGATTTGGGCTCTCACAGAGAGTTTTGACCTAATATTTTTAATTTCTATTTCATTTAATGGTAAGTGTGTGGCAAATTTGAAACTAGAACCCTTTAATTATTGCCTGGTAGTTCGATTTAGTGGTTGCCAAGCGCGTTTTTGACA
Organism: Frankliniella fusca; assembly: GCA_029379305.1. Taxonomy (NCBI): domain Eukaryota; kingdom Metazoa; phylum Arthropoda; class Insecta; order Thysanoptera; family Thripidae; genus Frankliniella; species Frankliniella fusca. The sequence goes on along the minus strand of JAHWGI010000083.1, from coordinate 1,431,954 downwards.
GCTGGCCCGCTCGGCGCCATGTTTGTGTTGGAAATGTGAGACGGATAAAATTCACGATTTGCCGCTGTGTCTGCCTCTGAGTTCCTTATGAATGTGTAGTGGCTTCCAGAACTGTGTGCTAAAGGCCTGCAACGTAGCTTAGCTTCGTCACCAAATTAAAAACTTGACAGATATATTCTAGGTTGGTTTGAGATGGGACGCCGTGAGGCGCCGTGTCATCGGCCCCGCGCCGGCCCTCTCCAACCATAGCCGCCCCGGCCGGGGGCTGAGGCTCTCACCTAGCGACTTTAAATCATTGCATAAAGTTATCAAAACGTTGACAAGTCGAACTGAATGCGTAAATATTGTTTCTGCACCAGCAGAAAACGTTTTGGTAAGTTTGAATTAAATCTGGTGAACATAACTCATGAAATGGTGTGTATTTACGTAAATAATTTTACGAATCGTATTTTTAACCTACTGATTGAATCTCCTTGAAACTGATTAAACCTCCTTGAAACTTTGGGAAACGATTTCCGCATGTCTGAAACTGCCGCTTTCACATTTATTTCGGCTGTCTAACATATTGTTCGGCTAAAATAAATAGTCGCTGGTGCGTTAGTGGAGATCCCAGCCTAGAACCATGAAAGCGACAGGACTGGGCACTCACACCTCAAACGCGCTCCGTTCTGTCGAAGGCGGCGGCGCCTCCCCCAGCTGGCTGCGGATTGTCTAGCCTACGTTTTCCCTGCGGCCAGGAGTGCCAGCGAGCCAAGCCGGATCGGCATTGTCGCCAGCTCTCGGGGCTTGGGTGCTCGGGCGCTCGGCCCCTCTGCCCCTCCGCGTGGCGCGCAGGGGAGGAAGGAGGACCGTAGTATGTTCAGTTAGTTAACCAAAAAAGAAGACAAAAAATAGCTCAATTTTTGGGGCTTCTGTTTAGCGGATGAAATTCGTGATGTGATTCTCACAAATAGTTGTGACTTAAGTTCTTTCTCATTCTGTGGCTAGTTTTAAAACAGCGTTTGACAGCTGTCACGCCGGGCAACATTATGAATGGCAAATGTGGGGCGGAGGAAATTTATGGTTTAGTTGTCAGACAGCGTTCTTAATTAATATTATCAAAGTCTTTATCAATCTTAAATAACTGTTAAAACCTAGGGGGCCGTTTAACGCGTTAGCGTTAGAATTTTTTTTTCTTCAGTGTGTTTTGTTTCCGACTGTACCTCTCAGTGTGCTCCGCTGAGATTCCCCGCCCGCGATAGGTACAGAACGCTCGGACCCCATTATCATTAAAAACTTTTTGGCCACCTCTGCTCAGCTAGACGCAGCAGTTGACAGGACAGTAATCATTTTATTATTTATTAATATCCTTTTCATTGGCAGTGTGGGCGAGAAAAAGATTGTAAGAAACGCCAGCGAGAAAAAGGGTGAGACGAAAAGAACCGGGGCCCTAACTAATACGGCTGGTACGCCCAGGACATCGCGGGCAAGCCAGATTGAAGTCAAACTTACCAAACCGTTTTCTGCAGGTAAAAAAGTACTATTTACGCATTCAGTTCGCCTTGTCAACGTTTCGATAACTTTATACGATGATTTAAAGTCGCGAGGTGGGAGCCTCAGCTCCCGGCCGAGGCGGCCATGGTTGAAAGACGGCCGGCGACACAGCGCACGCGCGTCCACCTCAAACAAACCTTGTTTACACAACGTGCCAACCTAGAAAACATGAAAAGGATCACTAATCCCCCTACGTTACGATTTGAAATTATTATCTTAGGTTGGCAGAAGTGCGCCGCAGTCGACTGTTCGTTCGGTAAAAATGAAGTAGGTTTCGAAAGGGCGGTATGGTGGTCACGTGCGAATTTCAGTGGTGTCATCTCTTTCTTGAGCGTTTCACTGAAGCAGAGCTATGTTTGAACGCAGACTTTAGAGGTTTCTCTTTCGCTCCGTGTTGGCTCGACTCCGCCTAGCCCCACCACGAAAAACTATCCCCTTCCCCTGGTGATTTCAGCTGACAAGTCGAGCATTACCATAGCAACTGAAATTTCAATTCAAATTTACAGAAAATCTGTAGTTTAAATTTCTATTAAACTTTCAGAGTGCGTATACAAGTTTACATACTATAACTGTAGGTAATATTATAAAAATCGTTGGAGCGGATTTTTTCCTCCCGTAAGGGGCCATATAAAACAATTGACAGACGTTTCAAAGCGATTTTAGAAGGCAACTCCGTTGCCTAAAAATAAAATAAATTGAAGTTCACCATTTTCCGTAAAAGGCGATAAACTTGGATATAACCCCGCGACACTCGCGCGGCGGCGGCCCAGGCCCAGCCATTCATCATGGCGAAAGTCCAAAGTATGCAAATGATGGACCTGCCTCGGGACTCCGCGGCGCGCGGCGCGCCCGGGAATATAAAATAACAGAGGAGGACAAAAAGAAGGACAATAATAAGGAGGAGGGAAAGAACGGGACGCGATAGGTACGCCCAAGCCAGGCCGCACAGCACCGCGCAGGCTGAGCCGAACTGCCGTATGGACCGCGGGGCGTGGCGGGGCGTGGCGTGGCGGGGCGGGGCGGGGCGGGGCGGGGCGGGGCGGGGCGGGGTGGGGCGAGCGACTCCAGGGTGCGCGGCGTTAGTCACACTTCCCTGGCGCTGAAACACACCACCTGTTCCCTGGGTTCCCCAGCAGCAGCGCGGTGTCAATGCCCCCGTATCACTCTGCTGCCTCACTGCTTGCCTTTGCATCTTTCTTAGCACTTTTTTTATTTTTTAAAAAAAGTCTTATTTTTTATTTCTTTTCTGGCGGCGCCGTTTCTGGTATAAAAGGACGCGTCGACTGAAAAGGAGAATATAGAAGCGCTTTGCTGGAGTGAAATATAAAAGTGGACGCGAAGCCAGTCGCAGGGGTGGAACCTGGCCCCCGGCCTGTGTAGTCTCCTCCCCCCCCCCCCCCTCAAGCTCTCTGTCCCCCTGATTCCGCCCCCCCCCCCCCCCCCGGTCCCCGACCGCAGGATTGCATTTCGCGACTCGATTCGCGAGCTGCCCGGCCCCGGCCCCGCCCGGCCGCGCTCGGGTTCACCATTCATCAAGCTCGGGATGTCCAGTTGCGCCCTTCCGCCCGCGGGAGCGCGTTTTTTTATCCGCGGTCACTGCTCCCGCGCCGACCGCCCCACCCCATACCCCACCGGCCCCACCCCCGCCCCACCCTACCCCGCCCCACACCACCCCGCTCCCGCTACTGCCGCAGGACCCTTGATGTGATGGGTGGATTTTCGTGTTATACGGTAGGCCGGATAATCGGAGCAACGCTGTAAAGCTCTGTCGCGTGGAAACAACGTCACCCTGCTCCGGCGGCCCGGCCCCGGCGGGCGTCAAGGGAGGCGCCCACGCGCCTCTCTCTCTGTCTGTCTGTTTCTCTCTCTCTCTCTCTCTCTCTCTCTCTCTCTCTCTCTCTCTCTCTCTCTCTCTCTCTCTCTCTCTCTCCTTCCCTCTCGCTCCCACTCTCGCTACCCACTCCCACCGATACGCAGCGCCCGAACCTCACCACTCTTCGTTCACCTCCCTGGCGCACGAATAACACGGTTTGTCGATTTGGCGCGTCGCTGGTCCGGGGCGGGGCGGGGCGGGGCGGGGCGGGGCGGGGCGGGGCGGGGCGGGGCGGGGCGGGGCGGAGCGTGCCGATGCAGACGACTTTGATGTGGTGGGTGACGGGGTGGGGCCTAAATGGGAACGCCCGGGAACGCCCCATCCCGCCACGCCCCGCCGCCGCCGCCCGTAGGGGTGCATGACAAATTACCGGCAGCCGCCTGCCGATCGGCGATTCGGCGATACAAGTGATGCGCGGCTCTGAATTATTGAGACGAGACCGTAATCCCGTCCCTATGCGTCCTTCCCTTCCCACTACATGGCTACACATTGGAAGTCCAAAGGTACCACATCCACGAATGAATGCTCGGAAAAGTGCAGGCAAAATATTTCTTCCCCCCCCCCCCCCCATTTTGCCAGTGTGTTTGTCAGCCAGTATGACATTGTACTGAGGGGGAAATAACTCTGAAACTTTTTTACACCTCGTAATTCATCAGAGAAAGTCAGAAAAATTCAGGAAAATTCACAAAAAATTTGCAGAATTTTAGAAAAGACTCAAGCAAAAAGTCACAAAAAATACACAAAGTTTGTACATCAAAATTCGGAGTTGTTTCGCCCTCGCATTGTACTATGAGCGCGCCGCCTCCCTTACACTCGGGCCGCGCGTTCTATTTCCTGCTGCTGTCATACATTTGGCGCGCTGCGCGGTCCGCTCGATGTTGATATTCCACTCGGTTGGTCTGCAGACTGATTCAGAAGAGCGATCTCCTCATACTCTCTCTCCCACCGATGCGGCGCACCCGATGAGTGCGAGTGAGACAGAGCGAGGAGAGCGCTCTTCTGAATCAGTCTGCGGACTGGACGCGAGGCGGCACTGGCGCCTGGGCCCGGCGTGCCGCGCACTGGTGTCTGGTATACTCTGTTAAAAAAAAGTCAGAAGCAATTTTCCTCGAAAAAAACGGCACAAAGAAAAAAGTTTAGGACGGTGTTAATCGTCGTAAAAACTTTTTGAGTTTTTTTTTATTTCCCCGTCACCCATCACTTTGGCGGGATGCAATCGGCTGCGAAGCGATTGCGAGCGCAGAGTTGTCCAAAGCGGAGCATATTGCCATTCGCACTTGCTCGAGTCAACGGGGTAGAAGTACTTTGCGAAAGAAATTTGCTGACGCGTAGAAACGGTGTTGAAAAGATTTTTTTTATAGTGCACTATCATTTTCTGCATGCTTTTCTTTGATAACTATGCTCTTTGCTAATAATATCTGTTTGCAGAAAATTGTATCTATCCGGTGTGCGGGCGCATTGCTCCATTTTATATTAGTTCTTAACTTGTGCGTTAAAAATATTTACCTAAAATGTATATAACGGTCTGAGCGTTATTTAAAGTTTTGTGTATTTATTCTCAAATCTGACTTTTATTTCTATACCAACGTTGCTCCGCTCCCGCACCGTACCGTGCTTGGCCGGATATCGCGGTCATCGGCACCCGTCCGGTAGAGCCCCGCCCCGCCCCACCCCACCGCACCCCGCCCCGCCCCGCCCCGCCCGATGATGTACAAGTGCGTCTGTCCAGACAGGGGAGCGGAGGGCTCTAATCGCATCACCAGATCAACCTGATCAGTATATACAGCTGGCGGTGGGTAAACCCTTTGCTGTGAGCAGCGCGACCGCGGCCCGCCCCGCCCCGCCCCGCCCCGCCCCGCCCCGCCCCGCCCCGCCCCGCCCCGCCCCGCCCCGCCCCGCCTCGCCCCGCCCCTGCCTCGCCTTTGCGCGCTGCGGGGCGCCAGGAAGCCAGAGGACCACGACCGCTCCCGGGTAGGGTTGAGCGAGCGCAGGATGGGACAGAGTGAGATACAGTGAGCGGAGCGCTAGAGGCACCCCCCCCACCCAACTCGATGCAATTATTTGAAAATTTGAAAGATGTTGTTCGACAGTAAACATCTTTTTGTATTTTGATTCCTTTTTTCCTTTTAAATTTTGACTTTTGACTTTTCTGTTTTATAAACGATCTTCTAAATCGCCCTAAAAGATAAGTCGCCATTTTCCCGCGACAATTATTTTTTTTCAATTCAATTGTGATCAATGGCCGGCCAACAACCAAAACTGCGTACAAGGATATACTCGAAAATACTCAAAAAATACAGCAAAATACTTCAAGATACGAAGAAATACATCAAAATACACACAAGAAATGCAAGAAAAATTCCAGAAATGCATTCAAAGTGTACACAGAAATATAAGAATTGGCCGCCCTCGTAGCGGTTAATTACCCCAATAAAATTTTAAGTTCGGGAAAGTGATATCTACCGATACATGTAGGACTTGTGCGTTTACACGACCCGATAGCAGTCCGCCGGCTGCCGCGTGGCGTTTTCCTCATGGGGTGCGACCTGTCAGGATGGTCCCCGCCCCGCCCCGCCCCGCCCCGCCCCGCCCCGCCCCTGGAGGACAGGCCGCCGCGGGGCGCACCCGTTAGTGTGCCCTACGGGCGGGGCGGGGAAGGAAGGGGTTATTTAAACAGGACTCCTGCACACAGGGCTCCGGGCGGGCGTGCGTGCGTGCGCATCGCGAAGCGCGTCACGTTCGCGGAAAAAGCCGTGAGGATCGCAAAACTCGGTGGAGGGTGGGGTTGGCGGGGCGCAGGCCTTGATTTGCGCAAACTGATAACGCGATCGTGCCAAATAGTCGGGCGTTTCCGGTGCCGCTCGCGGCAGACACTGCGCGTCCTGTGCGCTGTGTGTCCCCCGGGGCGTCTGGCGGCGTTGCAGCGTGCGTGGGACTTGAGAGGGGAGAGAGAGAGAGAGAGAGAGAGAGAGAGAGAGAGAGAGAGAGAGAGAGAGAGAGAGAGAGAGAGAGAGAGAGAGAGAGAGAGAGAGAGAGACGCTCACAGCACGGTGTCAGATTGGATAGGCAAGCCCGCTGGGCACTGCTGCTAGCACGATGCCTACCCGCCAGGCGCGCGGGGAGTCTGCAGCGATCATCGCCTACTCGGTCTTCTAGAAAGGACCGCGGGTCTCAGTTTTTGAAAGTGGAGTTGAGCAGAGTGAATATGCATTCTAGGTGTCTTATGCTCTTCGATGTGGGCAGTATCACAGATCTGTTGGCGCGTGCTGATACACAGCCGACACTCAAGTAACTTTGTGCTGTGTGTGTGCTTTCGCCTCGCAGTGCACCCGCTTTTGCTGTTTAGCCAGCCCGTTTGCTCTGCCCCAACCCTACCACGCGGCACCCCTTCGCAGCCCAGCCCAGCCCCGCCCCGCCCCGCCCCGCCCCGCCACGCCCCATCCGTGGCTGTGCCAACGCCCCGGGGCCGGGCCGGGGCCAGGGTGGGCCAGTCCTCGCCACTCTAGTTTTTTCTTTCCTTCCTCCTCCTTCTCGTCTCCTTAGCCGCAGTGTGACCGCAGGCCGCAGGGAAGGACTCCTCATCCCCAGCAATTATGTTTTTGTTTCGCACCGCCTAAGGGCGACAGGGCCGTCCCGCGAGCCATGCTAATGTGCTGGAAGAGCCTGCGTGCTCTCTCTCTCTCTCTCTCTCTCTCTCTCTCTCTCTCTCTCTCTCTCTCTCTCCCTCTCTCTCCCTCTTCCTCTTTCCCTCTCTCCCTCCCTTCCTCCCTCCCTCCCTCCCTCCCTCCCTCCCTCCCTCCCTCCCTCCCTCCCTCCCTCCCTCCCTCCCTCCCTCCCCTCCCACTCCTTATCTCGCTCATATTCTCTTTCGTCATTACTGCTCCCGTTTCGCGTCGACAAACTCTTCTCCTCGCTGTTTCCCTCAAAACGGCATTATTGATTCCCGTGCTGAGCGCCCCGCTCCATGTCTGTAGCTGACTCTGACAAATGTGTGCACCCCGCAGAAAGGACAAAAGGAAACAAAACATTTCAGATAATAGAGATACAAGAGCAATTTTTAAAAATAAAATAAAATACCAAGTCCAAAAAGCTAGAAAGAAAACAGACGACAACAATAACTTTGTACCTTACACAGCCAAAAAAAAGTTTAATACGAATTTAAATTACATTTACAAAAATAATCAAACTGAGGAAAATTCAAGGGGGTAGGGGAACAGGACATGTGTGCACTCAAATTTAGGATTGTTTCCCTCTCGTCCGTGTCTCTGCTACAAGTTATTTCCCCTTCCGCTCCTTTTAGAACACACACACACACACACACTCACACACAGAGTCAGACACGAGCACACTCAACCTATATACCAGGCATGCCCGTCCTCAACCAGAGCAGAGTCGGCCGGCTCGTCGAGATTAAAGTAGTTTCCTCCGCCGTACTCATTCATGATTCGTGACGGTGCGCTCAGTCTGCGTTGGCGACTCTTTGAATGTGTGTGTGTGTGTGTGTGTCTGCGTGCGTGAAAAGGAGAGCAGGGACAGGCAGGGCAGGGGCGCACACACACACACACACACACACACATCGTGTATGCATTGCGACGAGCGCGGCAGGGAAATTGCTTCGCACCTCTCCGGGCCCTGCTCTCCCCTCCCCTCCCTCACGTCACGTGACTGATGTTCAGCACTACCGCCTTCTATTGCCCGCGAGCAGAATGACAACTTGCTCTTTTTACAACCCCGTAAAAAAAAGTTTTTTGTTTAAAAAATAGAAAATTCTGTGTGTGCGTGAACTGGAAATGAAATAAGTAAGGAGAATAACAGAGTGAATTTTATTTTTCCGTCGACATATAAGTTATAGGTATCTATTGGAAAAGGATTAATTGCAAAGAAGAAAAAGAAAATTAATAGAGTCTTTATAAAAATCCGTGAAAACCCTGCTGCGAGCACAACTGTTTTACATTATAACCTTTGGAAAAAATTAAGAGATTTGACTGAACGTCGAGAAGTACTGCTGTAATTCAGTACACCACCGACTGCGTGCAGCCAATGTCCTTGCAGGGTCTGGAGTGGTCTGCCCACGAGAAGCTGCGAGAGCGTCGTGTGTGTCTGTGTGTGCGTGTGATATAATCTCTACTTGCCTGGATATAGGAGGCTCGCGGTGTTTTAAGCGCCGTAACCTGTCCCGTGGCTCGCTAGCGGCTCTCTGTATGATGCAATTGTTTTTCTCCGCAAGGTCTTCAGCTGAGCGGGAAGGGGGGGGGGGGCAGAGCCGGGCAGCGGAGGGGCTCCCTGTAAGCCCCGCGGGTATTGATAGAACCATGACACGTCGCGCAGCACGCCGAGGCGGCAGAGTTCCGGCTTTATTTTCACTCGCTGCTCTGCACGGATAAAATCAAGAAAAAAATAAGAATAATAATAAATAAATAATGAAATAAATAAATAATGAAATAAATAAATAAATAAATAAATAAATAAATAAATAAAGACTCCAAAACGAGTGCTAATGCAAACAATTGTACTTTACAAGAGAACTTTTCTACCAGGTCGCAACTCTCCTCATTTTGCACGAAGAAGCCTTTATGGTTTTGACTCTGGATCCTTTAATTTTTTTATTAGCACGGCCTCATATGCGAACCCGATTTGTTTTACTTGCTTTTGTTTCTTTAAATCTGCTCAATTATTGTCACGCTACGTCTATCTCTCTTCGGCACTATCCCTCTTCCAGCAGACCGTTTTTTACCTGCATTATTGGCAGCGAGATGACCCGCTGAGGCCGGGCAGCGCTGCGCTGTGGCGAGGCGAGACGCGCTGGTCCAGTACTGTGACACACCGACGCGAAACGACCTCCCGCCGATTTCCTATTCTCTTTTTGTGTCTTTTCTATTTCACCCTTCACTCCATGAACTGTTCGTGAAACACTTGATGGTTTGTCAGTTTCCGCGACCAGGGGTAGAGCAAGGCTTATTGCGCGATCTTTCCAAACGACAACCTCAAGTCTGCTTCGGTTTAAATAAGTCCCCAATTTAGTTGTTTTTCTTGGATTTTTTTGTTTGTTTTTGTGCTGAGTGGCCCGTGTGCCCCGCGTCGCCTGTCGAGCAGTCCGCGAGGCGCGAGGTCCCTGCCGGGTGAGGGGAGGGGAGGGCGAAAGGAAAAGGGGGGGGGGGGGTGCGAAATGAGAATGGAGGGTGTAAGTTTGTGGATTTTAATTATGAAAACACGACGGAGTAAGAAAGGGGTGGCGGCGGGGTGCAAATGAAGTTTACGCATTCAGTAGGCGGATTACGAGGGACACGGCCTTGTTGTTGGAGGGGAGGAGCGCGGAGTGGACTGCGACCGCAGCGCAGTCCGCAGGTCCGCGGAGCGTTCAGGTCTCTGGGGTGCCCTACAGTCCAGGATAGTCGAAACGCACGTGCGTGAATGACATACACACTTGTAGATGAGTAAACGTTCATTCAGTGTGAATAGTTGTGAAATTTGTTTTTTTTTCTTTTTTTTCGGGAATTTCAGATACAATATTGCGTCAAGAGAACAAGTGCACGAATATAAATTTACACACCTACAGGTGTGTGGCACTCAGACAATGTCAGGGTTCCCACAAGTCTAGAAAACCTGGAATGTCGTGGGGAAAAAAAAAGTTGTCGTGGAAAGTCAGAGAAAGCCATGGAAATTGCAGAGACGCGGTCATGAAAAAATTCGGGTAACGGGGGCTTTTTGAAGGAGATATTTCAGACGCCTCGCCTAGAATTTTGAAATGTATATTTGTCGATTATTTTGAAAAAATTGCATACGAAAAAGTCATAGAAATTTTAAAAATTTGGTCGGGAAAGTCATGGAAAAGGGAAAAGGTATTGGAAAAATGCCAGGAGCCAAAATGTATAAGAATCCTGAGTGTTGGCTTCCCGCGCACACCAGTGTGTGGAGACGCGTTCTGCCCCGTCTCTGGCTGGCGTTAATAAATGGTAATGTTCTCGCCAGGCGGGGCGGGGCGGGGCGCGGCAGGTGTTGATGAGACGATGATTATACTAATAATAATGATGGTTACTGCGTCTGTCGGTGACGACAGCGGCGGATAACTAAGACACGACCAGAGACTTCCTTTGTGGAGATGATGAATGACGGCAGATATATCACATTACGGAGCGAAAGGGAGTGAGTCGCTGAGTCGCAGGGGCGGAACTCGAGACGGGGAGACTGTGTGCGAAGGAGAGGGTGCGGCTCCCTTAATAATCATGCAAATTCTATCAAAACTGCACAAACTCTGCGGAAATTTTTTTAAGGGGAGAGAAAGTGCGCCAGGATAGGCCCCTGGGAGGTAGGCCGGCGCTCGCCGCCTGTGCTCGGCGGGCTTGCCTAGCCAGCGCGGCGGGCCTAGCTAGGCCCAGGTCCTCCACCGCCGACTCTTATCTCCAAGGCGATTGGAAGGGACGGGGCTGCGCAGCGGAGGGGGCTGTCCTTAATTACGCGAAATGCACCCCTGCTAATGGAGGGGGGGGGGCTGATGGTGATGAGAGGTGCGGGGCGGGGAGACGCGGGAATGAACTGCAAAGTTGAGTTAGTTTTCAGCGACTCGGTGCGCCATTTCGTTTTATTTTGTCCCCATCGCCGGCGCCAGATTTAATCAAAACTAGGCAGCGAGACGCGGACGTCGAAATGCGGAATTTTATGTGGAAAAGGTCGCTCTTAATTTCATTACGCAAATGTGAGGGCGGGTTGGTGGGGGTGGGGCGGGGGTGGCAGGGTGGGTTTCGACTGCTTGCCCGCAGCAACCCCAGCGCCCCGGGCGGGGCGGGGCGGGGCGCCCAGACCACCCCAAATTCATTGCGCGACCAATCGTTAACACATTTTCGCCTCCGAACCGCGCACACCCACAACTCAGTGCGTGCCCGCGTGCTTTTCTTTTTCCTTTCTTTTTTCTTCTTTTTGCACAGCGAGCTGTGTGTTTATGGAACGGTGTACCAGGCGCTTAGCTGGGATAGCGACTACTGCGAAAGAACGCGCGCGAATGATGGTCGTCGCACTCAGAGCGGCGCTTGTGCTTGTGCGACGAGTCGAGTGCGACTCGCTGTGTTTTTCTGTCCATTCTCTCTGTCTCCCTTTCTCCCTCTCTCTTTCTCTCTCTCTCTCTCTCTCTCTCTCTCTCTCTCTCTCTCTCTCTCTCTCTCTCTCTCTCTCTCTCCCTCTCCCTCTTTCCCGCCCCCCCCCCTCTCTCTCTCTCTCTCTCTCTCTCTCCCCAGACGGTTTTCTGCGCAGAAGATATACGGTTCCCCAACGTGTTCTTTTACGTTGGGGAGCTGCACGCCATACAGGTCTCCAACGTCTGTAATTTGTTGAGAACACGCAAATGCGGACATCGTTTACGTTGGGGATCCGTTGGGAAACAGTACAGAATCGGTTGGGGACCCGTACGGCTGCAGGGAAAAAATGCGTTGGGGAACCGCCCAGAAGACGTTGGGAACGTGTTGGAGAAGTGTTGAGGAAGTGTACGGGACTGCATTGCTCCGCGCAGCGAGCCGCCTAATATACGTTGGGGAACTGACCAGGAGACGTTGGGAACGTGTTGGAGAAGTGTTGGGGAAGTGTACGGGACCTGCATTGCTCGGCGTAGCGAGCCGCCTAGCATGCGTTGGGGAACCGACCAGAAGACGTTGGGAACATGTTGGGGAGGTGCACGAGCTCTGCATCGCTCCGCGTAGCGAGCCGTATAGTATGCGTTGGGGAACAGGCCAGAAAACGTTGGGGAAGTGTACGGGACCTGCATCGCTCCACGTGGCAAGCCGTATAGTATGCGTTGGGGAACAGGCCAGAAAACGTTGGGGAAGTGTACGGGACCTGCATTGCTCCGCGTGGCAAGCCGTATAGTATGCGTTGGGGAACCGGCCAGAAGACGTTGGGAACGTGTTGGGGAAGTGTACGAGACCTGTATCGCTCATGGGGCGCGTCCTTAAACTATGATTCAGCATATTTCGGGGACAATCCGTAAATAACATACAAATAACTATGAAAATTACATAATTTATTTAATTTATCTTCAGTACACGGTACGTCCTCACCCCCCCATTCTCTCCATCAATCCAAGAGTTGGCCATGAATTCTTCGTCGATGGCCTCTGTGGACACCAATGAGGGTGCCCATATCGGCACTGGTGTGGGCGCTGCTGTGGGCGCTGCTGTGGGCGCTGCTGTGGGCGCTGCTGAGAGGCGCTGCTGTGGGCGCTGCTGAGACGCGCTGCTGGGGGCGCTGCTGTGGGCGCTGCTGAGAGGCGCTGCTGAGAGGCGCTGCTGTGGGCGCTGCTGAGAAGGGCTGCTGGGGGCGCTGCTGTGGGCGCTGCTGTGGGCGCTGCTGAGAGGTGCTGCTGTGGGCGCTGCTGAGAGGCGCTGCTGAGAAGGGCTGCTGTGGGCGCTGCTGTGGGCGCTGCTGTGGGCATTGCTGTGGGCGCTGCTGTGGGCGCTGCTGTGGGCACTGCTGTGGGCACTGCTGTGGGCGCTGCTGTGGGCGCTGATGAGGGGCGCTGCTGTGGGCGCCTCCACCCCTGTGGGCGCCGCCGCGAAAGGAGGGGGGGAATGGACGTTGGCAGAAAGTGACGCCCTGGACGTCCTCTTCCTTGCCTTGGGAGGAGGCGTCAGACCCGCCTCAACCCGCAACCTCCGCTCCTCGCGATACTTTGTGACGGCCTCCGCCACGTTCTCCCCGGCGTCGCGTGCCGCCTGGGCCACGGCGTTTTCCCCGCGCGGGTTCAATGCCGCCGCCCGGCTCGACAGGCTGGCCGGGAAGCGCTTCACCCGCTTCGAAATTTCGACTACCGTATACTTAGTGCCGTCCTTTCTTTTCACTGTTCCAAGCCAGTGCTGGAAATACACTGGAAAAAATTACAGTTCAGTTAAAACAAAGTTACCCGAAAATCAAACAGTGCATTTTCAATAATGTAAAGAAAATCAGTAATTTTACTTACTCTGCGCCTGGAACAGGAATAACGGATCGAAAAGCTTGACTTCCTTGCTCTTCTCCCGTTTGTGGAGGCGCATGTGTTTGGCCTCCTTGCCAAAGCACCCCACCAGGAGAGTAGCGAGGAAGTCACTCTCTTCTTCGCAGCTGTCGAGGGCCTTTCTTGTGGACTCTTTTAATCGGAGCCCACCAGGCACCTAAAAAAGATAAAAATATTTAATTAGGTCTAAGTTATCAGCCGAACATCTTGACAAAATTAAAGGGTGTAATAATAAGTAGAACCTAATACAAGTCCTTACCTCGACGGTGGGTTCAGCTTCATCGGGCTGTAGTGAAGACCTCGAGCTGCTGACAATACTACCATCATCTGAAATTAAACGCAACAAAACAATTGTTTAGATTCTCATGAACAGAAACCATGTATAGGAATTAATGTCCTAAAGCCGATTTCACAAAGCAATATGAAATCTCACCTTAAACATAAGGATGAGGATGTGACAGATCTCTATTTACTACAGGACTTCAGTTTTCAGTCACAAAATCACAAGTAATGTACTTCATAAAAGCTCGAATTTGAGCATATTTTAAGACAAACAGCAGAGATACTGATTTTTTAAAATGTATATTTAGATATTAATATACATAAGTCAGAGCTTCTTTAAAAAGGATTTAAAATAATCACATAAATAACAACAACACCACCACCACCATATATATAGCTAAGAGCTGCTTTAAATAAGATTTAAAATAATCACATAAATAAAAACAACACCACCACCACCACCACCACCACCACACAAACATCACTTTCCTCTCCTTCCACTTCTCTATTTCAACAGATTTATACTGAATTCAAGACCATGATATGTAATCCTTCAGTCACTGCCAAATGTTGTTTAGGCACCAGAAGTTCTGCCTCTGAGGTACTTGAATTATGATTGACTTAGTGGTAAAACAAAATATTTCTAACAAAAAAGAGTATGCTTAAAAGAAACAAAAATAGTACGTTCAGAAGGGACAAAAGTAGTACGTTCAGAATAAACAAAAAAATAGTACGTTTCAAGGAAAATATGGTCCAAAATTGCATTTGAAATTGAAGGTAAGAGAGACCACGTCCTTTCATAACAAACCACACTGCCCAGCACCTTGGATGCAGACATAACAAAAAACAAAAAAGGAAATAGAAGTAAGTAAAATTTGAGAACTTGTAACACTTAGTGTAAAATATAACTAAAGTAAAAAATTAAACTAGTATTGTTCTTTAAAGTGACCGAGACTGCACTTCATAGAATGACTAGAAAGATTGCGTATCATGGTAACTCAATTCTCACAACCTTATCCACTTCGTGCATAGATATTCTCTGTTTCCCAATTATAATATAATATTGCATCTGTTCACCAATTAAAATATGATATTGCAAAGTGTTAATATATTGAATTTATAATCCTCCATTTTCCTCTGAAGACAAGTCATTCATTTAATAATAATTTTCTTCCTTTTTTTTTAAAGTATAAATATCTAATAACAGTAGCAATAGGTAACTCCAATGAGATTAAACTTTCTCCTCTCTTCCAACTCCGAGTCAAGCAGTGAGAACAATAGAGTTGCAATTTTGCATTTCCCAATCAGTGCCGCATTCTCTTGGTGGTAACAAACACTATCAATAATATTTATCAGCAATCTAAGATTGTAAACAATTCATTTCATGTAATTAAACACATGCTCAGTTCAACATAATAAACTATCAAGAACATTAGATGACCTGATAGCAGCATTTGTAATACATTTGGAAAACTGAACATAACACTCATAAATTTTTAAAACTTCAAATAGATAAAATTCTTTACAAGGACTAGATGTTAACTGACTGTGAAAAATGACAAAGATAGCAACTCAATGTTCCACAATCCTTAAACTATGCTGTTGACCCACTCTAGCACATAACTTGTGCTTGGATTGTACTCACGTATAGAATTATTAATTTTGTCAGTTATTTCTTGCATCTCTCTCTTGAATCCACTCATTTCCCGTATCAAAGTGTCCCTCCACAGAGCGGCTGAGACTTCCTCTCTCTTCGCCATTTCATCAGCAAGTACTTTTCTTATAGTGGCTTCTTGAATTTCAGTTAAGCGTTGCTGATCTTCATTTTCTTTTAAGAGTATCAAATTTTTCTGTCTTCTCTCTTCAGCAAGCCGCTGTTCAGTTTCTTCTTTCTCTTTTAATAGTCTCATATTTTTCTCTCTAGTCTCAGCCAATTCCGCTTTCAGTCTTTTGAGTTCTTCCAAAACATTACTGTCTCCAGTTACATTTGTTGACAGAGGAGCTGCTGAAGCTTTTGACAAGCGTGATGCAGACAAATATTTTTTCGATATGTTACTGGCCCCTGATTGAACCACAGAGCGTGGCTTGAAGGCACCCAGCTGTAACAAAAAAACGGAATGAAAACAAAAATTTACTCATTTCATTTACACGTGTCAACAAAATTGATACCCACTCTCTTAACTTTTTGGAGTTTGACTGCTGTTACAGCATCAACCGGGACTTCATCCTCAACAGCAGAAGAATCAGGCTCATTTATGACCTCCTTGATAACTGGCCAACTTATGCGCTTCCTCTCCAGCTCCTCTTTGTGCTCTAAAAGTTGAATAAAAATGCAGAGATACGGATCAGAGATTGAAAACATTTACCTGGCACTCATAAGCAATGTTTAGTTCAGAATAGTTTCTGATAACAGAACGCAATGTGGGTAGATCTCAAATTAACAGAATATTTGAAGGTTGATTTCAAGCATGCTTGCAGACATTGGAGAACATAACCTCTCACACTTACCTGAGATAGCTCCAATTTGGCAGTGGTATGGATTTAGCTTGCCATCCGCTCGGTTTTCATCCAGTTTTATTAAGTACAAGGTGGTTGAAACGAAATCCCTGTGATGCTGAGGAGTAAATGACTCATAGAACTGATGGCCGGTGGGACTGCAGCCTGCAGATCGCTTTACAATGTTTTTCACATCTACTACGAAAGGCTCGGCACTACACCACTTAGTATCTGCAAGCTTGACTTTAGCCCACAACTTTGGTTCAGATTCAGACATATTTCAAGTGACTAATATTGAGACGATTTAAAATAAATATTGCAGGAGTTGGCGTCTTCAGTCTTTTGTGAATTTTGGCGGTCTAGCTGTAGCGTTAGGCAGCTGCGTTTCGTTCGTGGCTCACAGCGCTGGGCATTGTGGGAAGTGTGGTCTTTTCTGGTCAGTTTACTACTAGATTTTCTTTTGCAATATTCCTCCGGCATAAAGATAAGCCATTAAGCCGTGGCTTACCTTAGTGTATGTGAATTGTAGCCCGTTGTAGAACTCTCAATAGAGCAATCAGACGCACAAGTTGGTAAAATAATAGACGCACGGGATCATGGTACAGCTCCCGCACCCACACCCGCGAAGAAGACAAAGAGGAAGCTACCGCGAGCCGCAACTCCGCTAACCTACCTACGCCGGTATTCTTTCTCTTTCTTTCCTCACCAACCTCCGGACGAGTAAGTAAACAAAGAAACGATGCTGTGGTAAACATGTTCGTTTTTCACGATTGATCATAGTGGATGGCCTCTTACCTTTGGAATATGTCTTCAACGAAGCTGATCTTTACAGCAGCGTAATTGAGGTTTTTTTTTCCCTTTGAGTTCTAATGGCGTATCTTTGTTGGGTACATAGCATGTTGTTCACGAAAGAACAGTCCGTAGTTCTTTTTGGTGTCAACGCGTTGCTCTCAGACATTTGGTCAGCATTATTCTTACTAATTCCGCGAAGGAGAATGTTCATAAAGTACTCTCGAGTAATGTAGTTGTTAAGCTTTGTTGCAGTTTGTCGTCGTAAGCCTAGTGTTGCGACCCACCTAACCTTGGACTTCGATGGAGAACACCTTATGTAGAGCTCATTACCATGCTTAAGTACTCTCGAATACTGAAACGGGCGGGCAAGAAGGCACCTCGTCAAACTGTCCATGCACGGAAACAAAGAAATGCTCTAAAGGTATGTATTATTTTCAGTTACTGTACATATTTACTCCAACATAGTCACCCAGTGTTTTTTAACTCTTCAGTAAATTTCCTATTGCACTAATGTAATTCCTTTATTTCCCTTGTATGCCCATTGCAGCCAGTCGTGGAACTCGCAGCAGAGGAGCATTCAGACCCTGAGTTGATTACTGATTCAACAGTTGTTTCACCTATTGATCGCTTGCTGGAACCTGTTGAACCTGTAAGTGATAAGGAATGGTTGAAGGCATGTTTCAAGTATTTCACTCTGTGTACTGTGGTGCATCATTGCAGTCCTTTTTTTTTGTGTATGTTAAAAATGTAGCCAGTCGCAGAAGCCTCATCAGAGCATCAACCAAACCAGGACCTGCGGAGTGATGCAGCAACTGATGCTCATGTTCATCGCTGCCTGGAATCTGTTGAAGAAACTGATGAGAACTGGACTGAGGTATGCAAATAATCTCTCTCTTCATGGGATGTGGAACATAGACCTGTTAAATTATAACTCCATCACCTTTTTTTTGCAGGACGATGAAGAAGTTGTTCGAGCAAAGAGGCATAAGTTCAGTAAGCGTGGCAGGAAATTGCTGCATAATGAAGAGAGCCATGACTCGCTCCCTTCATCAGATGAGGAAATCTGCTCTGACGCATCTGCAGAAACTGTGACAATTAATGCCGAGCCTGCTTCAAGTGCGGCAAGGGAAGTGTTATCTGAACATGACACTGTTATTTTAGAAGCCGAATTTAGTGATGACTGTGATAATAGCTTTAAGGAGCGGAGTAAGTCTACTGAACCATTGTGCCCCTGTACTGAAACAACTGTGGATGATTTGCTATATATGACTCTGACTCTCGGGCTCAGACATGGATTGACATGGGCTGCCCAGCTTGACATTCTTAAGATGATGAGGTGTGTGTTTGGAGACAAAAAAATTCCACTGTCAAAAAATAGCTATTTCAAGAAGTTAAGTGCTGTGAGTGAATCAGATATTGATTATCATGTGTTTTGTGATGACTGCAACAGCTATTTGGGGAAGCGTGATTTCAGTGAGTATCATTGCTTAGAATGTAAGAAGGTTTTTCCAATGGATGAGGACACTGATTGTGTAGTGTGTAATGTTTGCAGTATTCCATTAGTGGTAAAAAAAGTGAAAGCTGATGAGAGGCAATGTGATGTGTGTGAGAAAAAAATAGCTCTTAATTTATCTAATAATTTATTTGTCAGTGTCTCTATTGAGTCTCAGCTTAGGAAATTTTTAGAGGAAGAAAGTTTTGTGAATAATTTAGTAGGTTACAGATTTTCAAGGGATACCATTCCCGGCACATTTAGTGACATATATGATGGTGAAGTGTATCAAAATCTCTTTGAAAATAATGGTATTTTGTCATCGCCATACAATTTTTCCTACACTTTTTTTACTGATGGTGTTGCTAATGGAAAGTCAACTTCTGTAAAGACTATTTGGCCAATATATCTAACAATTAATGAGATACCATATGAAGAAAGAAGTAAGTACATGATTGTGGCAGGCATTTATGCTGGACCAAGAGAACCAAATCAAAGCTGGTTCTTACAACCATTTGTCGAACAGGCCAACAAATTGTCTAGTAAAGGGTTTTCATGGAGTCATCAGGATGAGAGTGTAGTTAGCTTAGTATTACCATTATGTTTTGTAGCTGATTCTGTTGCACGGTTTCAGATGCTCAACCGCCTCTCCTTCCATGCGAAAGATGGATGTACTTTCTGTTACCAACAAAGTGTGTATGTACGTAAGGCAATGAGTCAATGTTATGTTCCTTACTTAACTGAGAGTCCTGCTTGTATTCGGTCTCAAGATAGTCATCGTCATGATGTAGCTGAGGCTGAGAAGCTGCACAGTCTTCCAGATGTAAATGTTAGTAATTATAGGGGAGTAAAAGGATCATGTCAGTTAGATAATTTTAAATTACTTTAGTGTTACTGAAGGTTGTGTGGTAGATTACATGCATGCTTTGTTAGGTGTAGTAAAAAAGCATATGGAGCTTATAATGCAAAGTAGATTTAAAAAGTGTTGGGTGCCGTCATTAGTACGGCTCTCCATGAAGGATATTATTGCTGCTGTGGATGCAAGGATTTTAAAAGTTCAGTCCACCACTTCAGTTATAAGGGAATTGAGACCTTTAAAAGATTTGGCTTCTTGGAAAGCAAGTGAGTATAGGTCTTGGTTGTTATTCTATTCAATTGTTTGTCTGAAGGGATTTTTAAAACCCAAATATCTCTTGCATTTCTCCATGTTAAGTAAGGCCACATTCATTCTGCTTCAAAAATCTATCACAACTTCTGATTTACATTGTGTTATGGAATTATTTCAAAGGTACATAAGCCTATTTTATCAATACTTTTTTGATGAGAATATGGTATACAACACTCACCTTCTGACTCACATCACTGAGGGTGTTTTTAATTTTGGACCCATCTTTGGCCACAATAGCTTCATGTATGAGTCAAAGAATCGCCACATTCTGATGCTGTCAAAAAGTCCTCATTTTCTGTGCCTTCAAATAGCTCGTAAGTTTCTCACATTCCAGTCCCTAACATCACTGTCTTCCAAAATGGTTCTTACTTCAAATGTTCTAAACTTTAGTTCCTCTGTGTTAAACTATAAGAAATTGGTAAATGTTAATCGTGTTGCTAATTGCGTTCTTCTTGGTAAACCTAAATGCCAATTTATGTCTAGTGAAGATCGTGAAAGGTTGTCTCAGCTGTGTCAAACTCTATCAGAAAATCATTTCTTTCTGTATCAGCGTATGTTATACAACAGAAAAAGGTACACAACAGCTGCATACGGAGACCAAAAAAAAAATAATGATTCATATGTGTTTCTTGTTGATGGTCGCTGTGTCCAGATCATATCCATCATAAAATTGCCTGTTGCCAAAAAGGTGCTTTTGAATGTAGAAAGTGTTCCTGTTAGCAATGCTCCACTTGTAAGAAATGATATTTTTAAGTTTGACTCTGTAAAGGCTGTGATACAATCAGATGTATGTAGTATGTTCTTAGTACCTCTTGAATATGTAGGTGAACCTGCCTTCTGTGTTGGGATAAGTGCAACTGAAAAATGTGTAACACACATTCCTTATGGATGTACAGTAGAGTAAGTGTAAATTGTTGTAAATAACATACCGATAGCCTTCACTTGTCTGCGATGCCAGTGCGCTCTGTAGATGTCTGCGACGCCAGTGCGTTCTGTAGATAACTTTACAACATAAATCACAATTGAAAAATGTGTAACACACATTCCTTATGGATGTACAGTAGAGTAAGTGTAAATAACAATTGAAAAATGTGTAACACACATTCCTTATGGATGTACAGTAGAGTAAGTGTAAATAAAAATATGAGTCAATTAACATTGCATTACTATCAATTTATTGAATTCCTCAAATGGAAGTGAAGCTTTAGAAAAAGATTGTCGCAAACACTTCATTGAAATAATATGTCTAGGATGTTACATTGCCCAACCAAAGTGTGGGGAGTAGGCATACAAAATAGTTAGATATGTGTGAATTAAAGACATTTGTCTCACCTTTTACTTAATTGTAAGGTACATTACCAAATTAATATGAACTTCACTGACATGGCAAATGCACAGACTAGAACATAGCTTTTTTATACTACTTGAATGTTACCACTACTCACTTAATTCACTATCACTGTTAAGAGAGTGAAGACTCTCATACTCTTCATCGAACCTTGCAAACCGTGAAATGGAATAGCTTTCACAAAGCTTCTGAATTTTCCTTCTTCTGTCGCTTTGCCTCTGCAAAAGAAATTTCATATTAGTGACACTAATGAAAGCTGCCTGTTCTTTCTGGTTCTACTTATAAATTTTCTACGAGGAAAATACTATTATTTCAATAATAATTAACTGTTTGACGAAGTTGGCATGTACTTTATGGTCCTCACAATAACATTCAATTTATATTTTCTTTAAAACACATAACGCTTTTAAGTCAGAAAATATCTGAACGGTGAAACACCAATGTTGAGTTTTTAAGTTACAGGGATTAGGCTTTAAAGGTGCTCTTACAATAGCCATGGCTGCAGTCAATTGCAAACACTGGTAGGGAGTTATCTTACTTTTGATAAAGCTGAGCCATTACAATTGATGCCAATGATGTAGAGTTTGTTCAGATTTATGGCTTCCACTTGGAATTTTGGCTGTGGGTCCAATCTGCATTTCTGTAATGACCATAACAACTAATTTTACATGATCACAAAAGTGATATTGGTAGGAAGTTACAGCTTAAGTCAGAGCAAGTCTATAAGAAATAAAAACGTTATCCGGTTTAAAAAGTTGTGCTTTATGCCCATATAGCAAACAATACATACATAAATGATTCTATATTGTTTGCTTGGAAAGAAATGCACCAACATCTACTGTAAAAACTAAATCTAGCCTTTAAATATTTTGTCTGAATTCAAGTTATGAAATTAAACTTGAAAGTCAGACACAGTTTGAAAATGACATGTCAAGGGCAAGAGGCGTCACATTTTAAATCACTTTACTATTTCATCCATTGCGCATAAAAGTTTTCTGAAGCTCTCCCCATTATTTTCAAATTTCCAAGACCGTATTTTCAGAGTCAAAATACAGTTATTCTTTTTTAGACAGCTCAAGCGTAAGACCACTTAATAGATTTAACAGTTTTCATCATCAAGAAAGAATAATTTCACCTCATCTCTAAAAATACTGTCTATTTGAACTTCACATTACAGACTGATCATGAAATAGCACCGATTTGGCCCCATAAGAAAAGAAACTTACTGTAGGTTTAATTTCCTCATGTTTTTTAATCGCTCCATACTGATGTATTTTACCGGCCGTTTCAACATCGTTGTACTCAGTAACTTCTGTCTGAAACATAGAGTAAACAAGTACAAAGTTATAAACTACTACATTATTCATTGCAAACATAATCCTGGCACGCTTGCTTTACCTCTCCCTCTGCATTGTGTTGAGAAACTCGCATCTCATATGACTCCAACACGCAGCACAAATTTGCTGTAACAGGCAAATGCAGAACAGTAATTAAATTACTACATCGGTAATCAATCATTAAATGTGGGCGACAAGTAGAATCATACCTCTTGGACCGAACACCACTTTCGCAGAACGCAGACAGTTTTTCGGTTTACTGGTGCACTCAGGACACTTAAACTTTCCCAACGGATCCCTGGAGAGGTCCAGCGGGACATCCTTTATCCCATTAAATATGACACATACATTGCATGCCATACTTTGAACATAATCTACTTTTTCCCACATATCGACCCAAACACAACAATTATCCACCGACGAAAAGGGTACAGCCCAGTACTCCCCCAGTTCGTCATCATCAAATTTTACCACTAAGAACAGATTTGAAGTATCAAGACAAGCCATACTTCTAATGTAGAGATACTCGCCCTACGAAAATAAACCTAGTCAGGTCCCGTCCTGTTCACTTTCACGCAGGCTGCGCGGCGCTTTCAGCCTTCATGTTGGAGACGTGTTTTAGACACGGGTCTCCAACATGTTCTTTTACGTTGGGGAGCCGCACACCCAGTGAGAAATCAGTCATCGAATCGATGTCGATTCGATGTCGAAAAAACTATCGAAATTTTCATCGATGGGAGCAATCGATTCGATGAAAATATGGTCTGAATATCGATGGGTTTTTCGATGACGAATATAGTCGATAGGGTATCGACGTGTTGCCCAGAGCCAGTAGTTTGGTGTGAGTGCACATGGGGTGGGGGTGGCCCAAGAAACACGGATCGGTCACGATGACGTACCGGTGTTGTCACGTACTAGTCACTAAGGTAATAGATCAAAATGACCTCAATATGTCCGAAAACTTGACCTCGACATGAAATCAAGTAATTGTCGAAGAGGTAAACGACAGTACTTCAAAAATTGTGCAATGGACCCACTGAACAACGCTGCTGGAATCGTTGTCTCAGTTAGAACGTAAGAATAGAGGGTGACTCGGCCCACCCCAACCAGATTGACAGATAATGTCATCCGCGTGTTTGTCATTTGCCAGCTTTTTTTATCAAATTCAGTGTTTGCATTTCTAAAACCAGATTTAATCTCATGTGCAGTCAGCCAATCTTTATTGATTGGCTGATCGAAAATAAAATAAGATTGTGAAATTTACCTACTTTAGAAAGAAATTACAGCTACAACAGGGTTCGAGTGCTTGCAACGCACCCTACCGGCGGTTGTGGTAAACAGGGAAACCTCAGGTCACCACTAAAGTCACCGAGGAATCACGAATTTCAAATGAGGTACCAAATAGAAACACCAAATACTAAGGAAAATATTTTTGTGTAACAAGATGTTGTGTGGTCACCCATGATTGTCGGGGAACTTCAATGTATTTGACTTAATTATTGTAAGACTCCTATAAAATACGTCGACATCGATTCGACTTCAATTCGACATCAATATTGCTTCTCACCAAATTTAGTTAAATAGGCACATAAAAACACATCACAAGCACACAAAACAAAGTTTAGATGTGAAAAATCTCTCTGTTATTGGATAGAAAGGTGCTTGCACTCCCATCGAAAAACCCATCGATCGCTCCATTGCATCGACCTCGACCGGATGGCCATCGATCGACATCGAGTCGATGTCGATTCGATGACTGATTTCTCACTGGGACACTTCCTCGCCTGCTGCACGGTGCCTTCCCGTTGGAGACGCGTATCGGATACAGGTCTCCAACATGTTCTTTTACGTTGGGGAGCTGCAAAGTTTCCGCACCGGCTGCGCCGTCCCTTCACGTTGGAGACGCGTAGCGGATACAGGTCTCCAACGTGTTCTTTTACGTTGGGGAGCCGCACACTTCCTCGCCTGCTGCACGGTGCCTTCCCGTTGGAGACGCGTATCGGATACAGGTCTCCAACGTGTTCTTTTACGTTGGGGAGCTGCAAAGTTTCCGCACCGGCTGCACGGTGCCTTCCCGTTGGAGACGCGTATCGGATACAGGTCTCCAACATGTTCTTTTACGTTGGGGAGCTGCAAAGTTTCCGCACCGGCTGCGCCGTCCCTTCACGTTGGAGACGCGTAGCGGATACAGGTCTCCAACGTGTTCTTTTACGTTGGGGAGCTGCAAAGTTTCCGCACCGGCTGCACGGTGCCTTCCCGTTGGAGACGCGTATCGGATACAGGTCTCCAACATGTTCTTTTACGTTGGGGAGCTGCAAAGTTTCCGCACCGGCTGCGCCGTCCCTTCACGTTGGAGACGCGTAGCGGATACAGGTCTCCAACGTGTTCTTTTACGTTGGGGAGCCGCACACTTCCTCGCCTGCTGCACGGTGCCTTCCCGTTGGAGACGCGTATCGGATACAGGTCTCCAACGTGTTCTTTTACGTTGGGGAGCTGCAAAGTTTCCGCACCGGCTGCGCCGTCCCTTCACGTTGGAGACGCGTATCGGATACAGGTCTCCAACGTGTTCTTTTACGTTGGGGAGCTGCAAAGTTTCCGCACCGGCTGCGCCGTCCCTTTACGTTGGAGACGCGTATCGGATACAGGTCTCCAACGTGTTCTTTTACGTTGGGGAGCCGCAAAGTTTCCGCACCGGCTGCGCCATGCCTTTCACGTTGGAGACGCGTATCGGATACAGGTCTCCAACGTGTTCTTTTACGTTGGAGCTACGTTGGAGAACTGTACGCGCCGACTGATTCTTTTACGTTGAGGAGCTGTACGGCGAACAGGTCCCGTGCATGTTCTTTCTGTTGGAGACGCGTTTTCTTTACGTTGAGGACACGTAAAGCGGCCCGTACAGGTCTCCAACGTGTTCCCAACGTCTTCTCAACGTGATAATTCTGTTGGCAGTTTCGTCTGGGTCTCTCTCTCTCTCTCTCTCTCTCTCTCTCTCTCTCTCTCTCTCTCTCTCTCTCTATCTCTCTCTCTCTCTCTCTCTCTCTACCACGCAAGCGGTGGAGCAGCGTCATCAGACACACAGTATAGGCTTCTGTTAGACACAACTCGGCACGGCCGGCCCAGCCCACACGCCTGTGTGGCCCGCCCAGTGTGTCCAGCCCGGCCCGAGTGTGTCAATTTTTTCTTCTTTATTTTTTTCTCGCTTCGCCCCGCCTTGCTGGTCACCAGTCCATACTGCTTCCACGCGGAAAGGTGAAGGCCGCCCCGCCCCGCCCCGCCCCGCCCCGCCCCGCCCCGCCCCGCCCCGCCCCGCTACCCGCTTGCCTTTCCTGACGCGACGCGCCGCGACGCTAGACTCGCTCTGCAGAGCCGCCGCCGTGCCCCTGTTCATACAGATCAGTAAGGTGGCAAATGTGGGGAAAACTGCGAAATCAAAAGAGAAAAATTCATTCGCCGACGGACATTGAGGTTTACGGAAAATGCAGAGAAAATGAATGACGACGGTTCTACGTGATTAACTCTATTCGATGGGCATATTTAGATCCCCCTAGTATCGAAAATGTGATACCTCCAACCACACGCTCTGATGATTGGACGCACTTGTACGATTGGAACAATAAACAACAGCCTAGTTCCAATGGTACATGTGTTCGGTCGTGACAACTAGCTTCTGGTTTTTAGGGAAAGAATATTTACTTTGCATTATTTATAGTAAAAATGCGTGTTCTCATACTTTTTTGCTGGGTTTTTGTAACAAGGCCTATACACGTTGAAGGCATAATAAAGGGATTAGGCCACTGGAGATGATAAACTTTTAACACGTCTTAATTTTTCCTTTTTGGAGCTCGAATCTCTCTGTTCCCTGAAAGCTCTATACGATTAGATGTGGTGCAATAAAGTCCACAATGGCATTGTCTGGCGACAGTTCTTTTTGCGGAATAATTTTGAGAAACGTTTTGGCGCGAACCGCCGCCGTCCGTCTTCGCCCCCGACCCCTTTTAAATGTCCCTCCCGTCACGTTCTTATCAGTCTGTCCGTACTTGGCGAGGGCGCCCCTCCTTACTTAGGCCTGCGGCGTGGCGCGACACTGGCGCCAGGCCGGGTGCTGCTGCAGGCCGTGCATGCCACGACCAAGTTTAATCCCCCTCTCAAGCCCTTTCTCGCTTCCACAGTCTTCACCTTCTTTTTTTTTTTTTTTTTGCCGGCACATTCTTCTTTTCCTTATTTTATGTTTTATTTGTGCCTGTGATTCCCTAATGGAGCGGCCTTTCTACTGCCAGGCGGGGAGTGGATTCTGTTCCCGGCACGGCGTTTGGGTTCCGGCGCGCTGCCAAGGAGCGCGGGGGACGTCCCCATACTGACACCCCACCCCGCCTCGCTAAATAAAAAAAAAAGAAGGAGAAGAGAGATAGGCAAATTTGAGAGAGAGAGAGAGAGAGAGAGAGAGAGAGAGAGAGAGAGAGAGAGAGAGAGAGAGAGAGAGGCCGGAGGGAGATGACAGTATGATCGCGTTACCCTCCTAATCGCATCATTCCTCTACTCCTCAGCCCTCCGCGGCGCATTCGATCGACGCGGATCTTGTGCAATAACTCCTGTAAAAAAAATAGTTTTCGGCCCACACTTCAGGTCTGCATCATCGCAGTGAATCTTAATCTTCAGGAGACCATTCGTACAATTTTTCGAACCGCCTTTTAGTTAGTTGGGTGAGGTGTAGGGCAAGCACAAGTTTTTAAATATTTGCTGTTTATTATTATTTTTATAATTTTTTTACTGAATAAAATTCAGAAAAGTCAAAGGACAAACATATACAAAAACGAAATCAAAAAGGTTATTAGAAAATTCGAGAAAAATTTAGAGAATATTCACGTTGCTCACGTAAACCAAAACACTTGAAAGTTGTTTCCCTCGCTCGGGGGCATAAGGTTTGATCGTGACCGATGGTGACATCAGCGCAGCTCGCCTCGCTGCGGCTGCCCGGAGCTGGCCGGTGTGGTGTGCCCTTGGCTGTGCTCAGCTGGGGATCACTTCTGCGAACAGCTCAGGCAGCGCCCTTGCTGAGCTGAGCGCAGCGGCCGCCGGGGCCGGGGCCGCGCCGGGCCGCGCCCTGGAACCAATGCATGCGGGCGCAAACACTGCGCGAGCGATGCCAACAACAGCATCCCGAACTGTTGAAAATTTTGTTGTAAGTTAGCAGGAAAATTATTGGTTAATTTGTTTGCAGCAATTACTGTTTTAAAACAGGAAAGACTGTAAATTTCAAACAATGCGGGGAAAACTGTCAGAAACAGTTTTATTTTTCGTCAAAATGTAGTGACCTCATTTCGCACTTGGATCTCTTTTCCGTAGTAATATAAAATTGTTGTTTTCGAGCATGGACCTTGATATGCATTCACTGTTCCTTGAGAGTGCTGGTGAAATAATCCGTCTTTAGTGAGTTTCGCACTGATAACGGAACATAGCTGTTCAGAAACAGGATCCCCGTAAAACAGATGGTCGTCAGGCAACAACTATTGCTAACAGTGCGGACCGCCGGCCGGCCGGCCGGACCCCGTGACTCGGAAGAAAAAGAGTGATGACGACGAAAAAACGAAAACGTATGGGACGCTTTGGTCACAATGCATGTGGTGTCTGGCCAGTACGTCTGCGGACCACGTACCTTTATTGCAGTTCTCTTCTTGCTGCTTTTATGGGTTTTAAAACATTCATGTACTCCCTTGTTGTACTGTTGTACTTACCTGAGGGGCGCGTGCTCCCGGCCGGCCCGACGCTCTAGGTCAGTGTGTCGCCGGCTGCATCGGCCCGCC
Organism: Frankliniella fusca; assembly: GCA_029379305.1. Classification (NCBI taxonomy): domain Eukaryota; kingdom Metazoa; phylum Arthropoda; class Insecta; order Thysanoptera; family Thripidae; genus Frankliniella; species Frankliniella fusca. Next base: position 1,403,856 of record JAHWGI010000083.1, on the reverse strand, counting down.
GTAGGCGATATTCACCTTTGTAGGAAGGGTCGATGGGGCGGGACCTTTCACTGCGACCGGAAAGGTCTGGGGCTGCCCGAGTCCGCCCTAGGAGCGGGGGGAACCAGAGCACTAGTAAAACAACGTATTTCATTAGACATTCATGTTCAGTTAGTAGGCACTTCAAAAGTGTATCACGTTTGCACAAATGGATGGACACACGAACCAGCCCTATGGAATCAATAGAATACGTCGAGTAACTGCACATGCACACCCGAGTGATGCGCAGTTTACTCAACGTTTGCGAAGTGTAGAAAAGTTGCACACTAATTGATGTTGATCACAATGAAAAATGACCGTATATTTACTGGAAAATTCTCTATAAAACATGATATAAAATTACAGTTCAAAATTGTGAAATTTCTTGGTATACATATTGGCTTGGAATATACTAACGAACAAAAATGGGCTGTCTTGAATTTACAACATAAATTGTAAAAAGTAAACTACAAATTAAACTGTAAATTCACGGTGGAATTTTGACAATTACTGGGAGAATTCAAACCTTTTACTCGTTAAAGTTCGAGTCGGTGCGAATGGTGATTCGCTCACCCGCAAAAGTGTGATAGTCATGCGTTCGGGCCTCTAGTCCTCCAGTGCTTACCCGCGCCCGCGCACTGGAGTGGACCGCACACGGCGCAGATGCGCGCGCCAATGTTGTTATTAGCAGTGACGTTTTATATTGCGGTTCGCCGCAGCAATTAGCGCGGCATGCCGACTTATTCACATTGGGGTTCGCGCAGCTAAACGGGTTTGTGGGTGTCCGCCCCGCCCGGTCCAGTAATAACCGTGGACTCGGGCTCAGGCCTGGGGTCCGTGCGCCCGGGAGGGGAGGGAGGGAGGGGACTGTACATCACCCTTTGGATTTGCATGATACAGGAATGGCCTGCTTGGGACCGAAACGTGAATGAAGATGTGTATTTTTAATTCAGGCCATGCGTGCGGTGCTCATATTTTTTTTTCCCTCCGTGCTGTTGTATCATTTTTGACAGTATCGACAGTTTAATTACACATTGCGAGGAAGCCTCGTTTTGAGCTCGACCCATTCACCCGCCAAAATAATTTTCGGAAATTGGCAACATTTCTCGCAATTTCGTGATTTTTTTAACGCATGTTAAATAATAAATAAATGAATAATGAATTTACGAGCGGAATCTTAAATTGATCAGGGCCTATTTGTATTTGTTGCTGAATGAAAAAGCTAAGCCAAGTGCTCTCCCCGTCTTTTTTCTCTCATTCCTCCGTGCCGCTCCCTTTCCCTCTCTCTCTCCCTCCTCCTTCCTACGTGACTGTCCTCCCCCTAGGCGTTATTGCTACTGCGCCGTTAAGCACACACGGCGCCCATCAATACCTTACTCTACTTCTCTCTCTCTCTCTCTCTCTCTCTCTCTCTCTCTCTCTCTCTCTCTCTCTCTCTCTCTCTCTCTCTCTCTCTCTCTCTCTCTCTCTCTCTCTCTCTCTCTCTCTCTCTCTCTCTGTGACACACACACGCACTTACACTTGCACTCTCGCTTTCGCGCCCAGCCCGTCGGCCTAGGACGCCACTGCCCACACACAGTTGGCTGGTCTGGCCGTAACCGCGATATGTCGATGCAGCTCGACCGCGTTGCCTTCCGTCCAGCAACTTCGCTCGAAGTTGAAGTTGACTCCCCGGCACTCGAGAAGTTGCGGTATTCTAGAAACGATCTGATCTCGTATTTCCAGATTCTACAAATCGTTTCCGCTTTCCCCACGGCGGCCGTCTGCCCCGCAGAAAAGTCACGACCGGATTAGAAACAGTTTGCGTTTCGCCTTCTTTACGATGATAATGGCCTCCCGTTATCTAATTAGCCGGAGCAAAGCCGGCGAAAAGCCGTGCAAATCCCAGAGCGTCGCGGCGCCCAGAGGAGGCAGGCGTCGGGACGCCACCCCCGCCTCGCACCGGGGCGGAGGGGGACTGCAGAGCGACGTGCGAGCCGAGGGGGATACAACTCTGAAGTTTGCTGTACACATTTCGTAAATTTGTGAATTTTCCTGAATTTTTGTGGGTTTTTACTCGTATTTTACCAAATTTTTTATGAATTTTCTGAATTTTCCTGATTTTTTCTTCTAAAATTTTCAGAATTTTTTAAATTGATTTTTTGATTTTTTTCCAAATTGTTTTGAATTGTTCTGCATTTTCCTGAATTACGAGGTGTACACAAATTTCAGAATCGTTTCCCCCACGGTGCGAGCTCAGGAGAGGGAGGAGGAGGAGAGGGAGGAGGAGGAGAGGGAGGAGGAGGAGGTAATGGTGTGGACTTATCAGGAATCAATGAGCGTCGCAGATCGGCTGGCGCCGCGCTAATTGAGCCGAACGGCACGCGGAACGGCCTCATATCAGTGTTGAAGGCACGGCGCAGCGGCTACTCTGGAAAAATAAAGAAGAAAGTACAAGCTCCCTTTGTGAGCGCGAGGGATTAATTCGAGGAGGGGAGGGGACGGAGGGGACTGCTGTCTTTGAAATTGCTTGTAAAAGTTGACGTCGCTTCATAACATGCCGGCATCGAGGTGGGTCGTCTCCGAAACTGCTGTACACCACACAATTCAGAAAAATACAAAGGAGGTAAACAAAGTAAGGGATGTACAGGAAAGAAATGACGAAATAGCAAACTCGTTCTTTACAAGTCAACACAGCGTATGTTAATTATGCATTCAGCTAGATGATGTACTGCCCACTGCGCTCAAGTAGTTCATAATCAATACTTACTTCATATATTTAAGGCGTGTCATTATTTCTTAGTACGTTACTGTCCCGCCAAAAAGACATGAAAGCTAGATCATTGTGAAAATAGATAACTAATGATCGTTTGCACTCAAACGAGCAAAGATGTTTTCACAGATGGTGCCGTGTGCCGTCGTGTTCCCACAATCACCTAGTGCTAGGGTTACCCTCCCCCACGGACGAGGTGGGAGCGCCAGGTGCAGGGTGCAGCAGGGGCGGGCGGGACTGCCCTAAATCACCAGGGCTGCCACCCGCACGCGCGCAGGTCCACGCGGTACTGATACCAGTGCTCCCGGTCCGCAATAACTGGCGAAAACCGGCGAAAACACAGAGGAGGAAAGCGTGCTGCATGTGCGTATTAACCGAGGGGGAAACAACTCTGAATTTTGGTTACAAATTTTGTGAATTTTTGTGAACTGTTACTGAATTTTTGTGAATTTTTATTGAAATTTTGTGAATTTTTGCTAGGATGTTACCTTAATTTTACTAAGTTTTCCTGAATTTTTGTTAATTTACCTAATTATTTGTAAATTTCTCTATGGATTTTCCTAAATTTTTCTGAATTATGAGTTCTACAAAAATTTCAGAGTTGTTTCCCCCTCGGTATGAATGCTATAAGCAGGCAGGCTCAGGCCCTCTTTACTCCACTGTGTTTTTGGGCGACGCTCATTGCCTACTTTTCTGCGTGTGCGCTGTAATGGTCAACACCTGCCGCGCCCGTGTCAGGCTCTTAACCGTTGGAGGAAAAATATGTGGTAAAACGCTTGTGCGGGGATAGAGGTTGTCTGCTGCTGTTGTTTGAGCCGGTACACGGCACTTCCCTGCAGCGCACCACGCCCACATTAGAGTGCACGTCAGGTCAGAGGCGCACTAAGTGACGTGATGGCACGGCCTGAGTTATCTACCAGCCCCATCCCCCCCCCCCCTCTCTCTCTCTCTCTCTCTCTCTCTCTCTCTCTCTCTCTCTCTCTCTCTCTCTCCCCCTCTCTCTCTCTCTCCCCCTCCCTTCCCTCCCCCTCCCTCTCTCTCTTCCCTTATCTTCCCCTGCTTGGGATGCCTAGGCTGTCCCGCTCGGCAGGTGTGTGCTGCGGGCGTGCCTACCTGCACGGCGGTGAGGTGTAGTGTGGGGAGGAAATGGGGAGCGCGGACTAACCTTCTGCGGCGCTCCTAAGCCGTACGCCGACCCCGCCCCGCCCCGCCCCGCCCCGCCCCGCCCCGCCCCGCCCCGCCCCGCCCCGCCCCGCCTCGCCCCGCCACGCCCCGCCACGCCCCGCCACGCCCCCTAGCCACATCACGTGCAGTGGCGCCGGGGTGTAGTTAGGCCCTTTGGTGGCCCCCGTAACGGCCCGCCGACCTGCTGGGGGACAGTAAAGACGGACCGCCGCCCGTCCCGGGGAGGTAGAGAGAGAATACTCATTCGCGGCACACTGCTGCAAAACCAAGTGCGCAGCTGCTGAACACCTGGAAGCGTGCAACTCCCAGTCCAACTCGTTTAACCCAACCCCTCAGTTTAGCAATATTGCAAGTGCTTAGCTCGCTACTTTTACACTTGTAACTGTTCAACTCGTCAGTTGTATACTTGTAAGTCTTCGAACAAGGTAAAGCGTTGTGCGGCACAGTTGAATTCTTGCAAGTGCACAACTACCGCTTTGAACACATGAACACTCACAGGTACACAGCCTTGGAGTTGAACAATTATTGCGATATTGCACAGCTTTCGAGCGGAACTCTTGCATTTTATAAATAACAGAGAGCTGCACGCTTGTAAGTGCTTAACAGTTGGAACACGTGGTTTTACAGTGCAGTGAAGTCGGATATCTGTTTCCTGGTTTCAGTATATCACCCATATCATAGTGCTGTTCGAATCGAGGTTTTTGGGTCCGAATCGAATCGAATCCGACCAAATAATTTCGAATCGAATCGAATCTTCCTTAATTCGCGGGCGAATCGAATCGAATAATCCAATTTTGAGCCCCTACAAATTAGATTTACTAAAACAAATTAAAATTATGCTTTAAAATTAAGTCTAGTAGGCCCACACATCTTTTCAAAGGCGCGCTTCCACCCTCTTCTTGTTGAAAAGCATGTTTTTAAACTTTGAGATTCGGTGGCGAATCTTAGCTGATTCGAAATTTCGAACCTTCCGGTGCCGAATCATAAGGGATTCGGTACCGAATCGAATCGAATCCAGGCAGATTCGATTCGATTCGATTCGATTTCGAACCATTCGCACAGCACAGCAGATATTGTGCTCTAGCTCTAGTAACTTAGCAGATTTTTTTTTTTTTTTTTAAAGAAAGAATTTGTTTAGACGGTCCATTTTAGCTTGCTTTAGCTAAATGTTTCTCTGCTACTGAAACAATTAAAAAAAAAAAAAAAAAAAACATGAATGAATATTTCTGACGGCAAATGTGTAACGTGTTGCAGGCATAGTATGGAGCTTCAGGTTCCCGTCCATCGGCTCGCTGTCCCGGCGCAGCAAGGCGAGCCTGTCGGCGCCCGTGGCGCGGCCGCACATCGACACGCAGCGCTGGCTGTCCGTGCTCGAGCTGGACCAGTACTCCGAGCTGTTCCGCAAGTTCGACGGCGTCGAGGTGCGTCAACATTCGAGATTTTTTTTTATTTTTATTTTTTAAATCGCGTAGATTTTTATGAAATAAAGAGGCTCGTTTTTGCCTGTGCAGGACCTGATCCACTTCACGGAGGGCGACATCAAGGAGCTCGGCGTACGCAACTCGTCGCACCGGGCCCGCCTCATGTCGAGCCTCGTGGCGCTCAAGGCCAAGTACGAGAAAGGTGCGTGACACAAGTGGGGTATAGGAATTTTAATTTTCAAAGAGAGCCCATGGCAAACGTTTTCTGGACGAAGACCCGAGGGGGAAATAACTCTGAATTCCGGCGTACAAAATTCGAGGATATTTTTTTTTTTAAAAATTTTATGGGCTGTGTGTGCTTTGAATTTACTAGAAATTTACTGAATTTTGCGTACTTTACACGAATTCGATCCGCTTTTCCTGAATTGCCGTTACATAAATTTCTAGCATTTTTCTTAGTTTTTCTGATTTTTATTTTGCGCCTCATTTTGAATGACGAAATTTACAAATATTGCGGAGTTGATTTTTCCTCGCGAAGTCCTCGAGAGTATTGCCGATGAGGCAGACGTCACCTCATCCTGGCCAGGCGTTGCTGAAGAGCTATCGGTATCAAGGTAAACTGCTGTGAGTGTGTGTGCGTGTGTGTTCGTAGGAGGCTTATCAGTCCCGGTGTAGGGCTGTGATCACAAATGGAGATAAGGCCAGTACAGTTTACGTGGGGTAGGGTAGGAGTGGGAAAATACTCAGTTAACCTTTTCCAAAGAGGGGGAAAATTGTTTCTTACGTACATGCCACTTGCGACGGTAAGTTTGATGATGTTTCATGATTTAAATTATTATTTTGCCATACAACTCTTAATTTGTGTAAATTGATGAGCTAAGTGGGAGAGTTATCAATGGAATTAACTGCGTGTCTGCTTTACCTTGCTGAGTTGCCTTGCCGTGACCGACCCGACCCGACGCTGGTCTTCCCCGTGAGTTCCCCTAGCCGGGGAGTAGCGTCGCTGCACCCGTAGGGGTGGAGGCGCCGCTGCCGCTACACCACGTCGCCGGGGAGTCTAGCTCACTCGGAGTGGGGTATATGGCGGACCCGGAGTGCGGGGTATAGCGGGTGGACTTGGTGTCGGTCGGAAGCCGAAAAGACACAAAAATCACTGAGAATATAAAAAGTGGTGCTTTGTTATTCTACGTGATGCGTTTAGGCCGCGAAAATTAACCACATGAATAACAGCAATTAAGTTTTGTGCATACTGAATTTTAACTGTTGAATTCTGCCTAATGTTTCCAGGGACGCGGCGCGTGGACAAGGCGCAGCGCCACAGCGTGGCCGTCGACCCCCGCAGGCTCGTCGTGGACCTCAGCGACCAGTAAGTAGCCGGGAACAGGTCACCTGCACCCTCACCTACAGCTGCATCTGCACCTTCACCTGCAACTGCACCTGCAACTGCCAGCTCGGCGGCATGCGCGCGCCGCGCCGCCTATAGGCACCCAAGCCCGCAGGAGTGCTGAATGTGTTGCCTATTCAAAGGCGCCCGTTCTGCAGCTGCGAGACAGCGTAGGATTGACTGGGATGATTGAACTTGATACACTCGGGAGGTGGAATAAAGAGATGAGAAGCGGGAGAAGATGGAACGTCACGAGGGGGGAGTCAATTCGGAATATCATTGTACGGCCCCTAAAAATTCATTCGAAAAAAAAAAGTAAAATCTAGAAGAAAGATACACAAAAATTCGCAAATCGAAAAACATTGAACAAAAAGCCGAAATAAAATTGAAAAACTCAGATTTTATAGTAAAAGGTCAAAATTTATCAAAAAAATTACAAAAATTTTCCTTTTTTTATTTTTTTTAAGTAACCAAAAAAATCACTGTACACATTTTGTATGATAATCCCTCCCTCGCAATATCCCATTCGGAAGAAAGATATCTGCAGGATATCTTTCAAAGGACTAAAAATAGATGGAAAATATATTAAGTATAAATTATAAATTCACATCCAGCAAGATCTTGCTATCGATAGATGAGTTAGATAAAGCACAGAGCAGCTTTAGAGGTCTGTATTTCGTGTGGGGTAATTAATGCGAGTAAACTTAATTTTTTCTTGCGTCCCCTTTTCACTCAACACTTTTCCTATCGGCTTCTTGCGTATCGGTCAGGGCGTTACGTTAGGAGGAGGCGGCGCGGGGTCCTCAGCCGCCCCGCCCCGCCCTACTGCCTCCCTGATGCGGTGCGCGCGGAGTGCCTCAGGTCGGTAAACACGCCCAAGGGCCTAACCCACTTCTCTCCGTCCCGGGGTCCTAAACGGCGGTCGTCGGCCGGCTCAGGTCAGCCGTCAGCCCATCCTAGATCCGAAACGAAAGGGACTTGGGAGGGCTTAAAAGCCTCTCTCGTTGACGTCCCGACCTCGTCATCACGTTAACGCGTGGAGCTGGAGCGTGTCAGGCAGGGCCGCGGCGGGCGGGCCGCGGAGGAGGTGGAGAGGGGAGCAGAGTGGAGAGAGAGAGAGAGAGAGAGAGAGAGAGAGAGAGAGAGAGAGAGAGAGAGAGAGAGAGAGAGAGAGAGAGAGAGAGAGAGAGAGAGAGAGAGAGCTGGAGCGCTCTGCAGACGTGGACTGGACTGGATGCCGCCTCGTCCCGCCCCTCCCCGCGCGCTGTACGCGGGGTGCGGGTGTCTCTCCGCCGCTCCGGGAGGGTCAGCGCTCTCCTCTCCAGCGTTCTCCAGCCTGCCGGCTCCAGCGGCTCCAGCGGCTCCAGCCAGCGCCCTCCTCGGCTCCGGCTCCAGCTCGCGGCGCGGTCGCGGTGCATCGGGCCGCGTCACGGCTCGTAGTGGAGGAGGTGGAGGTGGCGGAGGTTGCCGGCGGGGCGGGGCGGGGCGGGGCGGGGCGGGGCGGGGCGGGGCGGGCGGCGTCCCAATCGATACCCGGCGCGGTGGCGTGGCGGTGCTCGGGTAGGAGGGCCCGGCCGGCCAGCCCGCTGGAGCCGAGCCGAGCCGAAGCGGGTGTCGTCGCCCTGAGCCGCGCCGAGCCGAGCCCGACCGCGTTGATGCTGCCGCTGCTGCTGCTGCGGCCGCGGCAGCAGGAGGGAGGGACACCGACGGCGACGGCGCACTCAAAAGTGAGGTTAGTTGGCTTCGGAACGCCCCGCGCTGCGCACCGCTCCGGCCGAACGCCGCGCGCCGCCCCGCCCCGCCCCGCGAGCACGCCCCGCCGCCCCGCCCCGCCCGCGCGGCTCGGCGCGGCTCGGCACGGGGGCTCGGGGGTCCCGCCGCGGCCACAACGCGCGGGGGGACGCGGCCCCGCCTGGTCAGGAACCTGTCCGCCCCGCCCGGCCCCGCCCCGCCCGGGGCACCACTGCGCCGTGGTCAAGGAGTGCACCGACCGGCCCGGCCCACTGTGTGTTTGTGTACGCGCGCGCGAGTGTGTGCATGTGTGCGTGTGTGTGTGTGCCTCACGTAAACAAAGGAGCGCCTTATCGACCCCTTACGGAGTGGAGGTCCCGGAGTTGCCTGGAGGGCCGACGTAAAGGGTTGGAACGGTCCCGACGGCACGTCACCAATGAGACAGGTGAGCTATCGGGGCGGGGCGGGGCGGGGCGGGGCGGCAGGGAATGCCGCGGACCTCGGCAGATGCGGGCGTTCTCAGGCCGGCTCTCTCTCAGTGGGGAATTCCAGTTTCAGCCCACCGCCGCCGCGGTTGGTCGCGTTGTTATCAATTACCAATTATTTCCCGATGCGTTCCCCGTCCGTCATTTGCATATCGGCGAGCGCGATGTCGCGTGGCGGTCGGCCCGCCTTGCCCCGCCCTACCCCTACCCCTCCGCCCTCGCCCCCGCGTCATCAAATACGCCATCGCAGCAGCGCTGGTGAATTGTTTTTTTGCGACGAATCGGATCAGATGGTATCGCAAACTCGTCCGTGTCCGCGCATTGACACGAAGGTTTATCATGAGGGGGAGGGGGAGCAGAGTGATGTTAGGAGGGTAAAGTCACTGCAGAGGGTAAGGGGGGAGGGGGCTGTACCGGGTCTCTTAGAGTGTTGCGGGTCTGCCTATCCGAGGGGCCACGGTGCTTGCCGACGAGAGCGGGTGGGCAGAAACGCATACGGTTTCGTGTTCTCTAAAACACTCTGCACTTGATTACACTGGCACCGAGGACGGACGGTTTTTCTTGATGTGAACTGGTTCTGTCCCCTTTTCCCCAACCCTGGACGACTGATGTCATTCCAGTCCTGGTGTTGGTGACACTCGCAAAATGGTAATTTTTGCACGCCCTCCGTAGCCGGATCTTTCTCTCTTTCTCTCTCCTCCTCATGATCGGGTCCGCTCTCTCTCTCTCTCTCTCTCTCTCTCTCTCTCTCTCTCTCTCTCTCTCTCTCTCTCTCTCTCTCTCTCTCTCTCTCTCTCTCGCTCTGCGGCAGCTGCTCCAGGATGGAGACTGGCGCCGTGCCGCGTTCCGCGCTGCCAGGTCCCTGAACCCGCGGGGCGGGGGTCGAGTCGAGTGTTCATCTTTACTTTTTGCAGTGAGCAAAGCAGTCGGAGCAGTAGCAGCACCAGCAGCAGAAACTCGCCTCAGAGTCGCCTCAGAGCGGGGCAGGGATGCCTCCTCCGCCACCTCCTCCGCCTTCTTCTTCGTCGTCTCCCTCGTCGTCCTCCCCCTCGTCGTCTTCATCCTCGTCGTCCCCCTGCGTCGTCCTCCCCCTCGTCGTCTTCATCCTCGTCGTCCCCCTCGTCGTCCTCCCCCACGTCGTCTTCATCCTCGTCGTCCCCCTCGTCGTCCTCCCCCTCGTCGTCTTCATCCTCGTCGTCCTCCCCCTCGTCGTCTTCATCCTCGTCGTCCCCCTAGTCGTCCTCCCCCTTGTCGTCTTAATCCTCGTCGTCCCCCTCGTTGCCTTCATCCTCGTCATCCTCCATCCCCTCTTCCTCCTCGTCCTCCGCCCCTCCCCTCCTCCACCCTCACCCCACCGTTACGACCTCAGGGCGGCCTCGGCCCGGTCCTCAGGATCCAGTCCTCAGGTCACCCCGGCCCCCTGGCCCTACGCTACGCGGATTCCTGCTCGGATGGGTACACTGTCAAAAGTCAAGAGCACGGGTGGTTGCGTCTGGTCTCCGTGCGTGCGGGCCGCGGCCCTGCACGGCCGGGTGCTCGCGGCTGCGTGCGCGCACGTGTCGGCCCGGGCAGGGCGGGGCAGGGCAGGGCCGGGGTGTCAGTGGCCGGCGTGTTTGACTGCGCCAAATTGTCCCTCCCTCACTGGGGCTGGGCCGGGCCGGGTCGGGCAGCTAGCAGGCTCCTCCTGGGAATGAGAATGTTGGCTCATAAAAATGCATGGCGGTGCGGCTTGCACGAGGAATCTCCCCTTAGCCGTGCTGAGGCCGAGGGGGAAGCAGCTCTGAATTTTGGTGTACAAATTTCTGAAATTTTTGAGCTATTTTTCTGCATTATTTGCGAATTTTGTGAATTTTTATTTTTATTTTTGCAACAGCATGATGATTTATTTTGTTCTTCATTTTTGGGACTTTTCTAACATTTTGTAACTTTTCCTCGAATCTTTTCGCAATTTTTCTTTTTAAATTTTATGAATATTTCTAACATTTGAGGTGTCTTCAGCTATGGCTGAGGGGCGCTGCTGGGGCGAATTGATCGTCTCTCGTAGGTGCGTGCCGCTATTCCGCTAGCCGACCCTCGCAAGTCGTCTTGCATAGCAGCTTATATTTCACCCAATTGCATCCGCGATCTTCCTATGGTAATAAATGACAAATTCATTCGCCAACCCGAGAGACAACGATGCAGACGACCCACTCAGTCTTCTCACGCGCCCACCCACCTCCAGGGTGTCCTCTATCGTGTCCTGCACTGCAACCCTCCCCACGTTCTCTTTCTCCCTCTGTCGATTCCTTTTCCCTCCATGCTCCTCTCTCTCTCTCTCTCTCTCTCTCTCTCTCTCTCTCTCTCGCTCTCTCTCTCTCTCTCTCTCTCTCTCTCTCTCTCTCTCTCTCTCCCTCGCTCTCTCTCTCTCTCTCTCTCTCTCTCTCTCTCTCTCTCTCTCTCTCTCTCTCTCTCGCTCTCTCTCAGGACAGGCACCCAGTCGTTTTCATTTACCGAGACGGAAAACCACTTTGCACTTTGCGTTGTGCCAAGAAATAAGGTTTGCCCTCGGGTTTGCCCCAATAGCGCACCAGCTTGATGGCCTCAGAACACCGTGTGGTCCCTCTCGCACCCGACCCACCACACCCCGCCACGCCCCGCCCCGCCACGCCACACCCCGCCACCCCTCCCTTGCCCGCTCTGTATGGCCCACTCGAACGCCTCTGTGCCCCTCGTGTTCACTTATTCAACGGGTGGAAGGCAGGGCGACATATTGTCTGCTTGTGGCCGAAATATGTGAGTAGCTCGCGGGGGCTGGACTGCGCTGGGGTTTGGGGTCGTTCATAAACTACTAGGCCTGGAATGGGAAAAATTGGGGTAAATAGGGGGGTATAAATATCATGGGCCCTCAGTAGTCTCGCGACTATCACCCAAGTGTAATCGAGATCCCATTACATTTGAACCCAGCGGGGGACAAAAATATCTTGGTATAGTCTATGAGCTTCGATGAAGGTCCTGAAACTAATTAAGACCCTTAATATTTGTACGGCTCCCCGCTCTATAGGGAACGTAGTTTATGAATGAACCCTTACGCCCGCGCCCGCCTCAGTGGCGTGTGCCGCATGAGAGTACACGCCGCCGCGGGCCGGTCATGCGGCACACTGGACAACCCGATGATGTATTTACTTTAATTAATGTCTTTATTCACCGCACCAGTGAGAACAGCCGACGAGCTATAAATATCATGGCTTCATCTCTCCGGTCCCTTGCTGCGGGCGCAGAGTGAAATGAAACGTATATATATTTTTCTGACTGTGTAGTACCCACGTGTTCTGTCGCTTTCGCCCTCCTCCCTCTCTGTCCCACCCAGTCGCAGACGGGGGTGGCCTCCCCCACCCCCCACCCCCAACACTCTTTGTGTGTTGGGGTGCTGCTTGTCTGGGCGGCGCGTCGTCGGGTTGCTCAGTGCAGCGGAGCGGAGAGCAAGGGGATGCCCACGTCAATCTTTTGTGGCGTGTATTGATTGTGTGTGTGTGTGTGTGTGTGTGTGAATGTGTATGTGTGTGTTATCGTTTTCCTTCGTATCTCACCTGGACGTTGATGTCTGGAGGCAGGCGTGGCCGGGGGGAGTTAGCCCGACGGGAAGCATAGCAGACATTTTTGTCTGTCCTCAGAATTGTTATTGTCTACAGTTCTTATTTATTAATTTATTTTTAAATGTGTTTATTTACCTTAAATGTAGACTGCGCAATGATGAAATTTAAATGTGAACACTGCAGTACCGAGGCTCGCGGTGAATTTTTACCGTAAGCGACGGTGAACCACCGAGCGTCACTGTAGCTTACAGTGACGTTCACTGAAGCCGACGCCGGTGAAAATTCACTGTAAGCTATGGTGAATAACCTTAGCTTGCAGCGCAATTATCTGTTATTTTCTCATCAGTGCGTGTCCCACAGCTTACGCACGCACAATTCGACTCTGCAACCTTCGTCCATATGTGTATAAAAAATTTACATTACTGTAAGGCAATATTCTTTTTTCTTTTTTTTTTTTTTACAAAAAATTTCATTAAAAAATGATTTGGTGTACGTGGTGTAATATTCCGTCTTTCATATTAATTTTTGGTATCGTCTCAGTCATGAGAATTTCACCGACATATTTTCTTGTGATAATGCTCCACTTCAGTGGCGCCTCCTGCTCGCCTCTACTTGTCAGCAGTGGACCCCGCCCCCACCGCGCCGGCCGCAGGCCCGCGTCTATGGAACCATACGACTCACTCACCCGTTCGCGCACACTATGACTAGTAGGTTTCCCACGGCAGCGACAGTACACTGCTCGAAAATTACACGGAGGTCAGAATCACTGCGTGAAGAATATTCGTACGGGTGTCGGGAAAATTTTCCATGATAAATGTCGTAAAGTTACAACTTCCAGTTGTGTAGTTACTCCGAGTTACTCTCACACAATGTGTTGACCTAGTTTTTCTTGACGAGGAAGAATTTTCTGTCGTAAATTTACGACTGCGCTCGTAAATTTACAACTCTGTCACAAATTACGAAAAAAGTCGTAAATTTACGACTATTTTTTTCACACTGATGCCTCCTAAATTTACTTGATATATTTTTCGTACATATTATTTTTCTGGTGTCTTCTTTTCGGGGATAGGTTTACTCTTGAAGGGATAAATTTACCCGGGATTGATAGGACCAGCTTCGGTCATACCACACTGCGACCTCTCCAGAATGTCATACGCACTTGCATGTCTTTCAAGCCTGTGCCATGAGTTTCTCCATCTCCAGAGAAACGAATAAAAATTATGAGAAGTGTGCAACGTTCACACACACACACGACGAGGGATAAAAATCGATCCTGATGACGTCATGTCATTTCATAGATCGGGTCTTAGTCAGAACGGCTCGGCGATTTCGTAGGATATCGCCTTCGCTTTTGTGCGTCTAGTCCCTCCCCCCCCTCCCCTCGCACGGGCCACAGTCCTCCCCCTCCCCCTCCCCCTACCCCCACCCCGCGGGCGGGCACTCACCCTCCGCACGCGCGCTGCTACCCCCTCCCCTCCCCTCCTCTCCTACCCCGAGCATGAGCTGGGCCATTCCTCCTCCCTGTGCTGGATCCTGGATCTCGTGATTCTGATTTCGTAATCAGCTCTGCTGGAAAACTGAGTGTCGTATGCCTGTTTCACACCTGTAGGTGTATGAATTCCCATTCTTACCCTCAAACAAAAATGAGGGCGGAAGAGTGTAACTTTTCCTTTACGAATTTCTCACGAATGGTTCGAGTGCTAAGAACAAAATTGCACACACCTCTTAGAAGTGAACAAGTGTGATTTAGCTCTGCGAAGTTTCTATAGTGACGCTCGTACCAGAGGGCTCTCCCTTTTGTCCTCGGGGCGCTTCGTTGCGGCGCTCAGATATCGAACAGCGTAAGCGCCCGTGTGTTTTGGTGCTGTAATATTGGTTTGTTTTCAAGTTTCGGCTTCGCCCGCCCCGCCCCACCCCGTCCCACCCCAGCCCCGTCCTAGACCAGCTGTCCACGGCCAGCCGTCAAAACAAGGCAGCCGTTGTTCGAGTGGGCTTTCATTAGCCTGGAGAGCGTAGGGGGCGGGGCGGGGCGGGGCGGGGCGGGGCGGGGCGGGGCGGGGCGGGGCGCGGCGGGGCGGGGCGCGGCGGGGCGTAGCGGGCGGCGGGCAGTAGTCCGATGGAATACTCCTCGGACACGCGAGGCCACAGGGGCTCCTTATTTACGCTGGAGTGAGTGCGATGACGACGGCTCGCCCGCCCCTTTACCCCTCCCCCTTCCCCTCTCCCTCTTGTCTCCCTCTTCCTCCCGCTGCAGTGTTTCACCCTTTTCCCCTTCTACCCCCTCCCCCTCCATCCACACCACGATACTCCTATTTCTTTACGAAATATAACCTATACAGGTGGCGGCCCAAGGGGCCAAAGCCATGACTCCTCCCTCCTTGTATTTTTTTTTCGCCTACCACAGCGAAGAAAATATAATTTTTAAAAAATCACGTGGGTCAGCTGTGGTAACATTTAGGCCCCTGCAGGGCGTGGCTTGGTGCCCTTTTGTGTTTACATTCACGACCCCCTCCTTCTCGGCTCGCCCCTGACGCCGCCGCGGCATGATCCACCCCTGCGGGTAACTGGACAGCCCTCCCCTGGCGCCGGCTGAGCCCTTCGTTAGGTCCACTCCGCCCCCCCCCCCCCCCTCAACCTCTCTCCCCACAAACTCTGTAATCCAGCCCAGCTGTTGGCCACGTTCGATCCTCCTCCCATCTGTCCGTCCGTTAAGCCCAAGAAGGCCCCCCTCATTCTCAGCCCCCAACAACCCCGGTTTCTGCTTCTTTACTCAGGTCGTCACCCTCCTCCCTTTTCCTCAGATTTTTGTTTTGCCAACCGGGCCCGGGCGGATCCTACGAGTAAACTTTTCGTCGCCGTCCCGAACTTTCTTTATGGGAGGGTCACCGCCTGCCTTCCTTCCTTCCTTCGACCGGCCTAGTCGTCCCGTGTAGTTTTTCTTTGCTGGCCATCACATGTTTCTCCCCTGTGCCAGGCTCAAACCAGGGTAAACCAAAATTCAAAAAAATAAAAAATAGAAAGTTAATTTTGTTGCCTGCCACATTTTTCAGTGTTATTTCTCCTATATTTTTTTTTGCTTTCCGCTGCTGATTTTGAATGAAACTAATTACACGCCATTGCCTCGTAGTGTGCGGGTGAGTGGCGGGAGAGGTTTGTGTGGTTTGTGTCGCCCCTCCGCACGTCGCTCGGTCCGGGCCGTGACAGGACATCGATTAGAACGGGAAGTGCCGGCGCTACGTACACTGTAAATGGAATGCAACACATTTGCACTGCTTTTACCTTGCGAACAGTTGTGATGGCTGGCTGCTTCGTAATTGCGAACAAATTCCTTTGTATTGCAAACCAAATCCTTCGCAACTGTGCGAACAAATTTCTTTTGTAATGTTACGAAGCAGTCAAAGATTTGTCTGTGTGTAAATATTAAGAATACTATTTGAATTTTCGACATTTACTACAGCCATTTTTCTGTTGCAACAACAACGCTGCAATGCGGGTCGTGCACGCAGCAGCCACAGTGCACCGCCAGACGCGCGGCTTTGCGCGCGATGCAACTCAGTAATCCGATTTCGCTGCCATCTTGTTGTTGTGCCGGGGCCGGGTTGCTGGGCTCGCGTGAGGGTCCTGGGGGGCGAGCGGGCGCGGAGGGTGCTCCTGAGGGACCCTGGCAGCGGTCCTGTTCCTGTGGGCCACAAACCACGTCATTATCAAAGCCCGCCGCCGCTCGGCTCATCACGAGGGACCGCCAGGGACCAATAGGTCCTTCACTATCAAAATTCAAGCGTACAACAATGTGTCTGATTTTTCGCGGTTTTCTTAGATTTTCACTGATTTTCTCTGGTTTTTCCCTCCTTTTTTCCATTATTTTTTTAATTTTTTTTTCTCAGTTTTCCCGGGTGGAAAGATCTGGACATGAACTGCAGTTGAAACTGCAGTAGCTGAACTGCAGTTGGAATCTGCTGTTTAAACTGAAACTTAACTATTGTATATCTGCATTTGAGAACTGTGCATTCGAATGGACTTTTCTCTTGACTTTACTTTGCAGACTGACTGCATTCGCATTGCGTTTACATATATAGTGAGAACTGCACTGTAGGTTTCGAGTTGAAACTTCAGTTATGACTGCAGTTTTAAGGACGGTGAAAGAACAGTTGCAAACTATTGTGTGAAGTGAGTTCTAAAGTATGATCTAACTGCGTTGCATCTATACTGTAAATTAAGAGGAAACCGTACTACTAAATTCAGACGAAGGTCTACTTTATTGGACTCATTTTTCCGTAGTTAATGAGCATTTTGACGAGTAGTTTAAACTGTTTACGGGGCAACCTGGGCCGACCCCGCGTGACTAGACCGTCACGGCAAATCTGAAGTCTGGGATTCCCAGGTACTTTTTTCCGTTTCCAGACTTGAGCCTGGAAACGGCAAAAAGTACCTGGGAATCCCAGACTTCAGATTTGCCGTGGTCCATCGGATGATTATCAGTAGCGGCCAGCTGGGCGACCTGAGTCGTCGTAACCGCGTTGCGCGTGGAGCAAACTTGAAACGAACTTGAGTCGCTCTGAAGGTTGGTGGCTGCTGAACTGCAGTGAAACTGCAGTTGAACTGTAGTCAAACCATTTGGCTGGGATCCGGGGCCCTTTGGCATGGCACTACGTTGCTGCGCCACCATCGCTAAGGTGTCGCAGTGGCTCAGTGGTCAGCGTTCCGGGATTCCAACTCCACCGTCCGAGGTTCAACTCCCATCAACGTCCATCCGGTTTCAACTTTCAGAAAGGTAATAAAAGTCATGTGAGTAGGTTAGAATGGAGGGAGAGTGAGAAGGAAGCGAAGAGAAGAAAGGAACAAAAAATATTTTGTAGTTGAAAGTTTTCGTCTGTATTTTGAGACTAGAGGGAAACATAGTCTAATTGCACCTTACTCTGTAGGGAAAATCTGGTCAAAGTACGGTCTAACTGATATTGAAACTAGGTCTCGAACTGCCGCCGAAAACTGCAGTCATAAACTAAGTTGAACTCCGAAGGTCCGAAATTAACACAGTTCAACTACAGTTTAACTGCAGTTAAGTACAGATAACCGGTAGTTTGACTGCAGATATCTGCAGTTTTCTGAAGTTGAACTGCATTGACTTAACTACAGTTGTACCGTACTATAACTGCTTAATCAAAGCACATTCTCAACTACGGTGATTTTGTAGTTGGTCATGACCTTAACTACAGACAGACTATAAAAAGAGGTAGATTTTAACGACGGTCGTCAAGTATAGTCACAACTACAGATCCTTCCACCCGGGTTTACTGATTTTTTTAAAGGGTGTGCACTGATTTTTTTTTAAAGTAAAGAACCTATCGCCTTAGGAACCATGGTGTCCGAAGGGTGTTCACTTCACGAAACCTCCTTGCAGACTACTCGGTATTTCAGGGTATTTTACAGGTATTACACCCCTAAGTTTTAGAGCGTATTCTATCGCATTTCGGGATTATATTACGAATATCACCTTGCAATTCCCGAAAAAGGAGCTCAGTCGTGTATCACTGAAAAGAAGCCGGCCGCAGTCACAAGGGGTCAAGTCAGGCCAGGGGTGGACTTGACTTGAGAGAACCAGGTTACAAATTAACCAAGAGAAGAGGGTTTATAGCAATGAAAATGCCGTTTTATTATTTTTTTATTAACATAATGTATAATTTACCTTGGTAGGTGATCCAAGGATTTATATTTGGCGATTAGAAATATAAATCTCCCGGCTGTCTCCCGAGGGGCTCACCGTTCTCTGAGGTGTGGTGCTGCGTGCAGAACAACGGCGTGTCCCGTGTCTCAGAGTCGCGTGGCGGGGCGGGGCAGCGCAGGGCGGGGCGGGGCCGCTCTAGTCTGGTCAGGCCTGGACGCCACCTCAGCACCTCCCTTTACGTTGCAGACGTGACGTGGCCGTCGCAGAGCTGTGCGAGAGAACTTCGCCTCGCCCAAGCTCGACACCGCGTCTGGCTGGGGCGGGCGGGGCGGGGCGGGGCGGGGTGGGGCGGGGCGGGGCGGGGCGGGGCGGGGCGGGGCGGGGCGGGGCGGCGAAAGAATATCTCGCCAAAAACAAGCCCTAGGTTTCCTATAGGAATTAGGTATTTAGCCGATACGAAATCGGCAGGAAGAAAAAGCCGTGGAGCCAAACAAACCTTAAATTGTTCGAGAAATTCGTCTGCTAAAAGCTAGAACAATAGAAGAGGTTCGTATGGCTCCACGGCTCCTTCTTCCTGCCGATATCGTATCAGCTCATTGGCAGCTTCTTAGGGGACATCATTTTTCCCAGGGTATGGCCTGAGCTTTCCAGGCCAAACCCTTGGGAAAAGAATACCTTTTTTAATTTTCTACCAGGACATGCACCGGGATTCCAACTCCCCTGAGAATCCCAGGACTCGTTTTTACCGTTTATCTTTCGGAATGGGAACCTCAGAAAATACTGCATTTGCTCTTTGTAAGAATGGCGGCGAGCTGCGATTTGCTAACGCATTACTTTATCTTTTATTCTTATGTTACGTGGTTGAAGACGTAAAAGCGAGCGTAAAAGGGTAAAAATGTGAGAAATAAATGGCACACTGCTGGCGCACCCTAATGGCCGGCAGGCCCTGGGACTGACGGCTTTCCTTTCCCTGCCGCGCACGAGCCTGGCATCCCAAGGCGTTCTGCTATCGCGGCGGCACCTGTACGCCCCCTCCCCCCCTCCTCTCTCTCTCTCTCTCTCTCTCTCTCTCTCTCTCTCTCTCTCTCTCTCTCTCTCCCTCTCTCCCTCTCTCCCTCTCCCTCCCTCTCTCTCTCTCTCTCTCTCTCTCTCTCTCTCTCTCTCTCTCTCTCTCTCTCTTACACACACACACACACATACCTCCAGCATGCGTGTCTGGGAGGAGGCTGGTGGGTGACACTGCTGAGCGTGCTGAGCTGCTGAGCCGCCCTCGACGCCTTGTAGGGAAATGTAACAAATGGGCGCTCAGCACCCGGCCCGGTCGGCGGCAGTAGGAGCTCAGCCAGCCCCGCGCTGCCGCTGCTGCGAATGGCGCCGGGATAGGGAGACGTGCAATGTCGCGATATGTGGACCGCCTACACTGTTATAAACTTCACGTTGGTTTGTACCAAATCAGTGTATGTCCAATAAAAAAAAATCAGTTAATGTAAAAAAAAAAAAAGAAACTTAAAGATATCAGGTTCAAAAGCAGAAAAAAGAAACAAGAAAAATTACGAAAAATATTACTTTGAACTTACAGCGAAAGACCCCTCGGTTTTCACAGTGAGCTAAAGTCAGTGTTGCCAGAAAGTTAGGCAAAAATCCCGCTCAATACACTGGTGCGTAACGGGACTGTATCTCCGCCTGCCTACTATAGGCAACATCTGTGCACGAGTGCAGGGGAGTTGCCTAGCAGGCAGGCGGAGATACAATACAGTCCCGTTACGCACAAGTGTATTGAGCGGGATTCTTGCCTAACTTTCTGGCAACACTGGCTATAGTGAGCCTTGCCCTGCAGTACTTCATTGGTTACTGTGAATGTTATCCGTGCAATCGTTCACGATGATTGTCCCTGGGAGGTACGGTGAACCCTGCAACAGTGGTAGCACCAGGCCACTTGAGCGGGGCGGGGCGGGGCGGGGCCAGGGGAGTTATCGTTATTCGCTGCTGCTCGAAATTATTCCGTCCGAGCGTTGCTCGGCGCGCTGGATAAACGGTCCTGCTGTCGCCCGTAACTTTTGCTCGACGAGTTGTGTTGACTGTCTCCCCCTCCTGCTACACCCACCCACACCTATAACGCCCTCTTGATTTGCGAACCTCTTGTGTGCGTGTGTAGGGAGGGAGAGGCAGAGACGATAATCTTCGAGCTAATTGTATACAATAAATACACGCCAGTCAGCTTGAAATCTCTTCGAATA
Organism: Frankliniella fusca; assembly: GCA_029379305.1. NCBI lineage: Eukaryota > Metazoa > Arthropoda > Insecta > Thysanoptera > Thripidae > Frankliniella > Frankliniella fusca. The sequence continues at coordinate 1,383,409 of JAHWGI010000083.1, read as the reverse complement.
CACTCGCCGTTGAAATATCGTCGGCGCGGCCGAGGTGCCGCCCTGTTGCCTGCCGCTGTGCCCACTCATTAATTCCATTCGTCCTTAAATGCCAAATTTTGGCAATTTTGGCTTACTTCAGAGGAATGCGAGGGGGAAACGAGTGTGAAATTTTCGCTCACCTCGTAATTAAGAAAAATTCAGAGTAGTTCAGAAGAAAATGATGAAAATGTACAAAAAAATTCAACCATTCACAGAACTTTCAAAAAACTCCAACAAAATTTCGCAAAAAATATATATATATATATATAAAAATAAAAAAAAATAACGAAATTTGTTCATCAAAATTCAGAGTTGTTTCCCCCTCGGAGGAATGACATAGTGTTTGGTCGCGATTTCTTCTAAGAATGCCAATTATTCTGCCCCTCCCCCTACTTTCGATGCCAAATTTTGCCCTTCCCCCAAAAAACGACAATTTTTGTCCACTTTTAATGCCACACGCTGAGTTGAGTTCTGCGGGGCGAGCAAAGGTGCGGCAGCGCGCACGGCGCGCACTCCCCTCCCCCGCTGCACCATTTTCCATTCTCTGTGCAGTGAGTAATGCTTGCCTTCTCGGCGGGGCGGGGCGGGGCAGGGCGGGGCGGGGCGCGGTGGTGACCTATGCCAGCTCAGTCCCAGGCGCTAGCCGCGGCGCGGGGGAGCACGGCTTTCGCCGAGGGGTCGACCACTCAGAATTTTGGTGTACATGGAATATCTGGGATATCTGAAGGATTTCTGGAATATTTTGGGAATATCTGGAATATGTTAGGAATATCTGGAATATTTTGGGATTATCTGGAATATTTTGGGAATATCTGGAATATTTGTGGAATATTTGGCTAATATTTTGTGGAATATCTGGAATATTTTGGAATATCTGGAATATTTTGGAATATCTGGAATATTTTGGAATATCTGGAATATTTTGGAATATCTGGAATATTTTGGAATATTTTTGGAATATTTTTCAGTGTGTATATGGAATATCTTAGTGGTTGACTCCTCGGCTTTCGCCCCACCCTGGCTGGCCGTGGCTGTCCTGCCTGGGGCCAGGGTGGCGACGGCAGTGGCAGTGCGGTGTGCTGTGTGCGCTGCTGGTAGACAGACTTAATATTTAATGTCCAGAGTCCGAAACCACGGCTGTCGCACGGACACGAGTATACATACCGTGACCATATGGCGGCGCCCTCTCGCTCGCCCGCTTACTCGCTCTGGACTATCTCGCTCTGCCTGTCGCTTTCTCGCTCACTCACTCGCTCCTCTGCCGCCTGTTTATTTCTCGCTCACTCACTCGCTCTGCCGCCTGTCTCTCGCTCACTCGCTCCTCTGCCGCCTGTCTCTTTCTTGCTCACTCGCTCGCTCTGCCGCCTGTCTCTCGCTCGCTCACTCACTCGCTCTGTCTGTCTCCTTCTCGCTCACTCACTCGCTCTGCCGCCTGTCTCTCGCTCACTCACTCGCTCTGCCGCTTGTCTCTCGCTCACTCGCTCGCTCTGCCGCCTGTCTCTCGCTCACTCACTCGCTCTGTCTGTCTCCCTCTCCTTCTCGCTCACTCACTCGCTCTGCCCTCCTCTCTCGCTCGACTCTGAGCGCGTTGGCGCCGGCCTCTTGCTTGACCGTTCCCGTTCCGTCTGATCGCGTCGCTTTACGATATGCCCGGTGCCCGAGATGGGCGGGGCAGGAGGGCAGGGCAGGGCAGGGCAGGGCAGGGCAGGGCAGGGCAGGGCAGGGCAGGGCAGGGCAGGGCAGGGCAGGGCAGGGCAGGGCAGGGCAGGGCAGGGCAGGGCAGGGCGGGGCGGGGCAGGGCAGGGCAGGGCAGGGCGGGGCAGGGCAGGGCGGGGCGGGGCGGGGCGGGGCGGGGCGGGGCGGGGCGGGGCAGGGCCGGCAATGGTGAGGTGAGGTCGGGTGAGGTGGCCTGAGGTGAGGCTAGGCCCTGACATGACGCAGCCGCTGGGGGAGGCGAGAGGCTCTCTGTGCTGCGTGGCATGCCTCGGCGTAGCGTCCAGTTTGGTGAGCAGGATGGCGGGTGGCGGGCGGGGAAGCAGCGAGCACCGCTGTGGCATGTCCGGCTCCGGCTCCAGGCCCGGAGGCCCGGCCGCGTGGAGAGAAACCCTCTCAGAGTTGAGCATAGTGTTTCCGATCGGTCGGATTCTGCCTGTACCCGGCTGTCTTCCGTCTCTCTCCCTCTCACTTGACACGCATATGAGAGTGAGAGAGACGGAAGACAGTCGGGTACAGACAGAATCGGACCGATTGGAAACACTAGTTAAGCACCGTGGTCGAGTATGCATGCGTCCGGGAAAGCACGACGCTGATAGAATTTGGCTGCGTGGTGCCTCATGGCCTCATGGGTTTGAGGTGCTTTTGGAGATGTCAAAACCGAAAGTACAGCATGTAGCAGAGGGTGTGAGCGTTATCCTGTGAGCCGTCGCACCACCAGCAACCCTTCACCCCCGGCCCGGCCCGGCCCCGCCCAGTGATCCAAGCCGCGGGTGGTAAATTTGAATTTTAATCACGGCTTTAGTTAACACCGGCCATTAGGCGTGCGTCATGGAGGGGGAGGGGCGCTGCCGGGCCGGGCCGGGCGGGGGGCGGCGGCGGGCGTATGGTCAGCGACCGGCAGGGCAGGAGTGCATCATCCCGCCACGCCCCGCCACGCCCCGCCACGCCGCGGCCCGCAGTCGTCGTCCCCCATCGTCATTGTGGTCATCATCATAATTGCCCGGTCCGGTCGGGTCCGGTCGCCTGCAGTCCTGCTGCAGTCCTGCTGCAGTCCTGCTGCAGTCCTGCTGCAGTCCTGCTGCAGTCCTGCTGCAGTCCTGCCACAGGCCTGCTGCTCGTCCGCCCAACAGGCCTGCAGTCCTGTCGTGTGACCGGCCAGTGTAGTGTTAGAGCCATACTGTAAATATCAGAGCGAAGATTCTCGCCCTCAGGAGAGCGAGAAATTTTCTTTCACTCTTTGAGAGCGACGTTTGGTTTTCTCGCTCAATTAGAGCAATAGACTCAAAAATCTCGCCCTATTTGAGCGAGGATTTCGGAACCTCGCTCTTTTTGAGTGAGGACTATTTTACATCTCACTCTTGCATTTGCAGTGTATGTGACACGCAGGGTCGTCAGCAGTAAGCAGTAAGCAGCATTACTTGCTCGCGACTTAGTTTCCTCTCATAGTACACGTGTTTGAATCCGTTCTGTTTTTCCTCTGACTTTTATTCCAGTGCACCGCTCTCTTGTACGCGGTGCGTTTCACAATACCGTCTGCCCCGGTTCTCAAAAAACGCTCTGCCGGAAGTTCTCCCCCTCCTCCTCCTCCCCCAGCCCCGTTGAGGTGCGGAACACGCCGCTCTCTTAGCTCGCCGTGTTGAACAAGGGCAACGAACAAGGGAGAAAGACTCTGAAATGTTTCTTCCTCGTAATTCAGAATTTTACTTGAAAAATTTAGAAATTTTCAGAAAAATTCAGGAAAAGAAACGAAAAATTCTCAAATATTTACAAAAATCTAGAAAAAAACAAAGCAAAAAATTAACTAAAAATTCACAAGTATTCACAAAATTTGTGCACCATAATTCAGAATTGTTTTCCCCCTCGGTTTTGAGCACGCCCTTGGCGCGCCCCTCATATATTTTTAGTCCCAAGTCCTTGAACCGCAGTCCAAAGGCAGCACTGCGGGGTTGGGGTGGCACTGCTCACAGCAGCGGTGGCTGCGAGCCGCGCATGGAATGTTTACCGATCCAACATCTACCCGCGGCCCTGCTGCAGCTCGACATGGCATTTGTCACATTGGGCGCGGTGCTTAAAAACCTTATCCGTAATATGAGTGTCGTTGTGAGAATGAAGGGGTCGGGGGGGCGCGGCGGTGCGGGGCCCAGTGACCCAGCGGGAAGCGGGGCCCCGCCCCACCCCGCCCCACCCCGCCCCACTTCACCCCGCCCCCGCCCCACCCCACCCCGCCGGTGGCCGTGTGGCAGGGGTCCCGGGTACTAAACTACTCCTCCCCAACGGTGCCCCCCCCCTCCCCCCATTTCTTTTTCTAAGGCATAGCCGCTTTATCGGCCCCCGTGCTCTGATCTGATACCCAGTCGCGGCGCCGAGTCTAAATACCATGTCTCGCACCCGCTCTAAAACCGCCCTCAACCTGGCATGGCCCGCCCGCACAGTTCTCCTAATCACACTGGACATTGTTCTTCTAATCTACGGGCAGTGAGCGAGGTGGTTTATGAAGGTGTGGAATTTCTCGCTCTCTTTAGCAGTGTATCCCCTGGTTGTGATAAATCCAGTGCCAGCAGTGAGCCCGTGGTTACCAAGCAGCGTCGCGTGCGGTAGCCATTTGAAAAATCAGTTTGCAACTCTTGAAACACATTTCTAATAATAGAAGTGTGCCATATCAAAAAGAATACTGCCGCACCAACACCATTTCGGCAGCAGAAACTCTTCAGAAATAAAAAATGATACAAAAAAAAAAAAAAATGCGTCTGAGGGAAAAAAAAGGCACGTTTTATAGCTGTATAGGCGCAGCCAATTTTAAAGCTACGGTGCCTATTTTCTAGCTACCCTGCTATTTATTTTTTCGCTGTTTTAGGTGTTTAGCTGTGGTGCCAATTTTTCACATCTAATTTTATGTAGACAGCTGTGAGGGCTAATAGTTTAGCTCTTCCAACAAAGTAATTAGCTGGACAATAAGCTAACATTCTCACCTATTAGGAAAATACAGCGCGTGAATTGGCTGCTTCAGGGAATCCAAATTTGTTTCCGTGCAGTGACAGTGTGTGGTGAGCGGCAGGGCGGGTCCGGGGCAGGGTACGGAGTTTTCTTGTTGTGATGGAGAGAGGATTAGAGGTGGATTGCGTGGGTGCGGGCGGGTGCGGCGCGCGCAGACTTCGGCCGTACTTCAGCCGCTCTTTAGACGCGAGTGCAACAGGCCCGGGCCGGGCGTGCAGGCTGTCCGGGTAATTACTGCACTGAGCCGGTATGATGAGTGGCCCGCCCCACCCCACACGGCTGCTGGCTGCTGGACCCGGAGGCGGGGCGGGGCGGGGCGGGGCGGGGCGGGGCGGGGCGGGGCGGGGCGGCCCGCATGTGGAGCGCGGGGCGGGGCGGGGCTTTGTCCCTTCTCTGTCCTCCCCTTTTCCTCCTTCTTTCCACACCTTCCATGCTCTCTTCACTTATTCACCATCCCCTCCCCCCTCTCCCTGCGCCGCACACTCAATGAAACACTCATTACATTTATTTATGCTTATATTTTTTGCGAGTGCGTACACTCTAAATGAAAAAGGGCAATTTTGTCCCAGAAAATGTTGCGTTTTTGTACACATCATTTTCTTGGGACAAATTGTCCCACTAAATTGAGACAGTTTGCATCCGAAATATTACAAATCGTCCCAAATTATTACACAAAATTTTCAAAAGGGATTGGTGTCCACAAAAACGCAACATTTCTTGGGACAAAACTGTCCCTTTCCATTTAGAGTGTGTAGCCCCTGCATTTTCACCCACTACCCTATCCGCTTCTGTGCGTCACACGAGTATCGATTTTATTTTTTGCTGCTGCGATAAGAACTCTCGCGTTATCGTAGGTGGCGCAGTGCGGTTTTGTATTCTTCGCTGCGCTCTCCACCGCTCGCTCTGAGCGGGACCGATGGCGAGCTGCGAGCTCTCGACTGACTCCGTTCTCTACGGCCGTTATTATCCGTAAAGCTTTGGCTTTGCGATCGCGAACGGCAGTTTCATTGCGAGGCAGCACGGCACCACGTTATTTCCCCCCCCCCCTCTTTCTCTCTCCTTCACTGTGTCGCTCCCTCTCTCTCTCTCTCTGTCGCACACCGGCGTGCTGTGGTGTGGTTCGCCATACGCTCCCGCCCGCCCCGGTCCGCGACTGGCACTTACGACATAGCGACATCAAAGCTCTGCAGGCAGAGTGGTGCCTGCCTCCGCCACCCCCACCCGCCCCACCCCACCCCGCCCCACCCCACCCCGCCCCACCCCACCCCGCCCCACCACCCCGCTCCCCAGCGGTCGCCACCCCACAGCTTTCCACCCCACCTCACCTCACCCCAGCCAGCCCAGCTTTCTCTGTTGTTAAACATCGCTCAGGTCTTTTGTTTTCCCACCGGCGAGCTCTCTCCCTACCGTGCGCTAAAGAGGATGATAGGTTCCTTAAAACTGGAGCAAAAATAAGTAATTATTGTCTTTCTTTTTGTTTTGCAGAGCGGATATTCTCGTCGCCAGCAACGTGACCCAGAGCAAGAGCCTATGTAACATCACGATGGTAAGGAGCAAACATTTCTTAAAAAATATTTTTTTCAAAAAAAAAAAAAAATCTTTTACGGCCCAAGACTCGAAGACGCTGCCAATTTCGTTTTTCGACGTCAATCTTGTCAAAGTTTGTGGATGAAAAAGAACACCCCCGCCTGCTTCCCTTGGCGTCCCGCCCCGCCCGCCCCCGCGCCTCCACCATCGGAAAGCGATCGGGTTCCCCATGGAGCGCCTCTCTCGGACTCCCGGCCCGCGGCATGACATCCATTATTGCGAAGTAAAGTCGGCGGGTCCGATTATTGGGCGTGCTTTGTCATCGGAGAGTCGAGTGGAGTGAGTCGGTGACGACACCGCGCCGCGCTCTCTCGAGCGGCTGAGGGGGACGAGCGGAGCGGACTGCCGCTCCAAACGAGTCAAGATCTCTGGAAACGCAAGTGTGTACTTGAAAGCAGTATTTCCTGCATACCTCCATGTATTCAGGAAATAATGTGTACTTAGTCAAGTATGCAGGAAATAATGTGTACCTGGTGGGTGAGGTATGCAGGAAATCCTGTGTACTTGACCAGGTACACACTAAATCTCCCCCATAAATGTATGGAGGTTTTCGTGTGTACCTGGTCAAGTACACAGGATTTCCTGCATACCTGACCAGGTACACATCATTTCCTGCATACTTGACCAAGTACACATTATTTCCTGAATACATGGAGGTATGCAGGAAATACTGCATTCAAGTACACACTTGCGTTTCCAGAGATTTGGGGGGAGGGGCGGGGGTAGCAAGCACGCAAGCCACATCCCCTTTAAATCCCACCGCGGCGTAACACTCCCTGAACTGTTTGCGGAGTATTGGGGAGGCACTCCCGGCCGGCGTCGTCTGCGTGACAGGAGCTGAACATTAAGCCAAGTTAAGCACTTTAAGCAAGGTTACACCCCGGTTACGCTGGTTAGACCTGCAATCAAGAGAGTGAGCCCAAAGGCTTTCCCGGCGGTCCCGGTCCCGGTGGTCGGTGGTGGAGTCCGTGGAGCTCTCGGTGTTCATCATCGCCTCTAGCTCCCCACTCCCCACGCGCCGTCTCAGCGCCCGGCCGAGTTCTTTCATCCCGAGAGCGACGCGGTGCTCGGCGGCGCGGCGGAGGCAGACTCCACTCCACTCTGCACCGTTTTTCCATATCTCAGTTTCTCAGTCGTTTCTCCTCCTCCTCCTCCCCGCGCCGCGCCCGCCAGCTTGCGCTGCCATTCAAACTCCTGCCGCCCCCTCCCCCCCCCCCCCCGGGCCCCCACCAGCAGGAAGGGGTGTTTCCAGAGCAACTTGCGCGACAGCTACTACTGTCTCATGATTATGTGCTGTGCTTCAGATGAAAATGTGGGGAGTAACTCCGCATGGCTATGATTGGAACAAAAGAATTAATATGTCTGTACAAAAAGGTGGTGGAAGTGCGCCACAGTCTTCTGTTTACTTTTCAATGAAATGAAGTAGATTTGAAGAGGGCGCAAGAAAATGGTTACGTGCGAATTTTAGTACTGTCTTCTCATTATTGTGCAGTACAGTACTTTAGAGTTGTCTCTGTCGCTGTGGGTGAGCTCGGCTCCACCTACTCCCACCACTGATCAGTTTCGCTGACAAGTCGAGCAATACCATAGAAATCAGAACATTAAATTATTATTTTTTTTAAATTTGTAAGAGCGATTTTAATGAAACTTCAAAATTGATTTTGAAAGATAAAATTCTAAAACTGTGCAGGTCAAGTTTATCAAGTTCCCTAGGGCCAGATTTTTTCGTCTCATTCGGGCAATATGAATCAACTGACTAACGCTTCGGCTGATCTTAGAGAGCCATTTTCTTCGCCTAGAAATGGAGCGCTAAATCTCTTAATCTGGCTGCCTGTATGTGTACACGTGTATCAAGCCTCGACAACCCCCGCCAGGCGTAGGCCCATGTCCCGGCACCGGCTAGCGCTTCGCTGCCCGCCCGGCCCGCCCGGTCTATTGTTGGCCGCCTCTCTGGCTCTCTCATCGGCCCTTATCAACCCTGCCCCGCTCGGCCCCGCCTCGAGTGGAGTCATCCGTTGTTGGTGCGTGTGCTCAGGACCCAAGAGCGGCAGATGAGAGACAAGGAGCCTCGTTGGATGAGATGGATCAGCGGCGGTACGCCCCACCCCGCCCCACCCCGCCCCACCCCGCCCCACCCGTCCTCCAGGAGTTCATTTTGTGGGGAAGGAAAACATGATTAGCTCGCACCTTGGCGTTTGCGTCCCTACGGGGCCGTTTGCCGAGAGGGTCGGGGAGGTTGCGGTCGCCCCGCCCCACCCCACCCCGCTCCACCCCGCCCAGCCAGCCGGAGAGTGACTCGGGCCCCGGTGCTTTACAGCCCCTTGATGTCCTTTGAGCAGCGCCCCGCCCCGCCCCTCCACCCCGCTACACTACGCGCACGTATACGGCGACTACTACTAACTGTAGCGCGTAGTCCGAGCCTAACAACGTGCGGGGGTTATGACCGCACCTGTGAAACTCTCCCCCCCCCACACACACACACACCACCACCCTTTCCCTTCTCTCTCTCTCTCTCTCTCTCTCTCTCTCTCTCTCTCTCTCTCTCTCTCTCTCTCTCTCTCTCTCTCTCTCTCTTTCTCTCCCCGTTTTCGCGCCAGCAGCCCTCTCCGCTCCGACTCTCCCCGCATCCTGAGCCGGTGGGGGTCAGTCACCCCCTCTCTGTAGCCCGCGCCGCCCCCCACTCCTCCCCCCGCGGCACCCCTTGTCGGGTCGGGCCTACCAGAGGTTTAGTAGGAGGGCGGAGGGGGTGCTGGGGCTGGGGCATTGATCTGGGGGGCCGGGAGAGAGGAGGAGAGAGGAGAGGCGCGAGCCCCGCTCTTCCCGCTTCTCTCTCTCTCTCTCTCTGTGTCTCTCTCTCTCTCTCTCTCTCTCTCTCTCTCTCTCTCTCTCTCTCTCTCTCTCTCTCTCTCTCTCCCCGCTCCCTCCCCCCCCCCCCCCCCCCCCGCCTCTCCCTCTCCCGTTGTCTCCGTCTCTATCGCTCCCCGGAGGCTGAGGGGGTGGGCTTTAGGCCGGATGGGCGCGGTCCGCAATTGACTGGGAATGGACCAGCGAGGGCCGTGGCCGTGCGACCGCGAGACCCGAGGCCCGGCGCCCGCCCGCCCCACCCCCTCCCCCTTAAAAACTTGTATTAATGGTAATGAAAAGACAGCAGCCGACTGCATTCGAGATTATGTGTCGGCCTCCGGCCTGGCCTGGCCTCATTTCGTTCAGCTGGCCCGTGACTTGGGCTCGCTGTGCGCTGTACTGTCCCCCACACTCTAAATGAAAAAAGACAAATTTTCGTTTTTGTACCCATCATTTTCTTGGGACAGATTGTCCCACTAAATTGAGACAATTTGCATCCGAAATATTACAAATTGTCCCAAATTATTACACAAATTTGTCAAAAGGGATTGGTGAGCACAAAAACGCAACATTTCTTGGGAAAAAATTGTCCCTTTCCAGTTAGTGTGCATGCCCCCCCCCCCCTAGCCCAAACCAGCGCAGTGTCACATTGGCACCCCGTGTTTATGGCACTCAGCCTTATGGGCTCCGTAGAGAGGGGCGGGTCTGGAGTAGGCTGTTATTGGACAGGGGCGGCTCGCGACGCCTGGCCTGGCTCCGGGACGGCCCATTCCGGACGGGGGCCTCCGGGCCGGTGGTGGTTGGCAAGGAAAGGGCGATCCGGGGTCGACACAGTAATCATCGCTCGTAGGCAACAGGCGGAACCCCAGCGAAGAAAACTCAGCAGCCTGTCAATTCGGAAATGCCCGGTAGTCCAACAGTAACCCAGACCAGCCAGAAGTACAGTGTTGGTACGAGGCAAACCTGCCGTGAACTGGCTCGCAGTGATGTGCCATTCACTCTGCGGCAGCGCCTGCGAACCCGTGGTAGGCAACCCAGCCAGACACAGCTGCGCAGCCTGGTGGCCTACCTCGCGCTCAGCAGGCGTCTGCACGTTAGTTCCTTAGCAGCACAGGTCTCGCACTTGCACTTCTGCTGGTGGAATCAGTTTCGATTTTCGACCCCCCACACACACACACACACACACTCACACACATTCACAAATTTTAAGTATTGTTTTCGCAAGTACGATTGCTGTTATTTTTATTAGTTGTTTTTTTTTTAAATATTTTTTCACCCATTTTCGCTCTCTGATTGACACAGAAAGTGCTTCTTTCAAAAATCAATTTCTTTCAATTTTCTCAATTTTCAATTATGGTTTTTCGATCTTCGACTTTTTAAAAAAAGTTTGCGATTCCGATTCTTCGAAACGACTCTCATTTCGATTATTAAAGCTCTTAATTCATTTTGAAGATTTTCCAAAATCGACGAGTCCGAGGGCTGCCCTCCCTGCGCTCCCTGCTCGACTTTGACGTGCAGCTCATAAATCTTTGTAGCCTCCCCCAGGGCACGTAGTTCTTGTTCACGAGCGTCGTGCTCTTCTCTTCTCCAGGACGAGCCGGCGGGCGACCCCACGGCGCTGCGCCGCCTGCTGGAGTGGGAGCTGTCGCTGGACTCGCAGGACCTGCGCTCGCACGCCTGGTACCATGGCGCCATCCCGCGGCACCGCGCCGAGGAGATCGTGGAGCGCGACGGCGACTTCCTGGTGCGGGACTGCGCCTCGCAGCCGGGCAACTACGTGCTCACCTGCCGCAGCAAGGGCGCCGCGCTGCACTTCGTCATCAACAAGGTGCGGAACCTGAACCAAAACTGGAACCGGAACCAACCAAGACACGTTCTTAAAATTGCTGTTTTAAGGTGACCTGTGGCTTTGAAAATTCTTTTAAAAATGGTGACAAAGTGGTACTGTTGACGATAAAATTTTTGACACATCGTTTAAATAAGTTAAATTTCTATGGTGCGTTACACGTAGAATATGTTACCAGATTACTATGACAGGGTTTTATCTCGAAAGTTTGCACAAGAGGCTTTACTCTTCGTTAACTCTTCTGAGCAAACCATAGCGAGTTAAAATCCTATCGTTACAACCTTTCTAAGGTGACAGAGAGTTTTTATTAATTTAAACTTTTTGTCAAATTTTTGTTTTCATCATTATAACTTTTTCTCCATGTAGTAAAATTTTCACCTACACAACACCGTAAGTGAAGCTAAAATGAAACCAAGTTAAACAGACTTTTTGTTTTGATTTTCCTATATCACTGGAAATGTCTCCCGCCCTCTGTGACTCACCCCTCTCTTCCTCCCCGCCGTGCTCCAGGTGGTGCTCCAGCCGGACACGGTGTACGAGCGGGTGCAATTCCAGTTCGAGGCGGACGCGTACGACACGGTGCCGGACCTGGTCACCTACTACGTGGGCAGCGGCAAGCCCATCTCGGCGGCGTCCGGCGCGCGCATCCAGTCGCCGCGCAACCGCCTGTACCCGCTGTCCTTCTACGCCGAGAAGTACGCGCTGCAGGGCATCGCGGGCGTGACGGCGGCCATGTCGCCGCTCACGTCCCCGCTGACGCCGGTGGGCGCGCGCATGTCGCCGTACTCGTGCTTCCGCAGCCCCGTGCACTCGCCGCCGCGGTCCCGGCGCGCCGCGGCCGCCGCGGCCTCGGACACGGCCACCCCGCCGCGGCTGCCGTCCAAGCAGCGCAGCCTGTCGCTCACGCCCGTGGAGGCCGTCAACGGCCACGCCCGCCTCACGCTCAGCCTGGCGGAGCGCGCGCGCCCGGAGGAGCGCGGCTGCGGCGCCGACGGCGTGGTGCAGAACGGCACCGGCGCGCCGGGGGTCGGCGTCGGCAAGTTCTCGGCGCACTCCCTGCCGCGCAGCGCCGGCAAGCCCAACTCCTGCAAGGGCACCTCCACCATGCCGCGGCACCAGGGCCACCACGCCGGCGCCGCCAAGATGCTCCGCGTCAACAGCGACCTGGAGGGCGTGGCGTCGGCCCGGGGGTCGGCGTCGTCCAGGGACGCGGCGGACAGCCCGCCGCCGAAGCCCCGCCGGGTGCCGTCCGCCGGCTCGTGCGCGCCGGCGGCTACCGCGGCCGTCGACGACCCCAGCTTCGACGGCGACGTCGGCGACCTGGGCGACACGACGCCCGTCTCGGAGAGCGGCTCGTCGCTGGCGTCGGCCGCCGCGCTGCAGAGGGCCGCCATGGCCTCGTACCACGCGTCGGGCTCCGACTCGGGCAACGGGTCCGGGGACTCGTCGGCGCAGAGCTCGGCGGCGGGGGACATCCCGGACAGCGCGGCGGCCGCCGCGAGCAGCGCCGGCGGCACGCTCAAGCGCGGCGTCGTCATGCCCTACCTGCCGTCGTCGTGCTCCTCCACCACGCTCAAGGCCTGCGACGACGGCCTCGCCACGCCCGGGCACTCCGTCGCGCCCGCCGAGCCGGTCGCGCTCCCCAGCGCGCTCGACCTGGACGGCTTCCAGACGCTGCTCCTGCCCTCGCTCGAGAACAAGCCGCTGGACGCGACGGCGCTGCAGGGCATCAAGATGATGCTGCTGGAGAGCGGCTCCCGCATCCTGGCCAACCACCTGACCCGGGACGACCTGGAGCTGACCCTGGCCGCTACCACCCCCAGCGGCCAACCCTGGGACCACGACCTGGGCCTGGGCGTCAAGTCCGCCATCGAGCTGTGCACGCTGCCGATCGGGCACCAGCTCAGGACTGACCTGGTGGAGAGGTGAGATCTCGGACAGGTATCCCTATCCCTATACCATGTAGATTGTAAATCAAGGGGGAAACAACTCTGTAATTTCTGTAGATCTCGTAATTCAGAAAAATTCGCAAAAATTCACACAAATTTAGGAAAATTTGGGAAACATTCAGGGAAGTTCAGGAATATTCACAGAAACTAGGGTAAAATTCAAGAGAAAATTCAGAAAGGTTCTATAAAACATCAGAAAAGTTCAAAAACTTTCACGAAAATTCACAAAATGTGTACATCAAAATTCAGAGTTGTTTCCCCTCGTTGTAAAGTGATCTCCGTATTTTCTAGGGAAAAAAATCCATTTGTCTCAATACTGACGCCTTTTGCCTCGCTGTGGGCTCTCGCAGGACGGAGTGCCTGAAGCTGCTGGTGGCGGTCACCATCCTGACGTGCCCCACGGAGGTGGAGCGCGCCGAGCTGCTCAACAAGTGGATCCAGGTGGCCGTGGACACCAAGACGGCTCTGGGCAACCTGTACGGCTTCTGCGGGATCATGCTGGGCCTGTGCATGCCGCAGCTGCAGCGGCTCGCCGCCACCTGGCACGTGCTGCGTCAGCGCTTCACCGACAGCGCCTTCAACTTCGAGGCCAAGCTGCGGCCCACGCTCAAGAGCATGAACGAGTGCTCCAACCCGCAGGCGCCCAACACCACCATCCCGCACCTGCTGCCCCTGCTGCTGCTCAGCGCGCGCACCAGCGACACCGCGACCTCAGGTAACGCAGGCCCGGCCCGGGGCCCGGACACCGCCCGGGGGGTACGAATATTACGGGACCAGAATCTCATAATATTTGTACGTAGGGATGAAAACATTCTGGAGCTCTGTGAGCAGCGATAGAGGTCCGGATACTAATGATGTTAACCAGCCCGGAAAACCATCACTGTACCGCATTGTACGGACCGCGAAAAAAATCATTTAAAAAATCAAAACCAATAATTAAAATCAAAATAAAATCGAGAAGAAAGTTACGGAAAAATTCGAAAAATCGAGAACAAATGAACATGAACTTGGGAAAAAAATGAACAAGTCAGAAGTAAGAAGATTTTTTTTTTGTAAATATTTATCAGAAAGTAACGGAAATTTTCAGTACTCTCTTGAGAAATCAAAACAAAAATCATTGTACAAATTTTGTATGAGTGATCCCCCCTGTCCGACTGGATCCGCATGCTCAGCTCAGCCGCTGCCCCTCTGCTCGCAGGTTCAGCCGCGGGCGGCCTGCCCCAGTCGACGCTCAACGCCTGCCTGGGGCCCTGGGAGTCGTCCACGTCCGACTTCGGCCTGGGCGTCATGTGGGCGCACCTCGAGGCGGCGCGACGCTTCTGCGACTCGCTGCCGACGTTCCGCCGCAACTCGCAGATCGTCCTCGGCGACTCCAAGGTGGACGACCTGCTGCTGGACGCGTTCCGCACCGAGTTCCACCTCAAGTTCCTGTGGGGCTCGCGGGGCGCGACGGTGCACGCCGAGGAGCGCCACGCCAAGTTCGACCAGGTCCTGACCGTCATGTCGGAGAAGTGCGAGCCCCCGCCCCCGGCGCCCGCCCCGCCGGGACACGCCCCCGCGCCCCCGGCGCCGGTCCCTCAGGGACACGCGTCCCCGCACGCCCACCTCACCCAGCAGTCCATAGGCACCAGCGTGTGAGCGCGCCGCAGGCGTTGTTTTACTTTTACCGTGGTTTTAATTTAAAGCTTCTCAAAATTTGAGTCAAACTATGAATATACCAATTATTTATTTATTTTTGCTTTTAATTTCATCTGAAATTTGAACATACAATTGCCCAAGAAATTTTTTTGTTTGTTTCTTATTCAAGTGAGCTGCTCAATGCATTTTTGTATACCTCTCTTGCAAAGGGAGTTGATTTTGTTTGTGATAAAAACAAACGTGTTGACTTATGTTGTCTGCTAAGACTGTAACAATCAAAATATGTTTTATTTGTATCATACAGACATTAAAAAGATAGATTATTACTTTTAAAAAATCGACTTTGGCGTGCATAAAAGCTATTGTTAATAGGAAGTTGGAATTCCTAAAAAGTGGCAAATGAAAATAATGTGTATTGACCATATTCTGTAAGGAAGTAGACATGGTAGTTACACCTATGTTTTTTGAATCAATTCCCAATTCCATATTTATAACTTTTGTATGTTTCCAATTGATTTCATACTGCATTTTTTAAAAAATTTCCTTTGTGAAATTCAACAAAACTTTTTTTCAGCTAGCAATCTTGAAACAATCTTTTGTAAATCTATGAAATGTGAAAATGAACTGTACTTCATCAGGCCTCAACAATTATTTTTGCAAGAAATTTTAGAAATTTGAACAAGCTCCTTGAACACTCCAATCTAGTCAAGTCACATTATGTGATACTAATCATAATGTAGTCATTCCATTAAATATTGTACATATAAATTTTTAAAATCTAGAAACCCTTGTAAATTTAATGTAGTAATCGTTGTATATGTAATATGCTCCAAATGCATGTTTTCAATAAACAAACTCTTATGGACGAACGCCCTATCTCGCTTTCTGATGATTTTCCGGCAAATCTTACATGTCTCTGATTTTGACCAAAATTAGAAATTGTGAGTGCGTATTTATAAGTTATAAAATTGTATTTAAAAAAAAACAGGAGCTGGGCGTGGGGAGGAGACGTCTTATTCTCTGGGCAATCAACTTTGCTGGTAGTGAGGGATTCCTATTCGCATCGCCGCAAAGACCTGTTCAGGTCGGTAGATAGGGCTTCCAATTCGCAACGCCTGCAAGTGTGCGAACCGACAGCCTAGTGGTTAGCATACCCGTCCCCCGCCCCAAACCATCTAGGCTGTCGGGACGCTTTTGTCGTGTTCGAATCTCGGTCGACCTAATAATTTTTTTTTCGCCGGTTTTCGGATGATTTCATCCTCCGGGGTTGGTCTCTGGGTGCACTGGAGCCCCTCTGCACAAACCCTGTCAATTTGGAGGAAAAATATTTTTGGACCAAAATCCCCAAAAATGCAAAGGCTATAGCCTTTGGAAATTTGACCAAAAATCGAAAGTCTCAGATCACGCTGAAATTCACAGGGAATCCTCTGAAGGCAATGCGAAACATATACCAGTAGCCAGAAGCACAATACCGTTCTTGCTTAGGGAGAAATTCGGAATCCTATTTGGAAAGGAAAACTCTTCTGCGCGCGCCGGGCCCGTCCAGGCCGGTAGATACGGAATCCATTTCGCATCGGCAAAAAGTGTGCGAACCGACAGCGTAGTGGTTAGCATACCCGTCCCCCGTCCCAAACCAACTACGCTGTCGGGACGCTTTTGTCGTGTTCGAATCTCGGTCGATCATCGTTTTTTTTTTCGATGATTTTCGGATGATTTCACCCTTGGGGGTTGGTCTGGGGGTGCACTAGAGTCGACCTAGACACGATACCGTTCTTGGTTTTGGAGAAATTCGCATTTTACGCAAGGAATAGTGAATTGTTCAATCGGCGCCTTATTGGTAGGCAACCCATTCGACGCCAGCCCGCGCCTGCATGTTTGAGAGAAAATCGTGCGAAACGAGCCGTATTCAACCCGGAGTTCAGAAGAGGCGAGGAGGTAACCTCCTCGAAATCGGCTCCTGGTAACAAGAGATTTTCGGAAGCTATGTGGTGCCTGCAGTGCTGTTGGCAGCAATAGTCTGCGGTCTAGTGGTCAGAGCTGCGGGCACATGCTCAGAAGCTCTCGGGTTCGAACCCGAGTGCCGCAGACATTTTGCTTTTTCTTTTTATTTTATTTTTTTATGTTATTTTTAGCAACGTTCTTGGGGGAGAAGAAGAAGACCTGTTTTCCATCGAGTTGTATGATGCGAAAAATAGCTTTCCCCCTCGATTGCATCTTTTGGGCCCTAAAAAAGTGACAGGGAAAAGAAAATTCTTCTGTGCCGCGCGGAGCTCGTCCAGGCCGGTAGATAGGGATTCTAATTCGCATCGCCAGAAGGTGTGCGAACCGATAGCGTAGTGGTTAGCATACCCGTCCCCCGTCCCAAACCAACTACGCTGTCGGGACGCTTTTGTCGTGTTCGAATCTCGGTCGACCTAATAATTTTTTTTCGCCGATTTTCGGATGATTTCACCGTCGGGGGTTTGTCTCTAGGTGCACTAGAGCTCCCCTGCACAAGCCCTGTAAATTTGAAAGAATTTTTTTTTTGACCAAAATCCCTAAAAATGCAAAGGCTATGAGCCTTTGGAAATTTGAAAAAATATAGAGAGTCTCAGATTACGCTGAAATTCACAGGGAATCCTCTGAAGGCACTGCGAAACATATACCAGTAGCCAGAAGCACAATACCGTTCTTGCTTAGGGAGAAATTCGGAATCCTATTCGGAAAGGAAAACTCTTCTGCGCGCGCCGGGCCTGTCCAGGCCGGTAGATACGGAATCCATTTCGCATCGGCAAAAAGTGTGCGAACCGACAGCGTAGTGGTTAGCATACCCGTCCCCCGTCCCAAACCAACTACGCTGTCGGGACGCTTTTGTCGTGTTCGAATCTCGGTCGATCATCGTTTTTTTTTCGATGATTTTCGGATGATTTCACCCTCGGGGTTTGGTCTGGGGGTGCACTAGAGTCGACCTAGACACGATACCGTTCTTGGTTTTGGAGAAATTCGCATTTTACGCAAGGAATAATGAATTGTTCAATCGGCGCCTTATTGGTAGGCAACCCATTCGACGCCAGCCCGCGCCTGCATGTTTGAGAGAAAATCGTGCGAAACGAGCCGTATTCAACCCGGAGTTCAGAAGAGGCGAGGAGGTAACCTCCTCGAAATCGGCTCCTGGTAACAAGAGATTTTCGGAAGCTATGTGGTGCCTGCAATTATATTGACAGCAGAAGTGTGTGGTCTAGTGGTTAGAGCAGCGGGCACCTGCTCTGAAGCTCTCGGGTTCGAACCCGAGCGACGCAGACATTTTCATATTTCTTTTCCTTTTCCTTTTTTTTCTTATTTTTAGCAACGGTCTTGGGAGAGAAGAAGGATACCTGTTTTCCTTCGAGTTGTATGATGCGTTAGCTTACCCCCTCGACTGCATCTTTTGGGCCCTAAAAAAGTGACAGGGAAAAGATAATTCTTCTGCGCCGCGCGGAGCTCGTCCAGGCCGGTAGATAGGGATTCCAATTCGCATCGCCGACAGGTGTGCGAACCGACAGCCTAGTGGTTAGCACACCCGTCCCCCGTCCCAAACCAACTAGGCTGTCGGGACGCTTTTGTCGTGTTCGAATCTCGGTCGACCTAATAATTTTTTTTCGCCGGTTTTCGGATGATTTTACCCTCCGGGGTTGGTCTCTGGGTGCACTGGAGCCCCTCTGCACAAACCCCGTCAATTTGGAGGAAAAATATTTTAGGACCAAAATCCCCAAAAATGCAAAGGCTATAGCCTTTGGAAATTTGACCAAAAATTGAAAGTCTCAGATCACGCTGAAATTCACAGGGAATCTTCTGAAGGCACTGCGAAACATATACCAGTAGCCAGAAGCACTGACTCTGACTCCTGGTTCCCAAAAGCTTTTCGGAAGCTATGTGATGCATGGGAACTCTAATGAGGTAATGATTGGCTCTCAAAGTAGCATAAATTATCTTTCTTCTGATATCTTTAGGATTGGCTTAAATGCAACACTAACGTGATTCATAAATTATTATATGTCTTGCAATGCCAGAGAATATTATTGCCCTCACAAAGCACTGGGTCTCTTCAGAAACTGTTTGTTTCATGCATTTCAACCGATTTCAACCATTTGTCTTTCCTGAGATGAATATCAGCGTTCAGCGCAACCTTAATAAAGATAAGACAAGAAACTGGTGGCGGCAATTTAAAACCTAAAATAGTTTGGCTTAAAAAATAATTATTATTAGCATATTTACAATCATACTCTCAGGTACATAGCTAGTCTAGTTACATGACTTGAGTGTTGACATTTAACTACCTATGCATGAGATACAATTGGATAATGACTACTAGCTTGGATTTGGAAGTAATATTTTCATTCTTACAAAGTACTCCTGGAAAACTAAAGCAAAATATTGTACATAATTGTTTTAAACAAGTCATATGATGATAAAAACCCAAAAGTATAGAATGATTAACTACATTAAAAGCAAAGGGGAAAAACAAATGCAAACAGACATGAAGAATATGTTTATGCTCAGTGTACAATTTATTTCATGACCTAGGTAAACTGTATTTTCACAAACGTTCAATTACATTATCACAAAATTCGCAGAGAAAGGAACGCCTACAGAAAGATTGACAGTTTACACTAAAGTTCATGACCATTCCTTCAAGTAATTCCGGAATCAACATTACCCTAAATTTCTACAACCATGAGAAATAACACTAGAAATCTAACCATGATTTCTCTCATAAAAGCACACAAGTAATGAATGGCAAACCCACCTAGAGAAACAAGCATGTTCGGTAAGACATAGATGAGCAGCATTAATAATTCCCTTCAAAATCATAATAAAAAGCAATAAGATAACATGTGACAATCAAAGGGAGTTGCCAAAACTTTTCAAGTATCCTACAATTAATGAAAAAGAAGTAAATCAAACTATATGTTTGAATTATAAGAAAAATAAAACAGCAAGAATGCACTGTACTTCCTTATTGACTTGGTTCTATCTTTGGGAGTCAGAAAAAAAAAAGGAAAATTCTCTCCGACATGCTCATGAAATGTAGTATTTGCTCAACCTGTGGTGTAAATAACACCAAAATAGTGAACTGGAGTGTTGATAAAAGTTCTAATCCCCTGCAAATACTAATACTTAACAGGGAAATGGGAAATTAACACTTGTTAACATTGTTATTTAATTAATTTAAGATATACATTATCTTTTTCCTTTATGTACAATGCTGATTCTCAATCAACATAGGGGAGTTGAGAACCATGAGAAATATAAAACAAACAAACTAGGGTTTAGCTAGCTAATCTTGAAATTCAAAAACATTATGATGATGGTACAATATTCAACCATGCTTTCTCATTGCCAGTTGGTATTTTGATTTGAACAAGATGTACAGGCCCAGTTTGACCATCGACATTTTGTCCCTCTCCTTCTGGAATCGTTGCAGTGATAACTTCTCCATCACCATCTTGTTCCACAACCTCTGCATAGTTGGCCAGATGTGGTGTGGCTGGAACCACCAATGTGCGATGACCGCCGATGGTGAAAGTTTCACCAGCTTCATTCTCAACTTGTTCAATTCCTGCAAGGTCTGCTTCAGCAAACTGGACTTGCTGCAAGTAAAAAGAAATTAGTTTAAGCTCTATTCAATGACAATAAAGTAATAAAGTACAATTACAAAACAGCAAGGTGCAGAACTCACCTGTCCATCAATAATCAGATGACCAACACCACCCTCAGTTACAATGTGGTGTTCAGTCAGCTCTCTTAGATCCTGGCCATCTCTTAGAACAATGCGCTCCCCACCATCTTCACCCTCTTGAATGATTACATGATCCTTGAGTTCAGCAATGTACACCTATGAGGAAATTCAGAAACAGTTTAAGAGAGTGGGAGCTACAATTCAATGCAAAATATTTAAAAAAATCAATCTCTTACAGGGTGACCTCCTTGCAACTCATCTTCTCCAACAATAGTCATTTCCATTTCCTCAGTTCCCTCTGCCATAATGTCTTCCTCTGTGGTCAGTCTGGGCTGATTGACAACAATGGTGTCATTCAAATGACCCTAAATAGAACAGACATTGGATAAGGTTAGTAATGTTGTAATGAAAACAAATGTGTAACACATGATAAACTAGAAACATACTTGAGATTGCATGTGATTGTACAGGAGAGGTTTGCGCATGAAGCCCATTCCACACACAAGACACTCATATGGCTTCTTGTCACTGTGGACAAACCTGTGAGCATTACGGTTGTCACGACTGTTAAATGCTTTGCCACACACCTGAAGTCAAAATATTTCAATCAAAAACTATTAATTGCTTGTCAATAAAATGAATCAAACCTTCAAAAAAACTTCTTGATACTAACCTCACAGTGGTACGGCTTTTCGCCTGTGTGGATACGACGATGTTTCTTGAAGTGCTCAGGATACACAAAAGTGGCATCACATGTGTTGCACTTGTATGGTCTCTCACCAGTATGGGCTGCTTTCATATGGTAATCTAGCAGCCGACGCCTCTTAAATGCTTTGGTGCATTCTGTGCATTTGTAGCGCTTATCGTCATAATGAGTAGCTCGTTTGTGTGATTGCAAATTACTACGTTGACTGAAGGTGGCACCACAGAATTCACACTGGTATGGTTTCTCTCCTGTATGAGTCCTTTCATGATCTCGAATTTCAGCCTTTCTTGCAAATGCCTTGCCACACATCCTGCAGATAAATGGCTTGAAGCCAGTGTGCACGATTGCATGCACTTCCAAATTACGAGCTGTGCCAAATCCTTTTCCTGTTCAGAAACATTTCATGAGGTCACTATTCATAGACAATAATTAACTGTTATATGTGAGTGAATTCAATGAAAACATACCACACTGTTTGCAGATGAAATTTTTGACTTCTGAGTGAGTCCGAAGATGCTGAGTGAGGTTTTGAGAAGTGAGGAATGTTTTGTCGCATTCAGTGCAGTGGTAAGGACGAGGGCGTGATTCATGGATCTTGACATGAGCCTTGTAAGTGTATTTGGAGGCAAAACTTTTTCCACAATTGCAAACATACGGTCTTGCACCAGTGTGGGTATTTATGTGCTCCTCCAGCAAATTACGGGAACTAAAAGTAATAAATTTGTTACAAGCCTGGTTTCTATCACAGCACACCCACAGTTCAGAGAATAATTAATTACCTATAGCGCTTTCCACACGTTTCACATGTGTGAAGTTTAGTGGATGGATAATGCATTCTTTTATGGATTCTGAAAAGTCGAAGGTTGCTAAAGATGCGATTGCAAACTTCACATTGGAAATCACCCTGCTCATTAGCCACATGTTCATCAAGATGAAGAGACATTTCTGTGCGCTTTCTAAATACTGCACCACAAATGTCACAAACATATAATCTGAATTCATGGACATCACGCATATGAGCTGTCATTGTCTTGTCATCACCTATGACCTGTTAAAGAGACAAAATAAATTATAAAACTTGAATCATAAACTATAGAACTTCGGTACTTATGAACACTTACTTTTTGATCAGTGCACACTAAGCAAACATATTGATTTTCTTCTCTAGCCACCATTTCTTCGACAAGTCTTGTTTCTTCAGGCTTAACTTTGATGGCTGGCTTTCGCCCTCGCTTCTTAGGCATTCTCCTCCTCCTTTTAACTTGAGGATAAGAAACTTTCTTTGGTGCTTCCTGTCCATCATCAGCCTGAGAAGCAGTTCAAATATTAAATTCAAGAATTATACTTAGAGCAAAATGACCAGAAAAATTTTCATACACACCTTGGCGGCAGCTCCAGATCCCTCCCCTGAATTTTCCCCATCTTCTTCCTTAGCTCCCTCGGCACCTTCTGGTACATCAGCAGCATCATATTCAATTTCAAACTCCTCAACAATTGTGCCTTCCCCTTCATTCTCCTGCAAATAGCAAAAAGTGGTCAGCAAATCATATTATGGTTACAATAAATAAACAAAGATTAAAGGAACCAAAGTACCTTTTGTTCACCATCTCCATGTTCTACTTTGATTATTCGCTTGACAATTGTTTTCTTGCGGCCCCTGCCGGATGGCTGAGCATTGCCATCTTCAAGAGGGAGTTTGATTTGAGGTTTGTATTCCCTATCATCAGCAGTCCAGCCAGCTTCAGCCAATGCTTCATCAGTTTCAAGATCTTCTTCCGCTAATTCACCATTGCGTTTTGCCAGGGTTCGGTTGTAATTTGTGGAAAGTTCCATCCGTAGTTCAACTAGTCGCTCTTCAAGTTGATCTACTTCATTTAACAGCTTAAAACACTTTTTGCAAACCTGAACAGGAAAATCATCACAGTACATAAAAAGATGATCAAACTGAAACCGTGACAACTAACAAAACTATCAACTATTAACATCTACTGACCACATCACTGTGAACAGTTTCTTCAGTCAACTCCTGGTTAAGCACAAGTCCAAGTGTTGCAGCAACAGTGCGATCTGAAGATGTTACATTTTGCTGGAAAATTGGACAACTGTTTCGGGTTGAAACTCCAACTCTGCTGTTACACAGCAAGCAGTGCATGCTTTTATTCTCTGTGTCAGCCGTCATGGCTGTAAGGGTGCGTTGAGCACCTGTCCTCAACTAGACAACCTGCGGGAGAAAAAAACAGAAAAATATTAAACAGAGATTATAAATAAAATAGAAAACAGGTATATTTATTGAGATTTATGTCCCCCAATTACAGACTTGACAGACTTGATAAACACTCCCAAAGTAAAGCAAATCCTAACCTTAATTATATAAAATATACATGAAGGTTGTTTCAGTAAAACTTCAAGTCAGAAAACAGTGGTGCAAGTGCAAAATAAGTTGCTTCAAGTCGAATGCTTCAAACTGAATGAAAAATGGAATTTCGTCTGCGCGAACAGCAACAACCGGCCGAGAAATGATCCAAGTTGGTTTGGAGGGAAAATTCTTGCAGTATTTAGAAAGGTTAACTGGCACAAAGGTTACAGATATGAATAAAACGTTATGATGTAGCTGTCACATCAAACTTTTATCAAATTGAAATCTGTCGGCAGGGAAGTTAACAACATACTTTCCGCTTTCAAATTATGGCAATACTTTATTAACAAGTAAGGCAACATTTCAGGCAACGGCGAAGAAAGTCTGAAATTCTACATTGAACCAGAGATCGCGTATAATTTGTTAGGGATCGACAAGAGATTAGGAATAATGTCAGATTATAGACCTATTCCTGGATAAACATCACGGAAGGGAGACATAAACGTACAAACCAAGATAAATTCAGGATTGCATATTCATGTCTGGCATTGGATCTGTTGGGCCAGGCGTCAGGCGTCCAAAAGCCCGACGCACACAACCCAAGCCACAAAGCAAGGGTAACGCGCTCTGGAGGCCTACGCGGATTTCCGGGAATATCAAAGAGGTGGATGGAAGGACACCCATGATATCACCTTATAGATTGCCAAAACTCCCAAAGAAACGAAAATTAATTCATAGAATAGCAAATTTGCAGCAAAAACTTACTATGACCGTCCAACTAAAAGTTGCCAGCCCTGTCCTTAAAAATGGCGAAGCTTGAAACGTTTGAGTCACGGCATCATAGATGGCGTGGTAAGTCTTCGCGTTCCCTGATGCTGAGACCCTGCGCGAGGCTAGCAAAGAGGGCATCCAGCCTGCAGTGAGTATAGTTCCGCTCTCATTGGCGCGAGTCTTGACTGTAGGCGCGCGTGTGCCGAGGCTGAGCGGTGCCTAGTCGCCTGCTCAGTCAGGAATTCATTTATTTCTCACGCTCAAAACTAGATATGCATGCTTGGCGAGGAGCCTTTATTAGAACCCGTCAATAATTATGTCACAAGAGCACGGAGAAGAGTTAACATACAAAGAGAAGAATTACACAGCTCAGCAGGAATGTCTGTTCTTACATATTTAGCAAGTAAACACAAGCATGCTACTTAAGCAAACAGAACAATTTGCGATGAAACGTACTTTAATCTAGGTTGGAACCCTTCGTTCCACCCTTTCAATCAACTTTGTATGTATTTCGAAATATCAACACCAGGCGGAAATATACTTTCTCCTACATCTGTCGTCAATTAATTAGCAGAGTACAAAAAGGTCTAATGTATGGTTTGCATTGCATAATCTAACCAGCACCTTACTTCAGCATCCATTTGATTAAGACTATGACTATACGTATTAATTAATAAAAATACAGAACATAATTCTTATAGGTAAACCTTCAAAGCGGTCACCGGGCGCTCCTGCTTTAAAACTGGTGCGTCCACGGAACAAAACATATGAGATCATCTCAGCGCCATGTACATACGCGATTAATAAAACTAACATCATCAGCCGCTTAATAGAACTACAAATCACTACAGTATCACATTGAGGAGTAGGACGCCCCAAGGAGGGCACGAGGGCGGAGGTGAAGGGACCACTGATAAACCAAGTGTGCAACTGCTGAACACTTGTAAGTGTGCAAATTCCAGTCAGCACGAGCAAGTGTGTAAATCGGCAGCTGTGAAATTCCAAGTCTCGAACTCGCCAGTTGTGCACTTGGAAGTGTTTAACTCGACCGTTGTGCACCTGCAAGTGATCAACAAGGGAAGTGTTGCACGCGGCAGTTGAACACTAGCAAGAGAAAAAACCATCGAGTTGCACAGCTGCCGAGTTACACACTTGCACGTGCAGACTGGAAGCTGCACACTTATAAGTGTTGAGCAGTTGCACACTTGGTTTATCAGTGACGTAGGTGTGCGCCCTGTTAAAACAAAGTTTGTTTTTGTTTCTCCCGGTCCGGGCCGGAGTTGGTGCTCACTGCGCGGTCTCCGCCCGGGAGGCCGTGCTGCGAAAGTCCGAGGTGAACAGGGTGTTGGTGCTGATGGTCTTGCCGCGGACGGCCAGCCCGGTCGCGAGCCGGCAGTCCGCGTTGACGGACGGGTTGGCCGAGTAGGTCGCCGGCGGGGGCGCGCGCCCCAGTCGCACGGCCAGGCTGCGCACCACCTTGCGCTTGAGCACGAAGATGGCGAAGATCATGACGCCCTGCAGCGCGTTGGCCGCGTCCGACAGGTAGAACACGGCGTGCTCCCGGGGGAAGAACGTGGACACCAGCTCCAGCACCCACGTCACCCCCATCACCACGAACAGCTTCACGTTCATCTTCAGCCTGAGAGGGAATGAGGTCCGGTATGAGATATGGGATGTCGCTCGGGCGAGGGGGTCGTTCAGAAACTACGTGCCAAGGGGGAGGGGGGGGGGCACAAAAATTGCTGGTCTTGTTAGTCTCAAAACCACCTCCGAAGTGCCTAAAGACCCCATAATCATTGTACCCAGTTGTACAAATGTTATGGTGGTCTATGAGCTCCGATGAAGATAGTGAAACTACTGAGGGCCCATTTCAGCCCCTTCCCCAGGGCTTTTATGCGTTTATGAACGATCCCTAACAGCCCGGATGTAGCCGTCGGTGAGTGTTTATATACTGACTTGTTGGAGTCCGCCTGGAACTTCTTGACCTTCCTGGAGTTGGACGCGGTGTGCATCCGGTTGATCTCGCTCTTGATCCGCGAGTAGTTGAGCACCGTGAGGACAAACAGCACCACGTTCGAGCACGTCTGCACGAGCAGCGGTCCCACGAAGAAGATGAGGATGCCGTACGCTGGGGGGAACACAAGAGTCAATAATGTCGAGCCGAGCGTAGTTATTGAGCGAGAAGGCAACAACCCTGAAATTTGCGTACGCCTCGCAATTTTAAAAAAACTCAGGAAAATTCTGAACATTTCTAAAAATTTCGGGAAAACTCAGAAAAATGTACAAAAATTTGAAAAATTTACAAACAAAAAAAAAATCAGAAAAACATCAAGAAGGATTGCAAAACATTCAACAAAAATTCCCCAAAACTTTAAAAAATTCAGAAAATTTCAGAAAAGTTCACAAAATTTGCACACCAAAATTCAGGGTAGTTTCCCCTTCTTTTCGAGGTAAGTCATATGTATGGAGGTGCTCGGCCCCTCGAGGAGCTCTCAGCCTCACCCTGCTCGAAGGGCTCGGTCCTGAACCAGCAGGAGCCGTCGCCGATCTGCGGTCGGAAGACGCTCTTGTCGTTGCCGGGCCACTGGTCCACCGTGATGCAGACGGCGGTGATGAGGCTGGACAGGCCCCAGGCGTACGCGCAGTACCAGCGGAAGCGGCGCGACGCGCTGGACCGCTTCACCGTGCGCGTCGAGGTCATCCCGCTGCAGGCACAGGGGGGGGGGTATAAATATTATGGGCCCTCACTAGTTTCAGAACCTTTAAGGTGGCCTTACACTCAACATTTTTTTATGCATCCGCCTTTGTCTGTTTGCCGATTTTCGTTAATATTTTGTCTGATAGTGTAGGAAACATATAGTGTTGTGCACTTCAACAAAACCTTTGGGACTTGAGTGACTACAAAATTGTCAAAAAAATCCAGAACGGACTCAGAGACGGATATGACGAAAACGCTGAGTGTAAGGCCACCTTTATCGGAGCACATAGACCATCATTATATATGTACCCCAGGGGTGCAAATATTATGGGCCCTCGTTAGTTTCAGGACCTTTATCGGATTCGGAGCTCACAGGCCATCATAATATAATATTATTTGTATCCCAGGGTACAAATATTATGAGATCTGTATACATTCGGGAGATCGTCCTGAAACTAACGAGGGCCCATAATATTTGTACCACCTCTGGGTCGCATAGTTTATGGACGAACCAACGCAATCTTACAACGTTGAGTGTGCACTGTGGCCACCAAGTGGTCTCGCAGTTTGAAGTTGTTTTCTTTAATTTATTTTTATTTAAATAATGGGAGACCTGTGACCGATAGACAAAGTCTTGAGGAGGTACGTTTCACGTTTCAGCCCCGAGGGATCACAAGGTACTTTGCAAGAGGGGTCGGTTGTCGCAGAGGAACCAACCCCTACAGGGCAGCCTCTGCCACTCGGCCAGCCGCGTCCCAAGGACATACCTCTGCTCTGGCGCCCGTATATAAACAGGCCATAGGGTGGCGGGGCGGGCGGGTGAGCGATATCCGTTAATGAGTTGGCTCTCACCCCCCCCCCCCCTCTGGCCCTGCGGGCTGAGGGTGGGGCGGCAGCGTGCCACACCCCCGCGCTTGTGTGCTAGGTGTTGGCAAGATGTCGCCAAGTCCGACAGCCCCGTCCAGACCCGACCCAACCCGACCACCGGAAGGCCACCGTGTTGAAGGGAAGGGAAGGGAAGGGAAGGGAAGGGAAGGGAAGGGAAGGGAAGGGAAGGGAAGGGGAGGGAGGGGAAGGGGAGGGAAGGGAAGGGAAGGGAAGGGAAGGGAAGGGAAGGGAAGGGAAGGGAAGGGAAGGGAAGGGAAGGGAAGGGAAGGGAAGGGAAGGGAAGGGAAGGGGAGGTGAGGGAAGGGAAGGGGAGGGAACAGAGCGAGCGGGTGTCGAGCCCGAGGTTGTGCCCCACCTCGCGCTCGACGTGTACACCCCGGCGGCGCTGCGGCCCTCTCCTCGATGCACTCGGGAGTTATGGGAGTTGTTCCCGCTTTCCCAAGTGCAGTGCGAGAGTCATGAGCCTCTTGAGCCGTGTCTTACCGTTTGCGGGCTGTTTTTTTTCTTTTTTTTTTCTTTCTTCATGAGGATGAACAATTCAGCTTGTATAAAGCAGAAAAGAAGAACATGGCGGCGCGGTGGCAGCAGCGCCCAGTGTCGTCCCGTAACAAAGAAAACATAACCTGATCGCAAAACGAGCTGTTACTGAATCCGTTCTGTAAAAGCACGCATAGGAGAGGATCAAAACTAATTTGAAATCAAGTACTTTGAATATAAAGGCAATTCTTCAGTGCAGGCTTCTCTGCTCTCCGAAGGTAGAGTCCTCTTATAGGACTCTTAGGGTTGGCGCTACGCGCTGCCACCGCGCCGCCATCTTTTCCTATTCTTCGTCATACTAGCTGAATTGTTCATTGTGCGACGAGGCCAGAGCGTTCTGTGAGGTGGCGGGGCGGGGCGGGGCGGGGCGGGGCGGGGCGGGGCGGAGTGGTACCGACCTGGCGGAGCCTGTCAAGGAAGGACGCCTTGGTCAACAGGCGTTGTCGGTGCGTCAACACACAGGGATCCGGCGCATACTTCCTCCCCGGGCCCTCTCTCTCCCACTCCCTCACCGCACCGCATCAGCACACGCAGCCCGCACTGAACAACCGCACTATCTTTGGCGTGTACGCTTGGGGTAGAGTATGGTAAAAAAGATCTTAGCCAATAACAAATAATGGAAAGTTAATTTCGAAAATTTGACACATGATTTAAATAAACTTTCTCTCTTACTGTACGGGGCAATTCTATTCAGGGTCATTTTTGTCAGATTCTCTCTCCACTTTGCGCAAATGGATGGAGAGGTTACGAAAAGTCTCCTTCTTCGGGTCCTCTCCTACACCTACACAAACTCTTATTGAAAGAGGACAGAGGAGGAAACAACTCTGAAATTTTTGTACACCTCGTAATTCAGAAAAAATTCAAAATAATTCAGGAAAAAATTAAAGAAGTTTTTAAAATATCAGAAACAAAACTCAGGATAACTTACTAAAATTTTCTAAAACAGACAGAATTCTAGGAAAGACTCAACCAAAAATTACCAAAGTTCCTAAGAAAATTCACAAAAATTTCACAAAAATTCACAAAATTTACACACCAAAATTCAGGGTTGTACCCCCCCTCGGAGAGAACCCAACAATTATTATACCTCTTAAAATAATCATCTTTACTGTCTGCTCGGCTGCCCGCACGGCATAGCGGTGGCTCCCGCTTTGTATACGGAGAAACACATTCTGGGAACACGGCGCAAAGCAGACTGGCGGCCGCGGCCGCGGCGGCTGTTGGCGCCTCGGTCAGCGGTCAGGCCTTTGCTCCGCGCCGCGGGGGTCCCCGACCACGAGCAGTATCCTATATGGTGGAGGCCCGGCCCGGGGCCGGCCGTTATGGCGCCCTTTAGCCCGCCTCCTTCGACGCTTCCCTGGTTTCCGTCAATAAAGGGGACCCGTCGTGAGTGAGTGAGTGAGTGAGCAGGACCGAAGAGGAACGAGGGCGCATCGGGTGCGATCCGATCGAACACACACGGAAAAAAAAAAATCGCTGTTGCAGTCAAAAATTCGCTGGCTCAGACTCAACCAATTTTATTAGTTGCCGAAGCGAATAATTTGCTACGGTAGCAAAGTATTCGCTGAGGTGGCTAACGCGAGCCCTGTTCCTGTGAACGGCACAATTCCTGCCTCAGGGCACGCATTCGCCTCCCCAGATGATACTTTGCTACCGTAGCAAATTATTCGCTTCGACAACTAATAAAATTAGTTGAGTCTGCGCCAGCGAATTTTTGTCTGCAACAACGAATGTTTTTTTTTTTTTTTTTTTTTTTTTTTCGTGCAAGACAAGGTTCTCGAGGAGCAGAGCTAGGGCTAGGGAACTATACTCTGGAAACTATATACAACATAGTGAGTATTGCACGCTGAAGTTCGAGTGAGAATGTGATGCAGGCTTCAGTCAGCGTTCGATGCCGAGGGGTAAACAACTCTGAAATTTTTTTTCACACCTCGTAATTTACAAATATAAAGAAAAATTCAGATAGATTCCAGAAAATTTACTGCTTAAAATTGATAAAAGAAAGAAAACATCAGAAAAAAAAACATAGATATTGTTGCCAAAACACTTCGGCACAATTCGAAAAAAAAAAATTTCAATCAAGATTGTAAATGAAAGCAGATGATACTAAAATCTAATTTTTTTTTTTTTCTGTGTTGCGCAGTTGCGCCTCGCGGACTGCGAGCCATTGAGCCATTCATCAGTCCCCCCTAGGTACAATATACCCAGGGTACGCGCTTGGTTTTTGAACTTCGGAGTAAAAGCTAGCTGACACCTTATTATGTCTTGCACTTTTGTGTATTAAGGCGACGTTACGAAAATGTGCGTACGAATAAATTTAATTTCAGCGCCTTCTGCACTTACGGGGTTTGGGTAGTCAGCCACCGTTACACATGTGTTTGGCGGGTCGACCCACCCAGGGTCTGGCACATACTGCTATAAATGTGTTACACTCGGGAGAGCCGCGAGCGTGGCGCCGCCGGGCGCCGCAAGGCAACAATACCATGGGTTGGACCCCCGCCTGGTCCCTGCCTCGGCCCCGCTGGCCCCGCCTCCCCCTCCCGACCCCCTCGCCTGGCCCGCCTGGCTTCCCCCTCTCCAGGCCTGCACACGCGCCGCACTGTGACAACCCGGCCCGCTCTATACTATTGCGAGAGTACAAGCCGATGAAACATCAATTCTCTTAAGTTTCTTTTTATTTTATTTTTGCTAAGATGTATCATCTGCTAAAAAAAATTATCCGAAAAATCAGGAAAATTTATTGTAAAATGTTACAATACTTGTACACCAAAATTCAGAGTTGTTTCCCTCGTGCAAAGCTCACCGTGGGGTTGACAATGCTCGCAATATGCTGGCGGTCCCTTGGCGCTGAATCCGGAGTCTCCGGCCGGCACCGCGCCGCCCCGTCGCGACACTAATGCCCTCTGCTGCTGCTTATGCAAACAGCAATCGGACCGCCGGGGGAGTTGGGCATTAGAGAAAGTAAGGGGCTGGGGGAGAGGGTTGAAATGAATAGAGAGGAGGGGGAGGGGGCTGATGGGAGGGGATGGGGATCCAGGTGGGGGCGAGTAGGAGGGGGAGGGGGGGGGGGTAGCCCACGTGCAACTAAAGTAGATTGGAGTGAGAGGAGAGGACTGTCCCTATCGATATCAGAGATCTATGGGGGTTTGCGGCGTGCGTGACCCAGGAGATGAATGCAAGGCCTTGTGATGTGACAGAGAGAGAAAAGAGAGAGAGAGAGAGAGAGAGAGAGAGAGAGAGAGAGAGAGAGAGAGAGAGAGAGAGAGAGAGAGAGAGAGAGAGAGAGAGAGAGAGAGGCGCGCGCGCGCGATCAGTCAATGATATCTCGAGGATATCCCCTCTTTTGGGGGGGAGAAGGAGGAGGGGAGAAGCGATAACAACACAGCACTGCCTCCTCCGAGAGGAAAAACCTACGATGGTGTAGAAAATGTCCCGAATTTCTGCGGATATTTGTGAATCTTATCTACAAATCTGCTTTTTAAATTATTGTGTTTTTTCCTCATTTTGTGTGCGTTTTCCTGATGTTGTTCGGTTTATTTTTAAGAGTCCTGTTTATTACGAGATGCTGACAAAAATGTCCAAGTTTGTTTGCCCCTCGGTCCGCCGTCCCCGCTCAGCCCTTATTTTTGACCTGCGTCACAAACTAATTGGACCACGCCCTGCTCGGTCAGGTGGAAGGACGGGACATGACGGGACAGGAGGGCGGGACGCGCCCGCGTCCACCACGGCCGCTTTTACAAACTGCCCCATAAAGAGGCGAGCGCGTCCCGGCCCGGCCAGCAGCGCCGCTCATCTCCGAGAGGAGGCGCCTGTCACGCACGGGGTAGGCAGCCCCGCATGACACCCGCGCACCCGGGCGGCCTACCAGCAGGGGACCGGCCCGGCTCGCGATGCGACCTCCGTGAACCTCACCCAGCACCGAGGGGATCACTCATAGAAAATGAGTACAACGATTTTTTTTTAAAAAAAATTTTGTTTCGACTTTTCTTTTCATTTTTCAAGGAAAATTTCTGTCACTTTTTGATAAATTTTGATCTTTTTCTCCTATTTCTGACTTTTTACTCTTTTTTTTTCTCCCAATTTTTGTGTTCGCTTGTTCGGATTCGTCTGATTCTTTCCTCTTGATTTTTGCTTTGATTGTTTTGATTTTTTATTTGATTTTTTCAATAATTTTTTAGGGGGCTGTTCAATTATACTTCAAAGTGACTCCCGGCCCGGCCCCCTCGTCACCACCCGGACCCCGCACTCCGCACCACGCATTCCACCGGAGAACATTTATCGAGAGGACGCTTAATAGTAAAAAATTCCGTGCTGTTGTTTCTCAAACTCCCAGCCACGGTGCACCTCGACTGGTTTTATAGAAGCTTTTCATTAGCTCTTCATATGTTATATTGCCCAAGCTTTAGAACACCCCAAAAATTATCTTGCGTACATAATGTTTGGAGGCTGCTTGCAGCTCTGTCCCGCACTCACCCGAACGTCCGCCAGATGTCGAAGCACATGACGTTGAGCCACGAGAAGGCGGACAGGAACGTGAAGAGGACGCAGTTTCCTGGGAAATAAAGAGGAAAAAAGGAGTGCGAGAAAAAAAAAAAAAGAGAAAGCGAAATTAGAAAGGGCGTGCGGAATGAAACGGGATGGAGCAAGAAGAGTAATGAGACGGGAAACAAAGTGCATGTGGATCTACTCTGCAGACCCACAAGCGAGTTTACTCTTTGGCTCCCGTAAACACTCGCGCCGCGCCGGACCCTCAAATAGCGATCCCACCCCGCCCCGACCCGCCACGCCCCGCCCCGCCCACAAACGGCCTATTGCGGCACGCCGCTTGCTGGCACCCCCGGCCTAACGAAATACCTTGTGCGACCACCGCACGCATAAGCGAGAATGTAAAGCAAGATGTCACTTCGGTCATCAACGAGCCATTTCATTATCTCAGGTGAAAGGAGAAGTTTTATTTTTCCCTCCCGCCCGGGAAAAACAACTCTGAAATGTTTGTGCACTACGTAATTCAGAAAAATTCAACAACTTCACAAAAATTCAGAACAATTCACAAAAATTCAGAACATTATTCACAAAAATTCAGAACAGTTCACAAATATTCCGAACAATTCACAAAAATTCTGGAAGATTAAAAAATTCAGGAAAATTTAGGTAAAATTCAAGTGAAAATTCACAAAAACTCACGGAAATTCGAGAAAATTCTCAGAATGTGTACACCAAAATTCAGAGTTGTTTCAACCTCGCCACCTCCTCTTTTTTTTCTTCTGTTGAGCACGAAGTAGCAATATCGTCCGAACAATTCTCTCTCAAAATACGGAGGCTGTCTCCCGGCCGCGGGCGTAACTGCTACTTTTAGCTGCAGATCGCGGGCGCTGTGTTTAGCGTTACGCGGTAACGGGCCGAGTCACCCCACCCCACCCCACCCCTCCCCCAGCCCCTGCTCCTCGAAACTTTTTCAAATCCCGCAGTCGTTGTCGAGGTGGACGTCCTCGCCCCGGGGCGAGTCAGTCAAGCCGTACCGATGACGGTGCAGATCCACTCGTTCTGCAGGAACACGGGCTTGGTGAGCATCTGCGTGAGCGCGAGGATGAGGTAGGCGACGAGCAGGCTGGACACGTGGCACATGAGCGTCTTGCCGTGCAGGTTCTGCAGCGCGGGCAGGCAGCTGTAGGTGAGCAGCGTGAGCGCCAGGAACACGCACGAGATGAGCAGCCCGATGGCGATCACGCTGATGCGGGTGTTCTCCTCCACCTGGAGGCAGAGGGGGGCATGGCCATCACTCATACAATGTGTACGGTAATTTCTTTTGGCTTTTAATAATATTTTTTAACATTTATTTTTTATATTTCATTCCGATTTTTTTGTCCCCTTTTTCTCGATTTTTCAGATTTTTCTGTATCTTCTTGATTTTATTTTGATTATTTTGGTTTTGCTTTTATGATTTTTTTTAAAATGATTTTTTGGAGGGCCGTACGATGATGTTTCAAAGTGACACCCCCACATACCTGCGTGGGGTCCATCTCGGAGAGGCAGACGAGCACGGAGAGGTTGTCGTGCTCCTCAGAGTCGTCCAGGCAGTACTCCGTGTGGACGATTTCCGGCCACGAGGGCTGGTACACCGCCCCCATCCGGTCGAAGAACCACACGTCAGAGTTGTCGTCCAGGCGGAAGCGAAAGTCAGGGCAGACGTTGTAGACGACGGAGGAGAAGGTGACCTGGTGCGGGCGCTGGTCCGCGACGAAGCGCTGGTACGCGTCGTCCACGAGCTCCTGCGCGGAGCGGGGCACGTAGGCGTCCGCGTCGCTCAGGTTGACCGCCGGGGGGTCGTGGACCTGGAGGAGGAGGTGCTGGTTAGCATCGCTTTTAGAAAAAATCATTTGGAAATGCCTGGTTTTCTTTTTTAAAAAAATCTTAAGATTTTGGTGGTGTTGGCTACTCTGACACACAGAAAACCACTTCTTTGACGGAAATAAATTTTATTTCATGTGATGAAAATTTCATACAAGAAACCAAAAATGTATACTTTGTTCAGAAAACAAAATGAATTTTCCAAGCAAAATAAAATTTTGTCCATTGAAAAAAAATGAAGTTCAGTTTCAGAATTTTATTTTAGTTGTTACAACAAAAATTATGTTAGTTTAAACCACGTAATAAGTTTTTTCCCACAAAAATATGGTTTCCTGAGTGCAGAAAAAAAACAATGCTCTTGTATTGTGGGTCTCGGTGGAAGCCAAGCACAAGCACCCCACCCTCACCTACCTCGGGGCGCAGCGGGGGTTTGTCTGGGTCCGGCGTGGCTGGCCGCGGCACGCACGCGTGCCCGCCGGACACGGGCTTGAAGTACTCGTGGTGCGGGCAGCACTTCCGGAAACAGCCGAAGCGCTGGCACAGGTGCCTGGCGGCCGCCTCGGCCTTCCCGAGGCACGCCTTGACGGCCAGCGTGCCCGCGGAGCCCGCGTCGTCCACGCAGTAGTCCCCGGGCCTGAGGCGCCAGGGGGCGTCCTCGCTCGCGCCACGCAGCGCCGCCGGGGACAGCGTGAGCACGCCGTGCTCGTCCACCAGCTGCTCGTCCCAGGGCACGTCGAACACGGCCACGTCCAGCAGCGCCTGAGCAGTGCCAGCAGCAGCTCGAGGAGGGTCACGAGCGTGACGCGAGGATGTGAACCCCCACGACCCGACCCGAGCCGACGGTACCTACCGTGTGCTCGTACTGCTCGTCCTTCTCCTCGTCGGTCTGATCCCGCTCGGGCGGACGGGACGGCCGCTCGCACTCCGGCGGCCCGACGCTCATGTCCACGAGCGCGGTCAGGTTCTTGTGGAACACCCGGCGGAACAGCGCGAGCACCGCCTGCTGCTGCCGATCGTAGTCGGCGGGCGGCGCCCAGGTCGTGCTCACGGCGTTGTCGGCCTCGTCGTCGGCGCCGTCCTGGAGGCCGATGCACGCCCTGGAGGCCAGGTCGTACCACTGGTGCACCGGGCAGCACTTGCGGAGCGGCACGAGCGGGGCCGGGGGCGCCGACGGGTCGCCGGACGCCTTCAGCCGCCCCATCCGAGTGCCGCCCTCTGTACAGTGCACCCAATACCGTGACAATGTATGAATTTTAATAAATAAGATTTTTATCTTCAGTTTTTTTTTTCTGTTTTTTTTTTTTTTAATTTTTTTTTAAATTCTTTTTTTTATTTTTTTTTTTACCCCTTCAACCTCTTCGTAAACTGTCAAAACTTTTTATTTAAAAAATTGGTTTTAGGCCCCCTTTAGGGATGCCAATCGCTAACGCCCGTGAGTTTTTTTTTTTTTTTTCATTTTTTCTTTATGCCAGAGCACTCACCGAACACGGCGCCCTGCACGCAGGCCATGCCCGCCATCACGCGGTCCACCACCTGGCCGCTGAGGTCCGTCTCGGCCAGGTGGTCCACGCAGTACGGCACGGCCCGCGCCTCCGCCTCCGTCGCGTTGTCCAGGAGCACGAGGTGGCACCGCTCCCGCGGGCAGGACGTCGGGAAGCCATACTGGCCGGCGGCGCCGCCGGGCTGCAGCGACCACAGGATCGAGGACGACGAGTCCGTGATCCTGCACGTGACCTGGTTGTCGCAGCCCGGCGCGTTCACGCGGTACATGCTCAGCCCCGGCGGGCAGCACTTGCGCGCCGTGCTGGGCGTCGGCACCGCCGCGGCGTCCGCGTCGGCGGGCGCCGTCAGGTTGAGCTGGAACGTCTCCACGTCGTCGTCGGGGACCTCGTCGTACTGCAGGCCCTGGGCGAGGACGCCCTCCGCCGGCAGAAGCGCCGCAGGCAGCACCAGCAGCACGGCGCCGAGGCTGACGCCGAGGCTGAGGCCGCGGGGGCACATGTCGCCAAGACGAAACGGTGTCCGAGGTCCTGCCCGCCGTGAGGCGCGCCGGGGACTGATCCGCAGGTCACGGGCGGGGGTGGGGCGAGGCGGGGTGGGGTGGGGTGGGGCGTGGCGTGCGGCGTCTACGCGAGCAGCTGTTGCTTCTCTGCCGCCCGCGACGCGCGCCCTACCCCGGCGCCGGCTGCGTGTTGGGTGGGGCGGGGCGGGGCGGGGCGGGGCGGTGAGCGTCTGCCCTGCCCAGCCCCGAGGCCCGGGGTGGAGTCCTGCTAGTCCCGCCTCGCCGGCCCGGCCTTGCGCTTTGTGCGGCGTGGCGTTAGCCTGGCTGGTCAGGGCGGGGCGGGGCGGGGCGGGGCGGGGCGGGGTGGGGCGGGGCGGGGCGGGGCGCGCCTGCGCTGACAGCTGGGCACGCTGGGGCGCAGCGCGGCCCACGCGACGATAGAAGGCACGGGGTCTTCTTCGTCGTAACCGAGCGTAAAAGAAGGCTGTTGTGATCACGGCCCCGTGCGTGATACGCGGCACGGCTCCTGAAAACTGAAACGATACTGAATAGTTTAAATTGTCCTTAATTTAAAAGAGAAATTAAAATGTATCTCGGCTGCTGTTGCATGTTGGGAAACACTTCCTGCTGTTCGGCCCACCTGCAGCTAGACAGGTTGTGAGTTCGCAAATTGCACAAGTTGCAGTGCAAATTATTGCAAGCGAAATTTCATTCGTATGACGCCCCTTCTCTAAACCGCCGCCGCGGCTCCTCAATCAAATGTCACGTCACGATCATAACGACGCCTGTGTACGACTCACGCAGGGGTTGTTCATGCCCTCCCACGGGCTGTAATAAACAGACGCTACTCCACTTACATCTCGTCCACGCGCGTCCCTCGCCGTTACCACGCCCTCCGCGGGGCGCGCCCCAGTGCCGAGCCCCGTCTATCACCGGGGCGGGGCGGGGCGGGGCGGGGCGGGGCGGAGCGTGGCCGGGCGGGGGAGTGGACAGGGGGTTATAACTCCCTCCCGAGATCACCCCCAGTCCATGACAGAACGGCACCCTTCTCTTTTTCCCAGCCGCTCCCGGCCTGCTGTGACGCGATGAGGCGGGGAAGGGCGGGGCGGGGCGGGGTGTGGTGGGGGGTGGGGTGGGGGTTCGGGGTGTGCTGCGGCGGGGCCATGACGGCACAGGGATCAGAGCAGGAGCCATCGCTCTGCGGCCCTTTAGGCCGTAAAATGGGGCGCTCTACTGCTGCGGTCTGCCGGGCGGACGCGCCGCGCCGCGCCGCCGGCCCGACTGGTAACTAAATGAAGCGCCGTGTTTTGAAAATCCGCCCCCCCTCACTCCCCCCCCCTCCCCTCTCCTCTGCTCACACCCGCGCTTCTCCGACCCCCTTACCTTCGGTGCATTATTTTGAGATGGCAGCTGGTGTCTGGATGCTGTCCCGCTCGCGCCCTAATTCTGATGGCGATTTACTGCGGCGTCGTGGAGGAAAAGTACATAGTGTTCATTCAGAAGTGTCCTGGCCCAGTAGCGGCCATCTCGCAAATGATACTCGCGAGTGCTCAGGTGCTCAGGTACGCTGGTCGTTGGGGGTTGACGAGCTTAGTATCTGTCCACGCAGCAGTGAAAAGTTGTGGAGGTCGCCAAATGAGAGTAGCAAATTACGCCCCTGCGCAGTGCACCGGCCCCGCAGTTTTCGCAGGGGTGTTCAGCAGGGGAGGGGGGAGGGCTAAGGATAAATGGCCATCACTGGAAAAACTAATGTGACGTGCGTTACATCGAGTTGGAGGTCACTTCGAAAAATCATTGCCCAGCCTTAAAAAGTCATTTGAAAAATAAAGAAAAATAAGTAAACATAAATCAGAATAAAATCAAGAACAAAGATAGAGAAAAGTCTGACAAATCGAGAAAAAACTAACAGGAAACCAAAATAAAATTAACAAAATTCGAAAATGGTGGTAACATATCAAAATTCATCAAAATGTGACAGAAATTTTCCTTGAAAAATCAAAACAAAAATCATAATTCACATCTTGTAAGTGATCCCCCCTCGCCTTTCATCAAACAGTGTGACAAGTTTTGGTTGCACCTCGTAACGCGAACTTAATTAACGTCACTCCATGAAATGCTACGCCAGGATGCACGCACTGTTAAAAATTTCTACAGTAATTTCCACAGTATTGTCCTGTCAATTTTTTACCAGGTCTGCGCTGTTTTATGATGCTACGGAACGTCCGTTCCTGATGAGAACAGGAGTCTCCGTACTTCCAGTGACTGTTTTGTCCATACAACCGACGACAATATTTTGACACGCCTCAAACTTTTACGGCACAATGGGTACAGAACCTTCCGTAGTTGGTCAGGCCGGTCTACAGGACTCACTGTACTTTCAAGGTACGGAACGTACTGTGGTGGAATAAAACGGTGCTTCTGTACCTCTCCTGTAGTTTGGGTACAGAATTTTTAACAGTGCGGCAATATACATGGGAGAACCCATCACAAATACAAACGTTACCCATACTACGGTCACACTTCATTTCCAACCTCTCCAGGCGTCACACCTTCATCATGTGTGACGCATGTCACTTTAGTTTTCCCTGAGTTTTCTTGAATCCTTACTGGTACGAACCTGAAGCGGGACCTGCAGCGCCAGCAGGAGTGTGCGAGAGAGACGGTATTATAGCAGTCGGCTGCCGAATAAAGAGAGAGAGAGTGTTTCACTGTTAAAAATCCCGTAACATATTACGGAAGTGCTACGGGAAGCACCGTGATATTTTTTTTTTACGGCCGCCTGTATTTTTAAAATACGGGAGAAATCCGTAGTGGAAAGTTACGGGCATTTCCGTACCTGTACTTAAATGCAAAGGGTCAAAGGTGCTCCGGGGGTCCTTAAACTCAAAATAAGGGATTTTGGTTTACGCGGGACGGTCCGTCATTTCAAAGTACGGGAAGGTCCGTATTTTTCTGATACAGTCGTTCTGTAAATTTAAAAAACGGTTAAAAACCGGCTAGCAAATTTCCGGGCCATCCCGTCCAAATTCCCGTTGTAATTTTTGACAGTGTTTGCTTTTGACTTTTTACCCATTAGGGTGGGCTGATAATCTGATCGGCCGGAACCAGCCAGATGACCAAGGCTAAACAGTATGACTCCAACCACATTATTTCCCGCCATCACATCAGCCGTCCGCAGAGCTAGCGAATCACAGTCTGATTGGGGTGGTAGAGAACAGGAGGCCCGCGTCATGTAGTGAGGCACTAAGAGCATGACGATGCACGAGTGCTGGTCCTCGCCCAGCCCCCGGGGGCTCACTCTAGGGATCGTTCATGCACTACGTGCCCTGCATGGTGGAGTGGAGCAAATACTATGGGTCCTCGTTAGTTTCAGCAGTTTCAGGTCCTTCAATGGATTTCATAGAGACGATGTACTGCTCCGAGTACAAATATGAAGGATATTACACTCTCGGAAATTATCGGTATGACGTCTAATGAGGGCCCAAAATAAATCCCCCCCACTCTTTTAGGGCACGTAGTTTATGACCGCCCCCTCCCCCACCTAATAATCAATTGCTCGCCGACGCCACGAGCAGTGCGAACAATCACGAGTCAAGGTGGTCATCATCTGCTCAGCGAGGGAACCCCGCGGCTCTTTCGAGAACTTAGCGCTGATCCACGCGCACACTGCACTCCAAAAAGACTCAATTTTAAGTATCAATATTATAATTTTAAGAAAATTTGCCAACAATTGGACCAGTAATTAGAGTTACTTTGGAATTTTTCTTCAAAAAATTCGAGTACGTCAGAAAATCAAGAGCCCATTTTTGCGAGTGCTTGACTCGTACGCACGGCCCAGGCGGAGCCCGAGCCGAGCAAACTATTTGTCTGGGCCGAGCACTGACGGGGCAGGGCAGCGGCGGGCGAGTCGCGTTGTGTCTCGACGGCCTGTATGTCTTGGCAACAATAGGCAGTCCTTGCAGTCGGTGTCACGGAGTCCGTATATCAGGTCAGTCACTTGATGCTATCAGCCCTAAACGAGACAAGTTGTCATTTAAACAAGTTCATAAGCTGACAATTTCTTAAGGTTGCAAAATGTTAAAATGTAGCCAAGTCAGCTGGAATGAGCGGTAAAGAATTTCGCCGATACAAACCACCGTGCATCCTCGAGTCCATTTCGAGTTGATAGTGATTTTAGCAGATGCTACGAATATATCAGCCCGCTTGTACTGTCATACAGCAGCGAGCAGCCTGGCCTGGAGCAGCGCAGCCAGCAGAGA
This sequence comes from Frankliniella fusca, assembly GCA_029379305.1. Taxonomy (NCBI): domain Eukaryota; kingdom Metazoa; phylum Arthropoda; class Insecta; order Thysanoptera; family Thripidae; genus Frankliniella; species Frankliniella fusca. The sequence continues at coordinate 1,342,551 of JAHWGI010000083.1, read as the reverse complement.
GCCACCGGCAGGGCGAGCTGCTGCTAGTGTGGCTCAATATTAATTTCTCGTTGTGCCCTGGGTAAGCGCGCGCTCGCCCGGACCTCTGTGTACCCTCAACGACCCACTCACCTCGTCGACGTCGTCGAAGGCGAGATCCTGGACGTCGTCAGTCGTCGTCAGGAGGCGATGGTCGCGCCCTGGCCGCCGGCGAGCAGCTCCTTCTCATCGAGGTACCGTCCTGTCCCCTCACTCCCGCGAGGACTCCGACGACAAGGTCCCTCCCGCACCCGTCGCGGGGCACAGGCCGGGCCGGGCCGGGCCGCGGGCGCGGGCACGCGGTATCTCTCTACGGCCGCCACGCGCCGCCACCTCCTGGAAGGAAGCGGAAAGCGCAGAGTCCTGGCCGGGCCGGGCCAGGCCGGGCCGAGTACCACGTCCCTGCCGCGCCGACTGGTGTGCAGTGTGGAGTTCACGCCGCTTCGCTCCGCTCCGCGCCGCGCCAACATACAGACTCCACCCGAACACACCCGCTGCCTGACTAACACTTTGCCAGGTCCGGCCCGGCCCCGGCCCCGGCCGCGCTCCGCACGCTCTCTGAGTCCGCCCGTGGGGTTCCCCGGGTCCCATTGGACTCCAAGAACGCTCCGCGGCGCTACTCCGCGCCGCGTTGGTGCCGCCAGCCCGCGCGGAGTATGTCCCCCGTGGACGAGCAAAGATAGCCGTTACCCACAGAGGAGATAGGACATTCGATGACATGTCGATATTTTTACGTCGATATTCAGGTAAATCAAAATCGATATGGACGCATAACATCAAAAAATTGGAGAAGTAAACCGAGTTTTAATTTTACATTGATGAAATATTGGAGTCGAATCGACATCGTATCGATGAATCATTTTTGGCTGCGTTAAGCCCGCCCTAAACGGACACACCAGAGGGCCGAGTAATGCCGCACTTCCTGTGCGCGCCGCGATTAGTGTCTAATCTAGTCGACTGAATAATGGTTTTCAGAACCGCTGTGTCTCGAATGAAAGCGGTGGGAATCCAATATTAATCTGTCCCACCCGCCTATCGCGATTTCGACCACGTGCGCCCGGCTGTCCGTCCGTGTCTGAGTGCTTCGTTAGTGAGGTCGCGGTCACAAGGGGCCTTCGTATTTAATCCAAGCGCGCACCATTTTTTTTCTGATTTTTCGTAACTTTTGCTGCTTTTAACTGATTAATTGTTGAATTTTTCTGACTTTTTATCTATTCTTCCCCCTCCCCCTCATTTTTTTTAAAAAAAGAGTGTACACTGATTTTTTTTATAAATTTTTGTGTTGTTTTTGTGTGGGACCCCTCATAGCGATCGTCTCTACGAGGTCATAGGTCGTGCGAGAGGCGCGCAGGGCATGTTCGTGTCTTCGTTTCCATTTACCAAAGAAAGGTCCGGTAAGGTGGACGGGTCGGCTCTCACCTGCCAGGCGGAGGGGATCAGCCAGGAGACTTTGTTTGAGCAACGGCTCAAGCTCAGGTGTACACTGCAAAACCGAGTGTGCCAATGCTGAAACACCTCGTGTAGTGTAGAAACTCCAAGTGTTCAACCCAACAGTTGCAGGTGCTGAGCTCGCAAGTTTTGAACAAGTCAGTGTTCAAATCGACAGTTACACACTTGAAAATATTCAACAAGGGAAGCGTTGTGCGGGCGCTGTTGAATACTTGCAAGTGCACAACTACCGTGCTGAATACTTACATCCAATCAGCCGCGAGTTGAAAAATTGCACGTGTCACACTCTTACAAGGGTTGGACAGTTGCGCATTTGGTTTAGCAGTGTAGTGACGCTGTGTCCACAACCCGCGTCCCGCCCGCGGCGCTGAGGGAATGTCGCGTGTTAAATGGGTTGCCTATCTTCCGGCGCGCTCGACCCGAACCTACTTCTCGCATCGCATGCTCTCCTCTCCTCGCCCGTGAACTAGAGGCCGAAATACATCAAGGATTCTTAACTTTATTATTAAATTAAGGTACGACTCATACACTGTCCGCGACAGGAACAAGGACTACGCTCGCAGATCATATCTAGTCTTACATAATACACATACTTTAAAATTGGCACAAAATGTTTCCGAGTATATCTTTCTACTACACTAACAACAAATTCAAGTAAATGAGTATTACAGAAAATAGTTCTCATTTGTTCAAGGCACGCTTGTTCTAGCAATAGATTTTGCACTCTTTTCCTTCACAAAATATACAGGATACTCACTGGTGTTAATTGACTCCCTCGTAAACCTCCTACGTCTTTCATTGCTCCTAAAATTAATCAATAGCAATTTAATTATTGAAACAAAAAGTACCCGAAAAAATATAAATGACAATTGCAAATGAAAATGTTTATCAATTACTTTTTCAGAGTGCTTTACTCTGGAATACAAGTCCAAAAACCAATGTAGTTTTGGAAATTTTTGACATTGACACAACCAAACCTTACAAATCTTAATAAATAGATAAAATTGGCACCATATTGGTTCTGGAATGGACCAAATTCTATCACAACTATGTCTTACAATGTGGTATCACATTTTGGAAGATATGTTAATGAGCTATGTAGACAAATGAAAAAACTGGAGCAGGGTTTGTTTCTAATCAGAGATGACATAAAAACTAATACTTTCCTCTTCACAGAAAAATGTCAGCAAAGTTAAGTACTATCACATTCAAAGGCACATATACGAGTTATCGGCCAAGGCCTGGCGGTTTGGAATGCGTTAAAGACTACATGTTAAAATTCCCGCACAATGAGTTGGGTCCCCTGGTTAAATACGCTTCTCTTCATAGATACATCTTACATTTTCGACCCCTTTTTTCCCCCTTGTGATAGTACCCCGCCTCTTTGAGCTTTAAATATTTAAAATTTCTATTTTCTTTTGAAACCGCAAGGATCACATTTTTACAAAAATGGAATGTTGATTTTTTTTGTAACGTTCTCATAGATCAACTAGCTCTGTCTTGGTAACTATGCTCGCCAGGAGCCACTTCATGCGCTACACACGAGAGGTCAGGATGTCCCGGAGCCCCCGCCCCGGGCCCCTGGGCCTTGCCTTCCCCACCACCCTGGCCTCACATTTCCCAAACCCTTAGTCGGGCTGTGACACTTCGGATTGGGGCGCCGTCGACAACGGGCGGCGGGCGTGGGTGGGCAGCAGGCAGCGGGTGCGACTCGAACTGTAAATCAGCCTTATATGAATGAAAAGGACGTCACGGCCAGGGTGTCGTTACGGCGTCTCCTCACGGCACCGACGTGGTGGTGAGGGACGTCTCGCGCGTCGTCGAGTTGGCGGAGGGCGTGGGCGTGGTGGTGTGGTTGCCCGCCTCCTTGCCGACGTCCTTGGCCGAGGACGACCTCCTGCGCGAGGACCTCCTGGACAGCTTGCCCAGGTTGTCCTCGTCGTCCTCCTCGTCGCCCTCGTCGATGATGGAGATGTCCCTGAGGGACGGGCGCGTGTGCCGCCGCCAGTTCTCCGGGAACTCGGGGTCCACCGTGGTCTTGGTGAGCATGCGCGGCCCCAGGAGGGTCATGAGGATGGCGATGGTGGGCGCCGTGAGCAGGATGGACATGACGCAGGTCGTGAGGAACAGCTCGGCGTGCTCGCGGTCCCCGTCGCCGCCCGGGGTGCCCGAGCTCCCGGCGCCTGCCGCGCCCGCCGCGCCCTCGGCCTCGTGGGAGGACTCCCGGATCAGGTCGAGCGGCACGGTGCACAGCGCGGCCTGCACGGAGGCCTTCGCCATCAGCGACAGCGAGACGAACACCTTCTCCTTCGTGTTGAGCCGGCTGCGCCACGACACCAGGATGGTGAACAGGATGCGTATCTGCGGACGAGAATGTGAAGTTCAGCGACCATCGGAGCCATCTGGCGCGCAGCGCCGAGTCATCCGCGGGGCGGGGGCGTACTCCACTCACCACGAACCCGGCGACCAGGCTTCCGATCACCTTCCACACGTTCTGCGGGTCGAGCTCGTCCATCTTGATCATGGTGCCCGTCAGCCCGAACAGGATGGGCTCGAAGACCATCCAGAAGATCTCGAACGCCGTGGCTACGGGGTTCTGCAAACGGACGGACAAGTCACGCGCCTCGAGTCGTACAACGGCGGGGAGAGTTTTACCTGTTTTACACGGCGGGGACGGGGAGACGAGCGACGATACCCACCTCCTCAAACTCCCAGCCCTGCTGCGTCCACGAGTAGCACGAGACGAAAGCGGCCGAGACGACGGCCAGCGGCCCGGCGCCGCCCAGCCCGATGGACTCGGAACCCAGGACGGCGATGAGGCCACCGCCGAACAGCATGAGGACGCGCATGGGCACGACGAAGGGCTGCAGGGGAGAGGAAGGCGGGGAGCGTGAGCAGCGTGGTAGCACAAGGGATTAACAACTCGGAATTTTTTCAACACCAAACCTTTGTATAAGTATTTTTTAAAGAAAAATTAAAAGATATTTGCAAGCCGGAAAATGTATGTGAGACCTTTATAAAGTAAAATTTAAGGAAATAAAAATAAGGAGAAGACTTTAAAGAAGGGAGATCCATATCATATCGTGCACTAAAATTTCGAGTAGTTTACACCTCCCGTGGACATGATGAAGTCTTACGTCATTTCGCTCCGGCACGTATTTGGCCAGCACGCCCCACAGCACGCCGAAGCCCAGCCCCATGACGACGGACAGCGGGCCCTGCACGATCTGGTACAGCAGCGAGTCTGGGTGGCAAAGAGAGACAATTCTGAAAACGGCGCGACTTTCAAACCACCGGAATGCAGCAGCAGTAGCAGCAGCCCACCGGGACCGCCGCGCCAGGGCCGTGCCGGCATGCCGGCGGCCGGCTTGGCCTCGCTGCGATTTGCGTCCTGGAAACAACTGACAATTGGGACGTTTTGGACACTCCAATTGCAATTGCCGGGATGGGCCGGGCTGGGCCGGCGCAGCGCACCAATCGGCTGCAAGGACGACCCCCGCGCCCGCCCGCCCTGGAGGGTCATCGGGGAGCTCCCCGCGGTAGTCTCGAACGGAACGGGTTACTTCCGGGTCGACTCCTGACTGTTCGAGCCTCAATAGAAACTATATGGGATTTGGAACTCGAATGGTCAAGAGTCGACCCGAGAGTACCCCGTTCGAGACTATCGCGGGGAGCTCTCCGATCACCCTCCAGCACCCTCAATGCGCCCTGCCCTGCTGCGGCAGCCGCTTTCCGGCTCCGGTCAGCTGATCGGGGTGGGGCGGGGCGGGCGTAGCGCTCACCCCGTCTCAGAAAGAAAATAAGTCAGACAGACAGTAAGCCTGACAGTCAATCAAATGTGCCAGTAAATTAGCCAGCCGCCGTTGTACATCAGTCTGCCTGTAAAACAGCCTATAAATCAGTCAGCCTGTAAAACTGTTCGTCAGTAAGATAGTCAGTCTGTAAATCAGTCTGTCAGTAAAACAGATGGACAGTTAACCAGACATTCGGTCGAGGGGGAAAACAACTCCTGAATTTTGGTGTACAAAATTTGTGGATTTTAATAAAGTTTTATCGAATTTTGGTAAACTTTCGGTTGAAATTTTCCGAGAGATAGGTAAATTATTGTGAATTTACCCGATTTTTCTCTGCATTTTTCTGAATTACGATTTGTACAAAAATTTCAGAGTGTTGTTTTCCCCTCGCATTATTCTTGCGATCAGCTAGAGCCCCTCCCCTCACCGTGCGAGAACATGATGCTGCTGATGATCCCGAAGCCCGCCACGGAGGCCGCGTCGTCGATGCCGGAGATGGCGATGATGAGCGTGGGGATGCCCTTGGCCGTGCCGTAGCCCTTGCCTCGGAGCCGGAACAGGCAGGGCACCGTCACGGCGGGGCTCACGGCCGCCACCGTCGTGCTGAAGGACAAGGAACGAGTTAGTCGTGCGCACAGCACACTCGCCAGAGGAGCGCAAGCTCCGCAGTTCGAAACCCCGGAGGAACAATTTTTTTTCTTCTTATATGGTTCGTTTTTCCTGTCCTGCAGGTGGGAGTACTAATGCGTGTTTGAATGTGCAGCCCGGCCCGGCCCGGCCCGGCCAGGCCCGGTGGGACCACCATGCAGGCCAGGCTCTGCAGGTTGCGCGAGGGAGACCCAGATGCTATCTCCCGCCGCTGCTCATGCAGAGCGCAGCAGAGCGCCACATTCGGGCGCAATTTAGGCTCCGCTGGCACTGCGTGGCATCGATGGAGAGAGGGGGAGCGCGCCAAAGCACATAAACCGCGTGGTGCAGGCCTTGTTCACATCTGATGACACATAATGTGCAGTGCGGTCCTGCCCCCGCCGGCCGGAAACACTCACACCCAAATAAAGGAATTTATTGTATTTTTAGACCCACACGACTCACCGATCCTATCGAGTAAGCGCGTAGCTTCATTGAAGAAAAAAAAAAGTAGGAGCAGCCTTTAAATTGTAATAATTTATCGTTCTTGCGGCAAATTTGAACTGAGCGTCCTCGGAATTTTGGTCCGCGATATAGCTGATATGTTTTTCATGATCAGTTTACCGTGAGTGACAGTAGTGGGTAGATAAAGCTTAGCTGCTTGGGCTGGGCTAGTTACCTCTTCCCTCACGTGCCTTTCTATATTTATGAGGTGGCGTTCCTGCCTGTACGCTTCCTCCAACACAACTTCAACGACGGTCTCAGGAAACAGGAACGGAAATCGAAACCGCCGCGCGGGATTTAAACGCGCTGCTTAGCTTTGTCAATGAAGGGAGGGCTTCCGGTCCGGTCCGGTCCAGGTTGCAGGATTATTACTCTTTTGCGTGTGTCGTCAGCGTGTTTGACATTGCATGAGCGCCCGTCTGCCGCCCTGCCGCCCTCCCCTCCCCTCCCCGCCCCCACCTGTTAATCTAATTTAGATCAGGACAGGACCACGGGCCGCGCCGCCACAGCTGACCGTAACCCTGTCGCCCCGCCCCGCCCCGCCCCGCCCCGCCCCGCCCCGCCCCGCCCCGCCCCGCCCCGCCCCGCCCCGCCCCGCCCCGCCCCACCACGCCCCACCCCGCCCGCGGCGCGAGGCGCTCACGAGGATGGCGGCAGCGCAGCGGCGCGGCTGGCGGCGCGCGGCCCAGCGCGGCCCAGCCCGGCCCGGCGGCCGCCGGCCGGAAGGGAAGGTCGACAACACTTTTCACGACCTGTCACAGAGTCACGGGTTCAAATACTCTCCCCTCTCGGGTCTGTTTTCCACGCCATCAGATTTAAACACGAAATTACGAAATGGCGGGACGCACAAAACGTGTCATTCATTGGGTGGAAAGGAGGGTGGGGGGGGGGGGGGGATGTACAAACAAATTAAATGTAAAACCAAATAAGCTGGCCAACGAACAGAATATCTCTCCAGCCCCCTATAAAATTGTGAACTCAACAAAATCTTATTTAAATTCGGTTAGTTTAAAGAAAAAAAAAAACAAAAAAAAACACTTGCAAATTGTTTTGATGAAATTTTCAGTTTTTGTCAGATGCCCGAGGGCTCGTGTGCGTGCGCACCGATGCGCACACAAACACACACGCACTTCCTCCTTATTAACGATATGAAGAGGGACGGGTTCTGGAAAGTGTTTCTTAGTCCCAAAAGGTATAACACGATAAATTATTCACCTACGTCTTTTACTAGAGAATGGTTCTATTTCCACTGCGAAAGCTGTCATAATGCTTTTCGGCCTATCTCGAGATGCTGCTCGCCGAGATCGTCTTTGCTCCGTACCGGGTGTTTCGGAGAAGGCGCAGGTGCAGGTGCGTGTGTGCTTGCCTACCACTGTGAAATATATGTTCGTAGATTAACGCTTTATTTTGTAATTTACGACTTACGAAAAATGTTGTACATTTACGACAGCCCATTCTAGCTTGTAATTGAATTTCAAGTCGATAGGTACTGCTGGTAATTTTATGATAAGTGATCGTAATTTTACAACTGCACTTCGTGGAAAATTTTCCCGTAAACCTACGACAATTTTTCACAGTGTACCGAAGGGGCTATAACGCCTTACGGGCAAACCCTCTCACACCTGCGTGTTATCTGAAACACCCAGTATGCACTGAGGCGCTCCAGTCGAGTCGAGTCGGCTTGGCGCCGGAATGCTAAATATTTTGTGCCCCTCCTCCTCCCCCCCCCCTTTTCCAATCTGCGGGAATCCCTCACAAGAGTTCCATGACTTCAGACCGCCTATGCACTCGTCACTCCGACAGGACGCACTCTCCTTTCTCCGGAGGTGGCGGCGGGGGCGGCGGGGGCCCTCGACGGGGGGCTCAGGCCGGGCCCCGGGGCCCCGCCCCCACAACGTCACGGCCGGGAATTGCCTGCCCCAGCAGGCCAAGGAGGGAGACGCTCGGTTTCGTGGAAGCACCGCAAGGGTAGCCCGCGTGCGACAGCAGGGAAATAAAAAAGAAAAGACAAAGAAAATCTCTTACCCGAGGATGAATCCCCAGATCCAGGGCATGCCGAAGAGAAAGTGCATCATGACGGCGAGCACGACGCACTCGACGGCCCAGGGCAGGAGCCCGATGCGCAGCACGGTGCACAGAAGGCGCTTGAGGGCGGGCGGGTCCAGGTCCAGCCCGGCCCGGGTCAGGATGATGACCAGCGCCACCTTCCTAGAGTGCGAGAGAGAGAGGTATGCCGGTGTCAAACAGAGGAAAAGAGACGGAAAAGTGGCGCGGAAATGAGCCAGGGGAAGGGTGTGAGGGGGGCCAAACGTGCTTATACGTGCATGTCGCGAGTTCTTATTCATTGAGGTTTTGAGTGTCGCACGACCACTGTGTGGTCACGTCCTGATCTCACGCAAACAACTGTGTTCTTAGTTCAAGAACAAAGTTTGTTTTAAGTTTGAACAGCACTTATCTAAATTCAGCGAACTTAACCAAGTTAAATGACGAAATGCACTTATCTTAAGCAAAATTTTTCTAAAACTGTAAGAGCACCGAAAAATTAAGTATGATGATTCCGGGTGCTTAACTCAATAAAACGAGCCGCTCGCTCACCTGAGCACGCCGACGACCTCCTGCATGTCGGTGCTGACCTCGTAGAGGCCGACGTTCTGGAAGAGGATGCCGACGAGCAGCATGCCGACCAGGGCGGGCAGGGTGGTCAGCGACACGAGCCAGCCGCCAAAGTGCGCGGCCACGACGAGCACGGCCAGGCTGAAGAGGCCGCCGCCGGGGGCGAGGGTGTCGCCCAGGACGGCGTAGGCCGAGCCCCAGAGCAGGAGCACGACCAGGGTGAGGCCCAGGAAGCGGGCGAACTGGCGGTACGTCGGGCAGAAGGGGTACGGGCACACGGCCTGCCAGTGCGGCGGCTCCCACCCGCCCGCCTCCGCGTCCTTCTTCCTCGCCTTCTTGCAGAACATGTACCAGCTCGACCTGCGGCGAGGCATCGTACAGAGGAGTTATTGACTGCAACTGGAAGACTTGAGCGAGGAGCCACTTCGAGGGGTCTTTCACTATAAAGTCAAGCGTGTACCGAGTTTTCTGATTTTTCTAGGTAATCGTGATTTTTCCCGAGTTTTCCTGATTATTGCTGATTTTTTACTGGGTGTACACTGATTTTTTTAATTTTTTCTTTTTGAGTGAAGGATACCTCGAACCCCCTATACCTGTCGTCACACCGGGGAAGAAACGGCTCTTGAATTCGCGCACAAATACCACTAACGAGAAAAAAATCGTGGTGAATTGCTCATTTTTCCCCACAAATTATTGTCTATTTCTTGTCAGACACACAGACACACGCACAAAACACACACACACACAAACACAAAATTGACACAATTGACACGACAGCGGTGCGCCACGACGACGACGACCACGTACTTCTCGTGCATCCCGAAGAGAGGAGGGTGCGCGCGCGCGCGCCCGGCTCGTCAACAGGCGGGTGGAGGTGCCGCTACACACGCGTGGGGCGGGGCGGTGACCCGAGGTCACCGACAACGGGAATCGCGACGCGTCGTGTCCGCGGGGCGAGCAGCGGCAGCGGCGCCGGTGCTGGAGGCGGGTGCAGGACGCTATGCGACCCGCAGCCCAGCACGGTGTCCGGCCAGGCCAGGCGCCGCGACGCCGGCGGCGGCGGCGGCGGCGCTTCGCGTGACGTGTCGGACCGCGGCCGCGAGTGGCACCGGTGGCACCCGGGCGCCCGGGCCGCACGGCGCGTACAGCACGGCGCAGGACAGCGAGCAGAGGCTCGTGCTCGCAAGTGCTCGTGCCACACCGCAGCACACAGCGCCTGCAGCGCGCACAGCAGCGCGCCAGGGGGGCAGGACAGCCACCGCCACACTGACGGGACTGGAAGGCAAGGCGCCCCGCCTGCACGCCGTGCACGGCGGCGTCGACATCCTCCGGCCGGGCCGGTGCCGGTGCGGTGTACAGGGCGATTCCGCACAGCAGGCTGTTTCCGAAGATCGCTCTCGCACCGCCGTCCTTGTCGCACCTGTGGCGGTGCCCCATGTTGGGCACGGCAGGGCCCCATGAGTGCGACAAGGACGGCGGCGCAAGCGCGATCTTCGGAATCAGTGCGGGCAGCGCGGTGTCGGCTCTCCGCGTCCTTGTCGCTCTCACGCGGGACGGGCCACCAGGAGCGAGAGGGAGGACGCTGTTCGGAACCCCACCTGAGGACCCCGGGCGCCGGCCATCCTCGGCCGTGCTGTTATACCTGGCTGCGGAACGATTCCGCTACGCGCGCTCGTCGCCTTGTCCTGTCTCTCTCACTGTCGCACGGGCGCCAGGGTGCGACCGGTGCGCCAGCGCCGGGGTCACCTCGAAAAATCATTGTACAGCCCACAAAAATCATTTTAAAAATTTAAAAAAAAAATCAAAATTAAATCAAGTAGAAAGTTGCATAAATATCCGAAAAATCGAGAACAAATAAACCCAAAACTGAGAAAAATGGGAACAAAACAAGAAAAAACATAAGTTTTTAAAAAATAACATATTATTTCTTTTTTATCTCGGGAAAAATCAAAAGAAAAATCAAAATAAAAAATCAAAAAAATAAAAAAAAATCATTGTACAAGTTTTATATGAATGATCCCCCCCTCGGCCAGCGCTCCATCTCTCCCGCACTCAAGGAGAGTGTCGATGAGCGCGGGCAGCAGAATCTCCCGGGCCGGACGCGGCGGGGCGGGGGCGGGGATGGGGACCTCTACAGGACACCCCCCCCCCCTCTCCCCCTCTGGGGGTAACGCCACCCTGGCGCTGCTGGCGCGCCCACTAGCAGCAGGGTTCTCGGGTCGCCGGTGGCGGATATTCGAAGAAAGTACTCTTTCCAATAATCGATACAAAATATTCGATTCCGAATGTTCGACATTTGACAGCCAACTTATTCGATTACTTCGAATAATCGATCAATCGTGTCCATCACTAACGGTGTCTGACGGCTCCAGCGAGTCCGCGGTACAAGGATACACGGTAAAAATAGTTTCTTGTATTTCAAGATCTTTCTTGGATCTTATGGAGAATTATAATGGACATCCAAGACAGATCTTGAAATACCAGAAACTATTTTTACCGTGTAATGCGACGGGTCGCCTCTAGTACCTCTACTGGAAACACCTCTAATTTTGATAAGAGGTAAATTTACCTCTACTGCAATATACCTCTAATAATATTGCTGCGAAAATACCTCTACAAGATTTACCTCTACGGTTAGGAGTAAAACACAGAGTTGGAAATTTACCTCTAAAAAGTTTTATAGGAATAAAAACTCTCCTACTGTGTTTTACATGTAAACCTTTACGCGGCGTAAATCCAAAAAGTGCCTTGCTTTTTTCCGACCTTGTTTACACGGGTAAAGTGGAGAAGTAATAGGTATCATGGTCGGAGCACACCTCAAATTCATTTTAGAGCTATTTTTTAAAAAATTGAAAAATTGGTAGGCCCCTACCTAACTCGCAACCTGCGAGCCCCGCCTGCTTAACTTCGGAGTTCTGATGGGATCCGGTGTGTTCCAGGCGACCGCCACCCCGCGGGCACGAGAAGTCCTCTCCTCTTCGGGGAGAGTCCCCGCTTAAGGCTGGCGGCCTGTCAGGCCCGCCGTACTACCCTATTTAAACAGCGCCTTGAAGCCGTAGGTAGCATTTCAGACCAACGACTGGGCACCACCGGACCGCATGACCGGTCAGTGGGAGGTAGAGGCAAGGCAGGACGATAGAGGGGGAGAAAAGCAGAAAGAGAAGTTTTTGCGGAAGAGTAAGCGTACGGTTGGTTAGACCTGTACTGACCCGCTCCCGCACAGGTCATGGAAAAGCTGTTTACTAAGGAGCCAGATTCATAGGCCTTACTTCCCCACGAGGGACCACCCCCCGTGGCATGGGACGGAACTTCCTGACAACTCGCTTTCGCTGCCAGTGAAGAACCTACCTGGGAATTGAACCCAGGCCCCAAGTGCCGAGTCTCATGACACCCCGCGGCTTTCGTGGTACTAAGACCACTAGACCGTCGGCGATTCCACGAGGGAGCTCCGTTGAAATGGGGGGTTTGAATTCCACTCCAAGCTGCTGTCCTCAGAAAAATTTATATTTCATAGCAAGATTTGAACCCGGGTTCTGCGGCCCCCGGAACATCACTATGCCGGCACGGCTACGACGCCATGGTACAAGGCGGCTTTACACTAGGGGTGACGCTTCGAAGAGCCGTAGTCGCCGACGAACCTGTACCGGTGGCGTCATCAGTACGCCTGCTCTCCTTGCTGGGACAGCCCAGCCGCGGCCGCGAGGCGACTTTGGTATCCACATCGGCACCGTTAGGAATACTGGGTGGGCGCAGGTTCGAAAACCGATCACAATTTTTTTTTTTCGAAGCATAGCTTTGTCTCTTTTAGTTTCCCGAGGCACAGTGGATAAAAAGGATTTAGTAGGTAAAAAATAAATCAAAACAAATGCGCACTTGACATTAATGTCGTTGCCGTTGAAACAGGGGCGTAATTAGGCGCGTCGTAAGGGGGACTTTACTTCTCACAAGTCCTTCTATGACAGCAAAAAGCACTTCGGGCGGATTTTTCGGAATTTCTCGGACCACCCTGAATTCTGGCTGCCAAACAGGCGTCCGCAATGCAAAATTTGGTCCCCTTCGGAGACCCGAGGGGGATCGCTCCCATCGCCACGCTAATTCCGCGACTGCGGTGAAAGCACGAGTTTGACAAAGGTTCTAATGCCACCCCTATCTGTAACTTCTTTTTCTTTCATTTTTTTCTTCTTTTTTAAGCTTTGCTACGCGGTGAATTTTTTTTTTTTTTAATCTTTTGTAATGCCTCGGGCAACTGCAAATAGGCAAAACTACGTACTGATAAAAAGAAATAAAAAGAAGAAATAACAGGGTGGTATTAGAACCTCTGTCCAACTCGTGCTTTCACCGGCGACGACATCAATGTCGAGTGCGCATTTGTTTTGATTTATTTTTTACCTACTAAATCCTTTTTATCCACTGTCCTTGTGCCGCGGGAAACTAAAAGAGACAAAGCTATGCTTCGAAAAAAAAAAAATTGTGATCGGTATTCGAACCTGTGCTCACCCAGTATTCCTGACGGTGCCGATGTGGATACCAAAGTCGCCTCGCGGCTGGGCTGTCCCAGCAAGGAGAGCAGGCGTACTGATGACGCCACCGGTACAGGTTCGTCGGCGACTACGGCTCTTCGCAGCGTCACCCCTACTGAAAAGCTGTCTTGTAACATGGCGTTGTAGCCGTGCCGGCATAGTGATGTTCCGGGGGCCGCAGAACCCGGGTTCAAATCTTGCTATGAAATATAAATTTTTCTGAGGACAGCAGCTTGGAGTGGAATTCAAACCCCCCATTTCAACGGAGCTCCCTCGTGGAATCGCCGACGGTCTAGTGGTCTTAGTACCACGAAAGCCGCGGGGTGTCATGAGACTCGGCACTTGGGGCCTGGGTTCAATCCCCAGGTAGGTTCTTCACTGGCAGCGAAAGCGAGTTGTCAGGAAGTTCCGTCCCATGCCACGGGGGGTGGTCCCTCGTGGGGAAGTAAGGCCTATGAATCTGGCTCCTTAGTAAACAGCTTTTCCATGACCTGTGCGGGAGCGGGTCAGTACAGGTCTAACCAACCGTACGCTTACTCTTCCGCAAAAACTTCTCTTTCTGCTTTTCTCCCCCTCTATCGTCCTGCCTTGCCTCTACCTCCCACTGACCGGTCATGCGGTCCGGTGGTGCCCAGTCGTTGGTCTGAAATGCTACCTACGGCTTCAAGGCGCTGTTTAAATAGGGTAGTACGGCGGGCCTGACAGGCCGCCAGCCTTAAGCGGGGACTCTCCCCGAAGAGGAGAGGACTTCTCGTGCCCGCGGGGTGGCGGTCGCCTGGAACACACCGGATCCCATCAGAACTCCGAAGTTAAGCAGGCGGGGCTCGCAGGTTGCGAGTTAGGTAGGGGCCTACCAATTTTTCAATTTTTTAAAAAATAGCTCTAAAATAATAAATAAAAATGAATTTGAGGTGTGCTCCGACCATGATACCTATTACTTCTCCACTTTACCCGTGTAAACAAGGTCGGAAAAAAGCAAGGCACTTTTTGGATTTACGCCGCGTAAAGGTTTACATGTAAAACACAGTAGGAGAGTTTTTATTCCTATAAAACTTTTTAGAGGTAAATTTCCAACTCTGTGTTTTACTCCTAACCGTAGAGGTAAATCTTGTAGAGGTATTTTCGCAGCAATATTATTAGAGGTATATTGCAGTAGAGGTAAATTTACCTCTAATCAAAATTAGAGGTGTTTCCAGTAGAGGGATCGGGCCACACCCTAATGCGACGGGTCGGCGCCTTCGCGGACACCGCCGCGGTCTTCACCTGCTGGAGACTCGAGTTGCATGACACAGTTTTTTTTTTACATTTCCGCCGTGAGAGAGCGTTGGGGAATAGGAAACTGGGTGGGCCTGATGAACACAAAGTGAATCTAAAAGTCTGTAGAAGGCTTCTTGCGGCCGACTCTGCGGCCTGCCGAGGGTGGGTGGGGTGCGACACAGACACATGTGGTGGTGAGCAGCTAGGGGTGGGGAAGCCCCCGCGTGCCAAACCAAAAGGTTGTCGCACACAGGAAACAGACGCTTAATTTCTATACTCGCCTATTTGTCTCAGAGTCGGAAGCGACGCTAGAACTAGACCAGGCGCTGCTGAGGGGTTCCGTGCGCCACCACGGAGAACACCAAAGTTATGTCATTGAAGCATGTTCAGAGAGAGCGAGAGAGAGAGAGAGAGAGAGAGAGAGAGAGAGAGAGAGAGAGAGAGAGAGAGAGAGAGAGAGAGAGAGAGAGAGAGAGAGAGAGAGAGAGAGAGAGAGAGAGAGAGAGAGAGAGAGAGAGAGAGAGAGAGAGAAGGCCTCCGCATGCAAAAGGCAGGGCAGGCCCGCGGCGGGGGAGTGACGGGGCTGGTAGGAGGGCGCGTCTAAATTTGAGCTAATCATCCAATCGGCGAGCTGGGCGGGGTGGGGCTGGGGCGGGGCAGGGCAGGGCCGGCAGGGCCCCGTCCTGGGGCGGGCTAGGCCTCCTGGGCGCATGCTCTGTGTCTCAGACAATGGAGTCGAGCGGGGGAGCGGACAGACCGCGAAAATTTCAATTTCTCATGGAGAGCGAGCGTTGAGGGAAAATCGCGCCTGCAATATTTTCGCGTTGGATAGGGGTTAATCACTCATAGAAATGCTGTGGTAATACTTACGTTTCAATACTCCGGTCTGGGTAGACTTTGTTGTACATGAACTCGATGCACGATTTCTTCTTGAGGACCCCATTTTCCGCGATGGCCGGCGTCTTGCCGTTTTCTGCAACAAGCAGAAGTCACGAGCCGATTAAGTAACGCTTGCGAACTTGAGCAGGTCAACCACCACATTTGTCTGCCAGTCCACGTGAAAGACTCAACGGGGGAGATTCCTGGGAGGAGCGCAACTCCCTCTGTCTCGGGCAGGTAGAAAACCACCCCGCCGGACTGGGTGCGGCCCTTGGTGGAGGAGGTGGGAGGGGCGCTGCCGGCGGCCCCGGGCCGTGCCGTACCCTCGTCTTCGTCGTCGCCGTCCTCGACGTACGTCTGCTCGACGGGCGGCCCGTAGTACACTCGGGCCTGCTTCTTCTTCTTGGGCGCGGCGTCGTCGCCTCCCTCCGCGCGCGCGTCCATGTGGAGGAGGCACTGGTTGTGCGTGCTCCGGAGCGCCGAGCCGCGCGCCGACTGGCCGCTCCGCCCCGCCCAGCCCCGCCGAGATTAGCCGGCACGCCCCACCCTCGCGGCCCTGCGCGCCCTGCCCGCCCCGCCCCGCCCCGCCCCGCCACGCCCTGCCCGCCCCGCCCCGCCCCGCCCCGCCCCGCCCCGCCCCGCCCCGCCCCGCCCCGCCGGCTACAGCTGCTGCAGCTGCGCGGTCACTCCGCCGCGGGCCGCGCGGAGCACAGGGATCGCTCTGAGCCGTCCAGGACTGAGCGGGACAGCGCGGGACAGCACCCCTGGGGAGGGGAGGGGCAGGCGTACAGGAAGACAGTGGTGGTGGTGGGGAGCAAGCGGCGGCGCGCAGGACAAGGAGTGGAGGCTGAGCAGCAGGACGGAGGACATGAAGGAGGGAGAGAGAAAGAGAGCGTCTAGTCTACCCTCTCCGGCCCGCGCCGACGCGGAGAGACGAACGTCTCGGCGGATGAAACGGCCTCATAAGGGAGGAGGACTGGGTTTGGGGACTTTTAGGAGGTGAAAAGTCAGCCGGGGCCAGTCTGACAGCCTGCCAGGCTGGTGCGGGGGAGGTGTGCAGTGACAGTCAGCAAAGTCAGCTGGTGCCAGTCTAACAGCCTGCCAGGCAGGTGCGGGGGAGGTATCCACTGAAAGTCAGCAAAGTCAGCCGGAGCCAGTCTTGAGCTGAGCAGGTCACATGAGGTGTGAGGCAACCACCTGCTGGCCGCGCCGGTCAGGGTGGCGCCGTGCAAGTCGTACGCTCCCGCCGTGTCACTATTGTTGGTGTTATTACAGGCTCGTTACTGCGCATGCGTGGTCTGTCACGCCTGGCGGGGCGCGGCGGGGCGCGGCGGGGCGTTATACGACCTGAGGACGCCGCGGACCGCCCCGCCCCGCACCACACAGCATGGCGAGTCCTTGGAGGCACCTTGTAGTCACCCACGTGCCGTGCCGTGCTGTGGTCGGGTATATGGACCGCCCAGGAAAACATGAGGTAGGAAGCAGCCCCAAGTCGAACGTATTGGGCCTCGCCTTCAGTGTACAAACGCACGAAACCGAGGGGGGGAATCACTCATACAAAATCTGTATACTGATTTTTTTTTATGTTTTGTTTTGAATTTTTAAGGAAAATTTCTGTCACGTTTGGGCAAATTTTGATCTTTTACCCCTATTTCTGAATTGTTGTACAATTTTACTTCTTTTTTTCTTCATTTTCTCTCGATTTTTCGGATTTTTCTGAATCTCTTTTTTATACTTTTTTTTTAATTTTTTAAATGATTTTTTTTTGCGTGATTGAAGTGATTCGAAGTGATCCTCCTGTAGCAAAAAACTTTTTTTAAGTTCTTTGAATATTTCTAATTATATTCCAAAATTTTTGGGTGGGCCAAAATTTTCTTCAATTTTTATGAAGTATTTTAAATTTTATTTGCATGTTTGTCTTTTTAATTCTGCAAACTCTACAGAATTGACCGCGCGAGCGTTCTGCTCGATGCCCGAAGGCGAAGGTAGGGGTGATGGACACGGTGATGGATGATACGGTCTCTGACGGTGGTAGTTGATGATCAACTGAGGGAGGAGAGGGGAGGGGAGCAGCACGACGAGCGGAGTACCTCTCAAGGGCACACGGAGCCATTGAGCCGTGAGGGCCTGCTTGGCCTGCTCTGGGCCCTGCACTGGTAACCATCGGGGGTCCTGGTCCGCGGCTGGACGCTAGGCTAGGGCCAGCTGCTGGACTACTGGACCCCGCCGTGCCTGCCGTGCCGGATATTGTAATGGCGCTTGCCAGCGTCACCGGCGCGGAGCGGCGCGGGCCTAAAGTGCGTTCTTCATTGCCCTCGCGGGGTGGGGCAAGGCGCGGCGCGGCGGGGTGAGGCGGGGCTGGGTGAGGCGGGGCGGGGTGAGGCGGGGCGGGGTGAGGCGGGGCGGGGTGAGGCGGGGCGGGGTGAGGCGGGGCGGGGTGCGGCGGGGAGCGGCGACATGGGCTGGATTGCCACTTGATAGTATTTATCTTGCGCATCGGAAACGTCCCATAGTTATCCTCAACTAGGAGCATCGCATCCCGCATCCCTCGACTGACTCGAACAAGGCCCTTTGACGATCGCCTTGTTTTTCGAACTGGGCCATCCCGTCCCCGCCCCGGGGCCTCCTGGGGGTGTGTTTATGGGGCCCGCCGCATCAATCTTTGAATAATCGTCGCAGTGCTGCATAAAACATACCGCTACGAAATACAAGTTGGCTGTCCGGCCCGGCGGAGTATCGACCGGGAAAAGCTGTACTTGTGTCTTGAGAGCGCTGCCCCACCGGTGCCCTGCCCTGTCCCGGTGACTCTCCGCCCGGATGCCGACAGGGCTGGGCATGATGCAATGTTAACGGGGTGCCGACCCCAAGGAGTCGTCAATGATGGAGTCGGCACCCCTGACCTCATACAGCCGTCTCATAGGTCAGGATCAGAATGCAACCAACAAAATTCTGGGAACCCAAGAGTAAGAATGTTGCATTTTCCCTTCCGAGCGTGCGAATCTCCCGACGAAATTGACACATCTACAAGTGTGCGGTCTACGTTAAATTCAGCTGCACGGAGAATCAGGGTGCATCACCGTAGCTAACACTGACATTCACTGCAGCCGACGGTGACTATTCGTCGTAAGCTACAGTGCTACGCGGGGTTCCCTGCAGCGTACGATAAAATTCATAGCAAGGTTTCATTAATGCAGCAGGATGTCAACGCGAGGCCCAGCCGCCGAGGCAGTCCTGGACAATTTCTCGATTATAGTAATCGAAAACTCAATCCAATTTTTAGGTAATCGACGATTATCTTGGAAAGACGATTTCGATTACTAAACTCAAAACTCAAACACTAATTTAGATTTTTGAGTTTTCACATATTTCATTTATTTTTGTTTTTGATTCTAGGTATAAGATAATCGGGAATCAAATTCGATTATTGACGGGTTTTCGGTTTTAAACCGTGTATTTCATTGGTCTTCAACAATTCCAATTTTCGAATTTTTTTTTTAATCATGATTTCACGATTTGCAATTTTTTCAGTTTTGATTGTTTCGATTTGCGATTACGAATTATCGAACCAACTCCCTTTTCGATTACTTTAATCAGCCCACTCTCAAGCTTTTCCAAAGCAGAGGGGCGGGCTAAAAATCGTCGATTTCGATTTTTAAAAAAGAGAAAAATTAAATAAGGGCACCCGAGGGCCCATAGGCCCAGGACGAACCGGCACGGCGCACTGACTCACCCTCGGGGTGCTGGTGCAGGTCGCCGGACTTGGGGTGCGCGTGGCCCGAGTGGCCGCCGACGGACGAGGCGAACGACGAGGTGCTGAGCTTCTTGGCGCGCTCGGCGCGCTCCCGCTCGCGCGCCAGGTCGCGGGCCTCGCGCTCGCGCTCCGTCTCCTCCTGCACGATGATGGACACCCGGCGCCGCGGCTCGCTGCTCTGGCTGGCCGCGCTGCCCGCGCCCGCGCTCTGCGCGCTCGCCAGGCTGAACGGGGACGTCGGGGAGGTGGTGGACGCGGTGCCGGGGGTGCCGGGGGAGGTCATGGACATGCCGCCGCCGCCTCCTCCGGGCGGCCCCGGCAGCCCGTGCGGGCCCGGCAGCACGCCCCCCAGGGGCCCCAGGGCCTCGTCCGCCTCGTACGCGGCGTTCTGGTGCGAGTGAGAGCGCAGGTCGTGGTCCGAGTGCTTCAGGATGCCGGCGTGCAGCGGCGGAGAGCTGAAGCTGTGGGCAGGACAGGGGCGAACGAGTCGGTATGAGATTACTATTTTGTCCAAGTTTAAACTGGATTCTCACTTGTTTTATTTCCACCAAGTCAGACAAAAATCCGAAAGGGAAACAACTTCGAAATTTTTGTACACTTGACAATTTTTAAATAATCAGAAAAAATCAGAAAGAGTCTCAAAAATTCACAAAAATGTAGGTAAAATTCAATCAAATGTTCACAAAATTTCAATACAAATTCACCAAAATTCAATAAAAATTTACAAAAACTCACAAATTTTTTTACACAAAAATTCAGAGCTGTTCCGAAAATCCAACGATGCCATGCCAGTGATTTTTTTTACTGCATCAAACACATTGCGCGCGAATAAAGTCAGTGCCGGGGCGTGCTGTGCAGCCATGCGTTCCCCCCCGTCCGTCGAACAAACGGCCATAAGGAGCCATAAGGCTTCGCGAAGAAGCTTTTAAATGGAGGCGCCGCCTCGCCGCGAGCCGAGCCGACGCTATAGGTTTACTGCTCCGTGCTCCAAGCAGTACTCGGATTAGCAGCTCCAGAACGATTCAGGAGAGAAAAAAATCTGAATTTGGTATCACACAATTAGATAATTTGACGAGAAATTATTACAAAACAATCACGTCATATGTGTATATATGCGTTATATTTTCGAGTTGTTTTACCCTGAGATGATTTTTACTCTCGAATTCGTGCCCCCTGCACTGTGAAAAATACGTTCGTAGATTTACGATTTATTTTGTAAATTGCGACTTACGAAAAATGTTGTGAATTTACGACAGCCCATTCTTGCTTGTAATTGAATTTCAAGTCGATAGGTAACGCTTGTAATTTTACGATAAATGATCGTAATTTTACAACTTCACTTCGTGGAAAATTTTCCTGTAAACCTACGACAAGTTTTCACAGTGTGGCATCCTCTCGAGGGGTCCATACCCCTCTGGTAATCTTGTGCACACGTTATCCGATATATATATATATATATATATATATATATATATATATATATATATATATATATATATATATATATATATATATATATATATATATATATTGTAAAATCACATTCCAAAAATTCCTCTTTTCGTTGGTTTTTCGTGCCGTTTTGGGTTATCCCTCATTCAAATATGCTGCAAATTACGTAGGTTATTGCAAAGTTTCTTCGAAAATTTGACTGACAACGGCTTGGTAGTGACTGGTATCCGATGTTCGTGTGTACCGGGTGTTTCTTTGAATGCGTAACAGTGTTGCGGGTTTGCCTACCCGATTCGCCCGTAAGGCGTCATGGCCCCTGAAGCCCTGGCGAGAATGCAATCCCGCAACACATTCAAAGAAACACCGGGCGGAGTGCTGACTGGACCTCTCCCTACCTTGTCCTGCCGGGGGTGATGTGGCCGTCGGACAGCGAGTCGGAGATGCCGAGCTTCTGGGCGAGCTGGTGGTCCATCTCCTCGTCCTCCTCGTCGGGCGGCAGGTAGCTCCGCGACCGCTGGCCGTCGAAGCTGGACATGCTGGACAGCTTGCGGGCCTGCCTGACCTCGCCGGGGCCCAGGAGCTTGAGCGCGCCCGAGGGGGACGGGGAGCCGTCCAGCTGCACGTGCGACAGCGGCGCGGCGGGCGAGCTCAGCTTGCGCTCCGCGTTCATCTGCACGCCCAGGAGGAAGACAATTAAAACACTCAGAACCTACATCAATTTTATTAATAAAAAATTGCATTTAGAATATACAATTCTATACGATTCTATAACTGCTGTAAATTTTACCAAAATCCCTTGGGCCGGAATTTTTCGCCTATTCGGGCAATAGAGAACAACTGACTTTGCCGGAAAAAAAAGAAGTGGGTAGCTAATATGTTGTTTGCCAGGCTAAACGTCAAGAAAAGTCTTTTTTGCGTACATATATTTTCGAACCGACACTATAAAAAATTCCGTGCCCTGAGCTGTCTTATATTTGTCAAATTCCCAACCACGATGCTGAAATGCTTGGAAAAGACCAGAAACGTATATATCTTGCATTCAGAAATTTTCGAGCTGACCCGTTGGCAAAATTATGTGCACTGAGAAGGATAGACTGTTCGTAATATTTTTGTAATAGTTAGAATACATTTGACATATGGAACCACTATACTTTGCCATGATATACTTTTTAAAATATTCCAGAACAAATTTTAAATATTCTATGTATTACAGAAAAAATTCCCCCCCAAAATTATGAAATATAATGGAAAATTTTTCATGTACACCTAAAGGCGTCGACTCGTCAAAGGGGTCCATCCCTCGCGTTCACTGTACATCGAAACTGTTGCGTTTTCTCTTTGCGAGTGACGAGTGTCTGCGAGTGACCGTGTGTAACACGCTGGTGTGTAAACATGCCACCAGCATGACGTCTCGGTTGACGACTACGTCCACGCTCAATTATCCAATAAGACCCTGGACCCTCATCTCATCCCCCGCCCGGGCGCCACGCCCCTTCCGCCCGCCCCGCCCCGCCCCGCCCCGCCCCGCCCCGCCCCGCCCCGCCCCGCCCCGCCCCGCCCCGCCCCGCTCCGCCCCGCTCCGCCCCGCTCCGCCCCGCCCCGCTCCGCCCCGCCCCGCCCCGCGCGCTAGCCCCCGCCGGGTATCCCACCCGCCGGACGGCGAGTACGGTGGGCTGCCTACGTCCACGGCGCACTCCGCGGCGCGACTCTGCTCTCAGCTCAGCGAGTCTCGCACGTCGACAACGGCCGTCCATCGTCCATCCCTCTCAATAAGCACCGCAGCAACGCGGACCTCGTCGACTCAAATGTCAAACCTCAGAGAAACATCCCGGTAGAGTGGACCAGAATCAAGGCATTTTTTTTACAAAACGAAATATTTCGCAGACCTTTATATTTGGTAAAATCTTTTCCTCTGGAAAGGGACTTCCTCCAAAACTTACTGCTCATTTCCCAATGAAATTTCCGGCACGTATACAATTTTCTACAAAGCCATGTCCCCATTTTTTTTTGGGGGGGGGGAGGGGGGTGTCTTTCTCCTTTTTGAAAGGTCCTCTAGTTATGAGAGAAAACTGCATATGGATCAAATAAAAGTCCGTAGTTCACTAATACATAAAGTCAGTAGGGAAATGCTTATTCATGTGAATTGCTGTCTAAGAGTGTAGGCTGTCCGCACCTTACAAGTTAATCGAGCTGATCCGGTGGAGGAGACACACTCCGGGGAAGGCGCATTGTTTATGTGGCACTCGGCCGCCACGGCTGCATGCATGGGCCGGGCCAGGCGGCATGCAGAGCTGGCTGGAAGGCAAAGGCATTTGTGTCGCCCGCCAGAGCAGAGCGCTGGGTGGCAGGCTGCCAGGCACGCGCCCTGCCCCGCCCCGCCCCGCCCCGCCCCGCCCCGCCCCGCCCCGCCCCGCCCCGCCCCGCCCCGCCCCGCCCCGCTCAAGGGATAACGTGACCTACAGCGCAGGCAGGGCGGGGCGGGGCGGGGCGGGTAGCGCCAGCAGCCGCTTACAAGGGAGGTCACACACTGCGACCCGTGCTGCCATTTTTCCTCCTCTTATTTTTAATATTTTAAGTGTATGCAAATGGCGTCCATAATTGTTTGGACTGAGCTACAACTGAACACTCAACACCCGAACTCAACTCAAGTGCATGCCGCGAAAGGGGGAAACAACGGTGAATAATATCGGTGAACAACATGTGAATTTTTCTGAAAGTTATATTTTTTGTGAGTTTTTATCGAGGGATTTGAAGATTGGGCTGTGAATTTTCTTCAACTTTCCTGAACCTATGAAATTTCTTCCCGTCTTTTAAAGTTTTTCGATTTTTTTTCAGAATTTCTCTGAAATAGGAGGCGTACGCAAATCACAGAGTTGTTTTTGTCCTCGATACAACAGTGAACTTGCTATGTATGTCTTACTGTACAGTCACTCCGGTACGCAGAACCGCAAAATCTCTGTTTTCTGCCACACTCGGAACGACATTAGATTGGCTATGCTCCTGCCACCGCGAACGCGCGCCCAGAACCGTTTAGCGTTTGACTGGGCGGGGCGGGGCGGGGCGGGGTGGGGTGGGGTGGACGCAGCGGGTTTCTCTTAGGACTGCCGCGTGCAGTGGGCCCTGGAGGGCGGAGGTGGGGTGGAGGAAGTCCTCTCTGCAGCGGGGAGACGCTAAGTGAACGGGGAGCAGCGGTCACCGAAACAGAAAGGGACGGGCGGGCAAGCAGTTGCTCTGGAAGTTAATTATTGACCCCTTCCCTGTGGGGAGCTGGCTGAACTGCCAACGATAGCAGCGAAATAGACGTATTGCCGTTGTACCGCACACTAACTGGCAATGTACTTTTTCGTACATGTGAAATGTACGCATATAAACGTGTGGATTTATGTAAAAAATCGTACAGAATTATGTAAAATATTGTGCATAGATCTGCAGAATTTATTACATGTCGAAAAAATGCACAATAATAAACAGATTCATGTACAATATTCTACATAATTCTGCACGATTTTTTAACATAAATCCGCACGTTTATATGCGTACATTTCACATGCACGAAAAAGTTCATTGCCAGTTAGCGTGCGCCCCTTTTCAATAAAATCTTATGGACATTTTTGATTTGTCACGATTTTGGGCCACATGCTGAACAGATAAATCTCCCAATACACGCAAGTATGATTTCGAAACAAATTAAACAAATTAAGAGTGCACTTTGGTTCGAATAAAAACGCAGGACACACATATTGTTATTATTTTTCATGGTCTCGTTTAGTAAATCGATAAGTAGTTACTCAACGTCATAACTTTTTTTTTTGTTACAACATGCGTCGCCTGTCGCACTAAAACACGCCCCTCTTTGCTGCATGAAATCGCGGAAGCAGATACCGCGCACGTACTGGAGCACGGCGCGCACGGAGAGGCACGGCCTAGGGCGTACCCGTATTGGAAGCCGTACGTGCGACTGGGATCTTATCGGACAGTCGATAGTCACGGGCAATTATTTTTCTGATATCGAAACAGTGCTCAACTGCTGGCAGAAAAAAATTATTCCTTCAAATCCAGGCCATTCAAGCTCGAGATTCTTTTTCAAACACTTCCGACCTCCTGAGAAAGTCGTTTCGACAAGGGCCTAGCAAACTCTTCCAAGTGTCATTAGTGAGAGGAGGTTGCTAAGTCGGACCCCACGCACCACGCACGGGGCCTCTCGCTATCGGTCTCGCACCAGCATCGCCATTGACCCTCATGAATCGTTCTGTATCATCGATTGATCGATTGTTCACGGCTCTGATTGTCCCCCCCCCTCCCCCCCTCCGCCACTTTCCTCTTCAGTCGAGCCAGGTCGAGTGGCCTACAGTGATTACCTGGCGACAGTGTACGGCGTTTACGTACCTTGTCCCATTTCCCTTTATCTAAGAGTGCCCCTGCAGGCTGATTCCGAAGATCGCTCTCGTCCCTCCGTCCTTGTTGCACCTCTGGCGGTGCCCTATGTCGGGGGTGTCAGGACCCTACGAGTGCGACAAGGTCGGAGGCGCGGGAGCAATCTTCGGAATCAGCCTGCAGCCGCGCACCCCTGCCTCCCACACCTCCCGTCAATACTCCGTCTGCTAATGAAACATATTATCACCTGCTGCTGCCAATAAATATCACATTGACGGAGATACCGCGTGGCCGACAAACAAAAATAACTCGATCTGTAACACAAAGCGGCCGGACGAAAAAAGTGGAACAATGCGGGACAAAAGGCGCCAGCGTGTTGAGTTTCTTTGTGGCGGCAGCCAATCACAAGACGCTTTCCTGAGGGTGGGGGTGGGAGGAGGGCACCTCGATCATATACAAAAGAAGGTGGTGTTACCGTGACGTGTCTAAGATACTATTTACTGTTCAACAAATGTGGTCAGTTAGCATTCTCACGTTTACTCGTGTGAGGTGACCTTGTCATCCCCCCCCCCTCCCCGGTGCTCGCTGCAGCGCTGCAGGTCGATTAGGGGGGCGGCGCAGACCCCATAGTCCAGCGGCGCCCCGACGACTTCACCGAGTGCGCGACACAGGCAGGCAGTCGGAGAAATGCAAACCATTGTGTATAGCCCATTCCAACATGCGTGCTTTCCTCATCTCAACTTACGTATTTTGTTCGATACCAAAACAAAAACGTTATTGTTTGTTGGGCTCGTCCCCGCCGCCCCAAGACCCTCCTGTTGCTGTGGATCGATTATTTTCCCCGATTACTTTTGTGGGCCCCCCGGCCCGCGGCCCGGCCCGGCCGGAAGCGACGCATTGAGCCGCATTTACCCGGAGAAGAAAAACAATATTCGCTCTTCCACAGCTTTGCACTTGACTGTCTGCGTAATTGAACGTTGCTCCAAATGAGTTTGAATAGTCCTCGAATGGAGAAAAATGTTCTTGGATTGAATACAATGTGGGCTAACACCGAGGACCAAAGTGTTCTGGCATCAGGAGGTATGGGTCAAGTGGTACTTGATTTAAGCGCATTTAGCTTTAAAAAAAACACACACACACAAAAGTCTTGCGGACGAGCGTTATTAGGTGGCGGTGAAAATAAATGAAAAAAAAAAAAGCGATGGGGGTAACTTTCGAAAAGGACAGGAGAAAAAAATTAATAAGCCTTTGCTAACCAACAAAATCCTGGCTAATTTCCACATTTTCGAAAATTTCGAAATTTTACGACCTAGTCATCAAACGCAAAACAACAATTCGGTTTCTCAACAAAATATTCCTGAAGTCTGATTTATATTTTTTTCAATATTCTTTTTTCTACAGTGGTGCAAGGCCACTTAGGCTGTATGTTGTCTCTCCGAGGTCAGGCCCTCCCCTGTTCCGGTGGCGGGAGGGACTCGCGGCCTTGGCCTGACGCAGGGCGTCGTTGGAGGCGAGGCGGGCGGGCGAGGGCGGCGGAGGGCCTGGGTTGCGCTGTGCAGCACTGTGCACTGACCAGGGGGCGTGGCGGGGGCGTGGCGGGGCGGGGCGGGGCAGGGGGCATCGATCAAGGGACCGCAAGGGGCATCCACTAAACACGCGGCTGACCCGGACCCGCCCCGTGCCGACCCGCTGCAGCCGCCGGTCAGGTAGGCAACCCGACCGCACCCGTGTCCGACGGGATTGTTTCTTGCCTACCTCCCGGGCGCCCTGGGAGACACCATCCACCAACTGCACCACGTCGGAGGAGGCGGGCAGCACAGCACCACGACCACGCGGTATTCTGATGTTGTCGCAAGAGAGACATTGACCCCGCGGGGTGGGGGCGAGGAGGGGGTGGGAGGGCCCCGCGAAAAGCCGTGCAAACATTCGTATTCAGCGAACTCGATCGCGTTATACGATGCGGCAATTATAGATAAAAGGTTTCAGAGTCGTGAGCCGCCGAATACTGTCACCATAAAACTGGGTACCCACCACCAGGTGTCCGCGGGTCGGGGCGGGGCGGGGGCGGGGCCCGGGCGAGTAGATACCGCCGCGACTTATTCGGCTTCTACCCGGTTCTCGAAGGACCCGCCCCGCCCCACCCGAGGGGTCACTAACTTCGGAATTTCGTGTACACCGAACACTTGAACATGGTTGAATATTGATGAATATCGGTGAAATATTTGAAAATTATAGTTAAGCTTGCCTAGATATGGGTGAAATATTAGAAAATGGCTAAAATATTTTTTGATTAGTATGAAATATTGCTGAAGATGGGTGAATATGGCTGAATATTGAACCGATTACCGCAGGTCTGTACACTGAATATGCCAAGTTGTTGACCCCTCCCCCCCCTCCCCGCCCCGCGCCTGACCGGAGGGTAGGGGCTTAAATAGCGTCGCGACGCGCGGAGTAAACAGGACGGAGAGACGAGCTCCATGCCGCGGAGCTGCGGCCGCAAGTCACGCTTAAGCGCCGTGCGGCGCGAATGTTCGGAGGGGCAATCGCCTAAGAGCCCAGCCTCGCGCAAAAGCCTTCCGCCGGTGCAGCGCCAAAGGCAAAGATAAAGTTCTGACCGCGATGACGGCGACTCCATACAGCGCCATAGCAGCGCGTTGCGCAGCCTCTGTCCTCCCCGGCCGGGCACCCGTGTAACTGTCTGAGGAGAGGGCGATCACTCATACAAAATGTGTAGCGAATGATTTTTTTGACTTTTCATTTTGTTGATTTTTTGTTTTGATGTTTGTTTCGATTTTTCTTTTCTAAGAAAAATTTGTCACTTTTTGATAAATTTTGATGTTTTACCCCCATTTCTGAATTGCTCCAATTTTATTTTGGTTTTCTGTCCATTTTGTTCTCGAGTTTTCGGATTATTCTGTATCTTTTTTCTTAATATTTTATTTTGACTTATTTTGATTTTTTAAATGATTTTTTGGGGCCGTACAATGATTTTTGGAAGTGACTCCACCCCACCCCCACCCACCTTGCAGTCTGAAGCACCTTATCGTCAACGACGGTGACCTTCGACTTGCAACTGCAACTCCTGGCAACGGCTAAAGGCGCGGAAAGACCCACTTACAACTCCGATCGCGACCGCGCGGGGGAATGCACTCTCGTCATACCCTGCACCATGATCCGGTCGTCACGCGGTGATTTAGTAACGAAAAGTAGCAAAATATGATCTAAAATTGTAAAATTTGGGCGTAATACCGGCGTTTTACCGGCTTGTACACTGTGAAAACCTTGCGAAGAAAATTGTTCGTAAGCGTTCGCAAAGCGTCGTTCGTAAGCTTTGAAGTATTCGGCTGCTTCGTCTTACAAAGCATTTTCTTCGTTGTGTACAAACAAATTTTCTTCGTAGGCAGGACTTGCGAAGAAAATTCTTCGTATTACGAAGCATTACGAAGCAGCTAAATCATTCGCAACGTTACGAAGAATTTACTTCGTAAGGATTTTACAGTGTAGCTAGAATCCTGCAGTACAAAATTTGCCGATGTGAACACCCCCTTTCAGCGCGACGTTGCATGGTCGAATCACCATGCCTTCTACCATCTCTCGCTACCTCCCAAAATTACAATAAAAAGACCGAAACTTGCATTTTGAAATCTTTTGGCAGCTTCACTGCAAACTCAAGTGTAGTACAGTATTATAGACAAGTAGATTGTAAGCGCATCAAACACGTTTGATACAAAAAGAAAAACCTCGTTCTTTACCTCTTTACCCTTAACTTTAATAATGTTAGCTTTCAACTAGAAATGGTAAGTCAACAGCAGGATAGTGAGTCCATAACACACGACACTTTGTTGTCAGTCACGGCTTTCCACTTTCCACGTTCAAACCTTTCGCGGCATTTGTTTTCTTTTTGAGACAAACTTTAAATGATTACAGAATATCTCAATAGAAGGCGTTGCTCTACTCGCGCATGCGCACAACCCATATCGGTTGTGTTGATATTGATACTCTCAATGTTGATAAACACAAATGAATGTAATGTTTACTTTTTAATTAGAAACTGCAGAATGTTGAAAATTGTTGATACGTTTCGTGATAACTTTATTTGGCAAATAGTGTAGTTTGGTTGTATGTCCGTCCGTAATTAAGTCGTAATGCGTACGGGATAAAAGTGGTCTCGCGGCGAGCAGTCGGACGTCTCTGTTCGAAATTTAGATTCTTAATTTCTTAAAATTTTGCTTAGTAACTCGAAAAAAACCTCTATTATGGACTCATTACTGGGTAAAAAGCTACAATTTGCTTACACAGACATAACCGTAAGTATTACCATTTCTTCGCTGAAAATGGGGTCTAACTTACACCGCACTGAGCACAATACTCGTTCTTTCACCTCTATGTTAAGGGAGAAGTGGAAAAGGTAAAGAACGAGTAAAAAATGGGTGAGACCCGTTGCGTCGCACAGAGTTATGAGTGTGATACTATGTGTCCAACACACTTGACTGCGTCTCGCCGCTTGTTAGTGCAGGACAATTGGTTCACACGTCTTGGCGCAGTTCCCGTATTATGTTCTGAATTAATACGGTAAAAACGATTTATTATTGAGTTTTTTTTTCGGGGGGTAAGAAAAAAAACACTTATAGGAACTCCCAAAAATATGAGGAAAATTCATCAGATTTTGAGGAAATCTTCTCGGAGAATGTTGTGATAGCCTCAAAATCTGAGGATTTTTTCTAACGATCAGCGCGTTTCCCAAAAGTCTCACCTTTCCCCTCAAAAAATAAAAATAAAAATTCCGACATTGTTTTTCCCGTGTGCAGAGAAGAAAACGTTTCGATTGGGGTATTTTTTGAGACTTTTTTCTCATAAGCAAAAATGCTCTGGCATAAAATTTTTAACACTATCAGTGTAGTTTACATATTTTATAATGTATTGTTTTAGTTTTTTACGTTTGTTTTCCCGGTCACCGCACCTCCCCTCCTCCGCACTCACCCTGCTGAGGTACAGCCGCGCCCGGCCCTGCGCGGTGCCCTGGTAACCCCCCGGGTAGCCCCTGCTGGCCGCCCCAGGCGCCGGCGTGTACTCGGGGGTGAGGTAGTGCATGACGACGGCCTTCTTGCGGCCGCGGGGCTGGGGCGCGGGCCCCGTCGGCACCGTCCGCCTGTTCCAGCTCCTGCTGCTGCCCGCCGCCGGGGAGCTCGAGCCCTGCGGGTCCTGCTGGCCCTGCTGGCCCTGCTGGCCCTGCTGGCCCTGCTGGCCCTGCTGGCCCTGCTGGCCCTGCGGCCGCTCCCGACCGTGCGCGCTCATGCCTCGCGGGGATGCGGCGATGCGACGCGACACGATACGACGCGGTCGTCAGAGGACGCCGTCAAACTAAGCGGCCAGACTGGGCCCTAAGGACGCCTCGCGCACCGGCGCACCGCGGCGCAAGCCCAGGCGAGCACTGCTACCCGGGGCGGCCCGCCCCACCCCGCCCCGCCCCGGCCCGGCCGGCGCCCCGGGCTCAGCGGGTTAGCTTTGCGCTAGGCGCTTTGCGGTAGCCACAGAAAAAAGTATGGCGGGTGTGCGTGTCCGTTGCGCACGCGATGATTCTTATCCCCCACCCCGCCACCCACCGGGCCCCGACCCGCCCCACCCCGCCCCGCCCCGCCCCGCCGAGGTGCGCCCACCACACCGCGCCACGCCCCCGCTGGCTGCCGCGGCGGGCTGGCTAGCCGGCGGCGCGATTTGATAATCGATTTTTGTGTCGCACCTTGCGGGCCCGCCCGCGGTAACCGTACCTGTTGTGCCTCGGGGTGTGGGCTTTGGGTGCCCTGGCGGAGGGTGCGGGGTGAGGTGGGGTGGGTTAGGACGGGGCGGGGCGGGGCGGGGCGGAGCAGGTACGTGCTGGCATGCGGTGGAGACAGAGGTCTCTTGGAAGCTACCTCGGCTCGTGCCCTCCCCCGGCACCCCGAGACCCACCCTGCCCACCTCACCCTACCCCGCCGGCCCTGCCGTACTCCGCGACAGCCGGCACGAACAAATAAGCGATGCAAGTGACTGACCGGTTGCCTTCGGCACGGAAGATGCCTCTGTCTCAACCGTCGGGGACGTGTTCAACGGCCAGGGAGGAAACTGCACCCCACCCACCCACACATACGGGCGGGTGCGCGCTAACACGCACGCACGCACGCACGCACGCACACACACACACACACAAGCGCGCGCGGCGGCCAAGACGTGTCCTTGCATAGGCGCTGGCCACGGTGCCCACAGAGTCCCCCGGCCCCCGCAAGTCACCCTGCTCGCTGCAGGAGATACGATGGTCTCCCCGGGGCCGGCAGGGCCGCTGGGCGAGGCGGACGCACAGTGTCCGCTTGCGTTATCACGGCTCTGCAGCGCGCTCCGGCGGTGAAAGGACGAGCCACCTGTCCTGCTCGCGCCGTGCTTTGAATGCTTTCAATAGCGGACGTCTTTTGTTTATCTCTCGCGGCATTTGCTGTTCAACCTACGAGACGCTCCATCGAGGGGGCAACCACTCTGTAGTTTGTCGTCGTCAAGTAATTTATAAAACGTCATAGAATTTTTTTTAAAAAACTAACTCTTACTTGTAATATATGAAACGTCAGATAATTTTTTTAATCAGAAAAAAACTTTTGCTTTTAACTTTACGACAGTACAAGCTGCTGATACTAACGTATCATCTGCTAAAAATTACAATAAAAATACCAAGAATTCGCAAAAAAATCTAACAGAAATCCGCAAAACTTCACGCGCAAGCACCTGTCTGCCCGTTCCTGTCGCCGGTTCAAGTCCTGCCCGCACCTCGCGCAGTGCGCCTGCCGCCCCGCCCCGCCCCGCCCGTAGCCGCCTGCGGTTGCGCAGCCCATACAGTGATTTCCCCCGCACTTTAAAACCCTTTCTGCGTCCTTGATGACCCTCGCCTCGCCGCCAGACTGGGTCCGGCCGGTACATCAGCTGTTAGGCCAGGAATAGCCGAGCCATCTCGTCCAGGGCCCGGCAGGGCAGGGCAGGGCAGGACCACGCCAGGCCCAACACAGCGCATCGCAGCGCAGTCGTTTATTAGCGGTTGTCACCGTACGTCATGCCCAGTGCCCAGCGCGCGGCGCTGCTGGGGTGCTGCTCGGGGTGCTGCCCGGGGAGCATGCGATACTGCACGGAGTGCTGCTTGGGGAATACGGGTGCTGCACGGGGTGCCGAAGGGGGAGTCGCTTAGAAAACCCATTGCACACCCCCCTCCAAAAAAAAATAATTAAAAAATCGAATTGTTATCAAGAAAAAGATTCAGAAAAATCCGAAAAACCGGTAAAACATGGACAAAAAAAAAAATACGAAATAAAATTGAAACAGTACAGAAATTGCGGTAAAAGATCGAAATTTATCAAAAAGTGACAGAAATTTTCCTTGAAAAATAAAGAGAAAAAGCACAAAAATTAAAAATTAAATAAATTCCTGTACACATTTTGCATGAATGATCCGCCCCCGCTCACGGGGTGCTGCACGGGTTGCTGCAACGGGTGCAGTACGAAAGGATGTGAATTTTCCTAAAGTACTTACACACCTAATTCACACACAGGGGTTTCCAATGTGTGGTGGACTGGGTGGCACTACATGTGGTTCGCAAGATGCCGTGCTATTTCCGCTCAACGACCATACATGTCTTCGGAAATTGCATATTTTGACGTTTACTTTTTCGATTAGTATGAAAACTGAAAAAAAAATTGTTAACTGTGTGAGACTAGGCTCGGATCGGGGCGGGGCAGGCGAGCCCCAGCAGGCGGGGAGGGGCGGGAGCGGGGAGGCCGCACTGTACAATACACGTACTGGGATTGGCTTTGTGAGGCTAGAAGGGACCCCAGCGACCAGACTGGACCGCTTCGCGTCGGGGCACGCGGGGAGGGCAGGGGCAGGGCGGGCAGCCAAGTGGTTCGAGTGGCTCGTGGATTACACTGTTATAACAAATCCCAACAAGGAACTTCCCTGATTTGTTACACTGTGAAAAATATCCTCGTAAATTTACGACAACTAGTGCAAATTTTATTTACAAAATATGTCGTAAATTTACGGCAACTCATTCTTGCTCGTCTGTCATGTACAAGTCGTTAAGATGTGCTCGTAAATTTACAATTTTAAATTGTAATTTTACGACTTTTATCGCGAAAAATTTTCCCGTAACACTTACGATTATTTTTCACAGTGTACCTTTTTTCGGTGACACATTTGTCACTGTTTTTCTGTCACACGTGGAGCTTTATGCGCCAATAAAAGGCCACACAAAGGTGTCGCAAGGGGGAAAAAAAACGTTCGGATTTGGGCGACACAACGGCTTGTCGCCGACTTCAGGTCACATGTGTGACCTTTGAAATTACAGTGACCTTCCTATCACTGTCCTGACAGACGGACAGACCGACAAAAACAAGCATAAGCGGTTGCAATAGCCGCTGTAACACTCCTTTTTCACAACAGAAAAGCCCCGAGAAAAGCGGCCAGAAATATTTTTTTGGAGGGAAAAAAAAGCCGATGAAACATCAGTTCTCTTTAGTTTATTTTTATTTTATTTTTTGCTAAGATGTATCATCTGCTAAAAAGAGGAAAGTGGAGGGAGGAGAACTTTGTAACAAACCACAACGCTCTGTGAAGGGGACGGGAGGAGGCAAGCCATGCGGGGTAATGGCGGAGAAGTGAAGCCGTCTCTGGGACGGCGCGAGACCAAATAGAGGGTCGCTGCACTTTTCAACCTCGTGGCCCAACCCCCGCCCCGCCCCGCCCCGCCCCGCCCCGCCCCGCCCCGCCCCGCCCCGCCCCGCCCCGCCCCGCCCCGCCCCGCCCCGCCCCGCCCCGCTCCGCCCCGCCCCGCTCCGCCCCGCCCCGCCCCGCCCCGCCCCGCTCCCCCGCCCCGTCCCTCATTCATTCCCACTGCCACGCGCGCTCCAAAACTTCACACTCTCTCAAGTAAGTACACGCAAATAAGTGACGACAATCTAGGATAAAAATGAAAAGAGCGGAAAGAGTGAAAAAATTTTCGAGTTTCACGCCGGGAGAAATACGAGAGTGCAATTCGAGAGTCATAAACATTTAAGGAATTTCGTACCTCGTAATACTGGTAATACACAAAAATTTAGAAAAAAAATTATTATAATAAAAAAAAATCGTCAGTAAATAATCACAAAAATTTCGCAAAAATCTCAAAAAACTAGAAAGGCTAAACAGTTTATATGGAGAGTACCGGAGAGTACAGATCTATGCGGTGGTGGCCACGCGCGCGTCAAAAGCGATGGGGTTCACTGTCAGATGGCCTTTGGAAGGTCCCCCCCCCCTTCTTTACTTCACTACCCTATGCGTCCCGCGTCCCACGTGTTCAATACGCTATTACCAGAGGGACTCAGCGACCGCGTCGTTTGCAGGGGTTTTTCATTAGCAGTTAAAACTCTTTTGTTTCGCCAGACTAAATGAATTGAGGTAAGCGTTTAAAAAAAATGCGTTGCGGACAAACGCGAGATAAGGAGCAATCTGCGGCAGACCACTCTACTTCACGCCACCTCAATTCTGCGCGGATCAACGGATCAGCGTAATATTTCCCTTTTTTTTTTTTGGCGGCGCTTGGCGTGGCTCTGTTCCACTGCCGTCGGAATGTTATTTCCCTCCGCGCCAAGCGGTTTCGATAATCTCACGGCTCGTCATCACATTCCTCCTACCTCTCTTCTCACTAACTCCTCTCCGCCACTGTGTGAGCAGCTGAACTGCGGAAACAACAAGTGTGGGAACCATATCCGAGTATTTTGCATAGTCGCGCGCAGCGCCGCTACACATTTGAACGCGGCTGTTTGGCAGGACAACGAAAAATTTTAAGAATTCTGTTTTTTGGTTGGTTTCTTTCTCTTCTTCTCCTCCTCCTCCTCGAAATTTTGTGTTCTTTTTCGTTATGATTTGAATTATTCAGAGTGCTTGTATTATTGCCGATTATTGCTCCCGGATCCTCAGCGAGGATGCCTGTCTGCGGGCCACACACGGTGCCCCGTGCTCCAGCGCTGCTAAATAATGTATGTCTGAAATTCCATTTCAATATGAAACCTGAAATATATGTCATACACATACTTTCACTGCTAAAAGTATTTGTAGGTTACGGAAAAAAATTCCATCACGAAGTAGACTTGTAAAATTGCAGTTGGAAATCGTAGAATTACAAGCAACGTGTCGACTTGAAATTGAATTACGAGCAAGAAAGGTTTTCGTAAATTTACGAGATATTTCGTAAATCGCAATTTACAAAATAAATCGCAAATTTACAACGATAACAATTTTGATCAATTTCAGTGAACGGTTTCATCACGTTGTGATACAAAACTTTACGTCCTGTAAATATTTTTGGAGTGGCTTCATATTTTAGCGAAAATATCCTCATCCTCATGTTAAGCGCTCCAATCATGTTCCAATTAAATATTTTGCACAGTGTCGTGCCCTGGCGCTGATTAGCGGGGTGCTGTCAGGCGGCGGAGGCCTGTCATGGGTACACGGCGGGTAGGACAGGGCGGGGCGGGGCGGGGCAGGGCGGAGCGGGTTGCTCTCGGTACAACATCCTTCTCCAAGGGCTGCGCCAGTCACTGTGTCATGGCGGACACCCCGCCCGGTGTGCGCTGATGCAGGCGGGTAGCCACAACACCCGCCAAATCACCATAAACACACACACACACGCACGCACTCGCACATGTCCCTTGTGTTTGTGAGAGGGACAGAGTGAGCACAGTTGTCTCTCTCGCACTCCGTCAGGACCCCCGCTGCTCCTCAGCACTCGGTAATTGCCGTCAGGTTAACACCGACGCTGCCGTTGTCGGTCCCGTCTCGGTTCACGTCGACCACCCTCTTGAAAAACAAAATTTCCGATACCAAGTCTAATTACTATAATTAAAACCGCGCATGGCACTACTGGTCTCCTTACTCTCTTCTTTATAAAAGGTTCTAAGTGACAAGATGACACGTGCCGGGTGACACAACCCTCTGAATGACAACTGCCGGGTGGCATGACCCCCCTGGGTGACAGGTCCCGGGTGACACGATACCCCCTGAATGACAGTCCCGGGTGACATGACCATGACCCCCTATAGGTGCCGGGTGACGCAAACCCCTTCATCACTGGTGCTGGATGACATGACCCCCTGGATGATAGATCCCGGGTGGCATGACCCCCTGAATGATAGTCCCGGGTGACGGGCTTGCACTTACCCGCCGGCGCTGACGATGCTCGGCCCGCTCGGCCGCCTCCAGGTCGCTCCCCAGGGCCATGGTGCGGGGGGCTCGGCTCTGAGGGGGTGGAGGGCGAAGGTCTCAATTCTCAGCACAGTCCAAGATAAAATCAGGAAACTAAACTACTTTTAACTAATTAAAAGAGAGAAGCAACACAATTAGGTAAAAAATCAGGAAAACTTGAATAAAAATTCAATGAGAATTAACGACATGGGAACAGAAAAATTTAGAGTTGCTTCTCTCCGGCTCGGTTGAATGAGGCCACTAGACCCCGCGCCCGCGCTCACAGATCTCAGAGGCGCACAGCACAGCACAGCACAGCACTGATGTGACTCCCAAGCGAATTCGGATACCCGGTTGGGTTCGGTTTGCGCGCCCGGCCCGGCATAGCTCCCCCTCCACTACTTACTGGCTGCAATATGCCACATTAGCAGCACGTGATTGGCTGGGAGGCAACAACGCCTCTCTTCGGCCTCAGAGCATCGCTCTCCAATTAAAGCGCCCTCAATAACGAATCACACGGCGTCCGGGAAACGAGAGGGACGGAGCGGGGAGGCACCACATTGTAAAAACAAAAACAAGCAAAAACTGTACTTTTACAAATTTAAGTATGCTAATATTTGAGCCAACATATTCTTCAATCTTGGATATGGCGCAGGGCGCAGCCGTCCATTTACATCCCCAGTTTTAAAATTACCTCTAGTTCAAAGAAGTCTGTCAGACTATTTACCGAGCAAACAAGGAAGTAAAGGAAATTCCACGCTTCTTATTAGCAGTCACTCGACTACCAACGCAAAAAATTAACAAGCCTGGCGTGAGATGTTAGTTACAATTGAGTTGTAACTTGTCAATTATTGCAGAGGCTGTAAAAATACAGCAGTATTTACAATTTACACCGCGGCAGAGACTGCAATGCGAGTGTTTCCGGATGTTTCTCATCGGACTGGACCGGGACGATCGCCGAGGAATATAGGTACCCCACCACGGGGCACTATAAAAAATGTTGGGATTTTCCACATACTCTTGCATTGGAAATTTCCTACACAGCATTATACTGGGCGGATATACTTCTTTAAATTATCAATGTATAGGAAAATCACGGGGTTTTCAACAGCCAAGTTGGCAAACCCAAGATGGGTTAGAAGGGGGGTACGGCTCTGCTTTAACGTCGAACGATGTGTCTAAAAAGTATTGCAGATTGTGAGTAAAGTGGGGTGTGTTCTTCCTCCTCTCCCCCGCCCCTCGACCCCGCCCCCAGCCCCTGGCGCGCGGCACGCGCTCCACCCACACATCCGGATTTTTTCACGGCTGACCACAATTGACCGTTTGAGAGCACTAGAGCAGGTCGTTTGAAGCCGGGGAGGGGGGGGGAGGCGAGACGGGTCGGGACAGAGCGGAGAGTGCGTTCCAAAACAAGAGGAGTAACTGAGAGTTGTTCACTAGTGTTGCAAAGGCCGGTAACGTTACCGGTAAAGTACGGTATAATACCGGTAAGGTACGGTATTATACCCAACACCCGGTAAAGTTGGTAGAGTTGGTAAAGTTGGTTTTCTCTTTTACAAAAGACTATAGAAGTTTCCAGAGATCAAAAGGCGCTTTCTAAAATCAAATCAAGACGTATGGTGGCGTCGGACGAGAAAGGACTGGAGGAGAAGGAGACTGTATACAGGAGAAGACAAAAGGGTATCGTCAACTCCGATATTCCTCCGTACACGAGATGATATTACCTAAAATTTTACTTTGATATTGCCCATATTACAGTTATAATTACGTTGATATTACCCATTTTCGCAGGATTATAACGTCAGTACTGTAAAATTGGTGTAATATTACCAATAATACCTGTAACATTCCATACTCCTCCGTACACGGTCAAGCAGAGTTGACGACCCTTTGGGAGAAGATGAAGAGGAGGCTGAAGAAGGAGACAGCGACGACGAGACTGAAGATGAAGAAGAGTTCACAGACTCGGATTCTGACGAGGAGGGTGAGGACGCCTATAGTGAAACAGCAGGAGGACCGGGAGAGAGAGAGCGAGCGAGAGAGAGAGAGAGAGAGAGAGAGAGAGAGAGAGAGAGAGAGAGAGAGAGTGAGAGAGAGAGAGAGAGAGAGAGAGAGCTACGCCCCCGCTCCGGCGGTCCCCTCAACCACCAGCTACACCACCACCACGCACTACTCGCCGTTCCGCCGCTCCTGGTACTGCTGCCTGCTCTGAGCCCACAGCCCGGTCCAAAAGGAGAAGTCAATGATACAGCCTCTAATCATTTAATCATTTAATCTTTTCCTAATCATTTAATTTTTTTTTAAATGCATGGAAATGTTATATTTAACCTCCAAATCCTAACAATTTCGTCAAAAATCGTAAAATACTGATGAGTGTGCCTTTGAACCTAACTTTACCAACTTTACCGCATTTTACCGTATAATACCGTATTATACGTATAATACCGACCCAGTTTTACTTTACCGGTATTTTCGCATCACTATTGTTCACCTCCCCGCCCAAACTCCATGTGACTGCTACTGCATCTGACTTGCAAACTACGACGAAATCCTCTCAACTTTTACGATTGTTGTGACTGCTAAGAAGGGCCCTCACGACGAAGAAATGTAAGTGTCCCACCCTATTTCTATTTTCTAGCAATTTTTAATAATTTTTGTCCATTTCCCATACATTATCCGCCTGTTGAATTCATATTTCCCGCGGCGATTTCAACGTCAAGTGTTATCACCATGCTCACGGCTTGTTTCCGCCCCGGACTTCCCTGTCACATCCGCCCGGCTCCGCTCCGCCTCGCCCCACCCCTCCCGGACTGTCCCGCCGGCCGCCAGCACTCAGAGGGCAGTCGTAGATCGATGGCGCGAAAAATAATTCAACAAGATGTATGGGCGGGCAGCTGCTGGAAAGCGGCAGTGGTGGCGGGGTGGGGTGGGGCGGGGCGGGGCGGGGCGGGGTGGAACGCCTCGCCGGCAGGGGCGTGTTCTGACGACCTCACCACGCGACGGGGTGCGAAGACAACGACGCACCTGGATATTTAATTGTTGGGTGACGGTATTGATTGTTTTCCCGGTGTGTGGATGTGGATCCACAGTAATTGAGGGGTGTACTCTGAGAGTACGCCTTAAGGCGCTCCATTTCCTGTAGCATACGCCTAGGGCGTACTCTCAGAGAACACACCTAAATACAGAGCCTTTATCGCCGGTCGTGCAAAAGCCATCACGACGCATACACACTCAGCGGTTAGACGTCCTTTTTCTCCAAATACAAATCTCGACAAGTCGATCGACAGTCACTTTAGGAAATGCGCAGAAACTCCCGGTATGCGAGCAGCTGTAGACTGATTCAGAAAGCGCTCTCCTCTCTGTCTCTCTCGCACCTGTGCTGGGCACGGCGCACCCCATGAGTGCGAGAGAGACAGGGAGAGGAGAGCGCTCGGCAGTGAGGCAGTGAGCGCTGGGCGCTGCGCCACGCGCCCGCGGGACCACAGAGACTTGTACGCTGCGCTCGTTGCACAGTGGCCCCGCGCCGGCTCAGCGCCTCGGCGAAAATACTCTCAACACTCACTTCAAATCACCCCGTACAGATATCACCAATTCCGGAGATACCGTTTATATTTTCGTGACTTAAAAAAAAAAGAAAGAAAAATATCACCTGTTGCAAGATGTTGTTTAGTTTTTTTTATGTACTGAGGCGTTTGAAGGCGTGCCCGCCGGTGCGCCTATCCTCCCTAAGCATGGATCATCACGGCCCCCTACTAGTAGGCAACCCGCAAACACTCTCGCATGCGTTAAGTAGGAGGAGAGAGATAGAGGGAAAAAAAAAAACCTCAGACCGGACATGCGGGCAAGCCAGTCGTACTCACCAGCTCCTCCGAGGGCGTGAGGCTGCACACGTTCAAGTTATCCATGATCCTGGAGGCGGGAGGGTGTTCTGGGGAGGACACCGCTGCGGCGCGCGGCCGGCAGCCTCAGGGTGTGCCGGAGGTTGCCGAGGGGGTGGCTGCTGCAGCACCCTTGTGGGGGACGCCAGCCGGCCGTCACCCCGCGCGTCAGCACCCCGAGCACGACGAGCACCCCGTGGGCCAGCACGCTGCACGGAGGCGAGGGTCGCGGACTGGGGCCGGCGGCAGGACAGCGCCGACGGGACGGTACGGGACGGACGGGCCTGAGCGACTCGACGCGCCTGTGCTGTGCGACCAGCCGACTCGCATGGTAGTGTATACCGTGCTGGGCCCTGCCGGCCGGCGGCCAGCCTGCCCGCCTCCCGCTCGGCCCCAGGCCCCGGCCCCGGCCCCCGGCCCCGCCACCGGCCCCGCCACCGGCCCCGGGGCCCCCGGCTCCGCCCGACGGACGTCGACCGGGCCGCGGCGTGCCTCCTGCCTCCTGCCTCCTGCCCCCGCCGCACCGGCTGCCCGAACTTTACCGTGCCGTCAGCGCCGCCGCCGCAGGAGCAGGAGCGGCCTGCTGCCAACGGCCTGCTGCCTGCGACCTGCGAGCCCGGGCCTACCCTGGGGGAGGGAGGGTCACCCCGCAGCCCCGCCCGGGGAACGACCACGGGCCACCCCACCTCACCTCATTCCGCCCCGTCCTCCCTCACCTCGCCCCGCCCCGCCTCGCCCCGCCCCGCCCCGCCCCGCCCCGCCCCGCCCCGCCCCGCCCCGCCCCGCCCCGCCCCGCCCCGCCCTCCCTCACCTCGCCCCGCCCCGCCGGACACTTGCAAGTGTTAAGTAGTCGTGTGAGCCGTCGTGAACGTCACCGACGGCAAGCCTGCGAACCGCGTGTTCTCCGAGTCCCGCGCAGTCCCGTGCAGTCCCGCGGAGACCCCACGCCCCCCTCCCCTCTCTCCCTCCCGGGCGAGGGGGAAAACATCTCTGAAATTTTTGTACACTTCGTATTTCAGTAAAATTTAGAAAGTTTAGAAAAAATTCAGGAAAGTTCAAGAAAATTTACAGAAATTTGTGTGAAATTCAAAATCAACAAAAACTCTATAAAAACTCAGAAAAATCTACTAAAATTCACAAAAATTCTCAAAAATTCACAAAACGTGTACACAAAAATTCAGAGTTGTTTCTCCATCGTTCCCGTGCATGTCCGGGGTGGTAGCTCTCAAGTTTTTCAACACCACGAGAAAATACAAGCGCACACCAGCAAAACGTTTAACTAAAAAATACTCGCTGGTACCCATGATAACTCGTGACAATTAGCGAAAAATAAAATCAAACTCTCAAAAACTTGCGGTTACTTGCCAATAATCACGCATACTCGGTACTACTCGCGGAAAAGCCCCGCATCTCTCAGATACTCGTGGATACTCAATAACGTACACCCGCTTGGAGGGTGAGGAACCCCCCTCCCCGGGATGGCTGCGTTATCGCCACGCAAGGACCCGGACCTGCACCTGTTGTGCAAAGCCGTGCAGCTCGAGGAAAATTTCGCGATCTCGCACATGAGCCAAACACGCGGGGGGCAGAGAGCATTCATCGCATGCCAAACCGGATCTACCCGCATCGTCATCCTTGATAAGACATGAGACGGCCGCCCTCATAATCCGGACCGTTGTAAACGCGGTCCGTCCAATGCTCCGTCCTGCCCGCCCCACCCCGCCCCGCCCCGCCCCGCCCCACCACGCCCCGGCGCGGCGAG
The DNA here is from genome assembly GCA_029379305.1 of Frankliniella fusca. Classification (NCBI taxonomy): domain Eukaryota; kingdom Metazoa; phylum Arthropoda; class Insecta; order Thysanoptera; family Thripidae; genus Frankliniella; species Frankliniella fusca. The sequence goes on along the minus strand of JAHWGI010000083.1, from coordinate 1,300,441 downwards.
CCACCGCCAGAACGATAAGGGCAGGACCTGCGAGTCGCCACCACACCAAGGAAAGTGCAGCCTGCATTATTGGCTTACGTTGAACGTTTACAACACAGTCGTCAAGCGTGATTCAAACCCGATTTAGATTTACATAAAGTCTGCGGACGTGCAAACACATTGTATTGCGGCTGGTCACCTCATTTACGAGTGAGAAGCTGCGAGTCTTAATCGTTTCCAGTGGCACAGTGCTGTGCGCACGGACAGCAGCCTGGAGTGCGCCGCCGCTGCGGCTAAAAACCAAGTAAGTATCAAATGCAGATTTTTACGATTCCATCGTGCGTACGATTTTATGGACTCGGGGTCCGCGGTGGCGGCGGGGCTGCCGTTGGCCTTCCCTCCACGGTGGAGAGGGAGGGGAAGGAGTGGGGGGGGAGCGCGTTGGTTGGCGCCGCGCCGCCCAGCACAGCAAGCACAGCACCCCGCCGGCCGAGGGGAAGGACAAGACAGTTCAGTCAATCTAAAAAACCCTGGCGATGCGAAAGGAATGTCGGCGTGTGTGTTGGTACGTGCGTCATGTGTGTAGGTGTGTGTGTGTGTATGTGTATGTGTATGAAAGTGTCAGTAAACGCTACACGACGAGGTGCATGGTCGCGAGCGGGCCAGCGGCGGCGGGAAATCCTCGCGGTCTGCCTCGGCGCCCGCCCGCCCGCCAGCCTCCCCTCCCCCGCGCAGACCGAGGTCCCCGTCCTGGAGCTTGCAGTCGTTGACTAGAATCCAGTCTGGAACTTCCAGTCTGCAACTTGCAGCCCAGGGTGGGCGATGCACCTGCTGATCTAGCGCAGTTGCGCTTTCCTGTCCAGTGCCGGCGAAAGAGAGAAGAGAGAGAGAGAGAGAGAGAGAGAGAGAGAGAGAGAGAGAGAGAGAGAGAGAGAGAGAGAGAGAGAAAGAGAGAGAGAGAGAGAGAGAGAGAGAGATAGAGAGAGAGAGAGAGAGAGAGAGAGAGAGAGAGAGAGAGAGAGAGAGAGAGAGAGAGAGAGAGAGAGAGAGAGAGAGAGAGCTGGCAGGTGAGAGGAAGCCTGTAGGCCTGTATTTGGGCGCGATGGACCGGAACACGAGGTGCACAGCAGTGCTCAGCTGCACCCCGCCCCGCACTGAGCTGAACCCGCGTGGCTACCGGCCTACCGGCTGAAGCGCCACCGCGGCATCATTCCAACATCCTAGTTTGGTTGAGCCCAGCCGGGCCCGGGCCGGGCCGGCGCGTGTGACGTCCAAGCTGCTGGTATTAAAAAGATAACGCAAAACAGATCCCCCCCGCCTGGCCCGACCCGTGGTGCTGTTTTTGCCGTTCATAATGATTTTCCCGGATGGAGCCGGCCCGGTCCGGCCAGGGCCCGTGGCCCGCCGCGCGCGTCCTTCCGACGACAGTGAGGTGGTGGACGCTCAGTCTTGTCCCCGCCCCGCCCCGCCCCGCCCCGCCCCGCCCCGCCCCGCCCCGGTCGTCTCGCGCGCGCAGGGCCCCACCATGGGGACATCCCGGTTATGGGTGTCACGTGGATCTCACGTGTGCCGCGGGCTGCCGGACCCGACCCCTCCGCCCCGCCGGGTCTGCGCAAGCGGCCGTCATCCAGGAGGGGCCATTCGGTTTATAAGAGACACCGGGCTTGATACTTATTGAAAGAGATTCAGTAAAGGAAGATTCAATAATAGAGAGACTTGGAGAGGCTCGCTGTGCGGGAGCAGCGGGGGAGAGGGCTCGGAAGTACCTGTCCCGCGACGGCGATGGCGAGCATGCGCGGATCCAGGGGGGGGGGGGGGGGCAAAGGGTCAATTGCCCCCCCCATGGCTCCTCGGTAGCCGCCTGAAAGGTAGGCAAAAAGTAATACTTTGCCCCTGTAAGTAGGCAAAAAGTACTACTTTGCCCCCCCCAAAGGCTGGCTCTGGATCCGCCACTGATGGCGAGTAGGTGATGAGCTAGAACTGCTCGCCCCGCCCCGCCCCGCCCGGCTCCGTCCCCGAAAGCGAACCGGTTGTTGTGTCGCCGTCACGTTCGTATAATTCGGTTCAAAACCGGAACGCCCCACGTCCTTGGGCATAAACAGCGGAGCGCGGCAGTTCCGACACAAGTGTCGCGTCGTTGTCGTAAAAAATCAGATGATGACGCCCTCTGGTCGGGCCGGGCCGGACCGGGCCGTAAAGGTGGGCGGCTTTGCAGGGCAAAGAGAGATCAGGTGTACGAAAACGTGTACGTCACGGCGCCCCCGCCTCCTCCAAGGGTAACTTGGTGTACACATTTTTTGAATTTTTGTCAATTTTTATAGAATTTTTTCTGAATTTTTCTTTGATTTTTATCAATATTTTCTATGAATTTTTATGAAATTTTCCGGTTTTTTTTCAGAATTTTCTTGAATTTCTCTGATTTTTTTCTCATTTACGAGGTGTACAAAAATGTCACAGTTGTTTCTCCCTCAGAATAAAATGGGTTAAAAAATAATTTTTAGCGGTGTTTGTTCATTAGATCCCTACGGAGCTGACCCGCACCGCAGACGAGTGGTACGTGTAACGACCCCGTATGTTTGCAGCCGCCCCGCCCCGCCCCGCCGCTGCAGCAGCACCACTTCGATTCTGCAGGGACATGGTAAGCAAGGTGCTTGGCTCCCCGCGCAGCCCCGCGCAGCCCCGCGCCGCCCCGTCTCTCCACCGGCCAGCGTATGCAAATGAAGCGTCGTGCGCCGATTTGGTCGCGGTTAGGAGCGCGTGAGGGCGTGAGCGCCACGCTTCTGCTGGCATACTGACCCCTCGAGCCTAGCCGGGCCTAGCTCATCGAGATGCACAGAGGAGGCACTCCCACGATACTGTTCAAATAGTGCACGACATGGACAGGGGACGTAGCGCCGCGCTGGCTCAGTGATAGTGCCGTTCACAAGGGGGCAACATATATCGAAATTTGAGAGTACCGGCTGTTTCTTTCATTCGCTCGTAAGGCGCCATGGCCCCTGTAGCGCTGGCGAGTATGCAATCCCGCAACACTTCTACGTATTCAAAGAAACATCCGGTAATATTGTCGTGGATTTTCCTGAGTGTGTAAAAAGTTCATCATCATTTTCCTGAATTTTTAACATTTTTCTGAATTATTGAGGAGATTTTTACAATATAGACCTTGGGCTTTTCAAATTCCTCTAGATTTCCTCCATTTCTTTCTTTTTTAATCCTTTCTCAATTTTGAGGTAAACTAAAATTTTAGAGTTAGTTGATTACCGTTCGTTGAGAAGGTGCAGTCGCCGGTGGGGCACTGCGAAGGAGGCATAAGTCCAGTGCAATCTTGCAAAATAACCCTCTTACCTAAACAAAATTCCGAACAGTACCAAATTTTGAGGGTCGTTTTATACATGTCCTGGGAGTACGTGTCTAAAAGTCCCCACAAATCTCATCGTGCCGATCGGCTCAAATCGTGTTCAAAGTTCAAAATTTCGAACATTTGCATCTAAATTGTTTTTCGCCTCTCAAATCTGAACGGTGGGTCCTAGAAACATGGGGCACAGGGCAGGGCACCCCTGCACGCCTTGTGCGAGCGTGCGCCCGCGCCAACGCCCAGCGCCTCAGGGTCAAGCCCACTGTTGTCGCCTAGGCCTCGGCTCGGCAGGTTCCGCGGGGCCCGACCAGCCCCGCCTACTCCAGTCCGACTTGGAGCTTTTCAAAATCCACAGCAGGCGCCACCCAAACGTGACCCAGCATGACATCCGGTTCGAATCGGTTTCTTCAACAAGCGGATCGCCTGGCTGGTGCCACCCATGCAGTCCTCTCCTCGGCCGCGGCCTTTGTGGCCGTGTCACGGCTAATGAGTACCCGGCTCTATTCGGTAGCGCCGCCTCGCGCCTGGCCGCGCGCAGAGCCGGGTACCCGTTGCGCCACATTCAAAGGCGACAGTATGCCTCGGCTCTCAGCTCGCTTCGAATCGGTTTTCGAGACGGGCATCCATATTCATTTTTTTTTGGGCGGCCTCATGCCCCTGGCCCTGCACTCACTCACTCCCACCTCTCTGGCCGCCCTGCCCAGTGCCCAGCCAGGCCTGGTCCGTCAGTGACTCTCCGGCCTCCCCCTCCTCCTGTCTCTTTCGCACTCGTGGAGTGTCTGTCCACCGACTGGATTGCCGCCAATTTCAAACACAGCCGCCGTCCAAGGTGGCTGGGGCCATCCTGGACTCATCTCGATCCGATCTGATTGCACCGGGCCGGCTGCCGGCTGCCCCACAAATGGGCTGCCCGTGCCCGCCCCGCGCCGCGGCCCCCAAAGTGTCGTTTTATGAAGTCTTTCGGCAACATTTCGCCTGCCTTTTGGACGTTGTCCTTTTCTTGCTGTTTTCTTACCCCCGCCCCCCCGCCCCCTCCCTCTACGCTGCTGTGGGGACAGGGCGAGGTCTTTGGTGACGTTAAACTCGACGGCGTTTTTGTGGAGTACGCTCGGAGCTTCCGATCGGAGCTCGCGAATGTGTAAAATATCTGGTCCAGTCGGGCAGTTCGAATCTCGTAGTTCTAGGGACGGTTCAAAAGGAACAGTCATAACCCCTACCCCTATGCCCCACCGCTCATCCGCCTCCAACCCCTCAGTGATATCAGGCAGTCAAGGCCGCTGTCAGATCCCCAAGTACCTGCATTGTACACGGCCGAATAAGATTCACTTACCTATCCTCCCTCGAAGACTTCTTTGTCGAGAACCGATGACGGGTGACAGGAATTATGAGCTGAGCAGTGCTGTGACGATTCCATCTTAACGCCGAACTTGATGTCTATGCTTGACACACACGAACCGTCCTTATCCCACATCTCGACGAAGTAGCAAACAACTTTGATCTAATCCAACCCTCAACTGAACATTTGCGATGTACGCCGGGACTTTACACGAACACTAAACGGTTTATTCCTCTCGTCTGTCCCAACAGCTGATGCGCACGACGCGGTGGGATGTGGGATGAGATGGCAGTGACCACGTGACCACTCAGCTTGTTCATGCTCAGCCAATCAAAATCAAACCAAAACAAGGAAGATATCCAGTTAGGGTTTTTTTCTCGGACTATGGGACTGGGACTCTAGGACTACGGGATTGTGGGATTTTCGGGCACCTCGAATTTATATATATTTTGTTACAACCATTCCGGACGCAAGCGGAAACGACATAATTTTAGACACACGTCACGCAGCGGGCGGAGCGAGGAGGGCTTTTTGAAGTTTTGTTTGCGTTCCACACCACTCCATGAACAGAATGCTTGCAAAAAAATTAGTTCCCGGCGAATAACGTCAACCCGTCTTTTGCACCAGTTAGGACCAGTAAATACCTAGTCGTACGATGCCTTTCCTGCACCTCGCGCCCGTGTCCTAACGAGCTACAAACGTATCGCCTTGGTACAGTACAGAATTATGGACCCTCAGGGCCGCAAGTCGCCGCACCCGAACGACGACAAATTGTGTGCGGCGTGGACACAGCGTGCACATGCCGGGTGGTCGGCAGAAGCCTGCGCACGGGTTTCAGGATGCCTGACAGATAGGCAACACAATACACAGTTATTCATGTGTTTGTCTAATCTCCAATAGTCGGGAGTTAAGCATGGGATCACACCCTGCGGGTTGTTTGACCAGCACCAGCAGTGTTCCAAATTATGTGGACACAAAATCAGAAATTCTAACGCTAACATGTTGAACGACACTTTGTCTTGCACAGTCTGCATCGAGATTTTTATGTAGTATTTCAGGCTTAGCATGAAATTAGAAGGGAAAAGAAAAAGGGATATTGATATAGAATGGGACAAAAAAAATAAGGATTTGTTCATGTTAGATAAAACATTTATTTTAAAAAATTGTACATCACAGGCAGGCTTAAAGACTAAAATTTAAAGTTATCAGGTTGAATATAATCAATAGGATTAAAAACTAGAGAAACAAAATTTCCTTAAACATTATCTTTAAGTTTTAACTTATGGCAAAGGGCACGAAGTCCATACAAGGGATCTTGAAAGGCAAATGGGCGAGTCTCTTTCCTAATGCAACCCCAATTAGGAGTAACTGAGGGTAGAACACCTTGTAGGGCAGGACTTTTACTCTTCCTGTTTTTGTACTTGGTTAAAAAGAATACAATAGTGCTCTTCAGTTTTCCATCAGCCAGAATAACCTAGAACAAAAAAAAAAAAAATTAAAAAAAAAAAAAATACAAATGAATATTTAAGGAGAGGAATGGCTAATCAAAATATTAACTGTATGCTGTTATTATGAAAGCTTACTTCGGCCTTCACTGGAAATTGACTGAAGTGCCATAACATTGTTATAAAATGTAGAAGAATTTTATCATCTACACTGATCCATTTCTTCATTAGATGTGGAAAAACATTCAGATAGCTTCCATCCTAAATAAAGCAAAATAAAAGAGAGAAATAAGATTTAAAAAAAGAAAAGAAAATATATTAAAACATGAATGACAATAACTGATTGAGCAATTTGGTATGGAAAGTCAGTTCAGTTACTGAAAATTGGGCAAATCACTAATTAATTACCTGCCACACTGCCTCATGTGTTTTTTCATATTTGCACAACTGAACTAAAATTTTAGAAGTCAAAAGAGCAACTTCTGAATCTGCTACCCCTCTATTTATGCTGCAGAGGAGATTGAATAACTTAGAAACAACGTCATTGTAAACCATCTCTTCACATAAAACAGGTGATATCATACAAATAGTGTCTGAAAAGGAAAGGGGAAAAATTAGTACCATCCAAAACACAGCAATATTAAATTATGATAAGCAGATGAGTCAAGATAGCAATTTTTAAGAACTCACATAAAGCATTTAATGTGCACAAAACAGTTCCAACAGTATCAGCATCAAGTTCAACACAGAGAAGGCAAATACGTTCTTTCATATTGATAGACTGAGTTTCAGCAGCATTGTTTTGCTCCCTTAGCTCCTTCAGCCTAGTGGTTTCTTCTTTAAATTCTTTACGAGACTGATGACCACGCCAGCAGGCCTGAAACAATAATACATGAGTTGTTGCGTTCAAAATGGGAACTGTCTTCCAATGTCACACAACCACAGTACCTGAATTTTGATAGCGGCAGCAGCCCTTTCCTTATGATCTTGTTGAGTTTTATGCCACTTTCTCCAAGTCCTTTGAATGACTCTGGCAGAGGATTCATAGAGTTCATTGGAGCGTAATTGCTGCTCTCTTAAAATTCTAAATCTTTTACGAGCCAAAATTCCTCTGATATATTTCTGTAGAAAAAATGGTTTTTGGAATTGGAAAATTCAAAGGAACCTCACATCTACATAATGTCATAAATTTAATTGCAGTCACTTAAAAATATACTCTACCTGAAGAGTAACTGTTGCACATTTCAGAGCTTTGTACTGTGCTTTCTGGTGCAATAATAATTGTCTTCTTCTCCATGTACTTTGAATGAGCCTTGCAGAAGCAAGTATTACTTGGTACCTTTGATGTTCAGCTCTTCCTTGAAGAATAGCACGCCACTTCCTTTGAATAGTAAGAGCAGCTGATCGAATCTTAAGATACTTGCAGGAAAGCTGTCTAGTAAGCTGATTGGACCTCCAGCGCCTCTGAATTAAAATCACAGTTCTGCGAAGCTCTTCATATCTCTTCTGCTGAAGCACCATGGACCGTTGGGCCCTCCATCTATTCTGAATAAAGATTGTGGCATCCTGCAGCTGACAATATCTACAAGAAAAGATTAAAGACTTAATGTTGTTCTAATTTTAATTATATAGCTGTCACCACTTACAGGATATATCATCATACCGTGCTCTCTCCTCACACATGAGCCGGTTAGCACGAAACCGTCTCTGAATTATCACAGCAGCTGAGCGAAGTTGTTGGTAGTTACTTCGCTCATGTTTCATAGATCTATAGGCCTTATATCTTGTTTGGATTGTGTAGGCAGCATGATACAAAGCAGTAAATTCATCACGGCAAATTTTCATGGCACATTTTGCGCGCCAACGCTGCTGAATTGTAATAACTGCCTTTCTGAGACTGACATACCTGGAGGAATAAAAATGAGGATATATGAAGGTGACCATTTGTAAGATAGCAAAACTCTGTAACAAAATTACTGTACCGATCACGTTCGCGATGCATCATCATCACAGCTCTGAAGTGCTTTTGAATAAGTATAGAAGCAGATTGCATTTGAAGGTACAGCTGGCGCTCCTTCTTCATGGCTAATTGGGCCCTAAACCTGCACTGGATAACAATAGCAGCATTGCGCAGGGCCAGAAATTCAGAGCGCTGAGTCTTCATGGCCACCCTGGCCCGCCACTGACGCTGGATAGACAGTGCCGATCTCTGCATAGACAGGTACCTGAAAAATAGTTTGTGATACAAATTCAATCAGAGTGGGACAGTGAGCGCACGGGAATAGTGTAGGCAGCATGATACAAAGCAGTAAATTCATCAGGGCGAATTTTCATGGCACATTTTGCACGCCAACGCTCCTGAATTGTAATAACTGCCTTCCTGAGACTGACATACCTGGAGGAATGAAAATGAGGATATAAGAAGGTGACCATTTGTAAGATAGCAAAACTCTGTAACAAAATTACTGTACCGATCACGTTCGCGATGCATCATCATCACAGCTCTGAAGTGCTTTTGAATAAGTATAGAAGCAGATTGCATTTGAAGGTACAGCTGGCGCTCCTTCTTCATGGCTAATTGGGCCCTAAACCTGCACTGGATAACAATAGCAGCATTGCGCAGGGCCAGAAATTCAGAGCGCTGAGTCTTCACGGCCACCCTTGCACGCCACTGACGCTGGATAGTCAGCGCTGATCTCTTCACAGATAGGTACCTGAAAAATAGTTTGTGATACAAATTCAATCAGATTGGGACAGTGAGCGCACGGGAATACCCCGGGGAGAACAACTCTACGATTTTTGTACACCTTGTTATTCAATGAAATTCTGAAAATTTTATAAAAATTCAGAAAAAATTCAAAAGTATTAACAATTGAAATTCAAAAAAGAATTATAAAAACAAGAGAATTTCACAAAAGCCAACTAAAAATAAAAAATACAGCAAAAATTCAGAAGAAAAAAAGAAAGAAAAAAAAACCAATTGCACACCAAAAATTCAGAGTTGTCTCCCAGTTCAACTGTTCTGAACGGCCCCTACCTCGCGCGGTCTTGCCGCATGGCTCTGTTGGCGCGGAAGCGGCGCTGCACGAGGACGGTGGCGCGGCCCAGGCGAACGAAGCGCTCGCGCTCTATCCACATGCTCCAGACGGCGCGGAAGCGCTGCTGCAACACGCGGGTGCTCCCGCGCAAGGTCAAGAACTCCTGGCGGGCGACCCGGGCGGCCCTGCGCGCGCGCCAGCGGCGCTGCACGCTCACGACGGCCTTCTCCAGCCGCTCGCGGCGCAGCCGGCGGAGCGCGGCGCGGCAGCGGAACCGGCGCTGGACGGCCAGGGCGGCGGCGCGCAGCTGCAGGAAGCGCGCGCGGTCCCTCCGGCCGGCGGCCCAGGCGCGGACGGCGCGCTGCAGCTTGACCACGGCGATCCGCGTCATGAGGAAGTCGACGCGGAGGATCCTGGCCTGCCAGCGAGCGCGCACGCGCTGCTGCACGAGGCGCGCGGCGGCGCGCAGGCGGAGGAAGTACCGGCGCTGGAGGCGCGCCCGCACCCACCCCTGCAGCGTGACGGCGGCGGCGCGCCGCGACAGGTAGGCCGCCCGCTGCACTCGCATGGCGCGCCGCGCCCGCCAGCGGTTCTGCACCCGCAGCACCGCGCCGCGGAGGGTCTCGAAGCGGCCGCGCTCCTCGTGCATGGCCAGCTGCGCCCGCCAGCGCCGCTGCACCACCAGGACGGCGGCGCGCACGGCCTGGAAGCGGCTCCGGGCGCGGCGCATGGCCAGCCAGGCCCGCACGCGCACCTGCAGCACACGGCACGCGGCGTCCTGACGGCGGCGCTCCTCCCGCCAGCCGCGCGCCAGGGCGGCGGCCAGCTCCAGCAGGCGGGCGGTGCGCCGGCGGCGGAACCAGGTCTGCAGTCGCAGGGCAGCGGCCATCAGGCGCAGGTCCGCGAAGCGACGGCGCGTCAGCATGCCGCGGCAGTGCGCCTAGGGACCACACGGCAAGGAGTCAGTACCGAGGGGAAACAGCTCAAAAAATTTGTGAACACCAGGTAATTCAGGAAAATTAAGGAATATTGAATATTCAGAGAAATTCACAAAAAAAAAATCACGAACATATTGGTAAAATTCAAGCAAAAATTTACAAAAATTCCAGAAAATTCACAAATTTCGTAAACCAAAATTCCGAGTTGTTTACCTCTCGGTCAGTACACATGGCATTTTAAAAATCAAAAGGATTCTGAAAACTTAAAGGAAAAATTAAGGGGATATTTTTTAAAAAGACACTTTTCAGTTTACAATAATATTACACACTAAAATTCTCCCTGGGGACGACCAAGAACGCTTGGGTGACGTGGGTGCCGGAGGGAAGCCCAAGGGAAAAAAAAGAATATCTGAAATTTTTATAACCCTCATTATCTAGAAAAATTCTGAGAAATTCAGAAAAAAATTGGGTAAAATTCAGGAAAATTCACAAAAAAAATTAGGAAACATTCATGCAAACGTTGCAAAGAATTCAACAAAACATCAGGAAAATTCACAATATCTGTACACTAAAATTCAGAATCGCTCCCTCCTCGGGGAAGCCCAGCCCCTACCTGGATCTTGACGGCGGCGGCGCGCCGGTGTAGGAAGTCCTGGCGCAGGCGGCGGGTCTCGACGGCGCCGCGGTACCAGCGGGCGATGCGGGTGGCCGCCCGGCGCGCGCGGCGCAGCTCCTCCTCGGCGGCGCGGCGGCGCCAGTGCTTCTGCAGGACGATGGCGGCCCCGCGGCGGGCCTCCTGGAGGCGGGCGTGCTCCTCGCGGGCGGCGGCCGCGCGACGCCGGCCCAGGACGCCGCGCCACGCGGCCTGCAGGGTGACGGTCGCGGCCTCGCGGCGCGCGCGCTTGCGGGCGCGGATGCGCCGCTCGATCTCCCGGGGCAGAGAGGTGAGCCGCCACCAGCGCTGGAGAGTCTGCGCGGCGGCCGCGAAGCGAGGGCCCTGGAACTTGTAGATGATCTGCCACAGCAGGGAGAGGGTCTTCTCGCGGTGGCCGTCGACGATGTCCTTCGAGGTGATGCCGCCGCTCAGCTCGTAGCCGGCCGCCGTAAGGGCGCCGAGTGCCAGGTCCACGTTGTGGACCTTCTGCAGGCGGGAGATTGGTGGGACGCGCAGCCGATGGTGGAGGCTGTGGTCGCTCAGGATGAGCTCCATGACCCGCACGAGTCTGATGCCGTCTCGCAGGTCCAGCAGGCTCTTGACCGCGTACTCGAACTCGTCCAGGTAAGTCTGCTTGACGGTGAGCTTGCAGCCGAGCGAGGACAGGTAGCGGTTCACGTCGCCGATGCCCGCCAGCAGGTCACTGGCGAACGACGCCACCAGCTCGCGGCTGTCCTTGACTTTGGCTGAGCGGATGAACAGGCAAGGGTCGTGACCAATCAGCTTGCCCTCCTTTGCTCGATCCAAGAAGAACACAATGAATAGGAACTTTTTGAGGATGAACTTCTTCATTTCCTGCTGGAAGCCGGGGAGCTTAAGATATGGCACAGTGGGGTGTGAGTACGTGTTCACAATGTGGTCATCTGAGAGCAAGTTGTGAACAAGAAAGGCAGTCAGTCCTATATAATCACTGTTGGACTTGAGGGGCACAGTACGACCGTACACCGCCTCAAGTCCGATACGAAGCCAGAGTGGGTTGTAGGCAAGGAGCAATTCTAAGACCTGGTGCTGCAGCCCCACATCCAGGTGCAAATCGCGGTCGTCCCTTATAGACAGGACCTTCTGGTCAACACGTACTGATATTTTTTGCAGGACACTTGCAATGTCTCTTGAGCGGATAAGAGTGAGCGCACTTTTCCTCAATGTCTTCAGACGATCATTTTGGTCATAAAGGTCTGAAGAAACTTCATCACGAGATGGGGCCAAGCTGACATCCTTGACTCGGCAAGTCTTTTGCCACAGGTCTCCTATGTCAATCACTTGATCAGAATTAGTTTCCAGTTCTGCAGGTGGAGTCAGCATGGCATTAAGCCATTTAATCATGTCGGTTTCCTGACGGGCAATCCACGAGCTGTCATTGTAAATAGCTTGGTTTAAGAAAGGATCTGATGATGTGGAAGCAGCAAAGGGGTCGACATTTGTGACTTCAGCTAAAATATCGTCCAGATTGTGCAAAACTTCTGACTTGGCAGCCTGCATCTGAGCGATTCTTTTAGACCCACGAGGAATTTTAAATACAGGTGGCTCGTTCTTTGAAAGAGAAAGTTTTGACTCAGGCAGTCTGGAAGACAATGCCGGCTTAGAACCAATGGAAGAAACGCTTAGTCTTCTATAATTTTTCTCTGTGGGTTTTGAAATACCTCCAATGGACTGTCTTCTTAAAGCCAAACCACCTGGCTTGACTTGAACAGATTTAGGTTTCACTTGAGATTTGGGAGGAGTTATTGGTTTCTTCAATGAAGGAGCAACTTTGATAACTCTGCGATTACGAGGGGACCTCTTTGACAAGGGAGATTTTGGTCCAGTGAATTTTGCCTGCATTTTTTCTCCCAAATCCTTACTTTCAGGGTTATCCAAAAGAGGCACGGTGAATGCAGTACTCTTAATGTAAGAATGGCAGGGAACTTCACTATCAATAGCACCGCCACCAACATCCTCTTCCTCAATTGACACTAGGAGCGGCCTAGGTGATTTTAAATGAAGAAGATGATCATCTTTCTTGGGTGACTTGCCAAAGCTTTGATGGTCTTCACTTCTTGGAGAAAATACCATTCCCATACTTTCATGACCAGGTTTAGCTGCCTCATCACATGAATCTTCATTTAAGCTACATGAACCTCTGGAGTGGTGCTCTTTTGTGTATGTCTCTGAACTCAGCCTATCCTTAATGTAAGTGCCAGTACTGAGACGATCCTTGATGTAAGTGCTGGTACTCAGACGATCATTGGAGCACGCATTTGTACACTCTGGTAGCTCACCATGAATTCCATCAGCTGATTGAGATACATCAAGATCAACTGCAAACAGTTCATCAATTTGTTTCTGCTGAGGTGAACCAGACATGAATTGAAACAAATCTTTGCGAGCTGTGAAAGATTCTGTTCCTTCACAGTCATGAGTGGGAAAAACCTTTACACCAGTTGAACAACGCCGAGGATCCTCAGAGGGCAAAGGGAGATCAAACTTGATAGTTGAATTCATAAAAGAATCATAGACTTCAGGACATGCCACTTTCTTGTAATCCTGCTCCCCATTCATTTTGATGCTATAGCCAGAATTACAAGGAGAAACTTTATTCTGAATACAATTGGTTGGGCTATCATGGCCTTCATCCAAACTGTCATAAAATTCATCTCTGGAATTTCCAATGGCTTCTAAATGAATTTCTGGAATGTCAACTGATACATTTTTAGTTACTTGAAGTGGGCGGGCCCCAATATCAAAAGTGGCTCTTCTTAGATCAGTTTGAGACAGGTTCCCCTCTTCTTCAAATGTGGGTACAATACCTTTAGGATTAGCACTTGCATCACCATCAACAAAATCAACACTTGGCTTTGCAAGCACAACTGGAGACATAATTAAGTCGTCAATAGCAGTGTTTCTGACATGCAAGACATTGAAGTTTGTATTCACAGGTGACATCACAAAATCTTCAAATCTCCGAGAAATGTCGGGCTCGAATTTCTTAACTTTTTCAGTTGGCAAGGACACTGATGGTATATTTTCCTTGTTCTCAGGATTAACAAGGAAAGTTTGCCGGCGACATGGAGAAATTGCAGTCCTTGGGAGAGATTTTGCAATATGCACATGCTGCTGAACAACGCTCCTTCCAGTAGCAGCTTTTGAAGAAGAGGGTTTTGATAAGACAAGTTTCTTAGCCAGCACCGTGGGTTTGGCTGTGGATTTTGATGTGACTGGCTTCCGAACATTCTAGGAAAGAGATATGGAAAAGTTGAAAAAGAAAAAAAAAGGACTTTGAAGGTTAAAAGCTAATCTCATACACTAAGAGGAACATACCTTTGTAGCTTGTGAATTAATACTGCTGCTTACGATAATAATATCAGACTTGAACTTTGATGTAGTTCGGACGGGAATGGTATCTCTCCAGCTACCAGCTTCAGTAGGAACCCAGGTTATCTCAAGACAAGCCTCTTCAGCACCAGCCAAATCAAAAGACGTGAAACTAAATTCAAATCCACGGTCTACAGCAGGTAGATTTAAAAGCTCTCCCTGAAAGAAAAAGGGAAGGAGGAGTTAATGCAGTTCTATATAAACACGACCCACCGGGTTTCAATTCCAGGCAACAGTGCAAAACAAGCAGTAACTGAACAGGGATATGGAAAGAAAGAAACTGGTACCACACAACTTACAGACAACTTGTTGGTTGAAGGATTTCGTATGATTAACAACCTTTTTGCCTTCGAGTTTACTTTCACATTGTCGAAGATAATTTTCGGTAGTGGTTTAAAAGGAGCAAGGTACAAAACTTCACACCCAGGCTCCTCATTAGCACTGACACTTTTCGTGGGGCGTTTGGGCGGGCTGATCTATATGAACGGTTCAAACGTAAGTTTACAACAACAACATTAGGTCTCTCTATCAAAAAGGTAAGGAATTTTCCAAATTTTTACCTCAAACACGTGAGCCATTATTTCGCACTGGAGACTCGAAGTATAGCCAAGAACATGTTAAAATCCGAGCCAACAGTTTGCACTGCACTGCACCATTCGACCATTTGCACCACTTTGAGTGAGACGCAACGGTTACACTTTGAGGCAATTTAAACGAGCTGCAGGGAAGCCAACCTGCGGCTCAAAAATATTGCTCTGGCTGCCGTAGTGTAAGGCTGGCAACCATCGGCACAGCAAAATTTCGAGTATTTCAAGTTAAATTGTCAATTTTCGCGACATAAAGAAGTTGATTTCTTGATGAGGACCTTGGATAGGGATTCACTTCCTTGGCTGCATTGTTTCTTGCTGTAGTAGTGAGCAGACTGAGTAAATATGAAAACAGGTGAAGGGGCAGATTTAGCGCCAGTATTCAAAAAAGAGTATCGACCATCGTCACATTTGTTTCAAAGAATTCAACAAGTGAGAAAAAATTAAGGGCAAGAAAGAAGAAAATTTATCTCTTAATATATTTTAGTTCATCTACAAAGGTGGGGCAGTACATCACCACATTTAGCACTGATCTTAATCAAAGCATGTTTGTCACCTCGAGTCTCTCCAATGTTCACTATAGCAATTGGCTTGTGAAGCTCAGACGCTTGAAGAATAATTCTATAGGCTGAGAAAACTGTCAAAGAACTGCCAAGAACTAGTAGGGTATCACAAAGTTGGACTTCATTGCGGACTTGTTCAACTCTGTTTTTGGGTACATTATCTCCAAAAAAAACTATGTCTGGTTTCAAGAGACCTGCACATGATGGGCATGATGGAATGTTGAAGCCTTCTACTTGGTCCTGCCAAAAAGAAAAAAAAAAAGTTTAGATCAAAATTTCTAATTGAAGATCTTGGAAACTCATTTAAAATCATTGAAGTTACTTGATTCATCTCCACGTCTCCATCAGGGCGAATCATTTGATCTATTATTTGCATATCAGGATTCAAGTTTGCTAACAGATCTTGGAAAGCATGTCTTTCTATTTTGAAATCACAGTTAATACAAACAACTCTGTAAGCCGAACCATGTAATTCAATTACATTCCTTGTTTTTGCTTTCGTGTGTAAACTGTCGACGTTTTGGGTAACAACACACCGAGCAATTCCAATGTCATTGACAAGCTTGCGTACACTTAAATGTGTTTCATTCGGACTGAAGGATGAAAATCTAGGCCAGCCAACATAATTTCTGGCCCAATACCTCCTACGTACAGCTTCTGATTTCAGAAAATCTCTGTACTGAACAGGCCTGTTGGTACTTCTAGCATACAGACCAACTCCCTCAGAACGGTAATCGGGTATGCCACTCTCGGTGGAAATGCCAGCTCCGGTCAATATTAAAATATTTCTAGAAACTGATATTAATCGGTCGAGTTTATCAATGTCTTCTTCCCTCACAGGCAAATGTTTAGGCACAAATGATGTACTGCTATGCCTCCTAATAAATTTTTCTGTGATAAAATCAAAACAACGAGGTGTCACGAAACATGTCGCAGAATCCCTTTTCAACGAACGCACAAACATTTTGTTTGTTCGAAAATTGAAGTCAAGTAAAGTAAAACTATACGACAAATATCAGATAAATCTTTCTCACATTCACTGTCATCATTACATAACCTAACAGTAGGTGCAGACGACACTTCAGGAAGCTGTACCAACATTACCCATCAACAACACATAATCCAAATATGATAAATAGGACTTTACAGGGAGCTAAGGTGGATAAAAAAGGCTAGCAGGTAATAATATAAAAATATTCTCCATTCGGTCCTTTAAAGCTAGGATTGAAGCCTTGATTTACGTCAGACACTATACAATATTTTATTTACCTACTTCTGTTTGTCAGACTGATTTGTTTTCCTGTCAGTAGTCCGTGTCTAGATTTAAGGTTATGGGGTATTATGGGGTGCGATAGCTCTCTGAAAGTAGTGACTAAATGTTAGGAATTCCATGATAGTTATTAGTGTAAATATAAACTAGAAATATTTTTTACTAGTATTGTATCTTCTCAGCCTTGCTATGATATCGAGCAGAGTGTAGGGGTTTCTAAATAATACATTCACTACAAAAGGGAGGTAAGTAAACTTCTTAGCAGACAGAATGACAACAGGTTCCTAAATTATGTTGTGTTTCTTGGTCTAATATCAAGTTATCAGTTCATTTCATGTGAAATCGAAGATTACACGGATTTCTTGTATAGTTCCCAGTTCCCCACTACAGTATGTGTGAGAATATCAGAAGAAAATGTAAAAATCAATAGAGAGGAACACAGTTTAACCTTTATCTTCTTAGACATTTTTGACATTCTACCCATTTGAACCAATAAATCACACAATTCGTCTTTGTTTCAGAGTGATTTGCCCTGACATTAACTGTCGATCATCATGGCGGCTTGGAATGATGGCTTTGACTTCCCAGCCGAACTTTGCACGAAACCTCAAGCATTAATTGGTATATCAGGCATGGATATCGCTAAAAACATCTCTGACCGTGAGGTATGGGAAGCGCTGAGCAATAATAGAGCTACGAACAGAGCACTCATTAACTTTAAGCTCTTAGGACCACAACATGGATTTCCACCAATGAAACCTAAAGTATGTACCTTATTCTTGATCATCATTGAGCTTCAAATCACCAAATAATTTTTATTCCATTCAAACCTTTGATTCTGTTGTAGAGAAATACATATGACTGGTACATTCCTAAAGGGATCTTGAAGCGCAACTGGATCATAAAGCATCTTCAAGAGTTGCCCGCTGTCAATGTTTTATTTTTTCATCTGGATTGGGATGATCCAAATTTTGCAGCTAAGAAACTTGACTGTGCTAATAGGCTTCAGAGTATACGGTAATACTAACATTCAAGAATCCTTACCATGTATTTAACGTAATTGTTTACCAATTCTGTCCTTTTTGTAATGCATGTTTGCTATACTACATTTCAGAGGAGCACTGAAAGGCAGGCTTACAAGGCTAGCTGTTGTCCTTATCCAGAGGACTGCTCCTGTGGCTGGAGAGGATCCCTCTGCAGCAGATAAAGCAAATGCCCTATGCACAGCTTGTGAACTAAACCCCAAGTGCTTATTTGTCCTTCCATTGGGAGACCATCTTCAGGGGTACATATTGAGGTAAAATGATAAGAGTTATGGTGGCCTCAGACTTACTGTTTCAGACCTGAATTGACTTTCTATCGTTTTTCAGGCTGGAAAAGGCTTTTATGGAACTTGCCCAAGGCTATTATCATCAAGCAATACGAGCTGTGAAGTCGCACAGAGATCAACTCAATAAAACCACTCAGCAGTACCTCATGGTGCGCCACCTGTTTAAAATTGGATTCCTTTCAGAGCTAAAACAGGATTCTCACAATGCTCATAAGTAAGTCTAATGCAGAAATTATAAAGCAGTTAACAGTTTAGTTTTCAAATATGTACTAGAAATACTCACAAATGAATTCTACCTCTTAGGAGCTATGCTCAAGCTTATAGCCAGCTGCTGGATTTACGAGTTGCGGATACAAATGCCATGGAAGTGAAGACAGTAGCAGGGCTCATCAACTATAAAATATGTCGAATTTTGTTCTTTCAAAGCATGCCTAGAGATGCTATTGCCCAATTCAGAGCCCACTCTGAAGCATTTAAAAACCGTGAAGGTCACAAAGATCTTGTGTTTGAGCATTTTGGCTGGTTAGCTAAACAATATTGGGTGTTTGGAGATTTATTTGATGAAGCTATAAAGCAGGGTGTCCAAGCTGTGCAGACACAGCATCCAGGATTCTACTACCAACAGGCAGCACAGTTTGCAATTCAGAGGAAGCAGTCATGTGAACAACTATGTCAGAATGTTACAACCTATCCTGAACCAGATCCGCTTACTGGTATGGATACATTAGAGTTTTTTGGACAGAGACCTTGGAGACCTGGAAGTTTAAGTGTTGAACCAATTGATCCTAACCGAGAAAGAGATGGCATCCTGGCCTTGCAGTTCCGAGAAAAAAATGGTGTGAACCACTCAAGCCTAATTATTACTTTGTTCGGCATTGCGATTTCACAGTTCAAAGCTTTTCGCTGTCCGCGAATGAGAAGACAGCTTTTAGTGTTGATGGCTGAAGAATATTTTAGTGCTAAAGACTATGGGAAGGCTCTCACTGTCTTAACACACATGCTCTGGGATTATAGGTCGGAGAAATGGTGGAGGCTCTTGTCTGCTATTCTCCTTCGAGCATTAGGCTGTGCATATCTAACTGCAGGACTCCAGGATTATGTGACGCTTTCACTTGAGGCCCTAGGAAATGCTGCTCAACTCACCCCTCAAGACAAAACAAGAATTTTTCAAAATCTCAACAAAATTTTGAAGAGGCAACTTCCTGACCCAGAACCAGGATTATCACCTATCGATCTGCCGCATGCCAAAGACTTGTGGACTGCAAGTTGTGCATCAGCAGATCCTCCCTTTGTTACTGTGGACATGAGTAACGTTGCCTCCTGTGTTGAGAGCAAGGCTCGTTTCACAAGTCCACAATCGCATGTTGACAAACCTGTGTTGATTGAAGTGTTTGTAAAAAGTGGATGCCCACACTCAATCCAGTTTTCAAAGCTACTGGTTACTGTAACAACTCCAAGCATGAGCACAGAACTACCAGCCACTATTATTGGAGCAACAGAAGATCATCCCCTATTATTTGAAACTAATACTGTTAAGGTATTTGTTTGTCAGTTCATTCCAGATCATCGGGATGTAGGGAATGAAATTCAAATTACCTCTATTCTATTACATATGGGCTCAGAAGGAGACCGTAATATTATCTTGAGATACTCTTGTGTGAGCAATGAATCTGTTGGGGCAGATGATATCTGTCCTGAGCTGCAGCACTTTAGACCAACTCCAATCAAATCAATCAATTTTGATAGCATTCGTGTTCAGTCAACTACACATCTGATACCACGGACTTCCTTACTTGATGTGTCTATTAAGCATGACTCTCCAGCCCTTCTTGGTGAATGGTATAGAGTACAAATTGAGATGCAAAACAAGGAGCAGCACAGCATATCTTCACTGAATCTTGATGTTTCCCTCATTCCAAGTATGGATGACCCACATCAGGAACTGACCACTCAACTGTGCAAGGATGTGTCAGGGGAGCTAGTCTCTCTTCCAATGCAGCTGTCAGTTGGCAACATGGATGTTGGTGCAACGAAAGAAGTTTGTTTTTATGTCAGAGCTTTGAGGTTGAACACACGTAATCTTCTTGTTAAGGTACAGTTACATAATTATTACATAATAATACATTATTACATAATTATGTTGTTTATTTCGGATTTTTTAATTAGATTTCTTTTGTATATTTTGCATGGCACAGGCAAAATACTTGATGATTGATGCTGCATTAGGTAACAAATCAGAATCTTGGAATGCTTGTGAAAAAGTTGTTACTATATCAGTTGTCAAACCATTTGATGTTTTGACTAAATTTGTGTCTTTACAACTTGATCCTTTAACCAAAGGGGTTGCTCTTGAGCCCTTGATTGCCATGCCTCACACAGAGTGTCTATCGCCTTGGCCTATAGTTATCCACAACTCATCCTTTGAACTTGTAAGATAATAAGCAATTAGTGTTGACTTAATTTTCAATAACATGCTTTTGTTGATGACACACTTTTATGCTCCTCTGCAGGCACCACATGTCAGTTTGGTTGATGAGACATTTATTTCTCAACTGAAAGGTTTGGAGTTGCAAAAGGGAGAAATGGCTGCAGAGGCTAGTGTTCTCACAGTAAGTCAGCCAAGTGATCAGCCTGTTCATGTGGGGACATATCAGTTGCAATGGAGCAGGTGAACACTATATCTAGCAGTTTCTATCTTAAAAAATTATTTTTAATGAAAACTTTGATTTTTAAAATCATCTTTTATAACTTTTAGAAAGGGCCAAGAGCACATGATCACCAGTAGCACTGTAACGTTACCTACTTTGAGAGTAGAAAATGCTCCTATATATGTTGAAATGGTTCTTCCTGCTCATGGGTGGGTGAGAACACCCATGGCAGTGTCATATCGCATTCATAATCATACATCTAGATTGATTGATGTTGATTTAAGTATGGAAGCAAGCGATGCCTTCATGTTTGCTGGTCATAAACAGGTAAAGTCTATTCAAAGAGAAGTTTTTATAATATATGAAATATCTGCCAACCATTAAAAGCAATCTGATTTATATTTCAGCTTCAACTGTGTCTATTACCAGAATCAGTTCGTACACTTGACTATAATTTGTATCCCCTTTTATCTGGACTAGTAGCTTTGCCTCGACTTTGTCTCTCCCTAGTCAAAGAAGGGCAGTTGGAACTTCAACCTTCTGCTCTGGCAGAACTTCTACAACGCTGCTTACCAACTCACGTCTATGTCATGGTACCAATGACAAAATATATTCTCTCCTCTTTGAAGCTTTTCTCTAAACTGAATTTTTACTTAAACAATTCTTTTTCTACTGTTACAGCCTCAAGCAAAGGGAAAGACTTCAAATTCTCAAATACCTGTGCCCTCATGAGGATATTATCTAACTATTGACCAATAGTAAACAATGAAATATGAATGTTTAAAGAAAGGAATATTTTATCTATATTTCCTAGTGATGACAATGATAAACTCATCACTTCAGTTACTTCTAAAAAATCTGAATTATATCATTTTGTTACTAGCTGTGTAGTGCTTTTGTTTTTAAAGAGTTTTCATATCCTTTCTTGTAAAACTAGGAAATATAAAATTTGAAAAAGACATGGGTTCACAAGGGAAACAGGAAGTGAAGTTTTCAAACTAATGTCTGAATAGAAAAGTTATTTTCATAGATTTTCTTAAGAACAGTCACTGACTCTGAATAACAGAAGCATGGAGTAAAATACACTCCTTATGACCAAGAAACATTAAATTACAGGTCAAATAAATACTAATTGTAGCACAATAAGTCAAATAAGACAAATTAGGAAAGTCCAATAAAGAAAAAAAAAGGGGAACGCACTCACAAAATGGTACCAATTGAGCAGCTATCAGTCCCCAAGCATATCCACACTTAAGCAGTCCTCACCCATGTTACTTGGTGATGTCTCTAAATCTCCTTGATCATTAGATTCACTAAGGAAAGAAAAGAAAAGTTTATAAGAAGACAGAAACATCGGCAAGAATGAGCAAAGAGGTGAAATGATTGCATAATTACCTGTCCAAGGAAGGTTCATTACTGAACATTTCAGTTGGTACTGTTGGTGGTGCTTTTTCTGGGAGCAAA
The DNA here is from genome assembly GCA_029379305.1 of Frankliniella fusca. Classification (NCBI taxonomy): domain Eukaryota; kingdom Metazoa; phylum Arthropoda; class Insecta; order Thysanoptera; family Thripidae; genus Frankliniella; species Frankliniella fusca. Next base: position 1,278,425 of record JAHWGI010000083.1, on the reverse strand, counting down.
CCTATGAATGATTGCCCACGAGCAGACAGGTGTCGTTCAACTTCTTCAGGTGTCATGTGGCCATCAGGGGCCAAGGATGATGCAGCTGGTGAAATTGAAGGTATTGTGAGTGATCCATGGCTAGCCTAAAGTACAGAACAATTACTTAATTTTTACAAAATCAAACTATTAACAATATTTTAGGGACCACAGCCAAAAGAAGCTCACCGTAGATGAATTTTGTTTTGACACCCTTATGGTTGCTTTCTTTTTCTTAGAAGGTGCAGAGTTTTTTTGGGTTGCTGAAGTGCTGCCTGGGTGTATTTGTTGAGGTTGAGGATGAGAACTTGCCTCTACTTTTCTCCTGAAACATGAAATATTTGTAAATATTGTTCATAGGACCTCATACAAAGAACATTACGGTGAAACCCAGACATAACAAAGGGGCAAAAATTCATTTTACGCTGGAATCCGTTTTATCTGGAATTCATCAGAAGCAACGAAGGAAAAAAATTGCAGGAGGCATTTTTAGTGGGTTCATTAGATCCAGGTTTCTCAGTATTTGAAAGGTGAGCAAACCTTTTAGTAACATCTGGCCTAGGAAGCTCAACTTCACCGTCTGATGATTCTGTGTCTTCACCACTCTCACTAGATGACGAGATGTCAACCTTTTCATATTGGAGAAGTCTATCAAGAAGAAAACTTCTATCTCTAGCAATTTCAAGCAATTTTGCTCTAGAATTTCTTAGATTCTCTTGGTAGCATTCATTTTCCTACAAAACACCATTTGTAAAGAGTTGTTTAGAAAAAATATTTTTTAAAAAACTGATTGAGTGATCACAAAGCACTGCTTACATAGATTAAGTATTTAAGTTTCCGCTTGAGACGTTTGTACTGTTCTTTATAATCTACACTTTCATTTTGGCTAACAACCTCATCCTCTTCTTCGTCATCATCATCATCTTCGTCATCATCTTGGTTATCTCTTGCATGCTGTGCTATGGACTGTTGATACCACCCCTGCATCATCTGAGATCTTCCTTTACCACTCATCTGAAACAAGACAGAGTCCTAACCTCAATACCGATGTTTTCTCGATGGAATAAATGACAGACCTAATTTTGCAAAAAAATGAAATGAAGAATGATTTTAAATTGCAATAAATATAGAGTCAAAACAGTAAATAGGAAACTCCCCAAAGTCGAAAAATTTGATTGACGGACGCAACTTAAGTCCAGTTGAACATCTAGGTACCTTGGATACGAGAAGACTTCTGTGCAATGAATAACGGGAACAGTTCTCGTATTTCAACACTCTACATCAGGTTGAATGGCTAAGTTTCACACATCATAATCAGTGAAACATTCACAGAATAAATATCTTGTAGAAATTTGTTCTTCCATGAGCTTTGTTTACGTTTAGAGGGAGGGCATATTATGGACGAATTAGACTGAGTGAAGCTGAAGCGAAGGTGAAGGCGTGATCCCCCTTTTTGGGTCCGTTCCTAACCCGATGCAAGCGACACCGGTAGGGTTCGTTCTTGTCGAAGCGAGCAGAAGCCCGCGAACAGTACGAATCGCTGCGGAGGACACAAATATAGCTGCAGCAGTCACGGATTAATAATTATGTAATGATAAACGTCTAATATCATGAATATGCGAGAGAAAATTCCCGTTCTTCACAATTAGGCGCCACAAACATACGAAATTAGATATGCTCCGGAAATTATGTTATACAGCAAGTACCGACCTTGCTGACTTGTTTAAAATGCTAAATGGCAATTGAAACAAATTTCAACGGATAGGCCAAAGTTACCACCAACCGCTAAGATATGTTTAAAATGCTAGGTAGCATTTTAGACAAACTTTTCGGGGGTGGACAAAGTTACCCCGGTGGGCCAAAGTTACCCCAGTTTTCGGTACAAAATTGTCAAAAAATGCAAAACGGACACAGACGGACAGGACGAAAACGCTGAGTGTAAGGCCACCTTGAGGGGAGCGCCATTCCGCATTCAAAACGCTTAAAAGAGTACATTATTTTCGGAGCATTTATATTCATAATGCACATGGTTATTTTGTTACCATGTGAGCGCCAAGGTGAGCGCATTTCGATGCGCGTTACTAACTGGCCCAGGGCGACACGGGTCGAGCCCCCCAGTGGCGGTTTTAAGTCCGTCTGAAGACGGGGAAGCACTTCAGGTTGCCTACATACAGGAGTTTTGTCGTGCAATTTGCCTACTTTCCAGGCGGCTATCTAGGGCCGATTTGGGGTGGGGGGACATTACCCCCAGTCCCCCCCCCAAAAAAAAACAAAAAACCGCCACTTGAGCCCCCCCCCCATAAGGTCTTAACAAACCGCCTGATGGGTAGGCTACATGAGTTCCAATCCGCCTGAATGCAGGCAAAGAGCACGGCTTTGCCCCTCCGATTCAGTTGTTCTTCGCGGGGGGATGCCCGAGCACTCGTCGACCGGTGTCACCTCCGAGGGCACCATGGTGGTGCGGCGGCTGCGAGGTGGGCGGTCTTGTCTAGACGGACGCCGTCGAGAGCTACGATGAGGACGGAATAGACCGGAATAGGCACTTCAGGTGATCGGCGCGGCGCGGTGCGGTGCGGACCGGATGGATGGCGGGAATAGCAGCTCCATGAGGGCCGCCAGCACAGGAGGTGGTGTTGCGAATGCGGCGCGGGACGGAGGGGACGCTTCCCGACGCGCAGCGGCAGCACGTCCACGTCGTGGAGCACGCGGGGCCGCTCATCTCCATGGGGGCCGCTGCGGCGGCAGCACGAGTCGCAGCATGAGAGAAGGGCGCCCATCGCATGCAGCTGCAGCAGCAGGCGCAGCCACTGCAGCAACAGCAGGTGCAGCGCCCTCACTTCTGCAGCTGCAGCACCGGCCACAGCAGCAGGAGCAGCGTGCCCCACACCTGCAGCTGCAGCAGCGGCAACAGCAGCAGCAGCAGGAGTACGCGCCCCACACCTGCAGCTGCAGCAGCAGCCATAGCAAGTGCAGCGCCGCTCTGGCTGGCGGTGCCTCGGTCGGCCGGAGGGGTAGGGTGATCAGATTTTCCCACAATTTGATAGGGATGAAAATAAGCGCCAATTTTGTCAAATTTGACCCAAAATACACAAAATACAGGCAAATTTAAATTGGAACGGGAGTTGCGAAAGTGATGTGTGGCACATCGCCAGACTCGGTTTTCGACGTAGAACCCGTTTCTAAACTTATTTTGGACCTCCAAAATTTTTTCAAATGCCTAGGCCAAATTTTTGGTTTTCAACAGTTTGCCCCATAAGACACTAATGTTAAACTTGCAGCGCGTTGCGCCACCTTTATTTTTTGTCCGATTTCGCTCAAATTTTCACACGATTTTTTTTTGGACATTGGAACGGAATGACGAGTACTCCCATTCTCCAACTAAGTGGGAAAGGGCGTTTACAGTTAAGGGTCTGCGAGACGGCCGGGGTCGGCCGGGGTCGGTCGGGGTCGGAGCGGCGGCGGCCGCGGGCCGGAGAGCGGCGGCGGTGGCTCGCGTCGGCCGAGCGGCCAGGGATTTGCGTATTATAGCTGTATGTCAAAAGCAAAGTGGGTAGACCTTTATATTTTCGGAAAGGGGAAAGAACGAGGATCATTTTTCTGCGATAATAATGACACTAAAGCTGGATTTAGTCTCATGAAGCCAGTGAAGTTGAAGCCACTGCTTTCAATTGTTTTCTATTATGTGATTGGCTTCACGAGACTAAATCCAGCAAAAGAAGCAATTTACAGAGAGAGACTTTCTTGATTTTTGGCGGCAGAAACAGAAACAAGGGAAGAGCAGTAAAAACCTGCCTCCTAACTCCGCGCCTCGCCGCTAGGTGGCGGCAAGTTCGAATCCGATAAACATACGAACGACCGTGGAATAATTATTATCGCAGAAAAATGATCCTCGTTCTTTCCCCTTTCCGAAAATATAAAGGTCTACCCACTTTGCTTTTGACATACAGCTATAATACGCAAATCCCTGGCCGCTCGGCCGACGCGAGCCACCGCCGCCGCTCTCCGGCCCGCGGCCGCCGCCGCTCCGACCCCGACCGACCCCGGCCGACCCCGGCCGTCTCGCAGACCCTTAACTGTAAACGCCCAAAATCTGAGGCGTCCTTTCGTTAGCTACCGCTGTAGCGCAGCGGTAGCGCAGGGTAGCGTGATGTGACGTCACAAGCCGTAACTGCAAACGAAAATAATGCGGTGGTACAGCGAGCGCGGAAAGCGCGGGCATTGCGGGCATCCCTAACCTTCTTATATACTTACTTATCATATCATAGATGAGAAACGAATCGTCATCCACATTAATGATCGCCCCATTATCGTCCACGACCAGGCGATGCTGGTCTAAACTTAAGTTCACCGTAGACATATTTTTTCCTTCAAACAATTTCAGATAATGTAGTCGGCTCCCGCCAATGCCGCTCTACCCTACCTCGCAATCCACCTCCGGAGATGGGTTGAGCGGTAGCATGCTACCAGCCTCCCTGTGACGTCACAACCCCTCCTCTACTGGTAACGAAAACGGGCCTGGTAGCGTGCGGTAGCGAAACGAAAAGACGTCTCTGATCACCCTACCGGAGGGGGCGGGCAGTGGGGGGATCTCGCCAGCGCCGGCACTTGCTGAACTTGCGCTCTGCGCCGCTGCGCCGGCAGCGCTGCTTCACAACAAAGCAGAAGACGCGGCCCGTAACTGCGGTGGATCACGGCTTTTTTACCCAACGTTGAGTGCCAAACTAAAGGGATTATTTTTTTCCACCCTTCAATTATTTAATAACGCGATTCGCAGCCGTTACGGACCATTACGAGATACGGGACAGCTGTCTGCTTTGTTTTGAGACCGCGCTTATGCTACGCTATCCCTGTCCACCGTTCAGCAGCACATTCGCCATTCGCCTTCAGGCTTCGGGCGCTGGTCACATTTGACTTTTTAAATAATGAGTCGATCGTCGGGTTTCCTGATTGTTTTTCACATATTTTGTGAAATTCTATTTTTTTACAATTTGGTGCTTGTGTCTCTTGGTTATTTGCTCTGTTTTGATGGATTTCTTCACTTTTCTGGGCGTTTTCGACCGCGTCTTCGTGAACGGACCCACCTTCGCTTCACCTTCGCTTCAGCTTCACTCAGTCTAATTCCTCCATTATGCTCTACGTTACGTTATTCGCAGATACTGTTCAGCGCCCTCCACAAAACTTAAAGGAAAATATTGCCGCCCTTTAAATCAAAGTTTGTTGTGAGATCGCAGTTGGGTTATAGTCATGAACTCCGGATTTGTTTTGGTGCAAGTTTTCTGCTGACGTAAAAAGAAGTAGGCCCAAGTTTAATCCTCTGACTTACTTAATTTTTAAAATTACGATGCCAGAGATAGGAGAAAATGGGGAAGGCTGGTCAGTGGACGACTCATCAGATGAAGAAAACGGCTCCAGCAAGGTTAAAAAAAGAAATTTTTATGTTGCTGTTTTGCTTTTTAAAGAAAATGTTGATGAATAATCGTTTTATCAATTAACATTTCACAGTTTTTGTTCAAATTGTAAATTACATCCACTCATAATAATTATGTACTTGCAGATCGAACCCGTACCCCCTCCAAATGAAAGAATACGAATGTATGAAACTTTGGATAGCACCAGTGGACCACTGCCCATTCAGTGGAATTGGCCTCATGGAAGGCGAGCGCCAAAGGATTCTTCAGGTTTCATTGAGGAAGATGATGAAGAAGAGGAGTCAATAAAGTAAGTGAGATTCAATGGTGTAACTGAGAGTACTATTCTTATTCCTAATTCCGCAAATTAAATTATGTCAAACTTTTAAGGATTGAAGAAAAGTCTGATTTTGACTTTGATTTTGATGAGTCTGCAACTCCAATACTAAGGAAAGGTAAAGCATCGGGACCTAAAGGAAGTGCCAAGAAAAAAACATCAAGCTTTTCAGGAATTCTTTCAAATATGAGAAGACACAGACAGCAAGAGCAAATGGAGAAAGAGCAATCTACAACTGTGAGAACTAAACGCTAAATATATTCTGTTTCAGGATGAAACAAAATAATTTTAAAATTTTAAGCAAAGCTATGTGATAAATGTTACAATTTTAGAGAAGACTGAGATGCATTTTATTTAAGGACGATTTAAACTGAATCTATATTATTGTGTATTTTATAAATTAGAGTTTTCTGTTCACTTATCAATTGGTTTTGTTCTTAAGGAAAAATCTCTCGATTGACTTTTTTTTTTCCCCCATCTTGACACACCTCTCCATTTTACTTATTGATGGTCACTGTTTTACTATGCTCACCCTCAAAACCTCTTCCTTTTGTCAAGTGGCTTAGTGTATCCAAAACTTGAATTGCATGCAAAAAGACAGTTATAACAAAAGCTAAAGATTGGCAGCGCTCATTGCTCTTAGTTTGTGACGTATGTTTACCAAAAATAAAAATAGGTTTCCTTTTATTTCATTTTTCATTTTTCCCCGTAACATCTGTGTGCTGGACCTAGGGCCAGGACTCCCTCCACTTAGCTTTGGCTCATTGGCCTTGCCTCTCGTACACGCCGGGCCGGGCCGGGCCCTATCGACACAGCACATCAGAGAGTCTCTGAGCGCAGTCAGATTTTCTCTGTAATAACACTGGCGTGGCATGACCTGCAACAGGGAAGTATTTGGGGAGGGGGGGGGGGGGGCGGCGGGGAGATCTGATACGGCAGGGCGGCACGGCTATCACGCAGCAGGCATGACATGCACGGCGTCCCCGCGCCGCGTCCGAACCGCGCCCCTCAGGACTTCCCTTCTCTCTCGCCCAAGACCCCCGACACGCTCTCTCTCTCTCTCTCTCTCCCTCCACAAACACGGCCAGGACGGGCCCGGAGGCGACCGCCGCCGCCGCGCCACCCGGAACGATGGAGGGAGCGGAACACCACTCTGCCGCTAAAAGCCGGTCGAGTCGGCGAGGGCGAGGCCTTGCGGCGGCGACCCTGCGAGTCTGTCGCGGTCGCGGTCCTGTCCGACACAGTCCTCTCCGCTCCAGGCGCCTCAGCCAGACTGCTGTGTAGGGAGATCCCGTCGCTGTCCTCGTCGCTCTCATGGAGAACAGGACCTGAAGGAGCAAGAGAAGAGAGAGAGGACACTACTACACGCCGTCCTGCCCGCTGCCTCTCCACCACAGCGCGCCACCGCGCACCGCAGCGTCCTGCTGCTCGCCCAGCAACACGACGAACTCCTGCTGCGCGACGTGTCAGTGTCAACCCCCCGCGGATGTATCCGACTCCTCGCGCTCGGACTACATCGCGCACCGGTGGTGGAGTCCTTGTCGCGCATCGTGCGCGCCTCCCTGGAGAGCGTGCGCCAGCACCGAGTCCATAAAGCTGCCGAGGCCGCGGCCGTCCTCCTGTCCCATCCCGTGGAGGGGGAGGCCGTCCTTCATCTCCGCCGGCGCGACCTTCCTCTCGGCGCGCCCGGGCGGGGCGGGGCGGGGCGGGGCGGGGCCGGCGCCCACACAAACACACACACTCACTCACACCTGGACGCGGTTATCACACGCCACTGTTCCGCTGTCATCCGGGCGCCGCGCCCGCGCCGCTCAGGGGCAGCAGCAGCAGCGCCAGGCAGGCCGCGCCGCGCAGCGCCGGCCGCGCCAGGCAGTGACGGGTCCAGCCGGTCCAGCCCAGCAGCAAGACCACCCGCTCAGCATCAATGTCACGTTCGTATAAAGTCGGTGCGGGGATGCCGAGCCGAGGGGGAAACAACTCTGAAATTTTTGTACACTTCGTAATTCAATAAAATGCAGAAAAAACCAGAAACATTTAAAAAAAAAATAGAAAAATCCAGTAATGTTTAAATAAGTTTGCCTAAAATTCAAGTAAAAATTCGCAAAAGTTCTAAAAAAAAAATAAAAAAAAAATTACGCAAATTTACAAAATGAGTACAATAAAATTCAAGTTGGTTTCCCCTCAATCTGGAAATGCACTTTCCTCAAAACTCTCAACCCTAATCTTCATAACTCTGCTCTTATTTTTTTTCCCCAGAAGCAATAATCTAACTCCAGGATCTTGACAACTCTAAGAGGTTGAACGAACGCATGACATGAGACTGTTAGCAGGAGGGGATGCTTGGTAGCACATCCACCCCCTCCGCAACGCCAGGGAACGAGCGCGACCGCCTCAGGTCAGGGCCAGGTCCTCGCCCTCGCAGCTCGCAGCCAGGATGCGCACCAAGAAGGGCTTCTGCCTGGCGGGCACGGGGCTGGCCCTCGGGCTGGCCGCCCTGTTCGGAGCCTTCTACGGCGGACCGGCCGTGCTCAAGAAGCTGGTCGTAGAGGTAAGCAGGACAAGGGGTGTAGGATGGGGCGCGGGGTGAGGGAGAGAAGGGTGACTGGTGACAGTGGAGAAGAAAGCGGAGAGAGAGAGAGAGAGAGAGAGAGAGAGAGAGAGAGAGAGAGAGAGAGAGAGAGAGAGAGAGAGAGAGAGAGAGAGAGAGAGAGAGAAGAGAGGACATAGGAGAGCTCTCAGAGCAATAAGGCAAGGGTTGATAAACACTGACATTTTTAAAAGAAAAAAAAGGTCGAAAAGTATTCGAGATTTTTTTTTTAAATCTAGAAAATCGATCGGAAAAATCAAGAGATATTTGTAAAAATTGCCTCATTTGAACACTAAAATTGAGACGACTTGTTGAGGCAGACGCTCGCTCCGCTTCATCCCAGCTCGCGTGCCCGGCTGCGCGCAGCTGCGCACCTCCGTGTACTGTGTTGATTGACAATTGACATCCATTCGTCATGCTCGGTATCAAGTTTGATCTGATTGAGCGGCAGTTGCATTTACATTAAAGATCAAATAATTCTGGTTCATTTCGCTTGGCAGTTAATGGTTGTGACATCCAAAGTTCGGTGCGTACAACCATTATTAATACCGTTGTCCCTACTGTGATTTTATAATCGTCCCTGAGCTGTAACCAACCGTAGGATCGCTGCACAAACTTTTCATTTTCTTTTTCTGAGTACACTGGAAAAACAAAGGTAGGACTTAATGCCTTTCTAGGGGTGTTAAATTTTAATGCCTTTGCAAAGGCACGAAATTGTCCAAAGGCATTAAAATTTAGCACCTTTGGGCAGTTTTAATGCCTTTGCAGGGGTGCTAATTTTTAATGCCTTGGTAAAGGCATTAAAACCCTTTTCGTCCTACCTTTGTTTTTCCAGTGTATGATGAGCCGTACTGAATTATCACTGCGTCCGAAAACGTAAAAGCTGTTTCCCCCTGGCGATAGAATTTCCATGCACTGCATATCGCGCATCGCAAGCCGAGTATCGACACTGGACAAGCGCGCTAGAAAAAACAAAAGTGGGGCAAAAAAACCACTGTAGAAAATCAATAGCCAATATATTCAGCATGCTAGTCCACACTTTGGGGTGAGATTACCACCACAATTGTCACGGTGATGCTGAGATAAGTGCCATGCCGCGGAGCGCAGCGGCCGGCCCGACTCTGGGGCGTTGAACCGCTACCGAGGGGGGGATCACTCATATAAAACTTGTACAATGATTTTTTTGATTTTTGGTTTTTTTGATTTTTGATTTTGATTTTTCTTTTGATTTTTCACGAGATAAAAAAGAAATAATATGTTACTTTTTCAAAAAATTGTGTTTTTTCTTATTTTGTTCCCATTTTTCTCAGTTTTGGGTTCATTTGTTCTCGATTTTTCGGATTTTTATGCAACTTACTACTTGATTTTATTTTGATTTTTTTTGAGATTTTTTAAATGATTTTTTGGGGGCTGTACAATGATTTTTCGAAGTGACCCCCCCCCCCCCCCTCGACCGCTACGCTATACAGGGTGCGGGGGAAAGCAGGGAGGCTATACACAGCACCCTTACTGCCCTGCACTGCCACACTGGTATAAAAATGGCGTATCGAGGTGGACGATCGAGCTGCAGCCTACACTACACGGAACAGCGGCACGCCGGGCCGGCGTCACGTGAGGCGCGGGCAGGACACGTGACACGGGTGACACGTCACCAGACGGACCCGGCCCGGACCATTCACCCGGGAAAATCACTTCTTGATGGGTTTCCTGGGCCACGGTAAAAGTTGGTTGTATTAAGGTTTACGGAGAAAAATTTCCACAAATAAGTGACCTTGCAGAATTTCATTTTCGAATTGTTCAATTACAATAAGCACTTTCGTATCGGCTTATTGAAATTCAATTATACGAGTAAGAATATGGGTTGCTGTGAATTTACAAAATATTTAGTAAATCGAAATTCACAAAATGAATCGTCAGTCTACAAAAAACATACACTTTTTACAGTGAAACTATGTTCGTTCTGACGGTGCCTGGCGGCTGATTTTCCTACTGCACACTCATATGCATTATGTTGTGCATAAGTGCTGCAGGAGAAAATGCAACCATTGTATGCAACCATAATCATGCCAGAAGAAAAAGCAAAACTGTAGAGAACAGCACTGGAAAAACAAAGGTAGGACGAGAAGGGTTTTAATGCCTTTACCAAGACATTAAAAATTAGCACCCCTGCAAAGGCATCAAAACTGCCCAAAGGTGTTAAATTTTAATGCCTTTGGACAATTTCGTGCCTTCGCAAAGGCATTAAAATTTCATACCCCTAGAAAGGTATTAAGTCCTACCTTTGTTTTACCAGTGAGCAGCCATGTTTATCATGCACAGCACACCTTTGTGCATTTCGATGAGAAATTTGTACATAGTTATGCACGGTACAGAGCAATAGTTGCACACAATTCTGCATGTTAATAAATACAAAAGGTTGTATAATTGTAAGTTTATTATGTGGGTGTGGGCGGTGGTAGGACGCAATAATTATTTCACGGTAAAAATAGTTTCTTGTATTCCAAGATCTTTCTTGGATCTTATGGAGAATACCGATGGACATCCAAGACAGATCTTGAAATACAAGAAACTATTTTTACCGTGTAGGGGAAATCACTGCACTTCCCTCTGCTCGGCATTGGCAGAACGTGGTGCTGAGCGACGACTCGGAGGCGCTGGAGCGGTGGAAGGTGACGCCGCAACCGCTCAACTACTACACGTACATCTTCCACGTGGAGAACCCCGCCGAGGTGGCCAAGGGCGCGCGGCCGGTCCTCAAGGAGAAGGGACCCTACGTGTACGAGTGAGTGCCAGCACAACGCCGAGCAGCCGAGCAGCCAAGCAGCGCCCCGGGCCCCGCGGGTAACCGCGCACAGGGGGGGGGGGGGGTGCAATCATCATGGGCGGGGGATGCAATCATCACGGGGAGTAAAACCGTATCGGAGGGTGCAAACATCACGCGGACGGAGGGGACGCAATCGTTACAGGGGGTGCAATATCATCACGGGGGGTGGGGGTGGGTGAAATCGTTACAGGGGGGGGGGGGGAGCATAAAGTTCGCCCGGTACGAAGTCCTTTTAATCGCGCTGGGGATGAATACTTCCCCAGTAAAAAAAAAGGAATATAACCGTTCCAGGGATAAATACGCACTCAAAGGTTTAAATTTCAATAAACTACCGCACTGGGGATTTATACTCCCCCCTTAGAAAGCCCCCGAACTTTGACCCTGAATAACCGTCGTGCAAGGGGATTACTTCCCTGGGTATAAAACCCCCGAATAACCACGTGGGGGATTATAATACTCCCTCCCCAAATAACAGCGCCGGGGATTTAAATACTCCCCCCGGGTAAAGCCCCCGGCTGACTCAACCCCCGCCTCACCCCGCCCGCAGCCTGTTCCGGGAGCGCGTGGACGTCCAGTTCCACCCCGAGGACGACACCGTCTCCTACTACGACAAGACGATCTATCGCTTCAACCAGGAGAAGTCGGGCTGCCACTCTGAGGACGACGTGGTCACCATCCTGAACGCCCCGGTGCTGGTAAGAGGGCGGCGGCGGCCTATCTTGACCGATGGGGCGTCACTTCGAAAAAAATCATTGTATGGCCCCCAAAACATCACTTAAATTTTAAAAAAATCAAAATAAAATCAAGAGAAACGGATACAGAAAAATCCGGCAAATCGAGAAAACATTAGCGAAAAACCGAAATGAAGTAGAAAATTTGAGAAATTGGGGTAAAAGATCAAAGTTTACCAAAAACAGACATATTTTCTTTGAAAAATCAAAAGAAAAAATATTAAAAAATAAAAAAAATCATTCTCAAAAGTCAAAAAAATCATTGTACACATTTTGAATGAGTGATCCTCCCTCGGGGCCTCCCTCCTCCGTGCAGGGCACGGGGCTCATGCTGCAGCGCATCATGGAGATGGCACTGCCGCTGTTCAACGACGCGCTGCCCTACATCTTCCCCAACGCGTCGACCGCCTTCATCACGGCCAAGGTCCGCGAGGTGCTGTTCGAGGGCGTGCTCGTCAACTGCTCCTACCCGTTCACCCACTTCCCCGTCGGCCCCGTCTGCTCGGGCATGCGCACCCGGGCGCCCGTCACCTTCCGCAAGGACGGCAAGAACTATTACTTCTCCATGTTCAACCACGTGAGTCTGAGTATTTTTTTTTGCGTGATCGTGGCCGCGTCCGGGGTAGAGAGACTTGTACACCCTGAACTTCTTGTACACATTATCCGACAAAACTCACAGAGAAAAATCGCGCGAAAAAAATTATAAAACTACAAGAAAACTTCGTAAAAATTTTCAAAAGAAATTTTTAAAAAAAGAAGAAGAAGAAGAAGAAGAAGAAGAAGAAGAAGAAGAAGAAGAAAGGAAAAACGAGGAAAAAACTTTCAAAAAAGAAAATTATGGAAATTCTCATGAAAAATTCGTTGAAATTATCTTGAAAAATTTAAAGAAACCAAGGTTGTTTGCATGTGAATACCACGACCCTTCCTTTACAGAAAATATACATTTATGGGTCATCTAAATTATGTTTCAGTCATCTATTTTGCTCGACATCTACCGATAGATGTCTAGAAGACTTAGACATCCACCTGAGCCCTGTCTAAACGCAGTCTGTCTCCGCCCCCCGCAGCTCAACGGCACGGACACGGCGCACCGCGTGCGCGTGAACCGCGGCCAGCGCAACCCGGCCGCCCTGGGGCGCATCGTGCGCTTCGGCAACAGCTCGCTGCACACGGCGTGGCGCCAGAACACGCACTGCAACATGATCAACGGCACCGACACCACCATCTTCCACCCCTTCATCCGGCCGCCCGAGAAGCTGCCCGTCTTCGTGTCGGGCTCCTGCCGCTCCATGTACGTCACCTTCGAGTACCCGATGCACGCCCACGGCGTGCGCGGCCTGCACTACGTCGCCGACCCCAAGATGCTGGCCAGCGGGCGGACGTACAAGCCCAACCGGTGCTTCTGCCCGCCGGCGCCGCAGGACAAGGAGAAGGACAAGGTAAGGGAGAAGAGAGGAGAGGAGAGAAGAGGGGAGAAGAGGAGAGAGGAGGGGAGGAAAGGAGAGGGAGAAGAGAGGGGACGAGAGGAGTGCGCCTGTGGAGCCGCGGGTAGGCCGACCCGCAACGCACGCCCGCCCGAGTGCGGCCTACTTGTCGGGCGCTGAGTGAGCACCAGCGCGAGTCCTCCCTTTTGCAGGAAGGGGCGGCCAGCGCGCCGCCCAGCGTCACGGCCAGACCCGCCGCCCCCGAGGCGGCCGCGCTCACCACCGCCGCCCTGACCACCGAGGCCCTCGCCCAGGCCGCCGCGCTCACCACGGTCGCCGAGGCCCCGCAGACCGCCGCCGCCCTGACCACCGAGGCCCCGCAGACCGCCGCCGCCCTGACCACCGAGGCCCACGCCGAGGCCGCCGCGCTCACCACGGTCGCCGAGGCCCCACAGACCGCCACCCTGACCACCGAGGCCCACGCAGAGACCGCCGCCGCCGCCGAGGCGGAGCAGGCCTCGACGGCGGCCAGCAGCAGCCAGGACGACCCGGAGCAGGCCGACGGGCGGCGGCGGAGGCGGGACGTCGCCGAGGACGAGCGGCGCGACGCGCGGGACGCCTCCACCTGCCTCCCCGACGGCGCGCTCGACATGAGCACGTGCTTCGGCTCGCCCGTCATCCTCACCCTGCCGCACTTCTACCTCGGCGCCAAGGAGTTCCACGACTACGCCATCGGGCTCAAGCCCATCAAGTCCAAGCACGAGACGTTTGTCGACATCGAGCCCGTGAGTAGCGTCGCGACATGCGTATGTTTTAATTTTTTAAAATAATTCCATTCGCATACAGATATTTTACATTTAACGACAGATGACGGGGGTCCCGCTGCGCGGCGGTAAGCGTGTGCAGCTCAACATGTTCCTCACCAAGATCGACCAGGTGGACGTCCTCAGCTCCGTCAGCGAGGGCCTGTTCCCGATCCTCTGGGTGGATGAGGTGAGGACCCCAGGAGGCGAGGTCACGAGGACGGCGGCGGTGGGCTGGATCAGCACCCCGCCGCCCGCTCCCTCCGGTCCGGTGACGCGCGACGTCGCATTTCACCTCTGTAAGCGGCGGCAGTAATGACAGCATTGCAGCCTGCGGGGCGTAGCGGGTCACGCCATCCCGCTCAGGCCTCAGTGGGGGGGAAACAACTCTGAAATTTTGGGACACCTCGTAATTCAGAAAAATGCAAATGCCGAAGGGTTAAAAAAAATCAGGAAAGTTCAGGAAAAATTCACAAAAATTCAGAATAATTTACAAACATTCAGAAAAAAAAATACAAAAAACATTGGGAATATTAGAGCAAAAACTGCAAAAGAAAAATTTTATGAAAATTAACAAAAATTGCACGACAGGGCTGCCACAAAGTTTTCATATCCGTTTTCTCTGAGTTTCCCCTGATTTCCGGAGCCTTTAACATTAAATTTCCCTGAGTTTTAAACACAGTGTTTGGGTGAAATGATTGAAGCAAAACACTTCTATTTCGGCTAAAATTCGTGTTCCGTGAATGATTCAACAAATAACCGACGTTTCTCCAAATTTAACATGATTTTTTTTTCATTTCCCTGAGTTTTCCCCGATTTCCCTGATACGATTTTTTCCCTGAGTTTCCAAGGTTTTCCAGAGTTGTGGCAACCCTGCACGTCATTTGTACACCAAAATTCAGAGTTATTTCTTGATCGTGCGAGCGTCACTTCCTGGTCTGAAGCCGCGCTGGGGCTGCGTGTCCACGTACCGGACCGGAGGGAACGGCCAAGGCCATTAACCACAACTCCCTTGATTGCGTCCCCTCCCCATGCAGGGCATCGACCTGGAGGGCCCGAGCCTGGAGCAGCTGCAGGCGGCAACGCGGCGGCTCACGCTGCTGCAGGTGCTGCCGTGGGTGCTGGTCGCCGGGTCCGCGCTCATGGCCCTGGGCGGCTGCCTGGTGCACGTCCACTCGACGGGGATGCTGCAGCGCATGGCTGCCGAGCGACGGGACCGGGGGCGCAACCCCCCGCAGGGGGCACCGGGGCCGGGCGGGGGCGGCCACGAGGCGGAGGGGCAGGGGCACGGGCCCCCCCTGGGCACGCCGGGCAACTACGGGTACGCCTACGTGCACGCAGCCGAGCCGAGCCGAGTGCAGGGGTCGACAACTCGGGAGTTTTGTTCACCACTTAATTCACCATAGTTATTAAAAATTTCAACAGTTTTTATTTTTTTTTTTTATTTAAAATTGAGGGACAGATTTTTTTTTAAAGTTAGACTTTTTCAGAAAAATTCACGTTATTGGTCCGAAATTTCGAGTTGTTGATCCCTCGCCTCGGCCGGACACTCTACCCTGCACCGGGGCAGAACGCCCTGTCCTGTACCGCACGCTGTCCAACACCACCATACCCCACCCCACCCCACCCCACCCCACCCCACCCCACCCTACCCCACCCCACCCCACCTCACCCCACCCCACCCCACCCAACCCCACACCATCCCGCACGCGGCACTCGCGCTCTGCTCGGTTTGCAGGTTCTCGCTGGGCTTCGGCCCCGCCGTCACCAAGGCCCTCAACCCCAAGGGCGTGCTCCTCGGCGTGGAGGGCGGGCGCGCGCTCAAGGCACGCCTGGCCGGCCTGCACAGCCTCAGAGGCCTGCAGCTGCAGGGCCTGCAGGGCCTGCAGGGGGCCAACGGGGTGGGGCCCTGGACCGGCGGCGGCGGCGACGTCACCGTCACCCGCACCTTCTGCAGCGAGCACCCCCGCAGCCCCGCGGAGCACCGCTACGCCTAGAAGCAGGGCGAGCGCCTGGAGCACACACGAGCACCGCCGTACGGACCGGCCGGGTTATGCCTTGCGGACTTTTGGCTTCCTTGACGCGCGTTGGCTGGTGGTGGTGGTGGGTGGTGGTGCACTTATTGTCTAGGATCACAAACGTACCTGATGAACCTTACTCCCGTCCATCGATGACTAGTTCACAGTTCACCAACGAATTTTGACCTTTGCGGATGCTTTTGATGTGTGCAGTGTCTAATAGCCTTTTTCTCGTCTCTCCGCCGCGCCCACAGCCTCAAGGCGGAGGCGGGTACTCCCATGTGGTCCATGCAGCCGCGGCAGAAAAGCTGACCACGCTCATGTAAACGAGAGCGATGTAAATAAAACTTGTACAATATGTCATGGTTTTTCGTTATTTCGGATTTTTTTTTAATACCACACGTCAGTCAGACAAACATTTAAGATTGCTTTATTACTTCCTCACACGAGTGCAGCAGACCAGCAGACTTTTCATAATCATGGCGCTACTGACACTTCCGGTTCTCCCACATGGCCGACCAATCACATAGCCGTCCGCCGTCCGTTGCTATGACGACGCACTGTGTACATGTTGTGGGTAGTCGCCAGCAGAGGACAAGTAACTCCTGAAATCCACAAGAATTCAGACGATTTAGAGGCGTTGCCTTGCTGACATTCAACATACGTCTGAAATTAACAGCTGCAATAGGCGCTCTGTGTAAAATATATCTGCTTGACCCAAGGTTTTCTGACAATGAGATTCAAAACATCATTTTCCAAAGAACCCAAACATAGTGATTTTGTCACATGTGTGGATTGGAATACTACAGAAGAAGTATATTCATGCAGGTAATGAATCATGATAATAAAGTGATAAACAAGTTAAATATTATGGTGATGGATTTGTTGACTGCTTGTCTTCTATGTGTATAGTGACGATCACACACTTTTAAAATGGAATCTAATGAATGGGGAGACAAACAAAATAGCAGACCTTCCAAACAACTTATTTCCAACTGATATGCATTGGTTTCCTAGAGGCCCTGGTAGCAACCGTAAACAAGGATCTGATCTTTTGCTGATAACATCAGCTGATGGTAGGTTGACAAGAACACTATTTATCACAATTTGAAATAAGGTACACAATTTCATTCCCCATGGTGCTTTCTGAAATCTAGACACTTGATAAAACCAATGCACAAATTGATGAATTGTTTTGTGCACAGGCAAGTTTCATCTATTAAATAAGAATGGAAGAATAGATAGGTCAGTTGATGCCCACAAAGGAGCTGTTCTTGTGGGTCGATGGAGTTATGATGGTGCTGGTCTGCTGACAGGTACAATTTTTTTTTTGAAATTTAGAAAATGTTGTCATGGTTAACAATGATTGAATTTTGAAATTATGTATTCCCAGCTGGTGAGGATGGTCAAGTTAAAATATGGTCACGAGGCGGAATGCTGAGATCAACAGTTGTTCAGTCAGGAGCTCCAGTGTATAGTGCAGCATGGAGTGCTGATTCAAATCAAGTTCTATATGCTCAAGGAAAAATGCTCATCGTAAAACCCCTTATGCCAAATAGCAATCCTATTCGGGTAACTATTAACCAATCATGCTAAAGCTTTACTAAAATTAATTGAATAAAAGTCATACAAGTTTTTCTTTTTCACAGTGGAAAGCTCATGAGGGATTAATCTTGAAAGTTGCTTGGAATCCTAGCAACAACTTGATTGTCTCCGGAGGCGAAGACAACCGTTACAAAGTAGGTAAAATCTAAATTCCATTCATTTTGGTATATTTCTGTGATTCTAACTTAGAAATTTATTGCAGGTGTGGGATCCTTTCGGCCAACAGTTATACAGCAGTGCACCCCATGAGTATCCAATTACTGCAATTTCATGGGCCCCAAATGGAGGCTTATTTGCAGTTGGCTCTTATAATACACTACGATTGTGTGATGAAATTGGTGTAAGTTTGACACTCAAAATGTAATTTATTTTCCATCTACAAAAATTTCTCCTTTTTAAAAAATTTCCTGAAAGTTTGTGTTGTTTTAATTGTTTTTACAAACCGTATACTAGTGGTCACACTCTTTGGAAAAACTTAATACGGGAAGTATTTATGCCTTGGCATGGTCTAGTGATGGAACTCAAATTGCTGGGGCGTGTGCCAAAGGACACTGTGTTTTTGCTCATGTAATTGAAAGGTACGCGTCATTCATTTTGGCCCTCTACCTTTAATAAATTGTCAACTCACATCCAATTTTTCCCTTTTAGACGCCTCGAGTGGCATCAATATGAGGCATCTCTCACAGGAAGAAGAAGCATATCTGTTCGAGATGTGAGCAATGAGTCTTGGGAGCGCCTGGAATTTCCAGACCGGGTAATCCAACTTGCTCTTGGCTATGATCATTTGGTGGTTGTTACACCATCACAGTGCCACATTTTTAACATTCACCACTGGAATACTCCAACAATAATAGAATTAAGAGAGGGGTCAGTCTGTATGCTTTTACTCTGTCCAAAGTAAGTCCCGTTTACAAAGGTGAATTTTTTGAAAGATAGTTGGAATAGAGCAACACTGGCAATTTGTTTTCTTGGTTTCAGGTTTTTTCTGTTGATTGAAAGATCAAGTGTTTATTTGTATAGCTATGAAGGAAGACTCGTTTCTTCTCCACGGTGGGCTGCAATGCAGCCAGAAACCATGAATGAAAAAAGTATAAGCTTGAGTGATGATACATTGGCAGCACGCGATCAAAATGACCCCAAAAGTACATGTGGAAAGATAGATTTTTAAAAGCAGATCTAGTGAAAGGAAGGAACTTTACCTTTAATTTTTTCTTTCCTCTTTTCAGTCATACATGTTTTTGAGATCGGGTCAACAAAGGCAATGTCAGAGGCCCCTCCAATGCTGCACACAATTGGTATTCTTGAGATAGCTCTGAATCAGGGAGGATCTGCAGCAGACAGATTGATTGCTTTTGTTGACAGAAGTCATGACCTATTTCTTGCATCAGTGCATGGAACAGGACAACGCAAATTTGGAAAACTAGGTGACTTTTCTGAATACGTGTTAATTAGCCACGGATGTTTCTACTCTATTCTTTTAAATATTTGATCAATTTTTCTGTTAAATTTAAAGGGAGAATGGTGCAGTCTGTGCGCTGGAACAGCAGCATTAACATTTTAGCAGCTATCCAGGACACAACACTCACTGTGTGGTATTACCCTGCTGTAATTTTCAGTGATAAACATATTGTTGAAAAAACTTGTGCCAAAAATGATTCGAGGTAAAGTTCATTCAAACCTGATACTTTGAAACATACTTTTACATTTGTTATAACCTGTTTGTTGATTGCTCTTTTCATTTAGTGATTTTGGGAAGAATCCTGTTGTTGTGAATTTTTATGGAAATCATGTAGGAGTCAGAAGAGTTGATGGATCTCTAGTTAATAGTGCAGTGCCTATGACAGTTTCAATATTACATGAATTTGCTTCCACAGCACGCTGGGAGGAAGCACGTAAACTCTGTCGCATGGTTAAGGTTAATAAATCAGATATTGTAGTTTGTTTGATAAAATTTTCATAAAAAATACAACATTAATGATGCATGGTTTGCTCATTCTCTGCATTCTGCAATTAACATAAGGGTGATGCTGAGTTCATTTTCAGTAGTTGGGCCTTAATCAAATATTCAACTCTAATTTGCCTTCAGGAGGACACTCTTTGGGCCTGCCTAGCAGCGATGGCCACAAAGGCTAAAAATTTGCTGATAGCTGAGGAAGCCTATGCAGCAATAGATGAAATGGATAAAGTAGAATACATTCAACATATAAAGGTAAGTTTCCCCTACTTCCCTCTCTTATCTTTATTTCATTGTACTGATGATAATAATTATTTCCAGACCATCCCAAACAAAACTGCCCAGATGGCAGAAATGATTTTAATGACAGGAGGTGTTGAGGAGGCCGAAAACTTGTTAATGCAAAATGGATTAATATATCGGGCAATAATGGTAAATGTACATTTGCACAAATGGAACAGGTAATACACTGCCTTTTATTTCTTTTGTTTTTAAATCCTGCACACTGGACTTCTGAGCTCTCTCACCTCTGGTTTATATATCAAATATGCAGGGCGCTAGAGCTTGCTACAAAGAATCGCACCCATGTAGACACAGTTCTATTCTACCGTAATGAATACCTTAAGGCCCTCCAAAAATCAGAAACACTGGAAAAATTCATTGCTTTAAAAGACCAGGTACGTCTTTTAAGTTTTTATGATACTTGTCATAGTAAGAGAATTTTAAGTACGTAATATTGCTTTTTTATCTACTGACTAGGTGCCGCAAGATCCTGATAAAATTATGGAAATGATAGCTCAAGAATTGGAGAAAGAAAAATAGATGTATGAAAGAAGTCATTAACCTCGCAAATCGTGTGTAAAAATATTTTAAATGTACTTTCCTAAGCTGTAATTAAAAAATATATGTTCACAAATACAGATGATGGTTGTTTCTCATTTTCTTTCAAAATTTGGAGTCAAGAATTATTGGTTTCATGGCTCAAAAAGTTGTCAGAAAAATAGCGCGATAAGCATTTTTGATAAAAACTATAATTTGCTTACCTAAAGTTTCAGGTACCTTCAACACAACACTCAGTTAATGACTGACTGGTTCACGTATCAATTGAACAATAGGGATTTAGCGTCTAGCAAAATTCTGATCCATCGACATTTTAGAACGTTGTATTGTATTAAGTTTTGACTTAATTCTTCCTTCAACTGAAATCTGGTCAGTTGCTTTTGAAAACTGTTTCCTGGAAACAAAGAAATCAGTCATTAATTTATTTTTTTTTCAAACAAAGAAAAGGTGAACAATATTATAAGTTTGATAAAATACAATACCTTGCAAAGTCATCATCAAAGTTTTCATGTAGTTGTTTCTTTTCATGAGCCTCTTCCATTCTATAGCGTTTAACATTTTCTTCACGTTCCTTGTCACGCCATGCTGCATTGCTGAGCATTTCTTGACGTCTTTTCTCTTTTTCCTCTTCTGTCAGCTTGACTCTTTCCTTCTTTTGCCATGGAACAGGTTTCTGTGGTTGAGCTTGAGATGATTTCACCTCTTGTTGTGTAGGTTTTGGCCGAACAACAGGTTTTGATCCATCTGCCATCTAGAATAATGAAAAGAGAGGGTGCATGATAAAAATTACAATGAACTATGACAAATAATAATAAAATTTCTGAAATGGAGTTACAGTTTAGTAGCTACAACTCACCATAAGTCCATACATAATTTTTCCTCGAGATGGGTTGTCATCTGAGTCATTACTTTCAGAATGATATTCCCTCTTGCTTTTTTGTCTGATATTCCTTTCTCTATCATCATCGCTTCCACTAGATGATCTATCTCTGTAAGTTTTCTTTCTGTCTGAAGATACTTCTTTCTTCTTGTGTCTTGCATCCTGATTGTTTCTTCTCTTCTTTTCAGTGTCACTTGCACTAGATGACCTATCCCTGTAATTTCTTTTTCTTTCTGGTGAAACTTCTCGTCTTCTTGAACCATGTGCTTCCTGATTCTCATGTCTTTTCCTTTCATCCAGAGATCTGTCCACATACCTAGGATAATCCCTTCTCTTCGTTTGCCTCTCTCTATCTATGCTTCTAGATCGGCTCCTTTTTCTGGAATGATCATGATATTCTCTCCTGTTATATGACCTAGGACTTCTGGAGCGTCTCTTTTCTTCGTCAGTGTTAAATTTGGAATGCCTTGCTCTTTTATCTTGGGGAGACTGAGATCTTTCATGAGGGTTCTTTCCTTTTGCACTATGCAGCCTGCTATTTTTAGAATTTGATTGATCATCTTCACTTTCCTCATCATCACCACTGCTGCTGCTGCTACTACTACTTCTTTCACCCCCATTTTTTCGAGCTTTCTTTTTGAGCTTTTTGAATAAGTCACGGTCCTTTAAAGCATTTTTTAACTTAGCTGTTAAAAGTGCATCAAGCTCTCTTTCTTCATCTTTTAGGCTTGACTTTTTGCTTTTCTTCTTCTTCTTCTTTTCCTTCTTGTGACTCTTACCTTCTGACTTTGAAACCTTAATAAGGATAAGAAAAATGAGGATTATCAGAAAAGCTAGGGAGTGCCACTTTTTGAATTTTCTATTAGAACCAAACTTAATACTAGACTGACCATCTTCCGAATTTGCTTTAGTCTGACTGGATTGTTGTACAATTCTTTTGCCTTCTCCACAGCTCTCTGTCTAATTGCCATCAGAGGATCTTCATTCATTTTCCGTTGAACATCAACTTGCTCATTAAACATGCTGCTCTTGGCTTGTCGCACTGCGTCAGGTAAACTCTCTGGACAATCAAAACCAATTTGTTATTCAGGTGTACACAAGGCTTGGAGAATGATAATAGAAAAGAATCCAAACCTTCATCTTGGGATGGTCCACCTCTCTGCTCATTGTTGTACCTCTCAAAATTCTTGTCAATAGCTTTTCCGAGGAGATATTCCTCATGATTTACAGACTGACTGGGTCCTTTGTACATCCACTCTAGTTTGACGTCATCTTTTTTCCTGCAAAAATACAGTCAAACATTAGAAAGGAACTGGCAAATGAAAATGACCAATTGAAGACAACAAGAAGAACATAGGAAAGTATGGGACATTTATGGGAAAAAGTAACATACTTAACCACTCCAGAATTTTCTGCAAACTTCTGCATGTCTTCCTTATCACGCTCTGCAATTATTTCTCGTTGCAGTTCAGCAATCCTCTTTTTTTCTTCGCTGTCTTTCTGTTCCGCTTTCCACACTCGCTCCTGGTTTTTCATAGTATGGGGGTGCCATGACTTTTTCAAATTCTGTTACAGCACACACAATGAATGACAAACAAGCATACAAAAATAAGAAAGAAACAACAAAAAATAATACTTTTCAAATATAGTGAGGTTACTTTTGGAGTGAATAGTTAAATTTGTCTTACCAAGTCGCCTCCACCCATGACGTGATGACTCTATCGTCTATCTAGCCGATTGAAGAAGGAAAAAGAATTGCCACGAGGAAAATTCAGGCGAAAACAAGAGTAAATAACAGTCCAAAAATGTTTGGCAAGGGCAACAGTGTGAGCAGATGCGAGGGTAAACAACGAATCGACATCGACGAGTTGAAGGGCGAGGGGAGGGGAGAGGGAAGGGGAGATGAGCAGGGGGAGGGGGAGGGGAGGGGGCAAGGGGAGTGTGGCCAGTACCAGCTACCTATACGAAACAAAATATGCCATTCTAATATCTCATGTATTTTAATTTTCGAAAAAGAGCAACTTCTCAATAAAATACTATAAATACTGATTGGGAAATTGAATCATCGGAAGAGCTCCCTGCCCTGCCCTGTGATTTTCTCTCGTGGAGCTCTGTTACGTTGGCAAAGTTGTGCGGTGGTGAACTTAGACCACGCGCTCTAGTGGGGCTGCGATGAACTACTTCTAGAGATCCAGAGATCCTGGAGGGGGCGATGCGAAAACAGAAGTCCTTCCCTGTTCTGATTGGACAAGAGGGAAGGCTCAAGGACCGTGGACAACTACGCTCGTGTGAAGACATTCGGTCAATCACATGTCTCGCCCTTGTTCCTTGGACGACTCAACCGATCGACATGCACAAAAGTCTACATCACATGCCAACAGATCCGGACAACGGTCTGTCGGCCTTGAGAGCACAAAGGGGTTGTTTCCCGCTTACACCTGGGCGTGTGCCTTAGGTTGGTGTTGGATTCTCATGGCAGTTAGGAGGGGACAGACTCCTCGTTCCTCCCTACTGTCGCCTGCTGCGCCCATCCTGGATCCAGGACCTCACCTCCCACCCCGGCCGCGAGTCCAGGACCCCTTTGGCTCCTCCCCCACCAGGGCGCGCGCGCGCAGACCCGCCTCCTGGCCTGACATGGGCAGTGCGCGAGAGAGCCTTGAGCAGAACAGACAGGCCTACGCCGCTCCTCCCCGCTCCGTCGCCGCAATCCGCAGCCCTGGTCGACATCCTCGCGAGACGTGTGGAGGACGTCGTCGAGAAGGCGAATGTACCGCGCGTGCCGGGCGTGCGCGGCGTGCTCAGCGAGCGTGAGCAGCGCGGCGCGGGCGTGACGAGGCGCGAGCGTGCGCGAGCGTGCGCGGGCGTGCGCCGCCCGTCTGTTGAACGTGGGAAACGCTCCTCCGTCTGTTGGCAACGTGAGGCCAGTATGTTGGTGTCGAACTGGCAGCGAGTGACCTGACCTGACAGCCACGGGTCCAGGGCAGGGCAGGGCAGGGCTCCCGCAGCCTCGCGCGAGCGCTCGCGACCCAAGGCCCTTGCACAGCTGGTGCTGGTCCAACCGCGCGAGCGCCGCGAGCGCACCAGCAGGCAGGGCGCTACAGCGCGGACGAGTCGAGTCGAGCCGAGCCGAGCGGAGCCGAGCCGAGCCGAGTCGAGCCGCCGCCAGCACGGGCCGAGTGAAGCGCCTTGCGCCCCTCGCCTCGCGCCGCGCGCCAGTCGCAGTGATCAGTGTTTACCACGGGCCCCGTCACTACCGTAGTGCTAGTGCCCCACCCCGCCGCGCCGCGTGTGTGTGCGTGGATCCGAATGTGAACGAGTGCGGGGTCGTTGTGTTGTGTCGTGTGGCCGCGCGCGCGTGTGTATGTGTTTGTGTCTGTGCGTGAATGAATGTGCCTAGCAGAAGATCTGCTTAAGTGGAACCAAAATGCCTCTCTTCGGGAAGAAGGACTCCAAAAAGTCGAAGAAGGAATCGAAAGATGTGGAAAAAGTTCCATCCGTCGATGACAAGTATAACCTCAAGGAGCTCCTTGGCACGTAAGTACGCGGACAGACAGTGGTCTGTTTTTATTTATTTCAAGTTGATTTGTTGTCAACATAACCTAAAAGTTTGGGTTATATATTTGTGGATTCCTGCTGTTTAAAGACCATACTGAGGCTGAAGTAGCCACTCCCATTCTTCGTTTCTCTTTTTAATCACAATTTTTCCTATTCTTTAGCTCTAAATTCAAAGAATCAGTTACTTATTTCTTGTTCAACAACATCTGTTGTATCTGCTTTGACTTTAATTTGGATGAAATTTAATTTGGAAGGTGAAAGGTTGCCGCACCAATGTTTGCTAGTCTAGCTTTTTACTCAGATGATGTACGATGCACTGCAATGTGTCAGACAATTATGTCAACTATTTGGATTTTCCTGCGAAGATAATTGCATTTTTGTAAAATAATTTTTGGACCACATTGTAAACAAAAGACTTCACTTTTCTTGCAAGTTTCAATTTTATCATGTTCTCTTATTAAAATTTTTGTGTTTGTATCAATAATATCATGATTTGTTAAGTTATCTTAATTTTGTGCTAAAATTTTAAGACATACTCTAAAAAGCAGAGATCAGTCAAATCTCTTTGGACAAATATGACATCCGTAAAATCTTCTCTGCTTTCCCCTAGTCTCCCAAGTTACGCAAGAAGCAGGAAGTCAATCAGGACACAGGAATCATCAGGATGGATCATCCAATCCAACTCATTCAAATCTCGGCGCTTAATTTATTCACTCCGCGTGTAATCTGCCGGCCCGGCCCAGCGGGAGCGGGGAGGGTAGGGTCAGGACGGGACGGGACAGCTCTGGTGATTCTTGACGTCGCCAATTGGACGTGTTGAAAAGGCTCCAGAGATTGCCCTCGCCTCGGTGGCGCGTTGGGACCCGGCCCTACGCCCTACGAGGCCCTGCCCTGCCCTACCAGACCATGCCCTACCAGGCCCTGTCCTACCAGAACCTGTCCCACCAGGCTCTGTCCTGCCAGGCCCCGAGATCACTTCGGTAAATCATTGTGCGGGCCCCAAAAAAATCATTGAAAAAAAATTAAAGAAAAATAACATGAAGAAGAATTATGCAGATAAATCCGAAAAATCGAGAAAAAAACGACATTAAATTTGAAAAAGGAAATAATTCAGAAATAGGGGTAAAAGAACAAAATTTATCAAAAAGAAACAGAAAATTTTCCTTGAAAAACCAAAAGAAAAATCTGAACAAAAAATCAAAATAATAAGCAAGTAAAATTATATGAAAAGTTAAGTCCCAAAAAACATTGTACACATTTTGCATGTGTGATCCCTGCCTCGCTAGGCCCTGCCCTGTGCTCCGCCCTTCCCTTTCCGCTGCACCATCGTGGCTTGCATTCTTGACCTGGTCGGGGCCGGCCCCGCGTGCCCCGCGCCCCGGCTGAGGGGGGGGGGGGGGCGCAGCGCCGTGAAGCTCGCACCGTTCGCCCACCTTTCTCCCTCTCCAGCACCGCCATCGTTCGCGGCGCCCTCTCCTATACACTGCCAGGCAGGGTTACGCCGTTACAGCGTTATCGTCAATAAACGATATCACGCTAGAAACAATGTCTGATTTTTTTTTTTTTTTTAGGAAAAATGGAAAACCTTGAGGATTCTTCTTATTTTGAGTAAAACTCTTCATATTTTGAGGAAGAGAGGAGTTTTCCTCAAATGAGTGGGTATATCCTCGAAGTTTTCCCTTTTCCCTAAAAAAACGAGGTGCTTCTCGAGGGGGCATCCACTCCCAAATATCGCGGCCCGACTACTCCCTAATACATCTATTACTTGTAATAGATTTCTATTACGCCTAATACATTTCTATTACGGATATTACATGTATTACTTACTATTACCTCTATTACCTGACTATTACGCATCTATTACAGCTATTATGCTCACATTACAAGTAATACTCGACTATTACAAAACTAATACACCTCCATTACCATTGAAATTTCGCGCCAAAGTATTGTGGGATGAACTTCCGCAGTAGTGACTGCCAATAGTGGATACTGTAAACACCACGTAGCACGTAGTAATGAGGAATCCGCTATGGGAAATTGTTACCTATCTGCCTTCACTGTTAGTTATTGCTTATCTTTCTCTCTCTCTTCCTCCGTATTTTGGTAATTCGGAAAAAGTTTTCATTCGTTTATAAGATGGAGTAGAATACTGGACTACTCGTCTAGTAATAGATTTTGTAATACCCGTAATATTCGTGTATTAGGCGTAATATATGTAATATCTCGGTAATAGCCGTAATAAATGTGTAATAGGTGTAATAGTCGCGTAATTGGTGTAATAGTTGTGTAATATAATGTAATAGGTGCGTAATAGCACGTATTTGTTTTGTAATAGATGGTAATATTCACGCAGCAGTTCAGAAATGCGGTTAAATATCGTCTCTGAGACATCAGATTTTTCTAATTTACTCGGCACTCTCTCCCTTGGAGTCATTCGTCGTTCCTTGGTCATTCCCTATGGAAAAGTCAGCTGGGGAGGGGGAGGGGGAGAGGGAGAAGCACTGTGCCTTCCCGCCCGCCAATCACGCCCCAACGACAACGACTCTTCGTTGCGCCGGCCACCTTGCGTTTTGCCTCCGTGTTCCAGGTATCGTCCGACTTTTATGTCCCCCTCCCCCTCCCCAGCTGCACCCCTACCTTTTTCATAGGGAATGACCAAGGAACAACAAATGACTCCAAGGGAGAGAGTGCCGAGTAAATTAGAAAAATCTGACGTCCCAGAGACGATATTTAACCGCATTTCTCAACTGCTGCGTGAATATTACCATCTATTACAAAACAAATACGTGCTATTACGCACCTATTACATTATATTACACAACTATTACACCAATTACGCGACTATTACACCTATTACTCATTTATTACGGCTATTACAGAGATATTACATCTATTACGCCTAATACACGAATATTACGGGTATTACAAAATCTATTACTAGACAAGTGACCCGACTAATACACGAGTGGATGCCCCCTCGGTGCTTCTCTTGCTCCTTATGGCCGTGCCCCATGCGTGCGACAAGGGCGGCGAAGGAGAGAGAAGGAGAGAGGAAATCACTGTGCGCGTAATCACCCTACAGCTCCCGCCCCGCCCCGGCGCCCCTCTCTGCACCGTCATGCGTGTACCCGTCACGGCCGACCGGGACCCACATTCGTTCTAGAGCAAAGGGCGGCCTCGTTTCTCGCGGTGCACTAGCGGCGCGACCGGGTGCTGCTGCCGCTGGTCATGGGGCGGTGCTGCGCATGGTCACCCAGACCGCAAGGGCACCCGGCGACCACCCCGCCCCGCCCCGCCCCGCCCCGCCCCGCCCCGCCCCACCCCGCCCCACCCCCGGCCGCGGCCGCACCCCCCAGCACCACAACACAGCAGCTCGAGCGTCAGCTTTCAGCGCGGAGTAAAAATATTCGGCTCACTGGTATTTGAACCCGCGATGCGGCAATCCGCAGATGTATATGTGTGTGTGTGTCAGTGTGTGTTGAACACCCCACCCGCCCAAGCTCTCCACCCAGAGCGTTTTCACAAAAGCTCTGCCCAAACGAACTGCGTCCCCTGCGCGCCCGCGTACACGCGTTCACGTGTAAAAATTTTATTTGAGTAAGAAAAGCGTGGAAAAAGATCGGTAGAGGTAAGGTTCGCGTTCCGCGCGTCAGAGGCGAGGTGAGGCGTGGCGAGCCGGGCCGGGCTGGGCCGAGCCGCCGGCCAGAGTGCTCAAAAAGCTGTCCTGAAATAGTAATGCGTGTCTGGGCCGGGCCGGGTGAGGCGGGGCGGGGCGGGGCGGGGCGGGGCGGGGCGGGGCGGGGCGGGGCGGCGCGGGGCTGGCTATTACCGAGTCGTGCCGGTGCCTTTGCGCATGGCTCGGCCCCATTGCGTGCTCGGCGCCGTACTGCCGCCCCGCTGCTTGCACCCTGCTCTGCTCGCCTGTATAAACCGTCTGCATAAAAATCGCGATTTTAGTAGGAGTTGACCCCCGCGGGGAGGTGTACGCCCCGCTGCGCCAGGCCGGCGCGATACGCCCCTACAGCACCAGCCGCACCAGCAGCCGGGCCGCGGCTGCGCAAAACTATTCACAACGTTTTTGGCGTGCACCGTCAGTCGATTGGCACGCTTGGCTGGATTTTCCTTCCCCTTGCTTCCCGCCAAGTTTAACTTTCATCCGAAAGTTTCTCGTTGGCGGGGTGGCTGCGGCGGCGGCGAGCAGAGTCGAACATCCCCCGCCCCGCCTCCGCCCCGCCTCCGCCCCGCCCCGCCCCGCCCCTCCTAACGCGGGTCAACTCCATGCTCCCGCCGCGGCGCGCCGCTGACTTTCCCGTTTGAAAATTTCATGGCCTTCTCTTTCCTCGACCTCGTCCCTCTGCGCCCCGCCTCGCCCCGCCTCGCTCCGCGGCGCGATCCTCTTTGCGGATGAACCTGACGGCGCGCGGCTGTGGCCCGGCCGAAAGATCGCTCTCGCTCCTCCGCCGTCCCTGTCGCACTCATGGGGCCCTGCCATCCCCGACATAGAGCACTGCCATAGGTGCGACGAGGAAAGAGGTGCGGACGGTAGCGCGCTCTTCGGAATCAGACGGCAGGCCCCGGCGGGCCCGGGCCCGGGACCGGACCGATCAGCGGTCGTATACCGAAGATCGCTCTCGCGCCTCCTTCTTCGTCGCACTTATGGGGCCCTGCCATTCCCGACATAGGGGACCGCCATAGGTGCGACAAGGACGGGGGTACGAAAGCGATCTTCGGAATCAGAGGCAGGCGTCACCGCCGAGACGAGTCTGAAGCCGATCCGATCCAGCCTTATCTAGCGATGCAGGGCGAGCTTTGCGGAGTGGCCTTGTGACCCCACTCCTCCGCCTCTCCGCGGTAGCGTCCTTCGAGAGAGACAGAGAGAGACGGGTTGATTGTTATTCGCAGCGAGATCTCGCTGGCCCGGCCGGGCCCGGCCCGCTCAGGGTCCGCCTCAGGGGCTTTGCGCTCGCCATTGGATCGCCTTCGCTTTTGGCGCGACCTTTTGATTTCTCCACAACAGCCGGGCTCCTGCTCGCCTCGCCCTCCACGCACGTTCGACACATCCTCGGTTGTGCAACGCTTTTGCACGACATATGCTTCATACGTTTCGATCCGCGTTATGTATTCCCTTAGGGTAACGTCGCTGCCTTGTGCGATGTGTTTTTTCCCCCCTCTTCGATATGTCAGCGTTTTCGAATAGCTTACACAACTGTTACGGATTGAAGCTGGTGCGAGCTTGCCGTTTCTTGCGGAGGGTGGCCACAGTGTGGTCACGGCCTGTCGTCGAAGCGACCTGAGCTGTGTGTGATTGTCACCCAGTGGGCCTTGGCGGACGGGACGGCTCGGCATGGCGCGTCGTAACAACCGTCTTTTTATGCTCCGGGGCCCTGCCGAGCTGAGGCTTTCTGTGCAAGTCGACATGCCCGGCCCACATCTCGAGCGTGAGTCTCTCTCTCTCTCTCTCTCTCTCTCTCTCTCTCTCTCTCTCTCTCTCTCTCTCTCTCTCTCTCTCTCTCTCTCTCTCTCTCTCTCTCTCTCTCTCTCTCTCTCCCCCACCCCCCCTCAATCCCTCCCTCCCTCTCTCCCTCCCTCTCTCCCTCCCTCTCTCCCTCGCTCTCTCTCTCCCTCCTCGTTTTTCACTCTCCCTACTCTCACTCTCAGGGTCGAGGTGTTCCTGGACGTTAAAATCGGCGCGCGCTCGGAAAATATACGGTGTGCAGAGTTTGTGATTTAATGTGTTATAGAGTAACTGGGTGAGTAAGAGAGAGAGGGAGAAAGATGTGGTGTGCGTGTGTGTGTGTGACTGAGTGAGTATACGAGGAAGGGGGCGGACCTGTGCTGCAGGATGTGTACAAGCAAAAAAGGATATTGCAACGAAACCAAGACAAAAATGATTGGCCCAACCCGAGCCACGGAGTCCGGCTTTATTCGTTTTTGTTGTGGGGCACACTGCAATATTTTTGGCGGGATGTTCCCGGCTGAATTGGCGGGAAGCACGTTTTCATCAGTTTGCAAACATCAGAACGTGAGTAGCCAGGGTTGGGGATAGCGAAGCACCGAAAAATGCTTCCCCGGAAAAATGTTTCCTGTGCGGACACACATTGTTCCGAGGGGGAGAGAGCACCTAGTTCTGGTCCTGTCCTCTCCTCTTCTCTCCCCTCTCTTCTCTTCTCTCTTCTCCTCTCTCTCCTCTTCCTGTCTCCTCTCGCCTCTTTCCTCTCTCCTCTCCCCCCCCTGACTCTCTTCTCTTTTCCTCTCTCCTCCCAGCGCCGTCGAGTTTATCTGACGTGGGGTGTCGCGGCTGATGTTCTTTATCGACACGGAGCCGTGGTCAACTTATCGACCTTGCGTCAGGGGCGGGGCGGGGCCGGGTGGTGGGGGTATTGGGGGAAAGGGGTTGGGGATGGGGCAGGGTTGGTCTCATACAAGATAAAGAAGAGGCCGTATAAAACGAGTTTGATATGCGTCCCGGTGCAGTATCCTGCAGAAAATAGCCTCGAAACTAGCTTCTGTCTAAATAATAGACATTAATTAAAGACTCAAATCGAGTGATGCATAAAGAGAAGGATGTATAATCACTTGAAAGAATGATGAGACTTTCACAATTTTACAAATTAATTCGTTGGTCGTCTCGTCTGAAACAGTGTCACGTTCTAATGTCTACCACCAGGCCCCGTGAACAAAGTCGATGGTGGATGACTGACGAGCCCAGACTCGGCTTGGCGGCTGCTGCAGCGGTTAACGCGTGTTAATGAAGTTGTTCGCAGCTTTTATGGCGCTCTGGACCAGTGGATAAGAAGTGGAACAGAGTGCAGTGGGAAAATTAGTGGTTCTCTGCTTCATCCTGCAGCGTAATAGGACCCGCAGCGTGGCAGAATTACCGTAAAGTTCGGTGATAATAATTCTCTCACATCGAGGGGAAAACGACTTTGAATTTTGGTGTTCCAATATAAATTTGAACTGAATTTTCCTATTTTTTTTTTTGGTTGAAGTTTATGCGGTGTAGGCTTCAAATTTTCTGAATTTTTTAGACTTTTCCTAATTTTTTTCAACCTAACATCTAATTTTTTTTTGTTTCTTAAAAAATATCCCTGAAATTTTCTAAAATTTCCAGATTGTAATTAATTTTGAATTTTTTAAATCTCGACGTGTTCATTAAATTTCAGATTTTTACGCCCTCTTCTCACGTACGTTCTGAATGTTTTGAGCTTTCCAGTTTTACCCTCTGGTTATAAAACCATAGGCGAAGTTTGGATTGAGATATTGTCAAAATTTGCTTTTATAAAAATATTTTTGTTCCTTTTTTTATTTCCCCCTTAATGACGTGGCGGGTGCGAATCGATATCGCGTTTCTCACTGTTAAGTGGACAAGCTGGACGCAGCTGCTGTGAGCTGACTTTTTTTTTCTCGGTTCGGCGGAAGCTTTAACTGTCACTCGCCAGTTCAATGGATTGGTTAAATTAGCGACGGAATACATAATGTTGCCGCCAAAGTCTTTGTTCCCGAGTAGACGGGACACGCCTCGATGGGAAGCAGAAAGTGATGAGGCGCGGGGAGGCACCAAAAAACAAAAAAAATAAATAAAGGAGAGGGGGTCGGGGGGTGGAGCCGGTTTGTACAGCTTCACTCACTCGACTGGAAGGTGGATTTTATTGTTAATTGTTCACGCGGACGTTTTGCAATATACTTTTCGGGGGTTTTGTTTCGCCGGGGGCTCAGCAAGGTGCGAGGCGGGGCGGGGTGGGGCGGGGCACGGCGCGGGCCCCAGTGGCAATGGGTGGGTTGTTCTTGACTGGGCACCTGTGCCCGCCCCGCCCCGCCCCGCCCCGCCCCGCCCCGCCCCGCCCCGCCCCGCCCCGCCCCGCCCCGCCCCGCCCCGCCCCGCCCCGCCCCGCCCCGCCCCGCCCCGCCCCGCCACGCACAGCCTGTAGATATACCAACTCGCCAGGAAGGGAATAATAAGGAAATGCCTCGGCGGATATTCCTTCATGTATTGGAAAGTTTCACCCGGCGAGGCGAGCTCCTCGTTGGGAGCGTGCACTCCCCCTCCCCCCGGGCCCTGACACAGAGTAGATAAGATCCTCCTCCCCCCCCCCCCTCCAATAATAGAAATCTACAAATAAATATGTATGACGAGGAGTCTGTCACACGCTTCTAAGGCTCGAAACACACACACACACAAACTCACACACAGACAGATAGACATACATTTTTTCTCGAAATAAAAATAAAAAAATTCCCGTGGAAGACATTTTACCACCACCAATGACTACAAAAATGAAAAGAATAAGTAACACTGTGAAAAATATCTTTGTAGATTTACGATAAATTTTGTAAATAGTGATTTACGAAATATGTTGTAAATTTACGACGGACCTTTTTTGCTCGTGAATGAATTTCAAGCCGATATGTAGTGCTTGTGATTTTACGATTTCCAGTGGTAATTTTACAACTGCACTTCGTGGAAAATTTTCCCGTAAACTTGCGACTATTTTTCACAGTGTAATCGGCAAAGTATTACTCACAATTTCTAAGAAAATCAAGGCCCAAATCTCAAACGATGCCGCGATTAAAATTGATCTCAAGGTTTGCTCGAGGTGCCAGGTGATTTGCATGTGATCGCTGTTACTTGAACCAAACCCCAGAGGGCATTTTAACCGGCACAACTTTGGTGTTAACTGAAATATACTAAAAATTACCCATTTTTAAAAAAGAAAACAAGGACCTTTCTTTCAAACGATGCCAGTTAAAATTAATCCCAAGTTACCAGGTGTTTCGTTGAGATCGCTTTTACTTGATCCTTAGCCAGAATGCATTTTACCCGGCACAACTGAAGAAGTTATATGGAAAAACTGTCAGGTACCCGAATTTTTTGCGGTGAACAAGGCCCAACTATCAAACGATGCCGATTAAAATGAATCCCAAGTTACCAGGTGTCAAAATTGGACCATTCTGCATCAAAACTGAGCTTGAACGTTCGGAGTTTTCTACGTGTCCCTTGCGATGTCACGTCACATTTCACATGGCGCCGCGGGAAACGGATGGTTTCCGACTAGAAATCGAATTTGCCGACAAGATGGGGCGAGGCGGGCAGGGCGGGGACGAATCAAAGCTCACCAAGGCCTGCCCTGCCCTGCCCTGCCAACCAGTCCCCACCTCACTCAACGCGTTTGCCCCGCCGCACACTTTGCGCTGTAAATTGACTCGGAGAGGAGGACCTCAAAGTTTGGCCCAAAGTCGCATCCCCGTGCCGCGGCCCGCTCAGGCGGCCACCCTCAACAGTTTGGTGTGTGCTCCGTATACTGTATAGCATGGTGGCGGGGCGGGGTGGGGTGGGGCGGGGTGGGGTGGGGCGGGGTGGGGTGGGGTGGGGTGGGGTGGGGCGGGGTGGGGTGGGGTGGGGTGGGGTGGGGCGGGGCGGGGCGGAGTGGGGCGCGCCAGCAGGCCTATGGGTCCAGGCCAGGGTGGGTGACGCCCAAGTTGCTGCGGCAGCATCGCGCGGTAACTCATGAGGTGCTCCGGAAACGCAAGGAAAAAGAAAAGGACGGTGACTTCCTTATTGTCGTGTGGCAAAGCTGGAGCGGAGCCAAAAGGCTCTTAAGTGTTACAACAACAACAACAATAACAAATTGTGTATAGGATATGTTAAAAAAAAAGTACAAAAATTTTGATTATGATAAAACTCGAGATAAAAATCAAGATTAAAAAAGAAGGTAAAATCTGCAGATAAAAATCTGTAAAAAATCACGGAAAATCACGAAAAATCAGAAATTATCGGTATGTGCTGGAGTTTTTAGTAAAGGGCTGCTCCTCGAGCGTAGCTGCTATGGACGCCCCCCCCCCTCCCCTCCCCCGGATCCATTATCCATGTCATCCCCGTTTGCTATATCGCTACGCTGCTCTAACGCTACTTCCTCCCTGTTGCAGCGGCGCCTTCTCCGAGGTGCGGCTTGCCGAGAGCAAGGAGCGGCCCGGCGAGATGTTCGCCGTCAAGATCATCGACAAGAAGGCCCTGAAGGGCAAGGAAGACTCCCTGGAGAATGAGATCAAGGTGCTCAGGAGGTAAGCGACGGGCGGGAGGTGGCGCTCAGCGCCCTCTCACTGTCTGTCTGTCTGTCGGTCTGTGTCTTTGTCTGTTTGTCTATCTATTCGTCTGATTTTCTGTCCTTCAATCCGTCTTCTGTGAAGTATCTTTCTATCCATCTTCAGGAAGACTCCTCAACATCGACGTGGTCAACGTCCCCATCACCACCTATGTACCTTATTCTCCCCGCCCCATCTCCCCCTCCCCCCCACCTGTATACCTTATTTTCCCCGCCCCGCCCTCCTTTTGCGGTTGGTATTGAACAGTTTCCTAGCGCCCTCACTGTGAAAAATTGTTGTAGGTTTACGGAAAAATTTTCCACGAAGTGCAGTTGTAAAATTACGATCACTTATCGTAAAATTACAAGCAGTACGTATCGACTTGTAATTCAATTACAGCAAGAATGGGCTGTCGTAAATTTACAACATTTTTCGCAAGTCGTAATTTACAAAATAAATTGTCAATCTACGAACATATTTTTCACAAGTGCTTGATAAACTGAGAAACCTTGTCGAACCCAGTGTCGGACGTCTAGTGCTCACTCGGGCTGAGGGACTGGCCTGACGCACGGGGCAGTCTGTCTCTGACCTCATCCCAATACCTCTTCCCTCACCCCCGCACAACCAAAACAAAATCCCCCTTTAAATTGTTTGTTAGCAAACTGTGAGCGGTGGTAGAGATAGAAGAAGGCCGTTTAATCCCCGGTAGTGGCGTGCGGCGTGCGTGCCCGTCGCCGTAAAGCACCCCCTCCGTTCAGCCCATCCCAGCCTCTCGCCCCGGCGGGGCCCAAAGTACCGCGTGCGTCGGCAGGCGGGGCCTACTTCGTTAAAGAAACATTCGCCGCGCGGCCCCTTCCCGCTCCTCCCTTGCTCGCTCGCCCACAGCTGCCGCGTGCTTTCCACTATTTTTCCGAACCGACCATAATCCTCCGCCGTGCCCCGCCCCCGCCCCCGCCCCGCCCCCTGCCCCGTGCGCCCCGCCTCTGTTTACCCTGCCGTCTTCCCGCTCTGCGTTCGGTTTCTCTTATTTGACAGGGCGGAGGCGGCGGATTTTCGCGCAGCCCAGCCGAGCCCTGTACGGTGCGGGGCGCGGGGCGGGGTGGGGCGGGGCGGGGCGGGGCGGGGTGGCGTGGTGTAGGGCGTTGTGGGGCTCGGTATCTCGTTTCGACCCCCTCGGCGTACGGTTGGCACCCTTAAGCGCCTCTAGTCTCCTCCGAGGATCGGTTTGTTAGTAGTTCGCCTTAGCGCGGGCACCCGTGATAACTCACTAAAACTACATCGGATCGCCTGCCTGTGTGCACATCTCAGCAAGAGACAATTCCGTATACACTCTCATTTCCGTACGGATGTGCTTGCTGTCCGTACGTAACGGATAATTTTTTTCAAACGCAATATGGATATTTAAATCCATAATACAAACATGGCATAATTTATAAGTTGTGCACTGAGAGAAATGTTTAGTGTCACGGTCTAAACTTTCGTTTAGTGCGCGCCGGGAGCGCCACAACTAAGCCTGTTTAGTGACCACCTCTAATAGGACGGTGCTCACCACTAAAGTTGTTTAGATCCGGGATCCAAACGTGGTTAGTCGTGGACTGTAACATTTTTGGGAACGGTCTCTAAATTTCGATTAATGGAGTTGATTGCTAACGTTTAGTCAGAGAGCAAGAAGATGGGGGAGAACTGAGAAGAAAAGATGG
Organism: Frankliniella fusca; assembly: GCA_029379305.1. Classification (NCBI taxonomy): domain Eukaryota; kingdom Metazoa; phylum Arthropoda; class Insecta; order Thysanoptera; family Thripidae; genus Frankliniella; species Frankliniella fusca. Next base: position 1,241,658 of record JAHWGI010000083.1, on the reverse strand, counting down.
GCCCGAACGAGAATCGATCCACGGCCCGTACAGTCGTGGGTCTGTGCCTCTACCAACTGAGCCATCGGCGTCGCGTCGCTTTACACTGCTTGTAGTTCGAAATGTTGCCACCGCTGGCGCCGCGACGCGACGCATGTGTGTGACCGGAACAATGATGCGCTTTATTTCCGAAGATAAGAAGTGGCGCCGATGGCTCAGTCGGTAGAGGCACTGGGCCCGACTGTCCAGTCCGTGGTTCGAGTCCCGTTCGGGCCCAACTTTTCTTCTTGTGTTTGAGCGTTTGGACGTATGGCAGCAACCTGGATTTAACTCAGGACACTGGCCTCATTTAGATGCACCGGAAAACAACTTTGTCCCCACAACACACATATTTAGATCCTGTAGCTAAACGACGGAGCTAAATTTTTTAGTGCTGTGGTCTAAAATTTTAGTCCCTGCAACTAAACATTTCTCTCAGTGTGGAGGGAAAAAAAAAGATATTTTTATCCATACCTTATGGATGGAGGCAGTTCTGTAAGATGGAGGAAATGATCCGTAATACGGACGATTTTATCCGCATTACGGATTATTTGTGATCTGTGTTACGATTGCACCAAATTATCCGTAAGCGAAGTGCGTAAGGAAATAAAGTGTGCCTACCCATTCTGGCCGTAAGGCGCCGCAGCCGCCTCGGGTGGGCGCGTGACCCGTTCTCTGAAACACCCACGGTACTTTTCGTTTCCTTGTGACTTTTGATGGCGCCCCGCCCCGAAGCCTGCCTGCCGCCTGATTCCGAAGATCGTTCTCGAGCCTCCATCCTTGTCGCACTCATGGGGCCTTGCCTGCAATCCCTCACATAGGGCACCGCCATAGGTGCGACAAGGACGTGGATACAAAAGCGATCCTCGGAATCAGACGGCTGGCCGAGACTTGGAAATCGAGTTTCCGTTGCGTTACGTGCGTTACTGAGGGTTAGGGTAGCGCGCGTGGGGCTGCTAACTCGTGACGTCCAGCTCTGCGCTCAGGGGAAGAGCCTGGAGGTGGCCGTCAAGTGTTTGCCGTTGTCCGCGCGAGAAGTGCTGGGCCGAGCCCGGGCTGAGCTTGGGCCGACGCGTCGGCCGACAGACCTTTGGTCTGACCTTTCCCCTTCCACACCCTTTCTCTGTCTCTCTTTCTCTCCTTCTATTTATCCCACTCTCTTGCTCGCGCGCGCGCTCGCTCGCTCCTGTCCTTTTCTTGTGTGAGACGGACTCCTCTCGAGTTCTGAGAAAGGAGGGGGGAATCTGGATCACACAAGAGCTGAGGCGGCTCTGTGCCGCGCGTAGGAGAGAGAGAGAGGGGGTGGGAGGGGGGGGGGTTAGAGGAGTGAGAGGGAATGTACAGGATAGAGGGGGGGGGGCAGAGGGAAGGTGTGTGGTGAAGGATTATAGAGTGCGGTGGTGGAAGGCGCGTGGGGTGTGGGCTCTGTAGAGAGCAGGGTAGTTGAATGTAAGCGGGTGCGGGCGGGGTGTAGGAGTAGACGAAAGCGGAGAGCACGAGAGAGAGAGAGAGAGAGAGAGAGAGAGAGAGAGAGAGAGAGAGAGAGAGAGAGAGAGAGAGAGAGAGAGAGATCTGTTCGAGAGAAGGGGGGGGGGGGCGCCTCGTGATGTGGGTCGGGCTCGAGTCTGCCCCCGGGGAGCTCCTCCCCGCCCGCAGGGTGCCATCAGCTCGCGCACCCCGCCCGCACCTGTTGCAATTTGATTTGCCGCCCAATGGCCGGCCCAGCAGGCTCGTGCGGTGAGGGAAGCCCCGGGCCAGAGAAGGCCACAGGCTACTAAGGGTGGGGGTGCACACCCCGGGCGGGCATCGGGCTCATCCGGGCCGGGCTCATCGAGGTCCAGGACGTTGTCATGAACGACTGACCAGACGGCCAGGCCGGCGCCGGCCCCCTGGGGCGTGGTGGGGCGGGGCGGGGCGGGGCGGGGCGGGGCGGGGCGGGGCGGGGCGGGGCGGGCAACGCAGTTTGGTCTCGCGTCGAGCAAAGCGTCTGTGTGTCGCTCTTCAAGGGTCGAGTCGCGCCGGGCCGGGCTCTATAGGGCCTATACCTGCTTAACTCTGGGACTGATATTGTCACCCTCTCTCCTTTTCTCTCCCCCTATCTCTCTCTCTCTCTCTCTCTCTCTCTCTCTCTCTCTCTCTCTCTCTCTCTCTCTCTCTCTCTCTCTCTCTCTCTCTCTCTCTCTCTCAGCCCTCTCCTGCCTTTCCCTCTCACTCCGCCACCCCCGCACGTGCTTCATCCCCCGCGCCTACGCCTTTGCTCTGGGGGCACAAGCCACCGACAATTTGTCCGCTTCGCTAGGGCACGCCCGCCCCACCCCACCCCGCCCCGCCCCGCCCCGGCGCCGCAGCACGGCCCTGCTCGCAGCAGCGTGGCCTCGCGGCGCGCGCGCGCTGACCCTCAGCCTTGAGGGCGCGGTTGGGGTGGGCGGGGCGGGGTGGGCTGGGGCGGGTGGCCTCCAGTCCCCAGGGTGGGCACGGCCAGGCCCTGCGGGCGGCCTTGGGTGGAATGTCAGAGGGGTCGGCATTACCATGAGGAGGGGGTGGTTGGGGGTGGAGGTAAAGAGGAGGGGGGGGGGCGGTAAGGCGCGGATGGAAAACACTCAGTTTGTCGTTTGGCCGGCGTGCGCCGCCGTGCGCCCGCTGTATTGATTCCTGCGAGAGCCGCAGCTATGCCCTCCCCCCTCTCCCCCCCCTTCTCCCTGCGCCCGCCCCTCCTCCCCGGCTGAGGGCCACGCGTGGCCGCGCGGGGAGCGTCCTGGATGACTGGACCAGACTTCTGCCCCTCCCCGCCCCGCGGGAGATCTGCTTTGTGGCCGGGCCCGCCGGTCTCGGTAGTGCGTCCACCCCCATCCGCCATCCCCCCCCCCCCCCACCCGCACCCTCACCCCCTCACCCCACTCTACCCATTCCTATCAACAGCTCGGACCCTTGTAGCGGAGGGGAGGGAGGGGGTAGTTTTATCAGAGACTTGGCCGCGCACGGAAACTGACCCAGAACCCCCTGAGAGGATGGGCGAATACAGCGAGGTGTGATAGTCCCGTGGCGAGTGAGTGAGTGAGTGAGTGAGTGAGTGAGTGAGTGAGTGAGTGAGTGAGTGAGTGAGTGAGTGAGTGAGTGAGTGAGTGAGTGAGTGAGTGAGCGAGCTAGTGAGTGAGTGAGTGAGCTAGTGAGTGAGTGAGTGAGTGAGTGAGTGAGTGAGTGAGTGAGTGAGTGAGTGAGTGAGTGAGTGAGTGAGTGAGTGAGTGAGTGAGTGAGGACCGCTCAGTTATTAATGCCTTCCGGTGGTTGATATACCTCGCGTGATAATTACCCGCCCACCCTGTGATTCACTGATTAACCAAGTGTGCATCTGCTCAACACTTGTAAGTGTGCAACTTCCAGTGTGCACGTGCAAGTTTGTAACTCGGCAGCTGTGCAATTGCAAGTGTCAATATTGCCAGCTGTACACTTGGACAACTGCCTAGTTTTACACTTGTACGTGTTAAATCAGAAAAATCTCGAAAAAAATAGGGCTGCAAATCTAGGATTTTTTTCCTAGACAAAACCTGCCTACTAGGCAACATTCGGATACCACTGTGTGGCAGGTTGCCGAGTGGGGAGGGTTTGTCTAGGAAAAATTTCCTAGATTTGCAACTCTACGAAAAATCAGGAACATCGGTGTATACGCTTGAATTTATTGTGATGGACCCCTCGTAGCCGACCCCTTCCCTTAGGCCAGGCCAGGGTGACTCCGCCGTGTACAAGGGCCGCTGAGGTCGGTCCCGAGACCTTCCCGGGGGCCCGGGGGCCGCCGGGCCCGGGCCGGCTATGAGGCCTGTTGCTGCTCCTCTCCTCCCCGCTATATCTCTCTCTCTCTCTCTCTCTCTCTCTCTCTCTCTCTCTCTCGCTCCCGCTGCCACCCCTCTTGCTCTCTCACAAGCATTCAATCATTCCTGTCCACCTGTCACTTTCCCTCGCACATTCTGCATTTTCCCTACCTCTCCCTTTCGTTTTTATTTTCTCTCTTTTTTTTTCTAAAACAATTAAGCGCCTTTCTCTTTTTCTCTTTCTGTGATGTGTGCCCCAAACCTCCGTGCCTATTTTCCTCCATTTTTTTCTGTACCGGCTCTGTATGTACTCGTTTCATTATTTCCAGTTTTGCTCTTGACCTTTTTTTCTCGCTCCTCCCTGCTGCAAGTGAGCGTCACGTCTACGCCGTCCAACACTAACTAAGCTCTTGCTCCCTCCCTCTCCTGTCTTCGACCCCCTTCTCTCTCTCTCTCTCTCTCTCTCTCTCTCTCTCCTCTCTCTCTCTCTCTCTCTCTCTCTCTCTCTCTCTCTCTCTCTCTCTCTCTCTCTCTCTCTCTCTCTCTCTCTCTCCTGCCCCCCACTCCCTTCCCTCTCACCGGCCTCACCCCCTTCCGTTTCTTTTTCCCTGTCCTCGCTCCTCTTGCGCGGAACAACGCCAGAATAAAGTTTTGTCGTTTTGGCCGCTCGATATTAATGCGGATTGTTGGATGCTGGCGACGCGATACCCCGGGCCGGGCAGAGCGGGGTAGGGCTGGGCCGGCTCGAGTTACGACTCCAGCCATGCCGGCCCGACACGCCCCGCCCTGCCTCGCCCGCGCCATGTTTCTCTTTATTCTTTTATCTCCCATCTCACTCGCTCCACAGAGCGCGCCGCTCTCTGTCATTTTCCATTACGAAGCATGCTGAGGCGAACACGGCACTCCGAAGGCGTGCCCAAGGGGGGGATGGGGTCCCTGCGCACGTAGGCAAGCCCGCCCGCCACGCGTGCCCGAGTGTTGCCTACCTCGCGGGCGGTGAGGACACCCTGCACGCGTAGGCAAGCCCGCCCGCCACGCGTGCCCGAGTGTTGCCTACCTCGCGGGCGGTGAGGACACCCTGCACGCGTAGGCAAGCCCGCCCGCCACGCGTGCCCGAGTGTTGCCTACCTCGCGGGCGGTGAGGACACCCTGCACGCGTAGGCAAGCCCGCCCGCCACGCGTGCCCGGGTGTTGCCTACCACGCGGGCGGTGAGAACACTCTGCACGCGTAGGCAAGCCCGCCCGCCACGCGTGCCCGAGTGTTGCCTACCTCGCGGGCGGTGAGAACACCCTGCACGCGTAGGCAAGCCCGCCCGCCACGCGTGCCCGAGTGTTGCCTACCTCACGGGCGTTCTCCCCCTCCCCCTCCTTGAGGCTGGCAATGCCAGGGCGTGCGTGCGCGGGAAAAATGGAATGAGCGGCGCGCAGCCCCCGGGACCCCCTCTCCCCCCTTCCCCTCCCCTCTCCCCCCTCCCCCTTCCCCCTCCCCCCCTCCCCAAGGACGCGCAGCTTTTGTAAACGGAATTGCTTGGCGCCCCTTTCCTACGCTCGCCCCCCTATCCGCCCCTCCGCCCCGCGCCCTGACCTGCCCCCCCCCCCCCCCGCTGGCTCGAATACTGATCATTACCCGGGACGAGTCGTTGGTTGGGGAAATATTATCGCACGTCGGGTGGGAGTCACTTAAACTTACCTGGCGGGTGGAGCCGGGAGCACCCGCCCGACCACCGAATGCCAAAGCCGCCGTGGGGGATTCAAGTTTAAGTCAGCCGGGACTTTGGCCGCCTGTCCCTTTTCATTACCCTGGGGGGCCACGGGCGGGGAGGGGGGGGGGGGGGGGCTTCCACTGCTTGACCGCAGGAATGTGGGACGGCGGCGCCTAATCTCCTGTGCCTCTCTAACCTTTTTAGAGTATAACAAAAAGAAAAAGGAAATTTAAAAAAAAGAAAAGAAAACAGGGTGTCGAGCGACCGGGAAAACCTGGAAAACCGGGAATTAGCCGGGAATTTAATCCGACCGGGAAAAGTCCCTGAAAAGTCCGGGAATTTTGCATTTAATCCGGGAATTCTGGCATTTACGGCAAACATACACACTGCAGTAAAATAAATAATTTTTGACCCCCTGAAAATGGAAAATTTGAGGCTAAAAAGGTTAAAAATATCCGGGAATTTCGTTGATTTCTGTCCGGGAAAACCGGGAAATAGCCGGGAATTTTAAATCCGGACGCCGCTTGACACCCTGGAAAGGGAAAAAAAGGAAAGATTTCTACTGCAGAGGGAGGAGGGTGGTTGTAGTGAGGAGAGAGGTAGATTGTGTAGAGTATGTAGGAGGGTGGGTTTGAGGAGAGGCGCTTAACCCCGGTCTAATTAATGTGCGGCGAGGTAAGGGGGGGGGGCTTACTGCGCGGTGACCCACAGATGATCTCGGTTTTAACGCCCCTGTGCACGCCCCTCTGCGGGCAAAGTGCCGAGGCGACCCGACTCCTGGACGCGATACGGGCGCCTCGAAGGAGTGTGGCGTTTTCGTCCACTTTTTCCCCCCGTCTTCCCCCCTTCCTCCTCCATCTCGACTTTTCCCAAACTTCCCCTCCTCCCTTTTGCCGGCCCTTCGCGCGGTGGCTGCGCCGAGTATGAATAATGTAAATGCGTTTAATGTGTTGAGTGGCTGCTATGTGGTTTGTCTTTTGGGACCAGGGGATAGGGCCGCGTGCAGCCCGCCCCGGCTCAAAGGGACCGGACCGCTCCGGCCCCTCCTCGGCTACCCTCAGCGCGGCGCTCGAGGACCTTGTCCAGGACCTTGTCTAGTCCGGGACCCCCGCCGTCCCGTCCCAGCCGGAGTATGGCCTCTTAGAATTAGCATGCATTGTCCGATGCCCGTCCAGCCATCCTTCCCTTTCGCCCTTTGCCCGTCTCTCTCTCTCTCTCTCTCTCTCTCTCTCTCTCTCTCTCTCTCTCTCTCTCTCTCCCTCCCCCTCCCTCCCCCCCCCTTTCTCTCTCTCTCCCTCCCTCCCTCCCTCCCTCCCTCTCTCTCCCTCTCCCTCTCTCTCTCTCTCTCTCTCTCTCTCTCTCTCTCTCTCTCTCTCTCTCTCTCTCTCTCTCTCTCTCTCTCTCTCCCACGCGCGCGCCCGCGTTCCCTCTCCCTTTTCCCCGCCCTTCCGTGCGACGGCCCCTTACACGGCGGGCGGCGGGCCTCTCGTCGAGTTTGGTATGGATGGACATCTCCGCGTGCGCTGAGTTTGGTGCAGCTCCATCTCTCTCTCCGCTCTATACCTCTCTCTATGCTCCGCTCTGCCTCTCTCTCTCCCTCCCTCTCTCTCTCTCTCTCTCTCTCTCGCCCGGCCGCCTCGGCCGCCGCCGTCATCGCCATTCATCTCCACGACTGACCTCATCGCCATCACCATCGTGCTCTCATGTTGTTGGGTGGTCTCTCTTGCCCGCCCGTCTCCGCCTCGCTCTCTCTCTCTCTCTCTCTCTCTCTGCTGCTCGCAGTAGTGTCGCCCCTGCTCTGGCCTGCCGCCACTTTAACTCTTTTTCTAACTTTTTTTTTCTGGCGTGATTCTATAGGTTCAGCGAATCTGCCAAGCGGCGCGCCGACGCGGAAGGTTCCGAGAACGGACCTCGGTGAGTGAGGCCCTCGCGCTACCGAGGGGGAGCATGCTAGCGCCGCCCCGCCCGCCACGCCCCGCCCCGCCCGCCACGCCCCGCCCCGCCACGCCCCGCCACGCCCCTGTACCTATGACCATATAGCCCTAGTGGGACCTGTTATCGCTTTGACCTTGGGATCTTACCTACCACCCCATCCCCCCACCCCCAGCCTTCTCGCGCACTCACCATACCCCTAATCGTGGGCCTACGTTCGTGTGTGTGTGTGTGTGTGTGTGTGTGCGCGCGCGCGCGTGTGTGTGTGTCTGTGTGTCTGTATCGCTTTGTCAAAGAGTCATTTGCATATCTGTGAGCCGAGAATGGCACGCCCTCTTTTCTCCGAGCTCTGCCTGTCTAGAAAGGGAATTAGTAGGAAAGTTATAATTTTTCTCCCTGTCTTTCCCATCTACTTGCCCGCCTCCCCCCCCCCCCCTTTTCCACACCACAACCCCTGCCCCCTCCTATCACCACCAGCACCCCGGCTATGCTAATCTAATTGAAATTCCGGCAGTAGACACCTAACATCTCCTAGCATGGGCTTGAATTAACGAGCTTACTCCCATACAGGTATGTGGTAGGGTAGCTTGTAACCGTGTGTTTCGCCACGCCACCGGCCTTACGCTCAGTGAAGAGCACTCCCACAACACTCACTCACTCACTCACTCACTCACTCACTCACTCACTCACTCACTCACTCACTCACTCACTCACTCACTCACTCACTCACTCACTCACTCACTCACTCACCCAACCACCCACCCACTCACTGACAAGCGCACCGTTTTGATTGCGCTCGACCCTCGCGCCCTGGGACAACACGTCAACCGACAGCAAAATCCTCTTAGTGTCTGTGGGTGGTTGGGTTTTCTTCATCTTCTTGTTCTTTCAGTTTCTCCTCTCACCCCTACCCTGTCTGCCCCCGTGACCCGCCGGTGCAGGGTAGGTGAGTTGTCCCCTCCCCCCTCGCCCACCTCCTCCAGTCCTCCGCCCCGCACCAGCGCCACCAACCCCCTCCCCACCCCTTTGCGAACCAAGCGGACTATCTCAAAGAACAGATATGTCCCACCCAATGAGCATTTACGGTGTTCACCTATACACTCACTCTTTGTTCCTGTTTATTCGCACCTTTTATATTCACCTACCTTCTTCTCTTCACAAAACTTTTTGGCAGCGTACCTTTTTTTTATTGTTGTTATTTGTACGAAAGAGTCTATAGATCAACACCATGGCTACGAGGAGGATAAGAGAGAAGATATGCAACGAATGTCAAATCCGTCAAGTAGTTCAGGGCTGCCACGTGTCATGAAAATCAGTAAAATGTATTATAATACATATTATCAGTACAATTTTAAAAGATTTTCAAATTTCTGTCAGAAAGGCCATTTAAATGTAGGATATTGAAAGAAAAGTGTTAGGAAAAGTTAGCTTGTTTTGACCACTTGGTGCCTATACGACTGTGAGACACTCAGTGAGATTCTGCGCCTCATATCACCGGGGAGAGTCACGTCAGGAAAAACAATCAGGCTTCTGAGGATATTGTCAGGAAAACATCAGGAAAATAAAATGTTAAAAAAAAAAATGGAAATTCGCGGAAACCCTTATTGAGTTGCTGGTTGTACCCGACTAGAGGCACGGCCCGCATTGACGCACTGTAATGCCCGGCCCTGGCCGTGTGTGACCCGGCCTGGGGCACAAACGCCTGTGTGCCCCGCCCCACCCCGCCCCGCCCCACCCCGCCCCGCCCCACCCCCCACCCCCCACCCCGCCTCGAGCAGAGACGGCCGCCGTTTTTGCTCTGCCCTGTAATCAGACCCGACAGACAGCGGCCGTAGCCAGCCTCAAAGCCGCACTACAACGCGGCGGGTACACAGCAACCTCAACTTCAACTTGCAGCTCGCGAAATAGGAAAAGACTAAACGAGGGTTGGCCTGGTGTCCGATCTGCACTGAGAAAGTTTTTCGGTTGCAATCATCAAATCTTTACAGCCCAACATCAAATTGTTGTTGAATCCGTCAAAGTAGTTATGGCCATTGAAAAATTCAGTCGCTGTAATCGAAAGTCCCGTTCCCAGAGTTCGATGCCCATGAGTACTTCGACGGATCGAACGACAGTTTGATGGCCGCAAACAATTTTTTTCTTTATGTGTCGTGCCCGCGAAACCGAAAGTTACACTTGTGTGCTTTATATATACAGGGTGTATACACTCAAAATGACAATGTTCTTTACTGTTACTAATTGTTGGACTTCTGTGAGCATGTCTATGGACATCTTATGTAAGATAAATTCTATTTTGGTTTTCTTAGTTTAAAAATGTTACTGACTAGTTACTTTCTGTGACTATAACAGTGACATAAATTGCATCCAGCTTAGGCATGCGCACAAACGTCCGCAAGCTAGAATATAACAAAAAAGTCCTGGGTTATGTAGAGTGTTAATGTGATGAAAATTAATCGACTCAATGTTTGTGTCTCTGTGTGACCCGCTGGATCTAAATGCCTTGCTTTATAATTGATGGTGCTTGAAACGTTTGGTCTGTGATGGAAGTTTCTTTCTTACGCATTTTCTGCAACAAAAGCATGTGTAGAATGTCCCTCGACAAATTTGTATATAAACCAGTGTGTGTTAAAGCATTTGCAAAGAGTTACGCTGCGCGCACTACGTACTGAGTTGTGCTGGTGCAGTGACGGGTCTATAAAAATTGCTCAATGAGAAATGTCGTTAAGTTACGATATTTAATTTTCAATGTTTGAAATTGCGGTGACACTTGCTTAAACCGGTTAAATTATCTCAAATTTTCTTTCGTGAATTCGCGATACGGTTAATTCACAACATAATTTTAAAATCTCCCCCCCCCCAACACCACCACTGTTGCTCCACGCTAGTTTTCGCGCCCGCGGGCCACACTGTGCCGCCCAACACGGCTGTTAGATGACTCAAACTCGCGACGCGAGCGGATCTCACGAGCTTTTAATGACGTTTTGATGTTGCTGGAAGGCCCGTCTACACTAGACTGTAGCGTCGGGGGGGGGGGGGGAGTAGGGGTACAGGTGCAGGAGGGGGGGGGGTACGAGCTGGGGGTACAGGGGGAAGGCAGGAGGGAGGGGTGTGCATGGGGTACAGGGTCGGGGGCGTGCAGTGCAGGGCTGCCAAACCCCCGCCGCCGGTCTTCTCCCGTAATTCCGTCTGTTTGTTGGTTACACACGCGCAAACTAGGTCCCTTGTTTACCCGATCTTCTCTCTTCTCTCTTTCTGTCTCTGGACGGGTGACGGATCACGAAGGCCACCGCCCCCCACAGTGACCTCTCCCGCCCTCACCGCCCTCTATTGCTCGGCGGCGCCCCCGCCAACACAACTTATTGAAACTGTATCCGATCGCGACCCCAAAACTGTATCACTCCGAACCGTGGTCCAAACATACATTTTACCACGGGGTATTCCCCCCCCCCACTAATTCAGAAATCTGTTTTGTAAGGGTTTTTGAATGTTACAAATCTATTTTAAAGTTATGTTTGCATCCTCAAGACCTATTAGCTATGCTAGCAGCGAAATGTTTAATTTTCATCTTTGAAGCTGTTTTCTGCAGGCCTGCCGCCCGCCCAGCCGGGCAAAGGTGTGCTGTCGCCGGCATAAAGAGGCTGTAAGGAATAGTGATGAGGGGAGGGGAGGGGGAGGACGCGGCTGGCTGTCAAAATGTGGCGCGTCAACGTCGATGGGGCAGAAATGAGCCGTCCGCGTGGGGGCGCGGACCTGTGAAAAACCCGTCCCGTGAGGGATAACGCCGGGGTCAAAATCTCTGCATTGTGCCCTGCCCGACCCAGACCAGACACAAGTGAGCTCCTTACCTATTCTCGTCCACCATATACGCCCAACATAGACGGGTGACGCTCGGTCCTCGGGACCGGTTCGGCACCAGCCGGGCGCGGCCTCCACAGCCGTCACACCCGCGAGAAAGCCTTGCGGCACTGTGAAGCTCGGAGAGCTCGTCGGAGAGCGCCCCATCCGCATGCAAAGCACGGCGCTTGTTATTCATCTCAAATTAAAACGCCGCCAATTCGCCGCGGCCTGTGTGTCACTCTGACTTTAATATAAATGGATGAAAGTAAGGAAAAGTGGTGCATTGGCACTAGGGCATGTGGTCGAGTCCGTGCCCGTCTACACTGTCAGGTAAAGCCATTGCATACGGTAGATTATTTTCTGGGTCTGGTCAATCTGCACGTGCTCAAGTACACACAGTTTCCGTACGGAGTATTGTATCGTTCAGCAGCGTAGGCTCAAGAGAAAAAGCTCAGTAAAATCTGAAAAATCGAGAAAAAATGAACGAAACACCGAAATAAAATTGAAAAAAAAATAATTGGTAATTGAGTTAAAGATCAAGATTTATCAAAAAGTGACTGAAATTTTCCTTGAAAAATGAAAGAAAGAACAAAACAATAAATAAATAAATAAATAAATAAATGAATGAATAAATAAATAAATAAATAAAAGAAAATAGTAAAAAAAATTTAATCATTGTACACATTTTGTATGAGTGATGCCCCCCCCCCCCCCACACACACACACCGCGGTTATTTTCTTGAACTTTGGTACAGGAGTCGCACCAGTGTAGGCTTCTTGCTCCCTTCAACAGTGGCGACAATTGCGTCTCTTGCGCAATGCGCAGGTAGAGCAGCACCCCGGCCCGGCCCGCCCGCCGCAGACCAGCAGCGTGCACTGTGAAAAATATCCTCGTAAATTTACGACATTTTTTTTTGTAATTTTGATTTACAAAATATGTCGTATATTTACGACTGCCCATTCTTGCTCGTCGGACAATTCCAAGTCGATAGGGAGTGCTTGTAAATTTACAATTTCAAATTGTAATTTTACGACTTTTATCATGGAAAATTATTTCCATGATAGTATATTTCCATTATAGTATATTTCACAGTGTGTCGGGATGACAAGTGGGAACACATGAGCCGGCAGGCACGCGGCCTGCTGGCAAACGCGAAGTTTATAACTGGCGCCCCGCATTAAATAGAACGACCGGAAGTGGGTAGGGGGGTGGGTGAGAGGGGTGAGAGGAAAGGGGTGGGGAAGCGGATGCAGCTCTACATTGGTCTCGCCACACTTTACTATCGGCGTAACTGGCGTAACGCGAAACGAGGCTTCTGCACCCCCCCCCCATCCTCTCCCCCTCCACCACCACATCGCTTCCTACCTCAGATAAGGGGGGAGGGAAGGGACTGCCAACCATCTGCACCTGCAGGTGGCGCGTGGGGCGAGAGGAGGAGACGGGTCCCCAGATGCAGCTGTACAGCTGCGGAGTATTAGATAGAGGAAAAAGGGACCGCCAGCCCGCGGCAGCTGTACAGGTGTCGCCCGCGGTGCGGACAGTAGGGGATGCCACCTCGCTGCAGCTGTACAGGTGTCTCCCGCGGTGGGGACAGTAGGGGATGCTACCTCGCTGCAGCTTTAGAGTTCATGCAGTTGCAGCTGCCCCCGAGGGGGAAACAACTCTGAAATGTTTGTACACCTCGTAATTCAGGAAAATTCAGAATTTGTTTAAAAAAATTACCAAATTTCAAAAACATGTAAGTTTCAGGAAAACTCACAAAAAATTAGGTAAATTTTTAGGGAAAATTCAAAAAATTGGGTAAAATTTAAATTCAAATTCACAAAAATTCACGAAAATCCACAAACGTTTAAAAAATGTGTACACCAAAATTCGGATTAGTTTCCCCCTCGCAGCTGCCACACGTGGCAACAGCTACCACCCCGCTGCAGCTGCCGCACCGCGCACCATCTGGCAGGTCTGTGCACCCCCTGTCGGCCCACGTGCTCCCCCCACGAGCAGCTGCAGGTGGCTCAAACCAGCTGGCAGCTCGATACACCCCGTCCGCTGTCCAACAGCTGCAGCTGCGCGGCTGCGGCGCACCAGCTGGCGGATCGATACCCCGGGGAGCTGTGCTGGCTGTGCTGGGGTGTTCGGCTGGCGGGGGGCGGAGCCGGGCGGAGCAGCTCGGCGGTCCATGGGGTACCAGCACTCATCACTCTGCCAGGCCCGGCCTTGGCCTTGGCCTGAGCGGCTGAGGGGGGAGGGGACCCCCTCCCCCCCCCCGCACTGCCGTAACCATCGTCATAGTAATAATCGTACCTGCCGACATGTACCTCTGTCGTCCTCCTCCTCCCCAGCGCGGGTTCGGGCGTCCCCGCGCCGTCAACTTTTCCCTTTCGATCCATCGCGCGGCAAGGGATAAAGTATAGGGGTAGGAGTCGGCGCGGGGCCGGCGGAGTGGCAAGGGGATTCTATAGGAGGATTGTGGGACGGGCAGGGGGCTCGGGGCAATGGGACTCTACAAGGGGATTGTGGGACGGGGTGGGGTGGGGTGGGTTGCGGGGCCGCGGGTGCCGGCTGGCCGCGGCCCGACCCAGGGATATATGCTGTCGCTGTGGGCTGGGCTGCTGGCACAGAAATACGATCCTCACTCCGATAGTTGGGTTACTGTTATCCCGCCCTGATTCGGTTCAGATGTTCCTGTCGACCTTTTTGGCCTTCTCCCGCACACAACACGAACCCCTAATCCCCCCCGGCCCTACCCCCCCCCCCCCCCCACGCCGTCCCACGGCTCGGCCAGCACCGCCAGACTCATTAGGGTCAACGGGGGTAAAAATAAAAATCAAAGGACAGGGGGGAAATATACAGTCTCACCCCCTGACACGTATTCTCTCTTTTTTCTCCCCCCCCCCCCCTTCTTGCCCCCGGGGCACCCACAGCTGCCAGGCTGTTTGACCCGCAGCCGTTTCACATTGCAGGGGCTGCAGGAGGAGCAGCAGTGGCTGCAGGGAGGGGGGAGGGGGAGGGCGCCACAGTATGATTGATCTGCTCGCCATACCCCCATCCCCTGCGGTCGACCTACAGAATCTCAGGACTGCCTTCCCTTTGATCTACCAGGATATTTTCCTCTCGTCGTATACTAGTCGGCATTCCTCTCGACACTTCTAGGTCTTCCTTTGGACTCCCCTTTGTCCTACCAAGGCTTTATATCTGCCTGAGATAATACAAACTGATGTTTCCCTCCAGGCCACCCTCTCAGCAGGCTCCAGCCTCTCCCTGGTGTCCCTCGTTTCCTGCAGGCTCTCCCGAGGTCCCCACAGCCTACTTTCACCTCACAGGCTCTCCCCGCGGGGTCCCCCGGTCCCCTGTAGGCTGATTCCGCACATCCAGGGTCTCCACGCAACCTGGAAGTCAGGGGGGAAGTCAGGGAAAAGTCAGGGAAATAAAAAGTGGTCAGGGAAGTCAGGGAAAAGTCAGGGAAATTGACGGGCGGTGAGGGAAATCCGTGTGAAGTCCCAAATCGTTTCAAATCTCACGCTTGTTTTCCCGGGACGGTAGCAGCGCACCTAGCAGCGCGACAACAAGGCACTTGTTCTCTATTTGCTTGCATAATTTTCTCGGATTCAAAGTACGAATTTTTTTTTGAGGTTCCTAAAATACGGTAAAATTTACTGGCTAGCGCCTTAAATGCGGTAAAAAAAAGTCAGGGAAATTTGCAAGAAAGTCAGGGAAAAGTCAGGGAGAAGTCAGGGAAATCGAAAATTCCGATCGCGTGGCCACCCTGACATCGGTCAGTGGGAGGTAGAGACGCGCGGTCCTCTCTCTCCCACTCAATGGCAGTGCCTCATGAGTACGACAAGGACGGAGGTGCGAAAGTCCCACATGCGGAATCAGTCTACTGCGGGCGCTCCCCCCGGGTCCGGGTCCGGGCCCGGGTCACACACGGGCTGGGTGGAGGGTGGTGACCAGGGTGGTGACCAGGGTGGTGACGGGGCCGGCTGCGCGCCGCTGCGCTCTGTTTTGCAGGAGCGGTGTTGTGTGTCGAGCTGTGGTTGCTGCTGTTCTGTGCTGTGCTGTGGTTGTGGTGCCAGTGGTGGAGATGCCTACTGTTCCGACACCCTCGCTTCTCGGCTTTGCTGGCCTGTGTAATCTAATGGTCGAACGCCGCTGCCCCTTGTTCCAGGCTAACGCACCCCAACATCGTGCAGCTCCTGGAGACCTTCGAGGACAAGCACAAGGTTTACCTCGTCATGGAGTTGTGAGTAACCGGCCAACACGACAACGTTGTTGCCGCCAAACCTGTTTCTCTGCGTACTTTTTTTTCCCTTGCCTTACTAGAAACAAAACCTATCTGGTGGCCTTATTATATCTGGAATGTGGACACTTTATCTCGATATTTTCGGTAGTGTGTCCGCTTCATAAAACAGTTTCCTGTTTTATTTTTTTTTCTTACCTTTCTAGTTGATGTACTGTCTTTTTTTTTTTTTTTTCATTTCTGGGGGATGAATTTTGATAGCGAGTCGAGAGGCGGATGCAGGTGCTTTGTCTCCTGGTAATGGGGAAGGAGCTGTCTCGCCCCGACCCGTCCCGTCCCGACCCGTCCGAGCCTGCCCGCCTGATGTGATGTAGTGCGGTGGACCGGAAGGTCCCGGGATCGATCCCCTGCCGAGCCAGACTGTTCTGTTTTATTTGGGGTGTCGCGAAAGGGGAGGTGGGGGGGGGGGGGGGGGGGGGGGGGACTGGAAACAGTTTTGACACCTGGAGTTATCCGAGAGGAGGATTAGAGCAAGATGAGAAAGTGAATGTAGTTGGACAGTAGAGAGATTGAGTCTTGAGAGACTAGGGGAAAAGGGAAAGACGGGTACCAAGCATTTGTGTGAGGGGTTGCTTGTTCCTTTTTTTGTTTTTAGGATAATTTTATGAAACATTTTATTGTTTATTTCAGAGTCACTGGTGGTGAGCTCTTTGACCGTATCGTCCAGAAGGGTTCATATACCGAAAAAGATGCGTCCGATCTGATTCGACAAGTACTGGAAGCTGTAGATTATATGCATGAACAAGGAGTTGTCCATCGCGATCTAAAGGTGCTTGATTGGCAAACTTGAGTGAACTGAGAAATTTATTGTGTACTATGTTTCTAAATTGAAACTCTGTTACAGCCTGAAAACCTCTTGTACTACAGTCCAGATGAGGATTCAAAGATTATGATAAGTGACTTTGGCTTATCCAAAATGGAAGATTCTGGTATTATGGCAACTGCATGTGGAACTCCAGGATATGTTGGTAAGTACATTTAGATGTTTTTTTTTCTTTTTTTGATTTTAATTTTTTTTAATACATGTATAATTGTTTTTAAGGGGAGGAAACTTTGTATAGCTAACAGTTTAATAATTACTTTTCAGCTCCTGAGGTTCTTGCTCAGAAACCCTATGGTAAAGCTGTAGATGTGTGGAGCATAGGTGTTATTTCTTACATATTGCTGTGTGGATACCCCCCATTCTATGATGAAAATGATGCCAACTTATTTGCCCAAATTTTGAAAGGTAATTATTCGTTTTCAATATTTTGGTGAGTTTGAAGTCAAAGTAAATATCTACTGAAATATTTCTCTAGGTGATTTCGAGTTTGATGCACCTTACTGGGATGAAATAAGCGACTCTGCTAAGGATTTCATAAGGCAACTAATGTGTGTTGATGTAGAAAAAAGGTATACCTGTCGGCAAGCATTGCAACACCCATGGTAAGCTATGTTCACTACTTTTTTTCATCCTCATGTTTTCCCATCTATTTATTTGCTTATTGGATTCGAAAATATTTTATCTTGAAATCAGGATATCTGGCAATGCTGCTAGTAACAAGAATATCCATGGAACTGTATCAGAACAGCTCAAGAAGAACTTTGCGAAGTCACGCTGGAAGGTAATTACTTTTGATGGTTCTACAATATGCCTTTGGAAACTGTTGTTTGTGCATTGTTCAAGAGTCTTTGAGAACACAAAATTCTCTCACCTCAAATAACCACCCATTCCTTGTGCTCTCACTATGGAGTATACTATCTTGCTCACATAGTCCTATATTATGTCCATTTCTTCTCTATTTAAAGAAACTATTTTCTTCTTGAACCACTTGCCCTGTGCTCAAGTGGTTCCTAAATAATGCATGCTCAGGGGATATTTTTATGATGGATTGGTGAGCATTGCCTTCCCTTTCTGCTTGTCTTCTTTTCTTTTCCATCTACATTTAAAACGAAAATTCATTCCTTTCATGGGGTACTTCAAATCTTTCGTTTTATAATCTGGTTCTGGTTGGTTCTGGGCAGCTAATGTCTTTGGGAAATCTTTTGGGTTCCAAAGCTTTAGCATAATTAATGGTGGTGGTGTTAACAAATATAAATTTCTTGCAGCAATTGATGAACGCCATAGCCATGGTGCACAAGATGCAGAGATTAGCTCTGACCAATAACACTAGTAGCATGGATGTAGACGAAGCCCAAAGGTGTGACACCATTCAGGAGGAGACGGAGGAAGGGGATGAAGGTACAGCGCTACTCAAGCTCTTCATCATGTAGTTTTGCCCCATGCTCGTGAATGTTGTAAAGTGGCTAAAAACAAGCAGCAAACATTTCCAACCCTTTACTCCGGGTATTGCTCTCTTAGTTTTCTGTCTTGAAACGGAAATAAACTGCAACAGAAAATTAAGAAAATGTAATTCAGACTAAATGGGTTGAGGCTTTACAAATAGCAAAGCAGGTTCATGAAGCACAGATTCATTATAGAATAGAATGCACTGGAAACAACAATAGAGTATAAGGCTAGAGTTAACGGGAAAATAATTGTTCAGGGGCACCCGGCAACACCTTAAAGCAGTATCAAAGTTAATTTCATCAATAAAGCAAAGTTGCACTGACAACCATAATCGTCTAGGAATGCCATCTGCACAATTTTTTCTTTGCCTTCTGGTGCGCAACATAGTTTGTTTTCTTCGCCAGCTGGCTTTTCTTGTAACTGTCAGTTCAGGGAATATGACATCTTAATGAAAAATAAATATGCCAGTAGAGGGAGGTAAAAATCAACACTCAAAGTTGTTTTTCAGTGAATGTGCTTACTTGCGTTTTCCTCAGTATATCAACCTGCCGTGCCTAAGGACAAAAAAAATGTAGTGGTGTGTTCTGTGTAGGAAGAAACATTTATCCTTATTTTTGAAAGGCTAAGCATTGTTGTTCTCCTCCTAGTTCTGTTTGGTTTTTGTTCCTTTTGAGTTCCTTTAGTTTAGCGATCCACAGTTAACCTTGACACATTGATATTAGGGACCTACTCTGGTTCACTATACAATATCTATCTTCTCTTTTTTCTGAAGACTTTTATGTAGTCAGAATTCTTGTACTGTCTGGTTTGATGTAAGTTTGTATGTTTTGGTGTTTTCTATTCTTATGTCTTTCTCATGGTGGCATGTAAATGGAATGCTATCAACAGATAATTGGTTAATCATTTTGGGTATGCAGTTTTTGTTTTTTTTTTACAAAATGTATACAGTATGTATTTTTTCAGCAGTGCATTTTTATTAATTACTGCTACATCTGTTTGCATGGAAGTGGTTGTAGGAGTAGTTAAGTGGCTTTGTGTGTCACATTCACAATCATCTCATACATCATTCTTTCCTAAATTTAAACTTTTCAGAGTCCTTTATTTTTACGCTTTACCAAGTGCCAAATGAATTTGTCATTAGACTGTTTTACCTTGCCAAAGCCATGATTACAAATCAATTTAAATTGAAGAGAAAAATTTTGTCTGGTGACTTCTTTATTACTGCAAAATTCTTTTGGAGTTGGCACCACTCATGAAATAGAAAATTTTCTTCGTATCTTTAAAATATTTTTGCACACTTACCATATCTCCATGAACCAGATATTTACTCCTATCTCATTCAACACTTTTCCCTGAGCACCAAGTCGCAAAGGCCTATTGTATTACTCGAGCAAATTGTCGCTACAGAGACGTACTTGTGTTGCAGCAAGCGTACCACGCGGCCACCGTGATTCACCAAATGAAGCGCATGGCTCTAAGCAGTAGCAGCGGAGGTGCGGCCGTCGCTGTCCCCGGCCCCAACTCCGAGGAGGCTCGTCGCAGCCCGCCGCCGAGCGCGCGCGCCAACCGCGCCAGCAAGCCTTAGTCCAGTCCTCACCGGCCCGGCCTGCGCCCTGCCCTGCCCTGCCCTGCCCCGCCCTGCCACCCACCTATGTCTTCGTGTTTTTATCTGACAAAGCTTTGCACTCAAATATGCCATATGTGCTCGAAGCTGCGATCATATTTTGCTGTAGGATATTATCTGAGACACACTACTTATTGTTGTAAACAAGGCCAAAATGAGCAATACTTTTTATTACATTTGTGGATGTGGGATCAGTTGAGAATGCATAACATTAGATTTTTGCAAGTAGCTTTTGGATGAATTATTTGGATCTATCCAATGTAATGATTTCATGATGTTTTCATTTAAAAAAAAAAAAAGAATTCAATTGTGATGTATAAATTTATGGAATATTGTATCAACCCTTGACTAGACATTCAGTAGACGATGTTGCTCAATTGAATTGTTGGTACGACCTTTGTTCATAAATCTTCTGCCTTGAATCACATTGCATCTATTTTTCTGTAATCTTCCCTGTTATCTTTCAAGTTTTTCTCAATAAGGTTTTAAAGACTCTTCACTAATGAAGCTTTCAGGGCTTTAACATATCAGGCCACCCTACATGGGTGAATGAGCTATGCTTACATCTACCAATTTTCAAATGAGTTTTGGTTTACAAATATCATGTCGAATGTAGCAACTAGTCCTTGGTTTGGTACGCATTCGACCCCATTCCACTAATTTTGAATGACAGTCTTAAATTATCAAATCCATCTTTTCTACCTGCTAATGTAGGAATAAGAGATGTGTCTCTGTCTTCGAAGGCCTATGTAGAAATCTTTTTCATGTGTGAAATTTTATAAGGAGTGTGGGTGTGGTTTGCCTCTGTGGCCTGCACTATATGGGTACTTTGATGACCAGGTGCTAGTAGACATAGTCTCTTGATAAGTTGTCAGTGGAAAATGTACTCCTTGCCTTACGTAGTTGATGAGAATTCATCTGATTTTTTTTTTAATTGATAATTTTAATGTTGTCTTTGTTATTTTTAGTGTTTTGGTATCATTCTCTTGTGATAATTGGTTGTGCAGTTAGAATCGCCCACACTGTTTTTACCTGTTGGAAAGGAATCAACTTCTGTTTATATTGCTAATTGAGTAAATTTCAAAGGTTAAGCCTGGAGCTTGAAGCAGTCAAGACAATAACTTTGACGTTTTCAAATTCACTCTTTTTCAGTGTGGGTAGTGTGACACTTCTATGCTAAACTGTTTTTCAAACTGGTTTGTAAGTCAGATTTACTGTTAATTAATCTTTATATCTTTTCTAGAATAACTAAAAAAAGGCTAGATTCCTTGTTTCTAATTCATTTATTTTGTAAGCTCTCAAGACCCCCATATTTACTTTCTTTCCTTGTGGTTCTGAAATATTGCTCCAGTCTATTTTGCTGTCAAAAGTAAAAAAATTTGTGCTGTTGTCCATGACCCACTGATGGTTACAAAAGAGTAGTGATACTGTTATATAAATGTTACATTTGATTTTAGTATGTGATTTAGAAATTTTGTGTTGTGTTATTTTTAAAACAAAATCTATGCATTCCTATCCGTTAAAAGTCTTACCCAGGAAGCAACTTTTTTATTTTAAATGTCAATGTAATTTTTTCTCACATTTGTGTTATTGTTTTTTATGAGAATTTATCCTTATCGCGTCCACAGTCGTGATGTTTAGGTGCTGCATAGCAATTTTTTAAGTACTAGATGCTGCACAATAATGTTGTGCCATGAAATAAACAACAAATTTGGATGCAATTTGTCTTTCGATAAGTCTTTTTGTTATCTGTATAGGCACAGGAGCAAAACTGTTCACTGCATTGCGCCACTGTTGAATTTTAATCTTGTTGGAACTGATGCATTTATTATCACACAATGTGTGTTGAACTTATGATCATATTAAAGTATATAGATCTATATAAATACATATTACATATATAAAAAAATATCTATATACATACATTAAGGTTGGAATATATTATGTGAGAATGGTTTGAATGGTGGTGGAGCTTTTGAAAGCTGCTGCCTTAGAACATGTTACATAACAGCTCTCTTCCTGCAAACATTTCTTCTCTAATCCTACAGTTATACTTCTAATGCTAAATCTCTACTCTTAATCATACTAAACCTATGTTTTATGATTATTACTATTCCTCTTACTACTTTGAAGTTTATTAAGTTTTAAACTGTAAATGAATGCTTATTTACAATGAATCAGTAATGAGTACAGTATTTTGCTCGCTGGAATATTAAACTCAATTAAATATCAGTAAATGTTGTCAGTACTGTCATTAGTTGAATTAAGACCTGTTGAATCTTTTGTTGAAGTCAAAGAAATGTTTCTATATTGCTTAAAATTGGAACTAGGTAATGTTTTCATTATGACCATCTGGTATGCAGTGTGATGTTAGAGCAGTTAATTTGTTGCTATCTCTCTATGCTGCCTTGCCATCTTGGGTTATTATCAGCCATACCATAAGTCATGCACAAAAGCTAATTCATTTTATGATACTAGGTATTCTATAAACATGTTGGAATTTTGGCCTCTTCCAGAATTTTTCACTATTTAAAGCTGTTGTGCTTGTTGTTCACTTTTACAAGTCAGCTCCCTGATTTTGCCAACCTTGTTTGCTTATTCTTTCAATTGACCGGCCTTGCTTTTTTCCTGGCTATGTATGGTATGTATCCAGTCATTGACTGTAGTAAAGATGATTCACCATATTCATATTCCCTTTTCTCAAATTTTTCTTTCACTACATATTGTGATTTATGCATTTAGTAGCATTTATTAAAACAAATTCCTATGTAAGTTTAGTTGTGAACATTCACTAATATCTGCGGGTCTTACTTTTTATAAACTTAAGTTAGATATTATTAAAGCTGTGGGGTTCATTTCTGCGCCTATCTTGCCACCTTAGAGTAGGAGCAAACATCTAATCTCCTGACATCCGCCCATGAGCAAGACAACACTCTAGTTCTCTCTAATCTTGTGTCCTATGTTCTAAATAAATGCTGCTGTTTTTGTAAGCAGTGCCCCTTTTCTTCCGTTTTTAGCTTTATCTATTACTGACAATTAAGTGCAATGACTCTCCGTTCCTACCTTTCCATCTTAATTGGCAAATGCCATAAAAAGCTATGTTCTGACTGCACTCTCTTTGTAAGCATTACTGTGTTTGTTATATTTTTGTACGCATAGCCAGGTAATTAACTTATGTGGGTAAGCTGTCTGCTGTTACTAAGCATTGTGTTCGCTCTCTCTCTCTCTCTCTTTCTCTCTCTCTCTTTTTTCTTTTTCTTTTTAATTTTTTTCTATATTTGGCATCTTTGTTTGTAAATGTTTTGTAAAAAAAAAAAGAAAAGAAA
This sequence comes from Frankliniella fusca, assembly GCA_029379305.1. Taxonomy (NCBI): domain Eukaryota; kingdom Metazoa; phylum Arthropoda; class Insecta; order Thysanoptera; family Thripidae; genus Frankliniella; species Frankliniella fusca. Next base: position 1,218,845 of record JAHWGI010000083.1, on the reverse strand, counting down.
GAAAATACTCAGAGCTCAATATTGTCAAAAATTTTGATTCAAGACAACATCACCATGACCAACTCTATAATTTGGCTCTGTACATTAAGTTTTTTCTTCTTCTCTTAATTTACCAAGGTTTAGTTCTAGAGCTAAGGAGGTTTCTTTCTTCAGGGCGCTTTACATTCTCAAACACCTTACTGAACATTTTGCAATGTCAAGTGAAAATTTGGTCCTGTTTTTGCTTTTCCATGATGCCATATTGGTTTATCTACACGAAAAATTTACTAATCTCTGCAGATTTTAAAGTCAAACTTTTATAATTACTGAACTTGTTTTTTTTATCATTATTTTTTGGGAGGAGCTGATTAGTAGATTTTGAGTGCTGAAGGCATATGGGGTGTGTGCATGCTGCTACTCGTTTTTGAAGTCTGCTTAGTGCCATATACGGTGACTGAATTATAGGTGCCGTTTCTTGGGTTAATTTCATCATATCTGAATTATCCTGGTTCGGCAAATGAGTGCACTCTACGCTGTGTATTGTGAGGAGCTGTCGATTCAATTAAAGTTTTGTTATGTGATTGTGTACTAACTATAGTGTCCTAAGCCATATTTTCTCTAAAAAGTAGAGTTGAATTTTAACAGAGTACCTTGATGAAACTTGTTTTGTTTTGCTCATGTGACCGTGCAAAGCAGAGCAGTGATTTGGAATATTTTGGAAATGCTTTTAAATGTCAAATGTGTTGTGCATCATATCTAACTTTACACGCACACAAGAAAAACTTCTTCAATTTTAAGCTTTGAGGTCATATGTTATGATTAAGGATGTTGAGTTCAAGTGGTCTTATTTTTGAACAAAATGTTTTGGACCAAAATGTGATAAGATTTTGTTCCATTTTCTGTGCCTGTTTTGAGTTTTCTTCCAGAATTATTTCAAGATAAATGTGCAATATGTTAATTTATTTGTATAAGTAACTGGTTAATTTTATTTTGCTGCACATTGAATATTTCATATTTTCGTGCAAAAGAATATAAAATGTTTAAATAAATGGTGATGTTACAAAGAGAACTAGCCTCCCAAATATTATTTTTAAATCCTTTACCATAGTTCTAGCCCTTTATGTCAAGCTCCAAGCTTTAGGTAACTCTACTCTTGGTATGTGAGGAGGCTGTGAGATTGTGATTGTTGTGCCTTGACCGTCATGTCAGAGGCTAGACTTGTTCACAACATTGAAAGTAGTATATCTCAACGTAACCCTCCTCACGTCCTCTTCAGGGATCTCAACTCTTACACCGAATTCCTAGAATCGTGCAAGAGAGACTTTGAGCAGCTGTGGAGGAGAGAATGCCCCATCGGTTGTCTGGACGACTGGGAGAGACTCCGGACGCTGGGCTCGGGTGCATTCGGGCGTGTTCTCTTGGTGCGCAACAAACACAGTGGGCAGTATTCTGTCATGAAAGTGTTGGAGAAAGACAAGATCATCAGGCTGAAACAAGTACAGCACCTGAGGGACGAACGCCGTGCTCTCAACTATGTCAACTTCCCGTTCATAGTGTCTTTGATAACGTCCTTCAAAGATTTTAACTACGTTTTCCTGGTGATGCCCTTTGTGCCAGGAGGAGAAATGTTCTCATACTTGAGACGAGTTGGGAAGTTCGGGGAAGACCAGGCTCGGTTCTACGCCGCTCAAGTTGTCCTGTCGCTCGAATACTTACACAATGTTGACTTAATATATCGCGATCTAAAACCAGAGAACATATTAATTGATGACAAGGGCTATCTGAAAATTGCCGACCTTGGGTTTTGCAAAGTTGTGAAGGGTCGGACGTGGACACTGTGCGGGACGCCCGAGTACCTGGCTCCTGAGCTCATCCTCAGCAAGGGCTACGGTAAGTCTGCGGACTGGTGGTCCTTCGGCGTCCTCATCTACGAGATGACAGCGGGCTACCCGCCGTTCTGCGCGCCCGATACGCTAAAGACGTACGAGAAAATCGTGGCGGGGAAGTACCGTCCGTCGTCGCACCAGTCCTCGGACCTCAGAGATCTCATTGACAAGCTGCTCCAGACCGACTTGTCGAGGCGGATCGGAACATTAAAGGATGGCATCAACGACATCAAGAGACACCCTTGGTTTCGACCGACCAGCTGGTTGGCTATTTTGAACAAACAGGTTCGAGCGCCGTTTGTGCCGCAGTTCAAGGATCTGGGAGACGCAAGCAACTACGATTTGTATGAGGAAGATGAACTGAAAATTGTCAGTTGTGACCAGTTTCCGAACGACTTTGTTGACTTTTAACGGAAGCAGCCCTTGTCGCTTGGTTTGGGCATTTTCCTGCTGCATTCAAACTGACGTCGTGAACACGGCGAGTCTCTCGTTCGGCTTCTCCTTGGGTTCCCGCGCCCTCTCTCTCTCTTCACTTTCACCAACTTTGTGATCACTCTCGAGTCAAAACTTCATCTCTCTACACGGTTTTTACTTTTTTCAGCGTTATAATTTGACTTTTCAAAAGTTCCTTCACATGCCTAATATTTCAAGAGCTGCTCTCTCAATTCAATGTGCGAGAGTTTAAATTGCAGGATGCCCATTTTGTCAGCAGCATGATCTTCCTTATTCTTCTTTTTCTTGTTCTTTCTGTTACGTCATTCTGACGGCTGCTGTTTCAGGGGGTAAGTAGACTCAATAAAATTGAGAATTTTAAATATTTGTGATGAAAACTCACTGATGTTTTTGCCATGTATAGCATCCCTATTATATCTCACGCATAGCTTCGCAATTTTTTTCTGTTGGCATCGATTAGATTTAACTTCTCCTGTGAACTCTCTGTTGTAACTAACCTATCGAAGAAGCTAAGTTCTGACTTGGACTCCAAGTGCTTCATTTCGTCCTTGTGAGGTGAGTGTTAATGACTGATGTCGACTAGTTGCAAGGTAGTTATTACATTTGGAGGATATGTCTCTTACTAGTGAATGTATTTCAAGACCTCTGGTTGTCTGTCAGCCCAAACTCTTGCCCGTCAGTGTGGCCTTGTCCTTTGGTGGACCTTGCATCATCCTGATGAACTAACTAGTTTCAAGTCAATGTTACCTGTCTTTTGAAAAGTCTAGAAGCAAGCCATGTTCTTTGCACCTCTAACTTGTTACTTTTCTCATGTCTGACATTCCAGGGTCAACTTGTACTATTTTCAAGATGGTTCGTGAAAAGCCACCGATGACTTTTGAAGAGTATGAGAATAAGGAGACTTTTGTGGAGAAATACAAACGAAGGATAAGGGAAAGTCCATTTTTATACGCTGGTGAGTGAATGTCCATATCTGCTTTCTTGAAACACATTTACTGGTAGAAAACAATGATTTCACTGCTGGGAAATTTTTCACTAGTAATATTATTTCTGAATTTTTGATTTTTTTCTATCTTAGGGCTTTTGGGTCTCAGTGGAATGCTAGTTGCGGGAGGAATGAGGTATAAAAGGCTCCGTGCAGCTGGTATGTCTCCATCAATTTTCCTCATAAACCTTAGAGTTGCTGCCCAAGGCATGGTTGCAGGGGCTCTGGCTTTGGGACTTATTGCGCAAGCAATTAAAGAAACTACTCCTTCTCAACAAGAAGGTAAAAATGCTCCAGGCTCATGATTGCAACATGCAATAGTCACTTTTTTATTTATTTTCTCTAGATTCAAATTTATGTTGTAATGTAACGGATCAAGGAGTGAACAAATTTTGAGGTGGAAAATTTTCACATCATTTGGCCAGTTAATTAACTACCGGCTTTTAGTCAAATGCAGCTAAACCCTTAAGAGTTTCCATCAGTTCATTGTTAATATTGTTCATTTGAACTCCTCTCAAGTATTTTTACTGTAGAAACTATTTTAAAATGTGGCCAAAGACAATCTTGAATGTGCCCGTCAATAGTTATGAGATGACTTTTCCTCTAATTCTGTGTTAACTGATATTCAGATCAAGTATGTAGTTAGTAACCATCAGTTGACATTGCGTTTACGTTCAGCAATACTCAATTAAGGAAACAATGCTGTAGTATTTTAGCACAAAAGTCATTGTTTGAATTTCCATAAATATTATTTTTTTAAAGTTGATTTTATTGCACAACTATCAGTGTTGTCCAATGTTACGACTGTGATAGTCCTGATTTCAACCTGTATCCCTTTTTTTTGTGTTTGTTCAATTCTTTGAATATCTTGAATTTCATCAAGGTGTCCTGCTCTTGTTGGTTTCAGAAAAGATTTGTTAATGTGCTTGTAAGCCAGCCATCTGCTTGAAAGGTGAATATTTCATAAAGATAACAAGAGGTTGTCAATATTTTTTTTTTATTTTTTAAATTTATGGACATTTCAGGTTTTACACAGAACACCACCATACCCTATCAACAAAACTTTTCTTTAACAGGTAAATGTTGCTATTTTTGGGCAGTATTATCAGTTAAACAGCAAAAGATTGGTAGATAGGTAACAAACAGATCAAACCCACACTACCATTCAAAGGAGTGAACTCCTTACTTTAACTTATCAGCTTCTGATGTCATTAAAATACAAAATTTTTTCACTAGATTTTATCTGGTTTTTCATACAGTAATGTAAGTACAGAACTATAGTTTTGGTGCTTATCACAGAAAATCAGTAAATACTTCTGCCAGTTAAATTGCTTGGGAGACAGTATAAAGTTGCAATAAAAATTTTAACATACATCACTTAGCAATACTGGAATGTATTTTTTCAAGTGTTAACTAAATTGTAATTTACAAATTTAATCAGGATCTTATACCATATTGATATGACTATATTCTCATGCTTAAAACTGACCTAAAATTGTCATTTTTTTGCCTGAAAATACTTGAATGAAATGAACACATGAAACTTGATAACTGTAAAACAACGTTCTACTTCAAAATGATAAATGCAAACATACAATAATTGCAAAATTATTGTCCATTAAGATGTGCAACCAATATGTGACCTGGATGCAAAATACTTCTGGTTAAGCTCAGTCGGAATGCTAGTAGAATCAAAAGAAACACAATTGTGGCACCAAAGGAAACTAATGGCAATTACTGACTTTTGGCCATTTTAAAAATCCACACGGCATTCAAAACAATTGCCAGTTCAGTCTAAAGATTCCAAGGAAGATTAAAAGCAGGAGTGAGCAGATTTACAACTCATCACGAAAAGCCCTAAGAATGTTAAGTCTGTGGCCCATATCAGTCTTCTTCTCTTTTGATAGTTTCCCACTTATAAGTTTGTTCAGTCGTTTTTCTTCATCATCTACAAACCCTTCACCTTTCTCCAACATTCTCTGCATCATCTTGACATACACCTCTCCAGTTTTCCTATCTTCAATTTTTTCAATACGTCCAACCAGACCTTGTGCTTCTCGCAGATACTCTTTTCTGTTAGGGGGAAGAAATTAAAAAAAACATTTTTCATGGAAACTTATTTTTGAACTTACATGTTTCATGTTGAAAGCAGAAAATTGCTGATCTTACCTTTCATTCTCTTTCTTAGCAGCATTAAATTTGGATGCAATCTTATCAAATTCTTCAAGGCACCCTGGCAGGCCAATGTACTTTCCTGAGTTGGCTCTAATAAACCGTATTAAATTATCAGCTGTGAATCCTTCATCTGTGCTCTCCTTAAAATCTATTGGGTCTTTGCCTGCAGAGATGGCAAAATTAGCATCGATTAATTTCTATCCCAAAAGTCCTCACAATCTCTCAGGAATAAAAGAATTTCTTCACAAAAAGCTTACCCTCAACAAATAATTTAACTACAGGATACTGTTCCTTGTCAATTTTGAAGCGTTCTGCAAGGTCAGAGTTTTCTTTATCACCATAGTCTTTGATGCCAACTTCAGCGACTAAGACGTCAGGTGCGGATTTGGCTGATTCAGCCATTTTATTGAAAGCATCGTGTTTTGGTCCATAGGGATAGGCAACATCAAATTTTACAATTGAAACTGGAAACTTTCCTGTGACCTGTAAATCCAAAGATGTTCACACGAGAGGCAAAGTTTGTAACTTAGCATCTGAAAATGTAGTTTTTAAGTTCCATTCGTGTTTTGTTATTATAATAGATTCTGAAAAGAATTCATAGGAAGAAATCCTCCGACACTCAAAGAGTTTTTGTCGGACAAATTAAAAAAGGTGTCGTACAAAATCATCTTTTGTATTTATTAAATTTTGTGAGCATCCTAAAATAAATAATCCACTTAAAACGGAGCTCTCTACTTGTCATCACCGGCAACTCAGGTTAGAAGCGGTGGCTACTCGCCATTGGCCCACGTCACAGGACCGACCAATGGGAGGCTGCCGCTGTGTGGAGCCGGCCGGAGGAGGAATTTTGGAAACATTTACCTTGTCATAAGTCCATGAATCCAGGGAAACCGTGCCAAGGGCTGATACTTCGTTGAATAGTAGAGGCGAAATGACAAGTATAGCCAAAATTGGTATCATTTTCAACGCGTGCATACTCAAGCGAGAGGGAGGTAGTCGGTGGTTCTCGTCTGCTAAAGCGTCTGCTAGCGTCTGTTTCTGGATGGTTCACCGCGTACACGAGCTCCGCTCCGCATAGCCACGGCACGGCATGGTCCGCGCCTGGTGGTGGGGAGCAGGGGGAAAGGGGGAGGGGTGCTACGGGGAAGGGAAGGGAAGAGGACAACACGAACACGCACGTCGGGACTATAGTAGTATCCTCGCCGCACAGATCAGTTTTTCAAAATATTTGTGGATTAGAAATTATTTGTATCCTGGGTCCTATGTAATTTTTGTTGCACCAAAATTAACTGTTTTTCAGATGGGAAGATTTATTTTTTTCTTACATTTGTTACAGTTTACTAGATTAAATTGTTTGAACTTTATTTTTAATTACTAAGAAATTTTTATGTCGGAATCATGTCGTCCATCGCGGCGAGAAAATTATCAGTATAACCTGGAACATAAATTTGTCGTAGAACATCTAATGTCTTACGTACCCTGAGGGAAATTTCTCAGCTTTGACTTAAGTCAACGTCTATTCAAAACTTACCTTGTAACCTCTCTAGGGGTGGCAAAAATCCACCGTAATTTTCAGGTAGGCAGGCTTGTGGAATCAATTTGTACAGTTTGTCCATGTCGTCCGCTGTGTGGAACTGAAACTTTTAGCAAGAAAATTAACTTACAGGCTGGGACTTCCCCCTCTTATGAATGGCAATCTCCAGCACCTACTATTGATAAAAGCTCTTTCCGAATGAAAGGCCTCAGCATCCTCATGACACGGTCCATGAGCGGCGTCGTGTTGAGGAAGTGTATCCTCTGCATCCTCAGGGGAAGTCCCTCCTGTGCAACAGAGAGTCATATAGCGAACTAACAGAACTTGACAAAGCACACCGCATTGACTGCCTGCAGCGAGATTATCGAGTTCGGAAAACGCGAAAGGCTCGTAAAGCTAAAGCTCGCTGGCTGCTTTGCCACGCCAAAGCATGTGATTTGAAGGCCCAAACCATTCAAAGGGAGAGAAACCATGGAGTTATGAAAAATGTCAAAAACCGTCCAAAGAAATTGTATTGCATTTCTTTTCATTTGAAATTGAGTTAAATAAGGCTGCATGCACGGGCCTGCAAACCACATGTTTTGGTTTCGCTAAGAAAACAGGACTGAAAATGGAGGAGTCGCCTTTTTCGATCTTTGGAGAGCAACTTTTCTGTACCAAATTTGGATTCTCCTGGGAGAGTGACATGGATGAACATCACTCTATTAGAGTCACTTTGATGACTCGTTTTGAGTCAAATCATCAAATGTCACTCTTTTGGAGCGATTTAAAAAATTCCAGAAAAGACTCGATTTGAGTCGTTTTAGCGAAAGTCACTTTTACTGAGCGATGAAAAAATACTCCGCTCATTACGGGCGAGAAATGTGACTAGTACATTTCCAGTGAGCTAGTTTTACGAGTCTTTCGCGTTTTCCGGCCTCGATAAACTCGCTGCTGCTGACTTGAGGCCGTCGTCACCCACCTGGAGATACCTGAAGATCTTCCTGGGGAGGCGGATGCCCCAGGCCCACATGTGGCTCATCTGGACGGCGTTCATGTCGAAGAGGCAGACGTAGCCCTGGGCGGTGGGCTCGGCCCTCACCATGGCGTCCATGGTGAGGAACTGCGCCTTGCTCGACGACGAGTACACGAAGACGCTCGGGTCCGGGTTACGCAGCGCCTGCACGATGACGCGGAAGCCCTCCGGCGTCTTGTTGGGCAGAACGCAGAAGTAGCTGCATGACGGTGGGCAGGAAGGGCATTGGGCTCCAGTTACAGCACCGATTTTTCGGATTTTTTTTTTTTGGGGGGGGGGGGGCGGGGGTGATTTTTCTTAACTTGTACTGATTTTTTTCTTGATTTTTCATGATTTTTTTTCTGATTTTTTAGTGATTTTGTTTTTGGGTGTACACTGACTTTTTTGAGTGAAGGGTCCTCGGCTCGTCCGGCCTCGGCGTTTGGAATATTTCGATTTCCCGCCAAATTTTGTCGGCAGCTCGGCTGTCACTCACTCACTCACTCACTCACTCACTCACTCACTCACTCACTCACTCACTCACTCACTCACTCACTCACTCACTCACTCACTCACTCACTCGCACTCACTCACTCACTCACTCACTCACTCACTCACTCACTCACTCACTCACTCACTCACTCGCGCTCACTCACTCACTCACTCACCCGACCCCCTTGGCGCGCTGCACCTCCTCGCTGTGGTAAGAGCGGTCACTGAACACCTCGGGGGTCCCGCTCCTCACCGACCCGTACACGCGCATCACGGCCTTGGCCTGCTCCAGGTCGCCGCGGGAGCAGTGGAGGAAGGCGACGAGCAGCGGGTCTGTCGCCGGACACGCGAGCCATTAAAAATTTAACAAAAAATAAATAAATGAACCGGTGTTGCTGAAAATCAAAAATATATTAGCTCATTGCTTGCGACGTAATATTTGTATCTAGCAGTGACGCTGGGTTAAAGCCACTGTTTCCCGAGGGGGGGGGATCACTCTTACAAAATGTGTACAATGTTTTTTTTTTTAACTTTTGATTTTATTTTGATTTATTTATTTTGATTTATTTATTTTGATTTTATTTTGATTTTATTTCGGGTTTTTGCTCATTTAAAAAAAAAAAATCGGATTTTTTTTTGTTTTCTCTTGATTCTTATTTTATTTTTTTAAAATATTATTTTTGGGGGGTCCGTACTATGACTTTTCGATGTGACCCCCCCTACCCCCCTCCTAGCGTGCAACAGCCTGGTGACCTTGCCGATCTCCGCTCGTCCGACTAAAAAGTTATGCCTCTCCGAAAATCCCCGAGAGCTCTCTGCTCTGCTCACCTGCGATGTCGGGCAGGACGCCGCTCTCCCGGCACCACGTCCGCAGCGCGTCCACCCGCGCCCTGTCGACCTCGCCGTCGCCGTCCCTCAGGGCGTCGTCCAGCGTCCAGCGGCGCGCAGCCTCGGCCATGTCCTCAAACACGCGCTCGATGGCGTCTGCCAAAGCGCACCACACAACGTCAACCCCGGCGGTCGTTTCCTTGGATCCTTCATCATCCAAATGAGACCCCGCCGAGCTCACCGGCGCCGCTGCTGTCGACGGCGTCCTCGAACAAGTCCTGCTCGGCGTCGTCCTCCGCGTGCACGTCGACGGCGTCCCTGGAGCCGCCCATGGCAGACCCTGCTGGCACCAGGATCGGGTCTTGCTTGACCATGACAGAGCAGCCCGAGCGCGCAGCATTGGGCGGGCAGTGGGCACGGTCACAGAATGACTGTACTGTCACTCGGCGGCGGGCGGCGGGGCAGCGGGCAGCGGCTGATGAGGCTCACCTCCAGGGTCAGGAAGGAGAGCAAGCTAGCGGGGCCCGAATCTCCGCACGTGAGATACTCGCGACGCGACAGTCGGTGCATGCCGAGCTTGTCCATCCGTTGACCTGCTTCGGTCAGACGGGCGTAACCTGAGGGGGGGGGGAAATCACTCACACGAAATGAGCACAATGATTTTTTTTGACTTTTGATTTCTTTGATTTATATCAGTTTTTGTTTTGATTTTTAAAGGAAAATTTCTGTCTTTTTTTGCTTTTTAAAAATAAATTTTGATCTTTTCTGAATTTTTATCCCAATTTTATTTCGGCTTATTTCTCATTTTTCTCGAAATGATATCTCGGCTCTCGGCTCTTTACTCATTTTTTCTCGAAATGAGTTATTTTGATAGCGGTGTCCAGGTCGTATGAACCCTTTGCCCAGAGTGGCGGAGCACAGGTGGGGGCAGTGGTGGGGGGAACCGACTGAAAGCCAACACCGCTGTGTTCTGGAATCTCAGCAAGCTTTCGATTGTGGAAAATGCACACCGCGCTTATTTGAAACTGCGTAGTCGATCAAAACCAGTTTTCCACTTTAAATGTAATTAAAGTTATTCCAAATGAATAGGCCTAGACACCTCTTTTTAAACACAGTTGTGTTTTGTTTCTTACTACGCTCCGCCACTCTGCGCCTGCGCAGGTTGTCCTCGACTGTCAACTGGCGCTCTCACAGTCCCAACAACCGCCGTTCCGTGACTTTGAAATAACGCATCGTATCGCAGCGGGCGCGCAAATCTTCTCGGCTTTGGCTTTAAAGCAGGCAAATTTCCGATCGGTTCAAGAACAGTAACGTAAAAGCCTCCGGTGGTCGCGGCGGAAGTGTGAAGTGAGTTCCGTGGTCGAGGTTATGCCGGTGAGTGAGAGCTCAGCCGCGGGGTGGAGCGAGGAGCGGGGAGCGGGCTCGCCGCGCCGGCAGCGCCTACAGCCGCCCAGAGCCGCAGACCAGCTGATCGACGGGACGGGGCAGGCAGAAGAAGGTAAGTCACTACTACGGCTACGATTCTATCCGGACTGGGCGTGAACGTGAACCATTCTAACGACGCCAGCCCGACTCCGTTCTCGTGACGGCTGTGTATACACTTTAGCACTCGGATTGTCCTTTCTCTACCGACCGTGTCCGTCGCCCGGTGCGTCGGCCTTCTGCATATTCGTCGGAAGTGGAATAACTACTGAAGTGCTCCGGCTCCGCCCCAGACCCACTGACGAGCTGAGTGCGCCGTGCACTTTATCTGTCACTCAACCGGCCGCAGCCCAGCCCAGCCGATAAGAGCGCCGCGCCAATCTCTGGTCCGGCCTAGCGAGAGCAGTCGCTAGGTCAGGGTTCATAGCGGCAGTGTCTCACCAGTCTCACGGTTTGGTTGGGGCTGGAGCCGCACACTAGACGCCTCTGCCGTTTGTAGCCACAAAGTTGTTCCAGGAGACTACATACTTAATCACACCGCTCAACCCTTAAGCTCATCTTGCGCCACTAGGGAGCATCTTTTTTCATTCAGTGGACACTGGCACTGGCAGAGACGTCCTCACATTACCAGGCGAGGGGGGAACTCACTTGGAACAAAACTCATTGTACCGCCCCATAAAAAACGATTAAAAATTAAATAAAAATCAATACAAAATCAAGAAGAAAGGCACAGAAAAATCAAGAAAAAATGAGCAAAAAAACTAAAAATAATTAATCGAACCGCTAGAAATAGGGGAAAAGGTCAAAATTTATCTGAGAGTGACAGAAATTTTCCTAGAAAAATCAAAAGAAAAATCAAATTTAAAAAAAAGTCAAAAAAATAACTGTGCACATTTTGTGTGAGGGATCCCCCCCCGCTTCCAGGGCTTTCGCTCACCTCACTCTTAGACTCTTAGAGCACCGAGACCAAAAAGCATAAAAATAGCTATCCATGACAACTATTCTCGAAAAACACACCTTTACTTGCTATCTTTTCTCATAGTGTAGAAAAGATGTACTGTGGTACATTTCAACACAACCTTTAGCACTTGAGTGACAACATTACTGTTTCAAAAACACAAAACGGACATAGCAGGCGGACATGACGAAAAAGCTGAGTGTAAGGCCACCTTGGAGGTATCTCGTCCGCTCGCCCGCCTCGCGATTACACTTCCCGTGCACCTTACCGTCGCTGGTTCCCGGGGGCCCCGGCCCGCGCCCGCTCACCGCCCGGTTGGCCTGCTTGGCCTGCTCTGCCCTCAGTGGCGGTCACTGTCCTCGTCCCCAGCACCGCCCTGCTGGCCCCAGAGTGCGGTGTGCGGCCGTGCCCCGGCCCCCGGCGCCCGCCTGGCCGAAACCCCACCCCACCCCACCCCCCGCGGGCAGGTTCCGAGCAGCGTTCCGTAGTGTCGTCTCACTTGCTCCATATGGCCGTGCCCCATAAGTGCGACAAGGAAAGAGCGACGAAATCTCGGTTCGGAATCGTACTACGTGGGAGGGAGGGCAGGCACTACAATCCTGTTAAGACGGGAGAGGACTTCCCCCGTCCCGTGGGGTGTTCTCCACTCAAGCTGAAAGCAAGGGGGTGGAGTGGGAAGGGTGAAGGGGGTGTAGTAACCAGATAGTCCGAGGAGCTTTGGGGCTGCAGAATTGAAGGGTATGCTCTCTCATTGTCGTTTTCTTTTTTATTGTTACAAACATTTCAACAATTTCTCACAGTTCACCTTGTTGGATTAAAAAAAACAAAATCTCCCCTCTGGCACAAAGTAACGGAAACACAATAAAATCATCATTTGATAACAGGTTAAGAGTATGTGGTACTTTCCTAGAATCACAATTTTAGAGAGCATGTGGTCACATTATTGCAGTGACATTTTAATATTTTTCAGTTTGAAATTCTGTAAAAAAAACTAAATAAAGGCCAGGATGTGTGAAATGCCTGGTCTTTTCTACTTTAGTAATATGTAGTTCAAAAGGTGATAATATAAAGGGGAGAGGGACTACCCTCTTCTCTGGACGGCTTCTTACAAATATTTACAAAATACCAGGGAAAAAATATATTTAATTACAGAACTATGTCATAATCAATATAACAAATATCGACTTAGCAATTTGAAGAAAAGAGCATTCTCAACCAGTCCCTTGCTGACTCCAACTGTTTTCAAGCCATCTCCTAATGCCTAAATAGTTCCTTGCCTCAATCTCATTTATGTTTTCCCGCTTTTACCTTTCTTCAATCAACATACTACTTCAGTCATTTTTTGCATATCTTAAATATGGACATGTATGTATACTCCATAGAATATAATCTGTTCAGTATAATTTTAACTCTTTCAACTGGCTACAAAATTGAGCATTATAGAATTATGCATATGGACTGTGACAGTCCTCTTACAGTCAATATTAATATTTTTACTGAGGAAAGTTCCCATTTTATCAGTAGACATCATGAATAACTTGACTTACTTGTAAGTGAACATTCAATAAATATTTGTTTTTCAAATTATAAAGAAGGCATGTGCGCATAAAACTTAAATTTCCCAACAGAACTTTTGAGTCAAAACTTCTGATTATTTTCTCCCTAATGAACTCATTAGATGACCAATGTATTTATGATTACTTTAAAGACTATTTTAAACAGACCAGAATATACAAAAACATCACAAATCCCTCATTTATTCTGATTTAATAATCAGCAAATATCAATCTCAATAGTTGCCAGATATAAAAAATAAAAAAAAAAAATAAAAAAATATTCGCCTCATCATCACGACTTCTACACAAGAGCAGAAGAAACACCATCGAGGTTTCAAACCAGTAGCAATATCAATCTAGTTTTATACTGACAACTTACAAATACAGAACAGTATGCAACGTAAATCATATATCATCCCCAGCACACTACGGGTTGTTTTGGCACGTGATTATCAGTAAATAGTGGTCCACATTGAGCGTTTGAACGAGGTCTCGTTTGAGCAGTGGGGGTGCAGGGTCAGTACGGGTGGACCGCCGCGATGCCCACCCGCGGGGACGCGGCGCTGTTGGCGCGGTGGAGGAGGTCGTGGTGGCGCGGGGGCGGCTCGGCGTAGCTGTGCCGGTACCTGGGGGACACCTGCGTCCGCTGGCCCGGGTGGCCCGGGGGCGGGCCCGAGGGCACGGGGTCCCTGGCCGTCTCCCGGTCGAGGCCCGGGTACCGCTCGCGCTCGTCCAGCTCCTGGTAGGACCGCCTCTTGAACTCCTGCGCCAGCTCGTTGGAGTGCCGGCGCCGCTCCTCCTCCAGGGCCTCGAACACGCTGCGCCTCTTCTTGTCCGCCAGGTAGGCGCGCGGGTCGGCGGCGCGCGGCAGCGGGGGGTCGTCGTCGGCCTCGTGGTGTGGGTAGGGCATGGGGACGGGCAGGGGCAGCCGCGGGGTGGGCGCCGGCGCCCGCCCGGGACCCTGCGGGTTGCCGCTGCGGTACCGCTCGAGCGGGATGTCCATGTCCTCGTTGTAGGGGATGCGGTACCGCTGGGCCTCGTCCACCGGGTGGGCGCGCGCCGGGCTGCGGTACCTGTCCTCGAGGGCCTCCCTGTCCCTGCGGTCGCGGTGGACGCTGCGCGACCGGAACACGGCCGCGTGGTGGTCGCCCCCTGGCCTGGGCTGGTCGCCGCCCCGCCCGGGGTGCTCTCTGACGGGGTGCTCCCGGCCGGGGTAGTCCCTGCCGGGGATGTCGCGGATCGGGTGCTCGGCTCTCCCGGGGTTCTCGTTGCGCGCCGAGTGGTCCCCTCTCGAGGGGTGATCTCTGCTGGGGTGCTGGTCCCTACTGCTGAGCTCGCGTACGGGATGATCCCTGCCGAGATGATCCCTACCAATGTGATCTCTTCCGGGGTGGTCCCTTACAGGATGGTCCCTGACGGGGTGGTCCCTGACGGGATGATCCCTGATGGGGTAGTCCCTGCCGAGGTGGTCCCTGACGGGATAGTCCCTGCCGACGTGGTCGGCCCTGGCCGGGGAGTCACCGCCCCTGTACCCCGCGGGGTGCTCGTGCCGCGGGGGCCCGGGACGCGACGTTGGTCCGGGCCTCGTCGGCGAGGACACGAACTCCTCGACGTCGTCCTCGAGGGACTCCCTGGACATGCGTCGGTTGACGGCGGCGATGATGCGCTGGCGGCCGCCCGTGGGCGGCGCGTTGCCCGAGAAGTCGACGTCGTCGTCCTCGTCGTCGTCCGGGTAGTAGCGCGCCGCGTGGTGCTTGCCGCCCTGCTCCGGCACCTCGGGCACCTCGTCCTCCGAGTCGCCGCGCGACCGCGACCAGGACGGGCGGCGGGGGCGCGGCCGCGGCCGCGGGCACGGCCCCATGGCGGGGCTGATCGGCGGCTCGACGATCTGAAACGGAACGGAACGACCCGTGTAACGGCCTTGAACAGCCTCGTACCACTGCGCCTTGAGAAAGAGAGAGAGAGATAAAGTGAGGGAGGGAGGAGAGAGAGAAAGAGACAAGGTTAGGAGTCGTACCGGGCTGGACGGGAGCGGCTGCTGCTGGGGTCCGGAGCGGCGCCTCTCCAGGTTGAGCTGCATCACCCTCTCCTGCTCCTCCAGACGCTCACGCTCCAGTGAGAGGAACTTCTCCTTGGCGTCCTGCAAATGGTCAGGTTCGTTTAGCGTCAGTGACGGGGCGCGGGGCGCGGGGCCCGGGGCGCGCTGGTGAGAGGCCCGGTGCCGGTCCCGGCCGCAGCAGCACTTATGTGGCAGATGGTGTGCGTGAAATCGCGTGAAATGAAACTTGTTGCCGAATAAGAACGTCGACATACGTCGACACTTCCCGCCCCGCGGGCAATGCACTGCACTGCACCGAGCGCGCTCTGACGTAAGGAGTGTGCTCACCTGGAAACGCTCCCTAGGCGACATGGGGCTGGAGGCGGCGTGCTGCGCCGACCCCTTGCGGGCCCCGGGCCCGGGGGCGGACACGGCTCCGCTTCCGCCCCCGGGGGCGGCACGGTGAGGTGGCGGGGACAGCGAGCGCTGCGGAGACCGCGCCGCCGCCCGGGGCGACCTCGGTGACCTCGGCGACGATCTCGGCGACCTGGGCGCGCGCTGCCGCTCGTCCGCCGGGGGACGCCGCGCCCGCATCCGGGACAGGTCGTCGTCCTCCTCGCGAGAGGGGTGCCTGCCGGGGTCAGGTTGGCATCGGGGGTCAGAAATAAGCGAAACCTCAGCGCCACGGAGGAACTACAATTTCGGTGTTCTCACACCTAGGGGAGCCCAACTCGAAAAAAAATTATGTACACCGAATCACCAAAAGGTGATGATTACCAGGGATTACGTGGTAATTACCTGGTGGTTACCGCGTGATTACCAGGCGATTACCGTGTGATTACCAGGTGATTGACAATATTTGTGTACACCTGATTACCACAGTTTGGCACCTCTTGACTCACACATGTCGTGAACTTTTCTGAATTTGACCAATTTTTCTTGAATTTTCTAAATTGTTTCTAGAAGGCTTTTAATTAAAAAAAAAATTATTTGTAAATTTCTTACAACTTACGCTTTTCATTTTCGTGAACTTTTCCGAAACTTTCTGACTGTTCTTACTTAAGTTTCTCTGAATTTTCAGTGAACTTTTGTGATTTACGAGGAGTGCAAAAATTTTCAGAGTTGTTTCCCGCTTCGGCTGAGGCTGCTTTGAGTGGCGCTCTCGCGGTTCTCTCTCAAGTCAAGTACCTGTCGAGCGGCGGCGTTGGGCTGGCATGCCTCCGGCGGGGGCCGGCGGCGGCGGGGGCGGCGCCGGCCAGGGGGTGATGGTCCCGCTCGCGGTCCCGGGTGAGGGAGCCGGGGGCGGCGGGGGAGGTGGGCGACGGCGAGGCGGCGGGCGACTGCACCCGGCGCGCGCGCGGCAGGCTGAGCTCGGCCGAGGCGTGCGAGCCGCGCCAGCCGCCGCCGACCCGACCCGGCTGCACCAGGAACAGGGAGTCCTCGGAGGGCTCCTCGTTCCACTCCTCGTCTGCGGACAAGAAAAGAGAAACAGCATCGTTAGTCTTGAGCCTTGACCTTTTTATTATTTTCGCACTGACGTGATCTGAATCGTTGGTACGCATTTCTACTATCCCTCGTCAACTGCGGTATGCTGCCATTAAAATGACATCGCTCCAAAATTTTCGCAGGAAAGAACTTGTATCGATTTAGACTAGTTCTCTCGTACTGTCCTCTCATCGGCAAACCGCTCCCGTGCGTAGCTGCCGCATCAGGGTATGAGAAAGTCGGCGGTCGAATGCGCAACACTCGCTTTGTAATTGCGCGGTTCTCTCTGAGGTAAAATATGCCGTCCCAGAGCTGGTCATGGCTGGCCTGCAACTGGCCGAGTCAGGTGTCTGCGGCCCAGGAGTGCTGTACTCAAAACCCCAAAGAAAAATGAAACTTTTCTACAGATGGTTTTCAAAAATTGGAGCTGTTTCCGCAATCCAGAAAAAAAAACAGGAAAAAAAACGTGTTTTTCTGGATTACGGAAACAGCTCCAATTTTCGAAAACCATATGTAGACGGCTGATTACGGTGGAGGCCATGCTGCTGCCGATGGGCGCGCAGCTGCCTGAGCCCGCCCGGACCCCTCAGGGGCGCAGCAGGCCACGCAGGTGGTGCCGGTGCCAGCTGCGCAGCTGCGCTCGAGTGTTACGTTAATCGCCCCGGCAGGCCGGCCGCCGGGCCAACCCTTCCGGCTATAGTCGATCGTTGGTAAGGGGCTGCCCCGTGGTGTTGCGAATGGGGCGAGTGGGGGCGTGGCCGTGGTGGCGGGGCGTGGCGGGCGTGGACCGCGAGGTGGGTGCGAAGAGGCTTCGCCTCGTGACATTGAACTATACGCCCCGCCCCGCCCCGCCCCCCCTCCCCCGCCTCTCCGCACGCCCTCTCGCGCAGCGACGCTATCGCGACCGGCCGGACCCACGCTGACCGACGGGCGCTCTTCTTGCCCGTCTTCTTGCATGGTTGTCAGGTATGAGGAAAATCAGTAAAATGTGAGGATTTAAAAATTTTGTCAGGAAAATCAGTAAACTGTCAGGATATTGAAAGGATTATTTGGCGATTTTGAACATTGAGAGCAATCCCATAGTTTTCATCAGGTGCAGGTCAGCCTTTTTTTTCTTCTTTTTTTTCCTTCTTTTTTTTTTGCGAGTGATTCCTCCTTATTTCCGATTCGGCGTCCCTTATTTTCTCAGCCCTCTCTGTCGCACTGCAGCCGCGGGGCCCCGCCTCCTGGCCCGGGTGGCCGCGGAGCCCCCGTGGGGCACTAGAGCGGGAGGGACCGGGGCCCGGGGCCCCCACCCAGTCCGTGGCCATTGTCGGCACGGAACCGGAAAGGGACCAGGGCGGCATATCGGAAGTAAAGAGGTTGTTGGGCGCGGCTAACAGGCCTGCTGGACGGACAGACAGACAGACAAGCCGACACAGCCGATGCGCGCGCCAGGCCGCTACCGGCGTCATGGGAGTATCGCCGGCCATAAATATGGAATGGCAAACGTTGTTGCATCGTTACGACACTGGGCCGTTAATTACCCGGAGGCAGCCCACCCCGCCTCGCTCCAGCCGAGAGTTTCTATTGCCCTTTTTTTTCCGCACCGCGTTTGAAACATTTCACTCCGAAGCTATTTCATTTTCTTCCATCGTTATCGGCTGCGCTCGGATAGCAGCAGTCTCTCGGCTTTTGCTTCCTTCCCGTGTGACACACACATACTTGCGCGCGCGTACAGTAAGGCTGTATAGCAGGGTCCTCGACGACGTCAGGGAGGGGGAACGTTATACTTTGCGTCACAGTGATGCCCAGGTATGTCCCGCCTATGTCACGTTTTCAACGATGACATTTTGGCTCTAAAAATGTGTCTTCCAAAAGTGCATACGTTGAAAGGGAAAAAAATGAAAAAAAAAGCTTCCAGGTTAATGAAGAAAGTAATTTTTTTAAATGCATTTCAAAATTATCAAAGCCGTTTACCGGATTAAAAGTAGAGAAACGGCAACCTCAGATCAAAAGTATTCAACTGACCCACTCTATCACATTATGTCGAACGCAGTGTATTGATCACTTTAAGATGCTCAGTTCAATGGCCGGGGCCATGAGTATTAAAATCTCGGTTGTACACAATCTGCTGGACAAAATATCGGTCAAAAAACTTGATGCCTAGCTCTGTTGAAATCTGATGGCGATTTTCACCGTAAGTTACGGTGAATATTAGGCTACTGTGAATGTGAATTATCAGTGAAAGTTACTGCGCTGCACCGTGGATCACTGCATCTGACCGTGAAATTTACTGAAGCTTGTAGTGACATTCACAGTAACAGTGCTGCAGGGTCCACTGTCGCTTATAAAGAAAATCACTGTAAACTTTTATGAGTGCACATTAAACACTGATTTTCTTTCTTCAAAATTTTACTTTTACCATGGAGAAGCACTACTGTCATGCTTTTACCAAGCATTTAAAAGTGGTCAACAATACAGCGTTCAACACTTTCAAGTGTGTGTCCGACGGGGTATTCACTTTTGTAATACCTTGTACACCTGACTGGGTATTACACGGTATCACACATGATATCAGACCCTAAAAATATCAAAATATGCTCTAAAATTGCAAAATTTTCTGTGTAGTACCGCGTGATACAGTAGTGTAGTTCGGAGTACTTAGTATGTCGTAGTAAATACCCCCTCGCGTGTGTGGCAGTGGAACACTTTTCATTTCAGTGTATAAATTATTAACGTGTGAGTGGTGGCGGGGCGCTGCGCTGTGGCGAGAGCTGCTCTGAGCTGCTGGTCTGTGGTGGGCGCATTCTTTTGACATCACGTGACCGTGGCGTTTGGCCGGTCCGGGCCGGGCATCGTGACCAGCCAGCCAGGCCAGCAGCACGGCCGCGTCGCGACCATCGCTTTTTACAACTTTCGGTGCTGCATTTTCCCTTCCCTCGCGCGACACGCTGCTCTAAAAAGGAACAAGCTTTGAACGCTGATAGCAGCCGTCGTGCTCCCCGGTGGCGTGGCGGGGCGTGGCGGGGCGTGGCGGGGCGGGGCGTGGCGTGGCGAGGCGTGGCGGGGCGGGGCGGGGCGGGGCGGGGCGATAGCCGATCCAGACCTGTCGCCTCGCCGGACGTGTCCCGCACATGGCCGGTGGCCATACCACACCCGCGCCGCGAGGAAAGAATTTAGATTCATCGTTTATAGGGAAATGCTTTTCGCTAGCATGGAAACCTATATTTCATTTCGAGAGAAAGGGCATATGCACGCAGTAAAAATATACACAGCATTTGCTTGCTTCCGTAAGAGCGCCTGTCAGGGTAGGCACACCCGTTACACTCGAGTGACGCACCTTGTTGCCTATCCCGCCTTTCGCAGGCGCTCTGGGCGCCGCGGAGGGAATCACGAGTCACGAATCACCCCCGTCTGGCCGACGCGACAAAATGGCTGTGGAATTATTTTTGCTTCTGGCCGCACAGCGAGAAGACACCTTCTTATGATGTGACGTGGTCTGTGAGCGATCTGGGGCGGGGAGGGGCGGGGCCGGGCCGGGCTTTAGGACTCAGGGCCGGTGGGGCTTCCTTGCATGCGGCTCGCTGCCCGCGCACTAGAACAACACGCTCAAGCGGCTGCCGCTCCCATGCCGCCGCCTCGCGTCCTTTATGTTATAAGGGCTCACCTCTTTGCGATAAAATTGTAAGAAACCATACAAGAATTTATCACATATGTGAGAAAAATAAAAGTGCAACTTAAAATTCTTCTGCACAATGTCTGTTTTTTTTTCTCTTTTCTTTTTTGGAAATTGTCTTTGATGCGATCGCACAGTGAAAATTACCTCCGTGGAAAATATCCTCGCAAATTTACGACATCTTTTTAAATTTTGATATACAAAATATGTCGTAAATATACGACAGCCCATTCTTCCTCGTCGGTCAATTCCAAGTCGATAGGGAGTGCTTGTAAATTAACAATGTCAAATTGTAATTTTACGACTTTTATCATGGAAAATTTTCCCGTCACCCTTACGAGTATTTTTCACAATGACTGCGCAAAACAAAAATTATATTCTTGAATTTATCGGATTTTACTTTTCGTCTTTTCAGAAATATTTTTCTCAAAAAATAAAATAAAAATGTGAATAATGGTAGGTTAGAAAGTCTCGTTGACGAAATGGCTGCGAGTTCGCAGGTCATGTTGCGGTGGAGTAATCATAATGGTGGGAACTGGGGCCCTGAGAGCGAGAGAGACGGTCCGGGCCGCGCAGAGCTGGGCTGGGCTGGGCTGGGCAGCCTCTGTCGTTACGTTCTGGAGATAGCGGCCCAGTCCCCGGCCCGGCCTGGGCCTGGCCGCAGGACCTGTGCCGATACTCCGGGCGCGGGGCCACATACGCGCGGGGTAGCGCCGCTCTACGGCTCTGTCGGCAGGTGCGGTGCGGGCTGTGCTGTACGGCATGTGGACCGTATGTTACACTCCTACTAGGCCAAGTCGAAGGACTTTGAAGGTTGAGTTCTGATTAACATTTGGTCCGCTCGCAAGCGTGGGGCGTCGTCTGAAAGGCGGGCAGATGGGAGATGGTGATGTTCGAAATGTTATATTGTTGGTTATTAATGAATGTGTTAGCGCACTGTGCACGTTCAGCAATCTTTTTTTTGTCGATTGCTACGATTGCTATGAAAAAGTGCAAACATTACAAGTTTTCAACGGTTTTCAAGCAGTTTTGAAAAAAGAAGGGGAAAAAAAGAGAAAAATATAAAAGAAAACGCCACAATGTGCTGATTTTTCTCCACGAAAATACCCTGTCTGCCTAAAAACCTGGACGAAGTTTTTCCCGTACACTTATCTACCGTGAACCCTGCAGCGCTGTGGCTTACGGAGAATTTTCACGGTGATCTACAATGAATCAGGGTGCATCACCATCACCGCAGCTGACAGTGACATTCACCATCAGTTTATATGGAGTATGTGGAGCACGGTGGGTGCGTCTCATACTTCTAGCAGTAGGACCATTATTATTGGTCTGTCACTTCCTTGTACTCTTGAGTTTGCAGTGCGTCCGTGACTGCAGGTGTCGGAGCAGATGGCTGGGTGTCACAACGCCGCATGCGTGTCCCGGGCGCAGTGCGCCGTATGCAGAGCCGATGCAACACCCTGGCCTCAACTCCCACCTCAGCTCACCGATACGATACAGCATACACTAGTTGAGCACAGTCCCGGGCAGGGCCTGGGCGTGGGGGGGAGGGGGCGCTCCATTTGTGAAAGGGTTCAGTTACTCAACTGGGTGATGAAGATCTGTGACTTGAATGGTTTGTCCATAACTACAATGTACTCGGCCAAGTAGAGTATTTGTACTCAGCGGGTCCGCGGAGCAAAATGTGTTCAACTGATAAACAATTGAATGCCGTGCGGGACACGTTTATACGCTTTGTTAAAAAACCCACATAACTTACTCGAGTCATCAAATGTTGGGCCTATATGTTTGCCAGCATGATCCCGATCAAGAACCCAGGCTGTTTCACTCAGCATCTTATAAAAGTGTTAAACTCTGTGATCAACAGGTGAAAGTATGTTTCAGTTCAACATACTTTTTCGCTTCAGTGCATGATGTGTCATCTGTGACACCATTTACCCCACATCTATCCTCTTGCCGCAATATCGATCGATAGGGATGTTTCCCACTTTCAAATAGGTGATCGACTCGACCGAAGAAAATCGCTTCGGGCGTTAAAACTATTGTTTTTGGGCGGGTAGGAGGGCAAGCTGGCCTGGGCCCGGGCGCGGGCCTGCAGACAGATCGTGACCGTGGCGTTAATCTAATCGAGCGCCCGGTGATCTCCCAAACCAAACCGAACGCAACCGAGCCCTTAATGAGTCCTCTGGGCCGCGCCCCGCCCCGCCCCACCTGGGACCGAATCACAGGCACATCGTCTCTGAGTTACGTAACAAATGAAGCAAAAGTTCAGAGTTGTTCCCAAATCTCAATCCAGCAATAACCTAAACCAGCATGCATTGGCGAGAGGCGGCAGAGAACACTTTCCCAAAGCGAGCGGCGCCGGCCCGGCCGGCCGGTCCGCGAGCAGCTTCAGGGTACAGGTCGGGCCGCTCCTCGGGCTAACTAGGGTAGGAATGCAACCCCATCTACACTGTTCAAAACAACCAAGGGGCGGGGCCAGGGATCGTCAACTAAAGTACACGGGACCAATATTCCACCAATATTACTTCAATCTTAACGATAACACCTTCACATTACGTAAATATTACTCATATTTTTAGCAAATATATCAATATCACCCATTTTACTTATAATATTATCTCACTATTACAAGTTTACTCTGATATTAGCAATAATACCAATATTGCTCCGTTCATCGCTAAAGGACGACCCTAGAGGGAAACAACTCTGAAATTTTTGTCCACCTCGTAATTCAGGAAAATCCAGAAAAAAATTAGAAAAAAATCAGAAAAAATTAGAAACAATTCAGGAAAATACAGGAAAATTCTAAAGCGGGTCGGCACAATATGGATTTTAACCAACGCAGTCTTCATGCGGCACCCCTCGCGATCACGCGCTAGTATGCGGCGTTTCTCTCGGGCACTGTAGTGGCCACTCCTTAAAGCCACTGAGCCGGTGTTTCTATACCACCTGCAGTCTGCTCGCCTCGCGCAGGAGAGAACTTTGATTGGAGACCCTTAAAGAATTTTTACCGCACCTCTTCAAAAATTTACAACTCGCGCGGTGTGTGCTACTACTACTTTTAAAAGCAGGCGAGTGGGTCGGTGGTTGGGAGCGCGCCTGAGCGGTGAGCGGTCCCGGGCGCGGCGGGCGGGGCGGGGCGGGGCGGGGCGGGGCGGGGCCAGTGCACGGCAATCCCTGTCGAACGGGTATGCATATTACCGCCCGTCGGAATTGGACTGTTCACATACCGCGCGCCACCCGGGCGGCGGGGCGTGGCGGGGCGTGGCGGGGCGTGGCGCGTGGCTGCCGGGCACGCCTTTCTCGGCCGCGCTTCTCCTGGGCGGGGCGGCGGCCGGTTTCTCTATATCTCTGTTCGGAAAGGTTATGATTAAATATCGGGCGACGCCGCGCGTCGCGCGCGCTCGCTCGCGCCGACCCCGGGTGGGGCCGCTAGCCCGCCGCGCCGCGCCGCCGAGTGGTCCAGAAAGGAAACTGCACCTCTACCGTGTGGGAATGAACCACCTGAGAGAGCTCCAATGTCTCGGACAGGCCGGCCCAAGCCAGCGCGCGCAGCGGCGCCTACCCTGTTGGAACGGTGTGCCAAACACATTAATCTGTTATTGATGTACTCTCGCTGTTCGTATAAGTATGCCGTGATTCGAGCATTTCTGATCTGGGCGAAATTATTCCCCACATTTCTGCACGTCATTTTTGTAGAGTTGATGAAAGGATCGTTGCGCTTACAAGTGTAGTACAGTTCTCCGGTAAAAAGTGTGAGACCAATGGTCGGACAGTCAAAGGAGTGAGACTCATTTTGTCCCACAGGAGAAAAATGTGAGACTCACCCTCTGTTCCTCTGAACATCGTGTGCCCAGTTTAGGGTTTTCTACTCACACACGACAAAATGGCTCGAATGGGCCTCACACCCTTTTCTCAAGACACTATATCTGTCACACTTCACTGAAAATCTACGAATCCTAATTCTCGCCCCCATACGAGTGAGAATTTGAGGGCAATTTTATTACTCTCTGGAGAGTAAGAATTTTTTTTCTCACCCTTTTTGAGAAAGAATTTTGGGACCTCGCCCAAATAAAGTGAGAATTCGTGCTCAAATTAAGTGAGGTTAAAAAATCCTTACTCAAATAGAGCGAGGCTCAGAAAAATCTCGCTCAAAAAGAGTGAGGTTAAAAATTCTCACTCTAATTTAGTATGGAAAAGTGTCCTCTCCCATTTTGGGTGAGAAATTGGATTCCAGGGTTTGCAGTGTTTTTACTGTAGAATCACTGATCTCACATTTTTTACTATTTTACTTTACAACACACGTTTCTTTAAAGTTTAGCATTGTAAAGGGTTTGACGCATTTCTCAATACGCCTCCACGTTGCACACACGACGCGACCCTCCCTTATGTGTTAAGCACAGTGCGCGTCCCGCGCAAAGGTCAAGTAGTGCCTTCACCGCGCATTTGGACGCCGCATTGCACGCAGTGCTGGCTGAAAGGAGCGCCGGTCCCATTACCTAGCGTCACGCCCCGCCCCACCCCGCCCCGCCCCGCCCCGCCCTGCACGCTCACAGCCCTGCGCTCGTTAAATCATTTATCAACTCGTCACGTGATTCACTTGATAAAACCAGAGCGCCTCTTTGATCTACAACGTCACGCCGCGGGCCGGGCTGGACCCGCGACAGAAGTGTCAAGGACTGTGGCGCCCCACCTCGCCCTGCAGGGTGACTCCGAACAGCGCTCAGTAGTGCGCCCTCTCTCTTGCTCCTTATGGCCTCGCCCCATGAGTGCGACAGGGACGGAGAGACAAAACCACCTTGCGGAATCCCCCCAACTCCCCGACACAGCCCGCCGCGCTGTTACAGAATCACTGAGGTGAAGCACTTTTTAGCGCTAGGTATAAAAGGTACGCGGGGATTCAGCTTAGTCAGAGGAGGACATGCTTGAGCCACGGCTAGCGCCTGACGGTCAGAGGTTAGGCAACCGCGCAAGACAGCAGAGTCGCGCAGGTATTCCGGTCGCGCTGACGGATGGATGCAAGGGAGCCGCCACTCCCGTAATCTTGCGTGCACAAAACAAAACAAAACAAAAAAAAAAAATCGCGTCTGAGCCAAAAAAAAAAATTGCAGGTAAACTAAGCTAATGTTTAAGCTACGGTGCTTATTTTCTAGCTACCCTGATATTTATTTTTCCGCTGTTTTAAGTGTTCAGCATTATAAACCAAGTTGAAGTTGAAGAAGTGGTGCTAATCTTTTAACATCTAATTTCAGCTGTGCGATTTTTATTTTTTGTTTTCTGCTTGTGTAAATAGTCTTCTAATCACTGACAAATTTTCAAAAATTATCACAAGATATTACATATTTTTAAAAATACGCGGGGGTTTTAGTCCCGGAAATTTCAAAAGATTCTTTTGAAAACTCACAAAACGTATCCGTAAAGTCTCTCTGTTATTTATGTTATCCTGTGTATGTCCAAAAGCGGAGTGGCGGCACTTTGGATGGATGGATGGATGGATGGATGGATGGATGGATGGATGGATGGATGGATGGATGGATGGATGGATGGTGACGATGCGCCACCGCCGTGACATTTGCGCGGGGTGCTTGTGCAGCAGGCAGGCAGGCAGGCGCCGCGGCGCCGCCTCTGGGTGTTTGAAAGCGAAGGGCCAGGCGGGGCGGGGCGGGGCGGGGCGGGGCGGGGCGGGGCGGGGCGGGGCGGGGCGGGGCGGGGCGGGGCGGGGCCGCCAGCCACTCACCTGCTGAACGGTTCGCCCTTGAGGAGAATGTCATCGCCATTGTGTGCTGCGGCTGGTGCGCGGCTGCTCGGCTGCACCACAGACAGCCGACAGCCAGCACCAGTAGCGGCTGCACCGGTATAACACGCGAAACGGAGAAGCACGGTCGAGTACTCGATAAATTCCTATTTCCCCCATTGCGATCACGTTATGGCGCTGCGTGCAAAGGATCCGGGCAATCCAGGCGAGTAGAGGCGGAGCGGAGGGAAGGGAGGATCGCGTTTTACACCCACCCTATTAGTTCCTCTACCTCTGCACGGGAATTTTAAAAAATCGCTGTCTCAGCCGAAAATTTGCTGGCTCCGTCTCAACTAATTTTATTAGCGAACAATTTCGCTCCGGCAGCAAACTAGTAGCTGTGGGAGAAAATGCATGGCCTGTGTCAGATGTATGGTTCAGTGGGACTGCGCTTAGTTAGAAGTTTTCTATTGGAGCGAAGCGAATTATTCGCCCTGACATCAAATAAAATCAGTTGAGTCGGATCCAACAAAAGTTTGACTGCGACAGCGAATGTTTTTTTCCCGTGTGCGCTAATGCAAATCAGCTGATTTACATAGCCGGCCGGCCGTGGACCATATCCACCTCTGGATCGGATGCGGCCAAGGGCGGCTAAAATATCCGACCACCATCTTCCAACTTCTTGAAAAATAAAAATACAAGAAACAAGATAGGTACAATTTTTAAAAAAAATAAATCAGAAACAACGCGCTTCCTTTCTCTCACAGCGGCCTGTCGTCAAGAGGCTTGAGGAACACGTTTTTCGCGTCCTTTCGTCCGACTAATCGCTGCCAAACTCCTCGGGACGGCTCAATCAGAGGGAGAGAGAGAGAGAGAGAGAGAGAGAGAGAGAGAGAGAGAGAGAGAGAGAGAGAGAGAGAGAGAGAGAGCAGACATCCAGTGATTTTAACGCACGCAGCAGAGCGAGACCGTGTTTCACACGCGGGCTGCGCCGGGGCCTAGCCGGGCCTGCTTGCGCGCGCGCGGGCGAGTGGCATTACCACATTTAAATTGCCCGAAATTGTAAAGAGTCTGCTGACTAGAGGAAAAACATTGGCTAAGTATGCAGGTAGTAGGCGGGCGCAATCAACTGGCAACCTGCTTCGTTGCTCGAATCTGGTCCTGACGAGGGGTAAACAACAGCACTGAATTATTGTGTTCAAATGTGGATTTTTCTAAACTTTTCTTTTGTATAGCCTACAAGATATATCTTGGTGAATTTTTAAATTTTACACAATATAAACTTAAACTTGGAAAATTTTTGCTAATTTTTTATTTATTTCTGAATTAACTTCTTAAAATTACTTCGATTAGAAAAGAATTGAATTGATGTGCCATCAGGTGTTTAAAAATTAAAGTTGTTTCTCCCTGAAGTCCTGTCGTATAGCGAAATGGCGATATGGCGATGTCGGTGCGATAAATAGGATGCCTGGAGCGAGGCTATGCGAGCCGAGCAGACGACGCGAGGTGCCACGTGGTTTATTTCGACGGTGCCGCCCGCCCGGGTGCCCCACCGTGCCTCAGCGTGCGGACCGGGACCGGGTGACCTTTGCAGAGCTGCCAACTATTGGGCAACTGCTGGCGGCCAACAATAAAGAGAATCACACGCACGACACGCATCGTGTGACCCTGGAAGGGAGGGAGAGAGGGGGGGAGGGTTGTGTGGCGAGAAAAACTTTTGCATGACTCCGTGCTCTCAGAGAGTGACGCCGCGAGAGAAAGTCTGTCGGCACCTTGCCGGGCCGCTCACCCGTACACGTCTGCTGCCCGGCCGCGGCCGCCGGCCCACCTGCCAGAGGCTGACAAGTGGATGTATGCGGCCCGCGGTACGCCACCAATACGTTATTAATTATAATGGTGTTTATTTTTTGTTTGTTTTCTAATTAATGAATTAATGCTATAGGACGTTATGGTTTTGTATTTGCTATATATATAAATGCCAGTCTCTTTCTAGTGAAGAGATGAGGTACAGCAGTCAGGATTTTACAATTTGTCTAGGGAGTGTTGTTGGCCCGTGCTGCGCGCCGTACAAGGACCGCGGGAGCCGGCTTAGCGTTTACTGCGGGGGCAACGCAACAAGGGCCTAACCTCTCTGCATTCCTCCTGGAAAGGGCAGGGCGTGGCGGGGCGGGGCGGGGCGGGGCGGGGCGCGGTGCTGGTAGAGGCTCACGCGTCGTGTCTTATCTGATAGTTAATTACGGGCGTGCCGAGTGCCACTAGTTTGATAATGACTAAAGGCAATGGCCGTGCCGTGCTCTGGCCTATCTTGTCCGCTTCACTGTCAGCAATATTCTTCTCTCTTCGAAGGGTAGACGCGATTTCTTTTAAAGTCAGCCCCCACTTTCTAAGTATATGACTACTTTTCGTGCAATCGTGCTTATTCATAAGTAAATAAAACTTATAACGTGTGTTTTCGGGCAGAGGACGATTCTTGGGCGGGGCGCGCTCTATCTGATTTAAGATCCCCTTTCCCAATCCTTGAAATACACTGAGGCTGCGCAATGCTTTCTCTATTGATATCGATACCAAGCGCGCGGCGCAATGTACTGCGCACCGGGTAGTGAAAGGACGCCCATGCCGTCTGAGTGTCGGTGTTTGTGTGAGTGTGTGTGTGTGTGCGCGCGCGTGTGTTTGTTTGTGTGTTTTTGTGTCGAAACTTCAATGCGAGAAATGTTAGTTTTCGGTGTTCCGAGGAAATTTTCAGAAGCTACCCTATGAAATTTTCGAACTACGAAATTTCGATGATACTGTGTATTGACTTGTCATTCCTTTCGCAAGCACAAATGAGCCTCCGTAAATTAAAGAATTTTGGTGTAAACAGCATTGGTTGTGAATGACAAAGCACGGAAAATGTTGAAATTTGACGTTAATTTTTTTTAAACAGAGGGTAGACGTGCTCCTAGATTAGTACACGGATATTGTCAATTGTCCGCGTAGGCAACACAGATGCTGCTGTTGCGGAGGAGGTTTTCCCTTTATACCGATTCTCGCCGCTAGCCTTAAACCCGAACCACAAAATCGTGCAACATATAAAAGGCCGATCCTCGCAGCAGATGATGCGGAGCTGCTGGCCTTCCCTCCGCCGCCGGCATCAGTGATCTGGTTCCTGTTCCTGCTCTGCCCTTCCCGCCCAGTGCCTTGCTGCCGCATGCGGGGCGGCCGGGGTGCGGCCCAGGCCACCAGGCCCTTAACGCCGACTTCTGTCCCCGCTATAAAGATCAGCAGGGATATGACTGAGTTGTGGGTGGCGAGGAGCAGGAGAAAGCCCCTCGGTTCGGTCCGCGGTGTGAGGCGCGCGCGGCTCGGCCGACTTTTATTCGTTTGCTGCGCACGGGATGTTGTTACGTACCGAGCATCCGTCAGGACATAACTGCCACACTGCATGTCAAATCTACGGTGATCTACTGGACAAAATTTCTTTTTTCAGATCCCCGTTAGGGGTGCCTGTTGCTTTTGCCAGAAAGTTTATTGTTCTTGACGATGGGCCCCTTATGGCCGCAGCCATACACTTCAGTAACACAATGTATACATTACGCCGGTGACTGCATTTTTTCAAAAATGTCAAAATATGTTCCGACGTGGTCAAATTTTGTGAAATATACGAGAATGGGAACAACTCTGAATTCCGGAGTTCAAATTTTGTGAATTTTCGTGAATTTTCAGTGAATGTTTGTGAGTTTTTGCTAGAATTTATCTTAAATTTTCGTGTTTTTTTTTATTCTAATTTTCCTGATTTTTAGAAATTTGTCTTAATTTTCATAATTTTCTCTGATTTTTTTTTCTTCCTGAATTTCTCTAGGTGTACAAAAATTTCAGATTATTGCCCCCTCGGTCATATACCGTAGCGTAATACCGTGTAACACCGTGTACTGCCAAGTACTCTGCACCACGTTTTCCTGTGTGAATAGAGGCGTGTTCGCCTCCCCCGCGGACCCGCCGGCGGCGGACAGACATTTATTGATAGTGCTATGCAAAGCGAGCGGCAAGGCCAAGCTGAGGGCGCGACGGGTGTGGCGAGCATGAGCGCTGAGCGAGTGCAGTACACTGTCAACAGCCACGGACATTTTTCTTGCGTTTTCGTTTTGTCTTCATTCTTTTGCATCTCCCGCGTCGTTTTGGTGGACGCCGACGTCGTGGTGTAGGGTACGCCTCATCTCTATCTCCCCTCTCATCGCGCATTTCAGAAGTCGCGCCGCCCCGCCCCGCCCCGCCCCGCCCCGCCCCGCCCCGCCCCGCCCCGCCCCGCCCCAAGCGTGTTCCCATGCGTGTTCGCCACCGTGTTTCTCTCGGTCACGTCTCAATTTTGCGAGCGTTAGTACTGTTGACGTTTATTTTGTGTTATTCAGCTTTCGGTGTGTAAATCCCCCCGACTCTAAATTCTTGTGCACAGACTTATTCGTAACATTTTATTTTCTTTTTTTTTCACATGAACAGCCTGTGCATATTTTAATACTGAAAGAAATAAAGAAATATTGGTTTATAAATGCGCACTCAAAATACATAAGCTGAATATGCTCAAAACAAATTCATATGTTACGGATAAAAAATGCCATTAAGAATTAAGTGTGCGCGTGTTGGCGCGGGGGAATGCAAATAAGGCGATGCACTGGTAAAACAAATGTATAGTTTTCATACGTCATGGTGTTTTAGTTTGCACTTATACCCATTATCGGTGCATTTCGTAAATATATAGATGTTAAACATTTAGTGATGTGCAGAAGTATGCATTTGGATGAGACTTCGCATGTCAAAGCATAGGGATACGATGCTAACCCAAATGTAGCTATGCTTTTGGGAAATGTCTAAAAACTATACATCAGCTAATGTTTAGTTAGAACTTTGCGTGACACATGTGTAGAAGTATTCTACACATTAAGTTCTATGCATCATGTGATGCATAGAACTTTACATATTTGTTTTACCAGTGTGGAGGCGCGGCAGTGGCCCGCCTGCTCGGCTCGGCTAGAGGTGGACCATGTGGCGCCGTGGGGGTGGGGTTAGGTTATGTTACGCACTTGGAGGCGCTAAACGCCACGGCGTGGAACGCTTTCTCCGTGCCACCGTAACGTTACGTTTCATACACGCCGCCCTGCAGGGCCCGCAGACCTGCAGGCTCCTCCTGCTGAGCTGAGCTGAGCGCCGCCAATTATGCATCATGGGGTTGTAAACGTGATTAGTTCCCATTGTGGCTCGCGGCAACTGCCACCCCCGCACATACTAAATGATTATGTAGATTTTTTTTTGTGCACTTTTATGCACAGAACTACACATGCACAATTATGTACAGATTTGTGGACAATTAGGCCTATGCACAAATAGTACATAATTATGCACAAAGTTTTCGTCGTCGTTTTCGGTACAAATTTCTGGATAATAAGGAATACATTCATGCCATTCTATGTACAAATTTGTGCTGAATTGTGCATGTGAAGTTCTGTGCATGCAATGAGCTGTGCATATGAATGCACAAAAAAGTGCATTCATATTTAGTGTGCACTGCTGTCTGAGTGTCGCTCACTTCACTGATGTACCAAACGTGCAAATCCCAGTTAAACACTTGCAAGTGTTCAAATCGATAGTGTTGTGCTGAACCTTGAGTTAAACTGCCCCGTGCAACACTTCTTGCAAGGGCAAAATTGACGAGTTAGACACGTGCGCATGTGTTTATCAGGCATATTGACACTTATTCCATGCATTGCAACTCCCGCGAGTTGCGCAGAAACGGGGAGTCGCACAAGTACAAGTGTTGAGAAATTGCACACTTACTTGGTTTATCAGTGAATTGTTCATGCGCGAATAACTTCAATTCTCACATTTGATGAGGTAAAAGTTCGATACCTTACGACGCGTATTTTCTTTTCTTCCCACCTTTACTTCCTGCTCCCCTTCATTTCGCGAGTTGTCCCTCTTCTCTATATTATATTTTCCCATCCGATCGGAACACCTCGCCCCGCAGGGTTACACTGCGTGCGGCGGCAGCCCGCCAGCGCGGGGCCCACGGGGCTCGGACAGGCCCTCCACCGCTTCCTGAACAGCGAGCCCTAAGACCCTCAGCTCTGCATGGCGTTAAAGGGATAAGTGAAAGTGGCGCGCCGCCCCTCGCCTCCCCCTGCCCTGCAGCCCTGCCCGGCCCGGCCCGGCGGAGCTGTGAGAACGATTCCCCTTTCGGCTCGGCTCCTAGCCGGGGATTAGGTTTACTCCGATCAGCTGTTCGGAGACCGCCCCGCCTATGACCGCGTGCGTGAACACGCCGTCCACCGATTTATGGCGCCGTAAACAGAAAATGTTGTTGTTGTTGTTGTTGTTGCTGCCGCTGCTGTGTTGTAAGAAATGGACTTCGAATGTCGCGGTGAAAGGGGACGGCACGGCGCCCGAGGCCGTCACATAGGGCGCATCACGCGCGGCCAGTGATTTACATCTACACGGCAAAAAAAAAAATATTTCCTAAAGTTACGATCGGTCTGATTAGTGTATCTTTCCTTTTTTCTTCGAGAAGTTTACTCCGCTTTTGTGACACAGCACTTCCTAAATGCAAATCGTAAAATAATAATAATAATAATAATAATAATAATAATAATAATAATAATAATAATAATAAGAAGAAGAAGAAGAACGTAAAATACCACCTAAGTATTGTGGTCCTGAGACTTTGCCACATTTTGTCATGTCAGTTACTATCGAGAAAGCCGAAATGAGCGCAACACAATTATTGAATGCCTTCGATGTTTCTCCATGTTACCTGAAGTTTATACCCTAGTAAAATAATTGTGGCCCTTCGTCTCTTTAAGAGAGCTAATCAGGAAGTCTTCTTTTGCTTCACGCCGGGTCGCGACCGCCCCGCCCCCTGCAAGACCTCCTCTGGAAGACCTCAGCAGAGAGGCACGGCAAATTTCAATTGCTTGTAGTATGTAAGACTTTCTAATGAACATCGGAAGCCTGTTGCATGCAGCAACGGTACAGCAGCCGGCCTGACCTACCCCACAGTACCCTGCCCCGCCGGGGCACGACGGGGCGATCCCGCCGGGGTGACCCCACCGGGGCGACCCCACCGGGGGTCAGCGCCGCAGTTAACGGTCTTTAGCGCGCGGCTCTTTTGCCACGGTATATTACCGATGTTGCGGCGGGCTATGCGGCTCCCCGGGCTCGCGACCTTTTCAGCTGAAAATTGAAATTACCTGCGATAATTTAGCTTTCTATAAGAAAACTAAATATAATTTAAAGGCCCGTTTTGCTTATTGAATAGAGTAAGTTGTAAACATTATCGCGAATAAATAAGTACAAGATACTATACTGCAGCATAATGTAAATATCACTAACCAATGCCAACGTCCTGATGAGAAGGGCGCACCAGACCACATTTTCTCTCGGCTCAATTTTGCAGGTAAAACCAAATTTATCGCGGCTCTCTCAGGAAAATTGCCCGCGGCGTTAACCCCATCCCCGACACCGCGAAAGCGCACCGCACCGCACCGTCAGCTACCGGAGCGCGGCTCCTGGAGTTCCAGGACAAACTCGGTGTGGTCCGGGAGAGAGGCGGGAGGGTCGCCGTTGAGGTGGGACGGTGCGCGACATACCGCGGGGCAAGGTCGCTGTTGTGGTCGCCAGCCCCGTGGCCCGTGGCCCTGGTCCCTGGTCCCTGGTTTCGGTCGGTCTCATCCACAAATAGGTTGGGGTTGGGGGTATTCGCGGCCTCCGACTAGAGGGACCTGTGCTGTCTAGAGCGGCGAGCTTTCTCATCCCAAATGGGCACACCGTTCACAGTTTTGTCGACGAGGGGGGAAACGAGTCTGAATGTTCCCAGAAGGGCATTGCCTTTACTTTTGTCACACATATCTTCAATTTTTGAGCTGTTTTGCGCCCTGTCCTGTGAAGACGTAAAAATGGCAGGGTCGAAGAGAGGAGAGCGCTTAGGCGTCTTCCGAGATTCCCTGTAAATCAATTGCTGTGACGTCACATTCTTTATAATGTGAAAACTGTCACATAGGCGGGATTTTCGTTACCGATTTTCGTTTAAGCGGAAATCGTCGTCCGAACTTTGTGGGCTGAATTTCACAGTCACATTCCTAAGATTGTGAATTTTCACATGAAGTAGAATGTGACGCCACAGTAATTGAATAACAGTGAGGAGGCTT
Source organism: Frankliniella fusca (assembly GCA_029379305.1). Taxonomy (NCBI): domain Eukaryota; kingdom Metazoa; phylum Arthropoda; class Insecta; order Thysanoptera; family Thripidae; genus Frankliniella; species Frankliniella fusca. The sequence continues at coordinate 1,184,494 of JAHWGI010000083.1, read as the reverse complement.
GACCTGGTCCGAGCCGAGCCGAGGTGTTCCTGGTTGTCCTGCACGCCCGGCACCGGATATCAGTATCGCGCCGTAGCGCTCGTGAACCGCGCGCCCCCGTAGGGAGAGCGGCTAAAAGAAAAGAAATCCTTTTCACCTCCGGTGGACGTTTCTGTACAAGTCTGCTAGATTCTCCAACCCATAAAAAAAAAGATTATTTTTTTTTAAAAAAACGGAGCCATTATTGGTCTCAAGCACGTATTCCTCACACCTCTCTTATTTCCTACATTACATTACTCGCCGATCTTTGGATGTTTCTTTCGTGCAAAAGACTTGCTAAACGACGGTGCTGCAGGTGAGCGCGCACTGAAAACCCAAGTGTGTGAATGTCGCACACTTGTCGGTGTGCGAGGATTTATTCGTGCATTTGGCCACTTAAACGTGTGAATTTTCCTAGGATATTCACACGTTTGAGTGGCCAAGTGTACGAATGAATCCTCGCACTCCTACAAGTGCGCAACATTCGTACACTTGGATTTCCAGAGCGCGCGCGCGTACTCTCACTCGCTCGCTCGCTCGCTCACTCACTCACTCACTCACTCACTCACTCACTCACTCACTCACTCACTCACTCGCTCACTCACTCACTCACTCGCTCACTCACTCACGCAACAGCCTGGTGCGCCGCCGCGACCTTCCCATGTACGCGTGTGCAGCCCGCTGACATCAGCAACTCAAATTGTGCAGATGCCTTATCTGTCTCACAAGTATCTCCAAAGCAAACAATAGCACGCTCGGGTGGAAAGTGACTCCCCCTCGTAAATGTTTATAATATCTGCAACGCTTTCACAGTCGCGGCAAAACTTGCAAGCTTCGCAAGGAAAATCATTCGTGTCGCAGTGTGTGCGTATGCTGAGAAAACCTTTAATAGGAGTTTCCAATTCCTGCAAGTGTTTTGTGTCGCACATTAGAAATACTCTTCCACACAGAGGGGCGTGTTGAGTACGCTCGGAGTTGCGTCGGTGGAAGGTGGCGGTGACATGCGGTCCGCGGTGTACCGTGGAACAGCGAAATCCACGGAGAGTGGTGAAACCATCGTACTCCCCGGGCCACCTGCCGCCTCGAGTAGAGGTTCCCTGCATGTCTCTCTTTTCAAGCCGCCAAGAACATGACAGCAGCGCTGCGTACGGCTCCGCGCGGGCGGGGCGGGGCGGGGCGGTAGTGCCAAGCACAGGAGCGATGTGATGACAGCCGAGCCTGACCGCAGCTCTAGCTCCAGCCCAGCCAGCTGCATGGGGATGAGAGAAGAGAACCACGTGGCTGAATAACCCAAAAGGAGATATGTCGCGCGTTTACCTCTCCAAACTCGAGGGGGAAACAAGTCTGAAATTTTTTGCACACCTCGTAGAAAACTTCAGGAAAACTCACAAAAATTCACAAAATGTGTACATCAAAACTCACAAGTTGTTTCCCCTTCGTCCAAACTACGGGAAATAAACCCGTGTATAGAGTCTGCATACCGCGCGCCACAGCTCGCCCGGGAGCCGCACGTTTATAACGTTAAACTTTATGGCGCTACTTCACCCGGATGTTCTGCCGTCTGCCGCGCAAATTAAATGACACTAAAAAACGCAAAATTTGCTGACTTAGGCCTTTCTCGCACGACTCGCGCGCGCTTAAACTGGGGCGACCAGCAGGTTAGCGGCGTGCGTGGTGTTGGCGGGCTGCGGGAGGCTAAAATGTCATCGCGCTGTTGCGGGCCGGGACAAGGCTTCCAGGGAAAACGAATCGCAATATGAATCTGGACGGGTTCACTGTAATCTGGAGGCGCATCGGGTCTCGGGCTGCTGAGGGCTCGGCTCGGCACGGCGCGGCGCGGCCAGGTCCCACGGTGCAGTCCGCCTGGGGGCGTTATACGTGTGTCGCTGCTCGGAGCTAAACATGCGGGTATGAGGCGGCGTCGGCAGAAAAGTAGGCAAAAAGTAGCTCCAAAGGACAGTGCAGTACAGCCTGCTGAATCTGCGCCTGCCCACTAGGCAACATACACGCGCACTCATGGTGAGGTGTTGCCTAAAGAAGGCAGGCCGAGAGGGAAACAACTCTAAATTTTAACAAATTTTGTAATTTTTTAATTTTTTTGGAATATTTTGAATATTTTTATTTTACCTTAATTCTTCTGAATTTTTCTGAATTACGGGGTGTACAAAAATTTCAGAGTTGTTTCCCCCTCGCGAGGCAGGCAAAGCCCAGATGCAGCTCGCTTCATTCTCCACTGTGTTTGGGCCACTTGTTGCGTTATTTTCTGGCGACACTTTGCTCGCGGCGGGAGCCATACGGCGTATCGCGAATAATGGATGAGTGATTCAAATTAAAAATTGTTACTCGCGCGCCTGTTTGTGGGTAAACTCCAAATTGCACGCACACTGAGAAATGTCTTTTTGACTTCAGGCACTATAGACACTTGTATATTACGCCCAACTTTGTACCCATCGCAAAACGTTTAGTTCTGGCCTACAGAAGTTCTGGGGCGTCACTAAGCTTTTAAGTAACTGACGGAAAAAAATATTCTCTGCGCACTTGAATACGAAAGAGTGCGAAGTTTCATAGTATTTTCACACGCGCCTGACGGACAAGTGAACGAATATAAATTTACCGATATTCAAACCCATACATATGTGAGTGACGTTGACACACTTGCGGCTTTCCAGAGCAGACTCGAAGTTAAAGCACGTGATCGCGTATATGTATATATGCCTTAAGGAAAGCAATTGTTGGCTCATACCCTTCCGGCCCAGTTCGGGGTCCGGGGTATTGCAGATCGAAGGCATGCAGATGCAGAGTGGCGGGGTGGGGCGGAGCGGGGCGGGGCGGGGCGGGGTTTGGTGCCCCGCCTGACCCTCTCTTGCATAACGCGTAGGAGGAACGGAGCCTTAGCCACAGGAGGTACTGGATGGACTCAATACCCTGATGCATTCCGAAGCCAGCACGGACTCCGCCCAGCTCACGTCTGATCTGCCCCCATGGCCCATGGCACGGGCCCCGCCCCGCCCCGCCCCGCCCAGGGCCACGCCCCATGGCGCCCATCACACTCTGGCTTGCGCCACCGCCGCGCCCGGCCGCGCCCCACCCCGACGACCCCGCCCACCGGGTACCCTCAGTTATCGCCCTGATTATTCATGCTGTACGGGCCGGGGCGTGTGTGTAAACAGTTCGTCAAGTACCTCTCCCTGAGTAAGTAAGCGACAAAGTTACACCAGACTGAAGGCACTCAAAAGCACCATAGGCTCTGCACGATCCTGTTAATTGTTCGCTGTTAGTTATAATGTGAAAAAAAAATTGTAACTATGGGCCCGCACTATTGTATCTTATATAGTGACGTACAAAAACTTTTAGAACTACTTACAATAAATGTCCGCAGTCATTTCGCACGTACATTTTCGTGTTTTTTTCTTTAAAGGATCCCATTTGCCTTGTGACCCAGTGCGTCGCCCGCTGTGCCAACTCAGCCCAAGTCACCTCACTTTGCCTCGGCCGGGGGTCATTTGTGGCCTGGTTCTCTCAAGTCGAGTCAAGTCCCCGTGACCCACGTCGCCGGCCGGCCGGCCGGTCGTGCTCAAAAGGCAAACAGGTCAGCTGCAGTTTTAGCAGAGAAAACGTTTTGGCCACGGCGCGGCCGGCGCGGCCACCTCGGCGGCGAGCCGATCTATTTACTTTCTCAGAAAAGAGCAGCGGAGGCAGCTGGCCGACATTAAGGCGGTAATCGTCGCTAAGTAGTCATAGTCAGCTGCTGCAGCAACGCGCGCCTGTCAGCTCGTCCCGCCCGTCAGCGGTGTCAGCGCGCCTCTGCGGCCGCTGCGGGGAGAGTACCGGACCGTTGTCGAAACAATGCGTACCCCTAACAGGGAGGTTATGGCAGAAAGAAATCTCTCTCTCTCTCTCTCCCCGGAAACAAGAACATTTTAAAATATTACGAGACTGCTCTTAACTTTCTAAATATTTTATATTTCAGGTTTCCTTTTGCTGCGCTACGAGGGGTCGACCACTTAAAATTTTTGTGTACATGGAATATATTCCACTTGGAATATCTGGAATATATTTGAAATATCTGGAATATTTTTGGAATATCTAAAATATTTTTGGAATATCTGGAATATTTTTTGGAATATGTGGAATATTTTGGGAATATCGCGAATATGTTGGAATATTTGGAATAATTTGGGAAATAATTCATCGATTTTTTCATTTTTCTGTGCAATGGAAAGGGTGGCGTGAAAACATAGAAAATTTTTGCGGCAGTAAACCTCCCGAAGGAGGTTGCGGTTCCCGCCAGGCACAGGGCTTTTACCCCCTGTGGCAGCCAACTGCTTCGGTGTTCCATGGGAACCGGCGCTTTGCTGACTGCGATCCTATCGCGCAATTCGACAGATTTGATCCCCGTACCACCATTGGCCTACCCCTAGAGGTACGAGCGGTGTCAAGGGCGTTAGACTTCCTGAACCCAGTTTCAGAGGCCTTACCTCAGAGGGGTACGCGGGATTCGAACCCACAACCCCGAGTGCCGACACGTAGCCAGAACAGGAAGCGACCCAACGCCCAGAGCCACCGAGCCAACGGCGGTGAGACGTGTTTAACTTCTATTTGACCTGCCATCCAGCAGCAGCCAAAGGGAATGTCAAGCGCGAAAAACACTTTCCCGAGTGGGAGTCGAACTTCGGATCACTCAGTTCGGTGTTGCACGCTCTACCAACTGAGCCACGACGCCACGATGGCTGTCTAGTGCGACGGGATCGCGTCGTATTTGCCCTGTCCTTCTGGCTTGAGGCTGCAGGATGCGGCAAATACGACTCGAACCGGTCGCATTGTACAGTCATCAAGGCGACGTCGCTCAGTTGGTAGAGCGCGCAACACCGAACCGAGAGGTCCCAAGTTCGACTCCCACTCGGAAAAGTGTTTTTCGCGCTTGACATTCCCTTTGGCTGCTGCTGGATGGCAGGTCAAATAGAAGTTAAACACGTCTCACCGCCGTTGGCTCGGTGGCTCTGGGCGTTGGGTCGCTTCCGGTTCTGGCTACGTGTCGGCACTCGGGGTTGTGGGTTCGAATCCCGCGTACCCCTATGAGGTAAGGCCTCTGAAACTGGGTTCAGGAAGTCTAACGCCCTTGACACCGCTCGTACCTCTAGGGGTAGGCCAATGGTGGTACGGGGATCAAATCTGTCGAATTGCGCGATAGGATCGCAGTCAGCAAAGCGCCGGTTCCCATGGAACACCGAAGCAGTTGGCTGCCACAGGGGGTTAAAGCCCTGTGCCTGGCGGGAACCGCAACCTCCTTCGGGAGGTTTACTGCCGCAAAAATTTTCTATGTTTTCACGCCACCCTTTCCATTGCACAGAAAAATGGGGGAAAAAATAGATTAAATCTGTAAAGTATTGTTTGTGACCCTTTTTATTGGATTAAATAGAATCCGGAAAATCGGAGTATGTGGAGCAGGAATATGTGGAATATTGCTGGAATATGTGGAATATTGCTGGAATATGTCTGGAATATTCGGAATATTTGGAAAACTTAGAATATTTTTTGAATACTTGGAATATTTTGGAATATCTGGAATATGTTGGAATATCTGGAATATTTTTGGAATTTTTGGAATATTATTGGAATATTTTTCAATGTGTACATGGAATATCCAAGTGGTCGACCCCTCGCTGCGCTATTTGAAAGAACCCGGGTGGAAGGATCAGCATTCTTACTGCAGTTAAATTTGCAGTAGGCAAACTGAGGTGTCTGAAACTAAAATATAACTCTACTAAACTATAGTGGTCCGAAATAACTGGGACCTCTGCTTACACTATTCTAACACTATTCCATATTACAAAACTAATTAACTTTTCCCTTTACCTTTTACGTTTTTTCTAAGAATGCGGTTCCAGATGCTCTGAATCCTATTTCTACTTCTCGTAACTTTTTTCTCTCGTTCGAGTCGATCACGCGGGGCGCTCGACGCCTGTAGAGTGAAAACGCGCGAAATAGCGGGGCATCATGTCGCCTATATTCCCCTGTGTCATCCTCATCGCCATTGTCCGCCCACGCGCTCCTCCGCCCCGCCCCGCCCCGCCCCGCCTCGCTTCGCTTTCCTCGGACCATTTCACCGCGGCCCGGCCCGGCCCGGCCCGGGGTGCCGTTTGGCTTGCAAAAGAGGAGCGAGCGGGTCGGCGAGGCGGCGCCGCAGTGGAGCGAGGTGCGGGTCGCGGGCGCCTCCTGGCGGGTGCCGCGGCCGTCTGATTCAGAAGTCGACTCTCGCGCCTCCGTCCTTGTCACACTCATAAGGCCCTGCCATCCCCAACACAGGGCACCGCCATGGGTGCAACAAGGACGTTGAGGCACGAGAGCGATCTTCGGAATGAGACGGCAGCCCGTCCGCGGGGCCCAGTCCACTGGGTGCAGGTGCACGCCGCGGCAAAACCGGCTCAAATCTTCTGTCCCCGCGCCCGAAAACAGAAGAAAAGAAAAAAAAACTTCAAAGTTTATTTCGGTCGCGTCTTACATTTGACACAAGCTCGAGGGGGAAACAACTCTGAATTTCGGTGTACAAATTTTGTGAATTTTTGAGAATCTTTTTTATTGAATTTTTGTGACTTTTTCCTGATTTTTTTGCGTGAATTTTACGAACAACTTTGAGAATTTTTGTGAATATGCTCCTAAATTTTGTGATTCTTCCCGAATTTCTCTGATTTTTTTCTGAATTACGAGGTGTACAAAAATTTCAGAGTTGTTTTCCCCTCGCCCCTTATTAAAAACAAATTTAAATTTGTGAGTCTATCCTCGCTAGCAAAGCACATGTGTGCGCTTAGTAGACGGGTGCGGTCAGTGGCCTACTAGCACCTGTGCGCGCCCCGCCCCGCCAAGGAACACCACTCTAGGCGTGCCGACGTACTGAGAACGCGCTCACGACCGTAGCCAGCTCACCCCGCCCCGCCCCGCCCCGCCCCACCCCGCCCCGCCCCACCCCGCCCCGCCCGGGCAAGGCTCGAAATCGAAAGTTAGCCGGGCTTTCTTCCGCTGTGCGCCCCGAGGCGCGCCTCGCGCTGTCCGCACCCTGGCGATGGGAAGCGTAACCATATTCATCCCGAACGTCTTCAACGTCTTCAACGTGGCTGCTTTGGGCCCGACAGCACGTCGCCTGTGAACTCCATACGACTCGCGTTATCTTGTTTACAAAATCCAGTTGGAATCCCTATCTTATCCCATTGTAAACCCTGACAAATTGTCGAAAAATGTTAAAGAATTTGTCAGTTTTATTAAACTCTGGGGGGTTTTTGCCCCGAAAATTCTACTTAATTCATGTGTAATCCCACAAAGATTCTTTGCAATCCCTTGAACCATACGTAATCCTGTATACTTTGGTGGCCCCCTCGGGCCACTGCCTCGGGGAGGTTTGCCATATATCGTCATAAACCAACGTTCTTGTGTTACACTCTAAATGACCATGGACTTTTGTTGTTACCAGCCCCTGGACGTTTTTAAACATGCCTAAGCCGAATACAATATTGTGTATAGTTAGTTACATTTTTGAAAATTTTGTTACTAGCTAGTTACAAAATTTTCTTAAATGTAACTAACTACACACAGTATTGTATCCGGCTTAGGCATGTTTAAAAAAGTCCAGGGGCTGGTAACAATAAAAGTCCATGGTCATTTAGAGTGTATTGTCCTGATTATTGCAAGAATGCTCATTCACATTATTGGTATGTGGACGCCTTTCATTATCATTATTTTCAATCGTTTCTACGATGGTATTCGCACAACTGCTCATGCAGAACGGCCCTGGCCCCTCGGTAGGCAAGAGCTCCCCACAGGAGTCTGCATGTTGCCTACTTTCCTCCTTATTCACCGCCGCGCATCGTGACGCTCCGCAGCCGGGCGAGGCCGGCGAGGCCGCGGGTCCCATAACTAACCCGTGACAAGCAGCACCTTTCTCCCATCGGGCCGTCCCGCCCGCCCCGCCCCACCCCACCCCGCCCCGCCCCACCCCACCCCGCCCCACCCCACCTCGCCCCACCCCACCTCGCCTCACCCCACCTCCCCCCGCCCCACCCCACCTCGCCCCACCCCACCTCGCCTCACCCCACCTCCCCCCGCCCCACCCCGCCTCGCACCCGTGACCGCGACTATTAAGCCGCCCACTATTATGATTATCCAAAGCAAATCGGCGCGTATTTGTCGGCTTCCCCCGGGACCGGCCCGCGGTGTCCGAAAAAAGAAAACCGGTGGGCGCGAATTTTGGTCCCGCCTGCCAGATAATGGTGACTTGACTTGTTTAAGTATTTAGTTTGCTCCGCCCGGGTTTTTGCCGATCGAGACCGCTTTTTTTGACCCGGGCTCTGGTTTATCGCGGTCTGCATTCCCTCCCTGAGCCACATCGACTTTCTTATAAATGAGACTGATTGGAGAAATCGTGTGAGCAAGTGTGTGTGTGAGAGAGAGAAAGAGAGAGAGTGTGAAAAAGAGAGAGAGATTTGAGAGAGAGAGGGGAGGGAGGGAGGGGGCAGGTCACCCAGGGCTGGTCGCATGTTTTTGGAATGGGGCCTTCCCTGGTTCATGCAGGGTGTGTGTATGTTGATGTGTGCATTGGTAAAAGATAGTCTCATACGCGAGTGTCTTTGCTTCGGCGGCTTCGCCATCCAATTTCTAAAAAAAAACAAAAGTTACCCGGCGTTACAGGGATTCACGGACCGTGACAGACGGACATGACGATGGGGCGCCAACTAATACATTGCGTCACGCACACAACCGCACGGCACGCGCACGCACGTGCGTGCACGCATGCACACACACACACACACACGCATGCACACACGCACACACACACACGTACGCACGCACACACTCGCACGCACACGGGAGCGCCTCGTTACCTCTACCATAATTACCTCTACTAAATTTATATAATATTTTTATTGAATATTTTTATTCGATGGACAAATGAAAAACACCTCTACCAGAATAATATAAATATTCAATATATATATTCAATATAAATATTTAATATAAATATTCAATATAAATATTCCTAACTTGAAGCAGCTTGTTGCCAACACTCAAAAAGGGACGGTAGGAACAGCTCGCTTAGCACAGTGAGAGGAGTAAGAGGTGGGGAATGGAACTGAGAATGTATTCGTAACGAGAGTGCGTCTTAGTGTCACAGTGACGGGGCTTGAAGGTAGACGCATGGTGGAGGGCGATTAGCTCATCCGGTGATTCCCCTACCATAAGTCCTAAAAAAAAATCAGACATCGTTTTTACCTTCAATATAGAGGGACAACTTTGGTAGTTGAAAGGGACAATTTTGGGTTTTCAACTTCTGTTAGGGTCGTGGCTCGTGCGAAGGGCACAAATCTGTACGCGTTTTGCCGCTGGCCCTTGTATCTGGAGTGCTTTATTTCGGACAATCAAAGCAGGCAGGCGTGCAGAGAGCTAAGGCAGGTCAGCGCGACAGCAGCGCAAGCAAAGAACAATCTGCACACTTCTCCCATGCAACATACAGAAAAACAGAAAACACAGCATTGGTGTTTACACCAGAAGAAACAGACTTGTGCCCTACTAAGTGGGGCCGACGACGTCTTCAGGCAGAGCTGAACTGGAATGATATCGCGGAAAACTGCTTCGACGACGTACTTTGTTAAACACTTTCGTAAAGCACTCCAGATAACAGGGCCAGCGGCAAAACGCGTACAGATTTGTGCCCTTCGCACGAGCCACGAATCGCTGGACGAGCAGCGGGACGAGCTAATCGCCCCCCACCATGCGTCTACCATCCAACCACGTCACTGTGACACTGGGACGCACTCTCGTTACGAATAAATTCTCAGTCCCCCCCCCCACACACACACCATCTTGCTCTTCTCACTGTGCTAAGCGAGCTGTTACAACCGTCCTGTTAACAAGCTGCTTCAAGTTAGGAATATTTATATTGAATATTTAAATTGAAGATTTATATTTAATATTTATATTTTTTATTTATATCGAATATTTATATTATTCTGGTAGAGGTGATTTTCACTGGTCCATCGAATAAAAATATTCAATTAAAATATTATATAAATTTAGTAGAGGTAATTTTGGTAGAGGTAACGATGCCATCTCACGCACACACACATTCGCGGTCCACGGGTAGAGATAGCGATACGCGCCTGTGTCTTGGCGGAACAATTACAATCACAAATGAGTTTGATTTCGCTTTCCGGTTATGGTTGCGTGGAGCGGAACTGCATGGTGGGATTAATGCCCTCAGGATCGCCGCAGGATGATGTGTTCCCCCGAGTGTACTCTATGTAGGTACTATATCCGTGTATGGGCTACCGTTTAGTAAGAGATTATTTTTCTTCAGACCGCGGAGGGTGATTCTTATACATGGGTCATGATATGTGCCTGCGGTTGGTGGCCCGTTTGTTATACGTCCCATGCCACGTGGGGCGGTACACTGGAAAAACAAATGTGACATGTGTCACAAGTTATCATGCTTTCTTTGGAGGAAACGTTTCTTGATGCACTCCTCTCCATGCACAAGGATGAGGGTATCACAGAGGGAGTGCAGCAAGAAACGTTTTCTCCGGAGAGTGCAGCAAGAAACGTGACTCATGTCACGTTAGTTTTTCCAGTGTACAGACGTGACAACATTACCAGCTGCCACTACTCATGAAACTCGCTGGGTGAACAGAACAATCTCCCTAAATTGAAAACAAAATTGTTGCCCCAAAAGAATCTAGCTTTAAACGGTGGTCGAATGTGTCGCTAACTTTTTAATATGCCGGACACCATTATTTCCTGAAGAATTAAAATTTTTGGACACGTTTAACGCCAAAGTTCGTCCCCTTCCTTCAAGAATGTCAAATTTTGGCCAAAACTTGGCATTCTCCAGAAGGAGGCCACTGGTTTCAGTGCTATGACCCCCCGCACAATGCACCAAAGTCACTGCAAAAATACCGCGGGAAGTAGCGGGCGAGCTTCCTCCGCTCACTCGGCCGACCTCAGCCGCTCCGCAGCAGTGCCGTATGACGTGTGCCGGGCCGGGCCGGCCGGGGCCGCAGTGCGGTGGTCGACATTTGTAAAGAGTTCCTCACAATAGCTCCGGCCCCGGCCCCGGCCCCGGCCCCGGCCCCGGCCCCGGCCCCGGCCCCGGCCCCGGCCCCGGCCCCGGCCCCGGCCCCGGCTCCGGCCCCGGCCCCGGCCCCGGCCCCGGCCCGCCCGAACACCCGGCTATCACCTCGCGTCCCGCCGCACCCGGACCGACGGGGTGCCGTGGTGCGGTGGGGCTGGCCAGGGCCTTTATGACCTCCGATCGGCAGCCGCGCTTCCTGTTCCCGATCCCGTCGCCGCGACCTATAAGGGTCCATCATCACCGTAAGTTGAAGCGTGCACCGAATTTTTCCGTTTTCTCGACGTTCTCCGCAATATTTTTTTCTGATTTTATTTTTCTGATTTTTGCGTATTTTTCCTGACTTTTTTTCATCCTTTCCCACTCTTTTTTTTTCGTAGTTTTTCTTCTGATTTATTTACTGATCTTTCTTTTAAAAATTGGGGGAAAATGGTGGGTTTTTATCATGTAATTTTTGTTTCTCCTGAAGGATCCGTTGGTCGCGACCCCCACGGCGTTATACTTTAGGTAGGTTGACGCGGACCCCGCGCGCGCGACTCAGGCGTATATAGAGTGCGGCTGCGGCTGCGGCGGCTAGCGACGCGGGTCGTGTGGCGTGCGGTGTCCTCAGACACGGCCGCCGTCACCGTCAAGTGGCCGGCTTTTGTTTCCTAACAGCCGTTAGGCGCCTGCATGGGGGTCTCCATGGGGGCCTCCACGGTGCCCCCCGCTCCCCCCCTGGGGCTGCATCACGGAGCGCCCGCATTGTTTACGACCCCCCAGAGGGAGGGGGCCCAGGCCCAGCCAGCCAGGCCGGGGCCCTCACTTGCACAATGCACAATCCTCTCCAAATGCGGCAGTACAGTGCAGTGCGGCGCTGCTATCCCGTTATCGGGCCGCGTGATCGAAACTGTCACCCCAAGTAACCGGGGCCGGTGCGGACGGGCGGACCTGTAAGGGGCCGTCGTTAAGCCGCGACGCGTTCGAACCGTGTGATAACCACCTTGCTAGAAAATAATCGTGCCATACCCTTGTCGACTGAAATTCTCCGCACGGTTTAAACAATGTCCAACTTTTTATTTATTTTTTCGCGAAACAGGGAAAGCTTTGAGAAACTCCCTGATTTTGAGGAAAAGTCCTTTCTCTTTTCATCGGTGACCTAATTGCAATAATTACTAAAATTTTCAAAATAAAAAAAAATATAAATAAATATATATAATAATTCCAACAAAAACCAGTAATGTTGCTGCGCTGAAACACTTATAAATACTGGAAATAAAATTGCAGTGCAGGTCCTGAGAGTGTAGCGGGTGTCCCACACAGGGCGCGGTCGGGTCGTGCCGGGTGCAGGGCGGGGCGGGGCTTATTATAGGGCCCCTCTGAGAACACACACACGCGCCCACGCCCGCGCCGAATTTTGCAGCACAATGTTGTCGTGGGGGTCCAAATACTGTCATAAACTGGGCCCCGTATGCCGTACAAGGGTGAATAAGCGGAGGGCGCGACATGAGTGGGGGGCGTTATAGACACTCTCTCACACACACGCACTCACTAAGGTGGCCACACCCAGAAAAGTGTGTTCTTGATTTCCATGTGGACTCAAAATTTTTAGTACATTTATTTGTTCTTGTTGGTAGCCAAAATACTTGATAGGATAAATTTGTCCACATAACAAGTATTTTCGCTCACATAAAGAACAAATGTACTTAAAAAATTAAGTCCATAGAGCAATCAAGAACATACTTTATTTGGGTGCATACACTCACGCTCACATGAACACGCGCACGCATACGACCGCAATTTTTCATGGGCAGTAACACCGTGAATCACCGTGGGGAGAGCCGCGCGGCCGGGGCGTGTGGGTCCGTCAAGCGCGGAGAGCAAACAGGAGGAAATGCATAAAAATCTTGTTATAATAGCCTCCTTCCAGCTGGAAACAATGAGAGAGAGAGAGAGAGAGAGAGAGAGAGAGAGAGAGAGAGAGAGCATGAGTGTGTGGGATGGACATGTGATGGCAACCCGAAATTCTTTTTTCCAAAGGTTCACTGTGAAAAATACTCGTAAGGGCTACGGGAAAATTTTCCATGATAAAAGTCGTAAAATTACAATTTGAAATTGTAAATTTACAAGCACTCTCTATCGACTTGGAATTGACCGATGAGGAAGAATGGGCTGTCGTAAATTTACGACATAATTCGTACATCAAAATTACAAAAAGTGTCGTAAATTTACGAGGACATTTTTCACAGTGTTTTACTCACGAGCTGGGAAGATAGGAAAAATATGCGGGAACTGAGTACGGGCAGGAGGATGATGGAGGAGGTGACGGCGGGGCGGGGAGGCCTGCATCCAGAATGTCGTAAGGAGCTGGACGCGGATGACAGCGCGGCGCGACCGCATCGACCGCATTACATGGGCGGAAGGACGCGAGGAAGGGAAAGACCGTGTCCGGCCGGGTGACACGCGCGGTCATCCCCGCTCTGCATCCGGGAGTATCCGCGCCCACGAGACAGCTTCCCGTCTCTGCGCCATTGGACTGCGGCGTGACCACAATGTGGTCGTGTGGCATGGTTCGGGTACTGTACCCGACGCGGTCGTCATCCCCGGTGGCTCCGTCGCGTCGTCGAGAGGGTCGCGCTATTCTCGCTGGATTGACTCGACACCCGGCCGTGAATTTAGATCAGTTTTTTTTTTTTTTTGCCGCCTAGGATAATCCCGGTGTCCACCTTCACACATTACGCCTGCAGCTGATCGCATAATGTTCTTGGTTCAAGGGTGCATGGGGGTATAGGGTAGGATTGAGCGCAGAGAATGGTACTTATGGTATATTCAAGTAGACTTATTTTTTTTTTAAGCGTCAACCGCAGCAGAGGTGCGTCTACATGTGCAAGTGCTCGACGGGGCTCGATACTGCTGCCAGCCATGGTTCAGCGGTGACGTAAAGACCCAAAGTTACTGTGCCGCGAGGTTCCATTTCCCTTTCTTCGACGTGGGTTACAGGTGTCGGGTCGATATGATCGACAGGCTGCTGAGCCGGGCCGGGCCGGGCGCATCGCCCTATGGCCCGCTTTACGTAAGCTCAGCACACCCTTCAGCCGTCAGCTGTGACTTATGACTAGGTCGCCGCAACAGGGCGGCGCACTGCCGTTTGTCAACGCGGCCGCCGGCGAGAGTGAGCTTGACGCGTGCCGACTTTCCTTTCGTATGTGCGTACGCGTACGGCGATTGTGCGTCAGACACGCACTGCCACCGCTGAGTTGCAGGCCTGCATCGAAAACAGCCAAGTTCATAACTCAAACATGTATGTTCGTGATTTGTCCTCTTTCATGACATGTTATTCTTGGCACCAAAACATTATACTGAACACGGTTAAAACAATTGCTGCTATTTGGAGAAAAAAAGGAAGATTTTGAGGATCCCACAAATTTTGAGGAAAACTCATATATTAAGGAAGTCTCCTAAAAAAAATTGAGACTTCCTCAAGATATAGGAAGTTTTCCTCAAACTAAGAGTTTCTCAAAATTTTTCCTTTTCCATCAAAAAATAAGATGTTATTTTTACCGTCATAAATTCAGGCGTTTGTAAAGAAAAAATATGGATACAGATTCCTGAATTTCCTCATCTAAATCTCAGAGACTACAATTTTGTTCCGATGGTACAAAACATGAAAAATATTGCGATTTTGAAGTTCTCTGGGGATGATGAATTCGTCATGAGCAAAAGGAGCGCCGCGGGCCTGCCGCGTGTATGTGTGTGGCGCGGCCGCCCGCCCCGACCATCTGTCCGCGTCATCCGGCCGCCAGAATTTCCTCCACCTCATTTGGTTCCTATGAGACTCGGCTACGAGTGTAGCGGAGCAGGGAGTCTCGGCTGGAAGTCTCATCAAGCTCGCGCGGCTGCTCTGCAGTACTAATCCTTTTTGCTTGACGGACGCCTTCTGGCTGGCCGTGCCATGGAGACCCATGGACGTATGTATGACGGGCCGCTGTCTTGGATTTGTCTGTGCGTTTGTTTAGCTGCGGGCGCATTACATGTGGAGGTGTGTGGGTTTTGCCATCAAAGGTGGCTGCGTCCGATGCTCCTCTCTCCCTCTTTATCTCTCTCTCTCTCTCTCTCTCTCTCTCTCTCTCTCTCTCTCTCTCTCTCTCTCTCTCGCCCGCCCCGACTCCCCTCCTAGTGCATGATGAGGTGCCTCGGCTGATGCCTTCGGCTCCACACACATCCGTCATCTTCTCTATGCACGCCCCGCCCCGCCCCGGCCCGCCGCCGAGTTGAACTCACCTGCCCGTCATCCCGAATAATAAATTTCCCGCTCGGAGAATCAATTCTCCCCTTACGGTGCACTTTGGGTGCGCCTGGGTGGTGCATGGTGCAGCTAGCGCTCCCCGCTCCTGCGCTCTACACTATACTGTCAGCGGCCGTGCTATGCATGCATTCGGGGAAAAAAGCCATACCGACGAATAATGTCCAACTTCTGGCGCCAATTTCGTGTCTTTCGCTTTCCTCACTTTTGCTTTGTTCTCAGCAAATTCCTGCTGCTTCTACCCACCGTCGTCCAAATTATGGACATTTCAAGGACGCGGGCATTTCTCCCCGCTCGTTTCGCTTCCGAAGTGAAATGCTCCGCGGCGGCTGAGGCCCGGGCCGGGCTGACTTACCCAGTCCGCTGGCGCGCTCACCCCCCCGCCTCTGAGGGAGGAAGGGAGAGAGAGGGAGAGAGAGCCTTTATAGGCTCGGCCCCACAAAACGCCTCTCTTTTTGTGCGTCGTGTTTTGTTTTCGCCGCTCGGCTCGGCTCGGCTCTCACCTGCAACAAAAGACACACACCGATCGTAAGCACTCGGCAATGGCTGGGGCTCGACCAGGCCAGGCACGGCCCAGAGTGGTAGGTATGTACCGACGTAAGCCCCGAGAGGCGCTTTCCTTCCCTCTCTCAGCATTTACCCCCCCCCCCTCTTCTTCCTCCTTTTACCCCTTGGACTCCATTGACTCCTGCCTGCGCGGCTTCATTACTTTTGCGCTGTTTTACATCCGCGTCTTTTGTAGGCCGCAACAGCGTCGTTGGCGAGCACGCATATATAGCCTTCACCGCCTCACCTTTTCTCTGACAATTTGTCTCAGGTAGGTTGTAAAATTACTGTTAAAATCAAAATAATAAAATGCCAATTTTACCGGTAAATTGTTAATTTACAAGTAAATTGTTCATTACGTGCACGTAAATGTAAAATCTGATTCCAACTCCCATTTCTTGTTTATTTACTAATAAAGTTGAAATTAAATTTTTCCGAATCGTTCCGTGAGTTAACTGAGAATTTAACTGGGGATTTTACGGGCTTCGTAATCCTTTTTAGAGGGATGGATACGCGACGCAACGTCGTCTCTCTCTAATAGTTTGGCCACGTAACAATGCGAGTATCTGACCGGAACGGAGACTCTTGTTCGGAAGCAGCCCGACGCCCGGCCCGAATGGCGGCGTCTTTTTAAATCGGACCGGATTCCCTCTCAGTGGCGCTGCGGCGACACTGGGCCCACCGGGGCCGGGCGGGCCTCAGCGCTCGACCCTTATGCGACTCGAATAGTGTATCTGTTACGTGAGAGTTGCCCAATGGAACCGTTTAGAAGAAGAGTGGTTCCAACATTTTGGGAAGCTAGTTGCTCCAAGCCAGGGGCACTCATTACAAAATGTGTACAATGAGTCTTGTGACTTTTGATTTTGTAATTTTTGGTTATTATTATTATTATCATTATTAATATTTTTCAAGGAAAATTTCTGCCACTTTTTGATTAATTTTGATCTTTTACCCCAATTTCTCGGGGACCAAGATTGAGCCAACAATATCATGGATTTCGTCGCTAAAATGTCGGCGCCTTTTTCACCATAGTATTGCTGTCTCAACCATATTTTTCGGGTTGTCCTTGAGCTAACCATGCGATGCCTGAATACAGCTTAAAAATTTTCTGGTGGCATTAAAAGTTAGATCGCATTCCCCGGAAGAAAAGTCACATTCTATTAATAAAAATGGCCAAATTTCGGTATTTCAAATAAACGCCAAAATTTTAGCAATTAAAAAACGGCTGGATCGTGAGTATTGCTACCCCTTAGCATCTCCTCTCCATGTGTGTATGTAAGTGTGTGTGTGCGCGAGTGACCCTGACTCTACGCTCGCCGTTAATAGTGACCGTAAGGAACAATAATGAAAAGCGAATTGGCTCTGTACGTATTGCAGCACGCAGTATGTGCGGCCACCATCAAACCGAATTGGACTTCTCAATCAAATTCTTTCCGACCCGCACAGCAATGCGAGACCATTCTACCTTCGCGGTGCTGGGCTCTCGACTCGGTGGGACCTTGTCCTATGCGGAGCGGAGGCCGTATCAGTTGTGTTAGTAGAGTTCAAGCACAAACGACCTAGATATTTTTTGAGACACGAATAAGCCTTTAATTTTGTTAGCGGATCTGATTTTTATATTTTATTTTATTTTATTTTATTTTATTTTATTTTATTTTATTTTATTGTATCTTCAGTGTGGCCCGTGGCCTCTTATGTAAAATCGAAGTTATCTATAGCATTTTGATAAAAGTCGGCGCAGATAGGTAGAACTTCATCTGCTTAGTTCACTGCTGGAATGCCATTAAAGATAGCGGCTAATTCTGAGAAATTTCGATCTAAAATCTCCGTTTCTATGGTAATACTCGACAATACTTTCACTCAGAAGGTTATTGGATATTTTTAAATCCATTTGTACCTACATAGACTATCCACCGAAAACTCTTATGAAACCAAAACATGAGTGAGTTTCGCGCTATCAGGATTTGCTAAAACCACATTTTTTCTTCGTCGTTTTTTTATTTTAATTTTTTCCTTCATTTAAACTATAAACAAAAGAAAAAAAATAAGCAGGTCGTTGAGATATCGCTCAGGATGATCCAATTTTCTAAGCGCGCCCTCCGTTTATCCTTTAGCGGAATGATGCAAATTTCGCGAAAGGAAGGCTGTCGCTTGATCGGCATTGTGTTGCCTTATCCCTTATCGAGGTACGTGTATCAACATTGGGCCCGCGGCCCGGCGGCCCGGTCCGGCCCGCGTTAAAGGTCAGTCTGGGCCGAACCAGCGGTGGGAAACGGGCCGCGATAGCCGAGAATCGAAAATCGAGGCCGCAGCAAAAGCAAAGGTGGGGAGGGGGGGGGGGGGGGGGGTGCGCTAACGCACTGTGGCATTTGAGCCTGTAATCACCACGTGCATTTCTCACACGCGTCAAACACTCTGCGGGCCCTGAATTATTATTGACGTGACGTCTGCATTTTTTAATCGTTTGACATTGCGTGTTTCGAGTACTCGGCATATACCCCCCCCCCTTTTCCCTCCCTCCTCTCTCTCTCACCTTGTCATTCACTTTCATCTCTTTTAAAAAGGAGGAAAAAAAGTTGAAATCAGCAGCGGCTGTACTTCCCCTCTCTTTCCCACGAGGGAGCAGCGTGCTAGAGGGACGCTGCTACTGCTGCTACTGGCCTTGATGGAGGCCAAGGAGGGCCTCACTTTCAGCTCGAGCACCCACTCCAATCGTGACACTCGGATTGTCCCGTCGATTACGAGTAGTAAAAGAAGCCTGGCGACGGTGAACGAGAGAGAGAGAGAGAGAGAGAGAGAGAGCGAGATGCGAAGCAAGGCGAGTGCCAACAGCAGACCTAGTTCTCTGGATTCCAACACCCCTAAAAGAGGCTCATTGGCTCCGCCTCCGCCTGGTGCCCTGCTCCGCGGTAGGAGGAGGGCCCAGATGAGGCTGCTCCAGTGTTGACAGAGGCAAAAAAGAAAAAGTCCCAACACCTATTTCAGGCTGACGGGTATCCTCCGCCCACCGACCAGGCAAACTCTGCGCTGAGGGGCGGAACAACTCTGCAATTTTTGTACACCTCGTAATTCAGAAAAAAAAAGGAAAAAAAAACGGAAAAATTCTGAAAACCATAAAAATTTATAAAAATGCAGAAAAATTTACAAAAATTTATAAAATCTCTAAAAAGATCAGGTGATATTCCAGCAAAAATTCAGAAAAATTCTATAAAAATGCACAATAGGTCAGGAAAATTCACTAAAACTCACAGAATATTATGTACACCAAAATTCAGAGCTGTTCCCCCATTGCTCTACGCACACATGACGCAACCCTCTGCCTAGTTGGCAGTCAGGTGGAGATACCCGTCAGCCCCACACAGGTGTAGTCGTGGGAATGTCGGCCTACTCCTCTGGCAACACTGGGCCCGGCGCCCGGCCCGGCGGCGGTGCGCGGCGGCGAATCGCTGTCGAGATGCATATGTAGGTCGGAAAGAGGCGTCCGAGTCCAAGTCTCCTGATCATGCCAGTTATGTCTGTAGGATCTATCTTTTTCGAGGGGAGGGGGAATGACTCTCATAAAATATGAACAATGATTCCTATTTGACTTTTGTTTCTTGTTTTGTTTTGATTTGTCGAGGAAAACTTGTCACTTATTGATAAAATTTGATCTTTTTCCCATATTTCGTTTTTTTTAAATCATTTTTATGCTCGTTTGTTTTTAACTTTTCATGTTTTTCTGTAGCATCCTTGTTTTTTAATGATTTCTTGGAGGCACAATGATTTTTCGAAGTGACTCCCCCCCCCCCCCTCCCTTGATCTTTTAAACGAGATTTACAACATTTCTGAGGTAGTCTGGGACAAGTGTAGAGCGTCTGATGTTTTTGACCATCAGGTTTGACCACGAATAGGATGGGGCCGTATACATCAGCTCCCCTCCACCAGGAATGTCACCTTTATATTTTTTTTTGCCGTGTACCCCTTCCAAATCGGGAGGAAAGGCTTGCAGGCAGGAGGCGGGCGCGGGGCGGGGCTGCTGCAGCAGAGAACGACCCCCATCCGTAAAAGCCCATTGTGGCGAGCGGATGCGGACGCAAGGTAAATGACATAGGACGGGGCGGGGCGGGGCGGGGTGGGGCGGGGCGGGGCGGGGAGTAGCGGTGCTCTGGATACCTCGCCGCGAGCCTGCGCCACGCCACGCCACGGCGGCGCCGGTATGTTAAATCAGCAAGCGGTCAGTGTCACCGTGCCGACCGGCCCGCTGCTCCGCGTCTAACAGACTGCAATTCATACGTGGAACAGCAGCCCGCCCCACCCCGCCCCGCCCCGCCCCGCCCCGCCCGCCACCGCCTTCCTCATTCCATTATGAACTTCCTTACTCGGCGGGGCTCGGCCGCCCCGAACATCCGTCGTCGCCGTTCTGAGACGAGCTGCTGCACATTGCGCACGTGCCTTTGAAACACTCGCCTTCGCCTTACACGAGCGGTTTTGCACCTACACCATGAGAGAGAAAGGGAGAAAACTCGCGAAAACCCCTCGGAAAACCCCCCCAAAACTGCTGTAAGAATAGTGCTACTTTCGTCAAAGAGTTATTGAAAACACTTCTTATATTATGCTTGGCCACATCGCTCCTAAAAGTTAGACCTTATTTTTGTTTATCCGTCGATTTTGCACACACTATCACTGTAAATGCTTCGGTATCGGTATCTTTGTCTCCCTATAGAATGCAAAAAAAAATTGACAATTTTCCTGTGAAGAGTGTCAATTTTCCGGCGCATCTGAAAATGTCAAAATTTGGCATTCTTCATAGATAGGCGAAATTTGCCACAAAAAAAGAGCCAAAATTTGGCGTTCAAGAAGGATGCCGAAAGTTTTGCATTCAAAAGAGCCATAGCATTTTCAGTAATAGGAATGGAACACGTCAAGAAAAAAATTAGTAGAACTTCAATGTTAAATTCACTTTTAAATTCGTGCTAAGAAAATTCTTGTATCTATAATAATTTTGTGCAACCATAATACAAAGCCAAATTTCCTTTGAAATACAAAGAAAAAAAATTGTAATACAAGGACATTTCCTGCATATTATGGCTGCACAGAATTATTTGTATTTCCACGAAAAATTCTTTGAAGAAAAATTAGAGTGTTCATCATAAAGTGCTAATGAACGCCACTTATATTTTATGCTAGTTCGCTCTTGAAAGTGAGACGTCGTCGACAGTCGCCCGCGCACGCTGACTCTGAAACTGGCGACGTGAAATAGTAACGCCTCTCTGCTAACAGCAGCGTGACACAGAAGTGAGAGGCGGGGCGTGGCGGGGCGGAGCGGAGCGGCCCGGGCGGAAGGAAGTTAACTAAAACTATACCTGTAGGTATACATGGCAAGTGTACTTTGGAGTTAAGTTGGAAAGTACACCAAAAGTTATCGGAAAGTATACTATATTTTGAGTCTACCTTTTAGACATAAGTATACCTTTGTCATGACTTATCGAGAAGTTTTCGCTAACTTAAAGTTCACTTTCAAAGTTAATTTATGATTACAGATTTTTTGCACTAAAATCTTATCTCCTGGTTATGTCTGAGTTCGTTTCACAGTTAAGAGTTTTGAGCACTTTTGCGTTCAATACATTCTACAGAATTTGTTTTCTCCCAGTTATGTCCAAGTTTGTTTCATAATTAAGAGTTATGAGTTCTTTTCCGTTTAATACATTTCCCCCTTTTTCTTAACATTCTGTGCCTTCTCGATCGTCTGGGCCACGGCGCGTACCGCCACGCCACGCCCTGGTACACTCTGCGTACAGCGCGGAGCACGCGAGCCCGGCGGAACTAAAAATGGATCCAAAATCCAAAACTGGGACATTCCCAGGTAGGCGCGGAGCGGCTCAGTGTCCCCACCGTATCTCTCTCCACCGTGGTCTGGACGGAAATCCCTAATGTTTGACCCTGCGCCGCCGGCTCGTACCTCGCACGGGATTACCACGACCCTCTCTACCCTATGCCAGCGGCACAGTGCAGGATTATCGGTGGACTGTCCACCGTGGACACCGCACAACAACCTTGGAAGTAACCAGCCGAGCGCCAACACAGTGTCTTACCCTGTCTTTTAGATGTTTTACATTTCAATCATTTCAATTAATGTTTCCCTTTGTTCTTTAAATCAAAACAACCGTAGGAATAACGGCAAATCATGCAATGTCGTGAAAACCATGTAGGTACTTTCCTTTTGAATCAGATTGCGCTCTGCTCTGCGTTTCACAACGACGAAAAAGTCTGAAGAAGCTTGCTTTTGGGCAAGGTACATAATGAGCGATCTTTTGAGAGTCTGAAAGTAATAGTATCTCGCATGGATGCAACTCCGTTCTACCTGGGGTGTGTCACTGTCACTAATCCCCTGACTAAGCCGACCGGCCGGCTACCTGGTCGGTCAGGTCGACCGCCCGCGCCGGCTACGGGATGGGCTCCGGAGTCAGATGGGGACGAGACAGACATTCCTTAATCTCGTCCCTGTTGTCTGGTGGTCAGCATCACGGGTTCCGAGCATCAAGGTCCGAGGTTCAACTCCGCATCAAGTAAGGTCTATGTACGGTACGTTTAAACAATGAAATTAAAAGTGTCTACTGTAATACAATAAGAAGGGAGAAATCTCAAAGAGTAAAAGAAGCATAGGAAAGTAGGATCCAATAATCTTCTTTCCCCGCAAAATTCACACACATTCTTTTTATAGTTGAGATATGGTCAAAGCAGGAGTGCACTCTATGATCAGAAAATGTCAAGACAAAGTATATCTTAACTAAACTACAAAGTATACAAAAACTTAACCGAATACTTCCGAAAACTACGTGAAAACTTCCCGAAAAACTTACGAATGTCGAAAAAACTGGTAGTTTTTGTATAGTTTTAGTTAAGTTTTGTGAACTTTAAGTTAACTTTCCTTGGATATTTCTATACTTAAAATTAACTCTGAGTGAATAGGTATTGTTCACTTTCACTTGACTCAGACATAACTTATTCTCGTACGTAAAATTAAGTTCGATGTTCATCAAATTTTTACTTCAGTGATGGAGTGTAGACTTAAGTTCCTTCCGCCCGGGGGGGCGCCGGGCTCGTTCAGCCGTAAAGTCGACAGATGCACGCGGAAAATTAACCTTTAGTCGGTCGGGTGGTGGGGCGGGGCGGGGCGGTCGGACCATAAAACAGGTCGCGCGCGACTGTTTGTTAACACGGGCGCGGGGAGGCCTCAAGCACTACCGCTCTGGTCACTGGGACACGGGACAGGTACGACCTGCCCTCTTTTCGCCAGCAATATTTTATTTAGGCATCCCTTCCCCACTCAAAATAAAAATGGAATGTTTGTGTGAAGGAGTTACACCTTTGGTTGCCTGTTGGAGTTAACGATGTTAAAGTGTTTTTATTTTACTCTGGTGCTCTGCTTTTAGAGTACCATTGTGCCAGCCAGTGTGCCGGGGGTACGGGCGCCTGCGCCCCACGACAGCTTCTCGTAGTACTATGTGCGAAATCTCAATGAGATCCAGAGTCAATCGAGGCACGTTGGAGGCGTGAAAATACACTTTATCGTCGTTTATCGCCAAACGATTATCGTCGTTTATCGCCAAACGATAAGCCTCGCAACAATAACACCTTATTGATAACCTCGATAAATATTACCGACTAACGATATCGTGTCTGATCTCGATAATACCGTGTCGCGATATACACAACCGGATATATCGCGACGCCCTGCAGGTTCCTGTTCGTTGATGGTTCCGCGCGGGTTCAAGGTGGCGGGCCGCGCCCCTCTCGGAACCGAAGGTGAGAGGTCCCCGCCCTTCCCCGCCCCGCCCCACCCTACCCCGCCCCACCCCACCCCACCCCACCCCGCCCCACCCCGCCCCGCCGTACCCTACTCCGCGACAGGAAGGACCGTAGTGAGCGCGCGGAGCGATGGAGAGCGACGCCGCGACGCCACCCTCTGCTAATACAGTAAAAGTAAAAGAAAAACACAATCGAATAATTAACAGAGTGGGAGAAGGGCACCGCCGCCGTCGCGGTGGAGGTGGTGGGGTGAGGGAGAATAATGAAGTACGCAGGACAACAGAATAATGTCCTTGCAAATGCGCGCGCGGCGCGTGGAGAGCCCCCCGCCCCGCCCCGCCCCGCCCCGCCCCGCCCCGCCCCGCCCCACCCCGCCTTTCGCGCCGTCGTGCTCAATAGTACGCGGTACGCCCGCCCGCTGGAGGGCAGGGAAGTGCGGCCAACAATCATTCAGTCTGTGTGTCTGTGAGGGAGAGAGAGAGAGAGCGCATGGCCTTCAGGGCCTTCACCTCTAACCACACTGGTTTTTCGGGGGCGCCGCGCCCCGCCCCGCCCCGGCCCGGCCCGCCGGTATGACTACTTCCTGCACGTTTCTGATAATGGTGTTCTGAGCGCGCGCTTCTCTGCCGAGGGTGTGCTAGACACGTATCTCGCGAGCGCTCACCGCGAAAGACAGGTTTCTCACCGCGGACGACTGACGCTTGCTGCATACACCAGGGGCGTAGGAACGAATTTCTGTAGGGGGGGAGGTGGGGCAGCACCTCATACAAGACATTTGCCCCCCCCCCCCTCCCTTTAAAAAAAAATCACTCATTCAGCAAAATAATTATACTTATGGTCGGTGAACAACCTTGGGTTATTTGTGGCCTGGTCATGTCAAGCAAATATTATTAGGCAACTAAATAAAGATGAACAATCACGAGCGGAAAAAAAATGGCCTTGCAGCGAGTTTCGCAATTGGCTTGCGCATAATATTGCGAGCTAAGCAGCAATCAAAGAAAACATTTGGGGCATTAGGGCGCAAAAATCCTTGTTAGGGAACCAAAACGCGTGCCTCCAATAACACCACAGTGCGGCCAGGGTGGACTTTGCCGCCTTATTGGGACATGTTTCAGCGCCCGTGTGGGTCGAATTTTGAGCCGGGGCATAGCCTCTCCCCCCTCCCCCCAATTCCTACGCCCCTGCTGAACACCGCACGCACGCACGCGTGTCTGACATCGTTGCCTATTCCCCCCATATGCGCCGAGGACAGTCGCGCGCGAAAAAGAGAGGGCCTGCTTGTAAGCGGTCAGTTCTCCCAGGGAATGTATTACGTGATTCCTGCTCACAGACGCGCAATGTCCACACAGTGTCTGCTGTGTGCGGAGTGAAGTGGAGTGGGGGACACAGCCGCGGCTCCCGAGGAGAGCGGTAGCAGGAGCTCACCGGTCAGGCTGTAGGTAGGCCCGTCACGTTCGGCGGGAGGGCCTTGTAGTGCAGGCAAATGAGGGGGGTGGTTTCAGGACGGCGCGCGGGTGTCTACAAGGTCTCGGCGCAAGGCGCGAGCCAGGGGCGGGACGGGCGCGGCGCGGTATGCGGCGGTATATAGCGTAAGGCTGTGCGATAATCGATGTTATCGAAAATTTTCCATAATTTTTTTAAATGGAAGTTTCGATAATTTGTTTTTTGTCGGTTCGGTATCGGTAATTATCGAAATGATTGAAATACCGAAATTATTAAAATACAGAAATTATCGAAATACCGAAGTTATCGAAATAATGAATTATCGAAATAATGAATTATCGAAATAATGAATTATCGAAATACCGAATTATCGAAATACCGAATTATCGTATCTCACTCCACCGTGTACTGCAGTAAAAAGTGTGAGACCAGTGGTGGTCCGTCAGTAAAATGTGACCAGGGTGTCTGTTTACAGCCAGGGAAAAACCTGGATGACCGGGGAATCGAAATGTTGGACCCAAAATAATTTGTTTTTGGAGACTATCTAGAAGTGATCAGGACCGAATCGCCCCTCTGGGGGGTATAAATCCCCTAGGCTTCCTCCCGTGCCTGGTGGCGTTTTCTTACACCTGCAAGTGTGCGACAGTCACACACTTGGCTCTCCAGTGCGGGGACCTCCACTCGGAACAAACGAGCGGAGCCCGTGCGGCTCGCCGCATTCCACCTTATTCAAACACAATGGCCTGCACGCGGTGCGCATCGCTAATACAACCGTCAT
Source organism: Frankliniella fusca (assembly GCA_029379305.1). Taxonomy (NCBI): domain Eukaryota; kingdom Metazoa; phylum Arthropoda; class Insecta; order Thysanoptera; family Thripidae; genus Frankliniella; species Frankliniella fusca. The sequence goes on along the minus strand of JAHWGI010000083.1, from coordinate 1,158,526 downwards.
TTAAAGCGCAGCAAGAACAACGATCGGAAACGGACAGCGAGCCAAAGGGGAAAAGGATAAAAATAAGACAGCGAAAGAGACGAAAGAGACGGCGTGCAGTGAGTGCAGTCTAGACTGCTCCATAAAGTCTGGGCCTGACGAGGCTCATACATTCCATCCATATTAGTCTCTTTCCTTTCCTTTTTGCTTACTTTCCTTTCGTCCTGCGGGTCTGCAGTCTGCTGCAGGCTGCCCTGCTGGGGCCCGGCCAGGCCCGGCCGCCGGGACCACCACCGTGGTCGGCGCGTGGATAGAAAGCAGAAGCGTTCGCTGCGAATCGTAAGGCACCGGCGCTCAAGTGACAGACGCTGCTGAGCCTTCAATGTTGAGAAATTTGCAAAAAATCGGTTTTTTATTTTTTATTTTTTATTAACCTTTTGAATATCACAGCTACTTACGGGGATGCCCACGAAAATACACGCACATCTGATCCAAATTATTCTCTCAATTACATGATTAAATAGGATTTTTAGTAAATTATTGTGAATGATTTATTCCAAATTATTGGAAATTAACTTGCAATAATGCAAAATAATCACAATTATTTCAATTATTTTTTAAAACTTTTCAGAAACAAATTTTTCTCTGCAATTAGAAGAGTGGCGTGAAAACATAGAAAATTTTTGCGGCAGTAAACCTCCCGAAGGAGGTTGCGGTTCCCGCCAGGCACAGGGCTTTAACCCCCTGTGGCAGCCAACTGCTTCGGTGTTCCATGGGAACCGGCGCTTTGCTGACTGCGATCCTATCGCGCAATTCGACAGATTTGATCCCCGTACCACCATTGGCCTACCCCTAGAGGTACGAGCGGTGTCAAGGGCGTTAGACTTCCAGATCCCAGTTTCAGAGGCCTTACCTCAGAGGGGTACGCGGGATTCGAACCCACAACCCCGAGTGCCGACACATAGCCAGAACTGGAAGCGACCCAACGCCCAAAGCCACCGAGCCAACGGCGGTGAGACGTGTTTAACTTCTACTTGACCTGCCCTGGAGCAGCTGCCAAAGGAAATGCCAAGCGCTAAAAACACTTTCCCGAGTGGGAGTCGAACTTCGGACCGCTCGGTTCAATGTTGCGCGCTCTACCAACTGAGCCACGACGTCTCGATGACTGTGTAGTGCGACGGGTTCGAGTTGTATTTGCCCTGTCCTCCTGGCTGGAGGCTGGGGGATAGGGCAAACACGACGCGAACCCGTCGCATAGCACAGTCATCGAGACGTCGTGGCTCAGTTGGTAGAGCGCGCAACATTGAACCGAGCGGTCCGAAGTTCGACTCCCACTCGGAAAAGTGTTTTTCACGCTTGACATTCCCTTTGGCCGCTGCTGGATGGCAGGTCAAATAGAAGTTAAACACGTCTCACCGCCGTTGGCTCGGTGGCTTTGGGCGTTGGGTCGCTTCCAGTTCTGGCTATGTGTCGGCACTCGGGGTTGTGGGTTCGAATCCCGCGTACCCCTCTGAGGTAAGGCCTCTGAAACTGGGATCTGGAAGTCTAACGCCCTTGACACCGCTCGTACCTCTAGGGGTAGGCCAATGGTGGTACGGGGATCAAATCTGTCGAATTGCGCGATAGGATCGCAGTCAGCAAAGCGCCGGTTCCCATGGAACACCGAAGCAGTTGGCTGCCACAGGGGGTTAAAGCCCTGTGCCTGGCGGGAACCGCAACCTCCTTCGGGAGGTTTACTGCCGCAAAAATTTTCTATGTTTTCACGCCACCCTTTCAATTGCAGAGAAAAATTTTTGGGATGAATAGAAATAATTCACAATAATTTACTAAAAATCCTATTGAATCATGTAATTGAGAGAATAATTTGGATCAGATGTGCGTGTATTTTCTGAGGTCATCCCCTACTTGCTGCTCACATCGACGGAAAAATCAACAAAATTTTTTTAATTCATAAAAAAATAAACATCGGACGAAATAATATTTTTTCTTTTCCTGAATTTTTTTTCTTAATTATTTGGAACTTTTCTTAAATTTGCTGTGTTTAAGAGCCTGAACATATACTTATTAAAAATGAGCCCTGTGGACTTGGTTTAACTTTTTGCGAGAGTTTTCTCGGCTCAGGCTGCAGTGGGCCGAGCGAGCGGCCTGGGCTCCATCACCCCCGCCGTGAGCGCCTCAACTACGACAAGGTGGCCGCGGCGTCCAGGCGGGTGGGCCTGGCCTGGGCCTGGCCTGGGCCCCGCTGCCTCTGCTTGCGCAATGCCAATTGCAATAGCGGTGCCAGGGCGCGGCGGGGTCGGGGCGGGGCGGGGCGGGGCGGGGCGGGGCGGGGCGGCACCGTGCCTCTACTAATCGAACTCGCTTAGCCCTCCGGTCCCCGCGCTGGGTAATTGTGTCGCACCCTTACCTCCGCCTTTTGCACTTCCGCCGCCCACCACGCCTTACCCCGCCCCACCCCGCCCCACCCCGCCCCACCCCGCCCCACCCTACCCGACCCCGTCCCTCCCCGCCAGAGCTCGGGGACGACGAGTAATTTTCGATTTCACTGCCCTAAAGAAGGGCTCCGTTACGAACGCGGGCGGTGAACCTTTTTTTTTTTTTTTTCGAGCGGGCGGCCAACTCGTGTAATGTCTGTGTACACTTTCCTTGTATTTCTCATTTATATCTTTGTATTTTTATTCTATTTTTGATAATTATTTTGATGAAATACTTCGTATTCTCATGTATTTCCTTGTGTTTTTGTGCATTTCTTTAATTTTATGAAAAAAATACACGTGCATTGCTGTGTACACGATTTTTTTCGAGTTGGTCGCTCTTTGATTTTCTTTTCGACCGGCCCTGCAGGGACCGGACTACCGGGTGAAATTAACGGAGCCATAGAGCTGATAGAGGTGGGGGTTAGTTTTAGCACATCAAAAAAGGTCTGATCTGCGGTCGTCAAGTTTCTTATACACCAAGACCACGGCTTTGTTTTAGCTGTAAAGGATAACTAACAACATGATCTGTTCGCAGGAGCCAGAACAACTTTCTTTGTACCGTGCCTTCGACAAGAAATTTGCTGAACCGTGAGCTGAGCAGCGCCCCTTTCGCTCCCCGCGCCGCGCCGGCGTGAGAGGTAACAGGTATGTAACACTGATGCGGAGCTTGGCCGGGGGCGGGGGCGGGGCCGGGGGCGGGGCCGGGGGCGGGGCCGGGGGCGGGGGCGGGGCCGGGGGCGGGGCCGGGGGCGGGGCCGGGGCCGGGGCCGGGGCCGGGGCCGGGGGCGGGGCCGGGGGGCGGGGCCGGGGCCGGGGCCGGGGGCGGGGCCGGGGGCGGGGCCGGGGGCGGGGCCGGGGCCGGGGCCGGGGGTGGGGGTGGGGCCGGGGGCGGGGGCGGGGGCGGGGCCGGGGGCGGGCCCGCACCTCCGCGCTTACGCTGCTGCATGCCGTATTGACACGGTTCATGACGCGGGTTAGGCCCGCCAGAAGCGCCCGCGCCTCGGCCCGGTATGGTTCGTCACCCATAGCGGGTCCTGGACCCGGGGCGGGGCGGGGCGGGGCGGCCCGTGGCATCACAGGTTGTATAAGCCGGGGGAGATGAGCCCCGCGCCCCGCCCCGCCCCGCCCCGCCCCGCCCCGCCCGGCGTGGAGCGCAGTCCCACCGGCCGGGCCGGCCAGTGCCGTGGGCCCGTGCACGCTTTCTCTGATGAGCTCTGCCTCATTGTGGGCTCACTGCCGCCGCAGCAGGTCGCTGCCACCCCACCCCGCCCCACCCCGCCCCACCCCGCCCCGCCCCACCTCATCCGCAGTCGCGTCTCGGGCGCCGGATGTAGACTGGCGGGAGAGGGATGGGCGGGGCGGGGCGGGGCGCGGCGGGTGACGCGCTGGTGCGGCGTGTCTCACGGGGGGTCTGGCTGTCCGCCCCACCCCGCCCCGCCCCGCCCCGCCCCGCCCCGCCACGGCGACGTACTGGGCAGCGCAATGGCTCCGGCCCGCGCTGGCCGCTACGACTGAGCGATACCCCACCCCACCCCACCCCACCCCACCCCGTATCATCACGCCGGGCCAGACAGACCCAGCCGGCCCCGCCCCGCCCCGCACCAGCACGAGATGAACCCCGCTCTTTAAATCGCCCCACTTTTAGTTTTTCGCGCCGGTCGGTCAGATTGCGGCAGTGGGGTCATTGGGGTTCGCGTCACTTTCGTTTTGATATCGTCACTTTCTGCACGGCTGGAACTTCCCTGATCAATAAAAGGCATAACGGTTATTGTAAGAACCACTGTAAAAAATACTCGTAAGGGTTACGGGAAAATTTTCCATGATAAAATTCGTAAAATTACAATTTCAAATTGTAAATTTACAAGCACTCCCTATCGACTTGGAATTAACCGACGAGCAAGAATGGGCAGTCGTAAATTTACGACATATTTTGTAAATCAAAATTACAAAAAAAATATCGTAAATTTACGAGGATATTTTTCACAGTGACATTACCTCCCCCTCCCCACCTCCCTGGGGGCGCAGGATCCCGCCACGAGTCTCTTTCTTCAACGTCGAGTTGAGTCCATGTACAACGCGCAACGCGTCGTCAACGGGCAAAAGAAAAGGGAGATACGGGGGGCCAAAAAAAAGTGGCGTATCCCATAACGTCTAGTCTGGAGTGACGAGTATGAAATGGTTTCCACCTTGACTGCGAGCCGACTGACTCGCGCGCTCGCTCGGCCTCGACGCCTCACCTCACCTCACCTCACCCGTGAGCGAGATTAACAAGCATATCACCTGGCCAGAGCGGCCTGCTCCATCCTGCCCCACCCCACCCCGCCCCGCCCCACCCCACCCCGCCTCTCCCCACCCCACCCCGCAGCACAGCGCGATCCTTGGCGAGCGTCGGGGTGACGGTGTCTGAGCCGAGGTCAGCACCGCGCGGGTAATTATATCACGAGCCACACCCCCACACGCCACTGCTCTGCTGCTGCGATACCTCTTCTAGAAAAGACGCAGCGCTTTTCAGAGCGTATTTCACGGATCTGATAAATCATAATCTATAATATGAGCGAGGGTTGTTATTAATGAGCGAAAGTTTTGCGCATAGTTAAATTTGGAGGTTTTGGTAATATGATAGGAGGTGAACGTTTTGCGGCGTGCTGCGACCCGAGGTCGGGTGTAGTCGGCCACTTGCCCAATGTCCATTACCAGTGCGGGGGGCACTGCGCGAGGCGGTGGCGCTGCAGGCCGGGAGCGGGGAGAGGGGGAGGTTTCGGGCTCCAGCATCCCTGCAGGAGGACCGAGGGTGAAACAACTCTGAAATTTTCGTACCCCTCATAATTCAGGAAATTTAGAAACATTCAGAAACATTCAGAAACATTCAGAAATGTTTATATATAAATTCAGAAAAAATGATGAAAAACTAGAAAGATTCACACACACAAAAAAGCAGATATAATTCAAGTGAAATTTCACAAACATTGTCTAAAAAATCACAAAAATTCACAAAAATTTACGAAAATTCACAAAATGTATACATTAAAATTCAGAGTTGTTTCTCCCTCGAGGAGGACCCTCCGCCCCCCCCCCCCTTTCTCCTAAGCACCCCCCCCCCTTACTCGGGTCCGCACCGACCGTCAGCGCGGGTCCTCAACCCGAGCTCATTACGTCAGCTGTATGACGCGCTGACATTTTAGCGTCCACATCGCGCCGGGCGCGGCGGGGAGTCCCGGGCCCGGGCCCCTGGGGGGTAGGCCAACGTGCTACACGTGTGTCGTGCTCCCGAGATACGGCCTACGTATCAGGCGCTCAGCACAACCTGCGCGCATCGTTTTAGGACGGAATTTTTTACTTTAAAAAAAATCGTAGGGGGGGGGGGGGTAAAGAGCATATTTCGGTGCAAAAACATGGGACAATAAACTGTCTTTCCTTTTTTTAAAAGGCAAAGATAGACAGTACTGACCTCCAAGCACGTGTCTGCTCGTTTATCCCGCCTCTGCGGAGCTTTGCGCGGGTGCGGTATAGTGCCTAGCTCGGTATTCGTTCCGAGAAATAATTACGCGAACGGAGCGGGGACCGCAGCTTGGCGCGGCTGGGCTAGGCTAGGGCAACGCCGCAGGGTGCTGCTAGGGCTCAAGGCCTGGTCCTAAAAAAGGAAGCGGGCGTGCTCCGCTCGGTAATGACAAGAAGTACTCGCAGGAAGCAGAAAACAACAAAAAAAACTGAAATCATTCAGAGTGTGTGTATGTGTACACAGCATTAAGCTAGTTGCACATGATTGCACTTGCAATAGCCTTGCTGTTCATAGAGCGAAGGGGAGAGGCAAAGTCGTCCCTCTCTCGCAATATAGGTGTGCTGCGCACTGCGAAGCATCGTTAATGTGGCACTCATTGTACAGACAGCGGACCGCATACTAAATAATGCGTACTTTTCTGAATTCCAAAAAAATTGAAACTGGTATCTACTGTACTTTTGACAAATCCTGGTAAAGTTTAAAGTAAATGGTGAGGAGGGAGGCAGCATCCCGCTGCACTGTAAACACAACGTCTGCTTTTTTGAGGTAAAAGGGAAAACTTTGAGGACTTTGGATACTTTGAGGAAAACGCGGGAAAACGCCTTAGATTTTGAAGGCTCCTCAAAAAATAAGGGAAATCTCCACAAATTTTGAGGAGACTTCCTCAAAATCTAAGGCGTTTTCCTCAAAGTATCCAAGGCCCTGAAAGTTTTCCCTTTTTCCTCAAAAAATTAGACATCGTTTTTACTGTGTGTCGCGGGGCCGCCGTGGGTCAGCATGGCATTTGGCACCAGCTCCGCTTCCGCGAGACAAGCAACTATACAGTATGGCTCGGATCCCACGTCACCTTGGAGCGGATTCCAATGGCGGGCCGTACAGCGGGGGGGCGAGTATTGGAGGAGGAGGAGGAGGAGGAGGGGGCGGTCAGGTGACATTTCTCACAACGGACGGGGAACACGCCGGGACCGCGCCGAGACTGGCCGCCATATCAGATGCATTATGCAGGGCTGCCGCTGCTGCTTGTTGTACCGGGTGAAGATGAGGGCCACGATTTACGTGCCGAGAGAGAGAAGGAGAGAGAGAGAGAGAGAGAGAGAGAGAGAGAGAGAGAGAGAGAGAGAGAGAGAGAGAGAGAGAGAGAGAGGTTGAAGTGATACGGCAGCTCGGCGAGCCCATCCCAGTCGTGCGAAACCCAACACCTGTACGGCACGGCCAGACAATGTGTGACCCGAGGCGGGGCGGGGCGTGGCGGGGCGTGACGGGGCAGGGCGGGGCGTGGCGCTCTCTGGCGCCAGGTGGCTTACTTACAATCCCTTGGCGATTCAGCACTGCGCGGCAAATTCAGCTTGGATGGCGAGCGTTAAGAGACCGGCTTTAGGCGGCCAGGAGACCTGTACGCGGGAGTGGGTGTGGTGTGGGCCCGGCCCGACCCGACCCGCGGCTGGGGCGAGGTTGGTCCGCCCTTAGCTTTGCTTATACTGTTCAAACCGTCGTAAAACTTTTCGTAATTTGTGATTTAACGATCGGTGCTGTATTTTAACGACAGTCTATTTGAGCTCTTTCTAGAATGAAATTCATTGCCGAAGTTTCGTGACACTTTTATATAATTTTAAAATTTTGTATCGTAACTACGTCGTCTCATTTTTTTCCAGTCACCCGTGCTGACGTTTCTCGTAAGTGTAGAGGCATGGCGCACGACGTTCATTTACGGTCAATATTATATACAGTTTCGGCGGGACGGTGAAAATAAATCCTTTCGCTTAAATCTTTTCATGGTGTTTGTGAGGTGTCTGGAAAGATAGGGAGTGAAGTTGAGCTGTGCGGAGATAAATAGCGGGGAGCGAGAGAGAGAAAGACAGAGGCGGATATCATTGCGAACTTAGAGGTGACCAGGGTATCAGCGAGGCCATCTCTCTCTCTCTCTCTCTCTCTCTCTCTCTCTCTCTCTCTCTCTCTCTCTCTCTCTCTCTCTCTCTCTTTCTCTCTTTCTCTCTCTCTCTCTCTCTCTCTCTCTCTCTCTCTCTCTCTCTCTCTCTCTCTCTCTCTCTCTCTCTCTCTCTCTCAGGCGATGGGACAGCGGTACGCTATAGCGTTACGCCTACTGACCTCTCGCGGGCAGGTCAGGTCGGGCCTTAGCTACTAGGACTACTTGTCCATTTTACGTTTATTTCTCCTTCCTGATCGAAAACAACAGAAATAAAGGAAAACATGGTTTATTGATTTGTTTCATGGATTGGGATCTGCCACCTGATTTACAATTTTTTTCTTGAAAAAAAAAAAAGATGGAAGAGAAAGAAAATAAGTTAGAGGAAGAAGAGTTGTGAGTGGCATGATACTCCACCCCTCCCTGCGCCGGTGCCGCTCCGGCTGCCTGAGGAGCCCGCCAGCCCGCCTGTAGTGTTCATTACCGAGGTGTCATTCGCGGTCACGGTGTTCGGCCAGAAACAGACTTGTGGCGCTTGCAGCGTGAGCAGAGGCAGCTGCAGCCCGCGGGCCGCGGGTCGGGACATGGGGAGAGAGGTCGCGCGCTACAGAACGCCACCACGAGGATCACGATCTCCTCGGCGAGGTGGGTGAGGCGAGGCACCAGAAACACGTTGACAGCATGGCCTGGGGGAGGGCGCAGGACCGGTGTTGCCAGATGAATAGCGAAGAAGAAAAAACTCCGCACGACGAATAGATCGGTGCGATGCGGAGGGTTATCCCCACATGCTTACTGCCAACTATTTAGGCAAACTCTCCAAAAATGAGATTTAACTTTAGCCTAGGAGCCAAGTGCGTATGGAGGTACCCACGTCTGCCTCGCGTCTGCCTCACACCGGAGGTCCGTAACTTATCATGCCTTTTAACAACAAATGTGAGCATGTAACAAATAATTATGTTCTTATTTTAAAGTTGTGAAACAACTTAACGAATAAAAAAAAGAAATAAGTGTTAAAATGATCGGGGCAGGCAGTCTAGCGCTCACACCAAATTTTAGTGCACCTAAAATTTATAATTAAAATTTAACAGTAAATAATACTCGTTAAAGTTCAAATTAAAACAAGGCGTCTAATCATGGTCTAATAGTTTAAATATACATTTTTATAACTTTAACATTTATGTTAGCCCTCATCCCCGAACTTCTGAAAAGTTACCGACCTCTGTCTTGCACAGGTGTATTCGTGAGGAAGTTTTGGCTGCAACTTATCTGGCAACACTGCGCGGGGCGGGTCCGCCACTCGACGGTTCGCTCTGGGGCCGTGCCCGGTGCCCGGGCCGTGCGGTGCGGTCGAGGCGCGATATGCCTCCGCGGCCAAACTGTCAGCTGTCTGCATGCATGCGAGAAGTCGCGGGGAATGTCACCCCGAGAGAGCTTCTCTTCACTTTCCGCCGCGGCTTACAACGAAAAAAAAAATATTGCTCATCTAAAATTAGATGTGAAAAATTAGCACTAGGGATAAAAACTTAAAACAGCGGAAAAATAAAAAGTAGGGTAGCTAGGAAAAAGGCACGGTAGCTGCGCTTATACAGCTAAAAGATTAGTATACCTGCTCCTTTTTTTGCTCAGACGCGATTTTGCGTGTAACGTCCCACTGCATCTCGGAGTTCATATATTTTCCCTCTCTCTGACTTTCCTTTTTCGTCATGAGGATTAAATGCTCGCGTGCTAACGCCCCTCGCCGTGTGTTTCTGCTGCAGCCGAGGCGTGCCCGGGCGCCGCTGCTGCATGCTGAGTCGTTGTTATTATTGGCAGAATATGTCTCTGGAAAACGCTCTGCTGTGTCGTGACTGCGCTTTGCGCGGGTTCGACTCCCGCGAGTCGCGGGGGCGATTACGATTGTAGTTTCGATTTATTTGACGTGTGTGTGCGCGCATGCTCAAAGTGCTTCGATTCTCCCGCGCGCGCTCATTGTGTGTGTGGGCGCCTCGCGAGCCACGGCATGGCTGCTCCGTGTGTATTGCGGGTCTGCCTACCCGCGAGGCGCCACGGCCCCGCGCGGGGGGAACGTGCTGCTGAGAGGTGGCGGGGCCGTGAAGAAGAGAAGAGAGACAGTATGAGAGAGGCTGTATAGAGGCAGCGTGTCTCACTCGCACTCACGGGGCGCTGCCGTATGCACCCCGACAGCGGGGCGCGTCTCTCTCGCACTCGCACGGAGGGAGGTAGGAGAGGAGGTCATTGCTATCGCGACTCTCCCGGCGCGGCCGGCGTCACGAAGGAACCCTCGACAAAACACAAAGTAGTCGGTCCGGGCGAGGCGGACCCTAAACTGCGGGCTTTCTCCAAAAGAGTTCACTCTCATTTCCTTACGGATGTGCTATCTCCGTAATACGGAGAATTTTGTGCAAGCGTAATATGGATCACAAATCATCTGTAATACGGATAAAATCATCCGTAATATGGATTAATTAATCCATATTACAAACTTTGCTTGATCCGTAAGTTACGGTGAATTTGGTCCATACTTTATGGATGAAGGCATATTTGTAATATGGATGAAATTATCCATATTACGAATGATCTTATCCGTATTACAGATGATTTGTGATCCATATTACGCTTGCACAAAATTCTCCGTATTATGGAGATAGCACATCCGTAAGGAAATGAGAGTGTTCGTTGTGCGACGACTTGAGCTTTTCGCATAAAAGAAGTGTAAAAAGCAACTTGAAATCGTTTCAACTTTTTACAATTTTTTCATTTTTCTTATTTTTCTTTTTTTTTTTAAATATATTTTTTGTGTTTTGTGACTAAGCGCCTTAGGTATTTGAAGAGGGTATGACTTGTTTTCCAATGTATCAATGCTTCTCATGAACGTATCACATACATGTTCTTTAAAATTCCTATGATAGCCCGCAGGGCACAGCTCCTCCAGCGACGCCCCACCCACCACTCGCCGCCCCCACACCGACTGAATTCCTGTGGAAACGTGGAATTATTACGCGCTCGGTGCCGACCCATAGGGCCCGCCAATCATGGCCGAGCATTCCGACTGTGCTCGGCCAATCATTGGTGATTACGGGTGGATCACGTGACCGAAGTTCCCAGGCAACAACAACTACTACAACAGCAACAATAACAAATGAGTGACTTTTAAAATTTATGAAAGTTTTGCGCCGACAAGCTGAGACATCATTATTCTGTAAATCTTGCACTTTTTAAAAATTTTTACCAGAGACAGAAATTTAGAGGTTTTCACGGTGCACGGGTATACGTCACTGAATAACTTGATACCGTCGGCTTATGCTTTAGAATATAATTTTTTTTTTTTTATAAGCGTGTAGCCGTATGCGCCCTCCGTGACGGACAGAGCCTTGGCTGCCGCCTGGACGTTACGTTCGCGGAGTCCACATTGCGTCGCTTTGGCTGAGCAGGCCTGGCTGAGCAGGAGCAGAGCTGGCTGAGCAGGCCATAGCACGTGCGAGGCGAACTGAGCGAGGGACGGGAACGCGTTCCAACTACTGTGTGTGTGTGTGTGTGTGTGTGTGTGTGTGTGTGTGTGTGTGTGTGTGTGTGTGTGTGTGTGTGTGTGTGTGTGTGTGTGTGTGGAGAAATCAATAACCGACCAAGTACGGTGCACCCGCCTCTCACATCGCCACGCGTTCGTTCGTTAGGCCGAATCATGTGTTCGACTGCAACTAAGAGATTGGCCTACGTTTCGGGGGAATGCTTCTTTCCTCTGTCCTGTTCCGAGTGTAACCACTGCAACACTATGAAAAGTATCTTAAAAGATTATCCGATTCACGAAATATGCTGTAAATTTACGGCAACCCTTTCTTACTCGTAATTAAATTTCAAGTCTACAGGCAGTGCTCGTAATTTAACGATTTGTACTCGGTTATTTTACAACTCCACTCCAAGGAAAATTTTCCTGCAAGCCTACACCTATTTTCCACAGTGAAAAAGTATACTAAATTTCTCTCTCTCTCTCTCTCTCTCTCTCTCTCTCTCTCTCTCTCTCTCTCTCTCTCTCTCTCTGACTTGGTCATTTTATCGCGCATTTTTATTTCTCCCTAGCCGCTTAGCAGTAGTTCCCGTGCGCAATTACGCGCGCGTTTACCTCGAACGTGGCGATGCAAGCAAATCGGTCCATTTTCATATCGATCTATGCCGACGCTGCTGCTTGGCCCGTGTCAGCCGGCGCCGGCGGGCGGCCCGGCCCGGCCCGGCCCGGGGCGTATGGAATTTACATGAGCTGCAAGTCATGTTGCGTACGACGAAATTAGGCCCGTTCGCATGGTTGGGGGGGGGGGAGGAGGGGGGGGGAATCATCACTACGCTGCAACGCGCGACGCCGCGGAGCAGAGTGTAGAGTGCAGTCCTACTTTGGAACGCAAACTACTGCAGAATTATGCTGCATTCCGCAACATATATTATCTCTTTGTTTTGCGGAATGAGAAAGGGCGGTATGTTTGATGCGGAGGGTTTCGACACCGCAGGGCAGGACCACCGGCGCGCGGCGGCGGGACGAGACCAGACGAACCCGATTGAATCTCGAGCACGACTTCACGTAATATCTTGTCTCCTCCTCGGCGCTTCGCCTCTTCGTGGACATTGGAAGGGAATGGGGCGAGGGGCGAGTTGCCCAACGACATGTTCGGGATGGGGAAGTAAAGCAACAAGAAAAATCTACAATTGCGATTTTTCGTGCCGTGCGAATCGAAGTTTTTGGATTCGAATCGAATCGAATCCGACCAAATAATTTCGAATCGAATCAAATCTTCCTCAATTCGCGCGCGAATCCAATCCAATTTTGACCCCCTACAAATTAGATTACTAAAATTGAAATTATGCTTTAAAATAAAGTCTGGTAGGTCCCACACATCTTTGCAAAGGCGCACTTCTCTTCTTGTTGAAAAGCATGTTCTTAAACTTTATAATTCGGTGGCGAATCTTATCTGATCCGAAATTTCGAACCTTCGATACGAAATCATAACCGATTCGGAACCGAATCGAATCCAGGCAGATTCGATTCGATTTCGAACCATTCGCACAGCACTAGCGATTTTCTCTTTTTTTAAGTCCCAAAAGGACCACAGTTGCTTCAAGACGCAACAAAGTCACATTTCACGAAAAAAAAAATTCTCCTCAGAGGTGGAGTTCCGATAGATATGGTGGAGATGTGTCCGTCCGGCAACACTGCGCTGTCCACTCGGTGTCCGGTCCTGTCCGCGGAGGGCGTCGCGGGGCAGCGTCGCGGCGCCGGAGTCAACGGCCTCTGCGGGAAGGGAGCACTCCTCTCACTCACACCTTCCTCTTGCCCCGGGGGAGGGGCATACTCCTCTCTCACTCACACCTTCCTCTACGGCCGCGCAAAGTCCAGTACCCGTGAACCACCTGGCTAGGCATTCCTTTTCTTTCCTTTTTTTTCTCGTTTATTTTTATAAATCAGTACCAGCTTATGAAAAATGTGAGACCATAACGTGGTCACGTCCCAGTGTTGATATTACGTTGAAAGTTTATTTTTTGAAATAGGAAAACATTAAGCGTCATCGATGCTGATGCAGTTATTTCCTGTTTACAAAGTAGTCAGTCTACTAGAAGAAGCTGTTAAACTTATTTTTGGCACAGTGGCGCATTTTTGGTACACCGTAGAGCGGCCCCTGTCGCAGCCGCGATGAAGTTTCGGTAAGGAGAAAAAAATCACCCAGCCTTTCAATTTCAAGGTCTGATGGATTTGACTCCTTGTTTCTTCACGTCGACATCACGTTTCGCTCCAACTGCTCTCGATCGGCTGCAGCGCTATCGACCACCGCGCCATTTTTTTCCCCCCAGTTGTGAAAAAATATCTTTTAAAGGCGGGAAAAAAAAATCGAAACAAACTTTAAAACTTGGAGTTGAGGTTTCTCGATGAGAATTACATCCAAAGTTTTGCCGCGTCCGGCGCCTCATGCGCCGCCATCTCACGTAGCAACAACTTAACTCTAATAAGCAGACGAGCAGCAGGAGCATAGCGGACCAGCCGTCTGATTCCGAAGATCGCTCTCATGGTCTCCGTCCTTGTCGCGCTCATGGGACCCCGCCATCCCCCACGTAGGGCACCACCATAGGTGCGACAAGGACGGAGACGCGAGAGCGATCTTCGGAATCAGCCTGCTGTTCTCACTGTGAAAAATATCCTCTTAAATTTACGACATTTTTTGTAATTTTGATTTACAAAATATGTCGTAAATTTAAGACTGCCCATTCTTGCTCGTCGGTCAATTCCAAGTCGATAGGGAGTGCTTGTAAATTTACAATTTCAAATTATAATTTTACGACTTTTATCATGGAAAATTTTCCCGTAACCCTTACGAGTATTTTTCACAGTGCTCTTGTATTGATGCGGGAGAACGAAGGGGAGAAGTAGACATTGGCATCAGCCGTGCCGAGCAGAGCGCTTCCCTCCAGGGGCACGGCCCGCGCCCGCGCGCCTTTCTCCAGCCGCCCGGCCCGGGAGACACGGCGCAGTGCCGCGGGGCGGGCTTGCAATGACTTACGGTTATCGCCTGACTGTGTTCTTGATATTATGTTAGCGACGGCCCGGTCAGCCGGTCAGCCGTTCAAAGTGATATTCTTTCACGCCCCAATCAGCTGACGTAAGGCATCACTGCCGCGGCCCCGTCGGGTACGCCTCAGCCCCAACCTCAGGAGGGACCCCCCTGATCGGTATTATGTAAAAGCTGCAGCCGACCCATCTGTAAAGGATGCGTTCCGAGGCGTATTTCAGGCGGTTACGTCGTGGGGCATTGATCGCGAGTTATTGGTGTCCGGCGATCGTAAGTATTACATTGATTTTTAGAAGTGGATGTAGAGGGCACTTCCTTGAGCCACGCAGAGTGCTAAAGACACGCTTGGCGGAACCTGCGCTGTTAGCAAGCATTCAACTTCGCCGCACAACGCTTATACCTTGTTGAGCACTTGCAAGTGTACTAATGACGAGTTGAAAACTTAAAAGTGTAAAAAAATCAAGTTGAGCACCTGCAATGGCTCATGTGCTGGGTTGATCACTTGCACGAGGTGAACTAGGAGTTGCACACTTAAAGGTGTTAAGCAGTTGCACACTTAGCTGCAAAGTGTACCGGGTTTGCATTCCGAGGTGTCATGGGCGGACTTTATGGGAGTCGAATGAGAACTTTCTTGGCACTGCTCGGCTCTGTGCACCTCAACGCCATGAGAGTACTGAACTTGGAACGCCTCTAGTGTAGTACAGCGCATGCCGCGGGGAACTACTCTGAAAGCAGAGGGCACAAGGTCAGGCGTGCTTCCGAACCAATTACACGCGGGGTGGGGCGGGGCGGGGCGGGGTGGGGCAAGGGCCCGGGGGCTGCAGCAGCACATCACTACTTGTGATCGCATCTCTGCCTTACTGCAGGGCTTTTAGGATGAACAATGCTCCTTGAAGGAGCTCGGCAAAAAGAGAACCTCTGCAGGGCAGGGTCCGAACAGCGCGTGCTGCCCTCCCCGCCCCGCCCTGCGACAGGGCAATGGTCATTCTAATTCAACCACGTGTTCGCTGCCGGCTGGCCGCGGGAATCGGAATCCCCCTCAGCCCGGATCGCAAAGTCTTGTTATTTATTTATTTCTGTGTTCTCTCTTATTCTTTTGAGCAGAATGTGGCCGTTCGCCCTTGGCTGGATCCGTATCCATGCGGCTTCCGCTTGCATAGTGATAGTATGGTTTAAGTTGGAAGTAACGAAGTGGGCAATCTAGTATAAAAATAAGCTGGATATTTGTGCATTTTCAAATTGCGAAATTTGATCACTTCAAAATGAGGATGAGAAGGCGTATGCGAACAAGCCGTCTCAGTCCATGGAAAGCACGCTATTGAAAGGCCAACACTTTCCTACGAACTGATAGTGTACAACACTGCGAGGGGTTCCGGGCTTAAAGACGGTCCCAACTACTGGCACTGTCCAGATACCATCGGCGTGGAGCGGGCGAGCAAGGCGAACGGCCCCCATACGACACTCGCGCACCTCTCTCTATCTCTCTCTCTCCCCCCTTTGGCGAGGCGTGGGTCGACGTGAAAGGTCGCATGATGTATTCACACTTGCAGCTCTGGCAGGGCATTGGCCCGGGCCGGGCCGGGTCACCACATGGATTACGATGTTGAATAATCCAACGAGGAGTCACGACGTGCCCGGGGGGAATATGACATCTCCCTGGCAATGACCCACTCGGAATACTGAATTAATGACGTATTTTCAATCTCTAGTTGATGACTATTATTATCGGTGCAGCTAGATTGTTCGACCTTTTGTTGTCCGACCGGAGGATTTCCCCGAAATCACCATAGGTCGGACAAAAATAGGTCCTGCAGCGGGTAATCCTCTCAAAATCTTTCAGATCATAACTTTTCCAGAGGACGCTGACATTCTCGCGTGCGGTACATGTTTCTCTCCATCGAGGATCCCGCGACGCGGCTGTTCCCATGCAGGAAGCCAAAGCCGCCTCTGCTGCGGGATGGAAACGTCATGCAAGTTGCGAATCTCGGTAGGATGACAATTGCGGCGTCATTAACTAGATTGAAACACTGGAGCGCTCTGCAAAGCAGGTCATGGTGCGCAGTACAGGCCGTGTTGCCCTGATGGCTCAATTGTGGAGCAGCGAAGCGGAGCGCCCTCTAGTGAAGCCTATCCGCACTGCGGTAGTTTAGTCCTCTATCTGCGAGTTTGCGACGAGGTCTCCTTACGCCGCTGTGGAAAAAGCACACCCTCTCGCGCTGGTTTTCCAAGTGTGTGCATGTCGTACGCTAGTAGTTGATCTGTGAATTTTTGTTTGAACACTTGCCATTCTTTGGAGGAGTTTCACTCGCGGACTCAAGTTCTACAAGTGGACTGAAATGAACTCAGAAATCAACTCACCTCGAAGGGTGCAGCATTCACACAAGGGTTTGCCGTGTGTACGGAAGCGACGGGGAAGCAGGAATTTTCCAAAACGGGGAGAGGGACAGCCATAAAAATTTTGTTAGTAGCGTAGTTATTAAAACCTTATTCTTCAAAATTAAATAAAGACATTTAGAATAATATACAAAAATTCAGAAAGAATGTTAAAAAGTTAAAACCGTTAAAACAATCCACCACCACTACCCCCCTCCCCCCCAAAAAAAAGAAGAAAAAAAGGAGGATTTATAACTTATAAGTTAACATCCAAAAAAATCAATAAGATTTCACTAACATTTAGAAAATCTCAATATGCGGGAAAATTCAGATAAATGCACAAAGATTTCGGAAACTATAAAAAACTTTTCTTTATTTGTACACTAAACTTGCGAGGCCACTTTTGCTGCTGCCCCCGCACTCTCTCATCACCTTTACGCCTGAGGAGCATCACCGACCGTATAACTCCGGAAACGAAACGGATCTAGGACGGCGAGTGACGCGGCAGAGGCAAAAAAAAAGGGGGGGAGGAGGGAAGGGAGATGAAGACGAGGCGGATGGGTGAGGACATGCAGCACGACCGTGGACTGGGAGAGTGAGGTAGACAGACGGACGGAGAATTAAAGCTTCCACTCTGGCATGGCATAAGGCCTCTCTCGTCCCAAGATGGAATAACAAAAGTTGAATGGGATTGACGACGGAAGGGTTAATAATTGTGGTTGACTCTAGGATGGAAGAATGCTCCCGGCTCCCCATATACAGAGTGCGCGCGCTTTGCCCCGCGCGGGCAGCTCGTAATTCACATAACGCGAGCGCTAAATTAGAGCCACCGTGACACTCTACGGTATGATGCATGGATTCGTCGTTCAATGTTATTGCCGCTGCTGTCACGCGTCATTGAATACTTTTGGTGAAAGAAATGCCCTTGCGACGAAACACGTTAAAAATAGTTTCTTGTATTTCAAGATCTGTCTTGGATGTCCATTTGTATTTTCCATAAGATCCATGAAATATCTTGATATACAAGAAATTATTTTTAAAGTGAACAACGCTAATGTAAAACGCCGTCTCCTCATTTCCCAGGGTCAGAAAAGCCTAACGCTTACCTTTTAAAAAGTTTCGTAATCGCGCGAGGCCGCGAGCCGCGGCGGACGCTCTCCGTACGTAGCTGACGAAAATGAAAGACTAACTACTAGTGACCGTAGCGAGGCAACACGACTGAGGTCGCGCACAGTTACGAGCGTGGACCACCTGCACGCTGCCGGGCCGGGCCGGGCCGGGCCGGGCCGCCGTGGCGAGCGTGACCACAGCGTGGCCACGAGTGTGGCGACACGCCAGACCTCATCGCGTGCGGGTGGGGTCGGGCGTGCCGGCCGTGCGGCCTAACCTTTCGAAGAATTAAATATCAGCACAGAGGCCTGCTCGGCCTGCTCGGGGCGGGGCAGGCGGCTGCGGTCGTGGGCGATCATGCACTTGACTCGCTCGACAGGCAGGCGGGCTGTCGGCTGCGCGCGGTTTTGCAGAAAATGAAACGATTGGACACCGCGCCGCCGGCCTTGGGTCGGTAGGGTACCGTCTGCACCTGTGGCTTAGTTTCACTGCAGTGAGGGGCGAGTAGTATTCATCAGGTGGAACATGCTGCTTTGCTTGGATGCAGAGGAATTTGCGACGCATAGTGTATAACTGGTAATTCAGGATAAATCACTAAAAACGGGGATAAATTCAACTTTTCTGAATTCAAAATAAATTGACAACAGGCTGTAAAATCACAACGCTCTGCTCGTCGCTCTGATAAAAAAAGTAAAAAGTATTTTTAAGTAACCCTTGCAGTTGATTATTACAAATTTTTATCTGAAGTAGATTGGCTTTACATTTTTGTTTTAATTATTAAAAGAGTGCGGCCTGTTGGCGCAATCGCTCCCGGTCGGGTCGAACCTCCGCTTGTGAGTGCAATGCAAAGCCCCGGACGTTGCAGAGGCCGCCGGCCGCGGCTGGGCAAACAATCCTCTCTCTCTCTCTTCCCACTCTCACGCACTTCCTGGGGCTGGTCCATCCCGAGGAGGGGCAGGGGGGGCAGACTAGTTTCAGTGGGACTCTCGCTTGCATTTCAGAGTCTCGGCGCGCGCGCGCGTCCATCTGCGTCAGAAGTCTTGGGAAATTATGTAAAAACCACCTGCTGCTTCTTATTTTTTCCGCCATTTTTCATTTCAGTTTCAGTTTCCGTGAAGGAGACGAGCCTGTACGCGCGAGGAGGCTGCGGGGTGGGGCGGGGCGGGGGTGGACCTGGTCCAGCGAGGAAGGAGCGGCTGACCCCGGGGCGGGGCGGGGCGGGGCGAGGCGGCGTGCCACTTCCAGCTGGGTCGCGCTAGCTGCAGTGCAGCGTGGCACAGCGCCCGGCTACTATTCGCTCGCCAAAACGTATTCACTCTTTCGCAGTTATTGCAGGTGATAGAGCGCGGGGGAAACAACTCTGACATTTTTGTACACCAATCAAAATCGTAATTTAGAAAAAAAATCAGAAATAAATCAGGAAAATTTAAGAAACTATCAAAAATTTAGAAAACATTCTAGCACAAATTCACAAAAAATGTACTCAAAAATTCAGAGATGTTACGCCTTCGTTATAGAGCCATGTTGCTACAACTCTGACATTTTTGTACACCTATCGCTATTTAGAAAAATTCAGAAAAAAAAATCAGGAAAAATTAGGAAAACTATCAAAAATTTAGAAAAAATTCTAGCACAAATTCACAAAAAAATGTAAACCAAAATTCAGAGATGTTTCGCTTTCGTAGTCGATCCATGTTGTTACTTTTTTGTAAGCATAATATCAGTCATAGTCACATATGTTAATACGTTCCCTTTCGTATCCCCGATCCCTCCCGCCTCCCCTCTCCTCAGCAGCAGTAGCTGATCGCGCTATACCGCATAGGAGCGGAGAGTAGTGCGACGTATCGAGGCTGGCGGGGCGGGGCGGGGCGCGGCGCGTCCCGCGGGGCGTTCCCGCTGCCCCGTTATACCCGGCCCCGTGGTCGAGTTGTAGGCCACTGAACAGGTGTGCCTCAAGAACATTCAATAAGCGCGCCTCTCCCGACTGAATCTCAATCCGAATCAGCCGTCGATGACATTATAAGTAAGCTGTTTTGTGGTGTCGATCGCTTTTGCAATTGCAATGCGGTCTGCTCGTTACGTTGTTACGGGCTGAGCGGTTCGTGACTCGGTGGAAGGCTGCGACAGCTGCAGAGGAGGATTCGTTAATAGTCTACCGAGCCAACCAGAACCAGGGAACCCGTAAAAATCGCAGTTAGCCAACAGGGATACTACGCTGTCCCTTGGAATTCTGCAAAACGACCGCATGCAAGAAAAACGCGTGTGGTCTTCTTTTTGGACGGTTGTTTTTATCGGATTTTGGTCGTCTCTTATTATAATTTTGTTAACCTTGCTTACGAACCCTTTTTGCCAGCCGGGACAAGTCATTATCGACGGAGTTCACAGCCAGCCCGTTAAAACCTTCCTGTGTATTCCACTGCTGCAGCGTTCACTATCGATTACACAGTGAAATACACCGTTGATTTTCCTTAGTGCAGAGAGGTCTTGAAATGATACCGGACGGAGTAAGTACCTCACACAAGTCCCCGCGAGGCTCGGCGGCGAGTGAATGGCGAAAAACGTACAATGTGGTCGACCTAACCTCGCCCGGCATTCGAGGACGGCTCGAGGCATTCTTCATCTCCAGTCAGTCAAGTCCGCTCTGCGGCGCGCCTGCTGGCTCGACGTGTACCTGACGGGCGGGGCGGGGCGGGGCGAGAGGCTGCAGACCTGGACGGCGGGAAATGTGTAACCTCAAACCTCGGCGAGCCGCGAGCGGCAAAACCGTCTCGCTCAGTGTCATTATACACGGACTTGTGAGGCGCGGCGCGGCGCGACCATCATGCCAATTCATAAACTCGGCATCACTGTTTGAAACTGTACCGCGCGTCTGTTCAGTCCAACGGGGTTTTTCATTAAGCATAGAAACGCAAAATGATTGAAAGCAGAGAAGTGGGGGGGGGGGGGCACTGTGAAAAATATCTTGGTAAATTTTCGACATTTTTTTGTAATTTTGATTCACAAAAAATGTCGTAAATTTACGACTGCCCATTCTTGCTCGTCGGTCAATTCCAAGTCGATAGGGAGTGCTTGTAAATTTACTATTTCAAATTGTAATTTTACGACTTTTATCATGGAAAATTTTCCCGTAACCCTTACGAGTATTTTTCACAGTGGGGGGGACATCACGATATAGTCGATGTGATCGGAGGAGCAGGCGGACACCGTCGCGTCGGACTTCCCCCGTAGTGCTACATTGCCCCCGCTACGCTGGCTACGCCGCACAACGCCCGTGCCTTACCACCGCTACGGTTTCTACCATTAACGCTTTCTATCGGTAAAAACCGACGACCTTTTTTTTTATTTATTCAATGGACTCAGAAATTGGCTACCGCGCCGCCGACGGCGGGCAGCGGACCTGCTCGGCGGCGCCGCGCCGGAGCGGGGCAGGCGGGCAGAGCGGCAGGGCCCCTTATTCTTCCCAAGGGAAGGAAGATTCGAACTCTTGTTGCGCCCGGGCGCGCGAGGCGCGGGGTGCGGGGCCGCCGGGCCGGGCCGGGCGCCGGGCCCCTCCGAGTGAAAATACTTTCTATTGTCTGTCGATTTGTGATGGTATGGCATGCAGTCATTGTGTATACGCGCAGACTCCCAGGCGTCCCGGGGGGGGGGGACTCGACGCGGAGTGCCGCTGGGCACGAAGGGAGGGCCCAAGGTGTGACTGATGTTTCAATGACGCCATGCAAGGGAGCGCCGCCCGCCCGCCCGCACGCCCCATGCAGCAGCAGCATTGCCGTGACCCGCCCCACTCCGCCCCACTCCGCCCCGCCCCATCCCGCCCCACCACGCCACGCCCCGCCACGCCCCGCCACGCCCCTAGATTGCCTGCGGATTGGCACTTCCAGCGCTCAGTGTCGCCGCGAGGTGGGAAGGGGTGATGGTGATGACACCCGGCAGAGCAAGCCGCGCGACGTTCAATTTTTTTTCCCCCACCCAATGGTACGCATGACAAACTTTTTTCCCCTTTTTTCTGTCCGTTGTGTATACTTTAGTCAATCTGTGGTGCATATTACATCTTGCTGTCGGGAAAAAAAAACGCAACTTACGGCAACGGCAACTCTGCGGAGCGGATTCATCACGTACCTGAAATCAGATAAAAACCGTTCACGTTTAGGAAAAAAGAAAACACACATTTCAAATTCTTTCGTGGTATCCTTAGAGCGCCTGTCGGGTAGGCAACTTTTTCGCAAGAAGGCATGCGTGTGAAGCGCGTTGCCTACCACCACCAACAAGTACTGGCCGGCAGTCTACCCCTCCCCCTCCCGCCCCGACGGGACGGCATTGACGCTATCGCCACATTTCCGCACGGCGCGGCAAGTGCAGTGCAGATCTTTAGACTTTGCCAACTGCGAGTCGGACTTATAATCTGACGATTACAGGTCCGCTGCCGCCCCGCCAACTCTGCTCACTGACTCCTCGGCACGTTCAATCTGCGTGCGCCGAGCCAAGAGTTTATCGTCTCGATTTAAAATTCAGAGGAGGAAAAAGACTTGATAAAGTCGAAAAATGTGGTGGAAATTCAATAAGAGTTAAAAATAAAATAGCCGTTTATAACTTCAAGATCTTCAAAAATTCAAGATGTTAAAAAATTCCAGGCATTAAAAAGTTCTAGATAAACAAAAATGCAAGAGGTGAGAAAATCAAGATAATGTTCAAAATGGCGAAAAAAAAAAAATCCAAGAAAAATTCATGTGAGGGCAAAAAGTCGCTAGTTAACGTCCTCTCTGTGTGAGGTGGGTGGCCCTGCACCGGCCACGAGTGCACTACCTCACGAGACCCCGGCCCGGCGTTTCTTGTCCTTTCTCCGCGGCCCCGCGCCCGGCCCCAGCCTGCAGGTCGGATGGGTGCGGGTGCAAGTCGTTTTCGTTTTCAAGGTGGCGGTGACCCAGGCCCCCCGGAGAGTGGTCGGGAGAGGGGTGAGGCGGTGGGGGGCGGGTCAGGTGGTCAAGTGGGTCAGCCATGAGAGCCGTTAGACAGACTGCGCCTGCGCGCCGCCCCAGCCACCGGACGCGAAACGAGTTGGACCAGTCCGGGCGCCGCGCCCCGCCCCGCCACGCCACGGCACCTTGAGGCTCGCGGCCGCCGGCCCCCGCCCCGCCCCGCCCCGCCACCACACCCCGAGCGGCCCAGCCCACCTGTGATACCAAAGATTTGACACCAAAATGCTCACGCTTGGCGCAGTAGGGCGGGGCGGTGCAAGGCGGCGGGGCGGGGCGGGGTGGGGCGGGGCGGGGACGGACTCCTCTCGCCCGTCGGAGCTTTGACCTTCATCGGGCCTAGCAGCGGAGGGAGACGAGTGGCCCGGCCCGGCCCGGCCCGGCCCGGCCCAGCCCGGCCACGGGGTCATGCGTGTCTTATTTCTCTCTCTATCGCCCCTCCTAACCTTTCGCGCAGTTCCGACCATAACACTTTTAGTTTCCTTTCTACGCGCGGGCACGTCCGCCCCCGAAACTGAGTGCAGGCGGAGATCGCAGCATCTTTGCCGTAAGGAAAACAAAAATAATAAAAGGTAAAAAAAAAGAAGGGGAAAAAATGGCGGTCACACATTTGCATTGAAAAATACTAAGGTCATACATTTTCTACGTAAGCACACTGAAAAAAACAAAACAAAAACAAATGTGACATGCGTCGAGTTCCAATGTTTTTCTTTAATATTTTATTGTATTCAAATTCATCGTTTCCACCGGAAAATCATGGACGTGAACACCCAGTCGGGGAATTGTTCGCCTATTGTGCGGGAAGTTCCTGCTGTGACTGTAAAGGGTACTCGGATGAAACAAGTTGGAGGAGGCGAGCAGGTACCATCTGAGTTAGTGAGTGTGTGTGTGTGTGTGTGTGTGTGTGTGTGTGTGAGTGAGCGCGTCGGCCCGGTGGCAGATCAGCGGGTGAAAGTGTATTATCCTGGAGCCCACCGCCTCGTAGGCCCGGCCCCGGCCGGCTGGTGGAGACTCAGACTGGTGAGGGGCAGGTGCCGGGCAGGTGTAGGGAAGGCGAGAGACAGGTACATCGATCCAGTGTTGCCAGAAAAGTAGGCAAAAATCGCCGAACACACATCTGCGTGTGGAGCGGTCGGTATTCTCGCCTGCCTACTAGGCAACATCTAAATGTGCAGATGGATGGTCTGGTAAGCAGGGGACCGCTCCAAGCAGCTGCGTGTTGAGCGCTTGTTGCCTACTTTTATAGCAACACTGATCGACTTTCAAATTTTTGTACAGCTTCTCATTCAGAATAATTCAGGAAAAATCAGAAAAATTCAGAGAAATTCAGAAATATCAACAAAAACTTCGGTAAAATTCAAGCAAAAGTTCATAAAAATTTAATAAAAATTCACGAAAGTTTCCGAATGTTCACAAAATTTGTAAGCCAAAATTCACAGTTGTCTCCCATCGTTTCCGTGACACCTAAGATTATGTGAACGTAAAACTCGCACACTCTCAAAACACACATACTCTCATACGCTCACACATACACAATACAGCAGGTTGAGGCGCGGGCGAGTGCACACATCGAACCAGGTGATCCCGTCCCGTGCTGATCGGGCCGCCCCGCCCCGCCAGGCCCTGCCACGCCCCGCCACGCCCCAGCACGGCATGCGGGATCAAAGGAGGCGACAAGTCGCAGGGAAAGTTGGACTGCCGGCCGGTCCCGCCCGCCCCGCCCCACCCCGCCCCACCCCGCCCCGCTCTACCCCACCACACCCCGCCCGAGGACGGTCGAGGGGAAGGGGAGGGGGCCGAACCGGCGTGACTCACGTACTCGCTCATCTCAGTGGCATATTCAAACAGACACAAAGTTTTTTTTTTTATTAAAAAAAAATATATATGAATGAATGAATCAATGAGTGATTAAGATTGTATGCTTAGCTTAAGTCGGTCTCGATCGACCCGAAAACAGCTGTTAATATTTCACCGCGCGGTGTACCGACTCGTGTACTATGCGTGATGCGCCACGCCCGCCGCCAGCAACGCCCTCTCCGGTTCCGGGACATGACATGGGGGGCGCTATAGCTTTTGTCCTGGTGGTGGTCGCTACCGGCAACCTGACCGCCACGCCCCGCCACGCCCCGCCACGCCACGCCACGCCCCGCCACGCTCTGCCTCGTTTCACCTGGGCCGCATCCCACGCGGTACGAAGCGACGGCACGCTCAGCTACGCTCTGCTCCGTGCAGCTTCGAGTGGTACAGGCACGGGGCTCGGGCACCGGACCGGTCGAGGCGGGGACGGGGATCAAGTCTCATGGGGCTTGCAGCGGCGGACAACTGTTCATGCAACTTGGCATGGAAAAGGAGGCAGGCGCCACGAGCAAGATCAACTTTGCAATTGGGTTGTAGTGACTTGAATTTGTGTTGAGAACGACTCCATCTACACTGAAAATCTACGAGTCATAATTCTGTCCCCCATACGACTGAGAATTTGAGGGCAATTTTATTACTCTCTGGAGAATAAGAATTTTTTTCCTCGCTCTTTATGAGAAAGAATTTTGAGACCTCGCCCTAATAAAGTGAGAATTCGTGCGTGAGGTTAAAAAGTCCTTACTCAAATAGAGCGAGGCTGAAAAATATCTTACTCGAAAAGAGTGATGTTAAAAATTTCTCACAACTATTTCACTGTGAAAAATATACTCGTAAATTTACGAATTTTTTTTTTGTAATTTTGATTTACAGAATATGTCGTAGATTTACGACAGCCCATTCTTGCTCCTCGGTCAGTTCCAGGTCGATATGGAGTGCTTGTAAATTTACAATTTCAAATCGTAATTTTACGACTTTTATCATGGAAAATTTTCCCGTAACACTTACGAGTATTTTTCACAGTGTTAGCATGGAAAAGTGTCCTCTCCCATTTTGGGTGGGAAATTGGATTCCAGGGTTTGCAGTAATATGTCTTATGTTTTACAGGTCTGGGGAGAAAAGAGAAGAGAAGAAAGAAAATGAGGTGCGACGGCCTGCTGTCCTGCAGTGCGGCGCTAGTGAGTCCGTATCTGCCCGCCCCGTACAAGGCGCGAGCGCGTGATGGAGGCTCCAGAGTCCCGTACGGCAGCTCGGCCCGCCGCGCCGCGCTGGAGGCGACCTGGAGGCAGCCTGGAGGCAGCCTACGGGCAGCCTGGAGGCAGTGTCTGGAGGCAGCCTGGAGGGAGCATGGAGGCAGCCTGGAGACAGCGTGGAGGCAGCCAGGAGGGAGCATGGAGGCAGTCTGGAGGTAACCTGGCCTGGAGGCAGCCTGGAGCAAGGGTCTATACCACTTTGAAAAATCGCGTACGAGTATTAAAATCAGTCACGATTTGGTGATTATCAATAATTATTTGAGATTATCTTTAGCATATTTTCTGAAAATTAGCCAGTAACCACGCAACTTTTGGTCAAATTTTACTCCATTTCTCCATAGTTGCCAAAACTTTGTCAATATTTGGAAATTTTACATGATTATGATTATTTGATTATCAATAATTATCTAGATGGGTGTACGAGTATTATGGAGGTGGTAGACCCTTGGCCTGGGGGCAGTCTGGCGGCAGCCTGGAGGTAGTCTGGAGGGGGCCTGGAGGTAACCTGGCCTGGAGGCAGTCTGCCTAGAGCCAGCTGCGGTGAGCCCCGCGGGCTCGGCCCCCGGCGCGCCGCGGCGCAGGGAAGGCCGTTGACACTGCAGCGCGCGGCCGGGCCCGGGCCGGGCCGGGCAGCGGCGCAGAATCAGTTGTCCAGGTGGCGACAAGTCTGGCGAGCTCCAGCTCCAGCTCCAGCTAGCCTCCCGCCCAGGTGGCTGTTAGGCTCGGGCCGGGCCGCGGGGCGCTACTTAGCGCGACCACTATCTGCACCGGTCAACTCGATTTTTCCTTTTTTTTTTTTTCCTTGGCCGCGTCACCGCGGCGTCTCAGTTAATGTCGGTACCTGATTAGATCTCCGCGTGAGTCTGCGCCTCGCGTCGGCTTCTTTATATCGACGCATGTTGGCTGTGTCGCGGTAGTGGCGGCGGCATACTCCCCCGTAAACTCCTCAACTCCCCGTCAACGGACGAGCGACGCGACAGTTTGACTCTCTTTACACCAGCCAATTACTACCGTCCCCACTTATTTTTTCTCCTTCTCCCCCCTCTCTCTCTCTCTCTCTCTCTCTCTCTCTCTCTCTCTCTCTCTCTCTCCCCCTCTCTCTCCCTCCTACCCCCCCCCTCTCTCTCTCTTTCTTACTCCCACTCCCTCGCTCCTCCGGTTGACGGCTGCGCGTCGCATCCCATCCGGAAGCTGTCGATTACCTCCGGCCGCTAGAGGCTTTAGCAATTTTAATCCCTCGGCTGGGCTGACTCGTCCCTGCCGATCCCGATCCCGATCTCAAGATTCTCGAGATTGTGTGCCACTGTCTGGCCGGCCTCGCCGGGCCCGGCCCGGCCCGGGACCCTGGCTGCAGTCCTGGGATCATTCCCACGAGGAAGCCATCGCCGGCAGAGGCAGAGAGGGGCTTCGATAGATCCACATCGACAAAGGGCCGGCCGCCGCGCGCCAGCTCCAGAGCTGGGGCGTCACCATGGAGACCACGCGATGAATGAACAGCCCTGGAACCGGTGCTGCCAGAGAAGTAGGCAAAAAAATCCCACGGATACACCTGTGTGAGACAGACGGGTATCTCCGCCTGCAAGGCCAAGAGAGTCGCAGGTGTGGAGAGTTTGCTTGGCAGGCAAGCTGAGATTTCCCGACGGAGAAACAACTCCGAATTTTGGTGCACCTTTTTTTGTGTGTGTGTGAAGTTTCGTGAATTTTTATGAACTTTCATGAATTCTTGTGAATTGTTACTTGAATTTTAATAACATTTTTCTGAATTTTCCTGAATTTTTCTGAATGATCCTGATTTTGGGGAATTTTTCTGGCTTTTTCCTGAATTACGAGGTGTGCAACAAGTTCAGAGTCGTTTCCCCCTCGAGATACCTGCTGTCCGCCTAACAGAGGTGCGTATGCGTGGGAATTTTTTTGCCCACGAATCTAGAAACTCATCTGCTTATGAAGCGCACCGAGGCGATGGCGCGGCGGAGCGTTGTTCCGAAGGCCGACAAGTGCACGAACTACGATTATGAAAAAAATATCACGCCTACGACCCAACGTAGATTATTATTCGCTTGTCTTTGCGCTTGTGACGAGTTAGAATTTTGGGTCCGGAAATAAATTTAAAAAATGGCGCACAGTGTGGTATCGCAGACTGGCTCCACGCCTCACCCCACCCCGCCGCCGGCTCCCTTCTGAACCGCAGGCCAAGTCTGGCTGGTTCCCGAGAGAGGGTTCCAGGTCACTAAAGAAAGTGGCCCTCACGTGGACGTGTTCGCCCAGAGGGCACGGCCCCGCCCCGC
The DNA here is from genome assembly GCA_029379305.1 of Frankliniella fusca. Classification (NCBI taxonomy): domain Eukaryota; kingdom Metazoa; phylum Arthropoda; class Insecta; order Thysanoptera; family Thripidae; genus Frankliniella; species Frankliniella fusca. The sequence goes on along the minus strand of JAHWGI010000083.1, from coordinate 1,130,254 downwards.
CCCACCTCGACCCTCCCCACCCCGCCCCGCCCCGGCACCTGTCAATTCATCTGACTAATTTCATTAGAAAATACTTCCGAGGCTACCTGCGAAAATCTGTCAGTCAAGGGACTTGGCCTCCTCGCAATGAATCGCTTGTACCGTAAGATAATTTTGCATCGAATATTCTTTTAAGGAAGTTGTTGGTGGCAGCAAAATCAAGATAAGAAAATTGCAATTGAAAATATAGAATGGAAGCAATTCGAAGAGCGCTGCCGCTCAGCAGGTTATGCTGAAATTGTAATAATCACACTTCTCTCCCTGATTGAGCTAAACATTTCTTCGTAACTCAATAAAAGTGAGGTTCGCTTTGACGACTTAGAGCGAGTATTTTCTGATATTTTGAAACGTTTGCTGATTTGACTCAAAAAGAGTCTCTCACATCATCAAAAAACGTCATCACAATGACTCTAATAGAAGCGATGTAAATTGGTCTCGCTCTCCTAGGAGCATGAAAATTTGGTACAGAAAAGTAGCTCTCCCAAGAGCGACGAATTCGACTCCTCCATTTGCCAGTGTAAGCACTGACGAGAGGGAGCCATGGAGTCAGCGCCTAGCGAGTACACAGCTCGCTTAGAAACGTGCCGGCTGAGGCGCGAGCGAATCTAACGACGGTGTCGAACGCGCCTTCCTCCCCCTCCCTCTCTAGTATACACACACACACACACACACACACACACACACACACACACACACACACACACACACACACACGGTGCCGTGTTTGTTGTGTTCGTGCGGCAGTGAAAGCGCCTTGCGCCTCACCAACACCATTGTGCATGTTAATGTTGGCGCCCTGTGCAGTGCGGGCAGTTAGCTGTCCGCAGACACAGGAGGGAGGAATTAACACGACAGCTGCTGAAATTTACGTCGCGCCGCGCTGAATTCCGTGAGAAATTACTGATGAGTTGAACGATGACGTCGACTGGGTGTGGTTTTGCTCATTCAACACAAACGCAACTTTTAAGTATTGTACCTCTCTTAATTCAGGAACTTCGAAAGATTCAGAAAGATTTTAAAGCCTTAACAAATTAAATGTAAAGTTTCAAATACGGGAAACATTCCCAGAATTCTATTTTAATACAGTACTTCATGTTTATTTAATTGTGAGTTGGGTACATGGAGTTACTGAAATTTAGTCCTGCATCAGCGATTTTTTTTCGTCGAGCAGAAGCTGATGAGATAATCTATGGAAAAATACCTTCGTAGTTTGAACAGCACATGTTGTAAATTTACGACAGACAATTCTTTTTCGTCAATGAATACGAGGTCGCCAAGTAGTACCGTGCAATTTTTACATGTGTTTGAATTTTAATTTCACAACTTGCTCCAAATCAAAATTTTCCCGTATAATAATAACCTGCTCAAGTATTTTTCACAGTGTGGCAAACGTACTCACCCCCACCCTCCCTCCCCCGCTTGTGCTTGGCGGCGCTTAGGGATGCGCTGACGAGAGTCCAGCACGCAAAAGTAATAAAAATGCGGTCTCATTACTCTGGTACTTGCTGCACTCGGTACCCGGCCCGCTCATCTGCGAGCCTCTCGCTAGCCTCGCGGCGGCGCCGCCATCCTGACCGGACCGCGCCGGAACGGACGTGTGATCACAGGGATGACTTTTTCATGTAGTTTTAGGAGGGCGGTGCACTTGCACTTACAGTACCGACCCGGCAAAAGGATCCTTTTTCCTGTTGTCTTGCAAAGCTTGCAATTGAGCAGCATTTCTTTCCTCCTCTGTGCGAGCCGCCCCGCCCACCCTGCTCTCGCTGTTTGTACGCGCGGCGGGTGTTTATGGCGAGTGTGTTTCCGGTCACGGCGGACGGACACGTCCCCTCACCCAGAGTTTTTCACTTTCTCAGAACGAATAACGAGTTTGCAGAGATAAAATCACGAGGCAAGACTAGTTGAAAATTCTGCCTGATCGTCAAGAAGTCTTCAATGGAAGGGGGCTCTTTTGCACAAACCACACTTTCGTACCTTTTGGCATGCATCTCTCTCTCTCTCTCTCTCTCTCTCTCTCTCTCTCTCTCTCTCTCTCTCTCTCGTGCATTCGCTCTTACTTCTACTCTCTCTCCAAAACCGGATCGCAAGATAGCAGTTCATTGTTCCTGCATGGACAAAATAATCTTATTTTATGCACTCTGCATATATTGTAAAGGTCCGGGACAAAAGCGGCACACAGGTGTGACCACCATGTGACCACGAGGAGCAAGTGGCCCGTACGTTCCGCACGAATGATTTCTCAAGGTAGATAGATAGATAGATAGATAGATAGATAGATAGATAGATAGATAGATAGATAGATAGATAGATGCAGACCAGTTCCAGACCAGCTGTAATGACGCGTTTACCTGCCCAGGCAGGCAGGCCGGCCCGCTGCCCCGTGATGTATCGCTTGGACATTAAATCGGACGATGACAAATGTTCCAAACCTGAGAAAGTGGACGTCCTGTTGGTCCAACAGTGGCGCTCGTCAGGGAGTGTTCGCGAAAGGTGATCGCCTCGCCCGGTGTAGGGTTTTGTAAACACAACACACGAAACACGGCGAGCGCGGCGCACACTAACCCCTTATGCACTTTTTTGTGCATAAGCCTTGCAGGATTTTACACAACCATAGTTATGCACAATTTTTCCTGCATAACTATGCTTAAATCTGTTCCTTATGCACAAATTCGTGCAGAATTATGCTCAACGTCCAACATAGTTATGCATAAAATGTTGTGCATAACTATGGTTGTATAAAATTGTGCATAAGGGTTTAGTGTGCGGTTTGTCCAACAGGTGTGGTCGGCTCGGCTCGTGTTAATGTGTGCGTGTGTGTGTGTGTTTGTATTTCAAAACTAACGCGTCCTTACGACACCTCGAGGTGAACGAGCAGCGGCAAGTGTTTGCGATAAAGCAGGCGCGACTTGTTTTCCTGCTTTTCCCCGCAGCAGCAGGCACACTGTTAGTAGATTTCGTTATTCTACGATTAAATTTGCCTACGAACAGTTTGTATTTTGCATTATTGACGAACAGTGTCGTAAAATCCAGATTACGAACTGTTCCAGATTACGAACTGAAGGAAATAAACGAACTGTTCGTTGGTAACTTGACGCCCAAAATGCATTTCCTTTCTTTTTAAAACAGTTTGCAGTTGTACTAAATGACCAATGGCATGGCTGATCCACAAATCCAGAAAAGGCTACGAACTGTTCGTCATTTAACAAGTATTCCTTTTTTGTTACAAATAACGAAAAGTTTGTGTCGGGAATTTAACAGGTGTTTTTTCGTGAAATTACGAAAAAAGTCCCCTACAGTGCAGCGCCGGGCCTGACCAAGCCGGGGATTGATTGGCTGCGTATTGTCCGTCTTTAGCCGGCTGATGATGTTACGGCAAGGTGAACCTCTTCGACGGTGACCGAATTTCACATACGGGGCCGCAGCGGGTCGCCGCACGCCTCGCGCACTACGCGCGTGCCCCGCCCCCTTTCCACCTCTCTCTCTCTCTCTCTCTCTCTCTCTCTCTCTCTCTCTCTCTCTCTCTCTCTCTCTCTCTCTCTCTCTCTCTCTATCTCTATCTCTCTCTCTCACCCAGGAGCCCGCCGCGGGCTGTCGCTGTGCTGCTATACCCCTCATTACTATCATCGTGCGAGTAACGGCGACGCAGTAGTGCCAATAACGACGGGCCCACCTTGTTCGCAGGGAAAACAGCTGCGGCGCACTGATTGGCAATAAGAAAGCCTACGTGAGCGCGCGCGCGCGTGTGTGTGTGCATGTGTGTGTCCTGTTGACGACAATAATGCAAGGACCCCTCAACGCGAACCAAACTTGGTTGGCCAATAAGGTCGTAGCTTCGTATACAGCAGTGCGGGAGACCCCTATAGGTATACCCCCTATTCTCTCTCTCTCTCTCTCTCTCTCCCCCTCCCTCCCTCCCTCCCTCCCTCCCTCCCTCCCTCCCTCCCTCCCTCCCTCCCTCCCTCTCTGTCCCTCCCTCCCTCCCTCACACACACTCTCGGCGTCTTCGTGGGGATCGTGTTGCGATCCTGAAAGGGAAACCTTTTATAAATTCCTGCGATAAGCATCTCCTCTCTCATTCTCTCTCTCTCTCTCTCTCTCTCTCTCTCTCTCTCTCTCTCTCTCTCTCTCGCCACGGCCCGGCCTGCCTCTAGGCCTGCCCCTACCGTCGCCGGTACCAACACCTTTCGCCAAATCAGTATCCCGGTTAAAATGCGGCCTCGTCGGCGGAAGTCGTGGGAGCGGGAAGCGATGAGTTCAAAGGGGCTTGGACGCCCGTCAGACCGAACCGTTCAATGTGCCAAAACCTGCTGCACCTCGTTTCCTGGACGGCGGACTTTGACGCTTCTGGTTGCTGTAACGTGCGCACTGCGCACGTTTGCACGTTGCATGCAGATTTATAAGTCAACGATTCCTGCCTCTCCGATTTCCTGTTTGACGGCGAGCTTTTGAACCCCGGGGGAAAGGGGGGGGGGCGGCGCCTGCATTGAGCAACGACTCGTCCTAGGCTCCAGAGCACGTGATGCTGTTAAGTGCCTCGAGCCCAGGCTAACTGATTAACGTGATTCGTTTTTCCCAACTGCTGTTTACGCAATGGAATCCTCCTCAGCACTAGCATCATCGAGGGGAGTGAGATGGTGAGAGAGAGAGAGAGAGAGAGAGAGAGAGAGAGAGAGAGAGAGAGAGAGAGAGAGAGGGGGGGGGGGTAATGACTAACAGTTTATTGATTTTTTTCTTCTACTCTGATTTCAAGCATGCACCTAGGCCTAGACATCGCATGGGTAACAACACACTCACATTGTTCTGAGCACCTCGGCATTTTCAATTATCCTTTCGCAATATTGAACTCTAGAACGTGAAGAAGAAAAAAAAGCTAATGATCCACTTTGCAGTTAGCGTCAGAAGCCTGTTTCAATCATCCTCAACAAGTCTTTATCTGCCACCAAGATTACCCCCGCCGCCTCTCCAATCGAGAGCTCATTGAGCTAAATATGACTGTCATCAACATTTTCAGGGAAGCAAAAGGTACACTGCTCGCTCGCTCCAGGCAGCTCCAGGCAGCTCCAGGCAGCTCCAGGCGAGCGGCTCACCCGACCAAGCCCTGCGTTTGTGTCCAGGGCCCTGGACTCCAGACGCCAGTCACAGGACGGTGCTTTCAGACAGGGCAGCGTACTGGAACGGACCGTCTTGTTACGACAAAGTCGCGCCCGATGAGTACACGCTGATCCCGGAGTCAGGGAAGGGCACGGGGCACTGGGAATGATGAGGTCTTGCTTTTCCTTACAAAACTACGCACCGTCCACTTCTCACTAAACATTTTTTTTCTCTATTGATTTTTCTTTTTAGTTTTTCTTTTTACTATGAAAATTACAAGTGCGGCGGGTTGTACTTCACTGCTAACTACATTGACCTCTCCCTCGTTCATGCCGATCGTAGACGCCTAATTCATCGGTTTGTTCAAAATACAAACAAGAGAGTTGCCTATTCATTTCCAGTCACACCCGAAGCAGCTACCACTCGCGACTTATCACCACTGATTCATCAGTCACCGTGAAAAATTGTCGTTCAGGGTACAGAAAAATTTTCCATGGAGGAAGTTGTATAATAATTCCAATTTATGATCGTAAATGTACAAGGGGCATTTCACACCAACTCACCGCAGAGCCCGGATGGGTGTGTCGTACTTTTTGTTGGCAGGGTCAAAAACTCACTCAGGGGGTCCCATAGTACACAAATGTAGCGGGGTTTGACTGGGAAAAATCTCCTGTGGATTTGGGGAATTTTTCATTTTTGAAAATTTCCATAAAACTTCACCATTTTTTTTAAATTTTCAATTTGGCCAGCACAGGGTTGAGTGGAACATTTTTAGCTTCCCCTTGTCTCACTGATTAAGAATATATATGATGGTCACCCATTTTCTGGATTTCATTGGCACTCCAGGGTCAAAAACTTATGAAAATTTCAGTTTTTAATTTTTAACTTTTTTAGCTGGTCCGACGATTTTGATGAAACTTTGCTCAAAGATACATATTTATAAGGCCAACATCCCAGAATTTTCCAAACTTTGGCCCGGCACTCCTTCCCTCCATCGGTCTCACATTTCCCCTATCCAGCTAACCGAATTGTTCGGTAATGGAGCAATTATTTCCCAACCCACCCAGGGCCAAAATCTTGATGTCACTGATTTGTCTGAAAATCACTTGTTTTGACTGTCTACTAGTAGTGACTCTCCAAAAAAAGTTTCTTGCCCCTACCTACTAAGGGAGCTGAGATAATGTCAAGTGACTTTTGGTAAGTTGTGGAATTCGGTGCAAATATCTATCTTGGGCCATTTTCATCACAGCTCTGCGATACAAAGTTTCCCTGAAAGAGCATCAAAAAGTGATCAAAAGAATTCCTCTCCCAAAAGTTTTAGACCCTTTCCTTGAAATATTACTAATTTTACAAACTTAAAAAAAAAAAAAACTTTAAAAAAAAGGAAATATGTATTCCCTGATTTTCTTTACTCTGCCCTTAAAAGTTGCCTAATAGTAAAGGTAATGAGCTGGAGTCATAACATTTTTACAGATTAACCTCCATCAGGGAAGCGCAGCCCAAAAACTATTTGATTTCACTCAAAATTACCGCTGGTCAGGACAAAACTGTTTGGTGAGTCCATATTCAACCTTTTTAGATGTCCGCCTTCATTTGCCAACTGAAAAAATACATCACTTTAGGAGAACAAGCACTCTGTCATCCGAAGGTCATCGCATGAAGTATTAAAATAGAGGATGAAAACATCAAAATGGATTTCATGGGACAATATTGGGACTTTTTTTAATCCTTTAAGTATATGCCAATCAAACTTTCAGTATACAAACAAATACTTCACGCATTTGCCTTTGGATGACAGAGTGCTTGTTCTCCTAAAGTGATGTATTTTTTCAGTTGGCAAATGAAGGCGGACATCTAAAAAGGTTGAATATGGACTCACCAAACAGTTTTGTCCTGACCAGCGGTAATTTTGAGTGAAATCAAATAGTTTTTGGGCTGCGCTTCCCTGATGGAGGTTAATCTGTAAAAATGTTATGACTCCAGCTCATAACCTTTACTATTAGGCAACTTTTAAGGGCAGAGTAAAGAAAATCAGGGAATACATATTTCCTTTTTTTTTAAGGTTTTAAGTTTGTAAAATTAGTAATATTTCAAGGAAAGGGTCTAAAACTTTTGGGAGAGGAATTCTTTTGATCACTTTTTGATGCTCTTTCAGGGAAACTTTGTATCGCAGAGCTGTGATGAAAATGGCCCAAGATAGATATTTGCACCGAATTCCACAACTTACCAAAAGTCACTTGACATTATCTCAGCTCCCTTAGTAGGTAGGGGCAAGAAACTTTTTTTGGAGAGTCACTACTAGTAGACAGTCAAAACAAGTGATTTTCAGACAAATCAGTGACATCAAGATTTTGGCCCTGGGTGGGTTGGGAAATAATTGCTCCATTACCGAACAATTCGGTTAGCTGGATAGGGGAAATGTGAGACCGATGGAGGGAAGGAGTGCCGGGCCAAAGTTTGGAAAATTCTGGGATGTTGGCCTTATAAATATGTATCTTTGAGCAAAGTTTCATCAAAATCGTCGGACCAGCTAAAAAAGTTAAAAATTAAAAACTGAAATTTTCATAAGTTTTTGACCCTGGAGTGCCAATGAAATCCAGAAAATGGGTGACCATCATATATATTCTTAATCAGTGAGACAAGGGGAAGCTAAAAATGTTCCACTCAACCCTGTGCTGGCCAAATTGAAAATTAAAAAAAATGGTGAAGTTTTATGGAAATTTTCAAAAATGAAAAATTCCCCAAATCCACAGGAGATTTTTCCCAGTCAAACCCCGCTACATTTGTGTACTATGGGACCCCCTGAGTGAGTTTTTGACCCTGCCAACAAAAAGTACGACACACCCATCCGGGCTCTGCGGTGAGTTGGTGTGAAATGCCCCACAAGCACAGTGCATCGGTGTGAAATCGAATGACGAGCAAGAGTAGGAACAGGTTGTACATGTGAGACAATTGTTAAAAAGTAAAGTACAGACATGTATTTTTTTTTAACATTTTGAATTTGTTTCGTGTTGGGGGTAATGGGTGGGAAAAGGGCAGAGCGTGCGTACATGAATGATCACTGATTAATCATTGATGTACACTGATTAATCATTAATCATTCATGTACACGCTCTGGCCTTTTCCCACCCATTATCCCCCAACACGAAACAAATTCAAAATGAGGTAGTTTTTCATATTCCTCATTGAAAGAGCTGAAAAACGAGCTATAGTGTGATGTGGTTCGAGATTCAGACACTTCTGACGCCCCGGCCACGGCGGCGGTTCGCGCTAGAAATGTCTCGACCGGGCGCAGCTAAGGGTCTAGCCTAGCTAAGGATCTATTATATTCTGACCCCAGAGAGAGAGAGATAGAGAGAGAGAGAGAGAGAGAGAGAGAGGGACTGAGACGAGGCCTGAGGGGAGAGGAGGAACACGGGACTGGACCGCGGCACTTCGGATGAGAGACACACAAGGCAGGAATACGAAATTTGGCCTAACGGTCTCTCCCAGCCCGCAGCAGCAGCAGCAGCAGCGGGCGAGGCGCCTGCAGTGCGCGAGCCGGCCAGTCCAGCTCGCGGGAGGAACTGACAGGCCAAAGTGACAGTACATAACTAACAGTGTACGAAGGGCCGCGGCGGGGGGGCGGGCCTGGCGGGCCGCGCCTCGTTTGGCTCGGGGCCCGGCCACGGCGGCCGCCCCGGTTCGTTAGTGTTACCGAGGGCTGCATTTCGCTTATCCTCGGGCGGCACGCTGAGTCACCGGCGGAGGGACCCGCCGGGGGCAGGGCAGGGCAGGGCCGGTCACCTCGCCTCGCCATCACCAGCGCAGAGCGGCAGGTATTTAAACATCGCGCGGGGAGGAGCGGAGCGGGGAGAGTCATCAGACTCTTCCTCGGCCCAGACCATACGAGATGTGTACAATGATTTTTATGTGACTTTGCATTTTTGGGATTGTTTTTATTTATTTATTAGAGTTTTGTTTTGATCTCGGTTTTGAGTTTTCTTCTGATTTTCCAAGGAAAATTCACTTTCTCATATATTTTGATCTTTTACCCCAAGTTTTGATTTTTTTTTAAATATTTTATTTCGAACGTTTGTTCATTTTTTTCTCGATTTTTTGGATTTTTCCATATTTTTCTTCACGGTTGTAAATTTTTAAAAATTTTCTGGAATTTTTTATTATTATTATTTTTTTTGTGGCAGTACAATGATTTTTCGAAGTCCCCCGGCCCAGCCCGGCGCAGTCCTCTCCACCGCCAGCCTCGTTGCGTTATCCAGATTCTTGGCAGCGACAGTGTAGGCAGGAGGGTACCTCTCCCTCTCCTCTCTCTCTCTCCTTCTCTGTCACTCTCCTACTCGCTCTCACTCGCGGCTGACCGTTCCATTGCTAGATATATAGCGCGCCTTCCCGTTACCTGTCATGCTCGTGGCGGCCTGCTCTGCTCTGCAGGCCGGCGCCGCCCTGCGCCGCCCTGCGCCGCCCCCGATAGACGATACGCTCTTCTATCCTCTCTCTATCCGCGCGGCGGGGTGGTTGACGCCGCTCTATCCCTCGTGTCCAAGGAGTGGGGCACAGTGTCCCGCCTCGGGCCGCTTTGCGTGGAACTCACGCGCGCCGTGCGAGTATCGTCATCTTTCCAACCTTTTTGAGCCATCACTGACTCAAATTAAAATTTATCAGGGCCTCCTTTACACAAGATGTCTTAAAACAAATGATATTAGAACTCAAATGAGCGCTTCAGAATTATGTTTTTGGAGCAAAATTTAGGATTTCAAAAAGCTTTGTCACTTCTGCTTAAAATAACAAAGTAAAAATAAGGGGGATCATATTTGGAATAATATTTTTAGTATTTCCAGTTTCGTCCGCACCTGTTACTTACGTTATTTAATAGAACTTCCCTTTTTTGTTAACAATCAAGTATGCAGAAATTGTTTCTGTTCTGCGGGGCGGGACGCACGCGCGCTTAGGTAATGCGCTCACCCATTGGCGCGCGCTCATACATGGAGACTCCTGCACGGTAAAAACGATGTCTGATTTTTTGAGGGAAAAGGGAGAATTTTGAGGAGCACCCGTACTTTGACGAAAAGTCCTCAGATTTTGGGTAAGTCTCCTCAAAATTTAAGGAAAAATCCCTCATTTTTTTGAGGTGATTTCCTCAAAATCTGAGAAATTTTTCTTAAAGTACGGGTGCTCCTCAAAATTTTCCTTTTTCCCTCAAAAAGTAGACATTGTTTTTACCGCATGCGGTAGGCAGAACCCCCCGAGGGGCGCCGCCGTGTGACCCAGCGCTGAGCAGGACGGGGCCGCCGGGCGGGTGAGGGCGGGTAGGACCTCGTTGATGCCGTCAGGTCCTTCCAACTATCGCATAGGTCACCGCCCGGCGCCCCCGGGTGCCCCGCCCCGCGGCCCCGCGCCGCACGATTACATCAACGCCTGCTATTGTCGTCGGGGCGAGAGGTTTAGGCCGAGGCCCGGGCCCGGGACCGGGCCGGCTATTGTGCTAAAGTTCAAGGGGACCCGCAAGGCGGACAGGAGCGGACCGCCCCGCCGCCACTTCTGAAGCGCCACCGAGTAGCAAAAAAGTATATCCAGCTGAGGCACCGCGCCGTGAAGGCTGCGGATGGATGGGCCTCACTGGATTCGCTAAGCGAGCAGTACACCAAACGCATCGCTCAAGCACGCACGCTGAGTACGTTACGCACCGTGTGAGGAATTCTGTACCGGGTTCCTTCGAGAAGATGCAAGGGGGAGCTACTCGCTCCGCTCGTGCGGCGCCAACAGCCCAGCCCATTAGGTAGGCAAACCCGCATCTTGCGTCTTTTCTGAAACACCCTGTACACTGAATACTGAACGGAGGAGTCGACTTTGTCGCTCTTGGGAGAGCGACTTTTCTGTACCAAATTTTCATGCTCCTGCGGGAGAGCGAGACGGAATTATAGCGCGCTTGCTGACGTTTTCAGCGTTGTGCTTACTCCCTTTTTGAGTCAAGTCATCAAACGTCACTCTACTAGATAGATTATTTCAAAATATCGAAAAAGACTCGATTTGAGTCGTTTTAGCGAACGTCACTTTTACCGAGCCACGAAAATATGCTTAGCTCATTACGGGCGAGAAATGTGACTATTACATTTCCCGAGGAGGAAACAACTTTAAATTTTTGGTACAGCTCGTAATCCACAAAAATTCAGGAAAAATCCAGGGAAAAAAATCAGGAAAATTCAGAAAAAATATTGTGGAATATGAAGGAAAATTGGGGATGCCCCAGAAAATACACGCACATCTGATCCAAATTTTTCTCTCAATTACACGATTAAATAGGATTTTTAGTAAATTATTGTGAATGATTTCTATTTATTCCAAATTATTGGAAATTAACTTGCAATAATGCAAAATAATCACAATTATTTCAATTATTTTTTTAAAACTTTTCAGAAACCAATTTTTCTCTGCAATTGAAACACTGAAAAAACAAAGGTGCTATATAGCACCCTTTTTGGGGTGCTATTGAATTTTTTGGGGTGTTACTGCACTAATGCCTTTGTAAAGGCGCGATTAGGGCCAAAAATAGCACCTTTGGTAGGCCATAGCGCCTTTCTAGAGGCACTATTTCACTAACGCCTTTAAAAGGCATTAGATAGCACCTTTGTTTTTCCAGTGAAGGGTGGCGTGAAAACATAGAAAATTTTTGCGGCAGTAAACCTCCCGAAGGAGGTTGCGGTTCCCGCCAGGCACAGGGCTTTAACCCCCTGTGGCAGCCAACTGCTTCGGTGTTCCATGGGAACCGGCGCTTTGCTGACTGCGATCCTATCGCGCAATTCGACAGATTTGATCCCCGTACCACCATTGGCCTACCCCTAGAGGTACGAGCGGTGTCAAGGGCGTTAGACTTCCAGATCCCAGTTTCAGAGGCCTTACCTCAGAGGGGTACGCGGGATTCGAACCCACAACCCCGAGTGCCGACACGTAGCCAGAACTGGAAGCGACCCAACGCCCAAAGCCACCGAGCCAACGGCGGTGAGACGTGTTTAACTTCTACTTGACCTGCCCTGGAGCAGCTGCCAAAGGAAATGCCAAGCGCTAAAAACACTCTCCCGAGTGGGAGTCGAACTCCGGACCAGACGATTCAGTGTTGTGCGCTCAACCAACTGAGCCACCACGTCTCGATGACTGACTAGTGCGACGGGTTCGCGTCGTATTTGCCCTATCCCCCAGCCTCCAGCCAGGAGGACAGGGCAAGTACAACTCGAACCCGTCGCACTGTACAGTCATCGTGGTGTCATGGCTCTGTTGGTAGAGCGCGCAACACTGAACCGAGCGGTCCGAAGTTCGACTCCCACTCGGGAGAGTGTTTTTAGCGCTTGGCATTTCCTTTGGCAGCTGCTGGATGGCAGGTCAAGTAGAAGTTAAACACGTCTCACCGCCGTTGGCTCGGTGGCTTTGGGCGTTGGGTCGCTTCCAGTTCTGGCTATGTGTCGGCACTCGGGGTTGTGGGTTCGAATCCCGCGTACCCCTCTGAGGTAAGGCCTCTGAAACTGGGATCTGGAAGTCTAACGCCCTTGACACCGCTCGTACCTCTAGGGGTAGGCCAATGGTGGTACGGGGATCAAATCTGTCGAATTGCGCGATAGGATCGCAGTCAGCAAAGCGCCGGTTCCCATGGAACACCGAAGCAGTTGGCTGCCACAGGGGGTTAAAGCCCTGTGCCTGGCGGGAACCGCAACCTCCTTCGGGAGGTTTACTGCCGCAAAAATTTTCTATGTTTTCACGCCACCCTTTCAATTGCAGAGAAAAATTGGTTTCTGAAAAGTTTTAAAAAAATAATTGAAATAATTGTGATTATTTTGCATTATTGCAGGTTAATTTCCAATAATTTGGAATAAATAGAAATCATTCACAATAATTTACTAAAAATCCTATTTAATCGTGTAATTGAGAGAAAAATTTGGATCAGATGTGCGTGTATTTTCTGAGGTCATCCCGGAAAATTCAGGTAAACTCAGAAAAGTATTGGTAAAATTCAAGTGAAAATTCAGAAAAAATTCTATAAAAATTCACAAAAATTCACAAAATCGGTGCACTAAAATTCAGGGTTGTTTCCCCCTCATCGATATTTCCGGTGTACTCTGGGTCCGGGGCGGCCACATGACGCGCGGGTTATAGCGACGCCGTGTCTACAGCGCCCTGGGCTGGTACCTGTAGGTACCTCTAGGTACCCTCTAGGTACTTCGGTACCTCCGGACCTGCGGCGCAACGCAGCGCCGTGTTGGTTGAAGCCTCCGAGCGACGCGCTGGGCGCCGCGGTGTCCAGGCCAATCACCTCTCCAGCCCCGCCGCGCCGTGCCTCGCGGCGTCCCGCCCCGCCCCGCATCGCCGCGCCCCACCCCGCCCCACCGCGCCCCGCTCAACACAGATGGAGCTCGGCCGGGGCTCGGGTCGGCCGTAGAGTTATGAAAAACAAATTACAACGGTGGGTTGAGGGGGTGGGGATGGGTCTCATATTGATACCGCCGTGCCCTGCCCCGCCGCTTGGTCCCTCTTTGATGCCGCTCTGGAAGGGGTCGGGGCGGGGAGGGCCGTGCTGACGGGCCGGGCCGGGCCGACCTAAAGACGGCATAGGCCGCGCCCACGGATCACACACTTTCTATCAAAAAGTGATCCGGCGGGAGGGAAGGGAAAAAAAGGAAACTAGGTACGAGGTAAACGAGAGGATCACAAAAAGAAGACGTGATTATCGAAAATTGGAAAAGCAAACAACATGCATGCGCGCGGAGCCCCGCTCCGCCCCGCCTGGCCCCGCCCTGGCGCGTGACCCACATCGGTCGGGGCCACAATTTCAGTTTCCCTATATAAGCCAAGTACAGTAAATTGAAAGTTGTTTGTAAGGCGGCGGTTCACGACTCGAGAGTGCGCCTGCCCGCGGGCTACTCGCTGTCACCAGTGCGGAGTGCACTTCCATCTCCACCCCGCCCCACCCCACCCCGCCCCGCCTCGCCCCGCGGCCCCACCCGCCGAGACAAGTCCCCCGCGGCGGTGACGACCCGTCCCTGTCCCGGTCTCTCAAGAGAGCCGCTCCGGCCCGGGCAGAGAGCAGAGCGATAAGGGAATAATCAGGCGGACAGGTTGATCCTGGGCGGCGCGGGCTCTCTATCCTCAAGAAACCCCAACCTCACCTCCAGCCAAGGGCATTACTTGACTTTCGGCGCCATCCCCCTCCGCCCCCCTCTCCTTCGCCCGTTTGGAATATTCCTTAAGAAAACAAACCACCTGTGGGACCGGGGCAAAGACATGAGGCTGGGAGGGTCGAGAGTGGGGTGGGGGAGTCACTTATATAAAATGTATACAATGACTTTGTTTTCACTTTTGATTTTTCGGATTGTCGTTTTGATTTTTCTTTTGATTTTTCAAGGAATCTTTCCATCACTTCTTGATAAATTTTGATCTTTTCCTCCTCCTATTTCCTAATTTTAACTTTTTTTAAAAAGTTTTTTGTTCATTTGTTCACGATTGTTCAGATTTTTCTTTATCTTTCTTCTTGATTTAACTTTGTTTAAAAATTATTTTCTGGGAGCCGTAAAATAATTTTTCGAAGTAACATCCTCTCGTGGAGGATGGGTCGCGCCGGGGCCCCCTCTCGAGCAACACGTCTCCTACCTGATGAAGATGCGTTGTCCAGGTAACGAGGGTCGGACTCGTTGTCCGGTGACGGCGCGTGGTCCGAGCCGATGCCGGAGGATCCCCCGGAGGAGCCCACCAGGGCGCCGGCGGGGCCGCGGCTGGTCTGCGCGGCGGGGTGGCCGGCCCCCCCGCCCCCGGCCCCGGAGCCGGCCCCGGAGCCGCGCTTGTGGCGGCCGCTGCCCGCGTTGCCCGGGGCCGCCTCCTCCTCCAGGGCGTTCTTGACGTTCTTGATGTTGACGCCGACGATGCTGGCGTTGAGACAGCGGCGCCGGTCCACGCTCGCAAGGTTGCCCTTCTGGCGGTGCACCGTGTCGTAGTCCCGGGGCGGCAGCAGGATGGGGGCGTGCGTGGCGTCCGTGTCGGCGCCCAGCTTCTCCCGGAGCTCGGCCGCCAGCGAGTCGTACAAGTGTCCGACGCGCTCCTCGCGCACCGCCAGGCCCAGGCCGAGGCCGGCGCTCAGCCGCTCCGAGGAGGAGCCGCCCGAGGACTCGGACTCGCGCGTCGACCTGCCGTCCGAGCCCGGGCTGTGGCCCTGGCCCGCGCGCCGGCTCGCCCCCGCGCCCGCGCCCGGCGGCAGCCCGCCCAGGAGGCCCTTGGTGCGCAGGCGGGCCTCAATCTCGGACAGCTTCTTCTGGTTCTCGGGCCGCTCGATGAGCGTCTGCAGCTGGCCGCACAGGATCTGCGCCGTCTCCACCGAGTCGCAGCGGTACGCGTGCACGTGCACGGGGCACTTGGTGACGGGGTTGTAGAGCAGCAGGATGCACGCGACGATGTCCTCCTGCTGCAGCACGCACGTGACGGCGTGGTGCGGGATCAGGTGCTTGACGGTCTCCGCCTTGGCGGGCTTGGCGCCGAGCACTTTGGCGGCCCCCTTGGCGACCGCTGGCCCCGCGCCCGTCCCGGTGCCGGGGACATTCTGCACGATCTTGAGGCCCTTGTGGCTGACCTGGAGCGTGACTTTGAAGGGCTCCACCTCCCGCTCCCGCTCCACCAGGCTGCGCACCACGGGCAGCACATACTCCGGGCCGCGCAAGCCCTTGGCCTCCTGCGCGCCCAGGAACCACACGTAGTACGACGACTTCTTGATGTCCTTCCTCATGGCGCTATCCTCATGCTGCCACGGTGCGGGGAGTGGCACTTCGCGCTGCTGCTGGCGGTGATGGTGATGGTGTCTGCGGACGGTGCGTTTTATAATCCAGGATTAATCCACAGTCGAGGGTCGCGGCGGCGCGATGCAGTGCTGCCGGTGGTGACCCGGCGCCCACTCTGCAGGTTACGCGACCCCACACTAATCGTCCCGGACCTCCCCTATGGACGGGTCAGCTGACGTCATCCAAAACCGCCCACCCTCGAGAAATTATTAAAACTAAACTAAAAACTAAGCTCCGGACCTGCGGGCGCTCCGTCACCACCGTCACCACCACTGTCACACTCCCGGCACGTCACTCGCGGCGCAGGTGGGTTGTGCCCCCGATTCCTTCTTCTCGTACAGAGAGCGCGCGCGCGCGCGCCCGTGGTGTTCCGCGGCTCACCAGGGCTCTGCTAACGGGAGAGGAGTGGACCGGGGGGGGTCGCTCAC
Source organism: Frankliniella fusca (assembly GCA_029379305.1). Taxonomy (NCBI): domain Eukaryota; kingdom Metazoa; phylum Arthropoda; class Insecta; order Thysanoptera; family Thripidae; genus Frankliniella; species Frankliniella fusca. Next base: position 1,113,888 of record JAHWGI010000083.1, on the reverse strand, counting down.
TCTCTCACTCACACACACACACACACACGCGCGCGCGCTCGAGACACGGCGGCGGCAGCGGCGGCGGCGCGCTCGCGATGCGGGCTGCCTGAGGTGCGGGACGGTGCGGCCTCGGGACCGGTCCGTAGACGACTGGCGGGGCGGCGGCCAGGGCCCAGGCCAGCGCCCGCCTGCGCGGTGGAGGAGGGGGGCAGGGGGGGCGGGGGCAACCTGCAGTGTGGCAGGGGGAAGGGGGAAGGGTTAGGGGCGGGGCCGGCAGGCGCGGCGGTTTACGGCTCGGGGACCGGGCGTAAAGAACGACCCTGCCCTGGAAGGCTGCCCGGCCCGGCACGGACTACACTCTCCGCGCTACCTGCACCGGCTGCACCGCTGCACCGCGGCGCCTTCGAATTCCTCGAGTTACAGTGTAACCCTGGTTAAGATTCGGGTTCTCCAATTCTGTGGTGCCTGGTATTGTGCACTCCCTCGTCCTTTCTCGAAGAAAAACATGTCTTCTCGAAGGTGCTCTATCCGGTCTGTATACGTCGAGTTTCTCGCGGTTGGCGTGATCGCTCGTATGCTTGTTATCTTCTGTCCCACGGGCCCAATTCCTTTTATTTTTGTCGCGATTTCTTGTACGACTCTTTACACGATACTATGCTCTTCTCGTCAAGTTTCAAAAGTAGTGTAAAGCAGTACATAGTGGAGCGCATGTCTACTGCTACTGCTACTCCACCGCGGACCTCACACAATCCATTTAAATCCCCCCGTTAGGCAGCTGATCCCGCATCCACTGTCCGCAGTCCGTCCAGCAGGTTGTTTCAGAGGAGCGCTCTCCTCACTCGGTCTCTCTCACACCTACACGGCACACCCCATGAGAGAGAGAGAGAGAGAGAGAGAGAGAGAGAGAGAGAGAGAGAGAGAGAGGGGGGGCAGCGAGGAGAGCGCCCCTCTGAATTAGTCCGCAGCTCGCGCGCCACCCACCACAAATAGTTATGCACACAAGGTGCTGGCCGAGTCTGGCGTGCAGCTTGCAGAGCCCTGCCCTGCCCTGCAGCCGCCAGCCGACTGCTGCAAAGTGCTTCATGAAGTATGCAGATGGGCTAACTCTGCCGCGCCCTGCGCCCCGGCCCGGCCCGGCCCGCTCACTGCCGTCGGATTCCGAAGATCGCTCTCGTACCTCCGTCCTTGTCGCACTCATGGGGCCCTGCCATCCCCAACATAGGGCATCGCCATAGGTGCGACAAGGAGGGAGGCTAGAGAGCGAGCTTCGGAATCAGTCTGCTGACGCCGCGCAGCGCCGCCGTGCCTCCAGAAGCGGGGCATACAGGCGGGGCCGGAGGAGGACGAGGACGCTATGGGTGGAGGAGGAGGAGGAGGAGGAGGGCGAGGAGGAGGAGGACGGAGAAAGGGCAACGGGTGAGGAGGGGAGAGGACGGCAGGTGCGGGAGAGGAGGGGGGGGGGCGTGTGAGCAGCGGGTGTAAGGAGAAAGGTGGACGAGGGGGAGGGGGTACAGGAAGAGAGCGCACCTGACTGGATGCGCTTGGAATGAGGAGGTACTCCTCGAGGCGGGCCAGGCCGGGCCGGGCCGCGGGTGGTTCCCTCGGGTACCCAGGCTGAGCGGGGGAGGGGGGGGGGAGGGGAGGCCAGCCCTCGCCTATCCTAAGCAACACCGCAGAGTGTCGGGCTGTGTTTCCCGCCGCCGCGCCGTTTGAGTTGTTTTATTTGCCTCCGATATGGGCACGATGTAGAAAGACCCGGTGGCGGCACACTCGCGGCAAACCGCACAAAAAGTGGCACCACGGATCGCGACGTTAATGCAGTACGCGCCGACACCGCCGCAGCGCTGCAGTCGAGCGGTGTGCACCCCCCACCCTTCCCGGCCCGCTCGGCTGCCTCGGCTGAGCCGCCTCGGCTCACCTCGGCTCGGCCTCGGCTCACCTCGGCTCGGCCTCGGCTGCCTCGCCTCCGCTCGGGTAGGGTGGGGGGTGCACACCGCTCGACTGCAGCGCTGCGGCGGTGTCGGCGCGTACTGCATTAACGTCGCGATCCGTGGTGCCACTTTCCGAGGCACAGTGCCGCCACCGGGTCTTTCTACATCGTGGATATGGGATATCTCTGAGGCCCCGCGCGTCGCCGCAGCGCGCCCGCCCCGGCCCCCGGCCCCGGCCCCCGGCCCCGGCCCCCGGCCCCAACTCGGTCCTACAGTGCGCGCCGGACTGCCACAGCTTCTGCAAGGTCTACCCCGCGATGCAGGCGAAACGTCTGCATGTAAAGGCAACAAGTGCGGCTTATGCGAGGGGGAAACAACTCTAAAATTTTTGAACACCGAGTAATTCAGATAAATTTTGGAAAATTGTGAGAAATTCAGAAAAAATCAGAAGGGAATCAGGAAAATTTGCTAAAATTTCTCAACAAATTCAGTAAAACTCTAGCAATAATTCTCAAGAATGCAATAAAAATTCTCAAAAATTCTCATAAATTCATGAAAATTTCCCAAAAAAATCACAAAATTTGTACACCAAAGTTCAGAGTTGTTTCCCCCTTGGCCCGCCTCGTCTCCTCGGCAGCGCCAAGTAGGCTGATTCAGCACCAGTAATGCCAGAAAAGTAGGCAATAAGTCGCCCAAACGCAGAGAGGTGAAAACCATCCGCGCCTGCCGACCAGGCAAAACCGTATCACAGGTGCGTTCATGTTGCCTCACCGGAAGGCGCAGGGCAGATGCAGCCCAGCCCAGCCCACTGTTCTCATCTGTGTTCGGGCTACCTCTGTTGTGTATTCTTTCGGTGACATACACGGTTTCACATGGTGGTTTCGTCTCTCCGTCCTTGTCGCTTTCATGCGGTATGGCCACCAGGAGCAAGAGAGAGAGCCACAAAGCGCAGTTCGGAATCCCCCTGCGGGCCACGCGCGGAGACTTCGACGCCGGAGCGAGCCGAAGCCCCCTGCCCTGCACTGTGAAAAATATCCTCGTAAATTTACGACATTTTTTGTAATTCTGACTTAAAAAATGTGACGTAAATTTACAACAGCCCATTCTTGCTCGTCGGTCAATTCCAAGTCAATAGGGAGTGCTTGTAAAATTACAATTTCAAATTGTAATTTTACGACTTTTATCATGGAAAATTTTCCCGTAACCCTTACGAGTATTTTTCACAGTGTGCTCGTCTCCGTCGTCGTCGGGGCGGGCCGTGTTCCTGCGCCGCCATAGACGTGGACGAAAATATTTTGGAAAATCTTTTAAGGAGATCGTCGTTGAATACGCGAACATGGGATGGGGCGTGTGGGACGGGTCGCGGTCGCGTCTTGGCGATTGTTCCGCGATTCGAGAGGCAGAGTGGGTGGGTGTCCGGCGCCACGGGGGAATCACCTCGAAAAATCATTGCACTGCTCAATGAAAAAAAAAAATATTTTAAAAAATAAATTTTTTTAAAAAAGAAGAAAATTAAATAAAAATAAGCAAAATCGAGTAATAATGAACAAAAAACCAAAATAAAATTGACATGGTGGGAAACGAGTAAAATATATCAAAAAGTCACAGAAATTTTCCTCGAAAAATCAATTGAAAAATCAAAACAAAAAATCAAAATAATAATAAAAAAAAGTCTATAAAAATCATTGTACAGATTTTGAATGAGTAATTTCCCCTACCCCCACCTTCCCCCTGCCTCCTCGGTCCGGCGAGGGGTATGGACCACTTCGACTCTAATCCATGTACCTACACGTCGATTATTCGCCAGCTTTCGATTTATTGTTTACCAGGCTTCAAAACGCCCGAAAAAGTGTATTTTTCGGGAAAATGTCTTGGAGTCGAAACTTGGTGGTCCGCGCCTCGGTGTCCGGGGACGCTCTGCTCCGCGCACCAAATGGAGAGGTTGGGCCGGGACCCGGCGGCCCGGGCCCGGGTGTCTCCGTGGTGCGTGTTTGGGAAGATTATATTGTTAGATCGTGTGTGCATGTGTGTGTGTGTGTGTCTGTGTGTAGGGGCCGCCCAGTCAGGTGGGCCGCACGTCTTAGCGTCACGGCCGGGGCGGGTCCACGCCCCCCCCCCTCCCCAATGCCTAGCCCAGGTGACACTGACTGCCACCGCCGTTCCAAGGCTAACACATTCCGGATGGGATCTTCTAGATTGTGCTCAGCCTGGTGGTCCTGGGCCTGGTTGTTAGTTATTTTTTGGGGATATTCTACTGGTGCCCATGCCCGCCCCGCCGACCAGTCTCACTGTCGGGCGGGATTTTTTTCTTTTTAATCTTTACGCACCAACCAAACGGACCTCTGAATTTTCCATACTTTTCGCTATTAGCAACTAAGTTGCAAGCAAAAGTTTGAATCGTCCAAGATGTTGGGCAAATTTGTAAAGGTTTAAATAAAACTCGCCCGTCCATGTCGAATTTATTTCAAAGTTTCAGCATAGTAATAGTAATACTTTTTTAAAACCTTTTCTGATGTTTCCATTATAACCGTTCTAGAACTACTCCCAGTCCATCGGGCATTCCCATTCTTTTTGATTTCTTTGCGATTCCATTTTCATATCTGTGCCGCCAGTATACCGTCGCCCCGCCCCGCCCCGCCCCGCCCCGCCCCGCCCCGCCCCGCCCCGCCCCGGCTCTAGAAGAGGTGCCCAGCAGCAGCCCAGCCCCACCCGCCGGGGCTTTTACGATGGAAACTGCTGTCTTGGTCCTGCCTGCTCCCTTCCGGTTTCCAGCCGATACGCATCTTCTCTCTCTCTCTCCCACTCTCCCCCCCCCCGGCTCCCTCTCCCGTCCGCGGGTGCGCCTGCCGATATGCAGAGCGCCTCAGTGCGCCAATTAATTTTCTGGCCTCGTGACCTTGATTTTTTGGTGGATACGGTGTTCGGCGCGCGCTGTGCTGCTGGCTCCGCCTCCACTCCCTTGGCGCGCAGCACTCCGCCCCGCCCCGCCCCGCCCCGCCCCGCCCCGCCCCGCCCCGCCCCGCCCCGCCCCGCCCCGCCCCGCCCCACTCCGTCACGCCAGCGCCAGCCGCCGGTCCAACAATTCTAATTCGCCACCGACTTTTATTTGACTGCGAGAGATCGGAAAGATTCGCCACTTTGCACAAGGTCGATCGTATCGCGCCGGACCCGCCAAGGGACCAGGGTGGAAGAGGCGGGGGATGGTGATGAGGTGCTGTGCAGCGGACGGGGCCCGGCCCGGCCCGGCCGGTAGCCGCGGCCGATAAACAGGCCTAGAGTCTGCTGGGCGGGGCGCCGCAGTGTGGGACGCACGCAAACAGAGGGTGGCGCGGAGTTACTGGGTTGCGCCGGGTCACGGTGAAGGCCATCATGTTTCTCTTCTTGACCTCTCTCCGCCTCTCTCTCACACACTCATTTAGTCTCTCTCTCTCTCTCTCTCTCTCTCTCTCTCTCTCTCTCTCTCTCTCTCTCTCTCTCTCTCTCTCTCTCTCTCTCTCTCTCCCCCCCTCTCCCTCCCCCCCCCCGCCCTCTCTATCCCCCCCTGCGTGTCTCTGTCCCTCACCCATTGCCGAAATTGGGCCTCGCGAAATCGAAGCGGTGTGCGTGTATGGGTAAACGCAAATTTTTTCCATGCGAATAATACCCCCGGGGTACATCAATAAGACTAATTTCTTCCTTTTTCCCTGAGCTCGAAATTTTAAGAACATCCTAGTCAACGCCAAAACACGTATAATTTTTCTTGTGCGATAATTTGACGTGAACCAAGAGCAGATGTTTTCCTCTATGTACTTTACAAATTGTAAGATCTAGATTTCTTTTTAAGTCAGTAAGTGATGGTTACGCGAACCGCTTTACAGTTATTACATGAAAATCTCCTTTCCGACGTGCCGCGGAAATAAAGGCTAGCTGTCATCCGAGAAATTTTCAGAGGCTTTAAAGAGCACTGTTTCATTTTCGCTCCGCATCGCGGCAGATTACTGGAAAAGTGAGGCTTCTACTGTCCGAAATCGTCGCGAAACGTGCTGCAGTGCACGTGGCGCGGCGTGGCCTGGCGTGGCGTTTACCACAAGCTCACCTGGCCTTAATCTCATCTGCTAGGTGGGTGCCACGGTGCCACTTCCTTCCTCCCGATCAGGCTCGGCACATCCACCGCCCACCAGGCAACAACACGAAACAAACGCGCGAGAAAAGGTTTCCGTGACTCGCTTTCATTCGGGCGTGACTTATGATGGCAATCGCAGCGGCAGAGGTAGGGTGATCGAACACTGTCCCTTTTAACCAGAGCACTGGCGCTGCGCGCTGCGCGCAGGGTGGGGCAGGGCCTGCTGGGCCTCGGCCTGGGCAGGGCGGGGCTGGCTGCTCCTCACTGGGAAAAATAAAAAGAAAAAATAAATCGTAAATTTTCATGAAATATCTGAGAATTTTGTTAAGCGACCTGACTGTGAATTCACTATTCATTCAGGTTCATTTGTAAAATAATTCTGTGACCTTACAAGAAAAAATAATTCCATTACTTTACAAACTTGCTTTATCTCTTGTTTCTCGATTCTCTTTTTTATCTACAAATTTTTTCATCAAACTATACAGGAAAAATCTGATTACCGATTTAACAGCAAAACCTGTTAATCTGTTTCTGGTTTTCTTTTTTACAACAAATTTTTAGAGTGCTCGCGCTGCTCCCGGACCTGGCCGGACAGAATTAGCCATTAGAAGGGCGCGAGCTTTCTCCGCATCCCATGGGAAACGAAGGCGACGAGCGTGAGGTTTATCGCTGCATGCACACTGCGTTATTTGTTTGAATCAAAGCTCGTTTTTCTTCTTTTCCAATTCTTTCTTATTTTCCCAAACAGTGGAATTGATTTTGTGAGATATGAAACATGCTCTCCGATCTTATTCGTTTTACGCCGCGCCCCGGTCAGGCCGCGTCACTGACACTGACCTGGGCTGGAGGGAGAAAAGTGCAAACTCAAAAAAAAATTGCCAAAGCTACCTGGGAGAAAATCACTAGGCTGTAGATTTTACGCCAGCCTATTTTTCCAAACTTTGCCGACCACGACGTCCTGAAAGAGAGAAGATGCTCACTTCAAAAAAATCATTGTACGCCCCACCCACCCCCATAAAATCATTTACAAATTTCAAAAGAAAAATAACCTAAAGAATTAGAACAAAATCAAAAAGAAAGACACTGGAAAATCGAGAACAAATAAACATAAAACTGAAATAAAAATAGGAACAAGTCAGGAATTTGCGGGGCTAGCCTCGCAGAGGGGTCTCACATCACCCCCCCCCCCCTTTCCTACAAAACGGGGCGTTATACAATAATAAAGGTGCTTTCCCTGATTACAAAATTGTCTGAGCATGGACGTTCCGAGACTCTGAGTGTACATAAAAGTTCACATTAAACTACAAATACATGGTTTAAACATACATATTTCAGTCTCTCATTGGAATATTCAGTCGTATGTATGTAAAGATGTATTATTATTATTACATAAAGTCAGAAGATAAAACATGATATAGTAAAAATAGATGGCAATATGAGGTAATAAAAGGGGAAACCACAATTGGTCCTACCGGAATTTGTCCTACCGTAATTTCTTAAATATAGAAGTAATTAAATCGAAAGGTCTTCAAGTTTTTGTCCTACCTAAAAATATTTACACTTGTCGAAAATAAGTTGGACAACCATTCTTGGAAATGAAAATATACAGTTGAAAATAAATAAATATTTTATGTGTATTCTGTCCTACCAAAAAAACAATTTGGTTTTCTGGAATAATGTTGAAAATTGTTGTGGAAAGACATTGTTAAGCCAAAAAAATAAAATGAACGGTGGGAAAAATAATTAAAGAAATGTTGTGTGTGTTGTCCTACCGAAAATAATTTTATCCTCCGGTAAACTGTGGAAGAATGTTCAGAATTTCTAGATAATTATTTTTCCTTTTCCCGAATTTAAAACGTGGAATTGAAAATGTTTTCGGGTAGGACAAAATAAAATACTGTGCCATAATTTCTGCATTTTATTTTCGTTCAGCGTAATCTTGACTTAGAGGATTAAGAAGAGTCTACGAAATTAAATTGCTGTTTTTCAACACTCTTAATTATTTACGAGTGGTCCGCCGATATACCTGGCTGAAGCTAGCACCATAGTACCACCATGGTACCAGGCTCTCCCGGTACCACCACCCTGTGCGAGGCTAGGAGGATACCGTGATGAGAAATAATGACGTCGAAAGTCGCGGCGGTTTCTTCTGAATTATATATATCGTCATGTCACCCAAAAATGACAAATAAATGCATTGATGTTTGTATTATCTTATTATTATTATTAATATATCATACACTCTAAAAAAAAGTACAAAATTCTGTTTCATTCTTTCCGACTAGCTTACTAAACTTTGTTAAAGGCACAGGTAGGTCGCTGCCCCTACAAGGCGCGAATTAAGGAAGGGGGGGGGAATCACCCCCCCACCCCTGTCGGCCACTAGATTGAAATCACACCCCCCACCCCTGTCGGCCACTAGATTGCCGCCTGGAAAGTAGGCAAACTTATGTAGGCAACCTAAAGTGCGACGCAGCCCCGCCCCTTTTCAGTCGGGCCTCAATCCGCCCCTGTCCCCAACAGGGTGAACTTCACTATTTTCTTAATTGTACCTATTTATCTACATTTTGCAAAATTCATGAACTTCAAACTTAGGCTTTATATCATCTTAAGGATAGGGGAAGTCCGGCTCTGATTATGGTAAAGGTGCTGGTACCAGCCGGTTCCGGGTATATTTTGGCTGGTACCAGGTTATTTTCTGAAAGATTAGTGTCCTATGGTCTCATTTATTTCATAGTACCAGACGAGTACCTGCCAGAACAGGCTGGTACCAGGCCGAGAAGGATAGGGGAAGTCTAGCCCTGCTTATGGGAAAGGTGCTGGTACCAGCGGGTTCCCCGTATATTTTCGCTGGTACCAGACTATTTTCTGAAAGATTAGTGTCCTATGGTCTCATTTATTTCATAGTACCAGACAGGTACCTGCCCGAACAGTCTGGTACCAGGCCGAGAAGGATAGGGGTACTCCAGCCCTGCTTATCGGTTTGGTGCTGGTACCAGCGAGTTCCGGGTATATTTTGGCAGGTACCAGGGTATTTTCTGAAAGATTAGTGTCCGATGATCTCATTTATTTCTGGCAAGTACCTGCCAGAACAGGCTGGTACCAGGCCGAGAAGGATAGGGGTACTCCAGCACTGCTTATCAGTTTGGTGCTGGTACCAGCGGGTTCCGGGAATATTTTGGCTGGGAAGGGTATTTTCTGAAAGTTTAGTGTCCTATGGTCTCATTTATTTCATAGTACGAGACAAGTACCTGCCAGAACAGGCTAGTACCAGGCCGAGAAGAAAAGGGGTACCCCAGCCCTGCTTATCAGTTTGGTGCTGGTACCAGCGGGTTCCGGGTATATTTTTGCTGGTACTAGGGTATTTTCTGAAAGAAAAGTGTCCTATGGTCTCATTTATTTCAAAGTACCAGTCAAGTACCTGCCAGAACAGGCTGGTACCAGGCCGAGGAGGATAGGGGAAGTCCAGCCCTGCTTATGGGGAAGGTGCTGGTACCAGAATGTTCCAGGTATATTTTGGCTGGTAGCAGGCTATTTTCTGAAAGATTAGTGTCCTATGGTCTCATTTATTTTACAGTACCAGACAAGTACCTGCCAGAACAGGCTGGTACCAGGCCGAGAAGAATAGTTGTACTCCAGCCCTGCTTATCAGTTTGGTGCTGGTACCAGCGGGTTCCGGGTATATTTTGGCTGGTACTAGGGTATTTTCTGAAAGTTTAGTTTTCCCTGGTCTCATTATTTCATAGAACTACACAAGTACCTGCCAGAACAGGCTGGTATCAGGCCGAGAAGAATAGGGGTACGCCAGCCCTGCTTATCAGTTTGGTGCTGGTACCAGCGCGTTCCAGGTATATTTTGGCTAGTACTAGGTTGTTTTCTGAAAGTTTAGTGTCCTATGGTCTCATTTATTTCATAGAACCAGACAAGTACCTGCCAGAACAGGCTGGTACCAGGCCGAGAAGATAAGGGTTACTCCAGCCCTGCTTATCAGTTTGGTGCTGGTACCAGCGGGTTCCGGGTATATTTTGGCTGGTACTTGGGTATTTTCTGAAAGTTTAGTGTCCTATGGTCTCATTTATTTCATAGAACCAGACAAGTACCTGCCAGAACAGGCTGGTACCAGGCCGAGAAGAATAGGGGTACTCCAGCCCTGCTTATCAGTTTGGTGCTGGTACCAGCGGGTTCCGGGTATATTTTGGCTGGTACTTGGTTATTTTCTGAAAGATTAGTGTCCTATGGTCTCATTTATTTCATAGAACCTGACAAGTACCTGCCAGAACAGGCTGGTACCAGGCCGAGAAGAATAGGGGTACTCCAGCCCTGCTTATCAGTTTGGTGCTGGTACCAGCGAGTTCCGGGTATATTTTGGCTGGTACTAGGGTATTTTCTGAATGTTTAGTGTCCTATGGTCTCATTTATTTCATAGAACCAGACAAGTACCTGCCAGAACAGGCTGGTACCAGGCCGAGAAGAATAGGGGTACTCCAGCCCTGCTTATCAGTTTGGTGCTGGTACCAGCGGGTTCCGGGTATATTTTGGCTGGTACTAGGGTATTTTCTGAAAGTTTAGTGTCCTATGGTCTTATTTATTTCATAGAACAAGACAAGTACCTGCCAGAACAGGCTGGTACCAGGCCGAGAATGATAGGGGTACTCCAGCCGTTGTTGTGCAGAAGGTGTTACCAGTCTGTTAGGGGTATATTTTGGCTGGTACCAGGGTATTTTATACCTGCCGAGAAACGTCTAAGGAAGTCGGCAGGTATCTGCCTGGTTCTATGTAGTGAGTTGACACCAAAGGACTCTGTTCTCTCAGAAAATACCCTGGTACCAGCCAAAATATACCCCTAACAGACTGGTAACACCTTTTGCACAACAACGGCTAGGCTAACCCTATCACTTTCTGCCTGGTACCTGCCCATTCTGCCCACTTGTCTGGTACTATGTAATCAATGAAACCATAGGACACTAATCTTTCAGAAAATACCCTGGTACCAGCCAAAATATACTCGGAACCCGCTGGTACCAGGACCTAACTGATCAGAAGGGCTCGACTGGCCCTATCCTCCTCGGCCTGGTACCAGCCTGTTCGGGCAGGTACTTGCCTGGTACTATGAAATAAATGAGATCATCGGACACTAATCTATCAGAAAATTCCCTGGTACCAGCCAAAATATACTCGGAACCCGCTGGTACCAGCACATTTCCCATAAGCAGGGCTGCACTTCCCCTATCCTTCTCGGCGTGGAACCAGCCTGTTCCGGCAGGTACTTGCCTGGTACTATGAAATAAATGAGATCATCGGACACTAATCTTTCAGAAAATACCCTGGTACCAGCCAAAATATACCCGGAACCCGCTGGTACCAGCACCTTTCCCATAAGCAGGGCTGCACTTCCCCTATACTTCTCGGCCTGGTACCAGCCTGTTCGGGCAGGTACTCGTCTGGTACTATGAAATAAATGAGACCATAGGACACTAAACTTTCAGAAAATACCCTAGTACCAGCCAAAATATACCCGAACCCGCTGGTACCAGCACCAAACTGATAAGCAGGGCTGGAGTACCCCTATTCTTCTCGGCCTGGTACCAGCCTGTCCTGGCAGGTACTTGTCTCGTACTATGAAATAAATGAGACCATAGGACACTAAACTTTCAGAAAATACCCTTACCAGCCAAAATATACCCGGAACCCGCTGGTACCAGCACCAAACTGATAAGCAGTGCTGGAGTACCCCTATCCTTCTCGGCCTGGTACCAGCCTGTTCTGGCAGGTACTTGTCTGGTTCTATGTAATAAATGAGACCATAGGACACTAAACTTTTAGAAAATAACCTAGTACCAGCCAAAATATACCCGGAACCCGCTGGTACCAGCACCAAACTGATAAGCAGGGCTGGAGTACCCCTATTCTTCTCGGCCTGGTACCAGCCTGTTCTGGCAGGTACTTGTCTGGTACCATAAAATAAATGAGACCATACGACACTAATCTTTCAGAAAATAGCCTTGTACTAGCCAAAATATACCTGGAACCCTCTGGTACCAGCACCTTCCACATAAGCAGGGCTAGATTTCCCCTATCCTTCTCGGCCTGGTACCAGCCTGTTCTGGCAGGTACTCGTCTGGTACTATGAAATAAATGAGACCATAGGACACTAATCTTTCAGAAAATAACCTGGTACCAGCCAAAATATACCTGGAACATTCTGGTACCAGCACCTTCCCCATAAGCAGGGCTGGACTTTCCCTATCCTCCTCGGCCTGGTACCAGCCTGTTCTGGCAGGTACTTGACTGGTACTATGAAATAAATGAGACCATAGGACACTTTTCTTTCAGAAAATACCCTAGTACCAGCAAAAATATACCCGGAACCCGCTGGTACCAGCACCAAACTGATAAGCAGGGCTGGAGTACCCCTATTCTTCTCGGCCTGGTACTAGCCTGTTCTGGCAGGTACTTGTCTGGTTCTATGAAATAAATGAGACCATAGGACACTAAACTTTCAGAAAATACCCAAGTACCAGCCAAAATATACCCGGAACCCGCTGGTACCAGCACCAAACTGATAAGCAGGGCTGGAGTAACCCTATCCTTCTCGGCCTGGTACCAGCCTGTTCTGGCAGGTACTTGCCAGAAATAAATGAGATCATCGGACACTAATCTTTCAGAAAATACCCTGGTACCTGCCAAAATATACCCGGAACTCGCTGGTACCAGCACCAAACCGATAAGCAGGGCTGGAGTACCCCTATCCTTCTCGGCCTGGTACCAGACTGTTCGGGCAGGTACCTGTCTGGTACTATGAAATAAATGAGACCATAGGACACTAATCTTTCAGAAAATAGTCTGGTACCAGCGAAAATATACGGGGAACCCGCTGGTACCAGCACCTTTCCCATAAGCAGGGCTAGACTTCCCCTATCCTTCTCGGCCTGGTACCAGCCTGTTCTGGCAGGTACTCGTCTGGTACTATGAAATAAATGAGACCATAGGACACTAATCTTTCAGAAAATAACCTGGTACCAGCCAAAATATACCTGGAACATTCTGGTACCAGCACCTTCCCCATAAGCAGGGCTGGACTTCCCCTATCCTCCTCGGCCTGGTACCAGCCTGTTCTGGCAGGTACTTGACTGGTACTATGAAATAAATGAGACCATAGGACACTTTTCTTTCAGAAAATACCCTAGTACCAGCAAAAATATACCCGGAACCCGCTGGTACCAGCACCAAACTGATAAGCAGGGCTGGAGTACCCCTATTCTTCTCGGCCTGGTACTAGCCTGTTCTGGCAGGTACTTGTCTCGTACTATGAAATAAATGAGACCATAGGACACTAAACTTTCAGAAAATACCCTTCCCAGCCAAAATATTCCCGGAACCCGCTGGTACCAGCACCAAACTGATAAGCAGTGCTGGAGTACCCCTATCCTTCTCGGCCTGGTACCAGCCTGTTCTGGCAGGTACTTGCCAGAAATAAATGAGATCATCGGACACTAATCTTTCAGAAAATACCCTGGTACCTGCCAAAATATACCCGGAACTCGCTGGTACCAGCACCAAACCGATAAGCAGGGCTGGAGTACCCCTATCCTTCTCGGCCTGGTACCAGACTGTTCGGGCAGGTACCTGTCTGGTACTATGAAATAAATGAGACCATAGGACACTAATCTTTCAGAAAATAGTCTGGTACCAGCGAAAATATACGGGGAACCCGCTGGTACCAGCACCTTTCCCATAAGCAGGGCTAGACTTCCCCTATCCTTCTCGGCCTGGTACCAGCCTGTTCTGGCAGGTACTCGTCTGGTACTATGAAATAAATGAGACCATAGGACACTAATCTTTCAGAAAATAACCTGGTACCAGCCAAAATATACCCGGAACCGGCTGGTACCAGCACCTTTACCATAATCAGAGCCGGACTTCCCCTATCCTTAAGATGATATAAAGCCTAAGTTTGAAGTTCATGAATTTTGCAAAATGTAGATAAATAGGTACAATTAAGAAAATAGTGAAGTTCACCCTGTTGGGGACAGGGGCGGATTGAGGCCCGACTGAAAAGGGGCGCTGCGTCGCACTTTAGGTTGCCTACATAAGTTTGCCTACTTTCCAGGCGGCAATCTAGTGGCCGACAGGGGTGGGGGGGTGATTTCCCCCCCCCCCCCTTCCTTAATTCGCGCCTTGTAGGGGCAGCGACCTACCTGTGCCATTAACAAAGTTTAGTAAGCTAGTCGGAAAGAATGAAACAGAATTTTGTACTTTTTTTAGAGTGTATGATATATTAATAATAATAATAAGATAATACAAACATCAATGCATTTATTTGTCATTTTTGGGTGACATGACGATATATATAATTCAGAAGAAACCGCCGCGACTTTCGACGTCATTATTTCTCATCACGGTATCCTCCTAGCCTCGCACAGGGTGGTGGTACCGGGAGAGCCTGGTACCATGGTGGTACTATGGTGCTAGCTTCAGCCAGGTATATCGGCGGACCACTCGTAAATAATTAAGAGTGTTGAAAAACAGCAATTTAATTTCGTAGACTCTTCTTAATCCTCTAAGTCAAGATTACGCTGAACGAAAATAAAATGCGGAAATTATGGCACAGTATTTTATTTTGTCCTACCCGAAAACATTTTCAATTCCACGTTTTAAATTCGGGAAAAGGAAAAATAATTATCTAGAAATTCTGAACATTCTTCCACAGTTTACCGGAGGATAAAATTATTTTCGGTAGGACAACACACACAACATTTCTTTCATTATTTTTCCCACCGTTCATTTTATTTTCTTGGCTTAACAATGTCTTTCCACAACAATTTTCAACATTATTCCAGAAAACCAAATTGTTTTTTGGTAGGACAGAATACACATAAAATATTTATTTATTTTCAACTGTATATTTTCATTTCCAAGAATGTTTTTCCAATCAATTTTCGACAACTGCAAATATTTTTAGGTAGGACAAAAACTTGAAGACCTTTCGATTTAATTACTTCTATATTTAAGAAATAACGGTAGGACAAATTCCGGTAGGACCAATTGAGTCATCTCAATAAAAGTCAGTCTCAAGTGTAAGAGTAATAAAGTTGACTAGTGCAGTCTGAATAAGATATCGATAGTTCGTAATTGATAATTGATGCAATATGTAAACTTATGAAAAGAATGAATAAATGACTGTTTCAAAATGAATAAACATTGTTATGCATTAACATTGCCTTATAAAATAAATGGAACACACAATATATAAAACACACAAGATAAATTGAAAAAGCATGGTGTAGAGAATAAGATGAAAAATTCGCAATTTGATTGATATATAAGCACTATTAAACATGACAGTTTTGAAGAATGTGAAAACACACAAAGAGATTAAAAATTTAAAATGTTGATTAAGACTAGAGAATAACACACATGAGAAAATATGACAAGTTGTTGACAATAATTGAAAAATAACGATAATAATCATACAAAACAGTAAGCACAGATAATAGGTGAAAATATAGTATCGTTGTTGAAGAGTGAGGTTAGATGCTTCGGAAGCCAGTAATGACAGATGAGATACTAGTATAAATACAATATTAAATAAACCTGTATGGGAATACAATAAGAAAGAAAAGGATTAGTAAATACATGCAATTTAAGATTAATAAATTGAAGACATTTTGAACAAATTATGATGAACATCAAGAAAAGGCTAGCAAATGACATAAAGTAGGAGTAATATATGAAAAAACACACACAAGATACTAGAAGAAAATTCTAACATGAATACATTTAGTTGACACACAAGAAATGAAATTGATATTTTTAAGCTATAAGCATGAACATAAGTTTGTTACGATTTTAACATTTAAGTAAAAAATTGTATAAAAAGTTTGATGGCCCATACAGGATTTTGAAGGTCATCGGTTCCAGCGCCATGGAAATACAAAAGATATTTCCCGTAAATATCAAAGACGCCGCAGTAAAGCGCGCGCACAAAAACCAGATCAAGCTAGCGCCGGACACTCTGCTAGCCAACGGCGACATTCCTCCGTCCATATACCCACAATGGGCTCAACAGGAGGAGGATGTGGATGATCCGCCACCAGGATCTGATATTCTACATTAATACCTATTGTTAGGTAAATTATTTATTTACGTGTATTTATCTGATACAGATTTTCCGACTTACATCATCCTTCTATGCCTGCTAGGGCTAGGCGAGGCCCTACGAAAGGGCGGGCCAATCGTCAATGCCAAAACTCCGGCCACATCTGCTACTCAACCCACCTTGGAATGAGGCGACAAGCTTGACGCCGGCGCCATTTTTGTACAAGAACAAGTGTTCCATCTGTCACTCGCGGAATGGGACGTAATGATCAATGGAATTTATTTACACGGGGATCATTTCAAAGTCATCGTCAGCATACGTTATAGCTCTGACGGCTGGTCTACGGCTGGTCAGTGACTCGGCCAGGAGGACCAGGCGGCGCGAGAATGGGATCGGGCGGAGCAGGGCGGGATGTGTTCCTATACTAAATCGGACCTCACCACGCGCAGCCCGGCGGGCGGGACCAAACAGAGAAAGTCACCGCGGGGTGGTAAAGGGCACCGCGTCGCACCGACTGGCTACTACGAGCGCGGCGCGCAGGTTATCAACAGCAGCCGTGCCGAGCAGATGGGGAAAAAACCCTAAGGTTCCTCTCAAACCTCTCTTTGGGCTCTCTGTTCTCGCCCCCCCTCTCTCCCCTCTCTCTCTCTCTAACTCGCCTGCTCCTTCTCTCTCCCCCTCCCCTTGCAATGGCGAGGAGTGTAACAGGCCCGACCGGCATTGCATGGGCGGTCTTAGACTTTAACGACACCTCGTAAAGAGAACCTCGCCTCCCTGGTTGCCAACACAGGCACACACGCGTGCGGATTTCATTGCGGGATTTGCGGTGCATTTCCTCCCCTCCCTTTCTCCATTCCCTACCCCCCTACCCCTCCCCTCCCTTCTTCTCCCGGACCTTTCCTGAACCACCCTCTTTCCCCTTGCTCGCGCTTGCTGCCCTTTTGTCAGCAGCTAATGCGGAACGAAAAATATTTATAAAGATGTCTTCTGTATTATTATTATTAATATTTCGGTAGTTGTCATCTGTCTAATCTGTGACCCCCCGCCCCCCTCCCCCTCCCGGTAAACGCATGCGTGCGCGTTTATGCCTCGGTACGTCGCACCTTAAGCCCGACGGCACTGTAAAGGTCACCGTGAATTTGTTAGTTACGGTGAACCCTACCGCGTATTAACTTACGGTGAATTTTCACCGTAGGCCACGCACACTAAACCAGTATGCACTTTGTTTTGCATAAGCCTTGCAGGATCTTGTGCAACCAGAACTATGCACAAACGTACCCCTTATAACTATGCATAATTCTGATCCTAATGCAGAATTTTGCACAGTCTGTACATGGTTATACATTAATGCATAATTATGATTGTACCTCAACGCAGGTTACAAAGGCATTCACCTTTAAATTACGGAGGAAATTCACCATAAGCTGGAGTGCTGCACGGCTATTCACCGTTACTCCCAGTGACAATCGCCATTTTGCTGGTTTTTTTTTATTTTATTTTTTCGCAGTGCGTGGCGCAAGGACTGCTTTACTTTACGGTTCTGTCTCGTCGCGAGTTGATGGCGCCATCCCCACGCAGTGCCCCGGTGCGCCCCCGGGGCGTCGAGGCGCCTCATCGTGTTGATGTAACCGGGAAGGTCGCGGTGCCAGGCTGCATGGCACAGATTCGAGGAGGAAAACAACTCGGAAATTTTTGCACACCGTGTAATTTAGAAAAATTCGGGAAAACAAAAAGAAAATATCAGTAAAAATTCAGGAAAATTAAGTAAACGTCTGGGAAATTCACAAAATTTGATAAAATTTTAAGATTCAACCAAACTTTACAAACCTTCAATAAAATTCACGAAAATTCACACTTCAGACCCAACAGTCATCTTTGTACACTGTTCCGAAGTTGTAATTCAAGGCACGCATTAGGAAATGCATGCCTCCCAAAGTAAGTATGCTCTACGAAGTGCATGCCTTCCATGGTACGCAATTGGAAGTGTGTACTTACTGTAGCATTATGCCATAGGAGGCATGCTTTTCCAAGTGCATACCATGGCAGGCATGTACTTCGTAGTGCATACCATGGCAGGCATGCATTTGTGAGACCCCTCTACGAGGCTAGCTCACAGCAGCGCGCCGATCAATACTGCAGCCAATGCAGCCTGAGAAGCAGTCGGCGCGGTCTTCCCATCGGGTGCTTGGCTCTTATTGGTAGATGCAACACCCGAAGTTAGGGAGTGGAGAACCGAAGCCGCCGCGTCGGCTAGGAACGCCACAAGGACCAAGCGTCAGTATCAGTTCTCCCCAGCCAGTCGAAGAAGTAGGACGTGTGTACTCTGCAAGCGGACGCACCGAGATTCTGAGACTAATGGGTGAAGTATAGTGGACGAGTTATTGTGTCTCTGGAGTTATCATTTCTTCCTAATCGAGATTGCTTACGCCTTTCCGAAGTGTAATGGAATACTCCAAATTATGAATACCACAGAACTCCCCAACACCTTGCAGTTCCTACAGTGGTACAGTCCTTACACATTTCCTAACGCGTGCTTTGGAATACACATTAGGAACAGAGTACTAAGTTGACTGTTGGTTTCGCAGTGCACTGCCTCCTATGGCATAATGCTGTGGTAAGTACACACTTCCAATTGCATACCATGACAGGCATGCACTTCCTAGAGCATACCTTGGAAGGCATGCATTTACTATAATGCGTGCCTTGAAAGTACACCCTCGGAACAGTGTACTAGGTTAACTGTTAGGTTTGTAGTGCACTCAAATAAGCACGAGGTGCGAACTTTCCGAAATATTTTGCACGTTCTACGTTACCAGTTTGTAAATGTAAATTCACTCACCTATGCATTTAATTATCGCTCTTACTTTGAAAACTTTGTGAGTGCTGTTTGAAGAAGTTGTTGAGAGTGATGTGAGTAGTAGTGCAGCTCGCACCGACGTTAGCGCACGACATGTCGCCCACGTACTCTTTTCTTTTCTCTCTCTTCCTCATTCCCCGGAGGGACTTTCGCCACCTATTCACCTCTCCCTCTGTATCGTCCCCCGAAGCATCGCTGCCAAAAAGTTTTCCAAGCCAGACGTGTCGTCGCCTCGCCTACGTCGACCTGTTGGCACCGCTGGGGGCCGTGCCGTGCCGAGGTGTTGCGGACCGGAAGTTAGGAAGGACAGCTCGAGCAGATGGACCCTCTCTGTCACAAGTGCTTGCTTGATTTTGTATACAACCAAACGGACATATCTGCGCGAATGTTTAAGCAAACCGTCAACGAAAATATGTTGAAATGGAATGAGTTATCTGTGCGTGTGTGTGTGCTCTCTATAAAGTCCTCATAAAGGCAGTAATAATAAGAAATGTCGTATAGGTCAAGTGGTCTTGCCTGCAAGTTTTCTTTTGAGGACTAGGGCACCGGTCGTTTTGGAACCTCAGGAACATCATTATCAAAAACTTGGGCTTATTGGACTTGAATCAAGACTGGTACACCGCCAGAAAATCAAGACTAAATTTTGGTCTCAAAATGATGGTAAGCTGATCGCAAATTAGAGATGCATAGGGAGATATTCAGATCTGGATGTTGTCTAAAAATTCAGTGAATGTTCTTTGAAATGAAGTGGGCGTGGTGCTTGTGTGCACCCGCTTATCCAAGGCGTAAGGTTCTCCTCTTTAAGTGATTTCTCATGGACAAGAGTTAAACTGTTGATTTTTATTCCTTACACATAATGTGAGTCTACTCGTTCGGTTCAGTCCAGTGCTTCTCCTCTACTCTGATACCACAGCCCCCCCGCCCCCCCCCCCCCTCCTCGTAGGAAAAAGTGTACAAGTTATAGAAAGAAGCAGTATTGCGTGAAGCGGAACCAAGACGAAGCAGACATATATGACAATATAGGTTAGTAAAAAAAAAAAAAATTACAAACAAACAATACAATAACGAGAACATAAAAATGATACAAATAGACGAAACCTGTGCCAAACCCGTGTGTCCAAGAGTAAGCCATATTTAACATCCTCCCCTCTCACCCTACTGTAAGCGCAGACCCCGGACGTCATTCTCTGCTGCGCCTATCGAAGGGTAGCACGACTTGTGGCAAGGTAAGCTAAGCACAATTCCCCTGAACTGACCCGAGCATTACAATAGCTTAAGCTACAACTCCTCATTGCCAAAAATAGTTTTTCACTTTAAATTAAAAAAAAAAAAATTACGTTGAAGTAAAGCTTTGATGGAGTGCGGCCGTGCACCTCTGCCAGCTCGCGCGTCTGTCGCGTGGTGACACCGCGTCACCACCGGCGCCCTCACCATCATTGTGTCATTGCCGCCGGGCCGGGGCCGTCACCACACACCGGAGAAAAGGCCCCGCCCCGCTCCGCCACCCCCTGCGCTGTGCGTGCCGCGCGGGCGTGCCAAAGAGGCGCGCACCTGTTGCGTACTGTTGGGGCGGGGCCGGGAGGGGCGGGGAGGGGCGGGGCGGAGTACGTAAATAGGTGGTGTCAGCATTCACACCCGAAACTTACCTCCACAAAGCAAAGACTCTCCCTTTCCAGCCCCCACCGCCACTCCAGCCATATACTCAGAAAAAAAAAATTCACATGCAGCAAAGACAATTGCTATATATATGCACAGCTAACATTTTTAGCATTACAACCAACAAGTTAGCTGTACCACAAAACATTTAGCTAAAGAGCAAAGTGCTTAGCAGTATTGCTAAGTTTTAGCTGCATAGCTCCAAATGCTAGCTGTGCATATACTGCTATTTTTTCTTCTCAGTGTAGCGAGCATGGAGAGGGGCGGAGTAGTCCTCCGGGACAGCTGGTTCTGATGGGATGGCCCACTCCCCGGGCGGTGTCATCACCCCAAGTGTCTCAGACTGCTGCCGGCGCAAACTGCAAGGTGCAAGGTGTCCTGAGGAATTTATTATATGGCTTCAAGGCTCGTCTAAGGCGCTCCCTAAGCCTAGGTTGCGTCGTGCGCGTGCATGCATTTATGCTGCTGCCCCCCCCCCCCTTCCGCCTCACACGCCCCTCATTAGAACACGAATCAAAAGAGAAACGTCATAAAACCTGTTCCCTATGTGGCTCTGACCGCCCCGCCCCGCTTCGCCCGCAGCAGCTCGTACGGTCCATTTGGTTCGGCGCGCGCGGCGGAATGCACCGCGCCGCCCCGCCCCTCCCCAGCGCTCCCGCGGTCACTTTAGGCGCCAGGCCTGCTTTTTGGCGGAGAGGAAAAGCTTATATGGTCTGACATTCACAATTATTTTTTTTTAGCTCACCGAGATTGTAAGAATTTCGTGAATATTTTCACCCGCACAAGTAGCGCTTGTTCCCGCAACGCTGTGCTGTTGGGACGGCTGCCTAGGCGGGCTGCACCACTTGTGAGACCCCTCTGCGAGGCTAGCTCACAGTAGCGCGCCGATCAATACTTCAGCCGATGCAGCGACGCGATCCCTCCCTCTGGTGCTTATCCCTTATTGGTAGATGCAACCCCTGAGGTTAGGAGAGGGAGAACCGACGCCACGCCGCGTCGGCTAGGAACGCCGCGGAGACCAAGCGTCAGCATCAGTCCTCCCCAGCTAGTTGAAGAGTCAGGACGTGTACTCTACGAGCGGACGTGCCAGGCTCTGAGAATATGGGTGAAGTATAGTGAAGTGACTTTGTGTGTATCTGGAGTTATCATTCCTTCATAATCGAGATTTCCTACGCCTCCTCCTACGAGTAAAGGAGTACTCCGAGTATGAGTACCAGAGAGCTCTCCAACATCTTGTAGTTCTCTGAGCACCAACACCCCAAAACCTTACAGTGGTGGCAGCGAGGTCTCTCGATGGGGAGATGATACTCCAGAATTACAGTGCACTGTAACTTTTCTTTACAGCTAGTGACTGTGTAGTGTTTCTGTGTTCTATATGTGTGTTTTCGTTGTTTTGTTATGGGTCTTGAGTCCCGCCGTCTCGCTCACCTCTGAATGTAAGCGAGATGTCAGGGATGACAACCGTGTCGGCGTCATTGGCCATGCTGGAGTATAGGGCACCAGCGTAGAGAGTGGCCTTGTTGACCACGGCCGAGGCTCCAGGTGGCAGGTGGAGAACGCCCGTTCCAGGGAGCTCAGTGAGCGTCCTGGTCGTGAACGGTCGTCCGGCGGCGTCGGCGACGCGGACTTTGCTCGGCTGGGTCAGGCTGAACACCCAATCCATGCCGTGCCGGAGTCCGACGAAGCGGTCTCGGGGACGCAGCGTCCACATGGTGGTACAATGTTTTTGGACCTCCTCGGAGTTGGACATGAGCAGGGCGTACGAGCAAGTGAAGGCGTTGGTATAGGTTTCCGTCAAAGGGTGACAGATACCTATTTCGTCAGCATTAGCGCACTTTTGACGAGCCGCGCTGTCCAGCAGGAGATGCATTGTGGAGTCAGAATGCAAGGCGATGTACTCCTTCTCCGGCTGAAAATAGCTGAACATATCGCTCGTGCTGTTAGGTTTGAATGGCCATGGGATTGCCTTGAACAAAGTAAATTTGCGGTTATCATGCACCAATGGAATGTGCATGTGCATGATAAATGACTCGTTACTTATGGATGGAAAAACCTTAATAGTATTATAAAAGTAACGGATGGTTTCGATGTGAGCCGGAATAGGCAATGAGAGGCCTGCCGGAACATGATCTGACAATGAATTTAAAATTTTGAGAAGGTTACTGGGCTCTACAAAATTTGGACTTAATTTTCCTTCCTTTGCCAACGTGTAAGCGCCTACAAACGCGTTGACTTCCGTTCGAATTAAAGTTACGATTGCTTGCATGTTCCTTAAAATTGATGCAAATTCAGTGACATTAGCGACATACGACGTCATATTAATCTTATTTAGAGCTACCAAATTTTCTAACACGGTTTCGTGTTGTTGAAGCGCTGTTAGCGTTAAATTCAGCATGGATGCTTGTTCCGTCTCTAGGCGAGTAAGCACATTTGTCTGATTTGTGAGCGCTTCCATTTTAGTATTGAGGGCGGCTCGGTCACGAGCCGACATGACGCCAATAATATCATTTGCTATATTACCTAGAAAATCTAACACTGCGCGCTTAGGGCGCGAGTGTCTAACATTTGATACATCATAAATATAAGTACTATAGTTACTATTTGATACAGAACGCTTAAGGCGTGCAGTCTTTTCCTGGAAAGAATTTTGCATTAAGTTGCGGAGGTCTTTACGTTTGCGTAAACCGTCATCGGCTTCAAGGTTCATGAGGTCCTTCAGTAAAGTCTCGAGTCCGTGCACTTCGTTGTGAGTATTTGCGGCTAAGTTAAGCAGTTTTGTATTGGTTTCGTTTAGTTCTTGGCATAATTGTACTTCAATAAGACCTGTTCGTAACCAGTTCTGGTACATCGCGAACCAATCCAGGCTGGTGTCTTTGTCTTCGTCTGCGAACCGGTCTTGGATGTACTGTGGCAATGGTGATAATGGGAGTGTTCTATCATTGCAGTGAACGCCTCGTTTAACACGTTGGTGTTCACTGTCGAGATGCTGTAATGATTTGCGGTTGTTACGCGGAATGTCTGGTTGTGTTACATGTTTGAAGTTACTTTTGATGGTAGCCGCGTAGAACGTGCGGAATGTGCGGGGGCACATGATGCTGGCTAGGGCTGTGCTAGGGAGGCCGTAGCAGGTGCCGTTCATCCACAAATACGATTTACCTTTTGAGACGTACCATTCAAATCCGGCATAGGCGAAGCGTGACAATTTTCTAGAAGAAGTTCGTGTTTCCTCAATCTCAGTGTCATATAGCGGAATATCGTTGTCATCCGCCATGTTTCTACCAATTTCAACGTTGAGGACGCTGCGGATGAGTCTGTCATAGGCGAAGGGGTCGCGATACGTGTCAGTTTCGATGTGGTCCTGTGTCGGAACCACATCGAGTACGGCTGGGAGTTCATATGGCCGTTGAGAATGCTGACGAGACGGTTGCTTTGTATCTGTGTTGACCCTGGGTGTCAAGAGAGGTCGAATAGTTGTTGTAGGCGGCAGTAAAGATTGCTGAATGGGGTTAAGTGTTGTAGTGGTGAGTGGAGGCGAATTCAAGAGATCAGCTGGCTTTCTTAAAAGTGGGTTGACTAATGTTTTATCTACAAATGTGCTAGTAGGCGAGGGAGTGGACTGCGCGTCCTTTCTATAGAAATATGCCTGTAGCAAGTCATTCCAGCGTTTGGGAAAAATGTCTGCCGGTCGGTAGACACCGTGCTGCAAGAGTTCACTAGCCAACTGAATTTCCTTTTTGCGGTAGTATGTAGAAAGCCAACGGATAGCATAAAAAGACTCCTTGTTTCGCTGAGGGGGTTGATAGACTGGGAGGAAAATTGCTGTTTGTGCGCACCTGTCAGACGGGGAATTGGCACTACAAGGCTGATAAGGTGTCGTCTGTCGTTTCTGACGTTTTGCAGCGGTTTCAAAGTTTTTCATTTCTCTTTCTGTCACAGAAATGATGTCAAGAAGGTTTTTCAGTTCCGCTTTAGTGGCTTTTGATTGCATGTCTTTGAAGGCCTTGGAAGCTTCGTTTTTCAAAACTTTCAAATGCGACTCGAACACCTTAACCTTTGGCAATTTGATCATAACATCCCATTCCGCGAGTGACAGGTGGAACACTTGCTCTTGGACAAAGATAGCGCCGGCGTCCAGTTTGTCGCCTAATTCCAGGGTGGGTTGAGTTGCGGATGTGGCCGGAGTGTGAGCATTGACGATTGGCCCGCCTTTTCGAAGGGCCTCGCCGAGCCCTAGCAGGCACAGAAGGATGAGGTAGGTTGGAAAATCTGTAACAGATAATTACACTTACATAAATAATTTACCTTACAATAGGGATTAATTTACAATGTCGGATCCTGGTGACGGATCATCCACATCCTCCTCCTGTTGAGCCCATTGCGGGTATATGGATGGAGGAATGTCGCCGTTGGCTAGCAGTGTGTCCGGCGCTAGCTTGATCTGGTTTTTGTGCGCCCGCTTTACTGCGGCGTCTTTGAGATCTACGGGAAATATCTTTTGTATTTCCACGGCGCTGGAACCGATGACCTTCAGAATCCTGTATGGGCCGTCAAACTTTTTATACAGTTTTTTACTTAAATGTCTAGGGGGTGCAAATACCTTGAGGAAGCATTTCATGCCTGCTCGTATGGGCTTAGACATAGCTTTCCTGTTGAAGGTGGCGCAGTTTGAAGTTACTTTTGATGGTAGCCGCGTAGAACGTGCGGAATGTGCGGGGGCACATGATGCTGGCTAGGGCTGTGCTAGGGAGGCCGTAGCAGGTGCCGTTCATCCACAAATACGATTTACCTTTTGAGACGTACCATTCAAATCTGGAATAAGGAAAGCGTGACAATTTTGTGGACGAAGTGTGTGGTTCCTCTGTCTCTGTGTCATTTAACGGGATGTCGTTGTCATCCGCCATGTCTCTACCAATTTCAACATTAAGGACGCTGCGGATTAGTCTGTCGTAGGCAAATGGGTCGCGGTACGTGTCGGATTCGATGGGATCCTGTGTCGGAACAACATCGAGTACGGCTGGAAGCTCATACGGCCGTGGAGAAAGCTGACGAGACGGTGGCTTTGTTTCAGTGTTGATAATAATATATAATTATTCACAATGTCTTCTATTTATTAATTTTAAATTGCATGCATCTTACTAATCCTTTTCTTTCTCATTGTATTCCCATACAGGTTCATTTAATATTGTATTCATAACATTATTTAATTTGTCAAACTGGCTTCGAAAGCATTTAATCTCACTTTACGACCACGATACTTTCACCTATTATCTTTGCTTACCGTTTTGTATTACTAATATTGTTATCTTTCATTATTGTCAACACCTAGTCTTATTTTTGCATGTGTGTTATTTTCTATTTTCAATTTACATTTTAAAATTTTAACCTCTTTGTGTGTGTTTTTACATTTTTCAAACTTTCATGTTTTATGGTGTTTATATATCAATCGAATTGCGGGTTTACCATTTTATTCTTAACACAATGCATTTTTTCAATTTCTCTTGTGTGTTTCATATATTGCGTGTTCTCTTTATTTTATAAGGCAATGTTCATATATAACAATGTTAATTCATTTTCAAGCAGTCATTTATTAATTCTTTTCATGAGCTTACAAATTGTGTTCCTTCTTAATTACTAACATTGTTCGCTTATTTAAACTGAACTAGTCAATCTTCCTAACCGTACATTTGAGACTGATCTTTATATACCTCATATTGCCATTTATTTTTAATACATCGTGTTTTATCTTGACTTTTTGTAATAATAGTAATACATTTCTACATACATACGACTGAATATTCCACTATGAGACTGAACTATGTATGTTTAAATCATGTATTTATAGTTTTCTATGAACTTTTATGTATACTCAGAGTCTCGGCCCGTCCATGCTCAAAGAATTTTGTAATCAGGGAAAGCACCATTATTATTGTATAACGCCCCCGTTTTATAGGGAGTGATGTGAGACCCCTCTGCGAGGCTAGCTCACAGTAGCGCGCCGATCAATACTGCAGCCGATGCAGCGACGCGATCCTTCCCTCTGGTGCTCATCCCTTATTGGTAGATTCAACCCCTGAGGTTAGGGGAGGGAGAACCGACGCCACGCCGGCGTCGGCTAGGAAGGCCGTGGAGGCCAAGCGTCAGGATCAGTCCCCGCCAGCTAGTCGAAGTGTCAGGACGTGTTCTCCACGAGCGGACGTGCCAGACTCTGAAGACTTTGAATATTGGTGAAGTATAGTGACTTTGTGTGTATCTGGAGTTATCATTCCTTCACATCGAGATTTCCTACGCCTCCTCCTACGAGTAAGGGGTACTCCGAGCATGAGTACCGGAGAGCTTTTTAACATCTTGTAGTTCTCCGAACACCAACACCCCAAAACCTTACAGTTATTTGTGAGCGTACCCACAAGGACTTAATCAGAGTCCTTGCCACCCTTGTAAATACCTCCCAATCCAATTGGGGCGACCAATTGTTCCTCGCCACCTTTTGCATGAATTCACATATAAATAAATCCACCGGCGAAACGCCATTCTTCCTTAGCACACTTCGAGATGCACATTTTCCAACTGCTGACATGTTTTTAGAACAGGAACCTTTCCGTGATATCACTCGTCATGACTTTGTATCTGACCTGTATACTGAAATGAGGACCTTGTATCGAAAAATCATTGACAGGCAGGAAGCCGCCGCAGCAGCTCGCTGCGCCACCTTCAACAGGAAAGCTATGTCTAAGCCCATACGAGCAGGCATGAAATGCTTCCTCAAGGTATTTGCACCCCCTAGACATTTAAGTAAAAAACTGTATAAAAAGTTTGACGGCCCATACAGGATTCTGAAGGTCATCGGTTCCAGCGCCGTGGAAATACAAAAGATATTTCCCGTAGATCTCAAAGACGCCGCAGTAAAGCGGGCGCACAAAAACCAGATCAAGCTAGCGCCGGACACACTGCTAGCCAACGGCGACATTCCTCCATCCATATACCCGCAATGGGCTCAACAGGAGGAGGATGTGGATGATCCGTCACCAGGATCCGACATTGTAAATTAATCCCTATTGTAAGGTAAATTATTTATTTAAGTGTAATTATCTGTTACAGATTTTCCAACCTACCTCATCCTTCTGTGCCTGCTAGGGCTCGGCGAGGCCCTACGAAAAGGCGGGCCAATCGTCAATGCTCACACTCCGGCCACATCCGCAACTCAACCCACCCTGGAATTAGGCGACAAACTGGACGCCGGCGCTATCTTTGTCCAAGAGCAAGTGTTCCACCTGTCACTCGCGGAATGGGATGTTATGATCAAATTGCCAAAGGTTAAGGTGTTCGAGTCGCATTTGAAAGTTTTGAAAAACGAAGCTTCCAAGGCCTTCAAAGACATGCAATCAAAAGCCACTAAAGCGGAACTGAAAAACCTTCTTGACATCATTTCTGTGACAGAAAGAGAAATGAAAAACTTTGAAACCGCTGCAAAACGTCAGAAACGACAGACGACACCTTATCAGCCTTGTAGTGCCAATTCCCCGTCTGACAGGTGCGCACAAACAGCAATTTTCCTCCCAGTCTATCAACCCCCTCAGCGAAACAAGGAGTCTTTTTATGCTATCCGTTGGCTTTCTACATACTACCGCAAAAAGGAAATTCAGTTGGCTAGTGAACTCTTGCAGCACGGTGTCTACCGACCGGCAGACATTTTTCCCAAACGCTGGAATGACTTGCTACAGGCATATTTCTATAGAAAGGACGCGCAGTCCACTCCCTCGCCTACTAGCACATTTGTAGATAAAACATTAGTCAACCCACTTTTAAGAAAGCCAGCTGATCTCTTGAATTCGCCTCCACTCACCACTACAACACTTAACCCCATTCAGCAATCTTTACTGCCGCCTACAACAACTATTCGACCTCTCTTGACACCCAGGGTCAACACAGATACAAAGCAACCGTCTCGTCAGCATTCTCAACGGCCATATGAACTCCCAGCCGTACTCGATGTGGTTCCGACACAGGACCACATCGAAACTGACACGTATCGCGACCCCTTCGCCTATGACAGACTCATCCGCAGCGTCCTCAACGTTGAAATTGGTAGAAACATGGCGGATGACAACGATATTCCGCTATATGACACTGAGATTGAGGAAACACGAACTTCTTCTAGAAAATTGTCACGCTTCGCCTATGCCGGATTTGAATGGTACGTCTCAAAAGGTAAATCGTATTTGTGGATGAACGGCACCTGCTACGGCCTCCCTAGCACAGCCCTAGCCAGCATCATGTGCCCCCGCACATTCCGCACGTTCTACGCGGCTACCATCAAAAGTAACTTCAAACATGTAACACAACCAGACATTCCGCGTAACAACCGCAAATCATCACAGCATCTCGACAGTGAACACCAACGTGTTAAACGAGGCGTTCACTGCAATGATAGAACACTCCCATTATCACCATTGCCACAGTACATCCAAGACCGGTTCGCAGACGAAGACAAAGACACCAGCCTGGATTGGTTCGCGATGTACCAGAACTGGTTACGAACAGGTCTTATTGAAGTACAATTATGCCAAGAACTAAACGAAACCAATACAAAACTGCTTAACTTAGCCGCAAATACTCACAACGAAGTGCACGGACTCGAGACTTTACTGAAGGACCTCATGAACCTTGAAGCCGATGACGGTTTACGCAAACGTAAAGACCTCCGCAACTTAATGCAAAATTCTTTCCAGGAAAAGACTGCACGCCTTAAGCGTTCTGTATCAAATAGTAACTATAGTACTTATATTTATGATGTATCAAATGTTAGACACTCGCGCCCTAAGCGCGCAGTGTTAGATTTTCTAGGTAATATAGCAAATGATATTATTGGCGTCATGTCGGCTCGTGACCGAGCCGCCCTCAATACTAAAATGGAAGCGCTCACAAATCAGACAAATGTGCTTACTCGCCTAGAGACGGAACAAGCATCCATGCTGAATTTAACGCTAACAGCGCTTCAACAACACGAAACCGTGTTAGAAAATTTGGTAGCTCTAAATAAGATTAATATGACGTCGTATGTCGCTAATGTCACTGAATTTGCATCAATTTTAAGGAACATGCAAGCAATCGTAACTTTAATTCGAACGGAAGTCAACGCGTTTGTAGGCGCTTACACGTTGGCAAAGGAAGGAAAATTAAGTCCAAATTTTGTAGAGCCCAGTAACCTTCTCAAAATTTTAAATTCATTGTCAGATCATGTTCCGGCAGGCCTCTCATTGCCTATTCCGGCTCACATCGAAACCATCCATTACTTTTATAATACTATTAAGGTTTTTCCATCCATAAGTAACGAGTCATTTATCATGCACATGCACATTCCATTGGTGCATGATAACCGCAAATTTACTTTGTTCAAGGCAATCCCATGGCCATTCAAACCTAACAGCACGAGCGATATGTTCAGCTATTTTCAGCCGGAGAAGGAGTACATCGCCTTGCATTCTGACTCCACAATGCATCTCCTGCTGGACAGCGCGGCTCGTCAAAAGTGCGCTAATGCTGACGAAATAGGTATCTGTCACCCTTTGACGGAAACCTATACCAATGCCTTCACCTGCTCGTACGCCCTGCTTATGTCCAACTCCGAGGAGGTCCAGAAACATTGTACCACCATGTGGACGCTGCGTCCCCGAGACCGCTTCGTCGGGCTCCGGCACGGCATGGATTGGGTGTTCAGCCTGACCCAGCCGAGCAAAGTCCGCGTCGTCGACGCCGCCGGACGACCGTTCACAGCCAGGCCGCTCACTGAGCTCCCTAGAACGGGCGTTCTCCACCTGCCACCTGGGGCCTCAGCCGTGGTCAACAAGGCCACTCTCTACGCTGGTGCCCTGTACTCCAGCATGGCCGACGACGCCGACACGGTTGTCATCCCAGACATCTCGCTCCAGGCGTTGCAGCACCTTTTGGACCCCATCGTGATGACGCCAGACGCCCAGAACATCCTCAAGGGAGCTCTGCGCGAATCTAACAACAGTCTTCAACTAGCAGGTGTGTCCATGGCCAAAATTAATACGCTCGCTCGGGAGGCTGAAACAACAGCTGCCAAAATGAACAAAGTAATGCATACGCCGTTCAGCATATCCGTTACAGATATCATCATGGTTATCGTTATATTTGTATTAATCATCATAGCGTATTTTTATCTTAGAATTAAATTTGGATGGATTACTATGTTCTGTCCTAAAAAAAAAACCAGACCCCGAAAAGTGCTCCGGCTACAGAACGAGTAGTTCGTAGACCAGCCGTCAGGGCAATAACGTATGCTGACGAGGATTTTGAAATGATCCCCGTGTAAATATATTCTAACCCTTCCATGTTCACATACGCAAATTTTCATGTTTCCGGGTGCGTCGTTTCTGTTCTTCCTCTTCTCACTGTTCTAGGTGCGAGTTCGATGGACCAGCGGATACGGAACGCAGTTGCCTCAGGACGACCAAACAAAACTAAAATCACGTCGCCCTGGCGTTGCCCGGACCTACCGCTGCCCATGGACGAGTACTTGGCCAACTCTTTCCTATCGAGGCTAAATTCCAAGTCATTCTATGATTGGACCTCACCCTTCTCTTCATGTCCACGACGCATCGTCCCACCGCACATGACAACTTTGAATATCGTGAGCACCACCGTGAAGTGATATAGACTTTCTAACGAAACTTGCATTTCGCGTTGATAGGTGTTTTATTGCCTTCGCACCGTTGTGCTTGCGCTCGGTGAGGAATAAAGCCCGTTTCCGTTACTTCTTGTACAAAATGTATATATGTAAATAGTTTAGCTTATTTGCTTGCACATCCGTTCCTTAAAAGATGTAACTATTGTATTAATTCAACCAACATTTTAAAATCTAATTTTGACTCATGTAACTTAACTTTTGTAAAACTTCCTTTTAGACGTCATTAATTACGTGTCATGTGACACAGATTATGTAATTTTCTTTTAAATTATTTAGCAACATTTATGATGTAATCTAACAAGAATCAAAACAAACTTGTGTTCATACTTATTGTCTAACAAACATTCATTTCATTGCTTGTGTGTCATCTAAACGTATTCATTTTTGAATTTTTCGTCTAGTATATTGTGTGTGTTTGTTTTTCATATATATTCTTATTTTATGCCATTTCCTAACTTTTCTTTGCTGTTCATTATAATTCATTCAGAATGTCTTCTAGTTATGAATTTTAAATCGCATGCATTTACTAATCCTTTTTTCTCTCATTGTATTCCCATACAGGTTCATTTAACATTGTATTCACAACATTATTTAATTTGTCTAACTGGCTTCGAAAAGCATTTAATCTCACTATACGACCAAAATACTTTCACCTATTATCTATGTTTACCATTTTCTATTACTAACATTGTTATTTTTGCATTATTCTCAACATCTCATATTAATTTTTGCATGTGTGTCATTTTCTATTTTCCATTTACATTTTCAACTTTTAATATCTTTGTGTGTGTTTTTACATTTATTTCAACTTTCGTGTTTTATGATGTTTATATATCAATCGCATTGCGAATTTTCTATTTTATTCTTAACAAAATGCATTTTTTCAATTTGTCTCGGCCCGTCCATGCTCAAACAATTTTGTGATCAGGGAAAGCACCATTATTATTGTATAACGCCCCGTTTTATAGGGAAGGGGGGGGGGGGTGATGTGAGACCCCTCTGCGAGGCTAGCTCACAGTAGCGCGCCGATCAATACTGCAGCCGATGCAGCGACGCGATCCCTCCCTCTGGTGCTTATCCCTTATTGGTAGATGCAACCCCTGAGGTTAGGGAAGGGAGAACCGACGCCACGCCGCGTCGGCTAGGAACGCCGCGGAGACCAAGCGTCAGCATCAGTCCTTCCCAGCTAGTTGAAGAGTCAGGACGTGTACTCTACGAGCGGACGTGCCAGGCTCTGAGAATATGGGTGAAGTATAGTGAAGTGACTTTGTGTGTATCTGGAGTTATCATTCCTTCATAATCGAGATTTCCTACGCCTCCTCCTACGAGTAAATGAGTACTCCGAGTATGAGTACCAGAGAGCTCTCCAACATCTTGTAGTTCTCTGAGCACCAACACCCCAAAACCTTACACACTGTCAGACAGTCTGATGGAGGACAGTCTCCCGCCTCGCTCAGCCCAGCCCTCTCTCGCCCCGCTCAGCCGGGCTCAGCCCCACCCGCTGCAGCCGCGCCTGACACGGAGAGAAATGGCCTTTCGATTGAACGTTCTGCCAGTAGGCGCGTCGCTTATCGCTCGCCGGCCCCGAGATGGATCGCAATGCATCTCGTTTTGAGTCGTGACGTGGCGTTTAGCTGTCAGTAAATTGTAGTGCGCCCGCCGTGCCCCACCGTGCCCCGCCCCGACTAGCCGCACCCTGTCCGTCAGCACGCCGCCGGTCCAATGCAGCGCACAGGTGGCAGAGCGAGGCGGGGTGGGGTGGGATGAGGCGGGGCGGGGCCGTAGGACGCTGACCTGCCCAACCTGCGCGTGCGCGTCTCTCCGTTCGCACTCGTCTCGAAGCCGAGCAAGCTTCCGTGCTTAACTCAGCACTCACTGCTATTTAACAGCATGATGTTATTTTGAAAAATTTAGTTGCGCTAACGAATGTCAATGTCACAGCCATGATTAGTCAGGCTGCTGATTTTGCTAGTGTTTTAAGAAAAATGCTAGCTATCTGTGAGACCCCTCTGCGAGGCTAGCTCACAGCAGCGCGCCGATCAATACTGCAGCCGATGCAGCGCGACGCGATCCTCCCCTCGGGTGCTTATCCCTTATTGGTAGATGCAACTCCCGAAGTTAGGGAGGGGAGAACCGAAGCCGCCGCGTCGGCTAGGAACGCCACGAGGACCAAGCGTCAGTATCAGTCCTTCCCAGCCAGTTGAAGAGTTAGGACGTGCACTCTGCGAGCGGACGCGCCAAGGCTCTGAGACTATAGGTGAAGTATAGTGAAGTGATCTGGTGTATCTGGAGTTATCATTCCTTCTTAATCGAGATTTCTAGGGAGGGGAGAACCGAAGCCGCCGCGTCGGCTAGGGACGCCACGAGGACCAAGCGTCAGTATCAGTCCTCCCCAGCCAGTTGAAGAGTTGGGACGTGCACTTTGCGAGCGGACGCGCCAAGGCTCTGAGACTATAGGTGAAGTATAGTGAAGTGATCTTGTGTATCTGGAGTTATCATTCCTTCTTAATCGAGATTTCTAGGGAGGCCGCTGACGAAATCAGCATCTGTCATCCCTTGACGGAAACGTACACCAATAAGTACACTTGTTCGTATGCTTTATTCATGTCCAATTCTGAGGAGGTCCAAAAGAATTTCAACACCATGTGGACGCTGCGCCCTCGAGATCGCTTTGTAGGACTACGCCAGTAGTAATACTGCGCGCTCGGGCTCACGCCCCCTCGCGGTGGAACGCCACCGCCGCGGACAAGATCCGATAGCTGCAGCAGCGGCAGCGCAACGTTTGAGAGGTTCAAGGAAATGGTGCTTCACGGCAAAGACCCCACTCTCATTCACATCCCCGCCCAGATAGCGAGAGTAAAAGGGTGGAAAATAGTCACCCGTCCAGCCTCGGGGGACTGTAGGGTGCGCATTACTGTGGAACAAATGCTATTTTTATTTGGAAACAAAATCTATTTTTTAAAGTTAAATCTTAAATACTGCTTCTTGTGAAACGAAAAATAAAATATTGATATTTCTGTAACGAGTGTCGCTGATTGATTGCCGCGTCGAGCTTGCATTACCAACCATCGTCGTGTTTTTTTTATTCTTTTTATTTTTTATTTTTTTTTATTTTGCGAATTTCCATTTGCACTCAATTGAAGGTGCAACGGTCCCACTCGCTCGCTCAGGTCCGTCTCCGCCTGGCCGGCCGGGCGGCGCCTAGCACTCCACTCATAGCAATCAGTCACTCGCCGTATTTGCACTCGGCAATTCACGAGCAATACACTCTCTCTTTCTCTCTCTCTCTCTCTCTCTCGCTCGCTCGCTCTCTCTCTCTCACACACACAAGCACGCACGCACCTGGCGTGACCCGCGCAGGGGCGGGGTGGGGCGTGGCAGGGCGGGGCGGTAGCTACGACGGATTGCTCCGCCCTCCTCTCGCCGCTTTCTCTGTATCGAGTGGCATCGAGGAATGCGTCACGTTACCGCGGTGATACCTCCCCCCTGTTGCGGGCAACTTTATGAGTATTGCCAAAACACTCGGATTTGAATATTGGCGCCCCGCTTAGCCGTGACTAAACACTGGAATGACTTGCCAGAATCGAGTGGAGGAGGATTATAGCTGGGATTCACCCTACCAGTGCAGGCCGAGAGAATAGGGTACTCCGGGGCTCGACCAGCCCGGAAGACCAAGCGTCAGCATAAGTCCTCCCCAGCTAGTTGAAGTGTCAGGACGTGTACTCCACGAGCGGACGTGCCAGACTCTGCAGACTCTGAATATGGGTGAAGTATAGTGAAGTGACTTTGTGTGTATCTGGAGTTATCATTCCTTCATATCGAGATTTCCTACGCCTCCTCCTACGAGTAAGGGGTACTCCGAGTATGAGTACCGGAGAGCTTTTCAACATCTTGTAGTTCTCTGAACACCGAAACCCCGAAACCTTACAGTGGTGGCAGCGAGGTCTCTCGGTGGAGAGATGATACTCCAGAATTACAGTGCACTGTAACTTTTCTTTACAGCGAGTGACTGTGTAGTGTTTTTGTGTGTTTTCTATGTGTTTTTGCTGTTTTGTTGTGGGACTTGGGTCCCGCCGGCTCGCTCACCCCTGAATGTAGGGCGTCCTTAAGCGTCTCCTCGAACGGCCTGAGAGTGCTTTCAGAACGTGCAAACGTACAGCAATGTACCAATTTGCGTATTTTGAGTATCTCGTGCCGCTTCCTGGAAACGATACAGTGTACAACGATACAGTGTACTTCCTGCATTTATGGTGTAGCCACCACCTGCCGGCGGGTGCAATACGGTCGGACGATCTCACGGGCCTCACCCCTGACGGTGGAAATGAACTGTGCGCTGGGTGCCACCGTCGCATCTACCAACGGGTTAAGGTGTTAGCGCCCGCTGCTTAAGTCGTTCCGGCCGATTGTTAAAACGCCGCTAGAGACCGACGCCACGCCGAGCAGCGCGTCCCCAAGCCGCGTACCCGAGCCGCGTCCCCACGCCGCGTCCGTAGCTGACGCCACGCCACCCCACCCCCCGTGCTCACCCCGCGCGCCGCGCCACACCCTCCCTCGCGACTACCCTTCCTTTGC
This sequence comes from Frankliniella fusca, assembly GCA_029379305.1. Lineage (NCBI taxonomy): Eukaryota > Metazoa > Arthropoda > Insecta > Thysanoptera > Thripidae > Frankliniella > Frankliniella fusca. Next base: position 1,077,981 of record JAHWGI010000083.1, on the reverse strand, counting down.
GACGGATTCTCCCCCTGCGCGCTTCCCCCTCATGCAGCACCCCTGGTGCAGCGCCGCCGCCTAGCCGCGCTGAGCTTTTCTTTTCTCCTGTTTGTGCTCGATTCGCGTCCTCCGCTGTCCGTCCGTCGTTTAATTATGCACGTTCACAATAACAATTGCGGACGGTCGTCTTTCACCCAACGTGACATAAAGGAGTGGGTCCAAAGAGCCAGCGTTGCTCAGATCTTGGCCTGGTTAAGCACCCAAGATTCTTGCTTAGCGGACCTCGAGTGGAAAATTAAGGTTGCTCTGAGGCAGAGAGATTCCACCTACTTCAGCTTGTTGAACAGCGCGCTCGAGTGTCACGCTGACCAGATCAACTACCCACTCTCCTTTTGTCCAAAGAAAGTCGAGTTACATGAGTGTGGCGTAAATTATCAGGAGGTGCTCCAGCATTTCCAACAAGCTGAATTGAAGCCCCGTTCACTCGTCATCAACTTCGCTTGTGACGTTTATTTTAATAAGGTGCACGGGCCTTTCCTCCCGTACCTCGACGGTTACGTGCGATACGTGCGCCAGCGCAGAGGCGGCACCTACACCGTCAGGTACGTGCGCCACTCGCATCTGCTCCAGGAGGACGATCGGGCACGTCAGTTGACGCCACGCCGGCGTCGGCTAGGAACGCTGCGGAGACCAAGCGTCAGCATAAGTCCTCCCCAGCTAGTTGAAGTGTCAGGACGTGTACTCCACGAGCGGACGTGCCAGACTCTGCAGACTCTGAATATGGGTGAAGTATAGTGAAGTGACTTTGTGTGTATCTGTAGTTATCATTCCTTCATATCGAGATTTCCTACGCCTCCTCCTACGAGTAAGGGGTACTCCGAGTATGAGTACCGGAGAGCTTTTCAACATCTTGTAGTTCTCTGAACACCGACACCCCGAAACCTTACACAACTACTTTATCCGGTACGTACGCCACAGCCACCTAATCTCAGCGGACGATCGAACACGCCAGCTAAGCCCCTATGACATTCCTAAACTTCGGATCGAACGTGCGTCGTGCCCAGGACCCAAGGAGCCAGACCTCCAGGACCTGCATGTTGCTGTGTAAATACCCCTCGCTGCGGCTGGGGGACAGCTGGCGATACTGCGGTAGCTAGCGGGAGTATTTGCGGCTTAAATACCCCCTCGCTGAGACTGGGGTATTGCCAGCGATACTCCGGCGCCCAAAGGGATACCGAAATCACTTCCTGTCATCTCGCCTTGTCCTCAGTGCCAACACAACCCTCCAGCCGGTCAAAGGTACCTCCTTGTGTCTACATGCTGCTCCGAATGTCTTGCCTTTGTAGCAGAGCCCTACTCTACAAACATATTTCATCACTGTCCGCGCTGCAGCCTGGCCCCGCAGCACCCTAAGGTGAAGGGAGTTTGTTCGCTTTTACCCGTCTGACAGACATAGTGTTGGGTATTCATCGGAACAGAAGTTGGAGAAGAGTGTCAGATTGCTGGATACGAAGTGGAAAAAAGGAGGACAACGGACTGACATTACTTTCTTTCTTAATCAAAAAAGCAGATGTTTTGTCGTTTTTTTTTGTTACAGCCAATGAAGCAATTGACGTGATTGTAGAGCTCATAAACCAACTCAGCGATGAGGAGGACGAAGAGATGCTGGAAAAACGGCACCCCGGAATAAAGTAACTTTTTTTCCCACTGCGTCATGTGCGCCACGAGTCTTACTCCCTATCTGCGCTTCATGCTGCATTTGCCGACTTGTTTGTCTAGTCAGCTCTTTGTGGTTCTCGAAAGCGTATCAACAATCAATTCCATTTCCTGGCAACACATATGTTGACGAAATGGTCCCGGTGGGGAAGGCATAGTAGAACCAATGCCAATGATGAAATGAGATGAAATCACCCTGCAGATGGTTCACGATAGATCTAAAGAAAAAAGTTTTGCCTTCAAAGAGTAGAAAGCGTCTGGGAAGATTGCAGTTAGTTAAAACTAGAGGCAAGCGACGACTGATTGAATAGGCGAGGATGTAGCTTCCTTCGCTGATATCTGTGGTTCTCGAAAGCGTATCAACAATCATTTGTATTTTCGGACCATAACGAAACCTTCAGAAACAAACATCAGCATATTTGCGTGAGAGGTAACTTTGTACTTGTTTGGGATGCACTTAAGAGAATCGAAGAATGTGCACCTCTGATCAGATGAAAGAAACCCACCAATGCTTAGGTCTCACCCCTCTTTGAGCCAGACTTATGGTTTTAAGTCCCACGGGAACCAGCAGAACGCCACATGCCTACGCATGTGCAATTAGTCTTACGCTCTGCTAAACCAATTAGTCACTGGACCATTAAGTATCCAACGTTGTCAATGTAGAATTCCCCCTTGACTACTCCGAAGATTTCTCTAAAGGTGGCCGACGACGAGATGTAGTGCACTTCGCTGCTTTAACACTGTGTGGTTCTCGAAAGCGTATCAACAATCAATTCCTCCCAGAAACGAAGATACGGCCAGAAATAGACGATATGGCCTGAGCTGAGGAGGAAAATAATGAGTCTTGATAATGGGACACCTCTCACTAGATTTTACTCAAGAAGATCGATTAAATCGTACAGAAGATAGTGCGCTACAGCTCTAAAGCAAAAGAGCGGCTGAAAACTATGAAAGTTTACCTTCAAAGTGTCAAGTGTCACAGCAAATAAAAGTTAAAACTAGAGCCCGTCAAACGTGAGTAAAATAGGCGAGGATTACCTTTTTTCGAATGAAGAAGCTGCTATCTGTGATTGCTAGCCCTTTGTAAATTACCATAACTTTTGCACTCACATAATACCAACACCATTTTGCAGGTAATATAAACAGGCATGTTTGTAATGCGGAAAACTTTTTCGTATTACAAACAAAAGGCATGTTTGTAGTTACAAACAAGGAAAAGTTTTCCTTTGGTAAGTACAAATATCCCATTTGTTTGTAATAAAAAAGTTTGTCTGTATTCCAAACATACCTGTTTATATTACCAACAAAACGGTGTTTGCATTATGTGAGTGAAAAATTCATGGTAACTTACCAAGGGCTAGTTGGTAATACTTCTACAGGGAACAATTTTTTTTTGTAGTTACAAAGAAAAGTTTTTCTTTGATAAGTACAAGCATCACATTTGTTTGTAACACAAAGAAGTTTGTATGTATAGACCATTTCACCCGAGCGACGTTCGAAAACAAATTATTCGGCTTATTTGAGGTCAATAAGGAATGCGATTCTGGAATTGGATTGTTAGTTCGGCAAGTAGTTTACTAGCGCTGGGAGATTGATATCCGGTATTTTTGTTCTTCGAGATATCGATACGCGCTCTGGTGAAATGGTCTATTACAAAAACGTACCTGTTTGTATACAAATCTACACCTATAGGTGTTGGTCTTATGTGGGTGCACAGTTCATGGTAATATACCATAAGCTAATTAGTAAGAATTGTACAGTGGGGGCTCAACTTTGTTCGGAAATATGCAAAAAATGTGCATAATTACGCAAAATGCTTTTTTCACATATTATGGTATGAATAGGTACTTATACTTATCTTTCTAAATAATCTACAGCTTTCCTCAAGAATAAGGACATATTCTGTAAATAAGTACACACAAATTGGAAATTTTCTTTTTCGTTCATTTCACATGTAACTGGATAAAAATGCAGATTTAGGAACAAAATCGTACTTCGTACTTCATAATGAATTTGTAATTAATGAGCAGAGTTTTCTTTTAGCATTCCACATAATTACGCAAGATCTTGTTTGCTAATCTTTATGTCTATCTGGTCACATATGATTTATAAAATTTCCAGTTTCGCGTGTATGCCGTCAGGTTACAAACACTTTTAAAGTGTAAAAGCGACCATTCTAGGTCTTGCATAAACAGAGCTGTTGTTTGGTATTTTCTCTCTGTTTGCTATTCATGTGTTTTGCACTTTAAGAAGTTTCGGGTTAACTCACGGTAAAAGCAATGTCTGATTTTTTGAGGAAAAAGGGAAAACTTTGAGCAACTTCCGTTATTTGAGGGAAACCCCTCAGATTTTGAGGAAGACTCCTCAAAAAATAAGGGAAATCTTCACAAATTTTGAGGAGACTTTCTCAAAATCTAAGGAGTTTTACTCAAACTATCCAAGGTCGTCAAAGTTTTCCCTTTTTCCTCAAAAATCGGGCATAGTTTTTACCGTGCTTCATTGAAAGCTGCACTGAAACCTGCAGCCTCGCCAGCGTGCACTCAGAATTCCACATGATATCCACCATAAGCTACGGTGCATGACACTGCTGTAAGCTACTGTGCTGCATAGTTCTTTCTAGCTCCACCTTACTCTGCAAACTCAAGTGTGAGACAGTATCATACTTATTACTGCAGTACCACTGTGTCTCACACTTCCAAAAACGATTTTCGGTCGTTGAATAGCAATCACGCTTTGGAGAACAGCATCAGTTTTGGTTCAAAATCCCGGTTAAAACGAGCTACCATGTGATAGGGTTCTGATCGCAAACAACAACGACCATATAAATTTTCGAAAAAATTAATTTACGATTGTAGCTCGTTTTAACCGGGATTTTAAACCTATACTAGGCTGACGCTGTAGTCCAAAACGTGATTGCTATTCAACATCAGAAAATAGCTTTTGGAAGTGTGAGACACAGTGGTACTGCAGTGATACTGTGATACTGTCTCACAGTTGAGTTTGCAGAGTAGATTTTGCGATGAACAGATTAGTCCAGCCATTCGCCTGCTCTGGAAATCAAATGTGTAAAAGTATTAATTGTTCACGTTTTACGTCGAAGTATTCAGCAAATAAGGTGTACATACTTATGTATGCAGGAAATACAGTGTAAAAGCCTATGTACACACTATTTACTGAATACCTTGGCATGGATGGATATGGATAGGTGTTTCTTTGAATGCGTAACAGTGTTGCGGGATTGCATACTCGCCAGCGCTGCCGGGGCCATATGGCGCCTGACGGGTGATTGGGGTAGGCCAACCCATAACACTGTTACGCATTCAAAGAAACACCCAGTACAAATTATTTGCTTAATAATTTGAAGTGTGCAGTAAATAATGAATACTTGTTCACACTTCGTTTTCCAGAGTGATGCTTTTCCGATGAAAAATACTTAGGGTGGCCTAAAGCCGAAAAATGCGAGCTGTTTCGTCTCTGACTCAGCGCTGTACCCCACCAGGCACGGCAGGCACCGACGGACCTGCAAACAGAATAGCCAGTTGGTTTTTAGAAAAACTTGCTCGGGGTCAGGGACGGGAAAAAATCAAAAAAGAATAAAAAGGGAAACAAAAAAATCATTGAACACATTTTGTATGAGTGACTCCTCTTTTTCGTTTGGACATCTGCAGCATCTTCCTCGGGAAAGATGTCGTACAATTACAATTTAAGATCGTAAATGTATAAGCACCACGCATCGACATAGAATCGAATGACGAGCAAGAGTGGGAGGCTGTACATGTACGACACATTTCGTCAGTGGTAAATTAAACAATTTATCGTACTTGTATACGCATACATTTTTTTTTCATGTAAAAATTAGTGTTCTCGCGTTGCCTAAGGCGATCCTCTCTCGGCACTTAATCCGTCCCGAAGCAGCAGCAAGTGGTAAAGGGCTGTGTTCCATTTCCGAAGCTGTTCATATCTCTGCCAGTCATTGTAAAAATTTTCCGTAATGTTACGAACAATTTCCGACGAATTACTCGTTTTGATGAATACACGAATCATTCGTAAAATCTTGGATAAAGAATTTGTTAATTTTATACGAACTATCCGTAAATTTCAAAATGATTTGTAAATGTGATAACCGTTCGAATTAAGTACAAGTCTTGTAGCTTTTTTTATGTTTTTCCGTGCCATGACTTTTAGGTGACGACGCAATGAGTTCATTTTTGTAAGGATTTCATAATGATCCATGCAACGAACCATTAGTAAACTTACAAATCATTCCTTAACGCAGTTCTACGAATACACTGGAAACCCAAGTGTGTGAATGTTACACACTTGTAGGTGTGCGCGGGTGTGCACTTCGTACACTTCAGCACACAAACGTATGAATTTTCCAAGGATATTCACACGTTTGAGAGGCCAAGTGTACGAATGAATCCTCGCTCACCTACAAGTATGCAACATTCACATACTTGGATTTCGAGAGTAAGCCTTGAAAGAAATTTAAACGAATCACTCATTCTTCTTCTTATTCTTCTTCTTCTTCTTCTTCTTATTATTATTATTATTATTATTATTATTATTATTATTATTATTAATGTCTGTCCTTGCCACTTAATTTAACAACCGGCCTACATCCACGGGATCCCCCACTAAAATGCTCATTGTACACGAAAATAAAAATTACCGGCGAATTACTCCAGAAAACTCGCCAATACTCGCGAGTTACACGCAAATACTCGCCACCACTCGCGGAAAAAAAAGAAAAACTTGCATAAAACTCGCCAATACTCACCAATACTCGTTAATACTTGCGAGTACTCGCGAAACTCATTTACACCCGCTTGGAGAGTGGGGGACCCCTTACTTCCATCACTGAAGTTGACGCTTCTCCGCTCGGTTCGAGGGCAGCCCCGTAAGGTGCAGGCAGCAGGTCAAGCAGAGTCCAGGGTTGAAGGACTCGTACGGTGGGCTGCAGAAGGGGAACAAGGAGCAGGTCCCAAAGCGAGGTTAGGAAATATATCTAGAGTGGTGCTCTCCGAAGGAAGCGTCTGGCCCGGCACGACGCCACGAATGGGCGCGGGCGGGCCGCAGCTCCCGCGGCGGCTGTGCGTGAGCAGCGAACAGCGTGGCAGCCTGCTAGACACTGACATGCAGCATGCAGCGCAGCGCGCAGCGCCAGCCGGCCAGGCAGGGCAGGGGTGATCTGGGGTGATCGCGCTCGGCGTCTGGCGCGGTGGTGGTGGTGGAGGGCAGGGAGGAGGGGGAGGGGTGGGGTGGTAGGGGAAGGCACAGGAAGGGCAAGGCAGCAGCAGCTTCTCTCTCTCTCTCTCTCTCTCTCTCTCTCTCTCTCTCTCTCTCTCTCTCTCTCTCTCTCTCTCTCTCTCTCTCTCTCTCTCTCTCTCTCGCCTCCCCAAGAGGCACCGCCGCGCTGTTGCCATTGGCAACACCCCAGGACATCCCCTTTGTAAAGCGTCAACCGTTACGCAGCTGCACTGTACACTGTGAGAAAAACCGTACCTCATACAACTAAACAACGGTTTTTAATTAACGGTTTACGGTTTTCGTTGCCGTACATCGCTAATCTACCCTATACCGGGTACAATTTTCGTACAATATTTTACTGTACTTCGATATAACGGTAATTTTGTAAAGTTAAATTGTAGTTTTTCTCACAGTGTAATAAAAAACAATTAATTTAAAGAAAACAACTCTCGGTCGCCCACACGGAAACATCTCGTTTATGCAGATTACTATGTCTCCGTCCACAAGGCCCCGTACCGTCTTCCCATAAGAGCCCATGTAAATATATATATATATATATATATATATATATATATATATATATATATATATATATATATATATCCGGTGGTTTCCGTTTTGGGTGCGGACTGTGTACCGCCGTTTTGTAACCCCCTCCCTATGCTTAGCCCATGTAAAAATAGTAGCTACTATGTGTCCAGGTACGGCAAATTTTCGTACTGCCTTTCCGAAAAGTGGGGCGCGGAACGCCTTCACGGGCTCCCTATCCAAGGCTCTTTTTAATTTTTTTACAGTGCAGTGAGACGCCAGCCGGGTTGCCTATACTGTCCAGGTTGACCGGCCGGCCGACGCAAGGCGCGCTGGGGCGGTCGGCGAGGTTTTCGCATCTGGGCGTCTTGCTTCTGGTATTAAATGGGGATGGTAACGAAGCGAGTCTATTCACTGTATAAAAAAAAATAATAATAATGAAAAAAAAAAATGTAGTACCGAACTAACTACGGTGTCCCGTATCTCCGTTTTAGAAACCTAGTACGGAGCGTAGAGTGCGGCGCCACCGTACCTCATTTTCGGTGGGCGGAGGTCATAAGTACGGGTCTTCCGTACCCTATTTTTTGAGTACGGTGATGCCGTGCTTGGCAGTCCGTAACGGGAATTCGAAAATTTCTAGTACGGTGCGCGCCGTAGTAGGAAGGCACCATTCTAAGAAGGGCACCGTTAAATGAATAAACAGTGATTTCCGTAGTTTTCACCGTCATTATTTTTAACAGTGTTAAAGGGCATGTTCCAGGCTATCGAATGAGCCTAGTCTTGATTTTCTACCACTCGGAGCCGAAGGCAAGCTGAAAGTCCTCCGCGCGAAGGATGATAATGTAATGATACAACGGTAAAGGTCTAACCGAGGGGGTAATCACATGTACAAAATCTGTACAGTTAATTTTTTTGACTGTTTTTTAATATTATTTTCATCACATTTTTTCTTGTTTTCTCTTTTGATTTTTCATGGAGAATTCCTGTCAGTTTTTAATAAATTTTAATCTTTTATCCCCAGTTCAATTTTTTTGGCGGAGAACAGGGCGATGCGCCGGGCCGTGGGGCCTATCTACGACGAGGAGGCGGACCGCTACGTGTGGGGGAGCAACGCGGAGTGCAGGCAGCTCACCGGTGTAGTGCCTATCATGAACAAGGCTAAGAAGCGCCGCCTGCAGTACGCCGGACACATTGCGCGCGGCTCTGCCCCGCAGCGACCTGCGCGATGCTGGACACCGCCCCGCACCCACTGTGAAAAATTCTCGTAAGGGTTACGGGAAAATTTTCCATTATAAAAGTCGTAAAATTACAATTTGAAATTGTAAATTTACAAGCACTCCCTATCGACTTGGAATTGACTGACGAGCAAGAAGGGCCTGTCGTGAATTTACGACATATTTTGTAAATCAAAATTACAAAAAAATGTCGTAAATTTACGAGGATATTTCTCACAGTGCGCGGGTCGCGTTCCCACGGCTCCCCCCGGAAGCGGCTCTTCGACCAGGTGACCCAGGACGCGCGCTCCCTCCAGGTGCCGGATTGGAGGGAGGCGGCGCAGGACCGGGACACCTGGCGCACCACCATCTTCGTCATCGCGGAGCAGCCGGACCCCTACGAGGCGGCGCGGCAGGCCGCGAAGAGGAGGAAGGCGGAGCGGGACGCGGCACGAGATGCAGCACCCCAGCTGGAGTATATGGTCACCCCGACTAACTGGTAGGACCTCATCTTCAAAAAGTGTCTTTTCCTGGAGGCCCCTTGCCCTAGACTATCACGGATAGCAGACGCGTCTGCCGACGTGCACGGCCTAGCGCATGTTATCCGCCAGTTAGCTGCCAACGCGTTAGCAGAGCGAGTGGTGCAGTGTGGGATGAGGCGATGCGCGTGAGGAGGACCTAGCCTAGCTTCTTGGAGCATAGGGCTGCAGCGGGCTGCAGGCGAGGGGGGGATCAATCATATAAAACTTGTACAATGATTTTTTAAATTTTTTATTTTTTTAATTTTTTTATTTTTGATTTTGATTCTTTTTTTTTGATTTTTCACGAGATAAAAAAGAAGTAATATGTTACTTTTTTTAAAAAAAATGTGTTTTTTCTTGTTTTGTTCCCATTTTTCTCAGTTTTGGGTTCATTTGTTCTCGATTTTTCGGATTTTTATGTAACTTTCTACTAGATTTTATTTTTATTTTTTGATTTTTTAAATGATTTTTTGGGGGCTGTACAATGATTTTTCGAAGTGACCCCCCCCCCTTTCCCCCTCGGCTGCAGGCCTAAACCGCACTACGGCGGCGAGACCGCGCGCGCGCGGCGGGGAGCGATTATAAGAACTGAAAGCAAAACTCTACCGATACAGGATGTTTGTGTTCATTTAGGCCGAAAGTAAAGGGTGGGTAGAGCATGCAAAGATGATCATTTTTGAACTGTATACTAGTGGGCGCAACGTAAAACGACACGGATAGTCAGGTTTTCGGAATTCGGCCCGTCGCAAGGCAGTGCATGATGCGCGTGTGCGGGCCAGGTTGCCTGCACTGCGGTTGAGCGTGTCGGCTGCATGAATGAATGAACACCCTGTAGATATTTTTCTCCATAAAAATCTGTCTCGACTCAAGCTATACAATTACAATTTTAAAAAAAAATACTACAGAAAACGTTTTTCTCCATATTTGATCAGCTTCTGTCCACAAAATTATGTCATATTTCCGCTATTTATTTCAGTTTAAAACCACTCCCATGTGGCCCTTCAGGCTAAAATCTTGTGGGGTCATGTTTCTACAAGGGACTGTCTGAATATGTCGAACACACTCAAATTCTTACAAAGAAGATTCTTGTATTTCGAAGAATTCTGTGCAACTGTAATACAAAGTCAAATTTTCTTTGTAATTCAAAGAAAACTATGTGTGATACAAGGAAAAAATCTTTATTACACAACGAAAAAAAAATTGTATCACAAGGAAATTTCCTGTATATTACGGTTGCACAGAATTCTTTGAATTATACGAAAAAAAATATTTGCAGGAGATTTTGAGTGCAGAGTCGAGTCTGGGCTTATTCGAATGCCTGGACCATGCCTCTCAAACCCTTCTAAAACCCAAATCTAAGACGTCCAAAAGCATTAGATTAGCCGCCGTGAGCCGGTCGGCCGGTCATCCTGGCGTACGTTGGGTTGCCTATGCGCTGGCTGCAGGCGCTTTGGGGAGCGGGGTGGCGGTGGCGGGTGGAGGGGGCACCGGGGGTCACCCTAAATCACCGCTCTGCCGCTAGAGTCGCTGTGGAAGGGAGTAGCGCAACGGAGAGTGGAGTGGTGATCAGATCACCAGGGCTGCGCTGCCAGCCCTGCGTCCTGTCTAGCACCCCTCCGACCCCGCGGGGTTGCCCGCGACAAGGACCCCTCCTCCCGCGTGACACCGCGCGGGTGCCCGCGACTCCGCGGGGATGCCCGTGTCACGGGGGAGCATCGGTCCTTGTCGCGGATTGAGGGCACCCGCGCGATGTCACCTGGGAGGAGGGGTCCTTGTCGTGGGCAACCCCGCGGGGTCGGAGGGGTGCTAGACACTAGACAGGACGCAGGGCTGACAGCGCAGCTCTGGTGGTCCCTACTCCCGCCTGCTCGCAGCGCTACTCCCTTCCACAGCGACTCTAGCGGCAGAGCGGTGATGGGGTGCCCCCTCCACCCGCCGCCGCCAACCCGCTCCCCGAGCGCCTGCAGCCCGCGCGTAGGCAACTCAACGTACTGTCCTGTCTTCGCCTGGACACCTGGTACGAATGTGGGGCAAAAATACTAAACTCATGTAGGGTGCGAAATTTTCCAGGCATATTTGGCATTTGGAAGGTAGAGAGTAAGAGATAGCGAAATTTTTGTCCCTGCCGCATTCAGTAAAAAAGCCCATGTGTGAGGGATTTTTCCCATACGCGTGTACAGGACAAGTCCCACACCTGTCACCTGTCTCGTGAAATCACAGGACTTGTGTATGATTTATACCAAGTTGTATTGGATTAAAAAACCCACACATTGTGCCGGGTGCTTCTTTGAATGCGTAACAGTGCTGCGGGATTGCATACTCGTGCGCGTTCAGAGAAACCTGTAAAAGCATGTAAAAAGCTGTAGATACATCTATGGAATTTTTACCACGAACATTTTTTACTGGGGCGATAACAGTTACTTTAATTTTATTTTACGTCTACAAATAATTGTAATAAAGAAAGTCAAGGCACCGTCTGACACTTATCAACTCTAATTGTAACATTTGAAAATTTTAAACCATATTTTGTATATATTTTGGTATTTTTCGTAAGTACATATTTTATTTATATTGTATTTACTTATTAATTTAATCTCAACAATTTTCTGGCCTTAAATTTTGTTGCTTCAAGTCTCACTACAAATAAAAACTAACAATGATAAAAATAGGTAAATTGTGACAGGACAATAAAGGGTTTTTTCCCCCGACATAAACTTCGACACAATGCTCACGTGATTGTAAACCACTCCGGGATCAGCTCTTCATGCCCGTGCCAGAAACACGTCATTGAGGGTGGAAATACATCAACTACTAACACATATAATTACCATAAATGCCAACCTTGCATAAATTAAACATTCATCCATTCAACTACTGCTTTCATCACGCTACTTTTTATTTCCAATGCGTGTGCCTCTTGTTCATTTCCGGTGAGGGTATACTGAGATAGTGAGAAGTTTATATTAGAAGGCTGGTTACCATACCACTTCACGTTTGAGTACGATGTGTCCGTTGGGACCAGCAAATCTTCGTATTTTGTCGGCTTTGATATTCCTTTTAAATACAAGACTTGGTATTTCCGAAACGCCTGCCTCCCTTCCTCCTCAAATGCTTGAAAAATTAGATCTTTTTCATCTTTCGATGAATCCGGTAACAGCGGTGAAGTTCCACTGAAATATGTAAACATAGAGATTTGTAATTGTAGACAGTCTGCACGCTTTTATAGTGTTTCAAGACTTAATATGTCATGGCATCTCTTGGAAACTCACGTTAATTCGAAGAACTTGCAGGCAGGGACTATCTTGTAGTTCATATTGTTGAGAGTGTTGTAAACATTAACTAGATGATCCAAGTGCTGTATAAATAATTTGGGTGATACTCCATTTTCCTTGTGGTCATCACCGGGCAGCTCATTGCTCAACTCTAATGAATGTTTCAGTGCCAAGTGGCACTTAATGTTGATTTTGGAACCAGGCTTAGCAGTTTCGGCCAAATTCTTCCCGCAGAATGTACACGGCCTAAAGAAAGGAGGATTGGGTACATCAGCTATCTGATTTTGGATTTTTTCATTCGCAATCATAATGGTTTTACCTGAAACATTTTACCCCAACTGATTTCTTCTGTGGTTGAAAGCGGCGAATTTTCTGAGGTTTCACATGTAGTCGATCCGAATCAGAGCAGCATCTCTGACAGCGAATACACAAATACAAATATCAGCTTTCCAGAACTATCTATCATTGAAAAAAGGGAGGAGAGTAGAGCTCTTACCAGTTTCCATTCCTTTTCATAACCGAACTGTCTCGTCTGCATTTCCTTTTGACTCATATTACATGTCCACAGAACCTCATCGCCAGCGGTGAATTTTCTTTTAGGTGCTCTGCTCACTAGCATCGTATTTGCAAGATGCTTCTCCTTTGAAGTGCTGAGCTCACAAATCACCATATCAGCAGCGCCATAGTTGGCCAGGCTTATGGGTCCACCTAGATAGAGCGATGAGTCTTTGCCACGAATATATCGAGAGCGGAGGTACCTGTGATGCGTAGCGTCGTTGGGACCTGGTGCTCTCGCTACCCATCCTAGGGGTATAGCTTTCCCCGCTGTGAGAATCCTCCTGTAAAGTTAAGGGCAACATATTTAAGGTAAGGTGTGGGTGAATCCGGGAGCTACCAGTTCCAGTGTAGCTAGAAATTTAAAATTCTCCAGTTTTGATGGGCTGGTTTAGAAAATTTCTCTCGCGAAATCCTACCCCGATCCATCGAGCCATTCTCGAGATATAGCCATTTTTTTTACTAACTTTTCGTATTTTCCAAAAAAACCACATGCGCAGGAAATTTTGACGCTTTCTTTATTTGGGGGAGGGGGGGGGCGTATTTGGTTTTTCTATTCTCCTATATCACAACCTAAGAGAGAGTTTTATTGGCATCAACAGATTTCTTGAAAATTAATAAAAAAAGAAAACTGAATTTTAAACTCGTAATTTTCAACTGATTTTTTGAAAAACCAAAATTATATTTTAAAAAAAATGGGCTGAAAAATGAATGAAAACTCTTTGTTACAAAGAGGATAATACTCAGTACAACCAATATTCTGAATGGCATGTTCCTCACATCAAAACTGTTGCGCAAGTGATTTTTTTGAAAGGGACAAAACTTGGTTCTGAGAAAAAGGGCACATGACATCATGCCTTCAAAGAGGAAGGGTTGGAGTACATTTTAGGATCAAAAAATAGTTTTCATATTTTTAACGATTTTCGTCCTTTTCTCACCCACACCTTACCTTAAGTGCTGAGAGCACACTTCATTCATCACGTTTTCTGAAATAACACTTACTCATTCTTATCGAAATCCTCTGAGATGAAGAGGCCCCAGCCATGGTCGTCTGTCCTTCGTGATGTAAATAGATGAGATGCTGTGATCCACATTTTTCCTATTTGGCTTTTTAGGCTGCGGAATGCGTCTCTGTCCATGGCTGGGAAGTTTGGGTCATCCTGAGGACTGGCTGAGCACTTTCTTAATGGAAGAGATAAAAGTATGCTAGCCATAAGCATATCATAGTGCCATAACTCGCTCAGCTGACTGAGACTCAGGACATGCCCTTCAATCGAATCCTGGAACATGCAAGATGACATATTGAATTAATCTCCGATATAATGTGAGCCTCTTTCAATGAGGAAGTGTGTGATCACAAGGTGTTCAACTTTATAGCTCTCTTCACTGTTATTCAATTACTGTGACGTCACATTCATTTTCATGTGAAAACTGTCACATTCCTTAGAATATTAATGTCACATTCTTTTGAATGTGACAATAAAATTTAGCCCGCATATTTTGGCCGATTCACATTGAAAAGAATGTGACACTGCATTTTAAACAATGTGACACTTTTCACATGAAAAAGAACGTGACGTGACAGGAATTGAGTAACAGTGTTCAGTTTGAGATCCAACATTTCTCATTGTAACGTAAGGATTTTGAAGCAATAAGTTCAGGGAAAACCCTCCTAGGAAATACTAGTCTGGAGGGTGTATCGGGGTGTACCAGGTGGCTGACGGACGCCGTGCACTTTTTGTACTATGAAACCCGCCCGCACCGCTCCATCCGGGACTGCATACCCATCAGGCGCTGGGGACCGGCTCTAAGCGCGGACGCTCCGCTCCGCCGGTGTTGTTGCAGCCAACGCGCCGGAAGGGCCCTCTCGCGGTTCGCGCGGTCCATGGCGGGGCGTTACAGAGGGGTGGTTCGCGATTTCGCGGGAGTGACCCGCGAGTCCGCGGGTGGAGCTCGCGGTCCGCGGGTCCTGCCGCGGGGGTGTTTCGCGGCCTGTGAGGTGTGTCCTAATCAATCACCTCACAGGCCACGCGCCCGCCGCCACCGCGACACCGCGAGTCACCACCGCGAATCCGCGGTACGCGAAACACCCCCGCGGCAGGACCCGCGGACTGCGAGCTCCACCCGCGGACTCGCGGGTTACTCCCGCGAAATCGCGAACCACCCCTCTGTAACGCCCCGCCGTAGACCGCGCGAACCGCGAGAGGGCCCTTCCGGCGCGTTGGCTGCAACAACACCGGCGGAGCGGAGCGTCCGCGCTTAGAGCCGGTCCCCAGCGTCTGATGGGTATGCAGTCCCGGATGGAGCGGTGCGGGCGGGTTGCATGGTACAAAAAGTGCACGGCGTCCGCCAGCCACCTGGTATACGAGCTGCGCGTTAAGATTCTTTGTGGTTGATTGCAGCGCCTATATATGTTTGAAATATAGCAAAGCATCCCGGCGGGAGGGATCTTCAATTAGACTGTAGTTTAAATTGTAGTGTTCTATGTGAGGACTTCATTCTCCAATTAAAATGTAAAGAAAAGTAAGTGATTTCTATAGTTTACTCACTATTTTACTTTGGATTTTGCATGGATTTTATTCTTTACTTTTTTCGTAGTTGTGCGTTCCAGTTTGAGATTTTAAAATTTAGTCAGGGATAAAGACATTTTAAAAACCAGTTTTCATCCTTAGTTGAACTGCTATTCAAAAGCGTCCCTTAAATTAAACCGTTAACCACCTTAAACAAGAGGGGAAAATAACTCGGAATTTTTGTGTACAAATTTTGTGAGTTTTTGTAAATTTTCGTGGATTTTTCAACATTTTTGTGAATTTTTATTGATTTTTTGTGAATTTTTTGCTTGAATTTTACCTAAATACTTGTGATGAATAGTGAAGATTTCATGTTTATTTTGATACGATGCGCTTGTTCCAATAGGGTTGTAATCCTGGCAATATGTCCCTATCCCTCAGTGAACTCAGTGAAAAAATTGCAGATTTGACTTCGCTCAATATTTTGTCTAAGGTTAACAAAAATTCTGCAATCTGCATGACAACTGTCAATAGATATAGCGATAGCTGGCAAAGTATTCTATATTGAACCTAGCTCTTAAGTTCTTGATGAGACATCCAGAGTATGGGCGGTTCGAATTCTCTTTACCTGGTCTGGTTCTGGCGATTCTTCAGCTTCATTTCTCTCTGACTTAATAGTGTGAATCACGTCGTGCACTTCAATCTGAAAAGCATTTGTCATGATATAACAGAGAGAAGACGCATGTGCTGTAACTGTCTTGATACTCCTTGAGGAACTTACCTTTTTAGTTGCGGATGGTACATCCGGAGTGTGAGTGGTTTTAAATCTCTTAGCCTGGACTGGTTTAGGCAATTCTTCATCTTCATCTATTTCTGACTTAATAAGCTGATCCATGTTCAGCTCTTCAATCTGAAAAGCATTGACATGAGATTACAGAGGGCATTCGTATGCGCTTCACTCAATTGAAGTAGAGCACTGTACTTACAGTAACATCACAAGATTCATCATAAAGGTAATCAGGTTCTTGTTTGAAGGTTTCCTCATTGTATTCCTATATGCACCGAATTACAGTTTTAAAAAAAGTGCTTCACATTCAGACCACTTACATGTTCACTGTCTGTAGTGTACTTACATTCATCATGACTCCCCCACCAGCAGGTAAACTAGTGTGAGCAAGGATAAAGCCACCATCCATGGATTCTGGAACAGTTGCACGAGTTAAATACTACCGTTAACGAAGGAGAGTATATGCTGTTGAAGACAAGGCAACATGACCATAAGATGCCCTTTGACATATGCATTTCGCATCAGAATGAGGTAGGATGTTTTACGTTTTTCTAATTTTAATCTAAAACGTATTTTTTCCTTTTCTTCTTTTTTAGAATGCCAGTATGTGCGAAACAGTTTTGGGTGAATTTTGACCTACCTATGACTGAAATTCAGTATTCATTCAGAGTATAAATTTTGAAGTTAATTGGTGCTGTCTGAGCTGAACCAGCAATGTAAAAATTAATCGGATTTACCGGTACAAGTGTATGGCAAAAATACCAAACTCATAGAGGGTGTGAAATTTTCCAGACATCTTTGGTATTTTTCCTACATTGTGTGGGGGAAATTTACTTTACGCATGTGAAAAATACCACAAATGTGGGAGATGAGTATTTTTAGTTCCACACGCCTGAGGGTTTTTTTTCCACACTGTAAAAAATCAGTCTTGGATACGGAGCTTGTCACGGCGTTCCGTACCCCACTTTTCGGAAAGGGAGTACGAAAATTTACCGTACCTGGCCACCGTACCTACCATTTTTACATGGGCCAGCATAGGAAAAGGGGTACGGAACGCCGTTCACAGTCCGTACCCAAAACGGAAACCGTCGGAGAAAAATCAGCGGTAACTTTTCCGTACCTTGGCACCGTACCCACTTTTTTTAAACATGGGCTATTATGCAAAGGGGATACGGAACCGAATGTATGGCCACACCGTAATCTAAATAAACGGTACATTTCCGTATGGGCGACCGTGATTATTTTTTTTTTTTTTTTTTTTTTTTTTTACTGTGCACACTGTATGGGACTTTCGTAATACAACTATGGGATAATTTTTCCAAACGCGTATGGGATTACTGGTTTGAATCTCAGCGGTTCCGTCCGGTAAATGCATCGGTAGTCTGAAGGAACTAGCCCTCTGAAGAGGGATCAAGTCGCAGAAGGCAGAGAGTAAGAGAAAAATCAAATTTTTGTTCCTAACGCAGCGGTTCTCAAACTTGGGGTCGCCAATTTATTTATTTATTTATTTATTTATTTATTTTTTTTTGGGGGGGGGTCGCGTCGAGGTACCAGGGGTCGTGGTTTGGCCGACGTCTGGCCTCCAATACGTCATCACCTGTGCAGAAATACGGAAAAACCGCCGAAGAAGCCATTAACAATTTAAAAAACCTTCCGCAAAAACATAACTTTAATTTTAATTTTTATGTTTTGGGGAGGAGTTGGGGGTAAGAGAGTTGATATGGGGTCGCGTGGGGTCGCGAAAAACCTTCTGTGGGGTCGCGAAAATTTTTGCCAGTCATTTTGGGGTCGCGAGCCTAAAACGGTTGAGAACCGCTGTCCTAACGCATGCATTGAAAAGTCCCATACATGTGGGATTTTTTCCAGACGCCTGAACAAAGATAAGTCCCATACCTGTCTCGTAAAATCCCACACACTGTTTATGTAAAAAGCTGCAGGTACATTTATAGGATTTTTACCACAAGTTTTACAGTGAGTCCACACATCACTGGATATTGTGTGACTGTTTCTAATTTTCAAATAGCACGACATGAAAACTAATAAATAACGTGCCATGTGAAGACTTGCACCCAGAAAATTGAGTTGGATTGAAAAAAATATTTTTTTCAGTTCGAGTATAATTTGGATTACAGTGAACGGAGACAAATTCTGAATTTGGTGAGAATAGATTAAACAATTAAAACATGTGAACGGAAAGTCACAAACTCTGATAATGAAATAGTGTTCATTGGAATGCTTGCTGATTAATCAGTGTACATTGGAATTCTTGCTGATTAGTCAGTGTACATTAATGCTTGACCCAATGTACACTGATTAATCAGTTTACATTGTACACTCTTTCATTATCAGAGAATCCAAAGTGTTCTCAGATTCCTGTTTTTCCGAGGGGTCCCCCACTTTCAAGGAAGGTGTACAACGAGTTGGCGATTTGATTATTTTTCGCGAGTTGCGTGCGAGTTTTCGCGAGTTGAGCGCAATTTTTTCTCGAGTTGAAGCGAGCTTTTGCGAGTTGTAGCGAGTTAAATGCGAGTTTTTGCGAGTTAAATGCGAGTTTTTGCGAGTTGAATGCGAGTTTTCGCGAGTTGAACGCGAGTTCGGCTCGGACAAGTGTACAACGAGTTGGGTGAGTGAGGGACCCCTCGTGTTTTTCCGAGCGTAAAATAATCTCCGTGCGAGGAAATTGGGCTCGAAAAGATTACTCTGGAGCTGGAGGGTGCAGTCGGCTGGGGTCGAGAAGTTGGTTTTAACCGTTTTAACCTGATTTTGGCAAGTTTTCGCAGTTTTGTGTTGCTTTGACACGAAAGTGATGAATACCACAGATTTAGGCCCGCAAAGACGAATCTGAGAATACGCGGGTCGGCTGCAGGAAAAAAAGTTTTTAGCCGGTTTTAATTTTGTTCATTTTCAGTGCTGCCAGAAAAGTAGGCAAAACCCGCCCAACACACAGCTGTGTGGAGCGGGCGGTATTCGCGCCTGCCTACTACGCAACATCAACACACGTGTGCAGAGGAATGGCCTAGTAGGCAGGCGTGAATACCGCCCGCTCCACACAGCTGTGTGTTGGGCGGGTTTTGCCTACTTTTTTGGCAGCACTGTTCATTTTTCGAAGTGTTGTGAGGAACTGTCGTGGAAATAATAGGAAGGTGGGGATCGGCTGGGGGTCCAAAAATTGTTTTAACCTGATTTCGTCAATGTTTTGCTGCGTATAGTGAGATGCATTCGCGCGAAAATGATGGACTCGGAAAGATGACTCGTGTTATTTTCGGGACGATCGGATGTTAGGGTTAGAGAGGTTGCGCAGCACTTCGAATCTTACTACTTGCCTTTGACTGCTGATAGGTCCTGGCGCGTCCCCAGCGTGGCCACCAACAGAGCACAACACTGGACTACAATGCCGACGAGTCGAGCGTGGCCCACCAGCAGAAAACACAACACTGATCGGAAATGCCGTCCAGCCGAGCGTGGCCCACCAGCAGATAACACAACACTAAACTGAAATGCCGTCGAGTCGAGCGTGGCCCACCAGCAGAAAACACAACACTAAACTGAAATGCCGTCGAGTCGAGCGTGGCCCACCAGCAGAAAACACAACACCAAACTGAAATCCCGTCGAGTCGAGCGTGGCCCACCAGCAGAAAGTACAACACTGGACTGAAATGCTGCTGACGAGTCGGCGTGGAGCTGTCCCGCCGTCGCCGTCCCCGGCTCGGCGAGGAGTTATCCGCCCCCCTCCCGTCCCCCTCCCCGCGCCCAGCCGCTGGCCGGGTGTGCTGCTCTACTGGGTGCCCCGCAAGCGCTGCTCGCAGGCAGTGCCGTGTGGCGCAGCGGGGCCCGGCGGGCCCGGCCCGGCCCAGCTCAGCGGCTATCGACATCGCTCTCGATATCGCCATCACTCTCACTCGCTATCGCTCTCACTCTCGCTATCCGTCGCCAGAAGCACGATACCGGTCTTGGTTTGGGAGAAATTCCCATTTTACGCGGTGAGCAGTGCATTGTCAAATCGGCGCCGGATGGATAGGCCACCTATTCGACGCCAGCCCGCGCCACCGTGTTTGAGAGAAAACCGTGAAAAAGCGGTGCTCTCAGCCTATTTAATCCGGAGTTCAGCAAAGGCGAGCGAGAAGGTAACCTCTTCGGCTTGAAAATTTTAAGTCTATAGTTCTACAAAATACATCCACTGCATTTTATTTATACTGGCAAAACAAAGTTAAGATATCGAACCTTTAAAATTCTTTAAAGCACAAAAGACATAACAGCTCATGTTTTTTTTTAAAAAAAATATTTCCTTCTAGGTGAATAAAATTGAATTGTGAGACTTTTTTTTCGTAATCTTAGGAAAATTCCGATTCAAGCGATCCTGCATGTGATGGGGTTCTGTTAAAAAAAATTGCATAAATTAATTGCATTCGTTGTACATTTTCACTTGCTTTTCATTTGCTGAACGCTTTTCAGAACCCAATCACAGGTAGGCTCGTTTGATTCGAGTTGTATCAAGCCAAGATCGCCGAGTGTGATCGCCGAGTGGAATCGCCGACTTCTCCAATACTTTTCGCTGACTTATCGCTCTTTCCGCCCCCCACCCATACTCCTCGGTGTCGACTCGGAGAGAAGTCAGCGAAAAGTCGCCGATCCAAGTCGGCGATCCCAAGCGGCGATCTTAAATGGATATAACATCGGAATTTCGAGAGGAATTCGCCTATCAAAAGAGATCCGACGGCGCGTTTCTAACTGAGTGGAATTGGTCAGGTGTCAATCGATACTTTATAGTCTAGGAAGCGGCATCTTTTATGAATTAGTAACGTTAATCGCACCTCTCCAAAAGGAGCCACCTCAAAAGACAGGCCACACATCGCCTTCAAAGTATAAGACACTTCACAGACAAAACATGGATCTCGCCAATACAGTACGCTGGTGGCAAGGCCGTTTGATTTCAAAGAAGAAGAGCTTTTCGTCAAAGCTCGAAGGCTACTTGTTTGGGACCCAGGTAGAAATTTTTGGTTCCAGATCTTAACACATTAGAGTAACAAACTGTGTCTAACGGGGGCTTTGTGGATTTGCATTCGAAGGTCCTATTTTGGTGCATCGCCATGCATATCAAGTGGGCTGCTCCGGAGTTCGAAAAACGGCTGCAAATCTGATGGGCCACGGACTAACGTTTTTACTCGTTCCTAACACCTCCTGAATGTGTTATGATATGATGTCAAGTATAAGAACGAGTATTGATCTAGGTTAGGTGTAACTTAGAAGTTTACCTTCCTGAGAGAATAGAGACCATTTATACATGTGCAATGGTGGTTATATCAAAATTCTCAACATACACGACAACAAGTACGTCGGGTTTTTCTTTTATTAGTCGTAGAATTTTTTAGGCCAATGAAAGAGGACACATAGAGCTGCAACCCTCGGAGCAAAACTAAAAATGCGATAACAGGAAATCCTGGTAGGTACAAAGTTCGTAAACGTTTATTTGTTTCACAAAATACTTCAGTAAATGATGGTTTATGGAGAAATTTTCTAAAAATTTCTAGCCTTGTGGGTGATGTTATTGAATTTGTTTTATCTCAGGGTTTGATCAGCGTCACTAGTACAGCGGGTCACATGCCAAATTTACGCTTTTTAGCTCAAACAATTTAGAAGTCTTTCAGGAAAAAATTGTTCGATCAGCTTGATTTTTTAACTGTAGGCTCGTTGTGCAATGGGCATTCGAACACTGCTTTTACATTTTTATTCTTACGTCGTTCCAAATTTAATTTTTTGAACTACTGTGCTTTGAGTTGAATCAACTTGTCCCCGGCCACGGTCCTCCTCCCCTGTGCGCCGCGCCGAGGGGCGAGCACCCGCAACAATGGCGACTCGGCTCGGCCCCCCTTTCCATGCTGCCTCCCCGCGACAAATCGAGTATTACCAGAGAAACGGAGATTTTAGATCAAAATTTCTCAAAATTGGCCTCCAACTTTGGGCTGGCATTTCAGCAGTGAGCTAAGGAGATTGAGTTCTACCTCTTTGTCAAGTCTTATCAAATAATCGAATAGAAAAATCAGGATTTAGGTAAGGGGCCGTGCTAATAAAAAAATCGGATCCTAAGACAAAACCATAAGGCTACTTCGGGCCTAAAAACGATGTTGTTTTTTTTTTATTTTGGAATATTTTTCACCCACACCTCCCCTTTAAGATCACTTAATGGAGACTATACCCTGCCTGATTATTTTGAAGTCCCGATCCCGGAATGCCCGGATGTGTTTCCGTTCACACCGTCATGAAATGACGATTGCCCAAGGCATTTCTTCGTTTTACTCGTTTTACTTATGAAATTAAGTGTAGCACGTTTCCTTCAATGATCACTTGATAGAAATAAGGTCTGAATTTTTCGAAGTCCGTATCTTTTGCGGGCTCTGTTATGGCGCGTGTGGTGCGATCTAACAGGTCCTCCGTAAACAAACCTTCGCTCCTTTTAACTTTGCTTCACACTAATCTTAAATTTATTTGTTTCCTAGTTTCCAAACTAGTTAAAAGCTGCTTGCTTTTTATCTAATAACATTTTCCCCAGGATATAACGTAACGAACTTGAAAATAACCATGAACTTCCATCCATTTTCCTTTCAGGACGTAACGTAACGTGTTCTAAGAGCATACCAATCATTAAAAATCAAATATAAAGCGACACAAAGAGCTTCAAACCTTTTTTAAAAAAAATCAGGGATGGTTTCCAATAAGTGGTCTTAAAAAGCAATGTTTTCTGGAAAATTTCAGAAATTTCTAAAGCTTTTCATTTCAGGAAATAACTTGACATGTCCATGAACTTAAGCCAACTCAGTTCTTTCGAGTATTTAGTGTAACGTAACAAATAGTGATATTGAAAACACACTTCAACCCTTCACATACGATCTCTGTTTTCTCAAATGTACGAATTACTATTCTGCAGCAAACATGATGATAGCATTATTATACACATTCATTTCAATGTAAAGAACGAGTCACTTTTAAAACTACAGAATTTTGTATTAATTGGCTCCTTGTTTTTAAATTTTTCAATAGCTATTTTCTTACTACTTGATCGGAATGTCATTTGCATGCACGTTTAGTGCTGTATCCAAGGGCGCTGGGCTAGAGATCATGGCTGGCTTAAGGATGGCCATGGCGCTTTGGACCTGCTTCGCCATGTGCTTCTTCTTCGCGTCAAGTCGACAAAAACTAAATTCGTTGCTGGGCGCGACTGCAACGCTGGCTGATGACATTTACTCAGGAGGACACCCTGACGAATTCACGGTAAGCTCATAGTGTGTGTCATCTGTTGCAAAATTCAAACCAATTCATAATAATCGTCCGATATTCGAACCCAAAAGTGTTCCGACAACCAAGATTGTTTGGGACGGGGAACGCTAACCAATGAAGGACTTCTCTCTAAAGAAGAAAAGTAGGAAGACAGGCCAGGAACATAACAAGCGGCAATTGTTCTGAGTCGTAATTGCGGTCGAGAGCAGACGAACTGTTCAAAACAATTGCCAATTTGTAATGTTCCTGGCCTATTTTGCTTCTTTAGCTTGCAGTCATCCATAGGCCAATACGCGAATAGGAAACTCTTACCGTGACTCCCACCAGCCGAGATGGGACACACTATGTAAGAAATAATGTTGTAAATTAACAGCAAATTTATTGTTAATTTTTTCACTGACTCGTGTTGTTGTACAACAACATCGACTAGTAATGTAACAACGTCTGTTGTCAAGTAACAACGACTGTTGTCAAATAACAACGACTGTTGTCAAGTAACAACAAAAGTTTTTCAGTAGCAACAAAAAAGTTGTCTAGTAACAACAAAAGTTGTATAATAACAACAAAAGTTGTCCAGGAACAACAAAAGTTGTTCAAGAACAACAATTTTCTTGTTTAATTTAAAAACAACCCTGTTTGTTTTTGAACAACTTTTGTTGTTCTCGAACAACATGGCTGTTCGTCAACAACAGAGTCATCACTGAAAGGGTTGTTTTTCAACAACTATTTTTTACAGTGCAGGCACCTACCCGCTGACCGGTACCATCTCGGCTGACGAGACGATTTGCTGGTTCAAATCCCAGGGACATCTTTTTGTCTTTTTTTACTCGTTTTTTGCCACTTACATCACTTTCATGGTGACAAGAACGAGTATTGTTCCGGGTGGGGTGTCACACTTTCAATGAAACCATCTTCATCTCAGAATACGCTACACCCACAAAAATAAGAATGGTACCATTCTACAGCGGAAACGCTGGGCATGTTACCAAGTATGAACTATTTTTCGAATTTAATTGTACAATTTCGAGAACTCTTAACTAAATTTTCGTGTTTTCATTTTAAGTCCGCGTCCTCAGCTTCTCTGGCCATTTTGGAAAATGTGTTTCAAAGCAACGGGAATGCATCATTTTAACATATTTGAAATCGGCAGCCTTAAATGAACATGGTTTATTACGATGATTTATGTCACTTGTCACTTCCATAACATTTTTAAAAGAGCACTTAACAGATCTGTGCTGCCATTTGTGACTCGGCACCGTAACTACTTCACCGGCCGAACGTAGTGCAAATCATAACTCTGAGATAAAAGTGCGTACAGTGATTTGCAAGTAAAGAACGAGTTACCTGCTTCACACGGAATTCATTACTTGTTCATAATTTCTCTTGTCTTCTTTTTCTCCATAACCGTATCACTATTTTGCCTCCCAAAAGGTGCATCAAGAGGATGTCCTGCTAAAAGCATTCAACACCTGGATAAATATTATGATATTATCCTCTGCTCCGCCAACACATATATTTTCAGCCCTGAGGTTTGAACCGGGTCATTTGTCCGTCACTCTAGCCACTAGACCGCTGACTTTATTACCGATAATAGCAAGCTCTACATAGCTTCCGAAAAATTCAGAGGCCAGGAGCAGTCGATTTGAAAGAGGTTACGCCATCTCCTTTGCTGAACTCCGGGTCGAACGGCCCCAAAACGCCACTTTTTCACGGTTTTCTCTCAAACAAGGATAGGTTGCCTATCGTATCCAGCAGGCGCTGATTGAACAATTCAATTTTCATTACGTAAGAACCGAATTTCTCCCAAACCAAGACAGGTATCGTACTACTGGCCGCTGCTACATGTTTCAAAGGGCGTAAAGAGGATTCCTTCTGAATTTGGGCCTGATCGAAGACCTTCGACCTTTTAAGAAATTTGCAAAGGCTCACAGCCTTTAAATTTTTCAGGATTTTGGTGGTAAAAAAAAAAAAAAAAAAAAAAATCCTCCAAACTGACAGGAGTTGTGCAGAGATGCTCTTCTGCACCCACCAAAGGCCGGCATCCGTGCCCGAACGGGTCCCGCTCTGAGCGCGCGCTGTGCGCAGTCAGTGTGCGAGAGAGACAGCGCGAGAAACCCGAGGTGCTGGATGAAGATGTGCCGAAACTGGCCGAATGCAATCGAGCGAGCGGGGACCGATTCCGTCTCCTGAGGGCGTGGCAGAGCGTGGCGCTGGGCTGACTTTGCCTACGCGCCACGCTACGCCACGCCTGGCCGGCAAACGGGACCCGTTGACGAGCACGGGTCTCGGCCAAAGGCCGGCATCCGCTCCCGAACGCTGCTCGTTGCTGCTCACTCGGCGCTGCTGCCCGCTCGATCGCTTCTCACTCGTTTGTCTCTGGCCCGCTCGCTCGCTTCTCACTCGAACCAGCCGAGACCCGTGCTCGTCAACGGGTCCCGTTTGCCGGCCAGGCGTGGCGTAGCGTGGCGCGTAGGCAAAGTCAGCCCAGCGCCACGCTCTGCCACGCCCTCAGGAGACGGAATCGGTCCCCGCTCGCTCGATTGCATTCGGCCAGTTTCGGCACATCTTCATCCAGCACCTCGGGTTTCTCGCGCTGTCTCTCTCGCACACTGACTGCGCACAGCGCGCGCTCAGAGCGGGACCCGTTCGGGCACGGATGCCGGCCTTTGGTCTCGGCTGGTTCGAGTGAGAAGCGAGCGAGCGGGCCAGAGACAAACGAGTGAGAAGCGATCGAGCGGGCAGCAGCGCCGAGTGAGCAGCAACGAGCAGCGTTCGGGAGCGGATGCCGGCCTTTGGCACCCACAAACACAAACCAGTCCCCGGGGATAAAATCAGTCGAAAACGGCGAAAAAAAATCGACCGAACGGGAGACGGAGACGGTAACCACTAGGCTGTCGGTTCGCACACCTGTCGGCGATGCGAATTGGAATCCCCATCTACCGGCCTGGACTGACCCTGTGGCGAGGCGGAGACGACTTTGGCTCCGACTTTGTTCTTGCCGCTTGCCCGAAAAAAATGGCGCGTAGATGGTGGAGTTCTAGTGCACCTAGAGACCAACCATGGAGGGTGAAATCATCCGAAAACCGGCGAAAAAAAATTATAAGGTCGACCGAGATTCGAACACAACAAAAGCGTCCCGACAGCCTACTTGGTTTAGACGTGGGACGGGTATGTTAACCACTACGCCGTCGGTTCGCACAGTTTTTGCCGATGCGAAAAGGATTCCGTATCTACCGGCCTGGACGGGCCCGGCGCGCGCAGAAGAGTTTTCCTTTCCGAATAGGATTCCGAATTTCTCCCTAAGCAAGAACGGTATTGTGCTTCTGGCTACTGGTATATGTTTCGCAGTGCCTTCAGAGGATTCCCTGTGAATTTCAGCGTGATCTGAGATTTTCGATTTTTGGTCAAATTTCCAAAGGCTATAGCCTTTGCATTTTTAGGGATTTTGGTCCAAAAACATTTTTCCTCCAAATTGACGGGGTTTGTGCAGAGGGGCTCCAGTGCACCCAGAGACCAACCCCGGAGGGTAAAATCATCCGAAAACCGGCGAAAAAAAATTATTAGGTCGACCGAGATTCGAACACGACAAAAGCGTCCCGACAGCGTAGTTGGTTTGGGACGGGGGACGGGTATGCTAACCACTACGCTGTCGGTTCGCACACCTTCCGGCGATGCGAATTAGAATCCCTATCTACCGGCCTGGACGAGCTCCGCGCGGCGCAGAAGAATTTTCTTTTCCCTGTCACTTTTTTAGGGCCCAAAAGATGCAATCGAGGGGGAAAGCTATTTTTCGCATCATACAACTCGAAGGAAAACAGGTATTCTTCTTCTCCCCCAAGAACGTTGCTAAAAATAACAAAAGAAAAAGCAAAATGTCTGCGTCACTCGGGTCCGAACCAGAGAGCTTCTGAGCAGGTGCCCGCTGTTCTGACCACTAGACCACAGACTCCTGCTGCCAGCAGCACTGCAGGCACCACATAGCTTCCGAAAATCTCTTGTTACCAGGAGCCGATTTCGAGGAGGTTACCTCCTCGCCTCTTCTGAACTCCGGGTTGAATACGGCTCGTTTCGCACGATTTTCTCTCAAAGATGCAGGCGCGGGCTGGCGTCGAATGGGTTGCCTACCCACAAGGCGCCGATTGAACAATTCACAATTCCTTGCGTAAAATGCGCATTTTTCCCAAACCAAGAACGGTATCGTGTCCAGGCCGACTCTTGTGCACCCCCAGACCAACCCCCGAGGGTGAAATCATCCGAAAATCATCGAAAAAAAAACGATGATCGACCGAGATTCGAACACGACAAAAGCGTCCCGACAGCGTAGTTGGTTTGGGACGGGGGACGGGTATGCTAACCACTACGCTGTCGGTTCGCACACTTTTTGCCGATGCGAAAAGGATTCCGTATCTACCGGCCTGGACGGGCCCGGCGCGCGCAGAAGAGTTTTCCTTTCCGAATTGGATTCCGAATTTCTCCCTAAGCAAGAACGGTATTGTGCTTCTGGCTACTGGTATATGTTTCGCAGTGCCTTCAGAGGATTCCCTGTGAATTTCAGCCTGATCTGAGATTTTCGATTTTTGGTCAAATTTCCAAAGGCTATAGCCTTTGCATTTTTAGGGATTTTGGTCCAAAAACATTTTTCCTCCAAATTGACGGGGTTTGTGCAGAGGGGCTCCAGTGCACTCAGAGACCAACCCCGGAGGGTAAAATCATCCGAAAACCGGCGAAAAAAAATTATTAGGTCGACCGAGATTCGAACACGACAAAAGCGTCCCGACAGCGTAGTTGGTTTGGGACGGGGGACAGGTATGCTAACCACTACGCTGTCGGTTCGCACACCTTCCGGCGATGCGAATTAGAATCCCTATCTACCGGCCTGGACGAGCTCCGCGCGGCGCAGAAGAATTTTCTTTTCCCTGTCACTTTTTTAGGGCCCAAAAGATGCAATCGAGGGGGAAAGCTATTTTTCGCATCATACAACTCGAAGGAAAACAGGTATTCTTCTTCTCCCCCAAGAACGTTGCTAAAAATAACAAAAAAAAATAAAAAGAAAAAGCGAAATGTCTGCGTCACTCGGGTTCGAACCAGAGAGCTTCTGAGCAGGTGCCCGCTGTTCTGACCACTAGACCACAGACTCCTGCTGCCAGCAGCACTGCAGGCACCACATAGCTTCCGAAAATCTCTTGTTACCAGGAGCCGATTTCGAGGAGGTTACCTCCTCGCCTCTTCTGAACTCCGGGTTGAATACGGCTCGTTTCGCACGATTTTCTCTCAAAGATGCAGGCGCGGGCTGGCGTCGAATGGGTTGCCTACCCACAAGGCGCCGATTGAACAATTCACAATTCCTTGCGTAAAATGCGCATTTTTCCCAAACCAAGAACGGTATCGTGTCCAGGCCGACTCTTGTGCACCCCCAGACCAACCCCCGAGGGTGAAATCATCCGAAAATCATCGAAAAAAAAACGATGATCGACCGAGATTCGAACACGACAAAAGCGTCCCGACAGCGTAGTTGGTTTGGGACGGGGGACGGGTATGCTAACCACTACGCTGTCGGTTCGCACACTTTTTGCCGATGCGAAAAGGATTCCGTATCTACCGGCCTGGACGGGCCCGGCGCGCGCAGAAGAGTTTTCCTTTCCGAATTGGATTCCGAATTTCTCCCTAAGCAAGAACGGTATTGTGCTTCTGGCTACTGGTATATGTTTCGCAGTGCCTTCAGAGGATTCCCTGTGAATTTCAGCCTGATCTGAGATTTTCGATTTTTGGTCAAATTTCCAAAGGCTATAGCCTTTGCATTTTTAGGGATTTTGGTCCAAAAACATTTTTCCTCCAAATTGACGGGGTTTGTGCAGAGGGGCTCCAGTGCACTCAGAGACCAACCCCGGAGGGTAAAATCATCCGAAAACCGGCGAAAAAAAATTATTAGGTCGACCGAGATTCGAACACGACAAAAGCGTCCCGACAGCGTAGTTGGTTTGGGACGGGGGACGGGTATGCTAACCACTACGCTGTCGGTTCGCACACCTTCCGGCGATGCGAATCAGAACCCCTATCTACCGGCCTGGACGAGCTCCGCGCGGCGCAGAAGAATTTTCTTTTCCCTGTCACTTTTTTAGGGCCCAAAAGATGCAATCGAGGGGGAAAGCTATTTTTCGCATCATACAACTCGAAGGAAAACAGGTATTCTTCTTCTCCCCCAAGAACGTTGCTAAAAATAACAAAAAAAAATAAAAAGAAAAAGCGAAATGTCTGCGTCACTCGGGTTCGAACCAGAGAGCTTCTGAGCAGGTGCCCGCTGTTCTGACCACTAGACCACAGACTCCTGCTGCCAGCAGCACTGCAGGCACCACATAGCTTCCGAAAATCTCTTGTTACCAGGAGCCGATTTCGAGGAGGTTACCTCCTCGCCTCTTCTGAACTCCGGGTTGAATACGGCTCGTTTCGCACGATTTTCTCTCAAAGATGCAGGCGCGGGCTGGCGTCGAATGGGTTGCCTACCCACAAGGCGCCGATTGAACAATTCACAATTCCTTGCGTAAAATGCGCATTTTTCCCAAACCAAGAACGGTATCGTGTCCAGGCCGACTCTTGTGCACCCCCAGACCAACCCCCGAGGGTGAAATCATCCGAAAATCATCGAAAAAAAAACGATGATCGACCGAGATTCGAACACGACAAAAGCGTCCCGACAGCGTAGTTGGTTTGGGACGGGGGACGGGTATGCTAACCACTACGCTGTCGGTTCGCACACTTTTTGCCGATGCGAAAAGGATTCCGTATCTACCGGCCTGGACGGGCCCGGCGCGCGCAGAAGAGTTTTCCTTTCCGAATAGGATTCCGAATTTCTCCCTAAGCAAGAACGGTATTGTGCTTCTGGCTACTGGTATATGTTTCGCAGTGCCTTCAGAGGATTCCCTGTGAATTTCAGCGTGATCTGAGATTTTCGATTTTTGGTCAAATTTCCAAAGGCTATAGCCTTTGCATTTTTAGGGATTTTGGTCCAAAAACATTTTTCCTCCAAATTGACGGGATTTGTGCAGAGGGGCTCCAGTGCACCCAGAGACCAACCCCGGAGGGTAAAATCATCCGAAAACCGGCGAAAAAAAATTATTAGGTCGACCGAGATTCGAACACGACAAAAGCGTCCCGACAGCGTAGTTGGTTTGGGACGGGGGACGGGTATGCTAACCACTACGCTGTCGGTTCGCACACCTTCCGGCGATGCGAATTAGAATCCCTATCTACCGGCCTGGACTGGCCCAGTGGCGTGGTGGAGACGTCTTTGGCTCCGACTTTGTTCTTGCCGCTTTCCCGAAAATATGGCGAGTAGATGGTGGCAGCGATTCGCATGGCGGAGGGATGTGCGTCCCGCCAGCCGAGATGGTCAACGCTTTTTCCCCCTTTCCCAATTCAGCTCGCCTTGGGAGACGCTTTGCAGGTTCAAATCCCGGCTGCCTTTCGTTTTATAATATATTTTTGTATTGCTACTTGACTTAATCGAGGGGGAAACGACTGTCAATTTTCGTGTCAGCCGGATTACGGACTACCCCGGATTACCTCGGTTTAGCTCTGGAGTGTCCTCCGGATAACGGTGCTTTTTTCCTCGGATTACCCCGGATTAACCTAAAATTCCCCTGGATTACACCGGATTACTTCGAATTTCCCCGGATTACACCCAGCCGGATTACCAAACGGCTGTCAGCCGGTTTACCTAAGTCATTTCCCCCTCGGACTTAATGCAAAACATTTACAATGTTTTTCTTTTTTATTTTAAGAGTTCAAGGTAGATATTTTTTTTCTTTTTTGCTATTGTTTTTACAGAGTGCCGCAACTAAGCTGTATACCTGGTCCCGTCTTGCCTACAAATTGGCTCATGGTTACGGAATCACGGCGTCTATCAGCTTGTTGGTGCCCGTGCTAGTTCAGGGAAAACTTCTTCTCGAGATGTGGCCCTGGTTCGAAGGCCCACTTGGCGTATGGCTTGGTATGGTGCTACAAGCGGCAACAGGGTACCCAGCCTGCGTCCCCTGCTTCCTTGGCATAGCAATGACTACATCACTGTGCGCATTGCTATCGATGCTTTGCCTTATGCTAGCTGTCCAGTTAAAAGAAGCAAGTTCACTGTCTCAAGTTAAGGAGGTAATTTTCCTCGTAGTACCGTAGACTTCTCTTTAAGAAAGAGATATTTTTTTCAATTTGTGTCACACTTTTTGGTGTCGGCTGGAGTGATAACAGTCACCCACGGCTTTGCCTAAAATGTGGTATTTCTTTCGCAGGTGGCGCGCCGACACGCTGCTCTGTGCTCCATTGTAGAAAGAGCCCGCCGCATTTTCGAGTTTCCTCTAAGCGCGCTGTCCTTCTCATTCTTGTCTCTCCCCGCCTTTTCCTCTGTGCTGGTGGTGAGGGGCGCTTTTGATGGCTTCTGCTTGCCCTCTGTTCCTTACCTCATGCTCTTCTTCAGTATTTGCTTTGGCGGGCAATTCCTGCAGGAAGCTCTGAACGAGATAGGTGTGGCAGGCTATGAGACATACAGTAATTCCCCGTCAGACTGTGAGATGGGGTAGGCTAAGTAGACTTGAAATGCATTTTCATTAAATAAAATTAAGCATAGTGTCATTGTGGAACATTCACTGATGTTGTTTCCTTTAAACAGGGTATTCCTAATGGCAATTATGATTCGCGCACAAAAAACACAAACCTTTACACTGTTCCGAAAGAGTGCAATGCTGAATATTAGCACATGCGCAGCCTTTCTGCAAACTTGGTATTCAATGCTCAACATTCTAATGAAGACACCGGATCACAGCAGTGGGTAGACCACCTTACAGAAAAAAAAAAGGTTTGTGAAGGGAACAGCAAAATTAACTATAGGAAAGGTAGGTACAGGAGTCCCGAGAGGAAAACAACTCTCCATTTGTTTTTCTGTCATAAGCATTATGTAGACTGCCTATGGAATTCAGAATTACGCCTGGGCTCCAAACATATTTTGCCCGATGCTTATCTCTATTCCACAGTAGTTCTAACTTTACCCTGTGAACAGAATTTTGTCAAATTGACAATGACATCAAATTATGTCAATTTGACGAAATTCTGTTGACTGGGATAAGTTCAACATAATTCTCAACTCACGGGCAGAACTTACTCCATTTCCATTCCCAAAAGAACACATTTCCAGCCACCTATGGCCAGCACTGTAGACTTTTGATTGATTTTTGGAAAATGTTGGTTTTTGTGGAGGTTTTTGGAACCGAATGAACCAGTGAAGTTGTACGTATTTTTGTAACATGTTATTATTGCCCTTTTTACAATAATATTTGATTCATAACCAAGAGTACACGCTGTACGAGAATGCATTTGTTAGGTACACAAGTTAAGATAAATCTCTCGTTTGATTTTTTAGTAGTTTAGGTTAAATTGATATCAGGCAGTCCTTTCAGTAGAATTTAAAATTAAAACAACCTTTTGTCATTTTTTTAAAAATGTGCACTCAAATTGATAGAATTAAATTTGCCAATTGCAAATGGAAGACTCTTTGGTACACATTTGTCCTATACTCTTCCTGTACACATTTACTGCCGTGCTATGGTACTTGTAACTATTCCTAAGTCTCACATGGTCTGCTTTGTCAGTAAATACACTTTTCATAGCTTGTAGGCAGTAGTTTGTATTTTTTCAGATATAGCATATTCTTATAATCTACAGTAAATACAATGTGTACAGGTATGTACATGATTTATTCAATGGAA
The DNA here is from genome assembly GCA_029379305.1 of Frankliniella fusca. Taxonomy (NCBI): domain Eukaryota; kingdom Metazoa; phylum Arthropoda; class Insecta; order Thysanoptera; family Thripidae; genus Frankliniella; species Frankliniella fusca. Next base: position 1,044,625 of record JAHWGI010000083.1, on the reverse strand, counting down.
TCCTCCAAATTTATCTGACAGATCCAACACACTATCAAAAAGGTTTGAATTTAGCACAGAGTCAACTATTTCTTTTTTAAATCTGTCACAGAAAATTTATCTTTCCTGAAATATTATCATTTCTTCCCAAAGAAGAAATTGGAAGTGATTATTCTATAAGCGAGTCCTTTCCTTAATACAAATGAATAGACATTTAAGGGCAATAAAGCTGTATGCCCTAGGATAGAACATTCAAATTCATAAAAATCCTACACAACACTAAAAGAGACAATAAATAAGAGAAATCCTAAGTTGAAAGGCATAAAGTGACTACAATTTGATATTCTAGTTTCAACATTCATGTTAGCAAATCAAAACACATTTCAACAACTAGCTTAGAACTTGCAGATAATTACAGAAAATTTTGCCAATGAGTCAATCCAATGAATGTTGTTGCAACCACCATAAAACAAAATAATTCCATATGTTAGATAATGGAATACACAAATACAAAAATACCAAGACTTTTGAAATAATTAAAAAAAGCACCACTGGCAAGAGGATTGATATGACACATGATAAAGCTCATTGTAACAGTGTAATGTTAATTGGCAGTTGCGATGAGTTGTCCGTAGAATTTTTAATTGGCATGGAATTAATTCTCTTTTAAAATTAGATCAGACATCTCAGATACCTTTGTTAAAAGAATTGAACTAAAATCAAACTTAAAACTGCACTCAGAGGAATTCGCATGATGTATGCTCCTCTAGTGGTTTTCGAGTGTACTAATGAAAAGTGACAAGGGTCATCTTGACATGTGTTTTACCCATAACCACAATACCTGTAAATTCTGCACACCATTAAATCAGTAACTGCATATGACTTTACTTGTAAGGATTTGATCCCTCAAAGTTTCAAAAGTAACATATTAGGCAAGCCAAAAACTAGTTTGAAAGATTACAAATTAGTTTATTCTGAATCTATACTTGCAATGAGATTATCTGACTTTTAATATATTAAATTACAGCTTTCTTCATAGAATTCAACGGCTTGTAAGTCCCAAAAAACCATACAATATGCAAAATATTGCTCAGTCACCAGGTATTTGGAAGGGTTGCTTGAAGTAAATTCATTAAAAATGAGTATTTTAGGAACGGCTTTTCATTTTGAAGAAAAAAAGGTTTTATCACTTTTAAACACTCTCATTTCCTTGTGGTTGTGCTATCCGCTTGTTGAAGGTAATTTTGTACAATCATAGTATGAATTAAAAATCATCCATGGTATGGATGAAATCCTCCGTAATATGGATATTTGAATCTATAATACAAACATGGCATAATCTATAAGGTATGGAGAAAAAAATATATTCATCCATACCTTATGGATGAAGTTATCCATTATGCAGGTCATGTTATCCGTATCACGGATTATTTGTGATCCAATGTTATGATTGCCCAAAATTAACCGTAAGCGAGTCTGTAAGGAAATAGTGAAGGACAAAGAAGTCCTGTATTTTAGATATCGCAAATACTGTTCGAAACAAAAGGAGATAAAATCAAAAATTTTCATCAACAAAATGATAAGAGCACACCTTGTGTAGCACTTCTCTCGTTGTACGCCACTAGAGTTTCCTGAATGCGAAAGTCATAAGTTAGAATCTTATACAACACTCTTCTGCACTATTCCACTCATCATAACTTTAGATACGAAATTGACAATGGCAGTTGCTGGTTGTTCAGGCTCCAGCTCAGCAAAGATATGGCACTGATTGTCAGATCTGCTTGCAGGCTTTCTTGCAACAAATCCAAAGCATCGGCTGCAGAAGATGAAGAAGAAGAAGAAGAAGAAGAAAAACGGAGGAGGAAGGAAAAACATAATTAGCGATTCAAAGAAAGAACTTGGATTAAAAATATCAGCATAAAACTCACTTGGAACTGATGGGCATCCCCGTGTCGGGACTTTTCTGACTCCACCGATGATCGTCCGGGTCCAGCCCGCAGTGCGAGATGGTGGAGACTGGGTAGTGACGGCGGAAGAACAGCCTCCGCTTGTTGTCCGTCAGCGTGATGCCCTGGCTGGACACCTTGAAGTGCACGACGGTGGCCGAGGGCAGCGGCCGGGACATGAACAGCTGCTGCACGGCGCGCCGAATGGCTTGCGGGCCCGTCAGCGACTCCGTGTCCGTGGTGAAGAGGTACAGCACGTTGCAGGCCGCGCCCTGCGCCAGGAGCTGCTGAGCGCTGCTCACGCTGCCGGAGGTGGAGGTCGGGCTGCTGCCCAGCTCGGAGGCATGGCGCGCCTGGAGCCCCGGCCCCAGCCCCGGCCCCGGCGCGCCCAGGTCGCTGTCCGGAAGCAGCAGCTTGCAGGGCAGCGCCATCGCCATGATGGAGTGCTGGTAGACGAGGGCGGACAGCGAGCCTGCGGGGGAAGAGAAGGGCACTCATGTAGTCGCAGGGAGGGGAGCAGGGGAGCAAAGACAACCCACGTTTTTCATTCTCTAGGGAAAATTTCAGCATTTTGTTCAGGAAAAAAATGCAGAAACTTTTCATTTTTCTCGACATCACTGGAAAAACAAATGTAAACTGTGTAACGCATGTAACGTGACATGTGTCTCCTTTCGTTATTTCTTAAATATTAGAGTCAATAATAGCTGCAATCGGCTGCAATCATATTTTAAGTTAGACCATCGCTTCAGGCGGAAAATTTCGATTTGAACCAGCAAACATTTAATAGGGTTGTCATTGCAAAATAACACATGGTTAGGAAGACTGAGAAATTCATCATCACTGCTGTATCTTAGTTATGGTCCCTCGAAACCCTATAACATGTATGCTCGTTTAAATCTGAATTTTCTGGTGAAAATGATGGTGACATCGGGATTCGAATACAATCCCTAAGATGGAAGATATTAAAGGGGAAAAAAAGAAAAAAAACTGAAAACTCGCCGTCCGTCACGTTTTATATGTGACATGTGCACATGGCACATCAAGAAACGTGACGCATGTCACACTTGTTTTTCCAGTGATGGTAAATTTAACAGTTTTCACCCACAAAACCCTCGAAAGTTTTGTGCTCTTTTGCTTCAGAAAGTCGTGAGAAAACCTTAAATATGAGTTGGGAAAATATCAGATCATCATTCTGTGGCAAGGCAAGCCTGACTCGGTGCGAGTACTCACTGAACACGGGCTCGTTGGTGCACCCCTTGAGCTTGACGCCCCTCGAGGTGGGCTCAATGAGGAAGTGCCGCACGAGCTCGCTGGCGTCGCCACTAAAGAACGCGGCCTTCTGGGCCACGGTGGCCGGCGGCACGGACACCTTGAGGGCGAGGCCGAACGCGCCGGGGAACGAGTTGGAGTCCCGCACGACGAACGTGCCCGGGGGCGCGTCACGCAGCAGGCCGATGGCGTCCTCGCGGGAGATGTTGGGCTTGTACCAGAAGCGGGACGTGTCGCGGACGAACTTGACGTGGTGCGCGGCCACCTCCTGCGGCGGCTCGCTGTTGGAGTGCGTGGAGGAGCGCCGCGAGTGCACCGAGTACACCGTGGGCGAGGACTGCCCGCCGTTGGCACCCACTGGGCTCTGCAAGGCGGGCGGGGCGGAGCGGGCCGGGGGATTAGCAAACAATCACTCCAGGCAGGCCGAGGCCCGAGGCGGGGTCCCTCACTCAAATAAAATCAGTGTACATCCGAAAACAAAATCAGTAATTTAAAAAAAATCAGAAAAATCAAGAAAAAAAATCAGAAAAAAAATCAAGGAAAAATTAAGGAAAATCGCGGGGGAAAAAAATTTGAAAAATCGGGGTACGCTCGCATTTATAGTGAAGGACCCCTCACTCCAGGCTCAGGGCTCAGTGCTAGGCCCACTTTAATTTCAGGCAACAAGGTCACACCGCACGCTATTTGGCAATGTACTTTTACGGACATTTAAGATGGAACTATAGAAGAGAAGCATGCAGATTTATGTGAAAAGTCGTGCTGAATTGTGCAGAATATTGTACATAACTATGTTGAATTATGTGCATTTTTTCTGCATGTACTAATTTATGCGCAGTACTTCACACATTTTGGCACGATTTTGTAACTAGATCTGCATGTCTGTTTAGTTACATTTCTTATGTACAAAAAAGTACAATAATGTCAGTTAGAGTGTGCAATGTTTTGATTCGAGTTAAGTTTCCACGTAGATTAGTTTTCAATTTAGAAAAACAAAACAAAAAAAACATAAACCGGTTGTTAGAACTATCTGCATTACGAACTGAATATTGTGTTACTCTATTAACATTAACATTAGGTATAGATGTACGCCACAGGCTTCGCAAGATTTCGCGAAACTCTGTTACGCTTCGACGCGCCTGCGCACATTCTCAAGCACGAAGTTCATTAATTTCGGTTTTAGAGGATATTTCGGTGAATGGTCTACGTAGAAATTAGCACACCTCTTTTTCTTTATTTTTTTTTTTCAGACGCAATTTTTTTTTTCTTGCAGGCCAAACTGTCCTACGGTCATGTACTACATTAACTACTCTACACATGACTTCAAACGATCCTCTTAACTCTGTTACGATCAATTTCTTCCCAATGGAAATATTGTTATTAACAGTGTGGGGAATCTACCTATAGACGACATAGACCAGAGAAACATGCTCCGTATAGCTACCTTGGGTTCGTTCTCATCATATTTTAAATTTCCCCCCAGAAGGCATAGATAAAAGACCTGTAAGCTCGACGGGTCCGAGGTGGGCACACGTCCATTAATCATCTCGCGAAAAAAGTCATATATAAAAGGATTTACTGAGGAGATTTCTAGCAGATGAGAGCAGTGTTGGCGTACCTTCGGACTGTGCTGCATGTATATTCCCTGCCCCTGCATGTCAGACATCGGCGACGGAGAGCGGTCCTTGCTGCAAATTTAAAATCAAGAAATGGATTTACAGATAACAGAACGTATCGATCGAGATGAGGGGTTAGTAACTCGCCAGAGCGCTCTAGGCGCAGAGGCCGGTCCGTGGCAGTCACCTGCTAGGATGAGCAGTTAGTAGCTCGCTAGAGCACCCGAGCTCAGCACGAGGCCCCAGCCAAGTACACGCCAACTGGAAATCTGCTTTATCGTACCTATCATATGTAGCCAGACAAACATGCAGATTTATGTACATAGTCGAGCGCAGTTATGTAGAATATTGCGCGTAAATCTGCAAAATTTTGTGAAGAAAGAAAAAATTCACAATAAGAAATCTACTACTGTAAAATATTATTCATAATAATGGACGATTTTGTTCATAAATCTGCATGTTTATCTAGTTACATGTGATTTGTACGAAAAAGTACATTTCCAGTTAGTGTGCAGGGGCCCTGCCTGGCAGTCATCTGCGAGGATAAAAGCCAGGGCGCATCTATGGCATCAAACGGCTCCAAAACACGTTGGGATCAATAAGAGCTAGAAATAATAACAAACAGTGCTTCAGGCGTTTCTAATATAAAATGACAACGAAAAACGAAAGCGGACACAAGTACGACCCAAAACAACGCTTTTGAAAAATAAAAAAATGATAGAAAGACAATGTCAGCTGCACCCATAGACGGGTTTTTTTGTTCTTCCTACAGCCCAGAGTGTCAAAGAACGCTGCACAAAATAAATACACCGTGTACAAATGGCAGCCATGCAGAAATGCTAGAAGGAAAACAAAAATGCTCCAAACTATTTGAATCAATTGAAGGCGCAACTACTTCGCCACATACCTAGAGACTGACGAGTTGGAGGGCCACCTTCGAAGGTGTTTAAATGATCCCGAACGTCTACCGAGGAGCCAAACAGGAGAAACATAGTCATAAAAGGAAGCGTAAGGGGTGCCATTTACCCTCTCCATAATTTTTGTCTGCGAAGGCAGATGGTGTGATACTATGCCCCTTCCCCTCTCTATGCTTTACGAGTAGTCGGCGCCGGGCACATCTCATCAAGCAGCGACGAGCACATTTGCGAACACGAAAGCGCAAGGCATGTGTAAAAAGCCGATAAGTTGCTGATGGTCTTCCGAAGCCTTCTAGGAAAGTCAACTTAACATTTGTGCACATGAATCGCAGCAATTTTATTTCTCAAATAATATTTTCGTCCCGAAATTCTTGGGAGGCATATGAGGGGCATATCTGCGTATTTGCTTTCTTTTTATATTACATTTTAATGAAACAAAAAGACTGTGTGAGCTTTGAGGAGACTTACCGCTGAGTAGTCGGACTCTTGGGGGGCAGGCCGGCCGAGTCAAACTGGTGGCCATTATTGGAGTAGGGCGTCCTCGGCTGCACGGGGAATGCTGGCGTCTGCGGCCGGGAGAATCTGTCCTCGTCGCTCCGCCAGGACGAGCAGCTGTCGTCCCGCTGCTGGAGAGGACCGCCATAACATTATCAGCACCAAGACCAGTTGAGAGCAGGGAAGCAAACTAAGTAGGCGAAAATTCCCACGAGTACACCTGTGTAGGCGAACTGATGATATGTCCGTCTGCCTACTGGGCAAAGGGTACACTGGAAAAACAAAGGTAGGACGAGAAGGGTTTTAATGCTTTTACCAAGGCATTAAAAATTAGCACCCCTGAAAAGGCATTAAAACTGCCGAAAGGTGTTAAATTTTAATGCCTTTGGACAATTTCGTGCCTTTGCAAAGGCATTAAAATTTCACACCCCTAGAAAGGCATTAAGTCCTACCTTTGTTTTTCCAGTGTAGTCTCACGTGAGGAGAGTTTGCCTCATAGATATGCGTAAAAACCCGTCTGCCCGAGAGGGATACAACTCTGAATTTTGGTGGAAAAAGTTTCTAAATTTTTGTCAATTTTGGTGAATTTTCGAAAATTTGTGTGAGTTTTTATTTAACTTTTGTGGATTTTTGCTAGAATTTTTTTTTTTTTTTTTTTTTTTTTTTGAATTTTTCATAATGTTCCTAAATTTATCTGAATTTTCCTGATTTTTTTCTGAATTACTCTGAATAATCCTGAATTTTGCTGAATTACGAGGAGTACAAAATTTCAGAGTTGTTTCCCCCTCGCGTCTGCCTCACACATGTGTTTTCGTGAGACTTTATTCTTATTTATCTGGCAACACTGGGGAGTGGAGATTGAAATTCGAATAGCGTTTTCTGCTCGTTCCATTTACTGAAGCACGCATACTAGTGGACTTCTACGCGAGCTGTGGAGCTAGAAATGCTGTGCTTTCCTCTAAGACAAGCTGTGCATTTGGCTAAGCATTTGTGTGAATGAAAGATGCAAGTGCTTCTTTGTTAACGAAAAGTATGGAATGAAGCAAATGTCTGCGTCATGCATCTATGATGAATGTCTCGATGTATAGATCAGATGAGATGAATAACATGAATTTCATCACTAATATCATCTGATACCCATCACTAATGACCCACGGCAAGAGGACATGAGATGAGCAACAAGGAACGCATGCAGGGACCCTGAAGGAGTGAATCTGAGACAGGAACAACAAAAACGTACGGCTGTCAAATCATGTCGAAATGAGGCCAATCCAACGTTTGAGTGACACAGGGAGGGGGAGAGGGGAAGGGAGTACCGCGGAGATGGATTTAACCACCCGACGCGTGAAGGAACAGCGTGACAGGTGGACTAACCTGCACGGATTGCCATGCGTATGTGCTGTTAGTGCTGCAGTCGCTAACGTTACGGGCGCCGCGTGCGTGCGTGGCGGGGCCGGCGGGGCCGGCGGGGCCGGCGGGGCTGGCGAAGGCGGCAGGCGGGGACGGCGTCGACATGGACACAGGTGAGGAGGCCGCCGCCGAGGTCGGGGACTCGGACGGCGAGACGAGGGACGCCATAAGGCAGGCCAGGGCGTCCTGGTGGAGGTTGTCCTCCCTAGCCAGGATCAGGACGTCCTCGGGGCTCGGGGGGCCGCTGAGCTTCCCGTTACCCACCCCGTTCACATGGTTGTGGTACAGGGTCCTGGAGGTGCCAGCCGAGCCCCTGAGGCTGGCGCCGGCGCTCTCCGGCCGCGGGGTGCTGTAGTGGCTGGGGCCGTTGTTGGGGCCGTTGCTGTAGTGGCTGCTGCCGTTGGTCAGGCCGTCACTGTAGTGGCCGCTGCCGTTGGTCAGGCAGTCGCTGTAGTGGCTGGCGGCGCCGTGGTTGATGCCGTTGCTGTAGCCGTTGCTGTAGCCGTTAGCGTAGCCATTGGCGTAGCCGTTGCTGACATTCTGCTGCTGGCTGTTGTTGTAGTGGCTGACAGAGTGCACAGTGTCCGCCTGGTGAATATGAGCAGCAGGTTAGCGACATTATGCGCCGCGGGCAAGCGCTTTATCGGCAGGCAAGGCTAGTGGTGCGCATAACGCAGGGAGTGAGCGGGAGTGACAGTATTATGCGAACGGTAAGTCAGTGGCACAGTCCACGCAGTGCGGGGGGACGGGGAGCTGGGGGACGGGGTCTCGGCCCAAGCAGCAGCAAGCGTCATCCTCGCATTATTGCTTTATTTGGTCAGAAATTTGTGCATACCGAAGAGATCGCAAGTTGAACTGCGGCGTATTCTCGACGTACATTTTACGGAGAAATTACACTATAACCGCGGCGTGCTGCTAGAGCAAGTGAACTGGTGGAAGGGGTGGGGCCGAGAGGGAAACAACCCTGAATTTTAGTGTACAAATTTTGTAAATTTTCGTGATTTTTTCTTCTTTTTTTAAAAATTTTAACTGAATTTTTAGCTCAAATTTTTTTAAAAAAAAATTCGATAATTTTTTTTTGTGAATTTTCCGAAAGTCTTCTGAATTACGAGGCGTACAAAAATTTCGGAGTTGTTTCCCCCTCGGGGCTTAGCGCATGCTCTACCGGAGAGCGAGGCGGCGTGGCGAGGCGCGGCGGGGTGGGGCTGGGCGGGGCGGGGCTGCGTTAGCACACATGCTCTGCGGGAGGGCGGGGCGGGGCGGGGCGGGGCGGGGCGAGGTGACCGACGCTCGGGCCCTTGCGCCCCGCCCCTGCCCCTGCCCGGCCCGTGAAGATACTCACCGGTGACTCGTACTTGGACCGCTGCTCGAAGCCGCGCTTGACGGCCACGAAGGGCCGCTCGCGGTCGAACGAAGAGTCCGACTTCTGCCGCGAGAGGGCGTAGGGCTGCGCCGAGCTGTAGGCCGCGGTGCGCCGCTGGAGAGGCGACCCGGGCGCCGACAGGCCGCCGTTCAGCTTGGCGCCCGTGTTGACGTGCAGCGGCCGGCAGAAGTCCTCCTCGTCCTGCGGAAGAGAGTTAACGGTCGGTAACACAAAACAAAACAAAACTGAAAATTTATTTTGAAAAGTGTCAATCTAGGTTCGAATTGGAAGCAGATGTCACTGTTTGTTAGTGCTACTTGTTTAACGTTAAGTCCCTAAAGGTGCCCCCACAATCAACTCATCGGGAGGTGACGGTACGAAATTCTGGGTACCAGGAATTAAATTTCTGCTTCCCCCTGCGCTTGTGCTCTCCGGGTAGGCCGCCAACTTCACATGAGTGCTTGGCGGGCTGGCCTATCCAGTTCGTCGCAGGCGTTCCGCCTCGGTAACGGCCATTGTGGGGGAACCATAATAGGAATATTCCATTTCATTACGTACAAAGTGTTAGCTTTAGTCTGCCTGGAGGCGCGGCCAGGGAGGCATCACTCATACAAAATGTGTACGATGATTTTTTTTCACTTGTAATTTTTTGTATTTGTTGTTTTGATTTTTGTTTTGATTTTTAAAGGATCATTTCTGTTAATTTTCGATAAATTTTGATATTTCTGACTTTTGGGGGGCTTTGTTTTCCGGACTTTTTGCTCATTTGTGATCGATTTGTAGGATTTTTGAGTATATTTCTTCTTGCTCTTATTTTTATTTAATTCTTTCATTTTTAAAATGATTTTTTTTTGGGAGGCCGCACAATGGTACTTTTCGAAGTGACTCCCCCCCCCCCCCCCCCCCCCCCCCCCTCGGCGGCAGGTGGGTCACCCTTTCGTCAGCCGGCCCGCTGGTGCCCGCTGGCCGGCTTAGTGGCTGCCGCTCCGCTCCGCTCACCTCGTCGACGAACATGGTGGTGTCGCTGGTGTAGCCGTCCAGGCGGCGGCTGGCCTGGCGGCTGGCCTGCCTGCCGGCCTGCCCGGTGGAGTGCAGCGAGCGCAGCTCCGACAGCAGCCGCTGCTCGTGCGGCTGGCGCGCAGAGCGCAGCAGCCCCTCGCGCCGCTCGCGCAGCTTCTGCTGCTGCCGCTGCAGCCAGGTGAGGTGGCTCCGCCCGCCTGGGCCGGGGCCGGGGCCGAGGCCGGGCCTGCAACACCAACAGGGACACACCGGTAAAGCATATGAAGGATATCCAACCTGGAGAAGTCTTGCCAACAAGCCCTTGGGAAGTTAAGAAGTTACCATGAATTTTGCACGCACATAATACTAACACCGTTTCGTTCGAGGCGGAGACAACTCTGAAGTTTTATGTACTATCTGCGTGAGTGTCTGAGAATTTCTTTGAAAATTTATAGAATTTCTGTGAATTTTCACTTGGATATTAACCCAATTTTTCCAAAATTTTTATGAATTTTCCTGAAGTTTTCTTGAATTTTTCAAATTATTTTCCTGAATTTTTCGGAACTTTTCTGAATAGACCCTTTCAGCATTAACGAAGTGAAGAGCAAGACGGAGAACAACAGACCGGAAACTGTCGCTTTTCACAACCCAAACGCTCATGAAAACTTGAATGATAAAATGAAACAATATCAAAACGATTCGACCTACATTATATTTACGTGTTTTGGGCACATTTGGGTGATAAAAAGCAACTTTTTCCTGTCTCTGTTGTTCTTCACTTCGTCAATGCTGAGAGGGTTTGATGAGGTGTACAAAAATTTCAAAGTTGTTGCCCCGTCGGTTTTGTTGGTCTCTCTCTCTCTCTCTCTCTCTCTCTCTCTCTCTCTCTCTCTCTCTCTCTCTCTCTCTCTCTCTCTCTCTCTCTCTCTCTCTCTCTCTCTCTCTCTCTCTCTCTCTCCTTTTTCCCCCGGGAGAGGCCGCGCGAGACACACGGAGGGCAGGTCCATAAATCCCGAGCAGGCGCGCGCACGCCTCACAGTCCACACGGCGCGTCAGGCTAGGCGTCTCACCGTGACGCTTGTCCCCCCCCCCGCCCACTACAGCTGCTGCTGTGTTTGGGAGTCTTCTTCATCATCTCTACCGACGGCAGCAGCACCAGCAGCACGGTAGGTCGTTGCCAGGTGTCGTTTGTCAACGCGCGCCCGCGAGAGGCACCGCGCCCCCCGCCCCAACTCGAAACACCTGACGTAATTTACGTCTGCCCCCCCCCCTCTCTCCTCCAACGTAACGTCGTCTGCCAACCATTTCGTCAAGGCCAAAGCCAGTGCCAAAACAGTACCGCGGCCGTATCGGCCCGGGGGCAACCCCGGCCAAGCTAGAGAGCGACAAAGGAGGGAGTTTGATCGAGTGCGAGATTGAGAGGGACACACACACAGGTGTGCGCGTGAGCCAACGTACACACAACCTCATCAGGTGGGCCAGAGGAACCCGAGGGAAAAACCTGGCAACGACCTGGCAGGGATACCTCACGATTTTGACTGCAAATACAGGCCATGAGATTTTGAAGTATACACCCGTGCGAGGTATACTTTTCAGATCTCAAGTACATTCCTTCTGAAATCCAATCCATTTACAACTGCATCATTCCCGTTCCACTTCGAAGACGTGGGTCTGCGCGAGAGCAGGGAAGTCCGGCGCGGCGGGGCGGGGCGAGATGAGACGTGGCGGGGCGGGGCGGGGCGGGGCGGGGCGTGGCGGGGCGTTGCGGGGCGTGGCGGGGCGTGGCGGATACAGCAGCAGCATCTCACGCGGCGCGTCCAAATATGGGGGCGGGCACGGACCCGCTGGAATGTCCAGGGCTTACCCACAACCACGACTAGCGGGCAGAGAGGGAGAGAGAGAAGAGAGATACGACAAAAAGAGAGTACACCGCCAGAAAAACGAAGAAAGAAATGTGTTTTGAGATTATTATTTTTTTTTGAGACGATGTTACGTGCATAAAATGGGCACATAACCTGGGAAGTCAAATTCCCTGGCATTTCTCTGACATTTCCCTGACAAAATTGTATTTTCCTTGACATGAATGCAAGAATTTAAGGGGTAGAAAATTGTTTTTAAAAAAGGAAACAATCTGCGTTGCAAGAATAATTGGCAAATGCAGTCGATTAAAAAAAATTCCCTGGCATTGAGCATTGTTCCCTGACATTTCCATGAATTTCCTGACCAATTTTTTTCCCCCTGACATTTCCCTGACTTGTGGCCACCCTGGTGCACCCTACACAAACGATTTAATTCTTACAACAAATAAGAGGAGGGAGCCCAGAACACCCGTTCTGTTCCAACTATCAGATTGTTCACATCATGTCTGTTGTAGAGAGGAGAGGAGAAGGAGAAGAACATCCTTGTTGCGGTGCGCGCTGGACATGGCGCTTGTTTTTCGTTCACATTCTGCCACCAAGTTAACTGTCCTTCCCCGTCATCTTCGCGGAAAACGGTGCGTGTGTGTGTGTGTGTGTGTGAGAGAGAGTGTGTGCCGATAGGTTCACCCGTCCTATTCCATCTTGAGTGGATACCGCTACATAGGCTCGGCTCAAAAACGTTAGGAGCAAGTCTACGTACTCTCTCCTTTCTCTCTCTCCCTCTCTCTCTCTCTCTCTCTCTCTCTCTCTCTCTCTCTCTCTCTCTCTCTCTCTCTCTCTCTCTCTCTCTCTCTCTCTCTCTCGCGTCGTTGAGCTGCTGTCACAATGGTGCTGTTTGAGCCGCCGACCAGCCGAGCGACTGTTAAGTCTGAGACTTCAGTGTTGCCACGACAAGACGCAGAGGCAAGAGAAACGGTTAAGGTGGGTGACCGAGGAGGCACAGCGAGATGTGCCTGGCTAAGGTCAAGGCGTGAGCAGTCATCCACCAGGTGTGAATATGCACCGCCGTGTGTGTGTGTGTGTGTGTGTGTGTGTGTGTGCGAGTGGGTTGGGGGAAAGGGAAGAGAGACAGTGACAGAGAGGGAGGGGTGGAGCGGCTCGTATTTCCCCCAAGAGCACGACGACAACAGTGTTGCTAGAGTGCGAGTGCGCTCCGCCGCAACACCCGAGACACCTCCAGGCGCCCTGAGGTTGGACAAGGCCGGAGGTCCCCGCCCCGCCCCGCCTCGCCCCGCCACGCCCCGCCTGGCCCCAACAGCTAGGATAAACTAGTGCGGTGTCCATACTTAACTCGGCGAGGTGCCCCGAGGTGCAGGCTGGGCAGTGAGGTCTGTGTCAGGGTAGAGCCGAGCAGTCCAGCCCAGCCGAGCCGAACTGAACCGAGCCGGCGGCGCGCTCGCCCAGGGTCCATTCTTTAGAAATGTCCCGAGGGGCAAACAACTTTGAAATTTTTGGACACCACGCAATTCAGGACAATTCAGGAAAATTCAGAATAATTTAGAAAACTTTACAAAAAGTCATGAAAATTCACGTTAAGTCAGGAAAATTCACAAAAATTTAGGTAAAATTCAAGTAGAAATTCACAAAAATTCAATGAAAATTCGGAGTTGCTTCCCCCTCCGGAATATCGCTTGAGACATCGCAACCCCTCCCCCTTCCTCCTACCCACCACACACCAACACCACACTCACCAGCCTCAGCCTTTCTCGCACGCACAACATCAGTCACCTTGAAATACCTGGATATTTTTGCGGACGCCTCCAAAAATAAAATTTCGAAACTTGCCCTAACGCCCTAACCTGACAAAATAGAGCAGACTTTCTCTCGCGGGAACGTGTGGGGATCGTCTTTGCAGATGGTAGCGGCAGGGCGGGGGACAGGGGTAGGGGTGGGGGTGAGGGGTGGGGCAGAAACTACCTCGAGTAGCGTGCGGCTGTGCGCTGCAGACCGCGGATCTGGCCCGCCCCGCCCCGCCACCCCCCTGCCCACTCCCCCACACCTACTTCCCCCCGCGCTATTTTCCGACCTGTTCCACATGGGCACGTGCTATTTGAGTACATCCGGCGAGCCGATAGCCAGTGCAAGGGGCAAGCAGGCCAGGGGCGTGTTGCTGCGAAAACAACAAGACCACCAACAACAACATCAACTGACCCCCACCCCCACCCCCTCTCCAATGCTCGCTTTCCGCGCCCAAGATTGCTTGGATTTCCCAGTGGAACGCCGCCGCGGCCGGCCCTCTCCCCGCCCCAGCCTCCCCCATCACCCCCGGCATGTAGAGAGGCCGGTGGTACACAGGAGTAGGGTTATGAATGTGCATTCAGAGCAGACAGGGCGGCGCGGCGCGGGGCGGGGCGGGGCGGGGGCGAGGAACATATGCAGTGTCCTACACAGTACCGTTGCGGCCCATTTGGTTACAATGGCAATTGAAGCTGCTGGCGGCGGCGGCGTGGTGCTGGCTGCCTGCTGGCTCTTGTAGCAGGCTGGCGAGCGGGCGGGGCGGGGCGGGGCGGGGCGGGGCGGGGCGGGGCGGCATCCGAGGCGCACACGGCCACCTCCAGTAACGGAACGGAACGCCCCCGCAGCCCGCAGCCCCGCCCATAACGCACGCCGCGCTCTGCGACGCATCATTATCACCCCGCGGCGCTCCGGCCAGGCAGTTCAATGGAAAATGACCAACTGCCGCGGTGGAATCAGGGAGCAGGCAGGGGAGTGAGAGAGAGAGAGAGAGAGAGAGAGAGAGAGAGAGAGAGAGAGAGAGAGAGAGAGAGAGAGAGAGAGAGAGAGGGCGGGAGCAGGAGAGCAAGAAAGGGGGAGCAAAAGAGGGACAGCCAGAGAGAGAGAGAGAGAGAGAGAGAGAGAGAGAGAGAGAGAGAAGGGTCTCCTGGCAGCCTGCCTGAGAGATGCGAGCGCGGGCGGCTTTCGGTGGCCCTGCAAAGAGCGGCCCTACCCCTAACTCCGTTCCGCTCCGAGGGTAGAGGCCAAAAGGCCACGTAGCCTGGTGGCGCCTGGTGGCGCTGGCGCCTGTGGGGACACGGGTGAACGCCCCCGGCTGTCCTCCCTACCGCTGCACCGAATGGGTTGCGAACTCGTTCAAACAACCGTCCAGTACACCGCTCCGCCAATTCTCTCCTGTGAATTCTTCCCCAGTAATACTCTGTAAACACTAAATTCTTATGAACCATTTTTATTCGTCCCTGTGATTTTTTTTGGAACATGCTTTACTTATGCATTTTTTTGAAACTCAATTATGAACAAATTGCATATTTTTGTGCGCATTTGTGGAAGAAATTCTTCATGATTGTACATTAAAAAAGTGCCTGCGCAGAAAAATCATAGTGAATAAAAAATGTTCAGAAGAATTTGGTGAGTACACGCCCCGATAATACTCAAATAATACCGATAATACTGATAATAGCTATAATACCTATAATACCAACTTTTTTGTCCCATCACAACATGCCATGCATTATTTTTTAAAAAATACAATTTCTGTACACCTTGTAATTTAGGAACACTCAGGACAATTTACAAAATTTTATGAAAATTTTCAAAAAAAAAATGGGTAAAATTTAAGTAGAAGTTAACAAAAATTAGCGAAAATTCACAAAAAGTGTATATTAAAATTCAGAGTTGTTTTCCCCTCGATCATTTCAATCCAAGCGCGCGCGGAGCCAAAGGCATGTCAAGGGGAGGGGGAGGGGAAGGGGGCGGTAACAATGGTCAAAACACAAGACGAGAATAAACCCCGTAAGTGAATGTGTTCTTGTTCGTTTGATCGGGGACCATAAAGTTCCCTCGTACCGACGCCTGGTACGGGTGGCATGGCAGCAGCCGCAGTGGCAAAACGGCTGAGATCAAGCAACCGTAAGGTATACTCGGAAAAAAAAAATGCTCGGGCAACTGAAATTAGATGTGAAAAGTTAGTATCACGGCTAAACACTTAAAACGGCGTAAAAGAAAATAGCAGGGCAGCTAGAAAATAAGCAGCGCACCTTAAAAATTAGCTGCGCCTATCCAGCAAAAAAAAAAAATAGTACACCTGCTATTTCTTTTCCTCAGACGCGAATCATTTTTTTCCGTGTACTCGTCAGAAAATTATTGTACAAGCCAAAAAAAAAAAGTACATCCCCCCCCCCCCCTTGCATCGGAACCAGTGGCGACAAATGGCTACAAACCGGAATCCGGGTAAACGAGGTGGAGAAGGAGGAGGAGAGAGTGGGCTCATTTGCTTTTTAAAGAGACCGCGCGAGCCGTTCTTATCATTGATCCGAGGAGAGAAGCACGTCATTGAGGCCCTCGGGCGACACGGAGCGCGCCCCCTGACGCCCGAACACGAACATGCAGCTGGCAAGCCATGTCGGAGGCCCTCGCGGACATCCTGGACCCGGCGGGGCGGGGCGGGGCGGGGCGGGGCGGGGCGGGGCGGGGCGGGGTGAGCCAGGTGTGGCCTCAAGGTCGTGCGCGGTGCAGCGCGGGACACACTTGAAACTTCTCACCAACTAGCCCTTGGTAAGTTGCCATGAATTTTGCACTCACACAATACCAACACCGTTTTGTTTGTAATAGAAACAGGCTCACTTCGAAAATTCGTTGTACAGCCCCCAAAAAATATCATTACAAAAAAATTAAAAACAAATCAGGTAGAAAGATACAGAAAAATCAGAGAAATTGAGAGCAAATGAATGAGAAACTAAACTAAAAATTGGAACAAGTCAGAAAAAGGGGGAAAGAAGAAGATCAAAATTTATCAAAAAAATGATTTTTTTCTTCTTGATAAATCAACATTAAAATCAAAACAAAAAAAAATCAAAACATTAAAGAAATCAAACGTCAAAAAAATTACTGTACCCATTTTGTATGAGTGATTCCCCCCCTCGGGCTAAGCAGGGGCCATGTGTGCCGCCCGGCCGCCGCCCGCACAGGCCTGCCACTCACTACCTTGATCCCTAGCGCGACACGCATCGGCGTCCCTTGCCTCTCTCTCTCTCTCTCTCTCTCTCTCTCTCTCTCTCTCTCTCTCTCTCTCTCTCTCTCTCTCTCTCTCTCTCTCTCTCTCTCTCTCTCTCCCTCCCCCCTCTCCCTGTCGCCCTGCCGTGACCTTCACTGGACCGCCTCAACAGCTCTGCCCGTCTGGCCGCCGCCCGCCGCCTGGCCCACACCACCGCCATCCCACATTGAGTGCCCCTCTCTACCTTCAGCGAAACGTGGCGACGTCGTCGGCCAGCCTTTACAGCAGGCACGGCCCCGCCCCGCCCCGCCCCGCCCCGCCCCGCCCCGCCCCGCCCCGCCCCGCCCCGCCCCGCCCTGCCCCGCCCCGCCACACACAGCCTGCGATTATACTGTACGTTGTGTTGGTTTTCCAGCAGCAACAGATTGATGTTTGTCTGATTGAGCGACAGACGCCCGGCTGTCGGGAGGGAGGCAGCGCAGGTCCGCATTTCTGTTGACGCGATTCTCGAGCGTCACCCCGCCCCGCCCCGCCCCACCCCGCCCCACCCCACCCCACCCCGCCCTGCCCTGCCCCGCCCTGCCCCACCAAACCACACCTCACCGCCGGTCCGGTGGCGCCACGTCGCGCTGTGTCAGGCTAGCGGGCCGGCAAGGTCAAGGGTCGCGGGCTGGTGAGCACGGTCTAACCCACCAGAGAGTCCCCACCCTGCCCTGCCCTGCCCCGCCCTGCCCCGCCCGGCCCCGCCCCGCCCGCCCGACCTTCACCCGCCTTGAGGCCCTTGAGTCAAGCGACTCTGCTCGATGCGCGCCCCTCTTATGCCCGACGTTCGACGTCCACCATCGCAAATTATAAGTCGCACACAGTCTCTTCATTCCCGATGGAAACTACCAATCTGTCCGTCGACACGTTTCCGTCCGTCTGTCTGTCTGTCTGTCTGTCTGTCTGTCTGTCTGTCTGTCTGTCTGTCTGTAATGACCGGGCCCGCACTTGAGACATCAAGAGATGTCCTCAATATCCCGTCCGATTTCTCAGAGTGCAGCAGAGAGTGCTTTTCTTGCTTCTTAGTATGGGAATGTCATGTCGGTTCCAGGTCAGGCCGGGGGCCGGGTGCCTGCCTTTCGCCGCACGAACCCCTGTCAACCGCCGGGTAGGCCGCCCCGCCGAACACACAGAGCAGAATCATTTAAGAAAAGCATGAGGCAACATCGACCATCTCAGATTTCGCTCATTTTTTTTTTCATGGGTTCCTATCATAGTCCTAAGAAACATATCCAAAATTTAGCCCGATCGGACAACCCTACTAGACACAATAAATTACGGAAAAATCGAGTCTCGCAACTTAGGTAAAATAAAAAAATCACTATAACTTTTGATCCTGGCGGAATCTAGTGAAAAGGACAAATGTTCCTGACGTAAAATGTCGCGCTGAATCCGAATCTGGCACGGGTTTTACGATTGGGTGAGTCACAGAAACGGTATCCACCAACTTTGACCATTTTCAGAGAAATGCCCAAACCTTGGGGTTTCTATGCCCACAAACTTAGAATTGATCGTTCTCGACGCCAAACGGCAGGGAAAGGACCAAAGTAACTTATCCTACCCGTCCGCATTGGTTTATGATGCCCCCGGGGCTCCCTCGACTTAAGAAATTTCGACAAAGTCTCTTAGGGACTAGAAATTTTTGTCTCAGACGACTATCTAGAAGTGATCAGCACTTCATAAAACGCATTTTTAGAGGGTCGCCAGGTGAACAATTTTCGGTCCAACACTTGTAAAAGTTTGTTTTGCAAGTGTTAGGGACTAGAAAGTTTTGTCTCAGGCGAATATCCAGAAGTGATCAACACCTCATAAAACGCATTTTTAGAGGGTCGCCAGGTGAACAAATTTTCGGTCCAACACTTGTAAAAGTTTGTTTTGCAAGTGTTAGGGACTAAAAATTTTTGTCTCAGGCGACTATCCAGAAGTGATCAACACCTCTCAAAACGCATTTTTAGAGGGTCGCCAGGTGAACAAATTTTTGGTCCAACACTTGTAAAATATTAACGTGTATACGAATGTTGGATCGAAAATTTGTTCACCTGGCGACCATCTAAAAATGCGTTTTGAGAGGTGCTGATCACTTCTGGATAGTCGCCTGAGACAAAAATTTTTAGTCCCTAACACTTGCAAACAAACTTTTACAAGTGTTGGACCGAAAATTTGTTCACCTGGCGACCCTCTAAAAATGCGTTTTATGAGGTGTTGATCACTTCTGGATAGTCGCCTGAGACAAAACTTTCTAGTCCCTAACACTTGTAAACACAAATTTTTACAAGTGTTGGACCGAAAATTTGTTCACCTGGCGACCCTCTAAAATGCGTTTTATGAAGTGCTGATCACTTCTAGATAGTCGTCTGAGAAAAAAATTTCTAGTCCCTAAGTGACTTTGTCGAAATTTCTTAAGTCGAGGGAGCCCCGGGGGCATCATAAACCAATGCGGACGGGTAGGATAAGTTACTTTGGTCCTTTCCCTGCTGTTTGGCGTCGAGAACGATCAATTCTAAGTTTGTGGGCATAGAAACCCCAAGGTTTGGGCATTTCTCTGAAAATGGTCAAAGTTGGTGGATACAGTTTCTGTGACTCACCCAATCGTAAAACCCGTGCCAGATTCGGATTCAGCGCGACATTTTACGTCAGGAACATTTGTCCTTTTCACTAGATTCCACCAGGATCAAAAGTTATAGTGATTTTTTTATTTTACCTAAGTTGTGAGACTCGATTTTTCCGTAATTTATTGTGTCTAGTAGGGTTGTCCGATCGGGCTAAATTTTGGATATGTTTCTTAGGACTATGATAGGAGCCCATGAAAAAAAAAATGAGAGAAATCTGAGGTGGTCGATGTTGCCTCATGCTTTTCTTAAATGATTCTGCTCACATGCATCACCAGGTTGCCTACCCACGCCTTCTCAGGCGCTATGCCCGAGGCCAGTGCAACGCTTATTTTGTCCGTTTATGTCCCCACCTGCCTGGACGTCGAATACGAATCACATCCTTAAGTGCAGATATGTATTATGTTATGGTTACGAGAAGGAGATTATGATGATAGAGGACTCAAGATAAGATCTCTCCCGCACATCGCCGCCAGTCGTTGCTACCCCAAACAAGTGCGAAAAATTCTTCCTCCTGCACTTCAAATTAAGGCGATCAAAAACAGACGGTTGGAGCGATGGAGGACTGTATCCCTGCTCTCTCCCAGCGAGGCCTGTAGTAACCTCGCACTTCTGAGAACGGGGTGACGTCCTCCGCGAGGTGGGAGGGCGGGGCGGGGCGGGGCATGGCGGGGCGGGCTCTGAGCTGGAGCCTCTCCCGTGGGGTGCGGCGAGGTAGACAACTTAATGGAGCGACTTCCGATCGACTCGCCCCGGCATATCGTGTGCGGAGCGGAGTAGAGTGGGCGTGCAGGGCGTGCCTGGCCTGCCACACGGCGAGCCGGTCAGCCAGCAGCAGGCCATCCTCCGTCCTGCAAGTCGTCCTGCAGATCGTCGTCCTACACGGGTCCCGTGCCAGTGCGCTGCACTGCTCTGTGGGGACCGCTGCACGAAGGGGAAACAACTCTGAATTTTGCTGTACACATTTTGTGAATTTTCGTGAATTTTCGTGAATTTTCATATTAGTTTTAACTAAATTTTTGAGAATTTTTGAGAATTTTTCTGGTTTTTCGATTTTTTCTGAATTTTTGAGAATTGTGGTAAAGTTTTGTAATTCTTTTTTCTGAGTTTTTTATTTTTATGCTTAACTTTCCTTAATTACGAGGTGTACAAAAATTTCAGTTGTTTTCCCCTCGCCGCTAGAGCTGCGCAGAGAGAGAGAGATAGAGAAGTCGCACGGACCCGACGGAGTCCTCGGGTCCGTCAGGGAGGGTCCACTCGGGCTGGCACGAGCACGAGCGGGTGGAGGAGGCGAGAGGGCTCGAACTCGCATCGAGCGTCCAATACCCGCGCCCGTCGCGCAGCTCTACACCACGCCGCGCCCCGGAAGCGGTTCTCCTATAATACGTGTTATCATTTCACGCTCCGACGCCCCACGCCCCGCCACGCCCCGCCACGCCCCGCCACGCCCCATCCCACCCGCGGCCAAAGACTCTACAGACCGCTGCATCGCTGCACATGCATGTCCTCGAAGCGCGGTCAATAACGATCTCAACGTTGATTACAGCGGACGGAAGAGAACAAATCCGGACATCGCTTTGAAAAAAATCTAACGCTAACGCGCTAAAACCTAGGTTTTAGCACTTACAAATTTCAAAAGAATTTATAAATAAAACGTCAGACCTATTTGTGAGTGCCCAATCATGAATTTTATCCGCCAAACATCGGGCGCACAAAATGTCGCCCAGCGGTCCAGGTGTCAACGACGGTGCCTTGACGACCACTAAATCGAACCACCAGCCAAGAATTAATGTACGCAAAAATGCGCAACCCAGAAACAGCAGTGGCGGATCCAGCACGGCCCGGAGGAGGGGGCAAATGTAGCGGCTTGCCTACTTTCAGGAGAATTCGATCTAAAATTTGTATTTGTTTATAATTTCGACCGATGCGTAATAGGAAATGCGTATAAATGACATAATTTTCCTTTCCCCTTCCCCCTTTTCCCTCTCTCCTTTTCCCTTTTCTACCTTTTCCCCCCAATTTTTGACAGGGCGGCTGAGCCCGAGGGGCGGCGGCAATTGACCCCCCCCCCCCTGGATCCGCGCTTGAGAAACAGTGGGGATAAGGGGGGCTCCATCCTGTGCCTGACTTCAAGTGCCTTCCGCGGTGACTGCATGTAGCCTGGAAGTCGGGTGAAGATGGCTAACTTCGTTCCTTTTCTCCTCGCCAGTATTGGTTCCACACCCCCGAGCTCATTCCGGAGGCGCATATTAAGCGCCCTAAAATGCCACGCCACACGCCACACCAGGTTCGCTAACGTCTCCTCAGCATAAGCACCGGGCCGTGCGCCGTGCGGCGGGAGACGCTTTGCTTTGGTTCCACTGTGCTGGGGGCATCGGCATCGTCGTGACACGAGCCCCGCCCCAACAGCCGACCGGCCGGACACGACAGCGCCTCGAGAAATCGAGCTTGTAGGAAATTTCTTTTTCTCGAGTTGAGGCACACGGAGTTCCGGTAGAGGTAAATAAGGTGGTGCAGCAAAATGGTGCAACTCAGTGAAAACTCCGGTTACAGGGAGTAGGGGAAAATTTAGAAAAATTCTAGAAAATTCATAAAAAGTCCGGGAAATTTAGAAAAATTTAGAAGAGATAAGGAAAATTCACAAAAGTTGAGGTAAAAGTCAAGCAACACTTCTGAAAAATTCAATGAAAATTCGGTAAAATTTCACAAAATTTGCGCACCAAAATTCAGAGTTGTTTCTCCCTCGGTAGAGCGGTGAGGGGGGCCCGGGGCCCGGGCCCGGGGGGACAGCCTGAACCAGGCCGGGCTGGGCGTGTTTAGGCGAGGCATGCCGCTAGGCTGCGAAGCCCAGCAGGCCAGCAGGGCGCCTGCAGAATACGGAAATGTGTTGTTGTGGCCGACGTGCGGAGCGTGCCAGAGAGGAGAGAGCAGGGAGAGAGAGAGGGAGGGAGAGAGAGAGAGAGAGAGAGAGAGAGAGAGAGAGAGAGAGAGAGAGAGAGAGAGAGAGAGAGAGAGTGGAGGGGGAGGGAGGGACGGGGAGGGAGCGACCACTATTTTACAATTTCCAAGCCAGTCAGGATCAACATCTGACAGGCGCCGCGCCGCCCAGCCGAAACACTTGCTAGAGGAGCCTGCACACTAGCTCCAGACTACCTCGTCCTCTCGCTCGTGGCACCACGGCGCGAACGCTGACACCCGGGTAATTCCTTCTCCATCCCTGCAGGGGCATGTCCCCGCCCTCGTCCAAACGGGCGGGTCCGGGGACCCGGGACGCGTCCGAAACCGTACGTGAAAGAGTGAAGATGCTGTAACTGAATAGTATCTCTCTCTGGCTCTCCCCTTCGCATTCGAACTCGTACCGGGTCCCGCCCCTGCCTCTCGCCTCTCGCCGGCACCCCCACCACTCCCAACCCTCTTTCTCGCACACCTGTGCGGTTATCTGCACCCCGAGCCCCGACCCCCGACCCGCGCAGCGCCTTCATCGTAAATCATGATAAAACAGCAACACACACGCACGCATACACACACACACACACACGTTCCCACTCAGCTCCCTCACACACAAAGCCAGAGAGATCCTGGGGCGGGCACAGGGAGGAGTCAGTCGTAGACAGACGGGGCACGTCCCCCGGTCCCCGCCCCAGCCGCATGACGCCCCCGCCCCGCCCTAGGTCCCCTCTCACCTCGCAGGATGTGGACGGCGGACCTTGGCTGCCAGTCTGACCTGTTTCACGAATACGCGACGGGGCGCGCAGCAAGTTCCCATCCGCCCGCGCCTCGAGCCAGTCAGTGGCGCGAACCCGCCACGCCTGGCCCGAGGGTTCCTTCTCTATAAATTCAAGCGTACAAAAGTCTGTAATTTTTTGTTCGTGATTTTCCTTGAATTTTACTGTTTTTTTTCTGATTTTCCTGGATTTTTTAATGGATTTTCTTCATTTTATTTCTGAATTTTTTTCTGATTAATTCCGATTTTATTTTTTACTGATTTTGTTATGAGGTACACATTGACTTTTGATTGGAGGACCCCTTGGCCCAGCGCACCACGCCCTGCGCCGACACACCCCATGCCCAAGCTCCGCGGGGGTGGCAACTGGCAACGGCGACTGCACATCCGAGACCACCCTGCAAACTTAATTCTCTTTCCTTTCTCCAGTAAGACGAAGCGAGAGGGCAACAACATCATGTTAACAACGCCCGCAAAATCATCAGGGCGAAAGTCAATAAAATCGTTCTACAAATTCAGCACCAATTCGTTAAAATAAGCTTTTAGCTTTTTCTGACAAGACTAAGAAACTGTTACAAGTTGGCGGGAAACATTGGGAATCAAGTATTCTGGGTGTTCACTCTTAAATTCTTACAAAGAAAATTATTCTATTACAAAGAATTAGGAGCAGCCGTAATAAAAAGCCAATAAAAAGACAAATATTCTTTGTAACTCAAAGAAAAATTTTTGTAATACAGAGAAAAAATATTTGTAATACAAAGAGAACATTTTGTTGCACAAGGAAATTTCCTGTAAACTAAAGTTGCTCAGAATTCCTTGTGTATTGCGAAAAACTCTTTGCACAAGATTTAGAGTGTACACATCAAACGAAAGTGGTCGCCCCCTCGAAACAAACTCCCACCCAGGAGCCTTTTTTACCTTCTTGTTCTAAACTCCCACCAAGCCACCGTCCCACTCCTTGCTCTTGATAAACAACTACGGGCTGTGCCACAGTAACCAAGCGAAAACCGTAAAAACCGTCATTGTACTCGGAAAAAACGGGGGGGGAAACTGAACATACGGTTTATTTTTGTGTTTAGGAATAACGGTGCTAAATTTCGTAAAAAATGTGTACTTTTATTTTATTTTTAAATTAAAATGTGTTAAGCACATACAGTACATAACACCCTAAAGACACGAAGCACCCCTATTCCGCTTGCACCCCCCCCCCTCTCTCTCTCTCTCTCTCTCTCTCTCTCTCTCTCTCTCTCTCTCTCTCTCTCTCTCTCTCTCTCTCCCTCGCACTCATACACTCCCACAACACGCCCGCACGCACATGGGTGCGCTTGCAAGTGAACCTGTTGCACGCTACGCTCGGCCGCTGTGCCGGGCCGGGCCGTGCCGTGCCGGACACTCACTCGTCAGGGAAGTCCCTCGGGTAGTCCATGATGAAGGCCATCGTGGCCTCGGTGCCGGCGGCACACGGGGACCGTACGGGGCGGGGCGGCACGGCGAGAGCACCGCTGGCGAGCGGGGCGGCGCCACGGGGCCGACTAGACGCTGGCCGGCGGGGTGCAGGGCGCCAGGCCAGGGCGCCACCAAACCACCGCCCCTGCCTTGCCCAGTCCCTATCCTCTTCTCCTTCTCTCTCTCTCTCTCTCTCTCTCTCTCTCTCTCTCTCTCTCTCTCTCTCTCTCTCTTCCCCCCTCTCTCTCTCTCTCTCTCTCTCTCTCTCTCTCTCTCTTTCTCTCTCTCTCTCTCTCTCTCTCTCTCCCTCTCTCTCTCTCTCTCTCTCTCTCTCTCTCTCTCTCTCACTCCCTCCCTCCCTCCCTCCCTGGTGGAGGAGCAGGCGCGGAGGCACGGGAGGTACGAAGCGCTATAAATACGCACTCAACCTGCAGGTCGGTCGGCCGGCCGCGCCCCAGAGCCCCGCAGCGTCACACTGGCAGACCCCGCCTTCCCCCCCCCCACTCTCTTCCCCCCGTCCCCTTTCTTCTCTTTCCCCTCAGCACATTTTGTTTCTCGCGTCGTGATTTTGAGCTGGTTTACATTTTGCTTTTATTTCGGGCGCAAATGCACCTCCCCTCTGACCCTAATGCGCGTGCTAGTCTTTCTTTGTGAGAGGGTCGCTTATTCAGAAAGCAGCGCAGCCTACGGGCGCACCACCCGGTGTGTATGTATGTTTGCGAGGGTGAGAGAGAGAGAGAGAGGGGGAGAGGGGGGGGAGAGAGAGAGAGAGAGAGAAGAGAGATTTTGTGTTTGCGTGTGTGTGAGTGCGCGCGCTTGCGGCGCTGCAAGAGGCGCGACTGCGAAAAAAGAGGGATGATAAGGAAACGAAAAATAGGCTAAGCAAACTCGCGAAACGTAATCTCCACATCACACGAGTGACGCGCGGAGGAGCACCTGAGCCTGATGCCAGGGTACGGTTAGGGTAATCTAGTGCGGTCGTGTTGTGGCGGCCAGCCCTGTACACTGTCAACAAATCGACAGGGCGCCTCGCCATGAAACGCGGTGTCACAGCCGAGCGTCAGCCAGCACGGACGCGTCGACACCCTCGCAGCTTTAGTCTCAAGACCGCCAAGAGTATGCTCACGCCCATAGAGTACGCTCACGCCGGCCGGGACGCTTTTCCACGAAGGACAACGGACAACACTGCACTTTAGACGGATGTCTGGCTGTCCGGATCGCGTCAGACGTCTGTCTGTGCGACACCCGCTCGAGTACGCACCGCCGGGGGCGCGCTGCAGGTACGAGAGGTACTCACCCGTCGGACAGCGCGTCGTCCTGGAACCTCGCGGAGGTCGTGTCCCGCGGCGAGCCCCACCCGGGCGACCCCACGGGCGTGCCGTTGGAGGCGCCGCGCGGCGTCGAGGTGGCGTATCCATTGGCGTGCGCCTTCCGGACGAGCCCGGGGCTGGAGAGCCCGTTCGAGGTCACGGAGGGCGCCATGGAGGCGGCGGAGGAGGAGGAGGGCTGCTGCGCGCCGGGCGCGCCGGGGACGTACGTGAAGGGCCGGCCGTCCAGCCGGGCGTGGTACGGGATCTCATCCAGCTCGCGCTCCGTGGTGGGGGCCGTGGCTGCGGGGCCGGGGCTCAGGCTCGACTGGCGGGCGGGCCGCGGCGGCGGGCTCACGGCGCCGGCGGGGGGCGCAGCGGCCGGGGCCGGGGCGGGGGCCGGGGCCGGGGCCGGGGCCCGATGGTAGTGCCGAGCGTCGCCGCCGCGCTGTGGGCGCGCAAGGTCACGCTCCGGCTTCAGGTCCGGGATGCTCTCCACCGTGAGGAGCATGTCGCTGAGCAGGTCGTCCAGCGCGCGCTGGCTGCTGCTGGGGGCGGGGCTGGGCGCGGCGCTGGGGGCGGCGCCGGGGGCGGGCGTGGCCGTGTGGCCCGCCGCCGCGCTCGCGCCGCCGTTGCCCGCCGACGAGATGCCCGAGTCCATGGAGATGGTGTGCTCGCTGCTGGGCGACGGCCCCCCGCCCGCGGGCTGCAGCGCGCGCATCCGCTGGTGGTGCAGCTGCAGGTGCTGGTGCTGCTGGTGCTGCAGCTGACGCTGCCGCATCGCCTCCTGCTGCATCTGCAGCTGCTGCTTGCGGCCCACCGTGGCGTACAGGGACCCGTCCACGGGGCCATACGTGTGGCTCAGCTCATCATCGTGCTCTGCAACAGGACAAACAACAACAATAATCAGCAAAGTTAGCATCTCTGAATTTTTCGAGAGGGAAACAACTCTAAATTTTGGTGTACAAATTTGGTGAATTTTTGTGAATTTTAATTCTTTTGTTTTGTAATTTTTGCTGTAAATTTATGTAATTTTTTTTAAATTTTCTTATTTTTTTCTGAAATTTTCTGAATTTAAGTTTTTTTGAAGCACGAGGTGTACAACGATTTCCGAGTAATTTCGCCCTCGGAATTTCTAAACACCACCCCGCGAAATTCGATTGAATATGGATTTTATTTAATTTAATACGGCCCAAATAAAAACCTAATATAATTTTAATAAGACGGTCTGGCTGAATATGATTTAATTTGGTGGATCTTAATAAGATTTGAAAGATTATATCAGTTCTTAATTTAGTCCCAGGTCGGCAGAAGTGCCTCATATTAAACCTAAATTAAGGTGGAAACCATATTAAATGCCTCATATTAAACCTAAATTAAGGTGGAAACCATATTAAAATCCTCATATTAAACCTAAATTACGGTGGAATCCATATTAAATGCCTCATATTAAATCTAAATTAAGGTGGAAACCATATTAAGTGCCTCATATTAAACCTAAATTAAGGTGGAAACCATATTTAGTGCCTCATATTAAATCTAAATGAGGGTGGAAACCATATTAAGTGCCTCATATTAAATCTGAATTAGGGTGGAAACCATATTAAAGGCATCACACTACACCCAAATTAAGGTAGAACCTGATACTTATATGATTTTTATGAAGTCCTTAGGAGACTTCAGGGTTCCATGAACCAGGTGCCTCGAGCAATCCTTGGACTGTTTAGTTTGCAGTTTTCCTTACATCACCGTTCTCCTTAGTCGTGTACGTACGCAAAAATTGACAGTAAGTTGTACGTAGCAGCCAAACGTTTGTTGTTATCTCATCCGCGGTGCCCGTGACCGGAGTACATAAGACCCAAGGCGAGACTCCTAGCTCGCATCGCCGGGACAACTGGTTATTTCTTTCTTGGAATTCGCGAGTTGCCCGCCGAAGGGGAAGGTCCGGGGCTGGGGGCTGTCCTCGGGCAGTCGGGGGTGTCCCAGGGAGTCAGACATGGTCTTCGCGTCCCAAAGCCTGCCATATCGGCTAGTTGCCAACAGTACTTGACCCCGCCGGAGAGGAACTATCAAGGTATTATTTCCGCCCTTGAAGGAAGTAGACAGGTTTCGGTCATTAAGACACGCAATAAGTCTAAGTCAATATCAGAAAACACGCAAGGTGGGTAAAGGGGATGACAGATAAATCTAAATATCGCGATTGTGCAGATTGAAATTTAATAAGTGCTTTATTAAATATTAATTTGTTACCGCCCGAACGTACGCGGAGACCTAGGAGGAATGGTACGGGATGCTGTGAGCACTGCAGTCAGCAGCCCTCCGTAGCCGAGTTGGTAAGGTGGCGGGCTTCGGACGAAGGGGTCCGGGGTTCGAATCCAGGTAAGGTAATGGTAACTTTCAAGCATGCAACTTCAGTAAAATATGTACAATACACGAAGAAAGAATGTAAGGAGGTAAACATAATGAACAGAAAAAAATATTTTTCTGTATTTAGATAGAAACAAGAAAGTATTTATATAAATTGCAGTAATTGTTTAGTTATATTCGGTTAAATTAAATAAATTAAACTGAGTAAAATGAAATGAATATGTTTTTATTAGATTTTATAAAGGACTCACTCAAAAAGACAGTCAGAATTGGGGGTTTAAGCTTGTTGCTGTGCCTCCAAACGCATGAGTGCTCTCATCTCCCTCCAATATCACTTAAACTTTCCAAAACCATGCCTTTGAAAAGCATGACTAGAGCAGGCAAACTAAAAATATACTGACTTTATGTTTAGTTTTATTAATTTCTACATATTAACAGTAAATTAAGAACAAATATGGCGTTATATTAAGTATAAATTAAGGTTTTTTTCGCGGGACTCCATTCATTTTTTTTTATTTATTGACGAGTTAAGATAATGCCAAGAAATTTAACAGCAAAAGTTAATGGGGGAAAATGTTATTTACACAGAAACATTCATCGTTCATTGCTTATAAAACTAAGGCAAAACTGTATGATTGAACGAAGCGTAGCTATGCTTGGAGATGTTTCACTTAAAGAAGGTTGCGATTCAAGAGGTTTAGCTTCAAATGAAACATGGAAAAGGAGTTCTCCCACACATTTCGATAGGTCGAGTACTGTCAGCTCAATTGAGTACATCGTTCACTTAAACTGATGCATTTATGATGTGTGCATTTAAAAAAAAAAAAAATTATACAGTACCATGAATGCTTTGATAAATGCAAACATGCCTACGAATACTTCAATAAATGTGTACATTGTACATGTCCATCTATACATTTTCTGTGACTGACGGCAGTATGTGTAATTATTTTGACTGAATAGGAGCATATAGCCTGCGGCTTAGTTTCAAGCGTAATTTCAGTGAACTTGGAAAAGGGCGTAAGGTTATATGCCTTTCGTTTTACAAGCGTTGCACTCCCATTGCATTCAGCATTGCACGACTGCCAGGAACTTTTTGACAGTGTCACGGTTTGTAAAACATTTTTATTTGAGCTCGCCGTGGGGTCGACGCCCCCACACTGTTTGCACCGCGGCGCGTATACGCAGCGCGCCGCCACCTCTGCCCTGCCAGCCGCGCTAAATGCTCTTCTCTGTCCCACCCTCGACATTCTTTCAAAGGAAAGGGGGGAAAAGGGGAGCTTGAAAACGAGGGATAGATGGCTGAAGTGTACACAAGAGCTCGTGAGCACAGGAGTACACCTGACATTTCAAGGAAAACATTTAATCCATTTTCGCGAATAGGAGTAAATTCGAGGAGGCAACCACTCCCTATCCGGAGGGACACATGATTTCACGATTTATAAGATTTCTCCACATTTCCCGAGATTTCTCGAGATTCCTCCTTCTCTGATTTTACCTGATTTCTCTGATTTTGTAGGATTTCCTCACATTGCGTGTGATTCCACGAGATTTCAACCAGATTTTAACGGATTTCTCAAGATGCCTTCAAGATTTCACGGGATTTCAAGAGATTTCGGTGAATTTAGTTTAGATGATTTCCAATGATTTCGGTGATTTCGCGAGATTTCAATGGGACTTCTCTGGGATTTCACCGGCTAGGGACCCATGATTTCTTGAGTGGTTGCCCCCTCGAGTAAATTATTGTAGATAAATGACATTCTTGAACAAAACAAGTAAGATGGCTAAAATTTACTCATTTTGCCTGAAATTGGTCAGTACAGTTGAGTACAGGCAAGCGAGTACTCGTGAGTACAGGAGTGATTAACCCCTCGGCTTGGGCCCGTGACAAGTGCGCCGCGCGCAGCACGCCGCGGGGCGCGGCTTACAAACAGGTTCTCAGAATGATTGACTCCAGCAGTCGAGATGAAGCAGACTCCAGTTCCCAAAGTCGGCGCTACTGGAATCTGCCAAGGCATGCGCATGTGCACTGCAGATCGCTATCGCCCTGCTGTGCGCCCGGGATCATGTTCAGCACACAGCAAGGAGGATAGACCGCCGAAAACGTCTCGTAAAAAATGTATTCATTTTCTAACTTTGAAGTGAAAGTAAGGTTCACTGTTATTTATTTTTTGGGAAATTAATTTTGACTGATACCCGGATACTTTCTAAGTGTATCTACCAGCTGACAAGGAATCAGACGACCTTCCGATAAGGAAAATCTCGAGAGGGCTGAGTATTGCAAGGCAGATAGCGATGACTAGCGAAATTAGCCCGGGCCGCTCCTTTATCGCCATAAAATACTCGGGCGTGATAAGGAAGACCGCGTGGGCCTCGCACAAGGCGCCCGAGTGGCTGCGACAAACATCGGCCGCCGCCGCAGCTAACAGGATACGCAGTGCGCGAGGCGCTCCATCGCTGCAAAAGGAAGGGGGCGCAAATATTTGCAGCTCGACGACGGCGCGAGATGCGCAGTACGCGATCTGCTTAACTGCGAACAAGCGGCGTTGCAAGCGTGCGAATAATGACTGCAGCAGCGCAGGCTGCGGGCCGAGAGCCGGGCATGATGTAGGGACGCGTGCCGTGCGAATAACGAGGCGCGTGCGCCTCGTGCCGTGTATATAACGCCATCTGATTAGCCTTGCCGCGAATAGGGCTGACCAGCAGGAGAGAGAGAGAGAGAGAGAGAGAGGGGGGGGGGAGAATGGGAGGGGGAGGGAGGGAGGGCTACAAGATGTGGAGAAGAGATGGTTCATGACAGCCCACGCGCCCGCCCAGGAGCACGAACTTGCACACATGCACAATTGAATTATTTCCCGCCCACGGATGCGACTGAGCAGCGTTACTCCAGAGTATTTTTTATTTTTTTGCCTCTGACCCCAAGAGCGCCCTGCTGCAGCCCGCCGCAGCCCGCAGCTGTTACTGTTGGTCGTCGCGGCCCTCCCCGGCCCTCCCCGGCCCCGGCCCTGCCCGGCCCTGCCCGCACACCTACACTTTTCTATTTTAAACATTTCCCGCGCGTCTCGTCGCCGCGCCGGCGGCGCACGCGGTGGACGCCGATGGGCTCGCTGTAACAACGCAGCACGACACGGCGATATTTTATTTTACTATAGAATTCAATGGCTTAATTACGAGCGCCCGGCGGGAAAGCCCATTACGACCAATCGGGACTTTCGTGCATTCTGCGTTCACTTCGAAGTGGGTCGTCAACTGCCTTCAGCCATGTACTGGTTTTATTGGTATGTAAGAATTTTATTGTAATATTGAGATAATGTTGAAAAGGAATATGGGTAACGTATGTACTATTGCCAAAAATGTGAGTAACACACCGATGTATGTAAAATGAATGTATTATGGGTAATATCGAAATCAGTCCCGTACGAAGGAATACCAAAGTTGGAGACCCCTCGGTTCACTTAAGGGCATTTGCTTTTGGTTCAGCAGGTTCCTACATGCTAAAAGTGCTACGGACAGTTTTATTTTTAAGTTTAGATTTTTTCTCTGCCTGCTCAGTTTTAATGCAACAAAATGTTCACACTTATAAACAACATGTTCATAATTCTGCACGTATTTTTAATTTAGAAATGCATAATCCGAGCAAACACTGCTGGGCAGTGCAGACACTGCAGGCCAAGGGGTAGACGACTGGACGGCTACTGTGTACCGGGTGTTTCTTTGAATGCGTAACAGTATTGCGGGATTGCATACTCGCCAGGGCTTCAGGGTCCATGGCGCCCTACGGCAGTGTTGCCAGAAAAGCTAGGCAAAATTCGGTGAAATACATCCGTGTGCTGCGGGCGGCATCTCCACCTGTTTACTAGGCAAACCGCATGCACGCGTGTGCAGTTGTTGCCTAGGGGGCAGGCGGAGATATACAAGCCCGTTGCACACGGGTGTATTTAGCCGAATAATTTTGCCTAGCTTTCTGGCAACATTGCCTCACCGGCGAGTGGGGTAGGCAAACCCGCAACACGACTGTTACGCATTCAAAGAAACACCCGCAGGCCGGAACGTACTTCGGGTGTACTCCGACTGAACTCCGTGAACTCAGGCTGTTCTGGAACCAAGTACTCTGCGTACTCCTACATGCAGTACGTCGTGTTCTCCGACTGTACTCCGCGTACTCCCTACTCCTGTGCCTGTGTACACCGAAACTTCGGGTCGTCCACCCCTCGCTGCAGGCACTGCAGGCTCCAGGCACTGCAGGCTCCAGGCACTGCAGGTTCTGCAGGCACTGCAGGTTCTGCAGGCACTGCAGGCCGCACGGCTCCACCGGGCCGGAGAATCAAATACCAGCATGTCCACGAATGGAGAGCCAAGGACGGGCTGGCTGCCGCTGGCTGCTAGTCGATCACGGTGGCGTAGGCAAGGCACGGAGCCGTAAGCGGCTGGCAGAGCGTACAGCGGGCCGACCCGCCCGGGCCCCCAGAGTGGCGAAAGGTTTTCATCGAGAAGAATGGCATTATTTCTAACACTAGTCTCTGGGCCCGGCCGATGAGCACTTGGCCGCCAGTGCCTTATTATTTCACGTGCTTATCATGTGGTTCGAAAATAAAGCTGTACAAACGCAAACCACTAAGTGATCGGAGAATAAGTGATCCGTCAGATTTCGCGTCTGACGCAGGACATGAGGTACGCGAAACGAGCGGCGCAAGAGCGGAGTCGTGCACTTGCACGTGTATAACGTCGACTCGCTGATGGAGGACGTGGTGGGGTGGGGCGGGGCGGGGCGGGGTGGGGCGGGGCGGGGCGGCGGTGCCGGGCAGAGCCGGGCCCGGACCGTGCGTCCTTATATGGCGGAGTAGATCGCCAAGCGGTGGCCTGGCCTGGTCGAGTCTCTCTCTCCTCGGCATGTTCGCCGCACGGCATCGTCCGGCACCGCGACGCCGTGACCCGCCACACCCCACCCCACCCCACCCCGCCACACCCTCACCCGCCCCGCCCCGCCCCTCATACTCCAGCGGGCTCTCTCCGATAGCAGAAACAATATGCGAGCTCTTCAGCTCCGGTCGAGTTATCTGGAGCCTCCGGCACGACGACGCGTATGCGACACCGCGCGCCCGCTGTACAACACCCCCCCCCCCCCCCACACACACACACACCCCACCCCGCCCCACACCTCGCTTCGCCCCCCCCCCTCCCCCCAACCCCAACGCACCTCGCCCCTAGCATTTAAGTGTACAAATTTTGTGAATTTTTGTAAAGTTTTGAAAATTTACGAGAATTTTTGTAAGTGTATATTAATTTTTTCTGAATTTTTTTTCTTAAATTTTACCTGAACTTAAGGAAATTTCTCAGAATTTTCCTGTTTTTTTTTCTGAATTTCTCTGAATTCTCATGATTTTTTCTGAATTAAGAAGGTGTACAACAATATCAGTGGTGTTTTCCCAGCAGAGACCGCAGAAAACCACAAAACTTTCAATGTTATTGGATAACGCCAACGAAAAGCTCCTGGCCGCAGGAAGTGCATCACTGTTAGTGCCGTCCAACACCGGCCCCCATCTGTGTTGATGCCGTTAAAGCGAGATGGAAGCAACCCTGAAGTTTGGTGTACAAATGTTGAATTTTTTTGTGAATTTTCGGGAATTGTCGTGATTTTTGTATTTTTTTTTTTTTTTTTTTTTTTTTTTTTAAATTGCTTTAATTTTACCAAAAATTTTGTATTTTTTTTAATTTTCCCAAATTTTTCTGAATTTTCCAGAATTTTTCAGAATTACGAGGTGTACAAACATCTCAGAGTTGCTTCCCCCTCGCGCTATAGTCGGACGGGTAGAATCAAACTAAGTTCGGCGCTCAGCAGGCCGCCAGGCCAGAGCCTCTGACACGCTCCGCCACCGGGACGACCCACGCCCCGCGTCTCGTCTGCCCGCCTGCAGCCCAGTGCAGAGCAGAGGAAAAAAGTGCGCGACAAGAAATAAACCCAATTCTGTCATTTGAGAAAACGGTCGGGAGGGAGCTGCGCGGGCGTTTGAACAGCGCGCGGGGGCCGGGCCGGGGGCCGTTACGAGAAGGGAATGACTGCGGACGAACCCGACCCGACCCGACGGCGGCCCGCGCCAGAAGAACGGACACCCTCGGTGTTCGTATCCAAAAAGAAATGTCAGAGAATAAAAGAAAACCGGAAGAAAACAAAATAAAAAAATACGATTTCACGAAATCCTGGTAGACAACGGAGTTTCTATAACTAAAATAAAATATTGTGAGTGTTGAATAAGACTGTAAGAAGACCGACTGGTTTTGTTTAGTTTACGATAGTCAAGATAGTGGCTAAATAATTCTAAGTTTGAATTGATAAGGCGGGTTTCAAGTAATGAACACAGTTCGACAGTTCGGCCGACATTTATTCGACAGGAGCAGGAGAATAGAAAGCTCTCCTCCTTCTGACGGCAAAAAATTGGGCGGCGAGGTCACGGCCGGAGGAGAACGTCAACAATTACCTCCGCTCCACCGGGCGCACGGAAGGGGAGAACCGGGGCCCTACCTAATACCGCTGGTACGCGAAGGACCAGCGGGCAAGCGCGCCGCGGCCGCCACGGGGGTGCGCTCTATTGGGAAAACGCGGAGTTAAGGCGCTGTTTACACAAAATGGTACACGTAAATGTACATCATTTCAAGAATTCTGCTCACCAGATCGAAGTCAAACTTACCAAACCGTTTTCCGCAGGTATAAAACTACTATTTACGCATTCAGTTCGCCTTGTCAACGTTTCGATAACTTTAAAAAATGATTTAAAGTCGCGAGGTGGGCACATCAGCCATCGGCAATGGCGGACATGCTTGGCCTGCTTTCGCGTTGTTGACACAACATGCCAACCAAATAAAATGAAAAAAATCACTGCTCTCATAACGTTACGATTGGAACTCATTCTTTGAGGCACACATTTAGTTGGCAGAACCGGGGCAAGTTTCAGTAAAACTGAAGTAGTTTTAAAGAAGGCAGTACGGTGGTCACGTGCGAATTTCAGTGGTGTTATCTCATTCTTGCGCTCGAAACTAAAGGCTGGCTTTGTTTGAACGCAGACTTTAGAGGTTTCTCTTTCGCTCCGTGTTGGCTCGTCTCGGCCTACCCCCTCCACGAAAAAATATCCCCTTCCCGTGTTCATTTTGCCTGACGAGTCGAGCATTACCATAGAAACTCGAATTTCAATTCAAATTTACCAAATTTCTGCAATACAGATTTCAACTAGACTTCAGAATCGAATGTACTAGATTACATTCTAAATGTATGCTTAACATTATCGAATTCCCTTCAGCAGATTTTTTTCTGTCGTAAGGGGCCATATGAAACAAAACACGCACGTTTTCCAGCGATTTTAGAAGGCAACTCCGTTGCCTAAAAAAAGAGAAATTAGACATTTCAAATGAAAGAAAAATACAAAACAAAAAACAAAAAATGTTCAAGAAAACAAATTCAAGAAAAATTCCAGAAAGTTTTCAGAATTTTAATAAACAAGTTTACCACATTTTGCAATTCACAAAATTCACAGACGATTTACAACCATTTCAACTCAAGTGAGGCTGATTTTCGCCCGACTGTTGACCTCGTGCGCGCGTCCGAGCGCGTCTCACTGCCTCGACGCCTCCCGCGCCGCACAGCGCCCGCAGGAGACAGGACAGGCGTATGGAAATGTAACATGCGTGGTGCCGGCGGGCCGCGAGGGCTGCGGGGGGGGTGGGGGGGCTCCTCCCCATGACGAGGTGCCGCCGCCCCGCCGAGCACAGCCGGGAGAGACGAGACGAGACTCCAACGGATCAAAGATGGAGCGTTGTTGTTCGCGGTTAAATTGATCCGCAATGAGGATCTGAATCTGATACGGGGTCAGCGCGAGTCAGCGACTCGACCTGCAGCCCGACCCGACCGCACTCAAACGGTTCACACCGCTACACGCCGCCCCGCGCCGCCCTGCGCCGCCCTGCGCCGCCCTGCAGCGCCCCGCCGGTGCCACTGCCCGACGGGTGGATCACTCATACAAAATGAGTACAACGATTTTTTTGACTTTTAATTTGTTTTCCTTTTTTTTTCGTTTTGATTTTTCAAAGAAAATATGTTTTGGTAAATTTTAATCTTTTACCCCAATTCCTTAATTTTTTCTTCTTCATTTCGGTTTATTGTTAATTTTTTTCGATTTGCCGGATTTTTCTGTATCCTTTTCTCTTGATATATATTTTTTTTTATTTTTTAAGTGATTTTTTTTTTTTGGGGGGGGGCCGTACAATGATTTTTCAAAGTGACTCCCTCCTCGCCACTGCCCGCGCAAAGCATCTTCGGGTGGTGTTCAACCCTCATCAAGGCACCAGAAAGGTGCATTGCCAGTCTACCAACAAATAATTGGGGTGGATGAAACTTTTCACCGCATCGAGAAGTCGTGCGGGCGAGCTTGACGAGTGCGGATAGGTTCATGGAGGGAAGTGGGTGGGGGGAAGGGGCGGAGGGGTGAGTTGAGGGGGCGGTTGCCCCGCCCAGCCCCACCCAGCCGCGAGCGCCGCCCAGGGGGTGGAGGAGCCGCGGAGAACACGCCAGACTCACCTCACAATTTGAGGCCCATAAAACTGGAGAGAAATGGTCTGGCGCCGGGCCGGGCCGGGCAGGGCCGCCAGGCGGATATGCTGCCAGACACACCCGGTGCGCGCGCGCGCGCGTGCGGGCGCATCAACGAGTACGTCGCGGAGCACTACTCTGCGGTGCTGCTGAGCTCACCTGGCCAGGCCGGCGGTGGCTTGTTCCAGAGGACGTTGGTCTCCGGCAGCCAGCAGCAGCACTGCGCCCCCAGGCCCGTCCCGAAGCCCGCGCCCGTGCCCTCGCGGCCCCGGGGCCCGGACCCGGACCCAGACCCGGAGGCACCGGCGGGCGGCGGGTGCGGCCGCGGGGACGCGTACTCTGAGCCCGGCGCATGCATGTACGCGCACGGCGGCGACCTCTAGGCCGGTCGGCGCGGCCCGGGCCCCATGGGCACGACGGCGAGCCCCAGGCGCGGGGCCCCAGGACACCTCCTCGACGCCCTCGCGCTGGGTCACCCGCGCCAACGAGCACGCTCGCGCCAGAAACGCCGACCGAACGAGAGAGCAGCCTCTCCAAAGCAGTGACCTGCTACGCCAGGAGGACACACGTGCGCGACGGCTCGGTCACCTCCGGGCTGCCCTGCGCGGCGAGCGGTGTCCCGGCGGTGTCCCGGCGGTGTCCCGACCCCGACTGTTAGCGGATTGAAGCGGACGGAGCTGAGCGCGCCGGGGCGGAGCGGCGTACGTCTCGTCGTCCGCACGCTGCCGGTACTGCTACTGCCGTGCCCCGGGCCTGTCCCGCCCCGCCCCGCCCCGCCCCGCCCCGGGCCCACCGCGCCGCGCCCCGCTGCTGCAGCCGGATGCTGAGTCGTCTCGTCTCGGCTCGTCTCGGCACGACGCCGCACCGCGCCGCTCTGGACCAAACACTCCCACAGATAGAAATAGTTCGGCACCGCACACGGGGTCCCCGCCGGTCCCCGCCGCCCCCCGCCGGCAGGCCCTTTCCCCTTCCCCCGCTCCGCTCCGGCCGGCAGGGCAGGGACAGGCGCGGCGGGCACGGCGGGGCGGCTCTCCTAGCTACGCAGTGCCGATGCAGCAGCACGACTGCAGCGGCAGGACTCTGAAAGCGGCGGGACTGCAGGGGTGGGACTGCAGCGGCGGGACTGCGTCAGCGGGACTGTAGCGGCGGGACTGCAGGGGCGGGCTGCAGCAGCGGGACTGCAGGGGCGGGCTGCAGCAGCGGGACTGCAGGGGCGGGCTGCAGCAGCGGCAGGACTGCAGTAGTAGCAGCATGACTTCAGCAAGAGACTACAGCAGCGGCACTGCATCGGCGGGACTGCACCAACGGGACTGCTTCAGCGAGACTGCAGCAGCGGGACTGCATCCGCGGGAATGCACCGGTGGGATTGCAGCTGGGGGACTGAAGCGGGGGACTGCATGCATCGGCGGGACTGCAGCAGCAGCAGGACTTCAGCGGGGGACTGCAGCAGCGGGACTGCATCGGCGGGACTGCACCGACGGGACTGCTTCAGCGGGACTGCAGCAGCGGGACTGCATCCGCGGTAATGCACCGGTGGGATTGCAGCTGCGGACTGTAGCGGGGGGACTCCCTGCATCGGCGGGACTGCTTCAGAGGGACTGCTTCAGCGGGACTGCAGCTCATGCAGCGGGACTGCAGGGGCGGCATTGCTGCAGCACAGCACGACGGCCGCCGCCGGCGGAGGGCCGCACAGTGCGCAGCGCAAGGAGGGGCGTGCAGCTCCATCAACAACATCGGGAAACTACATTTTCCAAACCGTCATATTTCACCCGCCGAACGTTTTATGTGTCAGGAAAAAATTACACCGCACGGGAGAAACCGTCTTGCTCGTTGTTTTACGGGTGGTTCCACGCCCTCTTGCCCATGCCGCGGGCGGCGCGAACGCTTGACCAATCCGATGTTGAGTCTTCATGCACCCCGCCCTGGAGGACGCCGAGCCTGTCACTGTCCGGCAGCAGAGGGCAGCGTTTCCCGCACTGCTTTTTCAAAAAGTAATTATGATAACACGCTACGGCGGCAGCCTCCTCTCGGTGCAACGACGCTATAAAAGGCCGCCTGCATCTGCTCAAGGCGGCGATAAAGCCATCCATGTGATGTGGGTGACCGCGCGCCGTGCGTCATATCAGCTGGCAGAGACTGCAGCTGCAGGTGGGTGCAGCGGCGCAGCGTGCACACGCGCACCACCTGCAGGTGCGCCCAAAACTTTAAAACGGCATCTGTGCATCACCATCTGCAGCAGGCGACATACATATCGATTATTTTATTTCTTTCTCTTTTCCACGTGGCCCTTTGTGCCGCTGGTTCGCGCGCGTCACACGGCGTCGTTCTCACGATTGGATATTGCGGCTCGGCTCGGCTCGGCCCCGGGGCGTCAGCCAGAGACAATGCACCACCGCTTGCCCCCCCCCCCCCCCCCGCCCTCCAACCTCCTTTACCTCTCCCCTGCCCCGGCGCGCCGCCGCGTCGCCCCAATGAATATCAATAACCAGGCAGCTTTGCGCCGCCAGGTCACCCGATCTGATCGGCCGCGACATCCGCGCGGCGCGACCTGGCGGCCACCGCCAGCGCGTGCACTGCGTGACGCGCGTCCATCACGGATCGCCCGCACGGCCATCAACGCCGCCGTCCTGGTCCAGGTGCACTTTCCCGCCACGCGCTGCGAGTAGAAAACATGTCCTCCAGGACCGGCGCGGCCATGCTGGCTCGGGGGGGGTTGCCTTTCGCATCCCGACCGGAGCAGTATTTGGAGTGAAACTCTTGTGTTTCTGCCGTTACCTGTGGACAGGACAGCGCTGCGAGAGCTTCCCCCGCCCTCCCCGCCCGCACTGGCCCCGCCCCCGCCACGCCCACGCAACGAGCGCACACTTGGAGGAGCGGTTCGCGGTGCGCGCGAAACACACCCGCTGCGGCACAGGTCCACTCCACATGGAACGGAACGCCGCCCCCGACACAGTGTTTCGTATCGCACCCGCCCCGCCCCAGTCGCTATCCTGTCGAGCGGGGGGTCCTGCACTTTCAGTGCACGCGTACACCAATTTCTTCTGATTTTTCTGGTTTCACGTGATTTTACTTGTTTTCTTTTTTCTGAACTTTTTCTGATTTTTCTTTTAATTTTTGTATTTTTTCTTGATTTTGTTCAGATTTTTCTTGATTTTTTCTTATTTTTTTACTGATCTTTTACTGATTATGTTTTAGGGTGTACACTGTTTTTTTTTTTTTTTTTTTTTGAAGGACCCCTTGCTGTCGAGAAAGACTGCTCGTAGGGCCGATGTACAGCGTATGCCAGAGAGAGAGAGAGAGAGAGAGAGAGAGAGAGAGAGAGGAGAGAGAGAGAGAGAGAGGAGAGAGAGAGAGAGAGAGAGAGAGAGAGAGAGAGAGAGAGAGAGAGAGAGAGAGAGAGAGAGAGAGAAAGAGAGAGAGAGAAGAAAAGTCGCATTCTCAAGTCGACACAGCGCAGGACAGGACTAGGACAGACCCGACCCGACGAACTTTCCCATTCTCAACAATGGCCCTCATTCGAACCCCTCCCCCCCCCCCCCTCCTCGGCTGCGGCGCCCGGGACCCCGCTATGACCTGCCAGAGGAGGCAGCCTGAGCGGCCTGAGCCTGCCTCTACGACCCCAGGGTGACCAGGATCAGCTGCACTAGGACCAGGGGGCCACACCGCTAGCCACACTGACCTATGCGCGCTGCGCGACCAGCCCAGCCCAGGCCATGCATTATGTCATTCTCCAAACCCAGACCGCATCGCATCGGTCCAGCTCAAATACCTCACCACCATCACCATAATTACCAACACTATCATTATCATCATTATCATCATCATCATCAGCAGCAGCAGCAGCAGCAGCAGCAGCAGCAACATTTCCATCATCACACGCGGGAGCGGAGGCGCGCTAATTGAAACGACTAGCCTCGCAGCAGTTAATCAAAGTTCCCCGCACCCCTATGCCACACTACTCCTGCCTGAAGCCACGCGAGCGGACACATGTACACACACACACAAACACACACACTATAACACAGAGCTCATCTCGTCCAGTGGCGCAGCATGCTGCCCACACACACTCGACGCACTTGGCGCCATTTATACCCCTGTGAATGGACTAGGCCGGGCCGGGCCGGGGCAGGAGGCGGCGGCTTCTCTACGATCGTCTCACACGCAACCCCCTCCTCTCTCTCTCTCTCTCTCTCTCTCTCTCTCTCTCTCTCTCTCTCTCTCTCTCTCTCTCTCTCTCTCTCTCTCTCTCTCAGACGCACATGCACGCACGGCAGGCAGGCGCCCCCTAACCCATGGCACGTGCCACGTGCCTCCCCCACCCCTCTCCTTTCCTCCAGGTGGCGGCCACGGTAGTTGTAAGAGCGGGCTGAGCCGAGCGAGATGGGGGCACGCCCCTCACTCCTCCCCCCCCCCCCCCCCCTACGAGATCAAGAGCTCGCCCAGACTTGCCTCTTCCTCCCCCATCCTCCTGCCAAAAAAAAACCCTCACCGTCTGCCCTATTTGTATGATTGTTGTTATTCCCACCGAAAAGAAAACAAGCAGGGGATATACTTCGGCATCGCGACACATCCCCCCCCCTCCCCCCCCTCCCCCACACCATCCGCGTTCTCATCTCCAACAGCCTCTTTACCTTCCCTGCTCAAGCATATCAGTTACCTACTGTGGAGGGAGGAATGGGGAAATGGGAGGGTTGCGCCGGCGCCAAAGCGTCGGAGAATTCGAATAAAGCGCGACGAGTGTAATGAACACTGGCTCGGGGCTCAGGCCGGAACCTTGAACCTCCCCCGACCGACGCGGTAGCTTCTCGTAGCAGCCACAAAAAAAATGATTTCCCGATTGTTTTTCCACAGGGAAGACGAAAGTAGAGGCAACTCACCCGACATGAGGTCAGCGTCCTCGTCGTCGCTGGTGCCCAGGTTGGAGAGGTGCTCGTACGAGTCCCAGCGCGTGACGGGGTCCTCGGACGAGTCCAGGGTGGGCACGGCCGGGGTGGGCGCCGGCGAGGGCAGCCGAGGCTCCGGCGTAGGCGAGAAGTGCAGCTCCACCGCACCGTCCAGAGGGAAGCGGAGGTCTGCGCACGGACCACCCAAATGTGTCAACGTCGCACACTTGCACGTATGTCGATGACTGTTCGTCAACTTGCTTCTTCCGTGTAATCACTAGGTAAAGCCATACTTTGATGGAATGGAGAGGCACACAGCTACATTCGAGGAGGGATAACTAATACAAAATGTGTACAATTTTTTTTGTACTTTTTATTTTATTTTAATGTTTTTGATAATTTGTTTCAATTTTTCTTTTGACTTTTCAAGGAAAATTTTGATAATTTTTTTTTCGGCCATTTCTATTTTTTCCACTTTTCTTGTTTTTTCGATCTTTTCCTTTTTTTTTATTTTTGCATCTTTCACCTGAAATGTATTTTGATTTTTTGGATATTTTGAATTTTTTAAATTGTGTTTTGGGGCTGTGCAATGATTTTGCGAAGTGATCACCCCCTCGCCTACACCAAGGGCGGTACTCAGACACTTGGGCGAGTAGAACGCGACGACACAGTCACTCACTCACCATCACAGGCGTAGTCCAGCTCGCTGCGGGTGAAGCTGAGCGTGTAGTCCGACACGGCGCAGGTGTGGAACTGGCAGGCGAAGACGATCTCTCGCGCCTCCCTGTACTGCGCGGGCGCGTCCACCCTCCGGGTGTAGTGCCGGTGGTAGCACTTGACGAGCACGTCCCCGCGCAGCTGCAGCCCGCGCCGCCCGCGCTCCGCCGCCACGTTCACGGTGAAGGCGCGCGCGTCCTCGGCGACGCAGTACACGGCCGAGGTGTGCACGGGGACGAGGCCCTCGTACACGCGGAGGAAGGCGCGGCAGCCGCCCGGCCCCAGCGCCCGGCCCCGGCCCCCGCCCGGGTCCGGCCCGGCCTCGGCCCCGGCCGGGTGGCTCGGCTCGAACGACGGCGCGCCCAGCACCGTCACGTGCGTCAGGTACAGCGGCGCCGAGTTGATCTTGATGGAGCCGGAGAGCAGGCCGGAGAAGTAGTCGACGTAGCGGCGGTGCGACGGCTGGTCCACGTCGTCCACTTGGTCCTGCAGGAAGCGCTTCATGGCGAAGCGGTCCAGCGCCTGGTCCGCGCCGCCGCAGATGTGCGAGTAGTGCATGTAGGCCGCCACCACCACGCCGATGCGGTCCTTGCTGCCCCTGCGGCAAAAACGAACGAAAAAAGACGACTGTCAATAGTCTGTCTGTAGTAATCAACTACTGCTTAAGAGAACAAAACTTATCATGCCACAATTACAAATATGGCTATATATGAATGCTGTAACTAACACCCCGTGTGTGAATCATTGAGTTTTGAAGACATATGGGGGAGAAAAAACTGAATTTCGGTGTGAAATTGAGATAAAATTTCTAAACTTTAAAAAAAATATTCTAAACTTTTATACATTTTACTTGTAGTTTTTTAACTTTTTACTTTACGTTCAAAAAACAAATACCATCGTTCGAAAAGATGTTATAGTTGCTTTCCCTCCTGCCAACCACACAAGCCACCAGTGTTGCCAGGAAAGTGGGCAATAATTACTTCAAACGCACGGGAGCAAAGCGGGCTGCATCTGCCCCTGCCGACTACGCAACATAGTGTTTCCAATCGGTCGGATTCTGGCTGTACCCGTAGGCAAACCCAAACCCGCAACACTGTTAGGCATTCAATGAATCGCCGGGTACACACTATTACCGATGATCAGTGATTGCTAACAGTTTTCGGTAAAATTTTCTTTTAATTTTTTTTTAAACAAATTGAAATTTATGTAAAATTTTGCATATCCAGCATATCTCAATGCGGAAGAAAACACCAAGCTGAATGAAAAACAACGAAAAGACGAATGTTATGGATGTGATTACCAGTAAATATCAGACACACTTAGTACTCAAGACTTGGTGGACCCCCCGGTCGCTACCCCGGGGGCGAGGGGCCAGCAGCGGCGGTGCGCGCGGCGCTACCCCGGGCCGCAGGCAGGGCCGCAGGCAGGGCTATGAGGCCTACCTGGCGTGGACGACGGCGATGCGGCGCGAGTTGCCCTTGAGCCACGAGTCCATGTCCTTGCAGATGGAGCAGAGGCGCTCGAGGGGCGGCGCCAGGTCGCGCGGCCAGCCCAGCTCGCGCACGGCCGCGTGGTGCTGGCGCAGCGAGCGCCGGGGCGCCGACAAGTTGAAC
This sequence comes from Frankliniella fusca, assembly GCA_029379305.1. Lineage (NCBI taxonomy): Eukaryota > Metazoa > Arthropoda > Insecta > Thysanoptera > Thripidae > Frankliniella > Frankliniella fusca. Next base: position 1,000,481 of record JAHWGI010000083.1, on the reverse strand, counting down.
ACCTGCAAGACAACGAGGTAAAGAAACACGGAAAAAACAATATTCGTAAATTAACATTTTTTTTTTGTAAAGTTACGAGCACTGTCGTCAATTTTATGACAGCAAATTCTTGCTCGTCAAAGAAAGCCAAGTCGACACACGATATACCGGGTGTTTCTTTGAATGCGTAACAGTGTTGCGGGTTTGCCTACCCCATTCGCCCGCAAGGCGCCATGGCCCCTGCAGCGCTGGTGAGTGTGCAATCCCGCAACACTGTTGCGCATTCAAAGAAACTCCCGGCACAAAAATTACATCGTAGTAACACAACTGGTTGTAACTTTACGACATTTAATCGTGGAAAATTTTCCCGTAACCCTTACGAATATTTTTCACAATGAAGAGAAAGGAGACAAACAAGAGGAGGAATTAAGAATGGCAATTATAGCACTGAAAATATTATAGTCACACTTCTTGCACGGCAAATCTGAAGTCTGGGATTCCCAGGTTCTTTTTGGCGTTTCCAGACTCGAGTCTGGAAACGGGAAATTATTTCCAGACTTCTTCTGGGCGCGCGGCCCTTTTCCCAGACAAAACCTGGGAAGCGCCTCTTTTCCAGACTTTACCTGGGAAAGAATTACCGTTTCCAGCCCCAAACCTGGGAATCCGTGGGCAAGCGGCTCTTTCCCAGACTCCGCGACTTGCCCACGGCTTCCCAGGCGAGGGGCTGGAAACGGTAATTCATTCCCAGGTAAAGTCTGGAAAAGAGGCGCTTCCCAGGTTTTGTCTGGGAAAAGGGCCGCGCGCCCAGGAGAAGTCTGGAAATAATTTCCCGTTTCCAGACTCGAGTCTGGAAACGCCAAAAAGTACCTGGGAATCCCAGACTTCAGATTTGCCGTGTGCCCATAATGAGCGAAGCGTACTTTCATCGCTATTTTAAAGTGACGTTCGCTAAAACGACTCAAAGCCAGTCTTTTCTGACATTTTGATATGGCTCCCGTAGAGTGACGTTTGATGACTTGACTCAAAAATAGTCTAGCACACTGTCTTATGTAAATGGCTCGAATAGAGAGATGTTAATCCGTCTTGCTCTTCCAGAAATATAGAAATTTGGTACTGAAAAGCCGCTCTCCCAAGAGCGACAAAGTCGACTCGAGTGTAGGTTGGGGAAGGTTAGAAGGCGGAGAGTGAGAGAAAAAGAATGAGTCAAAGGATGAGTCAAAGGATGCGACGCTGCCGCCGCGGTCACACGTCGATTGCTGATGCGCATTATTAAAAGGGATGATTAAAAAAACATCGCTGAAAAGGAAGTGCCGCCAAAGCCGCGGGGAGGAAATGAGTGAGAGAGGGAAAAAAAGGACAATAACGCACACGCGTCGCTCGGCGGCGAAAGTCAATTTGATGTTAATTAATAAACGTTTTCATCAAGCGGCACACTTCAACGGGTTATTGTATCGGAGAAGCACGGAGACTTGCGGAAGAGGGCAGAGTCAAAAACAAAATATATCAAAATAAAATCATAGAAAAAAATTGGCCCATAGCTCTGAAATGGCACTGCAGCAGTGACATAAGCATAGCTCTGAAATGGCACTGCAGCAGTGACATAAGCCATAAGCATAGCTCTGAAATGGCACTGCAGCAGTGACATAAGCAGATTTAGTTCTACCTCCATGACAATTTTCATGAAAATCGAAAATCGTAAAGAGAATGCCGAATTTACATAACGGGCCGCGTGCTAAAAAGAAAGAACAAAAACAAAAGCGCATCCGACGATAAAACTTTTAAAAGGCTACTCCGTGTCTAAAAAGAGTTCGATAATGTTGTCTGCAGGTCGGCCCCACGATACCAGTCGCGACGCTGATTGCAATAGAGTGGGCGGGTCAGGGAGAGGGGGATGCACCAGCCGGGGCGCAGGGGGGGGGCAATCGAGCGGGGAAAACTAAAATAGGTCAGGTAGGTTTTACGAACGGGAGACCGGCTGGCTTCAGCTTGGTGTGGGTGTGTCGCTGCCAGCCAAAAGAGGAGAGTGGCTGCCGTGCACTCTGATACGTGGACGACGGCGGAGCAGAGTTCGGCGAGGGATTGGAAAAAGGGGGGGGGGTAAGGGTTGAGTGGAGGGGCGCGCAATGTCCACAAGCAAGGGGAAGACGAATGGATCGGGGCGGGAGGCGAGCCTTGTCCAGGGCCCAGTCGGGCGGGTCAAAAAAAGGCACTGAGCCCGAGAGAGCACGAGAAGAGCGAGTGAGATAGGGGAAAGGGGAAGGAACGAGAGAGAAACGCGAAACAGAGATGGTTAGCTGGCGAGAATGAGAGAGAGGTGAGCGATAAGGGAAAATTTTGGAAAACAAATTATTTTAATATTAAAACTTCTGAACTTTTCCTCAATTTTTTTTAAATCTATTGTTCAAATAGGCTGATCCGGTGGGTGGAAAAGAAGAAGTCAAGAAGTGCAAAAGCGAATCCGGAAACGGTTGGATTGGCAGCCGAATATGAGAAATTGTCGATTTTTTACACGATTTCTCACACTCTGCAACCAATTCAACCCTTTCCGGATACGCTTTTGTACTTGTTGACTTCTTCTTTTCCATCCAGCGGAATAGCCTATTGTTATTGAGTAAAAAAAAATCTATTTCGACTTTCCCGATGTCCATAGAAGTTTTGAACTTTTTAATTTATTTTTCGAGTGGGCTTTCGTAAATGACCTTGTGTGTGTCCGGCGCGTGTCCCGGTGCTCACCATGTAGTTGTCGGCGTGCTTGGTGCGCAGCATGTTGGCGGCTTGCTGCTGGCCCTGCAGGTACGCGGCGCGCCCCACGTCCCCGGGCACCCAGAGGGCGATGATGCGCTCGGTGACGTAGCGCAGGTCCATGGCATCCCGGGGCCGCGTCCTGGCCGCCCTCCTCGCCGCCGAGCTGCTGCTGGTGCTGGTGCTGGTCCTGGGCGCGGGGGCGCCGCCGCCACTGCTGTTGTTGTTACTGTTGTTGTTGTTGTTGGGCAGCGTGGAGATGTTGTTGTTGTTGGCCGTCGTATTCAGGGTGGGCGTCGAGGTCTGCAACAGAAGTACACCGTGGTGTGAGCTTATGGGTGATGGGCGAGGGGCGGGGAAATTACTTATAGAAAATGTGTACAATAATTTTTGTGACTTTTGATTTTTTGTTTATTTTTTTTAGTTTCTTTTTATTTTTTAAGGAAAATTACAGTCACTTTAGGATGAATTTTGATCTTTAACCCCAATTTCTGATTTTTTTCCCCTTTTCTTTCGGTTTTTGTTCATCATTTCTCAGTTTTTCGGATTCTGTTAAATATTTCTACTTGTTTTTTTGTTAAAATTTTAAATGAATTTTTGGGGGTCGTACGACGATTTTTCGAAATGACTCCCCTCTCGAGGTGAGGGTGGTTCTATATGGTTTACAATGAATATCGTGCCGTAGAAAATTCAAAGCGCCCACGACGCTGAGGGTCACTGATCCTAGAAGGGCCATGGAGAGGCTGTGGCAGGGCCGCCACACGCACCCCACCCCACAGCCACCCTGGAGTTTGGAGCTAATAAACTTTTCAAAAGCTGAACCGAAATCCACTTTAGCCACTAATCGCTCGATCAAAGGGGTTGAGAGGGGAAGCTGCAAACGAAGCGGAAAATTCAAGCATTAAAAAATTATTTAACAATATCTCAGGTTACTACCGGTTTTGGTCTCATTAAATAGATATGAAAGATATTTTCCTTCGACGTTAAAGTCACTCCCTGTCTTCATCAAAGCCCCCTAATAATCGCGGGACAGCGGGCTTCATCATCAGGGCGGTGAAACAAGCCCGGTGGAGCATAAGGGACGGGCGGAGAGAGGAGGGGGTGACAAAGAGTCAACCCCAACAACGTTATTTGAGGGGATGAGAGGCGCGGCAGGGCTGCGACAGTCTGACAGTGTTAATGGGATGACCAGGGGGGCCAAAGGTCCTGAGGGGAGGGGCTGGAGGCGAGGCCGGGGGCCACAGCGCACACCGCAGAGCAAGGGCAGCACCGCCCCACGGGCCCTCGAGGGGTGAGGGGTCAAGATATTATTGGCCCTCATCAGTCGCTGATCAAGTATATAAGAATACAATATCGGTATCCTTTTTGAAAAATGGTCGCTAAGGGAAAATTTTTCACGAAGTTGAGTTCTGAAATTACTATTGCTAATCGCAAAATTACAAGCACTACACACCGACCTGAAATTAAATCAGAAAAGAGAATAGGTAATAGAATAAATTAACAACATATTGCGTAAATCGTAGTTCAGAAAATATATCGTAAATATACAAAGAAATTTTTCACAGTAACCCAGGAGGGGAGCAAATATTATGGTAGTCCATAAGCTTCGGTGAAGGTTCTGAAAGTAAGAAGAAGTCATCATAGTTCACCTCTTTATTTACCCCTCGAGGCGAGGGGGCAACCACTCCCTATCCGGAGGGACACATGATTTCACGATTTATAAGATTTCTCCAGATTTCCCGAGATTTCTCGAGATTCCTCTTTCTCTGATTTTGTAGGATTTCTTCACATTGCGTGTGATTCCACGAGATTTCAACCAGATTTTAACGGATTTCTCAAGATGCCTTCAAGATTTCACGGGATTTCGAGAGATTTCGGTGAATTTCGTTTAGATGATTTCCAATGATTTCGGTGATTTCGCGAGATTTCAATGGGATTTCTCTGGGATTTCACCGGCTAGCAGTGCCTCCAAAAGGGCTGGCTGTTGCGGGCTCTGCCGCTCTGGCAGCGATGCCGAGGAGCCCGCAAGAGCCCGCAAGGTGTTTCCTGTCAGCCCGCAAGAGCCCGCAGGAGTTTTTAAGTGCGAAATTTGAAGGAAACTTTCAATTGAATTGCATTATCGTTTTGACAGATGTGAAGATTAGTTCAGTTTCTTGAGATCTGGAAAAACAATGATTCAAATCAATTAAAAATTTCACCCAAATTTCGCACTTAGAAAATCTTGCGGGCTCTTGCGGGCTGACAGTAAACACCTTGCGGGCTCTTGCGGGCTCCTCGGCATCGCAGCCAGAGCGGTGGAGCCCGCAACAGCCAGCCCTTTTGGAGGCACTGCCGGCTAGGGACACATGATTTCTTGAGTGGTTGCCCCCTCGCCTCGAGGGCAAGTTGTGTATAAAAGATCCCCTAACGCAGTGGGTGAATGTGTTGAATTGTAATTGGTCGGGGTCGCGCGGAGTTGCAGTTTTGCGCGGGCGCATACACGGTACCTATATCTCAGGCAGCCGACGGAATTTCTCATCCACGGCGACAAAGGGATATGTGAAAATAAAGAATGGTTCCACAATGGAGAACGGACAGAGAGCAAGGAATAGCGCACGATCGTCTGGAAGGGGCGCACCAGATCTCTCGGTGGGGACTGTATGATTTACTGCTCAGGACCCGTCACACTCCTCACCCCGCCCCGCCCCAACCCGACCGCCCCGCCCCACCCCGTGCCGCCTCACCTTCGCACAGCATCTCGGCTCTAAAATCGATAACGCCCGTCCATCCCTCCTCAGAACTATTATTGGGCACTTCACCATGGAATCCTTCGCGTTAGGACCGGACCAGACCTTCTCCAGGCCAGGCGGCGGCACCGGAACGAACCAAAGTTGTAACCTCTTAATAGTGTGCGACTTATTTTACATAAAAAAGGGGAAAACTTTGTCATAGAGAATAAGTTAGGTAGCGGCTCAAATGATTCAATTTAACACTCCAACGTGACGATAACTTTGTCGTGAGTCCAGCAGTCTCTACGAAATTCACGCTGAGTACAACAAGTCAAATGACACGAGAAAAGAGGGAGGGAGGGAGGGAGGGGGGGAGAGAGAGAGAGAGAGAGAGAGAGAGAGAGAGAGAGAGAGAGAGAGAGAGAGAGAGAGAGAGAGAGAGAGAGTTTGATCACTCTGCCTGAGAGGAGACAAATTTTTGTAGTCGATTGGCCAGTTTTACGAGCGATATGTTACAAGCAACCACTTTACGCCATGCGCTCTGGATTGGAGGACACCACGTCCCCGACAACGCACTGCCACGCCTCGCCCGGCACCGCCCCGCCCCGCCCCGCTAGGAATAAAAATATAAAAGTGGGCAGCGCGAGGAGGCGAAGAAGGTTCTCCTCGTTTTAACAGGCGATAAAACCGATGCGCGGCGCGGTGGTCATTCGGAGAGGGTTTTGATGGCGTTCCAATAGCTCTCGGCACTCTACTCTGAGCCGCCCCGCACCGCCCAGGTTTGACACAAGGCTCTTCATCAGGAGGTCCTCTCCTATCACTCATTAGGACACACCCTGCCAATCTATGGGAGAGATCTGTTCACTTTCTATTTAAACATATTTCACCCCTTCTCGCATGATGTTTATCCCTATCTCGTAGAACCCCATATTATGCCAGCACCATCCAGGTAACACGCACATTCTAGGCACGACGTTTTGGAGTACTTCTATAGGCTCCAGGTCGTGCTCTGGGTTCGGCTCCATGACATGCTGCAGGCCGTGCTCTGGGTCGTGCTCCAGGGCATTGTAAGACATTTTTGGATCCGCGACCCTCCAAATGAGACCAGAAAAACTATCCAATCACAACTTTAACTACCCTACAAGCTTTTTTCACAAAAGCATTCTTGACATTTTTCACTATTAAGGCATTCTTGGCAAAGTATATTAATGTTTTCCGCCACAGAGATGTGACATATTCAAGCCCTACCTTTCACCTTCGACAACACAGAATAGAGCGTCGCGTCTGAGCCAGGCGGGGCGACGCCCTACGGTAAACGAAAATCTCGGAATCCGAGAGCACACCTCGGTTTCAGATGCGCTGTCCTTTTCTACCTCGAGGAGAGATAAAAAGACAGCGGTATTAAAAAAATCGACAAACGCTCTCGGATTCAGAGATTTTTGTGTACCGCTGGCGCGGGCGCCTCCCTGAGCGAGGGGACCGGGGAGGGAACGCCGCAGGTCGCAAGACAAATCCGCTGTGCTGAGCTGACGCATCAAACACACGCCCTTTTCCCATACCGTCTGATCCAGGGGGGAATCACTCATACAAATTATGTACAATGATTTTTTTAAAACTTTTTTGCTTTTTTCTTTTTCTTTTGATTTTTTAAGGAAAATTCCTTTCACTCCTTGATACACTTTCACTTTTTACTCCCATTTCTGAATTTCTTAAATTTATTTCGGTCTTCTGTTGGTTTTTCCTCGATTTTTCTTTTTTTTCCACAATCTTTAAGATTAAAAAAACAAAACAATTTCTTTGATTGTAAAATGATTTTTGCGAGCCGTATAATGATTTTTCAGGGTGACCTCCCGGTCAGTCTCATCTGTCATTCCACACGTGCCTCATATTTTTATCCAAAGCAGATTGAGATGTGGTGTTCGGCCGGGGTAGAGGGAAAAGGGGGGGGGGGGGGGGGGGACGAGACGGACATTTTTGCGTACACAGCGGTGGGGTTGGTTGGTCGGCGCGCTCTGCGAGCGCAGGCCGGGCACAGGTTAATGCATGGCAAAAAGGGTGGGGAGGGAGGGGATGAGGGGTGGGCAGGCTGGCAGGAGGGAAACGGCTCAATGGGGACCAGAGGCGCACGGCTCAGGGTAGAATGGGAGAGAGAAAGGGAGAAAGGGAGAGAGAGAGAGAGAGAGAGAGAGAGAGAGAGAGAGAGAGAGAGAGAGAGAGAGAGAGAGAGAGAGAGAGAGAGAGTGCTGGAGGGGAAAAGGCGTGCGTGCTGGAGCGGCGGGGGCTGTGGATTCCAGGCAGTACGGTGGTTGTGCAGCGCAGCCTGGGAAGGCGCGGGCAGGGGAAAGGCGGGGCGGGGCGGGGCGGGGCGGGGCGGGGCGGGGCGGGGCGGGGCGGGGCGGGGTTGTCCGCGCTGCTGCGGTGCCGTGCGGGCCGCGAACAGAGAAAAGGCCGCTCCATACAGGAGAACAGCCACAGCAGAGCTGGCGTGGTGTAGCTATTAGTGCTGCAGCCGGCTGCAATTGGTCCTGTATCCACGCGCTTAGATACATACTTCTCTCCGGCGGATCCGTTTACTGCTTAATTCAAGCGCAACTCTCCCCCACCCCCACCTCCCAAAAAAAAGGTTGAAAAAAATAATTCCACAAGCTTTTACCAGTTTGACGCCACGTTAAAGAGCCACGGTTTTGAAAATCTACAGAGGAAAATGGCCCCCACATAAAGAGCTTGTAAGCGACATTTTCTGCAACGTTGCAAATACCTGAAGGTTTTTAGATATTTGTTTTCCGAATGAGATCGTATCGCAAAACAACTTCTTTTCAGCCCGTCAGAAATCTTTTAAACTATTTGTTCCTTTTGCATAAAATCAAAACAAAACGGAATTACTTTGCAGTCCTTCAAAGAACCATTGTTCGTAATACACAGCTTTAACATATTTTTTTTTCCTTCAAATTTCAAATGAAACTGTTTTACGGTGCTTATCTCCATCCCCCTCTCTTTCTCCCTGCCTCTGTAGTATTTCCTCGCCTCTCCGCAGCGCCTTGTCTCATCTCCAGCGAGCAGCGAGGGGGTTGCATTTTTTAAGCCCGCGGCAATGCCCGCCGCCTCACCAGACCCTCCGCCTCCGCCTCCGACCCCAAAAAGCGAAATACTCACCTTTCCTTTGGCGCCTGGCTTCTGCGTCTCCTTGATGTACTGCAACAGAGAGAAAGCCGAGGTCAGGATTAGGGTTCCAAGAACAACACATAGATTCTTCGCCCGCGGCGCCCTGGGAAAGCCGGTGGCTGCGAGGGGGAAATCACTCATGGTCAGGGCGTCGTAAAGTAACAAAAATTGTGTTGGCCCTTTTCACACTTTTTCGTCAATATATCTCATGAACGATGCAGGGTATCTTGACAAGCGACGGTTCAGTAGAGAGCTAAGATTGCACTTTAATTTCGTTACCTTACGGCTCAAAGTGATCAAACTGGTCCTTGTGCCCTAAAATAATTTTCGTTTTTCTGGCATAGGAATTAACGTTATTTCCCGTCCCATTATTGTCAATATGATTGTTTATAATGAGCTGTACTGATGGCACTCTCGTTGAAATATTTTTTGTCCTCTCGTACCGGCGCCTCAAGCGGCCGGCCGACGACGAGCAATTAGACCATTACCAGGCTCTGATTGGCCAGTATCTACCGTGCGGTACCACCACGACGAAGCGAACAAGCGCGCCAGCGAAAGGGAGCGAGAGAGAGAAAGAAAGAAAGGAGAGAGAGAGAAACTTACTCTGTGGCCAAAAGTTAACCAAACCTCTTCGTTACTAAGCGTGACGTGTTATGTATTGCAGAGGGTGGATGCGCGGCAAAGGAAAACATGGAAGCGCAACCAACCGCCCTCCCCATCTCCTTTCCTTTTGTCGCTCTCTCAGTTTCTCTCTCTCTCTCTCTCTCTCTCTCTCTCTCTCTCTCTCTCTCTCTCTCTCTCTCTCTCTCTCTCTCTCCCCTCTCTCTCTCTCTCCTCTCTCTCTCTCTCTCTCTCTCTCTCTCTCTCTCTCTCTCTCTCTCTCTCTCTCTCTCCGCTCACTCAGGCCAGCCATTAAGGTGATTACAGCACCGCGCCCCTCTGTCACCCCTCTCTCTCTCTCTCGCACCCTCCACCACCACGCCCTTCCTCTCTCCCTCTCAGTCCATTCGGTACCTCTTTCGCTCCCACTCCACCACCCCCTCTCCGTACGTCCTTGTCACTCTCCCCCCGGTGCCCCCGGACGGACCCCCTTCTCCCATCACAGGTACCCCCGCCCACCCACCACTGCCAAACCTCTCCAATCAGTCTACCCCCCAGCAGAAAATGATGAGTGATTCGCGTGCCCCCCGTTCCTCTTCCCGGAACGCCGCGAACGGCCCCACTGCTTTCAGGGCCCCTCAAATGGACGCGTTTCCGAGGGGGCAACCACTCATAAAATCCTGTGCAAAAACCCGGGGAAATCTCGATGACATCTTCACACTAACTACAGACTTGTATTTTTTATTCGTTCAAAGTTAAACAATCAAATTTTTTGCACACATTTCTTCGTTCTTTTCAACACTTTTGTCCATAATTGTGCACAAAATCGTGAAATTTTTTAGCACAAGTTTGCGCAAAACGTAACGCAGGTTTAACTTTGCACAAATACGTTAACACAAAAACGGTACAAATACAGCTACCGCGTTCAGATATTGCAAATAAAATCCTCAGAAATCTCGATGAAATCCTCGGAAATCTAGTTTTAGGAAACCTTGTGAAATCTCAAAAAAGAATCTCACAAAATCTGGGGGAAATCTTGTGAAATCAGTTGAAATCCTGTGTACATACACTAGGATTGGGAGTGGTTTCCGCCCCCTCGACGCGTTCTCAAGGATAAAAGTTACAAATAAACTTTGCTCAAACAGAAGACACGACGGACGGCGACGCAATCACACACGTAAACGAACACACACTCCACCGAGCGCGCATGACCAGGCGCGCGCGAGAGGAGGTGCGCACGGCGTAATCTCGGCGGGATCTCATGGCACGGGGCTACCTGCATGAGGCGCTGGCGGCGCGCGCCTGCCGACTGATTCAGAAGATCATCTCTCCGTCCTTGTTGCACCTACAGCGGTGCCCTATGCTGGCCACGGTAGCGCTCCATGAGTGCGACGAGGACAGAGGTATATGGAAGCGATCTTTCGGAATCGCTCGGCCGGGCACCAGCCTATGGGCACCAGCCTCGATCGTATCGACACACATCGCGGCGGCAGAAGCGACTCGATGATACCCCTCCCCGCTCCCTCCAGCATGTGCGCACGGGCGTTCCTGTCCTCCAAGGTGTTCCTGCCCCGCCCCGCCCCGCCCCACCCGTTCCCACCACGCCGCGCGCCTGTCGCCTGCCAAAATAGAGAATAGACGATAGAAATAGCAATCCCTACCGCCCCACCCACCCCGCCGCTCCGCTCCACCACGAAGCCTGAGGTCACCCATGAGCGGGCGGGGCGGGGCGGGGCGGGGCGGGGTGCTCTCGCCGCGCGACAGCCCGCTGTTGCATAACGTATGCGTTGGGGACACCCTGCGGGTCTCACCGGCCCGGCCGACCCCTCCTCCTCCTGGCAGCCTCCTGGCCCGGCTGCCTTTGAAAACTTTTACAAACTGGACGGCCGCCCGGCAAACTCCGCGAGCCGCGCCGCTGGCAGGGGTAGGGATCGCCTTGCCGCCCTGCCAGGCCAGGCCCGCCGCGCCCCGCCCCGCCCCGCCCCGCCCCGCCCCGCCCCACCCCGCCCCGCCCCGCCCCGCCCCACCCCGCCCCCGCCCCGCCCTGCCCCCACCACGCCGCAGGGATGGGGCACCACCCTCACGCCAAGGACACGACCCCACCCGGGGCCCCTCCGGCCCCGCGCACCACCACCGCGTGCTCCGACGACAACATGCACCCCTGCAGCTGCACACGATCCACGGAAGTAAAAAAAATGATTAGTTCATCCAACTCACACATTGGGTTGATAAAGGAAGAACTAACTCCTGTTGGGTTGCAAGAACGAAAACTTCGTTGTCTCAACTAAGTGTTCGTTAATGCTATGCAAATAAATTCGTTGGAGCAGCGAACATATCACTGAGAGAGCGAAGCGAAGGCCAGTAGTGCCAGAAAAGTAGGCAAAACCCGCCCAACACACAGCTGTGTGGAGCGGGCGGTATCCGCGCCTTCCTTACACGCCATTTCTCTGCACACGTATGTAGTGTTGCCTAGTAGGCAGGTACGAAAACCGCCCGCTCCACACAGCTGTGAGTTGGGCAGGTTTTGCCTACTTTTCTGGCAACACTGTCTTTGATTCTACTAAAACGGCTTCCACGTTACAGCAATCAGATTTATTCGCTTCCTCAACGAACTATTCGCTAAAACAACAAATTATTTGTTCTACCGGCAAACTCTTCATTAAAACAACAAATATTTCGTCCCTACAACGAGTTATTATAGCTTGCTCCAAATCAACTCAAAGATACGTTGTAGCAACGAATACTTTTTTTTCCGTGTCAATGGGGCAAAGCGACCTCGTCAAATAGGGGTTTGTTTTCATCCGGACTGCAGGGCGATGAAAACGCTCCGGACAAGTGAGGGGATTCACCCTTCCTTCCCCCCTCCCCCCTCTCACTAGCGCGTGCTCACGCACACACGTGCACACACGTCGAGGAGGTGCGTTCAGGTTCAGTAGAAGATAATTTATTTTGGCAGTGACGCAGCTGTTAACCCGCCCCCATATTGATGATTTTTCCTCTCTCTCTCTCTCTCTCTCTCTCTCTCTCTCTCTCTCTCTCTCTCTCTCTCTCTCTCTCTCTCTCTCTCTCTCTCAGCATGGCTCTCGCAGTAGCTCTTCTGGCGATCCGCCTGATTTGCGTCCTTGGTCCAAACTCCAGGCCTGAGGACCAAGTTTTCTCCAGCATTCCGTCTCCAGGAGAGGTGAAACCCCCAGTGCACACAGTCGCAACGGCGCGGCTGTAAGAGCGCACGCTAAGTGTCTGGCCAAACAGGAGAGAAAAAAAGTTTTTTGGGCAAACAGAGCAGCTCAAAGCAAAGCTGCGAAGGCATTCCACAAGACAGTGGCGCGGTTAGAGCGCCCTGACTGAGTGGGTTATTTCGAAAGCTGCTTAAAGTGAGAGACGAGAGGGTGACAATGGAGGGAAAGGAGGGGTCAGATAACATAATGCGAAAAAATAACCATTTCATTAACTCCTGGTGGGCACGAACTTCATGAATGTTTCAGTCTAATAAGATATTTCGTGGTGGATGGTGTATGAAAACATTGAGCTTGGAATTTTCAATTTTTTTTTTTTTTGGTGAAGTTCTAGAATTTCTTTACTATCTGGCTAAAGGGCTACTTCGTTCCTAACAAAATCTTTTCGTTCCGGCTCAGGTGGCCAAGCAAGCTGTAGAGTATGGTTGTCATCCGTTGAGCATCCGGTGCTCACCCGACAGTCAGTCACCCCACGGACAAAGTACGGTGGGCGTGCACAGTGTTTGCCCTTGTATCATCCACCCACTTTTTCCTCAAACACTGTGAAAAATATTCGTAATGGTTACGGGGAAATTTTCCATCATAAATGTCGTAAGGTTGCAACTTCCGGTTGTATTGTTACGATAACTTTTTGTATGATGTCATGACATCATATGTCGACTTAGTTTTGTTTGACGAGCAAGAATTTGCTGTCGTAAAACTGCGACTTCGATCGTAAATTTACAACTCTGTGTCGTAATTACAAATTACGAATACTATCGTAATTTTACGAATATTTTTTTTCACAGTGAACGACAGTTCTCGGGAAAAAGTGACGGTTGGCTTCGAGGAGGGCATACCACACTAGTTCTAAATAAGGAAACACACAAAGGGACTCGAAGCCCGATAAGAAAGTACTCACGCAAAGTGTCTCCTATGCGGTAAGGCGTGCGTACAACACAACGTCGAATTACAACGCGTCAGAAATGAACGAAAAAAATATATGCCACACCAGTTTGAAACACTCTGGCAATGCGTGCCGAGATAATAACTTCATCCCCCAGGTGCGTTCCAGTCACGCCGCAAGCGCAACACGTAACGCTCGCGCAGGGAGCGTGCCATGCCAACAACCGTCACGTCTCATCACTTCAGCTTTACGTCACGCCACCGTCACGTTCTTTACTCGTCACGTTAGCCGGTTCCTTACACGTCACGTTACATGGTGCTTTACTCGTTGCGCCACCGTCGCATTTCGCGTCACTTTAGCCCTCGCGTTACTCGTCACGTTACCCAACGCGTTACTCGTCACGTTACCCGGCGCGCTGCTCGTCACGTTAACTGAAGCGTTACTCGTCACGTTCGCTAGCTCCGTACTCGTCACGTTACAAGGTGCTTTACTCGTTATACGCTACCGTCACGTTTCGCGTCACTTTAGCCCGCGCGTTACTTGTCACGTTACCCGGCGCGCTACTCGTCACGTTACCCGGCGCGTTACTCGTCACGCTCCTCGGGTGGGGGCGAGGTCTCTTGCGGCGGCGCTGGTCCGGACGAGACTGCCGGCCCGGCATGCAGGGAGCAGCTCCGCGGCGGCGGGGGCAGCGAACGCCGGAGCCGCCGGGGCGGGGGGCGGTGAGAGAAGGGGGGGGGAGGGGGATGGCGCCACCGGTGGGGGAGGGGGCGCGAGGACGGCGCCAGCAAGGCCTAGTTTGGCACCCCTCACAACCCTCCCCCTCTCTCCACACACACGCACATATAAGCGCGCTCGGAAAGCTCGCGCCACCCTATCCTTTGAGTGTAAGTGAATGTGTGTGTGTGTGTGTGTGTGTGTGTGTGAGAGAGTGCAATCAACAACATGAAGAAAGGACAGCAATTGTCCCCAATGATAGAGGGTGGTCGGCGGTGGTTCCAGGCCGCAGCTGGACCCGAAATACACTGGGAAAAACATCTTCGTAAATTTACTACATTTGTCGTACTTTTGATTTTCAAGAAATATTATAAATTTAGGACTGCCTAATCTTGCTTGTCGATCAATTCCAGGTCGACAGAAAGTGACAGTAAAATTCCAATTTCAGGTTGTAGTTTTACGACTTACATAATAGAAATTTTTCCCGTAAGCCTGCGACTAGTTTTCACAGTGTAAAGGAATGAGGCGGCAGCCAACACCGCGACTGCGACGATCCCATTTGGTAAATACTACAGATCCACACACACACACACACACACACACACACACACACACACACACACACACACACACAGAGGCTTATGGTTTTCACTGTAAGCTATCACGCACTCTGCAGCACTCTAGCTCACAGTTCATTTTCACCATAAGCTACGGTGAATGTCACTGTAAGTTATAGAGAGGCTGTCTGATCCAACGTGGCTTAGAGAGGTATTAACAGTTTACCTGCAGTAATGCAAGGTGTACTGTACTTTACAGTGGAATTTACTGTACGTTTTTTTTTTTTGAGTGCACATTCCCGCGCGCGTGCCACGGTTTTGACGTGAAAACGTCGCTGAGGGGGGGGGGGGTATAGGAAGCGCAGTACAGCAGTAGTAGGCGGCAGATATACAGTCGCGTCCAGCCGGAACCAGGGGATATATGTCCTTACGAATAAGTAATAGCAACGGAATGAGCTGTGGTTGGCTGGACCACACCAACACCAACCATAAACTTACTACGTACAGCAGAAAAAGAGGCAACAGCAGCAGGAAAGCTTTCGGTATATACATTCCTTTAGATCCGTAAATGTGTTGCCCGTCCAGCTGTAGGAGACATCCAGTTCAATTTTAAAGGTCGCACCTTTTAAAATATGAAACTAATTTTTCATTTACCACCGAGGCTGCTTCGTTGCGATGTTCCGAGGAGTGCCACCTCGCGCCTTTGGGAACAAGAGAGATCGTGTTTCATCCTCGGTTTCATCCCCCTTTATTATCATTCCTCTCCACTTGGACATCAAAACAATCAGAGGCGCAATGCCTGTCTAACTACGTAGAAATGCTCGCCGCGCCTCGCAGCCTTTCGAGGAGTACAACTCCCTGTTCCTGCGTCTCTCTCATCTCCCCCCCCCCCCTCCCCTTTTCCTCTCTCTCCCCCTCTCTCTCTCTCTCTCTCTCGCCCGTCCCAGAGGACATCCATACGAGCAAGTTGGGGAGCGCGTGACAAACTTGTGAGACTCCGCGGCCGGGCGGGGCGGGGCGGGGCGGGGCGGGGCGGGGCGGGGCGGGGCGGGGCTGCAGTGCCCGCACTGAATATGTAAGAAGAACGCGCGCGCGACCAAGGCGGTGAAAGAGAGAGGGGGGACTCGCCCGTGATCATCAAAGACCTTAGCGGCCAAATTTCAGTTTCAGGTCCTAAAGAAGCAAGAAATGGGCGTTGGGACACTGCAAGAAGTTTCATTTCACCCGTGTTTCCTTCCTTCTTCTACTTTAATCTAGTTATTATGATTCATACTTTGTTTTTTTTCTTTACTAGGGCGGGCTACACAGCTTGTCCCCGGCACAACCCACTCAGGCAAAGATATAATCCGCCATTCCCTTCTTCCCAACCCCAAAGGGACACCCACCCACTAAAAAAATGATTTTAAGGAGCGTGGCGCCAGACACAAAAATTAGCAAGGTCGGAGGCAGGCGACCAAGAGCGAGGAAAGGAGAGAGCAACAGGAGGGGAGAGAGAAAGAGAAAGAGAGAAAGAGAAAGAGAGAGAGAGAGAGAGAGAGAGAGAGAGAGAGAGGACGGGGGCCGAGAGATAGGGGATGGGGGTGAGGAAGACGCGGAAAAGAGCGAGGGCTCTGCAAGCCCGGATAACAACAACGGCCGCGCCGAGAGGACCCCCCACCCCACGCCCCCCTACCCCGCGCTACCATAGCTCGCCCCGGACGGCATGCCATATCCCTCTGGCTTTCATACTTTTACGTGTCGGTTTGACATCGGGGGTTAATGTTGAATGCGGGCGGTCCGCCTGGACCCGTCCAGTGATGACGCTTCCGTGGTCAGCGACCTAATTCTACCCCTTTAACATCCCCCGCCCCCCGCCCTCGTCCTACCGCAAGCCACAGGGGCGCAGCCCGCAGCCCCGCCCGGGCCCGCCCGGACCCGGCGATGCGGCCTGCATAAGGGAGGAGCCCGGCCGGGAGGGTGCGGTGGGGATCCTGTGGGAGCACCCGGCCGGGGGAGGGAGGGATGGACATCAAGGATTTGGGTCGCTTCTTGCCGTGAAGCGATACCATCTTCGACACCACAGCGCACAACAAACTTTTGGTCCGTCACAAACTCCCCATCATGGCAATGTCTGAATCATGGCTTATTTCCGAGGGGAAAACATCTCTGAATTTTTTTTTGTGCTACTTTGTAACTCAGAAAAATTCCGAAAAATTCACACAAGTTTAGATAAATTCAGGAAAAGTTCAGGATAATTAACAAAAATTTAGGAGAGTGAAAATTCACAAAACTTCAATAAAATTTCACAAACATTCACGGAAATTCACAAAATGTAAACTTCAAAATTCAGAGTTGTTTCCCCCTAGCTTATTTCACAAAAGCATAAAGAAAATTCTGTTTGAGCACGCGCCTTTTTTTTTCTGAGCCTGTACAAAAGTTATTTAGTAACGCAATTCGTTTGTCGCACGTCGGACATTCGAGCTTACCACAAAAGGTTATTAGGACAAATGCGCCGCAAACAACGTCGTTACTCATGCCCATTGAGGAACAAGCACGCTCTTTATTTATCGAGCCAATCACCTAGTTAGTCGTTATCCGTACAGTTATCACAGCTCGTGAGAGGGGGAGGGGGGGGGGGGCACAATGCACAATGCGGTACGGGAGGCCGCCGGGCCCGGCCGCCGAGGCAGCGCAGCGCATGCAACGCACGCCGGACCCCGCCGGGTTCATCGAGGGGAATTTGAATTTGCATTCAAGGCGTTCCATAAAGCAGTCAAATGGGGAAGGCGAAGACGTTTTTATAAGTCACTCCCGGCGCGCTGGAACATAAACGAAGCGTCCCGTCCCGCCCCGCCCCGCCCCGCCCCGCCCGCCCCCCGCCTCCCGCAACGCTCAGCTCCTGGCCACGAAAGACTCGTCATCATCATCGTCTTTTGCGGGATTCGAAAGTTAGGAACCCGGCAAGAGAAAAGGTACAGAGACTATATGAGTTTCAACATTGGGAAAGATTTTCTACACCATGTTAACAGTGTTTGAGGGACTTTGATGCGCGTTGTTCAATTTTCTTTAGAAAAATTATCCGTCTCTTAATAAATGGCGAAGGACCGAAGAAACTTAATTGTTCAAAACTTTTCAACACTCTAAATGACAATGGACTGCTTTCCCCTGTTGAAATAAATCCGTGCGATCTCGTGCGGAACCGTGCACAGCCCGTGCATAGCCCGTGCACAGCCTGTGCACAGCCTGTGCGTAACCGAGCACAGCCCGTGCGTATGCGTGCTACCCGTGCGAAACACGTGCACAGCCTGTGCGTTTACCGTGCACAACCCGTGCTCCCCGTGCGCGCGCGCGCGGCATCTGAGGCGAGCGCGGCCCGAGGCGGGGCGGGCAGAGAGCAGCGGAGGCACGGGGCACGGGAGGGCGTGCAGAGCCGTGCCGAGCCGTGCTCACAGGAGCACAGCAAGTGCGAAATCGTGCGCTCCTTGGCGAAGGCGAGCGCGGCCCGTGGCGGGGCGGGCACAGAGCAGCGGAGGCACGGGGCACGGGAGGGCGTGCAGAGCCGTGCCGAGCCGTGCTCACAGGAGCACAGCAAGTGCGAAACCGTGCGCTCCTTGGCGGAGGCGAGCGTGGCAAGGTGGGTCCCTAGATGACCCCATCATCTGACCACGGTTTCCTCGTCTCTTTGACCTGGGGAATTCAGCACCGAAAACCGTTTTTCTCTGCGGCGTCGGGTTCCCGTGATACGAGGACGTACCACGACGTACCGTGAGCTCCGCGCCAAGGATACGTTCACATTTAGGAGGCCAAAGTGACCCTGGCGCCTTTCCCGTTGTGTGTCCGGGACTTCTGACTTCGGAATCGGGTTCCCTGGGTTGCGGCGCTTCTGGAGACACCTCCCACACACCTCTGCGACCAGACATTCGGGTTTGACGGCGTCCTGAACAGTTTGATGGTTTAAAATGTGTACTGTTCAGCATGGCGGCACGTTCAGGTCGCCGTCAAGCCCACATGTCTGGTCGCAGAGGTGTGTGGGAGGTGTCTCCAGAAGCGCCGCAACCCAGGGAACCCGATTCCGAAGTCAGAAGTCCCGGACACACAACGGGAAAGGCGCCAGGGTCACTTTGGCCTCCTAAATGTGAACGTATCCTTGGCGCGGAGCTCACGGTACGTCGTGGTACGTCCTCGTATCACGGGAACCCGACGCCGCAGAGAAAAACGGTTTTCGGTGCTGAATTCCCCAGGTCAAAGAGACGAGGAAACCGTGGTCAGATGATGGGGTCATCTAGGGACCCACCTTGCCACGCACG
The DNA here is from genome assembly GCA_029379305.1 of Frankliniella fusca. Classification (NCBI taxonomy): domain Eukaryota; kingdom Metazoa; phylum Arthropoda; class Insecta; order Thysanoptera; family Thripidae; genus Frankliniella; species Frankliniella fusca. The sequence goes on along the minus strand of JAHWGI010000083.1, from coordinate 981,608 downwards.
CCTCCGCCAAGGAGCGCACGGTTTCGCACTTGCTGTGCTCCTGAGAGCACGGCTTGGCACGGCTCGGCACGGCTCGGCACGCCCTCCCGTGCCCCGTGCCTCCGCTGCTCTCTGCCCGCCCCGCCTCGGGCCGCGCACGCCTCAGATGCCGCGCGCGCGCGCACGGGGTGCACGGGTTGTGCACGGTAAACGCACAGGCTGAGCACGTGTTTCGCACGGGTAGCACGCATACGCACGGGCTGTGCTCGGTTACGCACAGGCTGTGCACAGGCTGTGCACGGGCTGTGCACGGGCTGTGCACGGTTCCGCACGAGATCGCATGGATTTATTTTAACAGGGGTTATTGTTACTAACTGTTTGACTTCTGTGAGCATGTCTAAGCTGGATAGAATATTCGTATAGGTTGGTTACAATTTGTAACTAGCTAGAAATATTTTGTGACAAGCACCAAGACCATATTATATCACGCTGAAATATGCACCGCACACAGACGACCACAAGCTAGTAACAATGAGGTACACGGTCATTCAGAGTGAACGCCGATGCACATCTTTCATGTGCTGGACACCTGACGGGACTAATGGTCACTAAAAGTCACGTGATGAGACGCGCGCTGCCCGCCTAAACAATATTTGCACGTCCTGGCCATCATTCAATTAGAGCGCGTCCGTCAATGTTTTATTCATCAGCAGCACCGCTGCGGACTACGCGCAGCCCGCAAAGTGTTCTGTGCACACGGGTAATCACTCCTGAACGTCACGATAATCACAATTTTATTTTACATAAATAACTACCGAGAGCGTTTTTTTTTCCTGATTTAATTTTTGGTTAGGAGGCGTCATCGGCTTTCATCAATGAAAAGTAGACCTCGGGGGTACCGAGAAAAATATTCGAAAGGGTTACGGGCAAATTTTACATCGTAAATGTCGTAAAGTTCGAACACCCATTTGTATTGTTCCGATATTTTTTTTAACACCATGTGTCAACTTAGTTTTCTTCGACGAGTAAAAATTGGCTGTCGAATATTTACAACTCAAAATGATAAATTGCGAAAAAAGTCGTAAATTTACGAATACTTTTTTCACAGAGGGCTAACTCATGAGTGTTATCGATTTGCTATACCTCTTTCACTTCCACATCTCTCTCTCTCTCTCTCTCTCTCTCTGTGTGTGTGTGTGTGATGGCGAGGGTGTGGCCTCACCGGACGGCGACCACTCGGAGGTCAGCGGGACTTCATCACGGTGACACAGCGCCCCCCGCGGAGCCCCTCCGCTGGGGCGACGGCGACTTATTAAAAGGAGGAGGGCGGGGGAGAAGTATCGAGGATGAAAATAAAAGGAAAGGAAGGGAGAGAAACAGCCCCCGGGGAGTAAATGTGGAGCACGAGACCCAATAGGGGAAGTGGGAGCGTTGCGATCACCTGCCGCCGCTGGTGACCATCTATCGTATTCCAGTGCCGCCACCATTAGTCATGTGCGTGTGTACAGAACAGCTAGGCGGGGCGCACCGAAAAACGTATGAAAAAAATACGATTTCAAGAAATACTGGTAGACAACAGATTTCTTTTTAACTATGGAAACAAGGGTATAGTAAAACTGCTGAAAGAAAAACTAGAAATTTAGTTTTTTAATGAAAATAATCCTGTTTGGAATTAATGATGTTAAACGTAGACGTGTTCTGTAGAATAATGAAGCAAGAATAGACTTTTGTAAATTTACAACATAAAATGGTATATTGGTAAAGTAGATTACAAAATAAATAATAAAGGTACGGGGACATTTTCAAATTGCCCACAGCCGGGTCAGGTCACAGAGCCCATGGGCCCGAATGTGTGTGTGTGTGTGTGTGTGTGTGTGTGTGTGTGTGTGTGTGTGTGTGTGTGTGTGTGTGTGTGTGTGTGTGTGTGTGTGTGTGTGTGTGTGTGTGTGTGTGTGTGTGTGTGTGTAGGGGGGATTGGGGGTAGAAGAGGGCTGTGTTAACGTTGTGATAAAAAGTCATCGCCCCGCACCCCAGGGGGTGTACGAGAAGGGGTTAGACTGTGTTCCACAGGCCACTGATCCCCACCCCTAATCTCTGGGGTCGCTGTACTCACCACGGGGTGCAGCCTCACCTCCAGAGACGCACGACAGTGTTATATTGGTGCGCATTAACGAATCTTACTGAAGTACTAGTTGCATCTAGCCAACAGGATTACTAATTGCACCCTTAAAAAAATTAAATGAAAAAAAAAAGCTCGAAAATTCACTAAGTTTTTGACGTGAAAAAAATTCAGAACTCTTTATTTTTGTGTGTGTTTTTTTTTTTAAATCACAATTCTTCTTTGGAAAATCACAACACACTAACTGGCAATGTACTTTTTCGTACATGTGAAATGTACGCATATAAACGTGCGGATTTATGTAAAAAATCGTGCAGAATTATGTAAAATATTGTGCATAGATCTGCAGAATTTATTACATGTCGAAAAAACGCACAATAATAAACAGATTCATGTACAATATTCTACATAATTCTGCACGGATTTTTTTACATAAATCCGCACGTTTATATGCGTACATTTAACATGTACGAAAAAATACATTGCCAGTTAGCGTGAACTCTTCTTCGTTATAAGAGAAAAATGATTAACTTCGACAGTATTGTGACCGGTCTACAACTATTACAAATTACACGATAGTTAAATTCCTTATATCGACCTTCTAAGAAGTGTTGGGATTCCACAATTGCTTCGTATCGGATGGTGCTGGGAAATCACGAGAATTTTTAAACAATGTGGTTGAGTTCCAAAGTCCTTTTACAGAACCGTCACCGTCACAAAAGTGGACCAGAAATGTGTAAGACGGCTATCCCTACACCCGATTGATTTCGCTTTGCCCACAATGAACATGAAAAGTAAAATTTAGAAATACTTTGAGTTTTCGTCGTTTGGTTTGTTTTGGTCTGCCTCTACAGTTCTAAAAATTAAATCTTGCAGACATTTATTCCATTTCTTCTTCTTGGAAAGGGCTTACAAACCGTATTGCTAGAATCTATCGATGAAAATAAACGCCCGTCGGTCAGTGTTCAGACCAGGGCCGAACACGTACAAGGAAGGCCGGATAGGGAAGGAGCCCATGGACAGGACATACCCCGCGCGCGAGGGAGCCCTCTGCGTCTAGTGCCGCGCTCTGGCGGTACGCCCCCGAACAGCCGCGCCGCCAGAGCGCACCACCAGTTGCTCCCGAGACGGAGAGTTGGCGAGAGACGTGCAGAGGGAGAGAGGGATAAGGAACGAAACAAAGCGTCGGGGCATAACAACATCGGGCGGACTGACTGGGCCAGGTGAGGCGGGGACCTGCACCTGTTCTCGGATCGGCGGCGGGAATGTGGGAGTATTTGGCGAGAGGGAAGTCTGCGCGTCTCCGTAGATGAAGGCTGTAGGTCAGTAGGTGAGTCTTGCCCGAGAGGTAAACCACACTTACAGCTAGAATGTACACATGGGTACATGAGTAAATCTAAGATTTTAAGGGTAAAATTCAATTTTATTCGTCAATGAACGCTTGAAAATAAATGAAATTGTTATTGAACAAATATAAACTTGCTAAAATTTTTAACACATAGTTTGAAAATTGTCACTGAGTCCAAATAAGAACAGCCTGACTTGTACACATGAGTACAGGTCTTGCCTCTCCCCGTTGGAGCCGGCGGCCGGCCTCACACGACTCGACACGCAGCGAACCTCGAGCACCTCCACCACCGGCGGTCTAGTCTACAACACATCTAGCTTACAGTTTGTCGCAGCTTACCGGAACTTCGCTGGCCGTGACGATGGCGGAGTTGGCGACGGTGGGGAATGCGGCGGCCTGCAGGCGCTGCCACTGCCGGTGGATGCTGAGCGCCGTGTCTCCATAGCGGGAGGACAGCTCCGCCTTCCACGAGTACGGGACACAGGTCACAGGGGACCAGGGCAACGAAAAAGTGAGCGTGTTGTCGAGTGCACACAACCATTGTCAAGCCACTGCCAAGTGGTGAGGCCTAAAAGTCAAGCCCGTGCCTATGCTTCGCCTTTATTGGGTGTTTTCATGTTTTCATTTTCCTGACAACCGAACTTTCAAACCATACAACGTTTAAAATGAAACCTTGAAAACTACTTTCTTTGTAACTTGTCACACCAAAGAAACGGCTGACCGTAATGCTACTTCCGCGGCTACTTTCTTCACAGAACTCAACCCGGATTGCCATCATTTATAAACATGGCTATAGTCCGGTGCGCATCAGCCGGCCAGGCAGACACGTGATACCTTTATTGCCGGCCAGTTATCAGCCCGTCTGCCAAAGGGCCTCCGCTCCGGGGCGATCCGGCCGCGCCGGCCGCGCGATAACCCATGAGCGTCTAGCGTCTCGCAGCATCACGTAAATTAAATAAACTCTGACCTGCCCTCTCAAGGCGGATTCATTCGCTAGCGCCAATCGGCCGGAGGGGGTCACGGGATGAATATATATAGGCTCGAGGTGGACTTGGCCGAGATGCGGAAGGTACAATGAGCCGGCCCGCTGCGTTTCCCACCGCCTCGCGGCCCGCGGCTGCCTTTTCATCCTGCCATGGGTCAGGAAGGCGGCTGACTGGCGAGCATCGATAGCACTACGCCCGAGTGTGCAGCCAGAGAATCAATCACCACGAGCAAACTCACGCTGCACTACGGTCAAAAAGTGTGAGGAAAAAGTGTGCTGTGTAGTAAAAGCTGTCGTGTGACCTGCGGCACACTGTATCCGGCAGAGGGTGTCACAGGCGTTTCACTTTGGTACGATTGGACTACACTTGAGTTAGCCCAATGCCTTCCATAGCGGTTCTAGCCGGCCTCGTCTGCTGGCTTTTCTGCCGCGGCGCAAGTCAAACTCTTAGCAATTTTAAGGCTCACTTTGAAAAATTGTCGTAGGTTTATGGGAAAAATTTCCACGAAGTGGAGTTGTAAAATTATGATCACTTATCGTAAAATTACAAGCAGTACCAATCGACTTGAAATTCAATTACAAGCAAAACTGGGCTGTGGTAAATTTACAACACTTTTCGTAAGTCGTAATTTACAAAATAAATCGTAAATCTACGAACATATTTTTCACAGTGCTCGAGAGCAGAGGGGGGACATAAATTTTTTTTATACCCATCACAAAGCAGATATTAATTTTTTTTTTTTTTTAAATCACAAATTTAAGTTTGTTGACCAAACTTCAGACACTGTGAAAAATATTTCCGTAGATGTACAAAATATTTTGTAATTCACTATGTACAACATATCTCGTACATGTACGACTTTACACGTTACGACTTTGTTTGCTCAACAATCGATTCTGAGTTAATACGCATAGTTATAAAAAGTTTACAATATGAATTGTAATTGTACAAGACCTCTCATGGAAAATTTTCCCGTACCGGTACAAGGATTTCTCACAGTGGAGACACCTCCGGTTGCAGCGAAGGGCGAGGAATAATCTGAAAAATGGTCCAGCGCGCTCTGGCCGAGGGTCACGGGGGGCCCAGCGCAGCCCAGCGCAGCCCAGCGCAGCCCAGCGCAGCCCAGCGCAGCCCAGCGCAGCCCGGGCCAAGACGATAGAGCTGAGCCATAAAACGAGGCGATCAACAACAACAGAGTATCGCTTTCTCGCGCATCGCGCTCGCTTCCGTCTCGCTGTCACCAGGCGCACCCCCCCCCCGCCCCAGTGACCAAGCCCCAAACCCTTGTGACCCACGCGACCCGCCACCGAGCGCTGATATCAAAATCGTATATAGACGGCCGAAACGAGATAAAGTAGAAACCGGCGGAGGGCCAACCGTGAAATTGAATTCCAGAAAAATAAATAAGAGAGAGAGAGAGAGAGAGAGAGAGAGAGAGAGAGAGAGAGAGAGAGAGAGAGAGAGAGCGAGCGAGCGAGCGGGGAGGGAGAATAGACGAGATGTGATGAAACGCGGAGAAGTCCTCTTGCCAGGCAGGCGAGCTGGCTCGCTGCTGGTGGGGTGGGCCAGAAGCGCAGCGCAGGTGGCACTCGAAAAGCGACAGATCAAGGTCTCGGGCATACGATAAGCCGCGCGCGCCGTCACTGTGCTCCAGACACGCGGGCAGACGGAGCGCGGCCCCAGCCTCCAAGCGGGTGTACTACGAGTTTCGCGAGTATCTCTACGCGAGAATGTGCGTTCGTCTGCGCGAGTTCACGCGCGAGTATGAACGAGTGCCCGTGCACCCAGAAAAACGTGTATTCGAGTACCATTGCGTTTGATTCTTGGGGCTCAAGTCAACCTCAAAGTATGCTCACATCAAACACAATGGTACTCGAGATTGTCAAACATTTCACACTCGATTCAAGTTGATTTTAACTTATTCAACAACACGCTTTTTTTTTGGATGTGAGTATTCGCTTGCCATTATCCGCAAGTTATCGCGAGTACCTTTGCGCGTATCGAGCAGCGAAAAAATTGCTAGTATTTTTCTTCGAGTAAAATAATGAGTTTCTGAATGGGGGACCCTTCGACAAACGGCGCGACAAGGACGTCCATCAGAGGTTATACAGACACAAGAACCGCCTCGCTAAAAGCTTTCATGGTAATATCAACGTAATATTAACGATAATAAAGTCATTTCAGAATGCATTGGGCCTTCCGATATGGTGCGAATAACTGCCGCGTACATTTTCCTGGATTGGACCTGATGTTCTGACCGTCGGCGGGTCCAGGGAAGACATGAAAAGAGGGGGGGGGGATGGGGATGCAGAGCAGAGCACGCTTCGCCATTCCACGTAATTAAACGATCGCTTAGCGCGTCGCTGCGTTAAAAATTGAGCCGAGCAATAATGGCGCGCTGATATCTCTTGCTCATTCAATAACGCCAGTCACGAGTCTTTGGGACAAAGTTTCCCGTCTCTGTTTTTAAGCTTGGGTTTCTAAAAAATTGATGAGCGCGTCAGCCTTCCTCTCGAAGCTGAGCCCGGTGCAAGGGGCACGAGAGGCCGTCGGCCTGCATGCCAATCGATGGAAGCCCCACCTCGAGCGTTACGTAGCGCTACGCGACCCAGACTTGTGAGCGCAGCGTGATGCAGGCCGGCCGCTGGCCCCGCGCTCCCGCACCAGGGCACCCATAGGGCACCAAGGGGCAGGTAACAGTTGGCCCGCAAAACTTACAGTGAGAGTACACTGTGACGATGGAAATGGCTACACTGACCCCATAGAAGTCATTTCCGAATGCCTCCGTCTGGCTTCTTTTACAGCAAAATTTAAACGTCTCCTCCCGGAAAATTTCAATTTACAATTTTTTGCTGTCAAAAGACACATTTTATTTATCACTAAAGACGACAATATTTTACGATGATAGACGAGAAAAAGCTGCTTTACGATTCGCGGTTTCGGAGAATGATCCATAAGTACTTATGCGAGCCCACTGAGTGGTCTTACGTATTTATTTATTTTTTCAACTGTCTCTTTCGCTAATCTCTAGGTGTGCCTTAGATCCTCGCGATAACTAAGATCCGGCGCGCGCAAGACGCCCTGGCAGGCGGGACGCGGCCCAGCCGCCTAGCTCGAGACACCCATACACCTTCGCCTGTCACCTGAGGTTCCCTTCCTTGAAATCGATCTCCTTGTCGATCCAGTTCACGCTTTTCTGCACCAGTCGACCTTGCACTCATTACGACTCAATTATTTTCTCTAAATTTTTAAAATTTTTATTTGTTTCAAAAAAAAATTAATAAATAAAATAGCACGGCTGACTTGGCCCAGGTCCACTCGACAACATTTTCGACATGTCACCTTGGGGCGCGCTAGGGGTGCGGGCCGGGGCTCCCCGCGCTCCAGGAGCGACCGGGAGCGACGGGGAAGCAGCTCGGCGGCGGGACGCAGATGCCGCAGCACCAGCTCCTCCTGCTCCTCGAAGACCTCCGCGAACTCCTCGAGAACCTCGACGGGGACGTGCGGGTGCGCGGAGACGCCCTCGGCGCCGGGGGCGACCCTGGCGGGGGCGGCCCCGAGCAGCGCGGGAGCCGTCTTGGCGGGGACGGGGAGCGACTGCGGTCTCCTGGACGGTCCGCCCCGCGGCGGCTGGGAGCCGACGGCGACCCCGAAGGGCATGGCGCCGTACGTCTAGGTCAGCCCGGCGCCGCGGACCGCGCGATCCGACCGACCCGCGGCCTCGGCGATCACTGAACGGCGGACCATTCCGTTCCGTGCCCACTCTTATCAGCTGATGAGTAGGGCGGGGTTGGGCGGGGCGGGGCGGGGCGGGGCGGGGCGAGTGGGCGTAAACCCGCGCCAATGGTGGACTGAGTCATTGGAACTGCTCACGAGGTTCGAGGTGATCCGCAAGGGGTTGGTTGCGGTCGAGGGGGGGGGGGGGATCACTCATATAAAATGTGTACAATGTTTTCGTTTTACTTTCGATTTTTTGTTTTATTTTTATTTTGATTCCTCAGGGAGAATTCGTGTCACTTTTTGATAAATTTTGATCTCTATTTATGATTTTTTTTCTTCAATTTTATTTCGATTTTTGTAATTTTTTGCTCGATTTGTAGAATTTTTCTTTATCTTTCTTCTTGATTTTATTTTAATTTTTTTAAACTATTTTTTTTCCAATTTTTTTAAAACGATTTTTCGGAGGGCCGTACAATGAATTTTCAAAGTGATCCCCCCCGTCGGTTGTATTCAAGGGGTCGTCAACTTTAGTATTCCTCCGTACACAGAATATTACACTTAAATATTACTCGAGTGCCGGGTGCCCCACACGCGCCGGGGCCGGGGCCGGGGCCGGGGCCGGGGCCGGGGCCGGGGCCGGGGCCGGGGCCGGACGCGCAGGCCAGCAAGCGGAGGTGGGCGACTTTGATTGAACCGGTTCCCTCCCGTCGCTTCTCATCTCATCCCGTCCACGGCGACATGAGCCATGACCCGCACTGCAGCACGCTCATGACCCGGGTCATTTCGCCCGGGCCTCCGCGCGCACGGTGTTATTACTGCATTATTAGTGCGCCACCGAGCTGCACACAGGAGCAAGGGGAATTAACCCCATGTATTTTTCAGAATGCGGTCAAACAGCCGTGTGATGGACACATACACAGAGAGAAACGTTCGTAGGGAGTTATGGGAAAATTTTCCATGATAAATATAAGATATGACGTCGAATGTTTATTTTTAACAAATATATATTATTTGGAGCCACACTTGGTATCACTTCTCATTTTTAATCGTAAGTTTTCATGATACCGATTCTTACTTTACATGTCCAGTTGTAAAACTAACACGTACGAAAACCACTGTAAGTTTACCAAGATTTTTTTTTCCTGCGCAAGAAGGCCGACCTTTCAGGTTAAATAAATGGAAGATATTTCCCTGATTTTCCGCAGAGCGTTTTCCAGTTTCCTTAATTTTACAACGTAAAAAAGAAAAAAATGAAGACGGAAAAACACCGTTCACGGCAAATCTGAAGTCTGGGATTCCCAGGTACTTTTTGGCGTTTCCAGACTCGAGTCTGGAAACGCCAAAAAGTACCTGGGAATCCCAGACTTCAGATTTGCCGTGTTAGTACAGACTTCAGAAATTTTACAGCTGTGATTTTATGCTTTTTTTTCTCAGTGTGAGAGAAAAAGAGCGAAAGAGCGAAAGAAAGAAAGAAAGAAAGAAAGAAAGAAAGAAAGAAAGAAAGAAAGAAAGAAAGAAAGAAAGAAAGAAAGAAAGAAAGAAAGAAGGCTCGTATATCCGTCTTTTGTCCGGTCGGGCCCGATCCCATCCCATCAGCCTATTAAAGAGGAGCACGCGCGCGGGGCACGGGGCCGACTGCAGGTCAGTGTGACGGCCTGCTCGGGCTCGAGTGCAGCGCGCACCGCCGTGCACGCGATGCGCGCCGCGCCAATGTCACTCACAATAGAGCTGACTCGCGCTCGCGGGGGCCTTTGTGACCGCCGCTACCGACACAAAACTTACAGAACTTTATGCAGTTAAAAACAAAATTAAATAAAAACAAGACGGAGAGAAATAAAGAAATGTTACACTCAAAAAAAAACTTGGACATGGTTTTCAGGCATTCCCGGAAACCATGTGTATTTTCTCCGTAAGAGCTGCTTGGTTTTTTCCAAAACTGCTTGAAAACTGCTTCTCTCCGTGTAAACATCGTAGAAAGACAGCGAGGCATCCTAACAGCAAATTTGCCGTTAAACGGCGCCATGCATGGACGTTCTGTTGGAAATTACAAAAATTTGGCGAGTGAGAATCGCTGTACAGTTTGCCATCCCTCAGCGTTTGGGATATTTGGACTCAAGATTTTGGAGTCACTAGACGCAAAAAGTTTCCGTCTTTGAGTTTGCGTCTTTGTAAGCCAAAGTGTTGTCTTCTCAAGACACCAACCAATTCGCAGCGGTTAAGGTTGGAGTTCTAATTTAGGAAGTGACTCAACACCACGAGGACGTGCTAGAGACGGCAATATGATTAGATTTTCAGTATCAGTCAACTGACAAGAATCCACCATGTGTACATGGCATAGCATGACAAAAATTAAGCAAATAAACGAAAAAAGAACAGACAAGAGGAAAATAAACGACAATTCTGCTAAACTCTTCGTGTCTCCGTGGACCTTGTAAACAACTGAAAAGCTTAGGAACGCAAGATCTCGAGTGAGATCGTGTGTGGATCCCGGACGGACGAGAACAGGCTGTTCGAGCCAGCAAAACAGATAGGCGGGCCTGTGGGCGGGCACGCGCACAAATTCTATCCGCGAACAGACGAAAGTAAACCCGTGCGCGCTCAGAGGCATCCGTGCGCATTAAGGGTGAGGTCAACGTGTCACACACACACACACACACACACACACACACACACACACACACACACACACACACACACACACACAAGAGGACGCCGTTAAGCGACAGTTTATGTAGCGTATCGTCTTTCAGGCGGAATCAGTCAGCGGACCTCTGCTTTGGAGAGAGAAGGGAAGGGACGCGCGTGTTGTGAGGCTCATCGACAGAGGTTCTGCTGGCACGCGGCCACAGAGAGAGAGAGAGAGAGAGAGAGAGAGAGAGAGAGAGAGAGAGGAGAGAGAGAGAGAGAGAGAGAGAGAGAGAGAGAGAGAGAGAGAGATGGAGAGGGGAGCGCCTGTGAGGTAGGCCAGCCACGGCCCCTGCATGCAGGCGGATAAGGCGGGTGGCCTACCTCGCGGCGGTCCGGCTGACAGGACTTGTGTACTGACTGCGGATATAATCAATCAGTGCGACTGAAAGGGCGAGACTCGGAGAAGCCCGGGGGTGGTCAGGCTGCAGGGTGTATGGGGGTCAGCCACTTGGCCACCCCCTACCCCCACCCCATCCCTCCACCACCCCCTCTACCCGCCCCCCCTCCATCCCCCCATCCGGCTTGCTCCGCTATCCTCGCGCAATATCCGCCAAGAGGTATGTGGCAAGGGCCAATCAGTCCCCAAAGTCTGCACAAAGAAAATAAGAAATACACCAGCGTGAAGTTAATATTGCGATATATTAAATACAGTTTTAGGTCAATCAACTACAACTTAGCACCGGTAGAAGGTCACCAAGTGCTTCAAGGTAAGTACGACGTAAAAAATAAGGGGAGAAAATCCATAGGAAAAACACCCCGTTTGTACAGACTTCGGTCACTCCGTACCCAGCTTTTGTTACCTCTTCCTCAAAAAACGAGCTAAAGTAACTAGCTATTAAAATATAAAAAATAATAATTGGATTGTTTACTGAAACAAAGTCATGGAGTTGGCATATACAGGACGTGGGTACCGTGCTGCCCACACTGTAAGAAATACCGTAGGCATTTACGGTTTGCCTACGGCCCGTGCCGTACCTTTAGAGTACGGTCACACCGTACACGAAAGCACCGTACCTTAATGTGTGGCGTAAGAGTTGTATTGGACTTTCCCTACATTTTTCAGAGCTACAGCGCGTCCCGTACGACGTAGACCGTAACCAGAAATTACGGTGTGGACCAGGCAACAAATTGACAACGCTCACCGTTGCTATTTGCTGTAGTTTTTTTTAACAGTGCACGTCGCTCGTGCCGCTGTGAACACGGCCAGCCCGCACGTGCAACGTGCATGCCGAGAGTTTCAACCGGATAACACGTAATGTTCATACTACCACTGCCTTCATCACATCACGTCGAATTTGCGACGCTTTATCACCTTGGTCTTGCCGTATTTTTAACGCAATACATCGATAGCGTTTCACTACGGCATCATGATTTTTTTTAAGAACAAAAAATTCCTTATGGTTTTGGCTTCTTCTATTTTTAGTCGTCTAACTAATTATTTTGGTATCAATAAAGGTATATCATCTGCAATAAAACAAAAATAAGAAAAAAGAAACAGCGAGCAAAACAGCTAATTGTCCGTGGAACAGCCTCCTCAGTCGGGGCGCGTGCTATCATGTAGACACGCAAGTTTCGGGTCTTGAATCGGAGTACGCGTTGAGCCGGGCCGGACCAGGCAGGACCAGGGTGCCCCGGCCCGACGGGGTCCGGTGGGGCTCACCGGGCAGGAAACGGCACTGGAAGGGCAATAAAACCGGCGGGAAACACTTACGTCCGCACCGGCATGAGCCATACGGTTGTAAAAAAAAATACATTGGCATCACTTCCGCACCAACCCGGCAACCCTTTGGGCCCTTTGGGCGATCGCCAGAGCAGCCCTTCGCAGTATAGCAGCGGTGAAGGTGGTGAAAATAAAATGTCGTAGGAAAGGGAAGGAGCGGCGAAAAACCTCCCCTCGGAAAAGAGAATCAGGTCTGGCAAAGAAGAGGGGGAAAAAATGACACTCGGAACTTATATTTATCACGGCGAAAAGAGTTTAGTTTTGACAGGCGCAGGAGCGAACGGGGTGCGGGGCGCGGCGCTGCACGCTGCAGAGAGGGAAGAAGACGGAAAATAATAAAAATGTCGGCGACAGCCCTTCCATAAAGGTGTTCCTCTTGTCTGAGGTTGGCGGCCACAGCCAGAGCTACACGCTCAAAAATGAAAAAAAAAGAAGAAAAGAGACGAAGCGGATCACCTTAACGCACGCGCGCGCGACCCACTCACAAAAGCTAGGCATTCGACCGGCAATAAAAAATATAATGCTGTCTTACAGTATAGCTGGTCGAATTCTCAAGAATTACCGTCGCAGGTGGTGGTTGCAAAACCAAAAAAGAAAATGTTACACAGAGCACGAAAGATGTGCTCCAACGAAGTCAATCCCGTCACTTTGTCACTCTGCAGGCCAACAGGATTGAAAAATATCATTATAACATCGATAGCGCAGAGATAAATTCAGATTAAGGCGTATGCAAAGTGAATGGACAAACGGCGTCATTGTCCCCGCGCTGCGAATGGCAATGTGAATGTGAATAAGGCGAGCCGGGCACCTGCACGGCTACTGGGGGCGGGGTAGGGGTATCAGCTCACAGCAATCGCATGAAGCACGACGCATAACTCGGACTAACGTGTAATTTGGAGGCAAAGATCCGAGTATCTCACTGTGAAGGGTCTAAGAGAACTGCGGGCTATGGCGTTTGTCTCTCTCGTGGAATGGAGGGGGGAAGTAGACGGAAGAGACGGAGAGGAAGAATGAGTGCATTATGAGAGAGAGAGAAAGAGCGAGAGCAAGAGCGAAAGAGCGAGAGAGGGAGACGGACAGAAGCGCAGCATCAGAGCGCCAATAACTCCACAAACAATTTCCATCCGGAGTTGACTGCCATCTGGCTTCTGGCTGACGCCGATCTGGCGGCTCATAGACTGCCACAAACCTGTGCTGCGCGACTCGGTGATAACAATAAGTGAGGATAAATTACCATTCAGATCCCGCGAAAGGGACTAGATAATGAAGCGCACGGAGCTGTACAGGCGAGGAGGAAACAACTCTGAAAGTTTTGTACATCTCGCAGTTCAGAAAAATTCAGGAAAATATTCAGAAAAATTCAGAAAAGTTCAAAAAAGTTTAGGAAAATACACAAAAATTCGGGAAAAGTTCTCGCAAAAATTCACCAAGCATTCATAAAAACTCACGAAAATCCACGGAAATTCACAAAATATATACACCAAAATTCTCAGAGCTCTTTCCTTCTCGAGTGCGGGAACGCGGGGGCCTATTGCATTGCATCACGAAGTGTGAGGAGCAGCAGTTGGAGGCCCGCCCAAACCAACAAGTGCATCTCAGCCCGGCACACACGCCTCCGCACCGGGTGCTCAACGCCCTGTGCGGCAGCCGCGCCGGCCGTGGACTAGGGCCTTCAACACAAATGTATAGTACCGTGCATCACCTGATGCATAGCTCCTGATGTATAATACTTACACACTATGCCGTGCATATAGTTCTAACTTATTCCAACAAAAGACTGGCTCATGTATAGTTTTTAGTCAGTTATTTGCGAGGGGAAATTCAGAAAAATTCAGAAAAGTTGAAAGAAGTTTAGTAAAATACACAAAAATTCAGAAAAATTCTACATTTGGGTTAGCATCGTATCCCTACGATTTGACATGCGAAGCCCCATCCAACTGCATACCTCTATGCATCACGAAACGTTTAACATCTAAACATTTCCGAAGTTTTTAGATTAGGCATGTTGTCATGTTTAGTTCCTTACACCATATCGTGAATATAGAGGTGCAAACTGAACATCACGATGTATCAAAAACTACGCATTTGTTTCAGCAGCGTTGTGAAATACAGCTCGACCGGGCCTACTGGCTCGCAGCTCGTGTCGGCCCCACGATCTCTTATCATAATGGGGAACCTAGCGTGCGCGTCCCACCAATCTGCTACAACTGCTCCGGCTGCTGCTCGCCAGGCACTTGGCCCGCATGCGGAACGGCCCCTCCAACGACAGCATGAGAAATGCGATGTGTGTCCACCTCTCTGTTGGCCGACAATTTTTTTTTTTTTTTTTTTTTTTTTTTCACAAGGGTGATGACGGCGTCGTTACAAGTCGACAACATAATCGATACTATCGTTCGCGCAGCGGCACGCCTAGGTTTTGTCGTGACAGCGGTTAGGCATATGTGTAAGCATATGTGTTCGTGTGCGTCCGCGCGCGCTTCCCTCTGTGTGTGTGTGTAAGTGTGTGTGAGTGTGTGAGTGAGTTGTTCGTGAGAACGCGGCCGGCCCGGGCATGTCCATGTCCGCGCCGTGTAAACACAGTCGTCACTGCGAAGGGCTCGGCTAGGCGGCTAGGCCAGATCCAGCGATGGATTAAGGACATCGGCCGCCATGGGGCTCGGCAGAGCCGCGCGCGCGCGCCCTGACTGCGGGTTGTATGTGCGATAACACGTCTCTCTCTCTGTCTCTCTCGCACTCAGAGGTGAGTTGCCGACCCATTCATTCAATTCTAATGAAGCGAACACGGTGCGCTAATCGCGGCAGGCAGCCAGAGCCATCGCGGTTGACCTCTCAGCAAGCCAAACGCACACAATGGCCGCCCGGACTGGGCACTCGGCTCACCTCAAGCGAATCGACGTAAAAGGTAAATTGGCTTTGCTGTTCTGATCACACAAACGATGACCAAGGTAGGAAACAAAACCATAAAAACTTCGCAAGGTTAGACAAAGTCCTTTATCAGAATGTCTTGTTAACACGTAATCTATTCTCGACTTTATCACATGGAATCTTGACTTGTTTATTTTGTAAAAAATTCAATGAGAACATTTAATTTAGGAAGGAAGAAAATTTAATTCTATACAATAACCAAAGAGAGTTCTACCTATCTATCTAAAAATGGGGAAATTTGTCTCATTTTGGCTTCCTTTTAAAAACATATTGAAGGTGCTTCCGGTGCGACCGCTCGTGTGATCCTGTGTCCATTTACACGGCCGAAATCTCTGAAAATTTGAAATCTTTCCCGTAAGAGGTTAAAAAGACAATCAAAATCTGGGCGTACAATTCGGCAGAAATCTTACGAAATCCACCGAAATCTCTACCCTGAACATCATCCTTAGCATCTAAAGTGATTGCCGGCTCGTCCGACTATGACCGCCTGCATAAGGGGAGGAGAGATCCGCACATACAGTAACGATACCCGTCGAAGCCGCAGAGCGCGCGGGCGGAAGGGAGAAGCACTTACCGGCCTCCCGTTTAGGCCTAAAGAGGTACCAAATGGGTACCAAACGCGGCCGGTACGGGTATATAGGTACTGCAGGTACCCAGACCGCGCGGGCGAGCGTTGCGCTCAAAGCCCCGCGCGCCGCGCCGCCGCCACCGCCGGTCGCAGTGCGGTCAGCCAGAGCGGGGAGCGAGCGGTCCCAAACACGAGGGGCTGTCGTGGGAAGAGAGGAGAGGAGAGGGCCCATCTCTCGGATTATCGTCTCTCTCTCTCTCTCTCTCTCTCTCTCTCTCTCTCTCTCTCTCTCTCTCTCTCTCCCCTTTCTCCTCTCTCCACTGACAGAGGTCTGGCGGGGCCGGGGCGGGAGAGCCGCTGCGGACATCAAAGGAGAGCCCTCTCTCCTCTCCTCCCCTTGTCCGCTTCACCTCCGCGTCATGAGAATTATCATAAGTATCGGTTGGACGCGAGTGTGTGCGCGGCGCTGCTCTCGGCCGGGGCGGGGCGAGGGGGTGACGCGCCGGCCTGGCGTTGAGAAACTAAAAAGACGCCGCGCCACTTGCTGTCCAAAACGCTTAGCGATTCACAGAATAAAGTGCGCGGCTGCAGCTTACTCTCCAGAAACAAGAGAGCGAAAGAGTGATTTATCCCGGGTTACGCCCATGACACGTGTGGATGAAGAAAACTCTCACGGAAAAGCTCCCGCACAGTATAGAATCGCTGCCGCGTAGGGTGGGAGGGGCGAGGTGGTGACAAGTGGAGTGAAACAAGAAAAAAAGAGACCAGAACAAGTCGGTTCAGTAGTAAGGACGACCCGCTCCGCCCCGCCCGAAGGACGCTAGCGGCGCAGAGACGTCGCCTAGTTTTTCATTCACAAGACTGTAGCCTCTCCACGCCTTCCCAAGTCTGACGAAGGGAAACGAGAGAAAGACTCGAGGCGGGGCCCGCCCCGCCCCGCCCCACCCCGCCCCGCGGCGAGCGTGACAGTTTGATGCCCCTTACAGGCGTTCCCAGAACGCCCTCCTGCTCCGCCTCGGCTCGGCACTTGCTGACGGCGCGCTGCGGGGTCACCATAGGAGTCACGTGATAAGCTCCTAACTAACACGTGCCAAAGGGGAAAGGACACAGTTTTGAATTTTTGTTCAGTACTACGCAATTCCCAATGAAATTCAAAAACTCTCAGAACACCTCAATTTTTTAAAAAAATATATAATAATAATTTTTTTAAAAGGCAAATTCAATTAAAAAATCCAGTACGGGGTTCCCAGATTACGGCTCCGAATGTTTTCCATGACATTTCCATGACTTTCCAGACAGAACTTTTAAAAATTTCCAATATTTTTTCAGGCTTGATGCCTCGCCTGGAAGCTGGCGCACTCCTAGCAATGGACACTGCAAACGCGACGGTGCGTCTGAAATATCTCTTTCAAAGAGAGTCCCCCTTCACCTGAACTTTTCAAAGGCAGTCACTACAATTTCCATGACTTTTCCTGACTTTGCAGGCTTCCCGAGCTTATGAATCCTACACGAAAAATTAACGTAACCTTAGATTAAAATTCAGAGTAGTTATCTTTCATTTTGCACTCTGCTCCATTATGCAATGCGGTACACAGCGCGGCGGTCAAGATCAGTGACAAAGTCATCCATGTTCAGGAAATTACCGATTCGACAGATCGATACCGACATTAATTGGCGCTCCGCTGCCAGCACTGTTGTGGCGAGACGCCGCCGCTCCCAGCAGACACTTGTGTTCACATACATCAGGGAGGGGAGGGGGGGGGGGGACTTCACACGGTCCCAATCACCACCACGAGGGCCAAACGCCTGCCCAATTATAAGCGATACGTTTGGTTCCATCCCGAGGAGGACCTCAAGGAAACCGTTCCCATGGCCCTCCACGTCTGAGCGCCGTGGAGTGCAAGTAAAGTGAGAACACACGAACTCCCTGCCGTACTGCACCAGCCCCGGCCCGGAGCGTGCCTCTCCACAGGGTGAAAAAGAAAAACGAACTGAAGGCTTGCAGAGATGGAATGCGCACATGGCTAGAGAGCGTACGCGTACAGCTCACTGCTTTATCAGATGCTCCGCCTTTCTCCGCTAAAATATGTGTGCACAAGGAAATCTAATTTTCGACCGTGAAAGTGATTCCAGCCCACAACAGTTTCCAGGTACGGCGCTCCCGACGACCCATCAACGCCTCTTCCCCTTGTCCCTCGGGGACCGGTTTGGATCCTCCTCCCCCCCCCCTCATCCCCCAAATCGGAAACTAAGCCTCAGTATTATTCTCATTCAATTTCTCCCTCCACCCCTCCCCCGTCCCCTCTCTGACCGATCAGGAGCGCTGGCCCGGGGCGGAGCGACCTTCCGAAAAAAGCGCGAGATTCGCCCGATGAGGGTCCGGCGGCGGTCCGGCCGGCCTGAGACGCATACAGCCCCACTAGAGACAGAGCGGATCTCGCCTGACCCACAGTCATTACCGAATCAATTTATTCTGAACCCTTGATGAGCAACGCGAGGAGCTTTCAACAGAGAGAGAGAGAGAGAGAGAGAGAGAGAGAGAGAGAGAGAGAGAGAGAGAGAGAGAGAGGGAGAGAGAGGGGGGGAGGGGGGGGCTGACCACCCACCACACACACTGGTACTCCCGCCTCAGGCTTCTTTGGCCTTGACCTTTCACGATACCGCAAAACGATCAAATAACAACAAAAAACTGTTTGCTTCTGTGTCTTTCCTGATTTTCTTTCGTTATAATGAAGAAATAACAGTCAGGCACTGTGTGGCTCACAAGGTGGTCCGGGTCTGGTACACTGGAAATCCAAGTGTGCGAATGTCGTACACTTGGAAGTGAGCGAATATCGTTCGCAAATTTGGGGTTGAATGAATATTAGCTCACTGGGAAGTTTACGAATGGGTATTCGCTCACTTGCAAGGCGGTGAGATACCCGTTTCGCACACTTGGAAGTGTACGAATATCCGTTCGCACACTTCCAAGTGAACGAATATCCATTCGCATACTTGGAAGTGTGCGAATGGATATTCACTCACTTCCAAGTGTACGACATTCGTATACTTAGATTTCCAGTGATGCTCCGAAGACCAGGAGGAGAAGGTGAGAGGCCGCAGCAGGAGAAGTGGCGAGAATCGGAACATATGCGATGCGTTTGGAGACCTTGGTGAGGTGGTCCCGATCCGAGCCGCGCCTCGCCTCGCCACGCCGCGCCCTCCTCCCCAGGCGGCCTCATTCATCACAGTGCAGGAGAAGCAGACCCGGGCGGGCGGGGCGTGGGGTGCACCACACAAATACACGACCAAGAGAATTATGAAAAAGATATAAATCCTTTTGTCCCTGCGTTCTGTTACTCGTTCAGGTGCTCGCGCCAGCCGCGCAGAGCGATTATAGAGTTCGGCGAGGCAAACGATGACACGACACTGTCCTCGGCACGCGAGGAAACATGATCATGACTGAGAAAAAAGAAGAGAAAAAAAACTGAAAGAAGACATCGATGAGGAATGTTGTGAGGTCACATTATGAATAGGACCGGGAGAAACACAACATATCAAACGCAAAGCGAAGCCTCGATCGCTATAGAATAACATAAAAGCTTCGTTTTGTCATAAGTCTCTCTCTTTCTATCTCCCTCTACCTCTCTCTATATTGCTCACTCCAGTGGGCTGCACGCGGGCCTAGAAGGCGATGCTATCTACTTGCATTAAGGAAAGCAAACACTGGCCAAAAGGTTCGAGCCTTTCGTCTCCCCGGGGCGGCGTGGGTCTGTGTGGGTCGAGGGAAAAGTCGTGGAAGTGTAGTTTGGGGGGGGGGGGGGGGTAAAACTCGGACCAAAGAACGAAGTGGATAAAGACAATAAAAGACATAGGTGAAAGAAATTATGGTTGCGCGCGATCGGTTTGCGCGCGAGCAAACGCGTCGAATTAAAAACAATTGCTCGTGAGCGAGCGGATGTTTTCATCTCGGCTCAATGAATAAAGAGGGACCTGGACCCAGGAAGTCTGTGAGGCATCGCCGCGAGAACGCCCCCTCGCCCCCACCACCCCACCACGCGCGAGTGTTTAAGGCACGAAGTAGCCTTACAATTTTGTTTCAATTTTTATTATTTTCTTTTCTTTTCTTTTTTTTTTTGCTAGCATGGCCTCTTTTGAAGAACCCGCATTTATTTTTCTCATATTAATTTTACTTTGCACTTTCTTTTTACGACAGTGCACCGTCCGAGGGCGTGACCCGCGGCGCGGCCTGTGCCGGATCGCGGCAGGGCGACAACCACCAACATCCTTTAGGGATCAGAGGGACGAGGTACGAGCAGCAGTGTCCTTCCTTACTTCCTGGACTTTATTCCACACAATGAGTATAGTGTGTCAACTATAAATTAGAGGCAGCGCGCGCGCACACACAGCTCTGGGCGCTGCAGGCGCGGGGCGAGGGCGGGGGAGGCAGGGGGAGGGGGTGGGCGAGTCCAGACGTAAAAATATGAGGTGCAGGACGCAATTATAAGAGGCGCGTGTTTACGACACAAACCGAAAATAAAGTACGTCGGAGGTAAAAGTAAAGGAGGATAAAAGAATATAAAGGCTCTAAAAGAAGGGGTATTGTGAGACACAGGACGTGAGTCTGGGCGGGCCGGAGCAGGCTCAGGAGTCGTCACCGGCAACAGCCTCGGTCAGTGCAATCGTGCAATCATCGTTTTACTTTCCACGAGATTAGCGAATGTCACGGCCGGACGTTTGCGTGCAGCCCCCGGACCCAAGAGGAGCGGCGGGCGGATGGATGGATGGATGGATGGATGGATGGATGGATGGATGGATGGATGGATGGATGGATGGATGGATGGATGGATGGATGGATGGATGGATGGACGGATGGATGGATGATTAAACATGCAGCACGGCGAAACTGCAGAGCTGCTACTTTCAGGAGTTGGAAACTTTTCGATCAGTGGCGAGAATGAGCGAACCGCAGTTCGCGGGGGAGAGAAAAAGATACGTAGGGACGGAGGCATTGGGAAAAGAGAGACGGAGAGCGAAAGGGTGGAGATAAAGGAGAGAGGGAGAGAGAGAGAGGGCAGGAGGGAGTGGCGGCTTAGGTCGAAGGGGTCAGCACCCCATGGAGTGCGTGTTAAGCCCCATTGTTCGGCACTTACAAACAAGTCAGACGGAGTGCGTTGTTAAATTGGAAGATTGGCACTCCTGGGGAGAAGGAGAGAGACTGCGCTCGGTTGTAGGGGGCGGGGGAGCAAGAGGAGGTGTGAGACGGCCAAGTCAGACTTAAGTCCCCTCGCCAGAACCACGCCGAGGATACTAAAAGTACTCCCGCAAAGGACGATGGAACGGCTCAAGAAGACTCCAGCACCGCGGATGCGTTCAGCGGCGCGCAAGAGCTGCTGATTTATAATCCTTACCCCCTTGAAAAAAAAAAAAGGAAAAAAAAGAAAACAAAAAGAGGTGAAAAAATTCCTTCCAGCACGCTTACAAGAACACAGAGGCAATAAGGCGGCATTCGACAAATTCAAGTAGCCCTTGTATTCCCCGTTCCGTTCCTCTCCCCTGTCACTGATAGCCGCCGTCCTCCTTCAGCCCTGCGGAGCGACGGAGAGACAAACTGTGCCGCGAGCGACGAGACTTACACGGTGGTCGTTAGCGACGCGCGTGTGTGTATCCTGCCCGTCCAAATTACGCGTACTCCTCCTTGGACCGCCAAATAATGAGAGTCGACAATTATTTTACGGACACCACACACGGCGGTTGTCGATAGCTGCCCCCTCATTCCGTTTTCTATTTTTTTAATATTTTTTTTTGTCCCGCAGACTGCGGCGTTTCTTCTGTTTTTTAAAAACTATATGCCAGCATAGACAGGCAGGAACGAGGAGTAAAAACTCAGAGTTACAGTACACTGGGCAGATCATAAAAATAAGAAAAACTCTGAATAAATGCGGGAAAAAGTGCGTGAAATTTCAAGGAGAAAAATGAGGATACTTTGAGATATTTTACCAAAATTAGAGCGGGTCACCCAAGACACACAATAATTAATAATAATTAAATTAATTAATAATTAATAAACGGTGAAATATTGTTGTAAATTGTAGGGAAGGTGATGCTGAATGTGCATTTTTTGCCGTTTTTTTCCTGGAACAATGACGCTTTTTTGCGATTTGAGGTTCTTGCTAGTATATTGTCAACAGTGCACACATGACGCAAGTAGAAAATAATAATACGATTTCTTTTCAGCTAATATTTTATGAATAAAAGTTCATAAAGAGTTCATTGTCAAGACAAATAAACTTTCGTGCAAGAGTAACAGGGGAGGGGCCGGGGGGATCCGCCGACAAAACGATAAGGCTACACTTCGCGCCCCGCAGAGAAACTCTTGCGACGACATAAAAGTGAGCGAAGTGTGTGATGAGGCGGCGTTGCGGGGGCGCGCGCATACGCAGGCAGGCCAGGCCTTGCGCCAGGATGAAACTCTGCAGGCGCTTACGTCCGGCCGGGGGCCGCACCCAACCCCGCTCCATATGCATATTGGGGCACCGGGAGACGGACTCACAAACGGACTTACACTGTGAAAAATAAGGGTTGCGGGAAAATTTTCCATGATAAAAGTTGTAAAATTACAATTTGAAATTGTAAATTTACAAGCACTCCCTCGAGGGGGCATTCACTCTTAAAATCTGTGACCCGACTACTACGTCTATTACGCGGTATTACGCTCCGAAAATTTACAGATTTGACCAAAGTTAAGCAAAAATGGGCAAAAACAGCCGAAAACGACTCCAAAATGAGTAAAATATGGAGAATTTTGGCCATTACGCTTCTATTATGCACACTATTACGCCTTTATTACGGATAGAGTGACCCGACTAATACGCGAGTGCATGCCCCCTCGCACTCCCTATCGACTTGGAATTGACCGACGAGCAAGAATGGGCTGTCGTAAAGTTACGACATATTTTGTGAATTAAAATTACAAAAAAATATCGTAAATTTACGAGGATATTTTTCACAGTGTACAGACAGACAGACAGACAGACAGACAGATAGACAGACAGACGGACAGACTGGACGCGCGCCGCTGGAAGGCGTATAGCGCCCCCTGAGTGTGCAACAGGTGCCGAGGTGGCGGGCCGGCGGGCCACACTCCGCCGCTCGGTTCGTTAGCAGAACCTGCTGCCTCCACTCCCGCTCCTTCCTTATCATCACATGGCGCCATTCAGCGGACCGTAAAACTGCTGGGGTCTGGGCAAATCTCCAAGCTCGGGCCGCCGGGCCGCCGGGCCGCCGGGCCACCGCGGGGCGCGCCGTGTTATATCCAGATAAGCACACGACGCGGGATAATTTTTGCATACACCTTATTATGATTTAATGCGGCTCAAGTCGCTCCGCGCGCGCGCGTCCTCCAAAGGAAACCCTCATAATAAAATAATGAAAAATAATGATAAAAAAAGAGTTAGAAAAAAAGTGAAAGACTCTCACGACCTTGGAAATAGCAAATCAAAATGTACATCTCGTAATAAAAGAGAAGTGTTGAAGTTTGTGCAAATACCACATCATAAACATTTTCCCCCTCCTACCAAATTTAAATGGACTAAATCTAGTAATCCTGGCTTTCGCGATTCTGTCCATTTTTCTCTCTGCGGCGCAACACATGAAACATCTGCGTTCTCCCTCAAGCCCCATGGACAGCGCAGTGCATGAGATGAGGACCTCCCTTGTGCCGGGCCGGTCCGGGCCCGGCCGAGTCGCTGTCTGAGAAAACACATACAGGGGAGGAAAACGGCGCACATCTAAAAGTCAAATATTTACCGGAGCACGCTATCGGCCGGCTGCCCTGCCCTTTGCGTTATATAGGTACACGCCCCACAAGTCACGTCCTCGACCAGCAGCAGCCGGTGCCGGTAGCGCGCGAAATCACAAACAGCAAAATATAAATAAATAAAAAAATTCTGCTCGTGACTTTGACGTGGATCATATAAGGTCCACATTCTTGTTCTCCACTTCCACCCCCGTGCGCCACTAATGCTCCGCTGAGCGCGGCGTGGCCCAGAGCGACCAAGGACTCGCCCCCGTGCCTCAGCCCAGCCGCACCCGGCCAGAGTTGCACTGCCTGGATCTCGAACCGAACCGGACTGGCGGAAAACATCTGGACGCGAAACGAACCGCGGCCGTCTCGATTCGAACACGCGCTGGCGGGCCGCAATAAAACAACATAAAGTAAAACAGATTCCCACTCAATGTCGGCACTGCGCCGGCGCGCGGGTCGCACAGGCAGGCGACGTCTCAGAGCGCCTGGGAGGTAGGCACACCCGCCGAAAAGCGGAGCTGCGCTGGCTTGCCTACCCGGGTGTTCCGTAAGGGGCTCTATAGGCGCCCGTCAACCGGGGCCCCGTCGCGTCGAGCAGCCGAACCTGATACGACGTTATCAAGGTGTTGATAAGTGCAGGGTTGCGCCATTTATAGCCAGCCAAATCTTACCCGCGACACGAAAGAAATTTTTTTATCGTTATAGACGCTAATAGCAGAGTAGAGAGACATATAGCGGGGCGGGGTGGGGCTCCAGGGCAGAGTGCAGCGTGTATCTTAATGACTCAATCTCTACTGCAAGCGAAAGCGGTGCGGAGTGTGGAGCCCTTCCCCCGGCCACCTGCCACTCCCCGCCACGTGTGACACACACATGCCACGCCAGGGCTGCCAACGTGAGCATCATTAGGCATCATTATGCCGTGTGGGGCGGCCCGGCCCGCGGCATAGGCACGCTCCCGATCACGACACGGTGTGCGGCAAAGCTGTCTCGGTACCCCTTCATTTCCCTTGTGCCGCCTCTCTCTCTCTCTCTCTCTCTCTCTCTCTCTCTCTCTCTCTCTCTCTCTCTCTCTCTCTCTCTGCAACACGTATCTCACAAGACTGAAGAAAACTAATCCTTTGATAGAAATCACATTAGACGGAGGTAAGGTAAAAGTATCTTACATAGACACTGTACGTAATCTGGGCGTCATTTTTGACCCCACACCGAGGGGCCCACAACTCTGGAATTCAGGTGTACAAGGCCACCGAAATCTTTGGAAATCATATTGAAATCTCATTGAAATCAGTGATATCTTTGAAATCAGTTGAATTCTCTTGTATTCACACGAATTCCGTTGAAATCACTTGAAATCTGTTGAAACCACTTTGAATTCACATGAAATCACATTGAATTCACATGAAATCACATTGAATTCACATGAAATCATATTGAATTCACATGAAATCACATTTAAAAAGCGTCTCGGGAAACTCACTCAAATCGGTGTGGGGAGAAGAGGGGGGCGATGTGCACTAACAGCTGTTCGGCGAATTCGAGATATTTTAAGATTTTTAGATACTTTCGAGTTGTATTTGAACTGTCCTCCTGGCTGGAGGCTGTAGATTACGCGGCAAATAGGGCTCGAACCCGTCGCACTATACAGTCATCGTGGCGTTGTGGCTCAGTTGGTAGAGCGCGCTACACCGAACCGAGTGGTCCGAAGTTCGACTCCCACTCGGGAAAGTGTTTTTCGCGCTTGACGTTCCCTTTGGCCGCTGCTGGATGGCAGGTCAAATAGAAGTTAAACACGTCTCACCGCCGTTGGCTCGGTGGCTCTGGGCGTTGGGTCGCTTCCTGTTCTGGCTACGTGTCGGCACTCGGGGTTGTGGGTTCGAATCCCGCGTACCCCTCTGAGGTAAGGCCTCTGAAACTGGGATCAGGAAGTCTAACGCCCTTGACACCGCTCGTACCTCTAGGGGTAGGCCAATGGTGGTACGGGGATCAAATCTGTCGAATTGCGCGATAGGATCGCAGTCAGCAAAGCGCCGGTTCCCATGGAACACCGAAGCAGTTGGCTGCCACAGGGGGTAAAAGCCCTGTGCCTGGCGGGAACCGCAACCTCCTTCGGGAGGTTTACTGCCGCAAAAATTTTCTATGTTTTCACGCCACCCTTTCAATTGCAGAGCAAAATTTGCTTCTGATTTTTTAAAAAAATTAATTGAAATAATTGTGATTATTTTGCGCAGTTGCAAGTTAATTTCCAATAATTTGGAATAAATCGAAATAATTCACAATAATTTAGTAAAAATCCTATATAATCATGTAATTGAGAGAGTAATTTGGATCAGCTGTGCGTGTATTTTCTGAGATCGTCCAAAAAATACTTGAATTCGTTGGAAATCTCAGGAAATCAACGGAAATCATATGAATTCGGTAGACATTTAACTGAAATCAACGGAAATCATGTGAAATCAATGGAAATCACTTGAAATCATGTGAAATCTCGCGAAATCAGTGAATTCACTTGAAATCTTTGAAATCCGTTGAAATCACCTGAAATCATGTGAAATCTTTGAAATCCGGAAATCAGGTGTACAAAATTTTTCGGAGTTGTGGGCCCCTCGCCCCACACTGACTTATTGGACCCCGCAGTGTAGTGACATTGTTCGCTCTGTCCTCCGTACAGTAGCCATGGTAAGGAGGAATTTCTGTTTCCTCCCATACAAAATTCGCAAAAGAGTTGCTGAAAGCTCCTGTGCGGCCCCCGGATGGCCCTTTATAAGAAACCTACATAAAAAATAATTTTAATTTCTCTTTCTCTTTTTCTCTCAGGAGTGTCGAGCCCCGATAGAGCCGTTCTGTTCGGGGGAGGTCCACGGTTAGCTTCCCCATACGAGCGGTATAATTTCTTCTATGGGGCTCACTGTGGGGCGCCGTAACACTCATGGCAGAGTGTACACACAGAAGGCCCCATGGGGTGAGCGGCGGCGTTATGGGGGCGCCACAACGTGGAGCCCCGCCGCGGTCTCTATGGTGACAGGCTGCGGAAAGGCTTTCCAGTGGCGTAGCCACATGGGACGGGAGGGGGAGGGGGAGGGGGAGGGGGAGAGAGAGAGAGAGAGAGAGAGAGAGAGAGAGAGAGAACGAGTGGAGGTTGGAGTGATGCTGAGGCGCCCCGTCGCGCTCACGACACCAGTGACGCTCCCGCGGGCCTGAGGCGCGCCGTGTGTGGCGCCGCCGCCGCGACGTCTTGAGGAAAAAAAAAATAGAAGCGGCACATCATCATGCGAAAAGTGACAACTCAGCAATAATGGCGGAGGGCATAAGACATTTCTGTCAGAATAAAAATCATTTCAATTGTACTCTCCTCCCTCCACCCACACCCAACATAGAACCCTTTGCTCGCTCTCTTCGGGGTGCCACTCCTCGACACCCCCTCGCCTCCACCCTGCACACCCCGCCCCCCGGCGCCGCCCAGGTAGCAGTGTTCTTTACGGGATCACCAATAGCCCCCTGCCTCCCCCGACCCCATCCACCGCCCACCTTCCAATCCACCTCGAGATACTGCGTCTTTCCGATTCAATTACAAGAGCCCTGCCGGGCTGCCAAGGAGATAGTGGGAGGAGAATGGCCTGCCGAACCGGGGAGGGAGAGGGTTGAGCACAAGGGGTGCGGCGGGGCGGGGCGGGGCGGGGCGGGGCGGGGTGAGGCGGGGCGGGGCGGGGCGGGGCGGGGCGGGGCGGGGCGGGGCGGGGCGTGGCACCCCGGGGCCAAGTCGAGGGTGAGCGCCGCCCACCTGGGGTAAGGCGGGATAAGGTAGCAGGCAGCATGAATCCACACAATTTCATTTCTTCCAAAAACAACCTTACCTCCCCACGAGACACTTCACGCGATTTTCGTTCAACTACAAGACGTCACTCTCCGCACTTCAATCGAATACACAAAGGGCCGTAAAAAGTTAAGTTCTGACGGTGGAAGCGTTGAGTTCACCTCCCGGGCAGTACAGTTCCAACACGGTGGCGTGAAGATGACGCCTGTGAGCGTAAGACTCCCCTAGTTGCCCAGCCCGCACGGCGCAGGTCCAGCTGCGGGCGGCACCACCAGCTGACCACAAACGAGACGTTCTTGTCGTCCCGTAGAGCTCGCCCCGCGAATAACATCTATCGGGCTCTCTACTCGCGCCTTTCCACTTTCGCGCGCTATTTTTTCCTCGCACATGGAAATTATGATCACCGTCTTGAGCCAATACCCTTCTGCCAGGAGAGCGGCCGCCGTCGACCTTGAAGTGCGTTAGCGGCACGGATGGGTGCGCGCGCGCACACACACACGAACACACACACACACACACACGCACGTGCGTACGCACAGAGGGTTCCTTTCACTTCCTATCCTCTCTTTGCTACGTGCTGCGCTGATGAGTGACTGTGCATCCTCCTCCTCCTCCTCTCCCTCTCGCCCGCGATAAGATAACGGAACATCAAATAAGAGGCGATAACCATCCAAACCCTCCCCTTGTCCGCGATACGTGTCCAGCCCTCCCCACCGCGCATAACATCCGCCGGAAAGAGCACTGGAAGTTATTGGTGTCGCACGCTTGCAGGCTTGTAAATTCCCCACCAAAGACTTGTGAGTGCGCGCGCGCATAGTTCACACCTTCACCTGTTGCATGATGCGAATCGGATATTCAGATAACAAGAAGTGTGCGACATTCACACACTTGAGCGTTTCATGATTTGCAAAATGCGCAAGACATTACAGAGGAGTGCACGGGCGGTGGCGCATCTCCACCGCGAGCAAACATTCGCCAGGAAAAGTTTCCACATCGTAGAGACGCCCTCTGTATCCGCCGCTGCACGAGGAATTCCCCCAAGCGCGCTGCGCCTTGCGTCAGTCCAGGCGGCGGCCTGTACGTTATAGATCCCCTGCGGGCCCCGCCCCGCCCCGCCCCGCCCCGCCCCGCCCCGCCCCGCCCCGCCCCGCCCCGCCAGAGCCAGCAGCACCAGAAACCATCAGTTACAATTAGTGCCAATAGTTATCGCTGGCAACCCATCGCGCAGATACGCCCCCCTTTTGCACCAGACACGGCAGCCCGCCACCAGCGCGGCTCCTGCAGCGCAGCAGGCGCCCTGTTGGTGTGGCTGGTGCAGCTCGAGGGGAAAACAACTCGGAGATTTTTGCACTCCTCGTAATTCAGGAAAATTCAGAAAACTTCAGAAAAATTTACAAAAAAAATCACATCAAAATTTTTAGAAAATTCAGAAAAAATCTGTCATTTTTTTTTAAATAGGTAAAATTCAAGCGAAAATTCACGAAAATATACGAAATGTGCACATTGCAAATTTCAAAGTTTTGTTTCCCTCTCGGTGCAGCTCCTGCAGCAGGCGCCCTGATGGTGCAGCTCCTGCAGCAGGCGCCCTGTTGGTGCACCTCCTCCTGCAGCAGGCGCCCTGATGGTGCATCTCCTGCAGCAGGCGCCCTGTTGGTGCAGCTCCTGCAGGACGCGCCCTGTTGGTGCAGCTCCTGCAGCAGGCGCACTGATGGTGCACCTCCTCCTGCAGCAGGCGCCCTGTTGGTTCCGCACCTCGTGCACACCCGTGAACGCCATGCCCAGCACGCGCCGCTTCGCTTCGCTTTCTCTGGAGTAGAACCAATCGGCCGATAGATGGCGTGCGCTCGCTGCGCCCGGGGGCCGCCGCGTGCACTCTGCTGCACAGGTGGCCGCATTAAAGAACATAAAACGCCCATTCCGATATGTTAAAACATTTTTGTCAATTTGGTTTTGGTCGAGGGAGAAACAACTGTGAATTTTGTTGTACACATTTCCTATGATTTTTATTTTGTGAATTTTTGAGGATGTTTATAAAATTTTTGTGCGGTTTCACTTCAAATTTATTTCTACAGAGGTTTGTGAATTTTCCTAAATTTTCCGGAATTTTTCCGAATTTTCCTGGTTTAGGAGGTGTACAAAAATATCAGTGTTGTTTCCCCCTCGGTTTTGGAGCAGTCGATTTTGATAAAGCAAAAACAGCAGAAAAATAAAATTTTAATAGGACGATTCACGCCAACTTTTCGAAATTTTAAGTCTTTCTTCCGGGACGATTCAGTTGTAAGGGAAGGAAAGTAGTAAGTTCATTAACCTGTGCTGCACTCGTTCCCCCTACCCCGCTGCTGCGGATATGCACTTTTCAAACCCACGCCTTCCCCCTCCCCTCCCCCCCCCTCCCTCCCTCCTCACGCCATTCGACCCGCACTCTTTCCTGCAACGTCACTTTTCCAATCGAAGCCGTGAATGACTGTTGTTGTTCTTCGCCTCGCCCCAAACCTCGGCTACGCCCTTCCCACGAGTCCATTCATTGACGGATGTGTGTAGTGGGGCCCGATAGCGGAGGGTGGCGTGGCGTGGCGTCACGCCCGCGCGCGCCCGCCAGTGTCACGCCTGCACGCCCGCATGCTGCTCAACGGCAATGTGGGTCGGCAAAGGGGAAAACGAAATAACTCACGCGATGTGTATGCGCGCGCGCCTGTGCGTGTGTGTGTGTGTGTGTGTGTGTGTGTGTGTGTTCGAACCTGGGGCGGCGCCACGGGCTTACACGCCTTGCAGTAGAGGACCGCCCGACGTCCAAAACGAGGTGACGTATGATGGAGTCTCGCGGAGAAGTTTCGGGCGGCCTGCACTGCGCCGTGCCGAAGCGGAAGGAAAGATACACGCGGGCAGGGCAGACATGCATGAGGCAGACAGTCCGTCACGCACGCGGGGTCGAACAGACAGACAGACAGACAGACAGACAGACAGACAGACAGACAGACAGACAGACAGACAGACAGAGCTGGAAGGAGAACTTTTGGGTCAAATGGCGCACGCTGCAGCGGCTATCCCGCCCTGAGATGTGTTTGCTATACACAGACGTCTTCTTGCCTCCAGGAGCGAGCGTGCTGCACTATGAACACGTGGTTGCGCACTGCATATTGGAGGGTGGGTCATCCAAAATTTAACATCCGCAAGAAGAACACCCTCGCACTCACACACACCACGTATTCACACATGTCAGAGGCGAGAGGAAAGAGCATGACTTGAGAATAATAACAACTTTTTCTGCCGTCTCCAATCAAAGACAACGAAAGTGCAGAGCAATTCAAATGCAGTTCACAATCAATGAAAAAATTTAAGCAGCTTCAGAGACATTTAGGAGCTTATTCGTTTATTTTTTTTATTTTTTTTATTTTTTAAGTGCAAGTAAAATATGGGAGAGATGTTTGCCTCTCGAGAAAGACGCGCACCCAAACACACTCAGGAAGCCAGAGCAGCCGGTGCTGTTCTACTGTCCATCCATCCATGTCCACCCAGTGGCGAGCGGGGCGTCGACCCAGTCACCTCTACGGCATTGACCTAGCCGACCAATAGGTGCCTCCCGCACCCTCCCCACCGCAGTCCACCCACATTTATCAGATTGGGAGACCCATGGGAGGCCTAATCAATTAACCTTCGAGGAAGTTCAGTGGGAGAGGAATAGGGAGAGGTGAGCAGGGGGGAGGCACGCTGAGCTCACAGCTCAGGGTGCGCGCCACCTTTATTATCAGTAACAGATTGGAATTATTGAGCTTCAAAGGATTTGTGAGCCAATCACTGCGCGGGAAAGCAGGACAAGAGTGTGAGTGTGTGGAGGGGGAGGGGCAGGGGTCCTTCACTGTAACTCCAACCGTACACCAAGTTTGTCTAATAATTTTTCGTAATCTTTTCTAATTTTACGTAATTTTTTCAAATTTTTCGTAATTTTTCAAATTTTACGTAATTTTTTCAAATTTTTCGTAATTTTTCAAATTTTTCGTAATTTTTCAAATTTTTCGTAATTTTTCAAATTTTTCGTAATTTTTCAAATTTTTCGTAATTTTTCAAATTTTTCGTAATTTTTCAAATTTTTCGTAATTTTTCAAATTTTTCGTAATTTTCCTGGCTTTTACAGAGTTTTTACTGACTTTATCATACTTTTCTGAATTTTTCTTTATTTCTTTTTAAATATTTTGTTCTGAGTTTTTATGATTTTTAAATGATTTTGGTTTTGGATGGTTTTGAGTGAAGGACCCCTCGGGGGAGAGGAGGGAAGTACGCCACTCTGGCCCGCAGCTCACATGGGGAGCACGCCACTGGCAGGAGGAACCTGTAAAAGGGCTCCCGCACAGGCGGGTGGGCCCCGGTGGGCCCCGGTGGGCCCCGCAGGCCCGCAGGGGTGACAGGGGCGTGGCGTAGCGTGGGGGCGCAGTAGGGCGAGTGGGCACCGGGCCCACCAGGCCGGGCCCACCAGGCCGGGCCCATAGGCATGGTCCGGGCACTCCCAGTCGGTAGGTCTTAGTGGCGGGTACTTTCCTCATGATTAATCCCGGATGAATATTTATGGAGGGGGGCCGGGGCAGGACGGGCCCTGCTGCTCGCCCTCAGCTCAGGTCGCTCCAGAAAGACCGTGTGGCCGCGAGGGCAACCCGCGCGCATACCCATCTCCCACACAACATCAACCGACCGCCGACCGCACTTCTCTTCCCCCGGGTAACAGCGGCACACTGTTCGGAAAACGCGTTTAAAAACAACTGGCATGTGAAAATAATTATAATTCGAAACGAGTAGGTGGTTGCGGTTACACGTGGTCAAGGCTGAATGCACTATACCGGCTAATAGGCTTCCCCGTGCAGCTAAACTTAGGTCGCAGAATTGGGGTCCGCATGGTTGCGGACGCGCGAACACACACACACACACACACACACACACACACACACACACACACACACATAAGCGCGCGAACCGCACACACACACTTGTTCGCTTATGTCACCGCCAGGCGGGACGGCTTGGCTTTAGCTATCTCGTCTTCTTGGCAGTGGCTGGGTCCAATGGTTTGAGTCCCGCTTATAACAGAGCAGGATGGACGGCAAGAGAAAGAGAGCGAGAGAGAAAGAGAATGAGAGGAGCAGAGGGCGTATGCCGACTGACTGCTGCCGCTCGAGGTAAACATTGAGCAAAAAGCCTGCCAAGGCCATCACTTTGCGACACCACGAGTTTGACACACAAACTCGCTATCATCTGCATCGGATGAATGGCTTCTCAGAAAGTCCCAATTGCGCCTGAACTGATGGCAGCAACAACAGCAGCATCCTTGCTTTTTTTCCTTGCCTCTGTGCACATGCCCGTCACACGCAGAAAAAAATGACTCTGATGCAGTGATTGACTCTATTCGATTGGCAAAATCCGATACCCCACAAGCAAGAGTTTGTTGAGGGACGACCGGGCACTTTTATTATACCCGATGCGAACAGACCACTAAGTTCTCATCGCGTAAGCGTTCGGCCGATACAACTCGCTTCTGGTTTTTGGTATCGGGTGTTCGACACCAGATGTATCGTATTTCGCTCACCACAACAATGTCATTTTTGACGAGCATAAATTAAACGACACACTTGGCAGCGACATTTCTGACAAAAACAATTTCTCCTCTCATCTCTCTTATCTCATGCCCGCCTCTCCCACACCAAGCAAACGGTTCCCATGGGTAGGCAACCGGTGAAGCATCCAGGCCGGGGGCAGCAGCCGCAGACAGTGACAGTGTTGCCACAAAAATTAGACGAAAAGAAGTAGAGCAGACCGAGGGGTGAAAAAAAAAACCTCTGAAATTCAGTGTAAAAAAAAAATGTGAATTTTCGAAAAGAAAAATTGGGAATTTTCAAGAACTTTTACTGAACTTTGGCTTAAATTTTCCCTATTATTGTTTTAATTTTACAATTTTTTTTAAATCGAAATTTTCATAAATTTAGCTGAATTTTCCTAATTTACAGAAATTTCAGAGTGTTTTCCCCATCGGAGCAAACACAGCGCAGGTGATGCGGGCTGCATCTGCCAACTAGGCAACATACACGCATGTCCGCTAAGTGGTTGTTGCCCAATAGGCAGGCAGGTGTATATCGGGAGCCCTCTTCTTCACTCTGCTGTGTTTGCGGTGCGCTTCTTGTTGCCTAGTTTTCTGGCGACACCGACAGCAGACGAGCAGCTGTCAGGCCCCCCACGTGACCCTGGCGCGCACTGTACTACAAGCACGTCACTGCACTGCGCTGCACTGGGCGCGCGGGGAGCGCGGGGCGTCTTTCTCACGCTGCTCGCGGTGCCACCTCAGCGCGGTAAATCTCAAACAAAAAGTAAAAAAATAAAAAAAAGGAACCGCGAGATCCGCGAGAAAAGACACCTTGCACCGCGGTGTTGTCAGATAAGTAGGCGTGCACTCCCACGAGGACACACGTCTGCAGCAAAAGCACTGCTAGAAATATTTCATTTCAAATCTTAATTAAAGTAAATGAAAATAGCTCCATAAAGCGTTTTCACAGTGTGATATATTTTCATGGCGTACTGTGAAATTCCATCACATCCAACAAAATTTCACAACGCTACGATAATATTGTAAAATATCACTCTGAAAACGTTATGGAGCTATTTCCATTAAATTACTGTGACGTCACCTTATATCTCATGTAAAAACTGTCACATTCTTTAGGTTATTATTGTCACATTCGTTTGAATATGACTGTAAAATTCAGCCCACAAAGTGCGGCCGATTCACGTTAAAGCGAATGTGGCATCACATTCTGGCCTATGTGACAGTTTACAAATTTTAAAGAATGTGACGTCAGAGCAATTTTGATTTACAGAGTAATTAAGATGTAATGAAATATTTCTAACAGTGGACGCGGGTATTTCCGCCAACCTACAAGACAAAACATGGTATATGTATGGAGAGTTCGCCTCGTAAGCAGGGGGGGAGGGTACCCGTCCGCCTCACACACACCGGTGTATTCGCGGGACTGTTGGCCCACTCCTACCGACAACACACTGACCCCGCGCAGCCGATTCCGAAGATCGCTCTCGTGCCTCCGTCCTTGTCGCACCTACGGCGGTGCCGCGTGTTGGGGAGGGCAGTGCGCCATGAGTGCGACAAAGACGGGGGCACGAGAGCGATCTTCGGAATCAGACGGCGTATAGCGCATGCGGCCGCGCGTTTCGCATACCTTGGCGACATCGCCGGCGGCGGGCGAGGCGGTCCTCGCCCGTTCGCTCATCGCCATCGCGCCGTCCTTGTTGTGGCCGCGGCCGTTATAATCCAAAGCATGCCCGGCCGGTGCCGGCGCCGGCGCCGCGGTCCCGCGCGGTCCGCGTCCGCGTCAACAACGTCACCACGACGGTCAGTGTCGCGGCTCCGGGTCCGCGGCCTCACGCGAGGCACGGCGCGGCGCGCGGGGCCCGGCCGCCTCGCTCCCCGCCAGCATCACGTAGCACTGGCGGCGCGGGGCGGGCGCGACCACGGGCTGCGGCAGGCCAGGCAGGCAGGCCCGGCGAGCACCGGCGCGGGGCGGCGCGGGGCGGCGCGGGGCGGCGCGGGGCGGCGCGGGGCGGCGCGGGGCGGCGCGGTCCAAGGCCGAGATGCTGCCGCCGGACGTCGTTTGTGTCCCACGCGGCGGGTCGCGTCTGATCGTGGAGGGTACCGGTGCGGTACTGGCTGGCGCGCGGCGGCCCGGGTGCCGGCCCCGCCCTGTGGCGGCCCCGCCGGACCGAGCCGCGGGCCACACACACACAGACACACACAGACACACACACAGACCACGCCGCGCCGGTGCAGGGCGCACTACCGGAGTATACGGCGCGTCGCGGAGATACCCCGCGCGCGCAGCGGCAACGGGCGCGCTCGGCCGGCGGCGGCGGCCTCGTGAAGCAGGCCAGGCGCCCCCGCTCCTGGACGGCGATACTCCGCGCGCCGGCCGGCACCGCGATCAGCTGATCCGCTGATCGTCGCATTCCGTCCGCCCCCCGACGGCCGACCAGCTCCCACGCGGCCCTTAGGGAGGACGCCGCCGGTCAACGTCGCGCGTCGCGCGGCCCACGCGGTTTGGCGAACGCCTGCTAACTGGGAGGCCACTCACCTCGCCGATGTACTCACACGTGTGGCGCCGATGTCACGGGGGTTGGGTCACTCGTCCTCAGCGCGCTGCCGAGCGATCCACAGATCGCACTTTCATACCTCTGTCCTCGTCGCACCACGGCCAGCATGGGGCACCACTGTAGGTGCAATGAGGACGGAGGGATAAGAGCGATCTTCTGAATCAGTCAGCAGCTGCTGCTGCTGCTGGTCACCGAGACCAGCGAGGAGGAGAACACTGCTCGGGTCCGAGTCGAATGGTCACAGAGACTGCGGGGACGGGCATAAACGCACCGAGACCTCACGCACGACACATACCGTCGTCGCCGTCCTCTCCATCCCAACCCATTATGAGCGGCAGTGCGCCGCCCCGCCCCGCCCCGCCCCGCCCCGCCCCGCCCCGCCACGCCCCGCCCCGCCCCGCCCCGCCGGGCCATGCCCTTGTTACACGATGCGCGCCCATAATGACGCGAGTACCGCCGTCCATAATCAATAATGCTTGATAATGGTTCTCGGCGGGGGCGGGGCGGGGCGGGGCGGGGCGGGGCGGGGCGTGGGTGTGCGCTGTACCGCCGGCATGGCACCCCGACGCTGGCTGGACCTCGCCGACCCGGCCACAGCGGGGCCTCCACGTACCCATTACGACCAGCGGCGTAGCCGAGTCGAGCACGCTGGCGGGAGAGCGAGAGAGAGAGAGAGAGAGAGAGAGAGAGAGAGAGAGAGAGAGAGAGAGAGAGAGAGAGAGAAAGAGAGAGAGAGACGCGACACTCGTCGTGCTTGACCATGGCCATCATTCTTCTTGGCGCGCTGCCTCCTTTACCGCGCTGAATTAATAAACACACACACACAGCGCCTACATGCTGCCCTATATTTTTCACCACAGAGTATCTCACACAGCAGAGCAGAGAGACATTCCTGAGCCAATAACAGAACAATATAACCGAACACGGGGCGGGGCGGGGCGGCGGCGGGTCCCGCGCAGCCGTTTGTACTCGCCGCGCGCTCTGCAGGGCTGTGCAGGGCTGGCAGCGTAACGAAACCCAATACACGCGACCCTGTTGGACCGCGAAGGTAAGTCGTGGCGGGGCGGGGAACGCGCGGGGTACCCTATGTCAGGCAACCAGGCCCGGCCCGGCCCGGTCGCAGCATATAGAAACCCAATAGCGAGCTTCACGTTACCGTTACGGACCCGATAGGGAACTCTGTCGCGCCGAGTCTGTTTGCTGTTTAGGTCTCTGTGCCTGTGATGTCGGCATATTCATACTTATGAAGGAGGAAAGTATGGCTGAAATCAGTTCCCGCGTAACTTAAGTGGCCAGGGATGTACAGGTTAAGTGTACGTTTGTCGGTGCGGGAATATTGACCCGCCCTACAGGCACTATGCGCCGCGAGTAGCGGACCAAACTACTCCCGCTGCCGCTGGGTCCTATCTCGCCTGTCGGTACCAAACTACTAACTTCCCTTCCGCCCGGCAAGTCGACTGAGAGAAAGAGAGGGAGGGGGGTGGGGAGAGAAAGAGAGGGAGAGGAGAAGGGGAGATGCGACGACTGGAATGTGACGGGGCCCAGCTCGAAATTCACTTTGTCTCGTTAAATCGAAGTGGAGAGAGAGAGAGAGAGAGAGAGAGAGAGAGAGAGAGAGAGAGAGAGAGAGAGAGAGAGAGAGAGAGAGAGAGAGAGAGAGAGAGAGAGAGAGAGAGAGAGAGAGAGGAGCCCACTCCAGAGCTAGCTAAGGGGATTAGCGAAGTAATAGTACAACCTAGTACAACCTTCATTTAAAAAAAAAAAAAAAATAGCAAATTTTGTCAATTACCTAAAAACAAGAATATAAAAAATGTGAGGTACACGAAACAAGCAAGCGGGTAATGGCGTCACGTCTTATCAGCGTAAAGATGACTGAAAGCCGAGGCAGCTATCACCCACCCTACCTATGAGCGAGCGAGAGGGAGATAGTGTCATTCATCAGTCAGTGCGTCCGTCAACTCGCGTCAGAGAGAAAGAGAGAGACCTGAGAAAAAACTACAGAAAGAGAGAGCGAGAGAGAAAACTCGAGTGAAGGAAAATGAAAGCGATAACGTCGCCATTCCATTCCATTCCATCTCCGTGCCAGGCTGGACGGACGCACGGGGCGGGGCGCTCTGTGCCCCGGCAAGGTGCAGCAGCGGGTCGACGACTCGTGGGGCCCGGCCAGTTGTCACCTCGAGGCGCCGGGGTGCCCCCCCCCCCCCCCCCGGCCTCAGTGTAGAGCAGGCCGATCTGGTTCTAGACACGCACGCACGCAGGCACGAGCACGGCTGCTCCTACGAACTCGTATGACTTTCCGCAGGCATCTAGACGAGGAGGAAAGAACTCTAAATTTTTGGTGTTCAAATTTTGTGAATTTTTGTAAATGTTTCTTACTGTTTCTAAATTTTTCCGAATTTTCCTGGATTACGAATTTCGGAAAGGTGAATAAGTCTTTTTGACCGAAGAAACTGCACTGTAAAAAAAAAAAAAAAAAAAAAAACATGTCGTAAATTAACAGGTAATATCTGTGAATTTTGTTAAACGACCTGACTGTGAATTTACTTTTTATTGGTGTTCATTTACAAAAAAACTCTGTAACTTTACAAAAATATTCCGTAACTTTACAAAAGAATTCCGTAAGTTTACAAATTTTATCTGTTGTTTCGCGATTTTTCTTGTTAATTCACAAAATGTTTCATCAAACTACAGGAAAAATCTGTTCACCGATTTAACAGCGAAACCTGTAATTTTTTTTGTCGTTTTTTTACAACAAATTTTTACAGTGTGAAGTGAGAGGTCGATCAAAAAAGCAAAGAACGTGACGCTCCAGTCGTCACACGCACACACCCGCGTGAGTAGGATTGGCATGTGACATGAACGAAAGCGAAGGGGTGCCCCGGGCAGTGGGGAGGCGTGGTGGCGCCTGGGTGGTTGACGGCCCCTCCCCCCCTTCCCTTTTCCCCAAGCTGCCGGAAATTGAAGCCTTAGCAAAAGCCGTCCCTTTTCCCGGCGTTCCCCTGCGCCATCCTCCAGGACGATGAAGCCGGAGGTACGAAACTGAGTTACGCGTTACATTATTTTCCGTAATATTTCAAAATTTTTAATAATAGTTAAAGTTAATTCGACAATTTGGTCCGCACGACTTTACATTTGATCAGTCACCCATGACAAAGACTTATAATGGCTTTAATGGGTTTTAGATAAATTTACGTGGCACTTTTGAGTTAAGTTACGGACCCCTGGCCGGAGCGGGAGAGGGGGCCGGGGGCAGCTCGTTTGCATAACGGCCTCTCGCCCACCCCGCCCCGCCCGCGACCCGGACGCGAATCAAGGACCTGCTCGCCCGTGCGAACCGGCCGGACCTACCTCAATGAAGGCGGCGGGGCTCACAGGCACCGCCCCCCGCACCGCCCCCGTACCGTACCTCAACGTGCCTGCCAGGGATTCATGCCTACACTTTGCAAACACTCAAACCCAATTTCTCGCCCAAAACTGGAGGGGATACTTTTCCATGCTTACTTGCAGTGAGAATTTTTAACCTCACTCTTTTCGAGTGCGGTGTATTTTAGCCTCACTCTATTTGAGTAAGGATTTTTCAGCCCCGCTTTATTTGAGACTTTGGCCCTATAGATTGATTTCCAAGAAGGTGGCAATGAAAGTCATTGTCAAAGGTTTGGGCGATGCTTTCAGAACCGACCCGTTGCCACTGAAATGGCTATGAACTGACTCATAGCCACTAGGAAAGGCGAAACACACCAAAAAAAAAGAGAGAGAGAGAGAGGCTGACTGTAAAAAAAATAAAAAAAAATATAATAATAATAATAATAATAATAATAATAATAATAATAATAATAATAATAATAATAAAAACAGCAATGGTCATTGCCTTTTGAAAAAACAGTTATTGCAAGAATGGTTTCAATTTCTTGCAGAGTCGTGTATCTTGGGGTAGACCATAGCGCGCATCCGCCGTCTTTAATGAAGTCGCATATTTTACTTGGTCGGGCGTGGCTCGGTGCTGCAGGCACCGCTGCCCTAGTCAGGCTCATCATGCTATCAAGCTCCGCGGAGCACACGGCCGCGCAGGTTTACATCAATATTGGGATTGTGACACGGCACTGACTCGGGGGTGAGGGAGCGGAGGTCATGCTCCCCGGGGCACAAGTGCGTACCCACACCCACTTCAACATCGCACTGCCAATATAGGCTCGACGCCGCGCCCGCTCAAGATGATTTACATAGAATAGTACGCGCGCGCACACACACACAAATACCCCCGTCCTGTACCTGCACCGTGGTGCCGTAGCCCCGGGTCCAGAGCGAGATCGGCAAACCTAACCGCCAATGTGTCCGAACCCTTGGGGGACAGTCCGCCCCGCCGCGCCCCGCCGCGCCCCGCCCCAATATGCCGCGTACAAGCGCCCCCGGCATGGAGAAGGACAGAGAACTGGAGAGGCTTCTGTCTGTGGCGTGACCCTGATGGCACAGAAAGCGTGTCTATAGCGTATCTATAGAAACAAGCGGATTTCAGATGTCTGATCACTAAGGTCCATAGATGGACGATATAAAGTTTAAAATAATCAAAATGGTCCCTGAGAAGCTTGGGATACGACCGGAGCTAAAGAGAGACAGCAAGTGTCTGAAACCAACTTGATGGCATAGCTCGGTCACCGAGCGCGGCCCGCTCGAGCGCGCGTGAGGCCTCTCCACCAGGCATTCTCCATGGCGCCCTGGGGCAGGAGTCCACACAGTAACGCACGACGAGCTGGAGCTATGCTAATCAATCCCTCCCTCCCGAGGGCAGGGCAGGGTGCGGCGGCTGACCCGCGCTGCGCGTCCCGAAGGATGCCGTGTATTTGCCCTCCTCCTCCGCCGGGGGTGCGGGACGGGATCTCTCCGCGGAGGCTTCATACCGCAGAGAGCGCGCCCCCATACACGGAGCGAAAAGCACGCGAAAGTGCTATGAACTTTTTTCTCTCAGCTTATGTTGTTCTCTGTGCATTATGCAGTGTTGCTGCTGTGTTACGTATTATTTCATGCACAGTTATGAACAAAATTGAACCTGATTACGCACAATTCTACAAATTTGTTCACAATTGCGCTTGAATGGATTCGTCATCGTAGACTTTACCTCTTGCTTTGTATGCAGAAAAGGCAAACCAGCAGCACGACCAGAACGCGCGAGCTCCCGTAAGCGGGGCAGAGGCGAGAGGGAAACAACTCTGAAATTTTGTACACAAATTTTATGAATGTCCGTGATATTTTGTGAACTTTAATTGACTTTTCCCTAATTTTTTTTGTAAATTTTCCTTAATTTTTCTTAAAGTTTTCTGAATTTTCCTGAATTTGTTTCCGAATTTTTGAGGAGTACAAAAATTTCGGAGTTGTTTCCTCCTCGAGCAGAGGTCTCACATGCCACAACATGAGGGACGGGCACACAACAACGTCTTCGCGGGGAGGGCGGGAGCGGTTGCGGGGGAGTGTGGGGGCGGGCGGGGTTTCGCCATGCAGCCATGACTTTTGCCGCTGACAAGAATCTCAACAAGAGCCCAGACGTATTTGAGGAACGCCCCGCGCAACAGCAGAGTGCGGGCTGTCAATGGCTTCCTGCTGGCTGGGGTCATTTACATTGCAAGGAGGGGAAAAAAATAAAAAAAAATATAAAAAAAAGGAAGCTGGCCAT
This sequence comes from Frankliniella fusca, assembly GCA_029379305.1. Lineage (NCBI taxonomy): Eukaryota > Metazoa > Arthropoda > Insecta > Thysanoptera > Thripidae > Frankliniella > Frankliniella fusca. The sequence continues at coordinate 940,154 of JAHWGI010000083.1, read as the reverse complement.
TGTGTGCGCCTGCGCGGGGCGACGCGGCGCCTCGCCAGCCGGGCCGGCGGTATTTAAGCTGGACTTACCTTGCTCTCGCACGCCTTGTGGCATACGTATTTGCACACTGCAACAAGAAGCAACAAAGTTAGCCGTGTGACGCGGAGGGCAGAGGAGGTAGGAGGTAGGGCCTCGTTAGTCAGTCTCTGCAATTACATTACAGAGTTCGCTAACATCATTCCAAGAGTAAGGAATTGGCCGCGCACGGCGCGCGTCTCTGCGCGCCTCACGGCAGTTGCAGCACCACCGTTTGACCAAAATAAGGAGGAGGGAAAAAAACCATAGAAGAAAAGGAAGAACTCACTCGGTTTTTTTTTACAGATTTATAAGAAAAATCTCTATTTTCCTTAAAAAAAATACTATACTGTGACTTTTTTTTAAATAAGTGAAATTGGCCTTCTGGTCGCTTCTAACCGATTTTTCGTTGCTGTTTTTTTTTTTTTTTATCAGTGCGCCTCTTAACCTCTCAATTGTGCACTGTCCAAAAGGACAAAGAAGACAGATGTATTCCGCGCGTGTTCTCACCTCGGCAGCAGCTCCCCAGCTGGTGAATGGGCTGATGACACAGGTGGCACGGCCGGGGCTTCTTGAACACTTTGGCACGAAACACATGGTTCTGGGACTCCCCGTCGGGCTGCAACACACGGGAGCAATCGAAGGTTACACACGCGCCCATCAGCACGTGCACCTGCCGCGTCCAAACAGGTGGAGAGAGAGAGAGAGAGAGAGAGAGAGAGAGAGAGAGAGAGAGAGAGAGAGAGAGAGAGAGAGAGAGAGAGAGAGAGAGAGAGAGAGAGAGAGAGAGCTGCGATAAGAAGGACGAAAAATTCGCGGGTCTGAACTAAACGCGCGCGCACCCAAACTCAGATGATGATATGATTACTGCAGCAAAGCCTCACGTAACGTAACTCAACAAGCCGGCCTGGCAAAGTCCTAAACAAATCACAACCTGCGAACAAAGATGCCGCGGCGCTGCCAATAATAATAATAATACGTGTCGGCAGGGGCACGGTACGGTACGGTCCGGCACGGCCAGCTGAGGTCAGCCCAGGTTCAGGCCGCCGGTCACGTCGCAATGAGGCTGGGACTGGACACCGTTACCGCCGTTATGATGTGGTTTACTGTGTCGCCTCTCCAGGACGTGGGTGATCACGGCTGAGTGTGTGCATGAGAGAGAGAGAGAGAGAGAGAGAGAGAGAGAGAGAGAGAGAGAGAGAGAGAGAGAGAGAGAGAATATTTTTTTGTGTATGCGAGCGCACTGGCGGTGGCAGAAGATGATCGGCAGATGAGGGTACCAGCCAAATCAGATCAATCAGACCAGCATCAGCATATACTCAAAAATTATTCTTAAAAAGTTAGTATACCGGACCTCATCACAATAAAAAAAAATGAGGAGGTCAATTATTTACAATAATATTCAGTTGTTTTTTTTTATTATTTTTTTTTTTATAAAGGGAGGAGCAGTCGGAAATAAAAACCAGCAGTCCCATGCCGACCTTGAAAGGCACACGAGACTGGTGTCTCAATAGGCAGATCCACTCAGTTGATCGAGTTCTTGAGCACCCAAAGCTCATTTCCTGCCTCTCGGTCAGGTTCTCCTTGCTTGTTCAGACAGAAACACACCGTGGGCCGGGATAAACTGGGGCAAACAGCATCTCTCTCTCTCTCTCTCTCTCTCTCTCTCTCTCTCTCTCTCTCTCTCTCTCTCTCTCTCTCTCTCCCTCTCTCTCTCTCCCCCTCTCTCTCTCTCTCTCTCTCTCTCAGCTCTGCAAACACAGGGGGCGGGCCCAGGCGTGCAGTGTAATGAGGCCCGCGGGGCAGGACGCAACAAACACGTGTTCTGTCACATGATAATAATTAGTTCGACAAAATGCGAATGACAAAAACATGCTGGCTGCAAGAAGGAGACCACACGCCCTTTAAGTTTGCAGCGAGGGGTCGACCACTTGAAATTTTTGTGTACATGGAATATATATTCCACGTGGAATATCTGGAATATTTTTGGAATATCTGGGATATTTTTTTGGAATATGTGGAATATTTTTTGGAATATGTGGAATATTTTGGGAATATCGCGAATATGTTGGAACATTTATAATATTTTTGAAAATATTTAATCGATTTTTTTTTTTCAGTTTTCTGTGCAATGGGAAGGGTGGCGTGAAAACATAGAAAATTTTTGCGGCAGTAAACCTCCCGAGGGAGGTTGCGGTTCCCGCCAGGCACAGGGCTTTAACCCCCTGTGGCAGCCAACTGCTTCGGTGTTCCATGGGAACCGGCGCTTTGCTGACTGCGATCCTATCGCGCAATTCGACAGATTTGATCCCCGTACCACCATTGGCCTATCCCTAGAGGTACGAGCGGTGTCAAGGGCGTTAGACTTCCTGATCCCAGTTTCAGAGGCCTTACCTCAGAGGGGTACGCGGGATTCGAACCCACAACCCCGAGTGCCGACACATAGCCAGAACTGGAAGCGACCCAACGCCCAAAGCCACCGAGCCAACGGCGGTGAGACGTGTTTAACTTCTATTTGACCTGCCATCCAACAGCGACCAAAGGGAATGTCAGGCGCGAAAAACACTTTCCCGAGTGGGAGTCGAACTTCGGACCACTCAGTTCGGTGTTGCGCGCTCTACCAACTGTGCCAGGACGCCACAATGACTGTATAGTGCGACGGGTTCGAGTTGTATTTGCCCTGTCCTCCTGGCTGGAGGCTGCAGGATGCGGCAAATACGACTCGAACCCGTCGTACTGTACAGTCATCGAGGCGCCGTGGCTCAGTTGGTAGAGCGCGCTACACCGGACCGAGTGGTCGCGCCACCCTTCCCATTGCACAGAAAACTGAAAAAAAAAAATCGATTAAATATTTTCAAAAATATTCCAAATGTTCCAACATATCGCGATATTCCCAAAATATTCCACATATTCCAAAAAATATTCCAGATATTGCAAAAATATTCCAGATATTCCAAAAATATTCCAGATATTCCAAGTGGAATATATTCCATGTACACAAAAATTGAAAGTGATCGACCCCTCGGTTTTCCCCTTTTCCTTAAAAATATCAGACATCGTTTTTACCGTGAAAATAACGTCATGTTCGACAGGCACTCAACATTTACTTGCTTTATTTCACAGTTGTTGCAGCCTATTGCTTCTTTCTCTCGTTGCACGCACACACACACACACACACGCACGGAGCGCATACAAATTCTTTGGAATTTATATAGCCCGTATAGCGCGCGGTGTGGCGGGTGCGTGCCGCGAGGCCCTCGCCGGGCATTGTGCTTAGCACCTCACAGTATGTGCCCTGCCCATTCACAGACAGTGTAAATACAAACACAGCAGCGGGGCGGGCCGGGCCGGGCCGGGTCTGGACCCACCACACTGCCGCCAGGCACGCCACACCTCCATCCATAAAACGCTCTTCGATAATTTCCGGACCGTGAAATTGTCTAGGCTGCGAATAAAACAATTTGGACGGACTGCCGTGGTGGGCCTGGCGCCGACAGGTGAGAGAGCGCGGCCACACCACTTTGCACATCGGAAGCACGCTCGCATGCGCGTTTCAAAATCCCAAAAAAAAACAAAAACTATCATCAGCGTGGTCATAAAAGTAGGCAATAAGTAGCCCAAACACACTAAAATCGCTTCAGAAATTTTCGTCTTAAAGACAATATATGAAATTACTTCACACTGGAATGGAATATTGTTTTCTGCTTATATGATAAATAATTTAATGCATAACTAAGATCAATTTTCAAATAAATAGCCAATAAGGCTAATACAAAAATTGTTTGTTTGTGCGCTGATGACTTGGTGTATTGTATATTATACATACAGATCAAATGTCTGTAATGGTTTACGAGTGCAGAGGAGTCTTCGCGTGGGCTGCATTTGCACCTGAGTGCTAGGCAACCTGCACGTGCCTACTGTTTTGACAAGAAGTTGGACACAGCTGACTTGCGCTCGCATGCGCGTTTCAAAATCAAAAAAAAACAAAAACTATCATCAGCGTGGTCATAAAAGTAGGCAATAAGTAGCCCAAACACACTAAAATCGCTTCAGAAATTTTCGTCTTAAAGACAATATATGAAATTACTTCACACTGGAATGGAATATTGTTTTCTGCTTATATGATAAATAATTTAATGCATAACTAAGATCAATTTTCAAATAAATAGCCAATAAGGCTAATACAAAAATTGTTTGTTTGTGCGCTGATGACTTGGTGTATTGTATATTATACATACAGATCAAATGTCTGTAATGGTTTACGAGTGCAGAGGAGTCTTCGCGTGGGCTGCATTTGCACCTGAGTGCTAGGCAACCTGCACGTGCCTACTGTTTTGACAAGAAGTTGGACACAGCTGACTTTTCTCCACAATGTTTGGGCCCCCTATTCCCTACTTTTCCGGCGATATACTGTTCATTAGAACGCACAATCGACGTGTCGCATCGCTTCGATGAGAATAATAGTCACTCCCTTCTCGCTCTCCGCCGCGGCCGAAGAGATAAAACACACGCGCGCGCTGACCGAAAGGGCGTCACGCGTGTACCTGCTGCAGCCAGGGGTTTATTTTTATTCTTGTTTGTGAACCGCGTCGGGCGTCCAGGGCGGTCCGTGTTCCGGGCCCTGTCCACACTCTTTAACGACCTCGGATTGGATCCGGGCTCGTCTTACAGCGCCCCCAGCTCGGCCCAGCCCGGCCCGGCCCGGCCAGTGCTCCAGGTCCTTTGCACAGGGTCCTTCAGACCTCAGGCGTTCTCATAGGTGTACACTGCCCGGGCCCCCGGCGGGCGGAGGAATTCGAGACGACCGTCACTTTGCGTTCGGACGCGAAGTCAACTGCGCGCTCCTCCGCCCCTCCGGTCCCGCCATATCAAACGCATATACTCATTTTCGAGAGCTGCTGGCTCACTAATTTATTCGCAGCAATTTCGCCAACACAAGGACGAAAAAAACCTCGGGTTGATTTCCTTCTTCTTTTTTTTTCTCGTTTTTGACCGACCCCTCCTTACGCCCTTACAAATAGCCCCCTTCCGTTCCTGCCGGGCTGCGGGCGGCACAGTCTGGGTGGCCCAGGCTGCCCAGGCTGCCCAGGCGAGCAGCATGATGCCCCGGCCAGGCCCGGCCAGGGCAGGGCAGGGCTACCAACTACTGCATGCACCGACACGGCCAGCGGCTCAAACTTCCAGGGGATTTCCTCGAATCACTGACAACAGGCCCAATTACACCCTATTTATCATCGAAATAATAAAAATGAGGAGGATGCAGCTCCTGCTCATCGCCGCTGGCTGCAGCCAGTGAGTAGTCTTCGGCCTACACGATATAGGCGCCACTGAGCTCCGCACGTGTACTACGGACATAGAGCTCACACAGTGTAGTAATGCATTCGGATGACAAGGTCAAGAACGGTCACGAGGTAGGGGTGATAGTTATATCAATAATGTCAACTAGAAGTACTCCAGAGTACTGTGAACACTGAACACTAAATTCCTACGGACTTGCGTACTATTCAATTTTTATTTTTTCCTTTACTGTAAAAAAAAAAAATCATTACGTAAATAATTAACAGGAAATATCTGTGAATTTTGTTAAGCGACCTGACTGTGACTTTACTCTTTATTCGTGTTCATTTATAAAAGAATTTTATAACTTTACAAAAATATTCCGTTACTTTCCAAATAAATTCCGTAACATTACAAATTTTATCTGCTGTTTCGCAATTTTTCTTATTAATCTACAAAATGTTTCATCAAACTACAGGAAAAACGTGTTCACCGATCTAACAGCGAAACCTATAAATTTGTTTCTCGTTTTTCTTTAACAACAAATTTTTACGGTGTACACATTTGTCAGCTAATAAATTGTTTGATGCGCTATAGGCACGAAAAATTGAACAAAAACGACAAATTTTTTCGTACTTGCGAATCAAAAAAAAAAAAAAGCTGAGCATGCGGGGGAAAAAAATCAAAAATTAGGGTTAAAAATATACATAAGAATTTAGTGTGGGGCACCGCGCACCGCGTAATTGGCCTCCAAATCGTAACCGCTTAATCGTTACAAAGCTATAAACCAACGCATCGAGCTATGTTGCAGCGGGCATTGCCTGAAGGCACGCCAGCTGCTCAACAAAAACAACAATCACTGGCAATACGCTAGGCGCCTGCCGGCGGGTCCAGGATGAGCCGGGCGGCTCGTCGTAAGTCACCGTGGCAAGGACCAGCCCCAGCCCACGCGAAACAGCTGGGCTTCCCTCTTCCTACGAGAAAATGAATGGTCCACTCGGCTGAGAAGTCTTCTCTCTGATTTAAAGGGAAATTCACCATGTCGCAAATGGCTCATTGATAAACGCAAGAGCAGAGGAGGAAAAAAGACCAGATTAAAACAAAGTTTGATATTTAACCTGGCCTGCTTTATTATGAGGAATGTACTACGTACACTGTAAATATGAAAACTATTCTAAAAACTTGGAGGAACGAAAATGTTTGTTCACTTTGTAAAAATGTCAATGTGCCGCAGCTAAGGCTTTACAAAAGCCAATACCGACAGAAACTATTTTCCAGCGGTTCTGCTAGCATCGCCTGTGCGTCTCCGCGCCATGGACCCCCCACAGACCGGCCGTGCAGGCAGAAGTGATCCCTTCCCATAAATACTGCAACAATTAGCGACGTAAATGACACCGGGCGCCTCGGGCGGGGAGAGAGAGAGAGAGAGAGAGAGAGAGAGAGAGAGAGAGAGAGAGAGAGAGAGAGAGAGAGAGCAGTCGTGCCGACGATAACCTCAGCGCGTCACGTCTCAGTCAGCGATGAGCGCCGCCGCGCCGCCTTCCTTTCATTGCGGCGTGGGTGATAGAGGAGGAGGAGAGGGGCATAGAAATGTGGAGAGAGGGAATAGAGAAGTGGAGAGAGGGATAATCTCAAAATAGTATATATAGCTACACTTCATGTGCCAAAATTTCGGCATTCTTTTTAAATGGCATTTTTCCCCGGAGTATAGGACAAATTTTGGACTTTACAGGGGGAAAATGATTAATTTTGGCATGTATAAAGATGCCGAAAAATCGGAATTTCCCACCAAACGAGTGCCTATTTTCGCAAGCAAAGATAAGCGTTTCCAATGGAGGGGAGATGGAGACGTGGGGAGAGTCGTGGGATATACGAGTGAGCAGAGGCGATAGAGAAGTGGAGAGAGGGGAATAGGAGAGAGGGGGATAGAGAAGAGGAGAGGGGGAGATTCTGTGCCTCCGCGGTAGCAGGCTGGGCGCTGGGCTGGGCCGAGCTCTCCTCGGCCGGGCCTCGATTTTTTCCTCCCCCACAATAAGAGATGGAAGCCCCACTGCTTTGACCATGACAAACCACCACCCCGCCGTCCCCCGAAACTACCCCGTCCAGGCAGCAGCGCGGCGGCAAGCTGCTCCCCAACCAACCGCGCCGCCCACCACGCCCCGCCTCATCCCGCCCCGCCCCGCCCCGCCCCGCCCCGACCAGACCATCACCATTATCATCGCCTCTTCTATTACCAAAGCATTTCCCTCCGCTCTGTTTAACACGCGCTGACCCCTCCGTACCCGACACCGGAACATTACCCTCTGGGACACCCCCGTCCTGCGCCCCGCCCTGCTCCGCCCCGCCCCTCCCTCCCCACAGACAATTTCTAATACAGGGAGTGAGTCACGGGTGGCACCGCCACTACCAGCCGCTTACGCACTTTCAAAAACAGAAACAAGAAGGTGCGCGCACTTTGGGGGAGGTGGGGGGGGGGGGGGGAAGAGACGGGAAGAGAGCGTTGCTTCACCAATCACCGACAGAGTATACACCGTAGACTTGTGTGTGTCCCTAAGGGTGTTGGGGAGGGGGGCAGGGGCAGGGCTGGGTCGTTTGCGCGAGAGGCACGCCGGTATGACTTTACGACGTCATCACGGAGGGAACACAGGCGGAAAACGTAGATAATATCGGAGCGTCCGCCGCGTTGCGGCCGCGCCGCCGCCGCCGCCACTGGACAGCTCGCCCCGCCCCACCCCACCCCGCCCCGCCCCCGCCCCGCCGCACCCCTTTTCCTCCCCCGCGGAGGCCAGCCCGCCGCCGCTCCGAATGTCAAAGCCACGCCCGACCGCGCCACGGTCGCTCTTTACGACGTGCAGCGTGCTGCAGCCAGCTACTGTGCGCCGCGCGGCCCGGTGGGCAGCATCTCATCGGCGCGGAGCTTTACAAGCAGCGATCATGCAAAGCATCGCGCGACGGCCAACTGGCGTCGTGGGGTGGGGTGGGGCGGGGCGGGGCTGAAGATGGCGGGCCGGGGGGTTTTAACGGCCTACTACTGCGCTTGCTGCTCTCATTATTTGCACATCCGGTCCGGTTCTTGAATGAGCCTGGCGTCGCGACTGCCCGTCGTACCCACGGGGGGCGCCGCCGCCGTTCGTCCAGGCATACAACACCTGAACCATAAAACGGCGAGGAAATTGTTTCCCGCCAAAAAATGGGTTTTAAGGTAGGACCCCTGTGAAAAAATGGCCTAAAATGGAAAAAAAAAACAAAACGATTATTTTTAGCTAAAAGTGTACTTTGAAGCTTCCTCTTGCAGAGGATTTTTTGGTTTTTGCTGTATCTTCAATACTTTTGAAGTTATAGGAGTTTGAAGAGCAGCGTGCAAACTCTCCAAAAATAATAAATTTAATTCTGAATAAAATTATTATCCTCATGTTGAGGCTAGTTTAATTTTTTTTTATTCATTCTGGTATCTTAATGGAAAAGTTAAGATTTTGAGTAGAGTTTCCGCTTGTGCACTGAAAAAATCACAGTGGAATAGAAGAAAAATGGGTGAAAAACTTTAAACCGGTGTATCTCAAAACACTTGTTTGGGAACTTCAAAATGTTCCATGCGTCATAGTTTTGTAGCCACAGTGATTCCACGCAGAGCAAGTGTTACTTTGATGTTAGTCTACACTTCCAAGGTCTCATTCTATTTTTAAATGAAGTAGAACTGCTAGCCTGTAGGTATATATAGCTTGTAAAAATATAGAAAAATGTAAAATTCAAAATGATTATCAGAGAGGTCTATACACAATATGAGACCTTGAAGTTGTAAAGTAGGACCTTCTGATCCAAAATGACCAAAAATTTTACGGCAAAATTTGTGAAGCATGGAACATTTTCCCCATGGATCTACAAATTAACAACGTAAAACTAAAAACATGTTAAGTTGCCCACGTAAGGCTCCAATATAAGTTTCCAAACATACTGATGAAGGAAATATCATTGGTTAAGTTTTCATCTCACCCCTTGAGGGTGTTGGCCATTTCACAGGGGTCCTACCTTAAGACTGAAAGCATTTGCATTACACAGGGGAAAAGCATTTACAAAGCATCAAGAGAAAATGGAAGAGTATCATTTTCCAAACTGATGAGTGCAGAATTGTGGCAGAGCTGGAGTACACATTTCTTGATAATTCCGTCGAGATAAAAATGTCTCGTGTCTCGTCATCCTGCATTCCCCATCGACCACCTCACGTCAGCTACCGATGACTATTTTTGCGACTCCAGCTCGACAGCATCAATGGCCGCCACGCGACAGGGCGCGATGCCCGCGCCACCACCCCAACTCCAACTCTCCAGCCGGCCGCTCCGGCCTACCCTAGCGCTAACGCGACCTTCATGGAGATTTATGCGGCCAGCCTTAAGCCCCGCGGCCGGCGCGGCGGCTGGAAGGCAATCTTACGCGTCCGCCGCGCCGTATGTTATGGGCCGCGGCACCACGGACGATCCCGTGCGATTCAGTACAACACGCCCCCTGGTGTCCGACAGCCGGCCAGCGGCAGGAGCAGGGGGAGGTGGCGGCAATGACAGCAAAAAGAGCAGGACGCGAATACGATCATGCGGAGGAGCAATACCAGCATGTGGTTGAATATTGTTGTATATCGGTGACAAATTCGTAATCCAAGTTAAGTTTGTCTAAACATGGCCGAAATATTAATAAATGACGACAATATATTGTTAGATTTTACTGAAATACAGCTGGAAACGGGTGAATATGGTTGAATCCTAGACCGATTACCGCAAACCTGTACACTGAATATGCCAAGTTGCTGACCTCTTGGGGCAGGCCGGTGTAACGTGACAAACACTGTTTTGGCAAGTATAACACTTTTTCGTCAATATCTCAGAAAAGGTGCGGGGTACCTTAACAAGCGACAGATCATTAGAGAGCTAAGATTGCACTTCAATTTCGTTACCTTTTGACTCAAAGTGATTATATTGGTCCCTGTACCCTTCAATAGTTTTCGTTTCTCTGGCATAGGAAATGAAGTTATTTCCCGTCCCAAACAAACGCGTACACCGGGAGACGACAGTTGCGGAACTCTTCACAAGGCGAGAGGGGTATCACTTCGAAAATGACTAAAAGGCCAGCAAAAAATCATTATAAAAATCAAAACCACTTTTAAAAAAACTAAATCAAGCAAGAGGAAAGTTACAGAAAAATCCACAAAACATTAGGATTAAATGAACAAAAAAAAATGAACAAAAAACTAATACCAGATAAAACAATAAGGAACAATGAAGAAAAAAAAACACTTAAAGTTACCTCAAAGGCGGGAGAAAAGAAGTCGAGACCAAGTGACGTCAGGAAGTGAACATTACAATAGTTTCTCGACTGTGTACGTTCGCACATGACTTCTTAAACGTCCTGCTCGAGAGAACTTCTTTTCACATAATGTGCACTCGAATGGTTTCTCTCCTGTGTGCGTTCGCACATGACTTCTTAAATGTCCCGCTCGAGAGAACTTCTTTTCACATAGTGTGCACTCGAATGGTTTCTCCCCTGTGTGCGTTTGCACATGACTTCTTAACCTTCCTGCTTGAGAGAACTTCTTTTCACATAGTGTGCACTCGAATAGTTTCTCCCCTGTGTGCGTTCGCACATGACGTCTTAAATGTCCTGCTCCAGAGAACTTCTTTTCACAAAGTGTGCACTCGAATGGTTTCTCTCCTGTGTGCGTTCGCACATGACTTCTTAAACTTCCTGCTCGAGAGAACTTCTTTTCACATAATGTGCAATCGAATGGTTTCTCTCCTGTGTGCGTTCGCACATGACTTCTTAAATGTCCTGCTCCAGAGAAGTTCTTTTTACATAGAGTGCACTCGAATGGTTTCTCTCCTGTGTGCGTTCGCACATGCCTTCTTAAACTTCCTGCTTCTGAGAACTTCTTTTCACATAATGTGCACTCGAATGGTTTCTCTCCTGTGTGCGTTCGCACATGACTTCTTAAATTTCCTGCTTCAGAGAACTTCTTTTCGCATAGTGAGCACTCGAATAGTTTCTCTCCTGTGTGCGTTTGCACATGACGTTTTAAACTTTCTGCTTGAGAGAACTTCTTTTCACATAGAGTGCACTCGAATGGTTTCTCTCCTGTGTGCATTCGCATATGGGTTCTTAAAACGCTTGATGTTGAGAATTTCTTCTGACATAACTTGCACTTGTATGGTTTCTCTCCTGTGTGCGTTCGCACATGACTTCTTAAACTTCCTGCTTGAGAGAACTTCTTTTCACATAGTGTGCACTCGAATAGTTCCTCCCCTGTGTGCGTTCGCACATGACGTCTTAAATGTCCTGCTCCAGAGAACTTCTTTTCACAAAGTGTGCACTCGAATGGTTTCTCTCCTGTGTGCGTTCGCACATGACTTCTTAAACTTTCTGCTCGAGAGAACTTCTTTTCACATAATGTGCACTCGAATGGTTTCTCTCCTGTGTGCGTTCGCACATGACTTCTTAAATGTCCTGCTCCAGAGAACTTCTTTTTACATAGAGTGCACTCGAATGGTTTCTCTCCTGTGTGCGTTCGCACATGACTTCTTAAACTTCCTGCTTCTGAGAACTTCTTTTCACATAATGTGCACTCGAATGGTTTCTCTCCTGTGTGCGTTCGCACATGACTTCTTAAATGTCCTGCTCCAGAGAACTTCTTTTCACATAGAGTGCACTCGAATGGTTTCTCTCCTGTGTGCGTTCGCACATGTCTTCTTAAATATCCTGCTTGAGAGAACTTCTTTTCACAAAGTGTGCACTCGAACGGTTTCTCTTCTGTGTGCGTTCGCACATGTCTTCCTAAATTTCCTGCTTGAGAGAACTTCTTTTCACAGAGTGTGCACTCGAATGGTTTCTCTCCTGTTTGCGTTCGCATATGTCTTTCTAAAGGGCACGGTTCGCAGTAGTTCTGTATAGACAAGTGACACTCGGAGTCGGCCATTTCCAAAACACCTGCACGCGAAGAAACGCACCGTGTTAGAAGAAGAACATGTTCTAATATCGGCTTTGGCTTCACGGATTTAGATAATTTGAAAACTCAATCATTGTTTCGATGCCTGCTCTTACATGAATTATCTTCGTTGCTCGCACTTCCCTGAAGCATGAGTGGACCCTTCTCAGACATGACTGTGCGCGACTACAGCTGCGTCTCGACTGAGCCGCTCGAGCGGGTCGCGCCGCGGACGGAAGTCGCGCCTTGTGAATTTCGCTGCTGTTGCACTTTTCGTGCATCGCAGAGGCTACCGTCGCCTCGGCTCGGCCCCGGCGCTGTGCTGCGCAGGCAGCCCTGGGCGATGTCGACCAGTACACTTGAGACCCGCGTGTGAAATGAGCATTTTCTTTCAACAATGTTTTGCCATACAAGTGTGTGGCAAAAATCCCAACTTCGTGAAGCAGGGGGCGAAATTTTCCAGACATAGGTGGTATTTTCCCTATATAGTGTGTGATTGCTATACGATTGTGAAAAATATCACAAATGTGGTAGATATTTTGAGTTTTTACCACACCGTATGGGATTTTCGCCATGCAACTAACCAAGAGAGTAGTGTAGATGGAGATGAAGCTCCGGCTGCCTCTTCAGCCTACCTGTGACACGTTGCGACACCTAGCGTCGCCAATTTTCGAGGTGACGGCCCAAAATTTATGTCACTTACTTGGGAAGGTGTACTCAACACAATCGTGTCCCCACTTTTCCTCTCAGTTCGATCTTTGGGACCTACCGTCTAAGAAACAACAGGATACAATCGCTGAGGACTCCCGACGCATGGAATCAAGTGCCTACCTACAGGGGCAGTTAGTTCAAAAACAGCTTTTGCACACCCTACTACACTTTAGAATTTTAACCGTAACAACTCAACAGCGACATTTAGCGCGGCACGTCACCGAATCGTGTGATTTTTACCACGTGCGTCACGAACGCGGCGTGACGAAACGTTACGCAATCGGTTGAGGGGGCGGCTAAATAGAACGGAAACCACACGCACTGTACGAGAAAAAAAAGGAAAAGGTAAAACGATTGAAAATAGAGGTGAAAACGGTGGCAGAATTTTCAATGCTTTCACACGGCTCTCGGTAAAAACAATGTCTGACTTTTTGATGAAAAAGGGAAAACTTTGAGTCACTCCGTGACTACAAGGAAAACTCCTCAGATTTTGAGAAAGTGTTCCAAAAAAATGAGGAAATTTTCCTCACGTTTTAGGAAACTTCCTCAAAATCTGAGGAGTTTTCCCTAAAGTCACAAAGTTCCTCACAGTTTTCCCTTTTTGCTCAAAATAAAAATCAGACATTGTTTTTACCGCGCTGCGGTTCCATCCACTCCGCACGGCCCTTTATTTGCAGGGGGTATATGCTGCGGAATAAATTAAAACGGAGACTCGCGCCGCGCGGGAGGCTGAGCGGATGAGCAGGGCGGGGTGGGAGGGGCGGAGGGGAGGATCCTTGGAGCCGGGAGGTCGACGAGGAGGAACACACGGGAGGTCAAGGGTCGGGAGGCAGGCGGGGTGTCGGCCCAGGTGGCAAAGGAAGGCCTCCACTGCACGCGAAAGACCACTCCAGAAACTTGTGGCTGCGGGCGGGCGGGAGGGTAGAGGTGAGCAGAGACACGAGGCGGGGGAGTCTGGGAGGTAGAGGGAGGGGGGTGGACGAGGTGCGCAGTTTTGCAGCAAAGTCACGCAGTTAATTTGCCAGCAGCTTGCTGGCTAAACCCCAGGCCGGGCCGGTGGGGGCTGAGCGCTGTAGTGTTCGGCCCGGCCGGCTGGACGCAAGATACTGCCTAATTTAACAGGGGACTAATTTATTCCATTCGCTCAGCCAGAGAGAGAGAGAGAGAGAGAGAGAGAGAGAGAGAGAGAGAGAGAGAGAGAGAGAGAGAGAGAGAGAGAGAGAGAGAGAGAGAGAGTATCTAGGAGAGAAGGGGCATCTCCCTACCTCCCCATCGGAGGATTTACCATCACCACATTGCGCAGGATATCCATGTTTTAATGCACGCGTAAATGGCACAAGCACCTAAAAGGCACTTTCATGCGGTTCACAAATTCGAAAGAGTTCGGAACTTATTTTTCGGGGAAATATCTCATTCATTTAAAAGGAAACATGTAAACGTACTAGAAACTGTGTGCGAAACATTCCACTTCAAAAATCAAGCGGCGGCAAACTCGAAAAAAAAAAAACGTGTACACAGAAATACCTGTGTATTTCTAGAAATACACTAAGAATGCAAGGAAATACTCTACAATACACAGAAATACAGAGAAATACTCAACAAAAATACGAGAAAAATACCGAAAAATACATGAGAAATACAAGAAATACAGGGCAAGTGTACACAGGAATACAAAGATTTGGCCGCCCCTTGTCAAAAATGTAACAGAAATGAAAGTTATTGCAGCGCAGAAACGTATGAAGTCCCGCGCAAATCAACAGAGGCGCGGGAGAATTCAACTCACGGGCCCTCTCCCCTCCCCTGCCGTCTCACCCAATACTGTAAGGCCCTCGACTGTAGGTGAGAGAGAGAGAGAGAGAGAGAGAGAGAGAGAGAGAGAGAGAGAGAGAGAGAGAGAGAGAGAGAGAGAGAGAGAGAGAGAGAGCGTCTCCCCTGAGAAAGGACGTCTCTCCTGTCCGGGAGAAGCGCTCCCCGGAGATCACTGGCGTGGAGCAAGGAGGACAGCAGCATCTGCGGCTGAGAGCAGTGTCCACACGCGTGTCACACTCTGGCTCTGTCACGCTGCGCTCGTGTCACGCTCAATTGTCACGCCGCTGCTGCACAATCTTGAAAGCTACACAGGCTTTACCAAAAAGTGTTTTTTTTTTCATTTATTCTTCCTGGTGGATGGCGCTTCCACCGCAAGATCGTGGGACAAAAATACATCCCGCAAACAACACCAATTCTCCTTTTTTTTTTTAATTTAAATATGCGTGGCACTTCGCACCCCGCGCATAATTTGGGCAGCACTCGCCGGGCTGGGCCAGCGGGGAGGGGGGGGGGGAGGTGCAGTGTCTCTCAGCGAGCCGGCTCTCATTTCGACATGAAAGAATAAAAATGTCCCGCGGGGTCATCACGCGGAAGAAAAACAAACCCGGCGGCGACAAGCACCACTGCCGCTCCATGTATTGCTGGTGGGAGGGGGGGATGTATAGGGATAAGATTTTTTTTTTAAAGTTGGTATAGGAGGCGTGGGAGAAGAGGAAGGGATTTCCCAGAGCTATCGCAACATCGGTGAAGAATTAGGTTTTCAGACTACCTTGTGACGACGCTTTCGCTGTGCGTGGCGAGGCCCAGAGGCCCGGCGCGGCGCCGGGGCCAAAAGTGTCACCACGCCGCCATGCACAGCCCGTCCTGGTCTTCATTAGCGCGGAGGAGGGAGAGGGAGGGGAGGGCGCGCGAGCTGTGAGTGATTCCAGGCCTCCGCTGCACGAGTCAGCCGCCCAGCCCTGCTCCATGACAACCTGGAAAATTAGCTCCAGGACGCCGTCGTGCGCCAGAACTTTGTCAAAAATTAATTTTTTAATTTTCTTATGATGATGAATGCGTGGCGGCGACCTTCCGAGTCGAATCCCTGTTCACCACTCTTTCACTATAACTCGGAACTACAAGCGGTGCAGCGCATATCGAGGCAATTTCCTTCAGCGCGGCCTTCCAAATTCGGGGGCTGAATAAAGGCCTCAGACACGAGAGATTTTCTCTCCCGCTCTTTCTCTGTCTATCTGACTGTCTGACTGTCTCTCTCAGCATCAAAGAGGCGTGAACGGCCTGGCTTAAACTGTTTGGGACGCGCGGCGCGGGCGCGTTCCTCCCACCCCACGAGCCAGCCAGCACTAAGTACAGTGGTGATGATTTTCCAAATGGGAAACGGGAGGGTAAAAGGGTAAAGGGGGCGGGAGAGGTGGGGAAGGGGGGAGCTAAAGTGTGAACACGGGAGAGGAGAGGGACCGGGCATATGGGATATAACGCAGCCGGAAGCTGGGGGGAGGGGGGGGGGGGCGAAATCAGTAGGCATTTCTTGCCAACACGGTCTATTTAGCACACTCTAAACGGGGGAGGGCAGAGGGGGCGAGGGGAGGGCACGAGGCCCAGAGAACCAGTTAGTTGATACGACCATGTATGAAACAAAGTTTAGTTCCTTAAACCGACTCTTAATACCCTCGCTTTAAAATAAATATTGTTGGATAGATTAAAATACAAGCAACTCAATTAAATAAGTTTGATCAAATCATTTTAAATTCAGCTCATAAAGTTACAAGTTTGGTTAATTTTGAATTTGGTCCCTTGACTAGAAATCACTTTCTAGGTGTACTCAACAAACTCAAGTGAAAGAACCATATTCCAGATAGAAGTTTCTATGTATGTGTATGACACCCAACATTAGGGTTCACGTCCTTCGCATCATAAAATTGTGTGTGCATGACACCCAATATCGCACACAGGGTGTCCTACACATGTAATTTTACAGAACACTATAGGTTCCACAATTTTGTCTGGAGGACCCTTGGTCTCACAATTTACTGCATTACTGTTCTCTTGAGTTTGCCGAGTAGCGGCTGCTCCCAAGAAAACCGTGCGGAACAGTGACAAACTGAGCCATCTCGAAAGACAGCCAGAGAAAACAAATCTTCTCACAAAACCTCCCTCGATGCGGCGCCGCCACCCGCCGCCACCCGCACTTAAACGCGCTCTCTTATTCATTTTCAAAATACTGATTTAAGGTGAGATTCGCTGGTTTACTGACATTGTGCTGCTGAGCCAGAAAAATCAACGTGATTTATAGCAGTGAAGAGCATCCGCAGCTCCTGGGCGCCACTTGCGGCCGCCTCAGCAGGAAGGAAAACATGCATCCAGCACAAAGGTGCGTAGCAGGCAGGGGTGCGGACGCGAGGAATCAGTGGGGAGGGGAGTAGGGGCGTTTGGGAGGATGAGAGAAAGAGGGGGGGGGGGGGAGATAGAAATAAGAGAGAAGGAAAGATAAAGAGCGTGAGAGAGAGAGAGAGCGAGAGCGAGAGAGAGAGAGAGACCAACCTCCTCGGCACAAGCTGCGCGGGGCTCAACTCGATGAGCAAGACAAACAAATGACGACGACTCAAGGATCGAACTCAGAAATCGGTGGGAAAGGATGGACGCGTGCCAACCACGTGCAAATAAGGACCTCCGCATATTTAACACACCGGCTACGCTGCTGGCCGGGATTCTCTTCTCTACTTGGACTTGGGGGCGTTGAGGCTGCTGTCGTCCGAAAAATTTGAACTTGACTTGCGTGTTTGTTTACGCGCTGCGCCGGGCGCGCTGCACAGCGTTAGCAGCTGCAGCACAGACAAATTATCTGCCGCAGGAAAATAAGCAGCACTCAACTTTAGAGGTGGGAAGAGGGTGATGCGAGGGGAGGAATCATTTATACAAAATGTGTACGTTTGGAATTTTCTTTTCATTTTCAAGGAAAATTTTTGTCACTTTCTGATAAATTTTACCTTAAACCCTAATTTTTGGATTATTTTTCTTTGTTATTTGTTAATTTTTTCCTGATTTATCGGACCTTTCTTCTTTATTTTATTTTATTTATTTATTTATTTTTTTTTTGGCCGTACAATGATTTTTTGAAATGACTCCCCCCCTTGGGGTGATGGTCCTCTCTCGCGGCCGAACAGGGCGTGGCCGCTGCTAGAGCGAGCCTGTCGCAGCGTTACCTGCATGAGGGGAAGGGGGGGGGGTGCTTTAAAGGAAGAGAAAGAGTGCCTCTCTCACACCTTCCCGGTCTCACTATAACTCTCCTTACCACCACCACCACCACTACCACCTCCCCCCATCCCCCCCCCCCCTTCTGCCTTCTTTCCCTTTCCCTCCGTTGTGATAACAAGGGGTTCGTATAATAAAATCGACCTGTTCCTTATCTTCCTCTTTCTTATTCTCCGACCCGCTTAGGTACTTGCGTGCATGACGGGTATTTTCAAGGGGGATAAAGAGAATGCCTGTGGTCCATTCCAGGGAGTGGGAGCGGGGGCGGGGGGGGGGAGGGGGCTCGACAGAGAGCTGGCGCGGACGTACGTACGCAGAGCTGTTTGCAGGCAGATTAAATGGGCAGCACAGCCAGCCGGTCCAGGAAACAAACACACTCTCTAAGCTGCTGAAAGGAGGGGTTCAACTACCCCCCCCCCCCTCCCTCGTCTCCCATCTACTCCGTGACGGCCCCCTCCTCACCCCACGCACACAGCCGGCGCGGGGATTACAGCGATCCCTCGGGATTTCACTTCTGCCGCGCCATTTGGGGTGGGCATCGCATTGGCGCCAGCACAATGGTGGGAATAGGGTGGCCGGGTACCCCTGCCCCCCAGCCCCCTATGTAGCTCTCTATCTCTCTCTCTCTCTCTGTTTCCCTGTCTCTCGTACAGTCTGCACTCCAAGTCCACGAGACGGTCACTCTCTTGCGACCCTCTCCGGGCTTACGTGGAGACGAAAGAAATGGGCAAATACTCTAAGGGGCCGTCCACATATTACGTCACGCGATTTTTTTTGCACTTTCCCCCCCCCCTCCCCCCATGTCACGCGGCTAATCTAACCTTCCAATGCTTTGGAAGTAGGACCGTCACGCAGGCTTTAACCCCTCGTATGCGTGACGTAATATGTTGACGACGCAAAAAAAGTTTTTACCAGGAAATTGGCGTTTTAACTTTAGCGTTTTGTGCTGTCATAACTTATCAAGAAAATCTTTTGGAACGTATTTCGTAGAGTCACTAAACGTTTTTCCAGTATTAAGATGACCGCGAAATTTGACCGTCATATATCTCAGAACATTATTCCACTTTGCTTTGAGAGCTAATGTACTTGTCACAAGTTCACAAGTGTAGGGTACTTAAAACAGGATTACTGTTCTCAAATATGACAAGTACGGTTTTCTGGGTGTAGTACTTCAGAGTGCACACACCCGGATCTAGGAAGGAAAAAAAATAATAAAAACTTACCCGGTTGGGTGAAAATGCGAGATAGTGGAGAACGAGAGAGGGAAGTACCCGCGCGCCACCCTCGCCCCTTCCACAACCCTGACCACAACCCCATCACCGCGGGGTTTTTATTCCTCCTCCCCGCTGCGCCCCGCTCGAGCGCCACCGTTCACAAAACTTTATCTTTCTGGCCGGCGCGGCGGACCGGACCGCGCCCGAAAAAGAGCCTGTTGTGCTGAAAACAAAGTTGGGGCCGCGGCTGCGAGGAGTCTGCCCGCGAGGCCTTAAAGCGTTTTACAGTGGCAGCACTGATGGCCGGCTACGCCCCACCCTACTGTGAGGTTGGTAGAACTGAGATGCTGGACGCCGCGAATGTTCTTCTTCTTTTCCCCCTATTCTACATTACGCCTTCTGTGAGTAAAGCTAAAGCTCCGTCTACCATCTGATATCGGTGTCCATTCCTCAACGTACTACATGCCGGTCCTTCACTCCAAAATATCAGTGAACACTATAAAAGAAAATAAGGAAAAAATCATTAAAAAAAAAAAAATCAGGAAAAGATTAGAACAGAATCAAGGAAAATTACGAATAACCAGAAAAATCGGTTTACGCCTGAATTTATTGTGAGGACCTCTCGGGATCATCGCGGCGCCACGGAGGAGAGATTTGTTTGAGGTCATCAGTGTAGAAATCACCCCCGAGGGGCAATCTCCGAGCCGGGCAATGTGCTCACGAGGGGCCGTCTGGGCGAGGACAACGGCCAGCTTGTCGGAGAGCAGGGGGACGGCCCGCCACGGCCCGGGCGGGAGCATATTCGCCTCCAAGCGAGCGCCGACGACGAGCCAACCATTCAGGGCAACTGTCCGCCCCGCGAGGATGGCGGGTGCGGGGTGGACACATCTGCGGGGAACGCGAGATATGACTTCTGCGCCGGAGCGCTCAGAGGTTCCTGAGGGAGCATGGGTCAGCGCCGCGGGGGGAGCGAGGAGGGGAGAGGGCAAGAAGCCAGGTTGGGTTACGGAGAGCGGGAGAGGGCGGGGCGGGGCGGGGCGGGGCGTGGCGGGGCAGGGCGTGGCGGGGCGTGGCGGGGCGGGGCGCGGCAGAGCAGGGCGGGGCTGAGCTGGGCGGGGTCGGGCGCCGCTTCGCGTCCGCCGCACCCGCGCGCGCTCCGAACACGCCCGCTCTAATTTTATTATTATTATTCTTTTTTTTCTCTCCCCACTTTTTTGCTGCTTTTCTAGGCGCGTCTCGAAACAGCACGCCAAGAGCAAAATGGCACAAAAGAGAAAATGAAATTGTAACTCCGTCCGTACACCGCAATGGGGGAGCGCCCCCGTCGTCGTCGGAAACACCGCGTTCTTGTGCGGGCGCGGGGAGGGTCCCGGGAACGCAGGTTGGCCATTATTTTTATTAGTCAGAAAGCGCGAACAAAACTGCAGTATTTTTCATTCCTCCGCCACTCTGTCTTTTTCCTCCGTTCCCTTTGAGCGGCCGCTGTCCCGCTGCCTCCGCCCGGTCCAGCCGGGGATGGGGTTGGGGTCAGACAGGTCCACACGGAGGGCCTATTTGTCTTCAGCAAGCGGCTGCTGAGAGCGCGCACGCGGTAAAAACAACGTCTGATTCTTGAAGGGGTGATGGAAAAACTTTGAAACACTCCCACGACTTGAGGAAAACTCCTCAGGTTTTGAGTGCATCCCATAAAAAAGAGGGGGGGGGGGGCCTTACAGTTTCTTTTGGAAAATTCCTGAAAATCTGGGGAAAATTTCTAAAATAGTGTCACATCCTCAGTGTATTTAATTTTCCTAAAGAAATTTGAAAGTGCTTTCTACCGTGCACGCGAATGGCTGAATCTGCCGACTTTTGCCTACCATACCGGGTGTCCCAGAGAACACACGGCAGTGTTGCGGGATTGCATACTCGCCAGAGCTGCAGGGGCTATGGCGCCTTACGGCCGGAGTGGGTAGACAGACCCGCAACACTGCCGTGTGTTCTCTGGGACACCCGGTATATTCAGGGGGACTAACTTTGACGAAATTTAGAGTACTTGACCACAAATTTCCCAGATTTATTAGACTTTTTTTTTCCCGTGAAACTTTAAAAAGGTATGTTACATATGTGGCAGACATGTATGTCACCATACGATTTGAGCTTGTATGTACCATGCGAATGACATGTGTGTGTCATACATGTTCCATACAGACTTCACACATATCCAAGCATTAAGGAAATTTCTTTGGTTTTTCCTAGCTTTGTCTACTTTACTTCTAAAAAACTTTTTTTTTGATAGACTTTTTGATTTACTTTGTTTCAGTACATGTACACGAACAATTTTATCTCATTTAATTGAAGGAATCTTACATTTGGAACCGATGATGTGGAGATTCGAACCCGCGACCTGAAGCTTACTGGTCTGGTGTGTTGACCACTGGACCACCCTGCCACGCCTAAGTATTGTGCGTAGACGCACAGTCTTAAGCTACGTGCGTTTAATATATATGTTACATGTGTGTTACATGCATGGAACTTATGTGGAGTACTATGTCATTTTAATTAGGTGCGTTGAACATGTGTGTTGTCTGAGACCTCACATGTCCGTTTCTGCCACACATGGTACCACACGAAAGTGGGGGTCACTACGTGTGTCAAAAGTGTGTGCCAATGTGTTGAACATGTGTGGTGTCAGTGATCATATATGTCCGTTTCCACCACACATGGTACCACACGAAAGTGAGGATCACTACATGTGACGAAAGTGTGTGCCGATGTATTGAACATGTGTGTTGTCATCGACCATACATTTCACCATATGTTTAATGCTGCCACACATGTGGGAAGTTCAGCCGTCCATACGAAAGGATGGACACAACACATGGCTCACGCCCAACATACATGGAAAAAAACGACATGTATGTTTGCATTCGCATGTCAAACATACGTGGCACACTTGGTAAACGTATGTCACATACAGGGACCATGTGCATCGTATGGCTCCCATGTATGACACATACATGTTACTCGTATGTAACACATATAAGCAGGGTTTCACGGGTTTTTAACTGTTGAAGTCGTAAATATTTTCTGCATTTTTAAAGACAGTGACTTTCCTGATGTTTTCTTGTTTTATTTCTGAAATTCTAAGTTTTTTTTTCCATCGCATTATAATGTACACAAATTTTTAAGTTGTGCACCTCCAGGTCCGGCCCTGCTGGTGTCTGTCCGTCTCGCACTAACCTCCGGCTGTAGGAGAGAGGGGCGCGAGGCAAAACGCATTTAACTTTTCTCTGAAAAAGGTGAGAGCGAGACGCGGAGCCAGACGGGAAGAGGAAAAAAACTGGAGCTTCGTAAATCCCGGGACAAATCACTGAGTAATTTTTGTTGGTTAACTAGAGTCGCTCGTAAAGGCAGGTTGGCGCTGACACGATCCGTGAGTGTAGAGACGGAGAGGGAAGGAGGGGGCGTGGGGAGAGAGGGGGGAGGGAGGAGGGGGAAAGGGGAGGGGGGAGGGCATCTGCAGGACGACAAAAACGAGGAAAGGCATAACGAGGCGAGAAGGGTCTCCACAGCCCCACCACGCCCCGCCACGCCCCGCCACGCCCCGCCACATCCCAATCCTCCCCGCCCCACCCCACTCCGTGGCAAACGCGCACTGCGTTTATGCAGCTGCAAACGTTTTTGCGAAAGAAAAAAAAAGACGAGAAAAATCCCTATATACATGCTTAAAACATTCATGGACGTACTTATCAGAGAGAGCTGCTCCCGCGCATGCTTTTACAAAAACAACACCCTTTTTCTTTTTTTCCCCTTCTCATTTGCATGACACACATATTGGTAGCATTTCAAAATCATCATCAGGAGGACGCGGATGCAGAAATTATTTTCCACCCTCTCACGTACTTCAAACAGCGTGTGCCGCCCTGCCGCCCTATCCCTTTCACAATCATGTGACCAGAAAAAAAAAGGGGAAAAAACACGTTAAGCGCGCACGGGCACTCGCACACACACACATACAAGCGCGCTTGCACAGAGAGAGAGCAGGGTATATTGGAAGCCTCTGGACCGGTTCATCACTGAACAGAGCGGGGCATATTTACTCGTCGGCGGGCACCCCCCGACCCCCGGGGGCGTTCATCACCCGGCGCACGCCCACGCCACGCCACGCGGCGACATGCGGCCAGGCGTCGCGGGGCTCGTGCGGCGAGGCGCCGTGTTAGATATGCGCGCCGAGATAACTGGACTGACCCCGCTGAAATATAGGCAGCAGGCGGCTGCAGGGAGCCGATAGCTGCCCGCGGTAGGGCACGCGCGCACTCTGAAAATGCTACACGCACGTAGATGAGTGAATGAACATTCATACATATGATGTACAGGCGTACTAGTGTGCGTAATAGAAAGCGTAATTGCCAAAATTCTCCATATTTTACTCATTTTGGGGTCCTTTTAGACTGTTTTTGCCTGATTTCGGCCAAATCTGTAAACCTTTGGAGCGTAGTACATCGTAATAGACGTAATAGTCGGGTCACAGATTTTAAGAATGAATGCCCCCTCGAGTGCGAATGGAAGTTAACGTAGAATCATATTAGAATTCATAAAGATACTTTTGGTAGCAAAAATACCGTGCATATTGAGGACTATTAAAAGCCCTGAATTAAACGTCATTTGCGGTGACACGTGTCACATACCATGTGCTGGCGGGGCTTACTGGCACCCGCGAAACACCCGCCACTGTGTTAGGGTGCGGTAATGACTTTCTGAGCGCTGACGAGTGTGTCAGGGGGTTGCGAGGTCCAACAGCATTCGGCCGGGCCGCAGGAGCAGGAGCAACAGGAACGGCAGCAGCAGGAGCAGCAGGAGCAGCAGCAGCAGCAGCAGGAGCAGCAGGCTGCACACTGCACTGAGAGAAATGTTTCGTTGCAGCCATCAAAATTTTGATACCCATAATCAAATTTTGTTCGGTCGGTCCGAGTTAGTAATAGGCATCGAAATTCTAGTTGCTGTAACCGAAATTTTGGTTGCTCTAACCAAAGGTTTAGTTGCGACTAAAATTTTGATGCCCATTACCAAACGGACGGATTGAACAATTTTTTTATGGCTGCGATGAAACATTTTTCTCAGTGTGCACACGCACGCGCCAATATAGGAGCTTATCAAAGCCAGCCTCAGGGCCTTAACGGCCAGCGACGAGAGCGGGGAGAGGGAGAAAGGGAGAGGAGAGAGAGAGAGAGAGAGAGAGAGAGAGAGAGAGAGAGAGAGAGAGAGAGAGAGAGAGAGAGAGAGAGAGAGAGAGAGAGAGGGGGGGGGGAGGGCAGAAGAGGGGAGGGAGAGAGATGGAGGGGAGGCCAGAAATTGTCGCGGTTTCCGGCCGTAATCGACACGGAGGAAACAGGTAAATGAAAGGGCGGGGCCGGCAGTGACGTCACGGCCCGTCATTGTCAATGTTCTGGATCGGAATGAATGAGAATGAAGCGCGCCCTCGTGGAGCCAAACAAAACCACCACCGGGCTGCCAGAGGCGCTGCAGTTGAACGCGGTGCGCCTCCGGTGCTTTTCGCTTCGCTCTCTCTCTCTCTCTCTCTCTCTCTCTCTCTCTCTCTCTCTCTCTCTCTCTCTCTCTCTCTCTCTCTCTCTCTCTCTCGACCATCCCCTCCTGTCTCATTCCTAGAGCGTGCCACCAGCTATCGCGCAGTGGGTGCATCGGTATGAGCAGGTCATCAATCAATCGTACATTCCCGTCTCGGTCTGCCAACACACCCATTCTCCCTCTCTCTCTCCCTAACACACACACACACACACACACACACACACACACACACACACACACACACAAACAGTAGTGTGAGTTGTCTACTAGCCGGTAGGGTACAACAGTGTGTTCAAAAGTCATAGCTCTGAGCTCTGGGCCCCCGATATTATGCTGAGTTATTTATATTTCTTTTCCCTGCGTAAGCCAAGTCGCACCCATTATACTCAGTGAAAATTTACCTTAAACCAAGTAAAATGCCCTCGTGCTACGTCAATATTCTTCCACAACTTTTACTGAAAGACTACCTTACACTTCTTACTTCTGGGTTTGCAGAGCAGGCGTTACGAATGACCTAAAAACGCTTTACCTCGGCTCGGCACCGCAATGTAACCTGTCCATCAGGGAGAGACTTCTGCCTATTGCATTCGTGTTGTTTTTAAGCCCCACCCTCCCCCTGCTTCCCCCTCCCCCCCCCCACACGGTACTTTTTAATTACCCCGCGCCCCAAACCGACGCGACGGCCTCTGGATTTTAAAAGTCGGCCGTCGACAAAAGTTTAAAGGCGCTCCTCGTCCCTTTAACGAGGAATAGCAGCCTCCCGGAGGCGTGGGGCGGGACAGCCGGTGCGGTCCGGACTGAGGCGGAGTGGGGCGGGGCGGGGCGGGGTGGGGCGGTAGGCGGAGCGCGGACGCCTGCAGACCGTGGGCGGCAGTCCCGTAGCGCGGCCGCGTGCAGCGGGCGGCCTAGCCCGCGCCCCGTACTCTCGCCTCCACACTCCTGGTCCTGGTCTCCTGTGCCCCGCGACCCGCGCCGCTCACAATGCCTTTATACAGCGGGGGGCCTCTCGGCCCGGACCGGCCCGGCCCACTGCGGGCTTCACACAGCCAGGAGCTTTTTCAACACCACGAAATTTCAGGGGGAAAAAAATCCGTCGTTATGGCACATCCAATTTTGTAGAGTTCACTAAAAGGTGTATTTTTTGAGAAACCATAACACTTTTAGTGATGACTGTGTAGCTGACAAACAGCCATCGTCTTCGAGAACAACGCAAAGTTGTCAAAAACAGCCATATGTTTGTTTGTTTTTTTAACGTTTTTTTTTTTCAAGACAAGACATTTGTTGTTTCTATCTTTGTTTCTGAAAAACTTCTGTTGCACTTGTTGTTCCAGGACAACGATTGTTGTTGCTTGACAACAGTCCTTGCTATGTTGCATGCCGATGCTATATTGTACAGCAACACAACAACAATTTTGACGTAAGTGTAAAATAAATAAAACATTTTAACAGTGTTGTTTCCCATCGCTAAAATATCCTCAAACGGCCGATTCGTCGAAGAATGAGGCTGCGAATGAAGTAGCGTTAAATATCTTACAGCAACTCTTCGAGCGGTTAATTTGTTGGACGGTCCAAGGACGGGACGGGTAGAGCACGGCTATCCGAGACAAGTAGATAGAAAGACAGAGCGAGCGAGCGAGAGAGAGAGAGAGGTAGAGGACGAAAAGGAAAGGAAGGAGGGAGCGGCGATGTTTTGTTTTCGCAATTCGCTTGTCTGGACTGACCGTTCGCTGAGCGCGGCGTTGCGGCTCACGGCATGCGATTGGGCTATTCACTGCTTAATTTGCGACGGCCGCTTGCCAGAAAGCTGTCCCTCTCTCTCTCTGTATCTGTCTCTCTCTTCCTCTCTCAATCTGCAGGGGTCACGAAAGGGCAGCGAGCACAGTCCCAAACTACGCCCTGAAAACGACCTTCAAACGTCGAAGCCAACGCCTGCGGCCTGCACGGGCGTCTCCTGCAGCATCGACTCGTTCGGCCGGAAGTTTTAAAACAGGGAACGAGACACTTACTACTTTTCTCCATATTGGACAGGACTTCTTCTAAACGTTTTTGCCGCGACAGGCCCACATAGCATACTCTACGTGTTATCGAAATCCTGTTTACGTTCCCGCATGGTACACCACTCGCATATGGTGCGAAAATTGATGGAATGAAACCCAATATAGAATTCCGATACTTTTACGGCACTGGAATACTTTTGCAATGCCGACAAAGCACAAAGCGTTACAAACTTGGCCAGTCTCAGCCGTGACGCTACACAGCGGCCGTTACTGCCGAGTAGGCGGGGACAACATCCGGCGAAATTGACGATCGACTCGTCCAATTTTTTTCTTTCTAATTTTTACGTTTTATACGACAGCAGAAAACAGGATAAACGCCGCAGAATATGGCAAACACTACGTGTAATAGTTCGCGAGTCTGGCGCGAACAATAACAAAAAGAGGGGAAGCTTTTCGCACCTGCAGCAGCCGACGAGAGAAACTCGCATAGAAGTTTGAGAATACGCATAAAAGCAATATCCGCGATAGCAGAATGGAATATGCCCGGCAAAGTATGTGGACGGCCGCAGTGTGAGCGCAGAGCAGTCTGCGCCAGCGCGCAACCGAGAGGGGGAGGGGGGGGGGAAATCACTTCGAAAAATCATTGTACAGACCCCAAAAAATCGTTTAAAAAAATTTTAAAAATCAAAATAAAGTAGAAAGTTACAAAAAAAAAACGAAAAATCGAGAACAAATGACCCCAAAACTGAGGAAAACGGAAACAAAACGAGACAAATTGTAAAAGTTACGGACAATTTCTTTATTCTCTTAAAAAATCAAAATCAAAATTCTAAAAAATCAAAAATTCTAAAAAATCAAACAATCATTGTCCACATTTCGTTTGAGCAATCCCCCCCCTCGCGCGCTGCTGAGGAAACGAGGAAAATGGGGAAAATACCCCGAGTAGAGGCGCACAGCACAGGAGGGGGGGGGGGGCGGGGCAGAGCCGTCTGGCGTGTCGCGGCGGAATGTGGCGGGGACAAAAAGTTGAAAGGGACGCGGGGACAGACAGGGCGGAGAAGGGGGTGGAACAGGAGGACCACTGCGGTGATGCTAATCATTAGTCTGAAACGTTGGGGCGGGGCGGGGCGGGGCGGGGCGGGGCGGTGGTGTAGGGCGGAGCCGAGCAGCAGCAGGGGCAAAGAGACGAATGTCGGGCGAACAAATAAAGCAGCGCGTCGCGAGGACGACGGCGATGACTTCCAACATCGTAAGGTGGCAGTTAAGAGGAGCAGGACTGTCACGTGAAGCACGGTATGGTACAGTCTGGACGCGCTGACGCTGACGGTCGCAAGGCCGCGGGGCGGCGCCCCTCCCGTTAAGAAGCAGGTCGTTCACGGCGACATCGAGGTGACCGGGGCTGCAGACGCCTTTGTGATCCGGATCAGATTGGGCTGCCTGGCGCCCAGAGAAGACCAGCGGGGTCATTTGATGGACGACGTTTAATCCCCTGCCGGCCGGAGCCCGAGGCGCGCGCGGCCCTGGGCCAAAGCGGCGCCACCGACTTCACTTGAAAACCCACTCCAATAACTCTTTTCCTCGCTGTTTCGCCGCGTGTCCTTTTTCCTTCTCTTTTCATCCGCGAGCCCTCTGCGATGCAAATTGCAGTAAGAGTGACTGAGAGGGAAGATAGGGGGCGGTAAAACAAAAAAGAGTGCGCTCTTGCGCCGGATATCAGTCGGGACCGGGAGCGGGCGGGTTCTTCGCCGGTAGGTCTCTGGGCCAATACGGTCGCGACGGGGCGGGGCGGGGCGGGGGCGGGGGAGGTCAGACCGTACGAGGCGGCGCTCAGTGAGACAAAGGGGAGATATATCCGTCACCAAAAGTAGAGGGAGTCGTCGGCACAGTCCGCAGAGTTGGCTATTCTGGGTCGCAATTCAACCGGAGCAGCCCGAGGGGCGTGGCGGGGCGTGGCGGGGCGTGGCGGGGCGTGGCGGGCACTCCAGCACCGAGACGACTCTATCCTCGCAGCAACATCAGCAGAAGTGAGGCCACACAAAATTAAAAAGGGGAAATCAAAAATAAAAAAAAAAAAAAAAAATTCGCACACGTAGGCCTGCGGGTATGAATGTAAAATAATAAAAAGCTTTCTCCAATAGGAAAAACGCCTCTTCCTTTCCGTGGGCGGCGGGCCGAGCCTTATTCGTGGTCGTGGGCCCTGGGGCCTTCCGGCGTGCGGTCCGGGGCGGGGCGGGGCGGGGCGGGGCGGGGCGGGGCGGGGCGGGGCGGGGCGGGGCGGGGCGGGGCGGGGCGGGGCGGGGCGGGCACGCGTCAGCGAGGTGGGGTGGGGTGTGGTGGGGCGGGGCGGCAACCTCTGAACCCTTCCGTCCCACGCCGCCGTCCCGCTTGCGCCTTGTAGGGCCGCCAATATAGCGGCGTCGCTTCCTATTGGCCTAATTAAGGGGGTCAGCCCGCCCATTAAGATCCCGGAAGCTGAATTGGGAGGCATCAGACACGACGACAACGTCGCACGGGAGGCGAGGGCACATGGGGGGGAAGCTACAAGAAAACAAGTGCCATATGAGTGGAAGTGAGGCGAAGCTGGCAGTATAGGCAACCCGTTGACAGCTCTGAAGCAGGCAGTCAGTAGGCAACTGGTTGACACGAGGAGGCCTCAACTCACGCGAAATTTGTACACATGATTTCAAGATTTCACATGATTTCACATGATTACACCTCTTAAAATTGAAAGAAATAATTCGTAAAGTAAAACCAAGCGTATTTTGAGCTTTATAAGCCCAAAATACTCACTCAAATCAATTGTTTTCGGCAAAGGATCCACATTTTTTGGACAATGATTTCGAAGATATCAGCGATTGTGTACACATGATTTCAGGAGTTGAGGCCCGCTCGGGTTGACAGCTCTGAAGCAGGCAGTAGGCAACTAGTTGACAGCTGTGAGTGAAGCAGGCAGAAGGTATATATTTGCAGCCCTGCCCTGACCGCGGCTCGGAGCGCTCAGCACTTAGCTTTGCGGCAGTTCCGCTTCAACAGAGCGGCTTCCGCTCACCCCCCCCCCCCCCCTCGCACCGCCACACCACACCACGCCTAACTCGCCTCGCCGTGTGACTAGTTGAGCTGCAGAATCATCTCTCATCACTACAGCGCGAACGTGATATTATCTTCACGCCGTTATACCTGCTGCACTTATCGTAAATTAAATTTAATTTCAAATTTTCTACAGAATACAATTCCAATAAAAATCATTTTAATGTTGTCCGCAGGTGTGGCGGTTTTATCTAACCTACTTGGTTTATATGTGTTCCTGTTCCTACTTGCAGATAGATCATCAGGAAAGGAAAAACAACGATTTTAAGGAGCACGTCGACGACGCAAAGCGCAAATAAAAATACAACTGCCGAGTGTGTTCGCATGAATAGAGTGCGGCCGGCCGTGTTTGAGCAGAGTTAGCACGCGGTCAGTAGCCTGGCGCACGTGTGCTCAACATCAGCACCTAGCCAAACTGTTTGAGACACACTTTTTCCTCCTTGTTTGCAAGAAGCTCGCATTGCGGACGCTCGAGGTTCTACGGCCATTTCTATGCACCGTTTCACGCGCCATCCATGAGGGAGTCTCACAGCAATGTATGGCACTCGTTATCTCATCAGGATAACAAGCGTCATGATGTATCCCGAGCTCCTCATTTTCAGTGTTTCTACTTGAGATATAACATATAGGCCTTTATTTTATAGGCTCGTTCGAAAGGAATTTTTTTTCGAGCCCACTGGATCTCGTTGCAAATAAAATTAAAATTATTATCAGAAAAAAGGAACTGCATCACGACACGAGTGATTCTGACACTGAAAATCGCCAAAGTAGGACATAGAACCGTTATAGGTCTGGTGTTGGATTTAGGGCCTTCGCAAGGGCTTTATACAAGCACCTCTACACAGGCACTAATGTACCCGAAAAAGTGATAAATTTCAGTGCCTTTAAACGCAATCGTGGAAGTTGAAGTTGAAAAAGCCTTTCTTGATGCACTATAATTCAACACTTCTTACAGGTTTTTCTCTCTCTCTCTCTTTTTAATGCCGCGGCGACAGTTTGCATTCAAGTTGAAATATATTGTAGTGTCAAAATGTGTCAAAAGGAAAAGTGATCATCACTAAAAAAAAATTTCGACCGCAGAAAAAATGTCTGATCCCCCCCTCACCCCCAACACAAACAAACACACCCAGCGCGTCTGTCTACCTTACCGGTTATTGTGAGCGGGGACGGACGAGTTCCTGACCCGAGTCAAGAGGACAGACGGACCCTCCTTCATGGAAATCGAAATGGGATCGTACGGAGTCGAGTTGACTTTCGATTGTTTCGAAGCCTAATGCCTCTTCCGTCCAGACGGGCGCCCCGCCAGGCTTACCGGGAGGCAAAGCGGATCACGGGGGAGAGCGGCGCACCGGGACAACCAGACCCCGCCACGCCCCGCCACGCCCCGCCACGCCCCGCCACGCCCCACCACGCCCCGCCGCGCCCTACCACGCCCCGCCACGCCCCACCACGCCCACCTGTCCCATCCCATCCTTGCCTCCTCAGGTTTCATCAACTTGGCGCCTCTTCGCGTTCTGAGTGATTCGGCCGGAGGGGAGAAACAGGTGGGCGCTCTGAATTATGTTATTGACTTAAAAAGTTTAGTACACTGTGCGCGACCAGACAGGGCGCATTATTATACTTTTGGAAGAGGTATAGATCCCGCAGTTGCCGGCGCAGCTGTTTCTAAGCAGATGATATGCCTGACTACAGCGCACTGGAATAATATATCATCACAAAACTTTCCCAAGTGTATCAGCAAGTTGGCACATCCAGAGAGCAAAACTCTTCAGGTTCTACTAATCACGAGCAAATATGAGAAAACGTAACGACGAATGACGAATGTAAAAAATAAATAAAGAAAAGAAAGAAAAAAAAACCCTCAGTGGAGAAAAAGCAAAAATTAATGCCTCGTCCTTGTCTCACCTACCTACACTCTGAAAACTTCTGAACTGGCGAAGGAAAACGACTAAGGGTACAACATTTTTACTTAGCATTCATCCACGTTATAACGATAAGCATTTTGCGCACGGTAAAAATAGTGTCATATTTACTGAGGAAAAAAAGGAAAACTTTGAGGCACCCCGTGACTTTGAGGAAAACTCCTCAGATTTTGAGTAAGTCCTCTCCAAAAATAAGAAAATTTCCCCTCATTTTTAAAAGTAAACCTCCTCAAAATTCGATGAGTTTTCCTCAAAGTCATGCAGTGCCTCAAAGTTTTCCTTTCCTCCTCAAAATTTCGGACATTGCTTTTGCCGTGTGCGTGGGGAAAGAAACAGGACTTTTCCTCCGCAAATACTGAATAGAAGGAAAAACCCTGTCCGACGGCAA
The DNA here is from genome assembly GCA_029379305.1 of Frankliniella fusca. NCBI lineage: Eukaryota > Metazoa > Arthropoda > Insecta > Thysanoptera > Thripidae > Frankliniella > Frankliniella fusca. The sequence continues at coordinate 907,914 of JAHWGI010000083.1, read as the reverse complement.
AAATATCCGATAGCAGTATAGCAAAAACAAACTGTTCTATATGGATAACATCTTGCTCATTCCACGAACCGACACTTGGCGGTGTCCAGGTCTGGTCCGTGCGGGTCCGTACCTGGTCGGTGCAGGGCGTGCGCGGCCGGGCGGCGCACAGCTCCAGGAGGCGGACAGCGCGCCGCGAGGGCATCTCGTATCGGCGGTATCCGGTCAGGCCGGGAAGCGCGCCAAAAGATCGATCCGGATCGATTTCCAGAGAGGCATGCAGGGGGCAGGCAGGCAGCGCGACGAGATGGGTCTCTCTCTCTCTCTCTCTCTCTCTCTCTCTCTCTCTCTCTCTCACTCTCCGCGCCCGCGAGCGACGCGAGCCGCGCCGGACGGCCCCCAACGATTGACTGAAAGGCGCAGAAACGACACGGCGCCGCCGCAGGCCTGCAAAAATCTGCTGATCTGAGCATACTCGCGAGCTGAGCGTAGGCGGCCGGGCCGGCCGCGGGCCTGACAACGGCCATGGCAGGCAGAAAACTAAAGGGCCAGCTAGTAAAAAAAAAAATATCTTAAGGCAATAATTTGGTAAATATTTTGCGAAAATTAGAAACGTTGATAAACGGGGAAAATTCAATAGAACAAAAGTGAGTACGAGAGAGAGAGAGAGAAAGAGAGAGAAAGAGAGAGAGAGAGAGAGAGAGAGAGAGAGAGAGAGAGAGAGAGAGAGAGAGGGAGGGAGAAGGGAGAGGGAAGGGTAGGGAGAGGGTGCAAGATCTACATAGTTGGAGATTTCCGCACGCATTCAGACGTGCGAAAATCACAGCGAGATAAGGGTGCTGCGAATCACTCAGCAGCCTCGGACAGCATTGTCTTCTCTTTCTGCAGTAAGAGTTCAGCTCATTGAACGTGCTCGTGATCAGGTCCTGGTTCAGGCAAAGTAGCAACCAACGGGCCACGCGGCCGGGGCACACCACACACCCACGCAAGGTGGGAAGTTCAAATGACAAAAGAGAGCCCTGCGGCCGGGTGCATACTGGCGGAGCAGCCACTGGACTCACCTCACCAGCTCACTAGTTTCTTTGTAGCAGTGTACTTGCGCACGCGAGCATACGGCGCTGCTGAGTTGGGGCTAAACTGGTACACGCCGCTCATGTGTGCAAGATTGCAAAAAGGCTTGGAGCGCAGCAGTAGGGCACGGCGCAACGCATCCGCCTGGCGAGAGAGAGAGAGAGAGAAAGAAAGAAAGAAAGAAAGAAAGAAAGAAAGAAAGAAAGAAAGAAAGAAAGAAAGAAAGAAAGAAGAGGGAGAAAGAGAAACAGAAAGAGGGAGAGAGGAGGGCAATAGGTAGGTATGCATAACCCACGGGCGAGAGTAGGATGACGCGTGTGTGTGTGTGTGTTAGTGTGTGGGATCCGGCGACGGAAATGGAAGTATTAATTTCCCAACATCAAAATACATAAATAACAAAGTAAAAAAAATGATAATCTCCACATCGTGAAACATAATAACTTATTGGGAAGGCAGGCGCATCGTACTCTGGCTAAATAAGAGAACGAAACATTTTCCGGGGGCACGTAGGGGTAGGGGAGGGGGGGAGGGAGGGGGTTACAGAGCGAGGATGTGGGGTGGGGGAAGAGTGCAAGCCTGGCCGCGCCGCGAGTGGGGATAAAGTCCCAAGGGAAGTCCCATCGAGGGGTAAAAGTAAAGCAGGGAGTCTCGTGCAAGCCATGCCAAGAGAGAGGGAGGGTGAGAAAGAGAGGGAGAGGGAGGGTCATAGAGAGGGAGAGAGAGGGAGAGAGAGGGAGAGCGAGAGAGAGAGAGAGAGAGAGAGAGAGAGAGAGAGAGAGAGAGAGAGAGAGAGAGAGAGGCGGGAAAGAGATACGATCCGAGTGGCTCTCTGCGTGCCGCCTCTCATTTTCACTTTAGGGTTGGCGGGCAGGATAGGGGGGGGGGGGGGGGGTTGCGGGGCAGGCAGGGTGTGTGTGCACACCGGCAATCGGCCCAGACGAAAGGAATAGCACTCGGCCCGGCCCGGCCCGGCCCCGCTCCGGCCCCCGCCCCGAGCCCCGAGCCCCGAGCCCTATCGACGACCGGAATAACATTCTCTTCACGAGGACGGACTGGTGCAGCTGCAATAACGCTCTCTGGACGGCGGCCAGGCCTGCGCGCAGCTGCGCAGCTGCAGACGCACGCCAGCTGCTGTCATGGCCACTGTGAAAAATATCTTTGTAGATTTACGATAAATTTTGTAAATCGTGATTTACGAAATATGTTGTAAATTTACGACGGACCTTTTTTGCTCGTGAATGAATTTCAAGTTGATATGTAGTGCTTGTAATTTTACGATTTCCAGTTGTAATTTTACAACTGCACTTCGTGGAAAATTTTCCCGTAAACTTACGACTATTTTTCACAGTGGCAGAGCTGTGGGCCCGGCCGGCAGAACGCCCATCGCCGCGGACACGGCGTCTTAACGAACCGCAAAACGAACGAGCAGACACATACGGGCGAATGAGTGTTGTACACGACGGCGCGTTCTCCGGACCACACCACACATATATGTCCCCCACAGCGTTACAGATCGCTTGATTAGGCCGATCAATCACGATGCCACTACGTCATATATTCATCACGGATGACGACGTGGCGGCGCTTAATTACCGTTCGGGTCCATCACACACGCGGGCCGGCCGTCATCCGGGTGACACAATGATCCGGCCGCTCGCGACCCGATCCCGCGGCCAGCATCCGCGAGGGGCGCGTCACTCAAAAATAAATCAGTGTATACCCTTAATGACAAAATCAGTAAAAAAGAAATTTTTAAAAAAATCAGAAAATAATCGAGAAAAAATCAGAAAAAAATCAATTTAAAAAATCAGAAAAATCAGGGGAAAAAATCAGAAAATAATCTTAAAAAATCGGAAGAGTCGGAAAAAATCTGCAAAAAATATGACAAAATCAGTAAAAATCAAGAAAAATCACGGAACACCAGAAAAATCGGCGTATGCTTGAATTTATAGTGCAGGACCCCTCGGCTCGGCAGCATCCCGGTCCAAGCTGAAGGACGCGCGGGGCATGCGCGGCGCGGGGGCAGCAGCTCCGCATCATTTGCTTTTACTCCCGTCTTCCGGCCGTCGGGAGGCAGATGACACGACACGCCGGGCCAGCAGCGGCGGCGCGGAGTGCAAACACCCTCTAAAGAGCTGCTGTTGTAGCCACCGGGCGAAAAGCCAACAAGCCCGGCCCCGCCCCGCCCCGCCCCGGCCAGGCAATCGTAACACACTACACCTTGAAAAGGAGCTCGTCGGAGACAGGGCAGGGCGTTCATATTGGATCGCACAAAGACGTGTGACACTCACGACCACCGCGACCGTTTGCCAACAAGTACAAATGTCGTCCATTACCCATTACCCCCTCCCCTTAATATTTTCTAGTGCTGTGCGAACTGTTCAAAATCGAATCGTACCTGTATCTATTCGATTCGGTTCCGAATGATTCGACATCAAAGGTTCGAAATTTCGAATCAGCTAAGATTCGCCACCGAATCACAAAGTTTAGGAATATGTTTTTCAACAAAAAAGAGGGCGCGAGCGCGCCTCTGCAACGATGTGTGGGACTTTATTTTGAAGCATAATTTTAATTGCTTTAGTAAATCTAATTTGTGGTGGGTCAAAATCGGATTCGATTTGCTCGGATTTGCACGCAAATTTAAGAAGATTAGATTTGAAATTATTTAGGCGGATTCGATTCAATTCGAAGGGGATTTGAAGAAATTCGAGTCAATTATTCCAACCCAAAAAACTTGATTCGCACAGCACTATTATCTTCCTCCAACACGGGTATTCCCTGATAAAAGTAAGAGTATAATGTGAGGAAGTCTGTGGTGGAGCGGGGACCATAGCGGGGGCGGGAGTCGCACACAGTAAGTCTGAGTCTAAAACACCGGGCGGACCGAAAATCGATTTGCGCGGAGCAGACCGAAGAGCGGCTCTGGGCGCGCGTAATGGCACGCACATCGGCCGGAACGAGCTTCCGGTGGCCCCGCCCCGCCCCACCCCGCCCCGCCCCACCCCACCCCGCCCCACCCCGCCCCTTCTGCAGCTCCCCCGGAGCAGGGCCGATAGGAAACCCGAGAGCTTTCCGTCAACGCGCGCCCCCGCGGCGGCGTCCCGTGCGAGCGGTCCCGCCCTGCCTACGCTACTTCGCGCCCAGCACCATGAACGTCGTGAGGGAGGGGGGGGGAGACACAGAGAGAGAGAGACAGAGAGAGCGGAGCGAGCAGAAGGGAAAGGGTGGGGGAGAAAACGCTCATCTAGTTTGGAGGACGACGTCACACAACATCAGTCAGTCAACGCTGCAATGACATGAGCGAAGGAGTGAATGGAACAGGCAACACGCAAATATAGCTGGGCCCGCGCGCCAGCTGCCTAGTACCCTGTAGGAACTACAGCTGCGATACGGTGGGGGCCACACAAAATAATTCCGTCTGTCTTCAATTCTTGCGGCAGCAGAATTATGTAAAAAGGTAGTCTACTACAGAGGTGCCAGCAAAATTAGTTTGCGGCAAGGGGCGGCCAACTAGAAGAAATCGTGTACATAGAGATACACGTGTATTTATTTCTAAGAAAATTCATGAACTACACTAAAATGCAAGGATATACAAGAGAATAATTAGTGATTCGTAAAAATACGAGAAACAAAACGAAAATAATATTGAAGAGAAATACAAGAAATACAAATGTAAGTGTACACAAAAATACTTGGGTTGGCCACACCTGCTCGGTTTGGGGCGATTCGTGGTGGTAGTGGGTAGGGCATGGCAGGGTGGGGGAATGGGACCCCGCCAGCGGGCGCGCACAGAGGGCTAGAAACTTGTCAGAGGCAGGGAGAGGACGCTGTAGGAGCGCCGGAGGAGCAGGACGTCGAGGGCGTGCTAGAGGTGAGGCAGCCCAGCCCGACCCGGCCAGGCCAGGCCGCCTTCTGTCGCCTCCAGCTGCGAATGTGAGGCGACAGCGAACACGTTCCCCTCGCTCCACCCCACCCCGCCCCGCCCCGCCCCGCCCGGCAGGGAGACCACATAGCAGAGCGCCTGCTGCTGCAGGACGCACCGCGGCGGGGCGTCACGAGGAGGTGACCCCCCTCCCCCCCCCTCTCTCTCTCTCTCTCTCTCTCTCTCTCTCTCTCTCTCACCGCGCCTAAGGGTTGTCCCCGAGGAGATCTCGGTCAGCCTCCAGCCAAAATCAGGCCGACACTCCCTCGCACCGCCGCCCCCGCCCGAACCCGGACCCTCTGCAACTCTGCAGGCGGGATTCAGGGTATCGTTCTGTAATGTTCTCTTCTCTCTCGCTCCTAATGGGCCTGCCCCGTGAGTGCGACAAGGACAGAGACGAAGTCACCATGCGGAATATCGCCCTGCTGCGGCTCGCCGGGTATCCTGCGGAATATACCGCAATTTTACGGTGAATTAAAGTCCGTCGTGGCGGCCGTTCCGGGTGGCCGGCGGACCCGCCCGCGGGGCGGCGGTGGGGTATGGAGTGGCGGGGCGGACGGGGCAGAGGGGGGTGGGGCGGGGTAGGGCGGGGCAGGGCGGAGCGGTGTCGCCCAGGGAAAGGGACCGCGGAGGGACTTACTGGACCAGAGCACTGGACTGAGCGGACGACCCGCCCGCCGTATCACCGTGGTGATGACATGCGCTCGTGCGCAAGGCGCGCCGGAGTTGTGGCGGGGCGGGCTGTGACGGGGTGGGGCGTGGCGAGGCGGGGGCCCGGGTTCCAGGCCGCTGGTGCGGATTTATGCTAATCGCCGACTCACAACAAACGTCCCCTTGCTCACATTGTATGAGCGGCCCGCCCGCCCCCGCCGGCCCGCGGGCTTACACGTCCACTCCTCACTTGACGCCGTGCCGGCCACAATGGGATTACCGCGCCACCGGACGGCCAGCCCTGGCCCCGCCCGCCTAGCGCACATTTAATGTTAATGGCGTTTAAATTGCCAAAAACGTTGGCGCGCAGAGCCGTGCGCTCTGTAATGACGACGACGACTTTGTAAGCAGGCCTAACGACGCCAGGCTAAGGATCAGGTGACAAAGAGAAAAAAAAATAGCTCTCACAAGTTTTTTTGTACTATGTGTCGTTATCTTGATCAGGAATGCTATAATAAAATTCTAGAAAGTAATATTGAGTAGGTGATGTTCCATCATGCAAGCGTAAGCAGCACAGAGAACTTATTAAGTCGATCCGGATCCGACCAAATCAGGGTTGTAGGAAACAAGAGATCTAGTTCTTGAATCCGACCAAAATATAGTACCTACTTTTTTGACTAAATATGGTCGAATCAATCAAACCTAAGTAAAAATAACTGAAATATTTTGTCAGTGCGATCAAAATTTAGATCACAGATCTAAAATTTAGTGGGTTTCAAATACAGTTTTCAGGTCTAAACGGTTTTCTGGTTGCACGGCGCCGCGTGCGTTACGGTGTTCCTCCCCTTCCCGGTGCGCTGCAAGGCCGCGGGAGACCAGGTTGAGCTCCTCCTAGATCGCGAGCAGCACAGAGCTGCAAGTGAACAGCACTGCGTCCGGAGGCTCCCCAACGAGACTGTGAGCGCGGTGAGTCGGGGGCGAGTCGATCTCTGGCCACGTGCCGAGCCGGGTCGCTCCACAAAGCGACCAAACTTTGCTAATCAAGAGAACGCGCTTGCGTCAAGCGGGCGGGGGGAGGGGGGGGGGGGGGTTGTCCGGTGGTCCGGTCGCAGTCGAGTCCAACCTAACCCGACCGCGTCTCGATCCTGAGCCGCAGCCGAGGGTACAATCCACGAGCGGGACGCGTGCAGGCAAGCCAGAGAGTTGGCTGCGGGTTCGGCGGGGCGGGGCGGGACATCACTGCTCCGGGCGAGGGGTCAACCACTTGGATATTCCATGTACACTGTGAAAAATATTCCAATAATATTCCAAACATTCCAAAAAATATTCCAGATATTCCAAATTCTAGATATTCCAAATTCCAGATATTCTAAAATATTCCAAATATTCAAAAAATATTCCAAGTTTTCCAAATATTCCAGACATATTCCAGTAGTATTCCACATAATCCTGCTCCACATGCTCCTGATTTTCCGGATTCTATTTAATCCAACAGTACGTCATTCCCGGTATTCCAACATAATCTACGGTGGTTACATCATACAGATGTAGTAGAGCACCCCCCAGACCCCCGGGTAAGGCCCACGCTATGCGTATGGACATGAACGCATCTTTCCGTAAAAGCATCTTCTGTTGAGTCACTACCACGGAATACCATTAGTTTTGGTCTCCGAGCTCCGCAGCCGGAGCAGCGGCCCTCAAAAACGCGAAATTACCTTAGTTGCCGCGCTATCTTGCAAGGATCAAACCGTTAAAATATGTACTGCTAACACCAATAAAAAGGGTAACAAACAATACTTTACATATTTAATCGATTTTTTTCATTTTTCTGGGCAATAGAAAGGGTGGGGTGAACACATAGAAAATTTTTGCGGCAGTAAACCTCCCGAAGGAGGTTGCGGTTCCCGCCAGGCACAGGGCTTTAACCCCCTGTGGCAGCCAACTGCTTCGGTGTTCCATGGGAACCGGCGCTTTGCTGACTGCGATCCTATCGCGCAATTCGACAGATTTGATCCCCGTACCACCATTGGCCTACCCCTAGAGGTACGAGCGGTGTCAAGGGCGTTAGACTTCCAGATCCCAGTTTCAGAGGCCTTACCTCAGAGGGGTACGCGGGATTCGAACCCACAACCCCGAGTGCCGACACATAGCCAGAACTGGAAGCGACCCAACGCCCAAAGCCACCGAGCCAACGGCGGTGAGACGTGTTTAATTTCTACTTGACCTGCCCTGGAGCAGCTGCCAAAGGAAATGCCAAGCGCGAAAAACACTTTCCCGAGTGGGAGTCGACCTTCGGACCACCCGGTTCAGTGTTGCGCGCTCTACCAACTGAGCCACGACGTTTCGATGGCTGTGCAGTGCGACGGGTTCGCGTCGTATTTGCCCTGTCCTCCTGGCTGGAGGCTGGGGAATAGAGGGCAAATACGACGCGAACCCGTCGCACTGTACAGTCACCGAAACGTCGTGGCTCAGTTGGTAGAGCGCGCAACACTGAACCGAGAGGTCCCAAGTTCGACTCCCGCTCGGAAAAGTATTTTTAGCGCTTGACATTCCCTTTGGCAGCTACTCCAGGGCAGGTCAAGTAGAAATTAAACACGTCTCACCGCCGTTGGCTCGGTGGCTTTGGGCGTTGGGTCGCTTCCAGTTCTGGCTATGTGTCGGCACTCGGGGTTGTGGGTTCGAATCCCGCGTACCCCTCTGAGGTAAGGCCTCTGAAACTGGGATCTGGAAGTCTAACGCCCTTGACACCGCTCGTACCTCTAGGGGTAGGCCAATGGTGGTACGGGGATCAAATCTGTCGAATTGCGCGATAGGATCGCAGTCAGCAAAGCGCCGGTTCCCATGGAACACCGAAGCAGTTGGCTGCCACAGGGGGTTAAAGCCCTGTGCCTGGCGGGAACCGCAACCTCCTTCGGGAGGTTTACTGCCGCAAAAATTTTCTATGTTTTCACGCCACCCTTTCCATTGCACAGAAAATGAAATAATCGATGAAATATTTCCCAAATTATTCCAAATATTCCAACATATTCGCGATATTCCCAAAATATTCCACATATTCCAAAATTTTTTCCAGATATTCCAAAAATACTCCAAATATATTCCACAAATATTCCAGATTATTCCAAGTGGAATATATTCCATGTACACAAAAATTTCAAGTGGTCGAGATGTGCACACAGGTGTCACCAGATTATGGACAAAAATGTCCCTTGACATTAATTTAAAGTGTAGCGCTCACCGCTACCAGAACTTTGCCCCCCTCCTCTCTCTCTCTCTCCCCTGCCGCTACACATGGCTCGTGTCCGAGCGCCATGTGCGTGAGTCGCACGCGACATGGATTGAACGCGGCAGGGGGTGAAAAGGACACCTGGCCGGGAGTGTCTGCCACCCTCTTTACTCCCTCACTCTCTCTCTCCCTCCCGCAGTAAAAGGATGCCTGCGACCGCCTCGCCCGCCCCCGCTGGTTCCCACATAGCCCTCGCTATATCATTTATCTGCAGCCATAAATTATGATTTGTTCGGCGCTGACGGACATCTGCGGCCAGAGCGCTGCCATACAGCGCTACTGAACGCGATATCGGATCTACTACACATAGCGGCCGGCGTCATGGCAGTAGCCTCCCCCCAGAAGGGTCCTTCACTATAAATTCAAACATACACCGATTTTTCTGATTTTTTAGCTTTTCCTTGATTTTCTTATTTTTTACTGATTTTTTCTGATTTATTCTTGATTTTTACTCATTTTTTCTTGATTTTTCCTATTTTTTTCTGATTTCGTTTTAGGGTGTAAACTGTTTTTCTTGGCCAACCCCCTCTCCCCCCCCTCCCTCCCTTTCCATCCCATTCCCACTCCCACCTGCGAGAAGAGCTCTCCCAGCACATGTGCAAGTCGATTGGCAGCGAACGGATTTAGGCCGCTGATGACACGCACCTGCAACAAGAACAACAACAAAATTAGTACATATTTAAATAAGAAGTATACGACACACTGGACATTTACTCAAGAGACTCAGCCTTCAGGGTGTGATTTAATTTTTCGCACATTTGTACTCTACAGTACGTGAAATTTCTATGGGAATTCAATACATTTTAAACGAGTGCACATTCACATCACACACTCGGTTTTCCAGAGCGCGTGCAACAAGTTCACTGTATCGGATCTCCCCCTCCATGCAGCGAGCGGGGCCGTAAGTTCACTGACGTTGTCGCGTCTGCATTCAGATCCGCGAGGTGCTACACCGCACACGCGCCTCGGGCACAAACTACACACATCCACCGTCTGCCGTCTTTTTTGCCTTCCCGACCACCATAAAATAAAACTGACGTCCTCGCAAGCGACACACTTCAGGCTGGGCGCGAAGTGCAGGGCGGGGCGGGGCTGTATAGAGGTTTCACATAGAGCTCCGCAGGAGCGCCGCGCGACCTCTGGGCGTCCTTCAGGCCGATCAGCTGGCCGACTGTATACTCACTACTCGAGCGATGCAACCGAGCAGAGAACACGCCAAATGTATTTATACATTTTTGTGCAAACGTTTGTGCATAGTTCAGCCTGCGTTTCGTTTCGCACAAATTTGTGCACAAAATTGCATTATTTTGCACAAAATTATGCGCTAAAGTGTTCAAATGCACGCACAAATATGTGGTGCAAAACATTTCATGATTTAACTTTGAACAAATAAAAAAAAATCAAGTTAGAGTGAAGTGAACGGGAAAAAGAAAGGAACACCCCGACTGACTACCCGAGGAAATAAAATTCATAAGCAAATTAATAATATATTTCTTCGCACAGTTGAGCAGACCTTTTGATATATTGCATGTGTTTGCGTTCTGTGCGCGCGCTGCCTACACTTTCACACACACGCACACGGGCAATAACCTCACGCTGGAGGCAGTCATGTCGCAAAACGGAAGGCAGAATGTCTTGACAAGCCGGCGGCGCGGCGGGACCAGCCCGGCCCGGCCCGGCCCCAGGCCTCTGGAATGCCTTTCGCGAGAAAGAAAAGAAATTTTTCCCAGGAAAAGTCCTTGTCGTTTGTGTAGTGCACTGGAAATACAAGTGTACGAATGTCGCACACTTGTAGGTGTGTGAATGTTCATTCGTACACTTGGGGATGCAACTTTTTGACTACCACTTAAAATATAACTTCTGAGGTCAGCATCATCTCCGGAGTAAAATTTCCTTTCAAACGAGCTCGCATGTGATAGGGTTGCGATTTATATTGAAGTGGGTATGTTCATCAAATCAAATGTCTGAAGTTGTATTTAGGGGCGTGTCCATGGTAAAGTAACAATCTCAACCCTATCACATGCGAGCTCGTTTGAAAGGAAATTTTACTCCGGAGATGATGCTGACCTCAGAAGTTATATTTTAAGTGGTAGTCAAAAAGTTGCATCCCCAAGTGTACGAATGAACATTCACACACCTACAAGTGTACGACATTCGTACACTTGGATTTCCAGTGTGTATTACAAAATGGCTTTTGTAACGCTAATAGAAGCTTGTGGAGAATTTCGCTGAAGGCTACAACGAACCCTGTCTCTGCCTGCAGAACTATAAAATAGGTTGAATTTTTGACTACGGAGAATGTCTCTGTAACTTGTACACAAAACTCATTAAACTGATTACACCTATGCCACCACGACTAAATTATCTGACCAAAGCAACCAAGGTTCACTTGTTGACGAATCTAAAATTCTTCTGGCTTCACCAAAGCTATTACTTGTTTCGCTTCCGGCCTAGATTTCTTTCCTTATTGCAATGGTGCAGCCTGATCCACCTCAGTTCACAATAAAAATTTAACGTAATCAGCAGTGCTGCAGAATGGCCTCACCATTTCTCCAAGTAAAATTAAAAGTGCTGTTCTCTGTTTCTTTTTAAGAGTAAAAACACGACCATCTTATCAATGCGCAGAAAAATAAAATATTTCCTACAGTAAAAAGTCGTGTGTGTGTGCTCAAGGTCAGCGCTTACTGGCGCGGTGTCGTGCGCGCGCACCGCCGCCATTACGTCAGGAAACTACTACAAACATGACGGCGTGCGGAGCGGCGACACTGCAGCGCATCACTTCGACTTTGGGCGTGAAGCGCAATGAGCACCTCTTACGACCAGAGCATCAGCAGCAGCAGCGCCATAGAAGCAGTATTTTATCCTCACTGCACTGGCTCTGGCCGTTTCCACCAAGGCCCCCGTGTCACCACGACCACCCCCGCAGCCACCTGGCGCCCCAAAACGAATCCGCTCCTCATTGCCATGCGCTGCAAAGCACACCTCCCCACCCACCCCCCCCCCACCCCGCCCGGAGAGCGGCATAAGGCCCCGTGTCCATTTCATACATTACTAAGCAGATGCTAGACGATGCCACTTTGGCTTCTTTTTCTAGCATCGCTGGCTTCCTATACCTTATTCATGAGAAGTAACGCCCCCTTCTCCACTCCTTTCTCTCCCCGGCCAACCTCGCATGCCCTCTCACCTCGAGCTGCCCCCAGGTCCTCTCCCCCGGCCCTCTCTCTCTCTCTCTCTCTCTCTCTCTCTCTCTCTCTCTCTCTCTCTCTCTCTCTCTCTCTCTCTCTCTCCCCCCCCCTCCCTCTCACCGCCCAACACACCGCGATGATTGTGAAGACGGCTGGCGGCATAAGGTCTGAAAGGAGTCCGGCTGTACGCCCTTCCGTAGAGAGAGAAAGGGGAAGAAAAATTTCCCCAACTATTACTACCAAATTAGTATTATTCATACAGCTATGACAATTCCGTGGAAACGTGTGTGTGTCAGCAGCTGACAGCTGTCCCGTCCTCAGGGCTGGGCACGCTCACACAGAAACACAATTGTAAATGAAGATAATAGTGCAATAAATCTTGGAGCGCCGCTCGCTATCACGCCTGGCTGGCCATTGGCCCTGGCCTACCCTATGCTAATGGTCCGGCAATACGGCATCCCGACCGCCACCCACGCTGCAGCCCGCCCCGCCCCTCCGCTTACCGAAGCAGCGCTATCAGGTGTCCACATCAGCGCGAAAGGAGATGTGAATTGGATTCTCTCACTCAGTCGATGGTTGGGGATGGAGGATGGCACGGAGAAAATACGTAAGGAGGGGTAGGGGGTGAGTGTGATCGCGAGGGCGCAGTGTGTGTTAGTGTGTGTGTGAGAGAGAGGGGTTTTTAGTTTTTAAAATCGGATTTATTGGAGGATTTTTGTACATTTTGGGTCGGGGGAATGAGTTAAAATTGGTACATGGAAAAATAAACATGCAGGTTTTCTGTGTGTGTCCTAAAGTGTGTAGAGTAATGACTAATAGGAGGGAGAGAGAGAGAGAGAGAGAGAGAGAGAGAGAGAGAGAGAGAGAGAGAGAGAGAGAGAGAGAGAGAGAGTTTTAGTTTTTTAAATCGGATTTATTGGGGGAGTTTTGTACAGTTTGGGTCGGGGGAATGAGTTAAAATTGGTACATGGAAACACTGGAAAAACAAAGGTAGGACGAGAAGGGTTTTCATGCCTTTACCAAGGCATTAAAACTTAGCACCCCTGCAAAGGCATTAAAACTGCCCAAAGGTATTAAATTTTAATGCCTTTGTACAATTTCGTGCCTTTGCAAAGGCATTAAAATTTCACACCCCTAGAAAGGCATTAAGTCCTACCTTTGTTTTTCCAGTGAAAATAAACATGCAGGTTTTCTGTGTGTCCTAAAGTGTGTAGAGTAATGACTAATAGGAGGGGGAGAGAGAGAGAGAGAGAGAGAGAGAGAGAGAGAGAGAGAGAGAGAGGGAGAGAGAGAGGTGACGGTCATCCCGAAGGAGTCGAGAATCGCAGATCACACAATCATCTCCTGGTTTGAGCCGAGCGACAGCGGACCCCGCCCGCCAGGACCTTCACCTTGCAGAGTTCAATAACTTGTCAAAACGTCTCTCGGCGCGCCACTTCGCTTGATTCATTGCAATGCCTCCTTCCTTCCCCCCGACACCCAGCAGAGCGGCTGGCTGGCTGGCACGGCAGGCAGGCAGGCCGGACAACAAAAAGGAACTGCAATTGCAAAGTCAATCAATCAAAGTGTGTGCAGGCGTCATCGACCCGCGCAGGGCGCGCAGCGCCCCTCCGCCGCCGTCTTTAGCCGGTTTGTGTTTCGAAGGATCGATGCATGGAATATTATTGGCAGGTCTGCAGCAGCGGGGGCTCGGGGTGGGGCTTATCCGCACTATGTCTGTTTGGACAGTTGGCTTCGGTCTGACATCAGCCGCCACACTGCGGGACATACTCGAGCGGAACATCAGATACGAGACGGGCTGCTCTGGGTAAACCTTAGTGTGAGACAGTCCTACACTTTTGGTGAAGAACCAAATATAATGGTCCTGTACTTTTTTGGTATGATGTAAAAAGGGTCAAACACGGGGGGTCATCGACTTGCACACTGTGAAAAATATGTACGGAAATTTCCGGCTATATTTTCCGGACTTTCTTGTGCTTAAAATTTGATTGAGTTGGGGATTCCTGCGTTTTCTGCTGGTGAGTGAGACCAAGGAAGGGCCATTTAGTCGTGCACCTCAAAGTATAGGATTGTGTCACACTTAAGTTTCCAGTGAGAGGGAAACAGTTCGAGAGATTTTGTGTCCAATTACACCTCCAAAATCTCTTGAAATCCGAAAACTTTCCTCAAAGCGGCAGGAAAAGTTTATACACTGTTAAAACCTTGCGAAGAAATGCTTCGCATTGCGAAGAAAATCGTTCGTAAGCTGCGAAGCATTTGGCTGCTTTGTATTGCGAAGCATTTTCTTCGTAGTGTGCGAAGAAATTTCTTCGCAAGGCTCTTCGTAAGGCGGGGCTTGCGAAGAAAATACTTCGTATTGCGAAGCCTTGCGAAGCAGCCAAATTCTTCGCAACGCCGCGAAGAATTTTCTTCGTAAGAATTTTACAGTGTAGAAATCACGACACTAAATCCGGCTAAATCTCTTCCCTGAAGAGATCTAGTGTATACCCTAACATCCAAAGAGGTTGCCCCTCGGTTTCAAGAATGAAGACTAGAGAGAGGGAGAGTCTTTGAGCCGTTGAGAGAGAAAGGTGACTTGTGTAACAAATCTGCAGTAGTGCTTTTGCTGCCTGGAGAGGGAAAAGTGGTTGAGGGGGTGGGGGGTGGGGGATGTAATTCGTCGCCCGTCTTCTGCGATGTCTTTGAGCTACAGATAAGTGCAGAGCAAAATGGAGCGAGCTGGAATAAGGAAGAAGGAAGGAAGGAGTGCCGGACGGCGATGAAGGTCTCCAGTTATATAGACAAAGTTTTTGGGCCGCCAGGCCGAGGGCTAATATCGTTTCCACTAACGCAGTCGCTGACGCGGTGCTCGTTTACTTCTTCGCCCGCCAGACCGCGCTGTGTGCCGCAGAGCCGGGCTCTCAGCTCCCCGCTTGAAAACTTCAAGCAGTGCCCCCTCCCCACTCAAGTTTTAAAATCTTTGTGGGGTTGTTACGACCGAGGGGTCAACAACTTGGCATATTTAGTGTACAGACTTGCGGTAATCAGTTCAATATTCAGCCATATTCACCCATTTTCAGCAATATTTCATACTAATCTAAAAATATTTTAGCCATTTTCTAATATTTTACCCATATCTAGACAAGCTTAAATTAAATTTTCAAATATTTCACCGATATTCATCAATATTCAACCGTATTCAAGTATTCGGTGTACACGAAATTCCCAAGTTAGTTACCCCTCGGTTACGACGTACCCAAATGCAAAATCCATCTTTACCGCAGCCGCAGAGCAATAACGGTTGTCTCATATCACTAACACTGTTAAACTGAAATCGTGATGTGACGATAAATATTGCTACAAATTGTTCGTCACAAGGGCTGAGATAATGCAGTCGTCACATCACATGCATCGTTCGTCACACCGCGACGAACCATTTGGCATTCAACTTAAACGAAACATTCGTCACGTGACATACCAATTGTATTAAATATGTATTCGTCACAAGTTTTGAGAATTTTGGAGTGAATGAGAACAGTATTCCTTTACACTTCCAGCTTTCAAGTGCCAAAAGGTCAGCAGATCAGCATCAGCCGCCTGATGGGTAGGCAACCCTCACCAAACAATGCTTGGCTGTAAGGCGGGCCGGCCTACCCCGAGTACTTGCAGGCGTTAAGTCTGCACATCAACCACTCAGTTGCACCAGTTATACTATGGTCTCGTATTAAAATATGTTCTGGCATATCTTCATGTGGTTCATCAGTTCTCTGTCTATTTACATAGACTGTTCTTTTATTGTTGCGTATATGGGGAAAAGAAACTTCGAAACCCATATCCGAACAATGAAAAGGATAAAATACAAAAGAAAATTCCGGCAAGCATATGACGGAACTTTTATCACATCCCAAATCAACTTGTGACGACACATCAATTCCACCACGTCCTACAATTAACTTGTCACGTGACAAATAAGTTAAGACGAGACGACGCCTCACCTATCAAGAGCAAATTTTACCACTACCTTTGTTGAAATGTGACGATTTAAAGTTTAACAGTGCATGAGCCGACCGTAGGCAGCCAGCCCCAGACTTTGAAATCACTTCCTCCCGACTTTTTTTCCACCCCGATACCCGCGCCCGCCAGCGTCGGGGCAGCTCGCCGAAGGACAACAACTACTTCATCACTCTGGCGTAAGTCCTCTCTCACTCTCTCGTGGCTCAGTCCATTCCATCCGGCAGAGTGCCATCGCCGCCCCTGGCGAGGGGCAGCCACGCCTGTCAGGCGGATGGCCTACCCAGAACCCCCCACACACACACACACAATCTCTTTCAGCGCGCAAGTCTTGCAGACGCTGCACTTGTGGTCCATCATCATTTCTCCCTTTCTCTTGGCTTGACTGCAGGCCGTGCCCGGACTCAGTGACTCAGCCTTGGCCTTAGATAACAACGCAACAAATTTGGCGCCGAGCAGGAAGAGGAAAGAGAGGGTGGGTGGGAGGGAGGGAGCAGGCGGGTGCATCGTGGGGGATGAAAAGGGGAGCGGGGAGGGGGGAGGGGCGGAACGCGAGGGAGGAGAAGGAACCTTTGCGGATGTCCTCATCCGGAACGTTAGGCATCCCGCCACATTCAGTCCGACCCACCAGGCCGCAGCAGCAGCAGCAAAGCGCCGCCCCGCCGGCAGACAAGAGGCTCACCGAGCTCGGCGCTGGAAAAATATGATGGTGGGACTGATATTCATTGTTCCGCTTCCCTCCTCGTTCCTGGAGATCGCTGCTGGAGCCTGGAGCCCCCGCGGGGGCGTGGCAGGAAAGAGGGTGGTGGACGACCTCTAGGCTACCAGTAGACAAAAGGTGCGAAACTCATTAAGAAATAAAAAAAAAATTAAAATAACGAAGGAATTTAAACACTTGAGTTTTGCTTTCGTTACACTGTTAAAAATGCATTGTGATTTCCCAGCACTTCCTCGATACGGAACGATTGTGAAATCCCAACACTTCTCTGTAATCATAAAGGGACCCTTTTGCTGCCCCAAAGTGAAATATTTCGTCGGCCAGTCGACCATATTTTTTTGTCTATTTTAAATCCAGAGGACAGTTGTAATTTCCAGAAGAGTTCTGGTTAAAATACAGAGGACAGTTGTAATTTTTCGAAGAGTTCTGGTTTAAATACAGAGGACTGATGTAATTTAACGAGGAGTTCTGGCAACTTTTTTCAGAACAGATGTGCGGCGAATTTCCAACCTTTTTTTTTTTAACAGTGATAAAAGAAACAGACTAGAAAAGTCCCCTGTAAACGACGACGAGTCAGTGTGTTCGAGCAAGAAGGGGCGACTACTTTGTTTTTCCAGCTGAACTTATAAAAAGTTTCGTTTCGATCTCCGCGCGGCGTTCCAGATCCGATCGTGGAGGGAGCAAGGGAGAGTAAGAGGTAAGGTGAGATAACCCCACTATAGGGCCGGCGCAGCGTCCAGTTTACGAGCGAGTCTCCATCCACGGTGACACCCGCCTCGAACGGTTAAGGAAAAAGTGGAGAGAGAGAGAGAGAGAGAGAGAGAGAGAGAGAGAGAGAGAGAGAGAGAGAGAGAGAGAGAGAGAGAGAGAGAGAACACGCATTGAAGATGCGCGCGACAAGCTTGTCGAGCGAGTATCAGATCGTCCCAACACAGGTTCGGCTCCCCTTCAATGGAAGGTAGCACACGATATTCGACCCACCGACCCGATTACGACCCGCAGTCGCAGTGACCCCCAACCGGTTGGAACACAAAGAAGAGAAATA
This sequence comes from Frankliniella fusca, assembly GCA_029379305.1. NCBI lineage: Eukaryota > Metazoa > Arthropoda > Insecta > Thysanoptera > Thripidae > Frankliniella > Frankliniella fusca. The sequence goes on along the minus strand of JAHWGI010000083.1, from coordinate 890,067 downwards.
TTTCGGCTTTTTAAAGCATGGTTAAAATATTTTCTGTTTTTACCCCTCTGTTTCAATCGACATTAAAGTCATCTTCCAAAAGAACTGGACACCGAGATTTCAGGAGTTTTACATTGGTAAAAGTTTCTAAGTTATTATCAACAATAATAATCTTGCTTTTCAAGTAATGGCCTCTAATGGAAAAGGGCGTAAAAAAGAAAGTGGTATACAATCACCAATATGCATATCGGGTATCGATAGGCGTGAATGTTTATTTGCAGTGCGACATGACGCAACGGCGTCAAATGCAGGCAGGGCAGATGGTGCAATGCCCGGAAACCCCTCCGCAAAAATTATCCAAAAGTCAAATTGCAGGCATGTCGGGTGTCGGGGGCATTGCGTATGCAGCAGCACTCTCCTGATTAGAGAGGATAATTTGCAGGCGAAAACGCCTGAGTTGGGTAGAGAACAGACCATCATCTTCAAGTTACAGCGTCTTCTTCTTTTCGTCTTTTTCCCTATTTTTCTTTTGCTTTGTGTTTCTGTTTTATAAATGATAATTTTTTTCCTTGTTAATTTCTCTCTCCGAAGTAAAGAGGAAAGGTGGACCGCCAAAGCGTCGAATCAACGGCAGAGTACCTCATCCATTACGGGCGCAAGGGCTAATTGCAGTGCCGCGCGCCGTGCACCAACACGCGCGCTCCCCACATTTCTTTCATTTTTTCTTCAGATATTTTCGTTCTTTTTTGAGAAGGCAAAGTTGCCGCCTTACTGTCTGGAGGAAACAATAAAGTTTAACCGAAAACGAAACGCATATGCAGCAGACTTCATATCTTAGCGCCGAGCGCGTAGGCAGCCACCGCGGCCAATTACGACATTTAAAACGACTTACATCACCTGACAAAAAAACAAAAAGGCCGAGGCCAGGTTTTTTTTTATTTTTACGATAGATTTGACTGGTAATTATATGAAACTTCGCCCTCCTACCCTTTCGTGTGCAAGCAGTAGGCACGGCCTTTCCTTTTGATGCACCCGCCTCCCCCGCCCCCCCCCCCCTCTCTCTCTCTGTCTGTCCTCTTCCCCACCGTCGTGATATGGAATCTGTCAGTCTCAAGCGGCTTTCTATCAGCTACGGCATCATAAATCGTTCCCGCGAGACTGGCGGCGCTGGGGCGTGGCTTGGCGGGGCGGGGAGGGGGGGCGAGGGTAGGTTGGTCGCACGGCAGCCCAGGCTAAAGTTACCATGGTGGCCATAGTCGCGGCCAAGAATTTACCATGGCCACTTGCTCGATTACCATGGCCATCCTACTGGCCATGGTAAAACGGTCCATGGCCATCCGTGGCCCATGGCCATGGCCATAGCCACACAATGGGCAGACAGTGGCCATGGTCCGCGCCCATGGCCAGACCATGGCCATGGTCGTAGTATCACCATGGGCAGATGATGGCCATGGTAAAGATAGCCATAGTGTGGTCATGGCCATGTGGCCATGGTGAGGCCATGGGCCGTATGATAATTTAAATGCCTATAAAACCTGCATTTATAGGAATTTTCTGGCGAAACTTTGTATGTAGCCTCCTCCGCTTAAGAAATCAAACTAATTTACTTTTCTCGAAAAGTGAAATTTTGTGTGCCCCATAACTCAGAAACGGCTTTAGTTAGGCAAAAACTAACATCGGCATCGGTCTTGTCTCGATTTTTACACCCCCGGGACATACTCTAATCTTATCTCGGACTTAGAAGGAAACTTAATAAGTGACCTCATACTTGCCTTTGGTACACGTCGCCATGGCACCGGCTATGACCATGGCCTGTCTATGGGCTATTCTGGCCATGGCCATTCTATGGGCTATTCCGGCCATGGCCATGCCCTGCCCATGGCCTGGTCATGGTCTGCCCATGAGCATAATACCATGGCCATTTTACCCATGGGTAGTGGCCATGGCAGGCCGTGGCCATGGTAATGCTCATGGTAACTTTAGCCTGGGAGGGGTGCGAGAGATGGAGGGGGTGGGGGGGCAGCAGACTTGTGGTCCACACGGATCACTCTCATGGGATGCTGAGCACGGAGCGCCCCGCCCGGCCCGCCCCCGCATATCTGCTCCGCTCCTCTTGCAACATTCTGTCTCCCCCGCCCCTCCCCCTCCCCCACCCCCTCCGGCACCCGCCCCTCAGCGGCGATCATCATGCGGATAAAAATGTCCCCCGAATGGTGCATCCAGCCAGCCGTGATGCGCCCGATAGCCGATTAATTCAATCTTCCTGTTTAATCGGTGCCAAAAGACGCACCGGCCGGTAGCACCGCCGGCGGCATGTTCCCCGCCAACAGGAAGAAAATAATAAAAATATTTCCAAAAAAAAACGAAAAGAAGGGGGAAAAGGCGTCGCTGCGAATCGTCCTTCCCCCGGCTGCTTTGAGTTTTTGTTCCCACGGCACGACAGCGACACAGCAGCAGGCCATGATAAGGGGCGCTCCCAAACGCTTTGCTCTGACTCTCTCTCTCTCTCTCTCTCTCTCTCTCTCTCTCTCTCTCTCTCTCTCTCTCTCTCTCTCTCTCAGAACGCATGGCACGGACAAATTTTCCGGCACTGACCAATCGCTAAATAACGAGCAAAACATTGGACTAAATTCGATTGCAGCATCTATAATATTTTCCGCACAGTAACAAACACTCAAGATCCCGTAATATTTTTGGAAAGCGAAACACACATTTTGTCGGAATTATCGTTTTGCTTCCCTTTTGTTTCCCGGGCGTGTACCCGACGTCAAGTCCTGCCTCAATGACTGCAGGGAACACGAGCACTTTTCGTCCCTAACCTGACTCAGCCGGAGCCTCCGGGCGGCGGCTGCAGCCGCTCCGGGCGGGGCCCCGCGGGGCGTGGTGGGGAGGGGCGTGGTGGGGCAGGGCGTGGTGGGGTGGGGCGTGGTGGGGCGGGGCGTGGTGGGGCGGGTCCATTGTGGGCCCGGCGGCCCGGCGGTGCATGCAGCAGCGCCCCAGACACGCAACGCAGCGGGGCAGGAGGGCCCCGACCCAAAGGGGCGCCGGCCGACGGCGACTTAGTGGCCAGCCGTCTGACTCCGAAGATCGCTCTCCGTCCTTGTCGCACTCATGGGGCTCTGCCATCCCCAACATGGGGCACCGGCAAGGGTGCGACGAGGACGGAGGTACGAGAGCGAGGTTCGGACTCAGCCTGCTGGGCATGGGCTAAGTGGGGCCGAAAGGGCCTAAGCAGGGGGCACGCGTGAAATCGATGAGAAGGAAGAGGGCCCCTCTTTGATCGGCGTCGGCCGGCTAGTGTGTAATATTCCCCATTCCGTATTCCATGTTTTTAATTCACATAGCGTACACTCCCAAACATGAAAATATAATAATAAAAAATATTTTTGAAAAATGGGTATTTTACTGTAAAAATTTCTTGTAAAAAAAAAAATAGAGACAAATTTACAGCTTTCGCTGTTAAATCGGTAAACAGATTTTTTTTCTGGAGTTTGATGGCAAATTTGGGAAATTAACAAGAAAATTCGTGATGCAACAGATAAAGTTTGTAAAGTTACGAAATTCTTTTAAAATGAACACGAATGTTAAGTGAATTCTCAGTCAGGAATTCACGGATGTTTCCTGTTAATTTACAAAATGTTCTTTTTTTTTTAATGTAATGTTGCGTATCGGTTCAGACAATTTTAAAAAGTAGCAAGGTTTGCCCGGGTTTGCCTCTAACGTCACTCCTTAACTCGGGTAATTTTCATGATGGCGATTCTGTCGCGTCACGGCGGGCGCGGTTAGTTTTGTTTGAAAAGCCCGTTCCTAAATAAGAAGACACTCAAAAAGTGACCATGGCGGTCGCGGCCGCCGCCCAGCCCGGCCCTCTCACGATACGGCTCCCATCAGACGTCCGAATGATGACGTTTTATGGAACGGTCCGGTCGGTAATGAACATAAAGCCGAAAGGGGAGACAGAGAGCTTCATTTCAACTTCATTCCGGCCCGCATCGCCCGCTGCATACGGGCCGGGCCGGGCCGGGCTGGCCGCCAGCCCGAGAGAGCCGCCCACATACGCGTGCACGGCAGCCCAACGCAAATCGTCAAGGTTGTAGGGACGGCTCTGACACAGCTGTTTTCTTCTAAATCAGACGAATATCATCAAATAAAAAAATATGAAAGGTTTATCTGATTTAGTACGAAATTACTGTGAAAATTATCCTTGTAGATTTATGATATATTTTGTAAACTACGATTAACGACAAATGTTGTAAATTTACGACAGTCCATTCTTGCTCGTAATTGAATTTCAGGTCGATAGGTGGTGCTTGTAATTTTACGATTGGTCATTGTAATTTTACAACCCCACATCGGGGAAAATTTCCCCGTAATCCTTCAATTATTTTTCACAGTGAACATTTCGACATAATTCTTCACCCAGTAAAATAGGAAGGTCTGACAAACATGAAACGGTGGACGAGCGGCAACCATAGAGGTTACGGTGAGGGGAACACTCACACGGTGGCGCAAACCACGGAAAATGCAGGCACAATCAAAAGTGCCGTGCCCGTGAGCGTGTTTAAGATGGTTGGCACGACGGAGTAAGTCAAGGGAAAAAAAAGACCAAAAGGAATTCAAAATTTTGTGCACCTTGTAGTTCAGAGGAATAGAGGACGATGATTTCGGAAAAGTTCAAAACAATTTCAGGAATTCAAAACAACCAAAAAACAAGTGCCAAAAAATATCAATGAAATTCTAGGAAATTTGGAAAAAATCAGAAACTTACAAACAACTGAAAAAGCAATAGACAATACGAAAATTCAAAAATATTTGAAAAAAAAAGAAAAAAAACTTCTAAAGAAGGGGCAGAATTGTTTTGCTTTTAATTCGAGTACTATGGCAATCTTAACCAGTATGGTTGTCTCCGTCCGTCCACCACACAGTACTCGTTAGAACATTCCATTTTTCTAGGTGTGTGCTCGACGCGCGGGGCACCGTGCGACACTCGCGCTCTCGAGCGAGAGCGAGGTAAGAGGTCGATGTTCTCATTGCGACAGCCCCTCACACTCTCACATATCGCGGTGCGCACAAAACACTTTGTCTCCGCGGCCGTCACCACGTGCGTGCCAAGAGTAGGGCAAAGGAATATATACGGAACCACGTCCGAACTGGATGAACCCCATACCATGAGGGAGAGAGGGAGATAGACCATGTCGACCCGTCGCACCGCATACTAATCTCATGGTGCGGCATGCCATGCGCGCGTATAAGTGGGGCCGTTTTGTTTTTGTCCCCTGATAATGGCCTTTGTCGGCGGGCAGAAATAAAATGCGTCATGTAAGTGCGCACGTGTGTGTGTGTGTGAGCGAGAGAGAGAGAGAGAGAGAGAGCGAGAGAGAGAGAGCGAGAGAGAGAGAGCGAGAGAGAGAGAGCGAGAGAGAGAGAGAGCGCTCTACCAGTTCCCGGGAAAAGATGCTGCAGCGCAGCGAGACTCTTACCAGGAGCGCTGAAGCGCTGCAAAAGGTGTCTGGTGGGCCGTGCAGCAGCACAGTGCTTACAACAACAACAACAACAACAACAACAACAACAACAACAACAACAACAACAAACGGTTGATGGCGTTTAGTTGATGGCCAGCCGTACGGCGAAGACGACGGTCATCATCGAAGGCAGAGAGGAGGGGGGAAAAGGAAGCGGCGTGGAGGGGAGGGGTGTCTTATGGGCGCAATTAGCTAATTGGCGCCACTGCACCTCCCGGCCAGGCCCGGCGACGCCCCCCCTGAACCACCTGCGGACGCCCCGCTTGCACCACCCGCGATGCATGCGTCCATCCAGATAACCATCCAGTTTAGGCGATCCTCAAGTTCGGGACGGGACCAACCAAATTTAAGCTTTATGAACTGCACCAACGTTCAACTGATTTGATGAAATAATTTCATCAAGTTGGCTAAATACTGGTTTCTTAAACAATATCCAGTTACAAACGAAGGTACTTTAAAATGTATAGTAGGTTCCAATAACTAAATTTGGTTTCGCACAACCCCAAAATTGATTGAAACAATTCCCCGACCCCCGAGCAGCAGCTCAACCTGTCGGCTACCTCTGAAACGCGCCGGCGACAACGCTCACTTAGACTCCACTAGCTGCACTGCAAAGCCTTTCCAGCCACCCCTGCAACCGGCCCACAGGAACGCACTTTGAAATCACACCTGGCTCCCCCCCCCCCTTTTCCCTCTCTCCCTCCCTCCCTCCCTCCCTCTCTCTCTCTCCCTCCTCTAAGAACAATGCGGGGCTCCAGACGCTACAGTACACTCCGGTACAGCGCACAGTACACGCGGCGTATAAATCTGAGTGGACGTAAAACAAAAATAGTATTTTTATACGTCAGACTGCGTCCCCATAATGCGACTGCCACCGGCCGGGACTGCCGTATGCCGCTTTCCATTTCTTTTTCCTTTTTACATTTTTTCCGCGCGTGTCATAAAAAAAATTCCATGTGTGCGCGACGTCGTGTTGTTGTAGTGCACGAGCTGCTACTCATCAAAAAAAAAAGAAAAAGCAACAACAAAAACGAGAGTGACAACTACGCGCACCATCCATCCAGTACGATAGCGATTCGTTTCAATTACTTATTTCAGCAGTGACACTGGCCGCTTGTGCCTCCCGACTCTAACTGCGAATAATTGGAGTAATTCATTTCCGTTTTACAAGGCGGGCCGGGCCGGGCCGCCGGGCGCCGCCATGGCCCCTCACCGAACCGTTTGCTTTGCTCTCACTTTATACTTTTTTTCTGCTTGTTTGCGAAGGGTACGGAGAAAGAGGGGAGAGACAGAGACAGAGACAGAGACAGAGACAGAGAGAGAGAGAGAGAGAGAGAGAGAGAGAGAGAGAGAGAGAGAGAGAGAGAGAGAGAGAGAGAGAGAGAGAAATGGGCCTGCTCTCCGACTCCCCGCCAGGTGCGCCTGAGGGGCGGAGGCTCGCTCCCGCTTCTATCGTAAAAATGAATTTCGCGAGACAGTCCCGATTGCAGCCGAAGAAAAACACATTCCCTGTATCTCCGCCCCGGCAGCGCCGCCCAGTGACTTTTCTCTCGCCCAAGCTCGCGCCCTCCACATGTGCTCCTCACCATTGCAGCAATTTTAACAGACTTTTCATTATGAAGGATCCTCTCCCAATTACAGTAACTGAACAAACTGAGCGAGCCCTTTTTCCCCTCTCCGCCCTCCTTTACTCTGTTGCGGTCAGTTACGCCCCTCGGCTGATTAGCTACGCCCCCGTGCAGCGGTGGCGCACCCGCGGCGGCCCACGTGCCTCGCGCGGAGAGCCTTAACCTCTAACGACACTGACGGCAGGCAGCTTGCAGGCAGCCCCGCCCCGCCCCGGCGCCCGGCCCACAGCAGTGCGGGGAACTAAGACAGGGAATTCCCTTTCCAAAGACGTGAGCGTGGCATTTCCGACGCCTCAGTGCGACTACAAATAAGCGACACGTGAGACTCCAGGTCTACACTAATAATCCAAGTGTTCAACCCTTCAACACTTCAAAGTGTTCAAATACCATTTAAACATAAAAATGTGTTTAACAGAGTTGTTGTACACTTACAAGTGTTCAACTCAGAAGTTGTGCACTTAAAAGTGTTCAACTCCCCAGTTACACACTTCCTTAGCTTGGACTGTATTAGGGAAGTGTGCAACTGGGGAGTTGAACACTTACAAGTGCACAACTCCTGAGTTGAACACTTGTAAGTGCACAACAACTCTGTTGAACACTTTTATTTGTTTAATTGGTATTTTAACACTTAAAAGTGTTGAAGGGTTGAACACTTGGTTTATCAGTGTAGGGGAAAACAACTATGAATTTTTGTGTACTAATTATAATTTTTGTGAATTTTTTTTTAAATGTTTGAGAATTTTCGGTTGAGTTTTTATTATAATTCTGTGAGTTATAGTGAAGTTTTTTGAATTTTCCTCATTTCCATCAACTTTTTTTTTAAAAAAAAATTCTAAACTTTCCCTAATTTTACGAGTGGTTTCACCCTCGGAAACGCTGCTCTTGCGTCTTTCGAAGGGAATTCCCTTCTCTATAGTTCCCCACTGCTTCTTCACGAAACTGAGAGTTACACGTTTACAAGAGTTGTTGAACAGTTGCACACTTCATCCAGCAGTAATTATGTAGATTTTTCATTTCCCACCTGGGCCCCTCCTGCTACTCTCGCGCCCGCAGAGCAGCGCCGCCTAAAGAGGCAGATCCGAAATGAAACGAGCCGCATCACGTGAGTCTTATTTCCCCTGGCGTGCCGGGGAGGCGGGCGTCATCTCCAAGTAAAGCAGGGCCTGCTCCGACCATCAACAAACCTTTTTATTTTTTTATTTTTTAGGTTTTCGTTGTGTTTTGTTTTTGTGTTGTTGCTGTTCTTCTTCTTCTTTATACGTTTTACTGATTAAGGGGTGGGGACTTCTGGAGTTCTGTGACAAGTCACGGCATAGCGGGTGCGGGGGTGGAGAAGGGGGAGACACAATATCATGCAGACAGGCCGCAAAGCCACTACTCGCTATTCACCGCCGATTTGCATAAAAACAGATACATAATAAGTTGCCTTTTTTCCTTGAGCCACGAGGGTAGACGGAGAGGACGGAAAACTTTTCCCCTATTTCATCTCCCCCCCCCCTCTCTCTCTCGCTATCTCTCGCTCTCTCTGATTCGTTGGTGGGATGGCGCCATGTCGCGCCTCTGTCCGACGCATCAGCGCGCCGAGCACAAACTAGAACACGATGACGATGGCTGAAGTCTGATTTGCTTATGACCGGGGTGCTGGCGGGGGCCGAGTTTAACCACATTATTTCCAGCGGTGCACCGGAACAATGCACCTGTTGTGCAAACTGATATGGACATCACGGGCTCCACAAAAAACTATTCATCACACATCGGGGCCCCCACACCGAACAGGAGGATCGGGGGCAGGAGGAGGGGGGAGGGGGTGAAGGGGGAGAAGGGGGCGCCAGCACGTCATTCATCACCAGGAGTGCGGAGGAGGGACAGCGGCCTGGACCGACCCGCTGGCAGGGCGCAGGTACCTCTGCAGGTACCTCTGCAGGTACCAGGGGCGCCCAGCGAGGGTTTACGGGAGAGCCGTGAAAATACAAGGGGGGAGGGTGAAGGAGGGATAGAAAAGAAGGAGGGAGGAAAGGAGAGAGGAGAAGAAAGGGGAAAAGAGAAAGAAGAAAGAAAGAGAAGGGAAAGGGGGAAGGAAGTGGGAGGAAGGAAATACTTCAATAGCGTAAAAAAAGGGGATAAAAACACCTACTTTCTGGAAAATATAAGGGAAGTCAAATTTTAAAAGAGGGGGGGGGGGGGTTTCTTGAGGTTAGCACGACCGTGCACGCCCAAAACATATGGACGCCCCTATCAGGTACCTCTGCAGGCACCTCTGCAGGTTCCTCTGAGGGGTCCCATAGCCAAATACGCGGGCGGCTGCGGGCAGGGGGTACCTGGCACGGCGGGGCGGGGCTAGAGGTTCGCGAGCAACGCAATCTATCGGCCCGACCCAGCCCATCCCATCCCCCACGCAGTCTGATCCTATCGGTCGGGGCGCGGCGGGGTGAGGCGGGGCGAGGCGGGGCGGGGTGAGGCGGGGTGAGGCGGGGTGAGGCGGGGCGGGGCGAGGCCGTGTGTTAGCGATCCACCACCAGTATCTAGAGTCGATTGCCTGAGGGCAGGGCTGGGGGAGGAACGTCATCCGCACACGACGAGCTCAATTAGAGGTGGCGGTGGGGGCCAGCGCAAAACCCCTCACAACAGCTCCGCGAGCGGGCTCGCACCAAAGTGTGTGAACGTCGAATACTTTCCGTTGTGTATATTTTTCAGCCCGCAGAAAGTGATATGTAATTTTCTAGAAATTTCACACTCTTGAAGGGGAAGTGCAATAATGTAAATTCACACATGTGAATTCCAGCAAAAACGCCTCGACGCAACCAAGCGAGACACTGTAAAAAATTAATTTCGAATATTAACAGGAAATATAATTGAATTTTGTTAAACGACCTGGCTGTGAATTTACTTTTTATTCGTTTTAATTTACAAAAGAACTCTATAACTTTAGAAAAATATTCCGTAACCTTACAAAATAATTCCGTAAGTTTACAAATTTTATCTGTTGTTTCGCAATTTTTCTTGTTAATCTACAAAACGTTTCATCAAACTACAGGAAAAATCTGTTCACCGATGCAACAGTGAAACCTGTAAATTTGTTTTTCGTGTTTTACAACAAATTTTTACAGTAGAGCAGTATAGACACCCTTCGGGGAAATCGTCAGAAAAGTGATGCGATGGGGGAGTGGGGGGGGGGGCTCGCTGGGTCCCCCCAGGGGGTCACTAAGGAGTGAAGGTAGAGGCAGGGAGACGTGACGGGACAGGGCTCCGAGGAGATGATGGGATGAAATTCGCCATGAGACATAGCCAGCCTCCCCAGGAATGTCTTCATTGTCACAGAGAGAGAGAGAGAGAGAGAGAGAAAGAGAGAGAGAGAGAGAGAGAGAGAGAGAGAAAGAGAGAGAGAAGAAATAGGGAGGGAGGGCCAACGGCCCACGTATGCCAAGCGCTGCACATACAGGGGGGCCTCCGCCTCCGTGTTTGACCTTAACTATATAGAGGTCTACTGGAAGACGGCAGAAGAATAAGATGTACTACCATACATTCTCTCTCGTTCTTCCATCTAGCCACAGACTTTGAGTGCGTTATTTGGGCGAGTGTATGAGTGTGTGTGTGTGCGCGCGCGCGCAACCCCGTTGCGCCCAGCATGGCGTGGCTAAGCCAGCCCCCGCGCGCCCCGGGCACGCCCAGAAGCACGCCAAGACGCCTCTGTTGACCCAAGGCAAGCATGTGCCGTCGGGGTGGGTGAGGCGGGGCGGGGCGGGGCGGGGCGGGGCCCCAGCTGACTGTACTCGCGCTAATAGATTCGACGACGTCATTGGTGGTGGAAGGCGGGTTGGAGGAAGGTGGAAACATCCACGAAGCTGAAACGTCTCCGCGCGCGAAACACAAAAGTATTACGAAACGTTACTCTGTGGGGCGAGCGAGCGCGGGCGGAGCACTGGCCGAGGCCAGCCGGCGAACCGTGAGTGAGTATAGTAACACTTCGTCACACCCGTAGGCATCAACCATTCATGTCGCGGAGCTCAGCGGGACGGGTACCGCGAGGAAGAACCGGTTACTGTCACAGAGAGAGAGAGAGAAAGAGAGAGAGAGAGAGAGAGAGAGAGAGAGAGAGAGAGAGAGAGAGAGAGAGAGAGAGAGAGAGAGAGAGCGCCTTTCTCCGACGCGACCCCACAAGTCGATGGGTGCAGCAGCGGCGGACCTCGGGTGTCTGCCCGTTGGGAACAGTGGCCCAACCGCCCGCGTACACTCAAATTCGCAATTCGCATCACGCGGGTCCTTCGGCCTGAGGGTGTTTGAGGAGGATTGGGAGGGGGAGGGGGGGGGCACGCCAGGGCAGAATGAAGCCGTCCTGCTTCACCCCGCTTCCGTCGGAATCACCTTCACTCTCCTCTTCACAAGGACTCTCCTAGCCCATTCGCTCGCTGCGTTTAATACGCAAATCCAAAATTTTTGCATACCTCGTAAACAATCTTGAGAAAAAAAGAAGACGTTTTCAAAGAAATTTAGATACCCCTGCAAAAGAAATCAGAAAACTTCAAAGGATAATACAGATAAATTATAGCCAATTCAAAAACGAAAACTGATGAGCTCAGAGTGATTTTTTTTAAAAAGGCAGGACAATAAAAAGCCAAAATTGCAAGAAATAGAAAAAATCTAGCAAACGTACTAGGAGTAAAAAAAAATTAACACAAATTCAAGCCATTTGCACACCAAAATTGAGAGTTGTTCCACTTACGAGTGTGCGAATGTCGTACACTTGGATGTGTGCGCATTCGCACACCTGGAAGTGTGTGACATTCACACACTCCAGCTTCCAGTGTACGAGCCGCGAGGAAAAAGTTCTGAAGTTGGACTTAAAATTTCTGCTTTTCCTTTTGTCCATCTCCTTCTTTTTAAATCCTCACGTTAATTAGCCTTTAATCCTAGCACGAGCGCAGGGCAGGCGCCGGTAAACCACCATCGGTTTGGGTCCCGCGACAAAGTTCTATGACGCGCGCGGTAGGGGGAGCGGGGAGTGAGGCGGCCAGCAGCTTAGCCCGGCGATAAGTCCTGACCGTGGGAAAAAGCAGCAAGGGAGGGAGGCGCGTGGAAAAATGCGGCGGTTGAGTTGGCCCACCCCGCCCGCATCAAGCGTGGAGTTGGAGCAGATGACGCGCTAAAAATGTTGCCTCACTGCCGCTTCTAAATCAATTAATCTTAGATCGCACGTGCCCGCGAAAACCACAGCGCAAAACGAGCGAATACTCGGAGGGGGGAAGGGACCTATAATGGTTCGATTTCCTAATGATGTATCGTTCTACCCCTGCTGAAGTTATTAACCGACAAAAATAAATACTACTCGCGCCGCCATTGACTCTCCCTTACACTGTGAAAATTATCTTTGTAGATTTACTATATATTTTGTAAACTACGATTAACGAATCATGTTGTGAATTGACGACAACCCATTCTTTCTTGTAATTGAACTTAGAATTGATACATGGTGCTTGCAATTTCACGATTTGGAATTGTAATTTTACAACGGCACATCGTGAAAATTTTTCCCCTAAACCTACGACTATATTTCACAGTGTAGAATGTCCCTCTGTCCCTCACAGTCCAGGCCGCGCGAGCCCGCGCCCCACGCTGAAGAGAGAGAGAGGGGGGGGGGGGGGGGGGGGGGGGGAATTAGCGAGAAAAGCAAACTTTAAATTGGTTTCTTGCGCCGAGATTTAGTCCAAAGGCGCGCGTCTTGTCGCGACTCGGGACAGGACCGGGCAGCGCGCCACTCTCACAGCACATCAGGCGCAATCTGCCACCAAACCTCTGTGCCAAGCGATCCCCGGTGATCCCTGCCATTTTCTGGCGCGACTTTTAAATAACTTAAAAATCTGCGATTCTAAAACTAGCACAGCTACTCCAACTTTCAACAAAATTCGACTGGGAAAAAAAATAATACTTCTGCTTCAGTTTATTTTTGATACAAAATTGTATGTGTTAAAAATAGTAGACACGTTCTTCGTATGTTTTTCGGGCCCATCTCTTTCAGGGAAAGGGAAATCAAACCAAGCGTGCAACTGCCCAACACTTGAGAGAGTGCAACTTCCAGTTCACCATTATGCAAGTCTTCAATCCACGGTAGATGAATTGCAAGTGCTCAACTAGCTAGTTTAACATTTTTAAGTGCTCAGCTCCACAGTCATACACTTGAAAGTGGCCCCCACGCGAAATCAGAAAAATCATCAAGAATCAGAGGCATAAAAAACAGGGCACGAATTGAGCCCTCTCTGAGATTATGCTAAAACCTTGTCGCGAACCTGCACCGCGGCAGGGCAAACACCTCGCTGATCCACTGGAGCTGCGAGCCGCGCCCGCCAGGCCGGCGCCACGCGGCACCACGCGGCGCCAAGCGGCGCCAAGCGGCGCTACTTCCATTGTCAACAGATCCCTCCAGACGTGACTCTCTTCGGAAACCATGCCACGCGCATCGCTTGGGGGTGCGGCAGGGCACCAAAAAAAAAAAGAAAAAGAAATCGATGAGGAAACCGCGCTTTACGCATCGCAGTGCTCGTGTGTGTGTTTTTTTTTCTGCTCGAGCCTGTTGCTCACTTCATCCAAAATCCGGAAATAACTCTATCTAGATACCATGTGTCTCGGGGCGCGGCCCTAGCCGCGCGGCATGTCTCTGCATAAAATGGGATGAGGTTGTGTGTCGCGCAGTGGCGCGCCGCACCCCGCCCCACCTCGCCCACCCCGCCCCGCCTCGCCCCGTCGTTGGCCCCGCACTTCAACAAGTTAACTACTTGGTTACGCCTTCCAAGACATTACTCACTTTGGAACAAGACGACACACAACGGAGAGGGGACTTGCTACGCGCGGAGACTTTTATAATTTTCCGTACTGTGTCTGCCATATTTATCGAGCCTATTCTAGGTTTGTTGAACGACAATTTGGTTTTTCTTTCTTTTTCTTTTCCGTTCTAAATTTGTATTGTGCTAAATATTTTATATATTTTTTTAAACCTCTTTTTCGTACACTTATACATTTGAATCATATGAATGAAATTTCTTGAAGTTTATAGCTTATTTTACTTCGTGCATACTACATCAAACTTTGGCAGCTTTTAGATCACACTTGCTTCACTGAGACAAGGCAGTTGTCAAGCCCCCCGGGGCGGCCTCTGCGATTGCGCACAGCAGCATCAGCAGCAGCAGCAGGAGCTTGAGGATGCTGCAGAACCTCGAGAGCCTCTCTAGCACATCCGCAGACAGCGGCTGGCTAGACGCTGGCCGGCTGCTCCGGCTCTGGCCTGTGTCAGGCTCCACAGGATGCCACACCCCGGCCGAGCCGAGCCCGCGGATAGCAGCCTGCCTAGCGACTTCTGGCGAGGCCGGCAGACGTTTCGGGCAAATCAAACAACCCCACTAACCCCCCGGCCCAGGCCCCGGCCCAGTACAGTTCAGCCCCTTGACTATTATTGTCGGACGGGACGCCACATGGGTTTGGGCGAGCCGAGAGCGCCGGCCGGCCTGAAACGGCCGACCAGACATGGATTCCATTAAGCGCCTGTTTTCCGTCGCGTCGGAATTTTTCCCGATCCATTTTCTGCGCAGACATATGTGCGTCTGCCGCTCACAAGACACGCTACACTTTTTGCGAGGCCCCACCAGACCTCGCCTCACCCTGCCACGAGCCTGACCGTCAGTCCCCTCGCTATCGCCCTCGGGGAATTCCCACACAGCTTTTTGTCCCGCATTGCCGAGCAGGAAAATAAATGGGGAGGGGGGGGATGGGGTTGAGATTTGATTCGATCTGGCTGCAGGCGGCTGTCAAGGTGTTCTAACTAGCGCCCCGTGATCCGACAGCTCCGACCAAAGAGGGCTGAATGAGGAAGGGAGGGAGGGAGGGAGGAAGGGAGGGAGGAAGGGAGGGAGGAAGGGAGGGAGGAAGGGAGGGAGGGCGGCAGGGGGAAAGAGGGAGGGAAGGAGGCAGGGAGGGGGAGAGAGGGAGGGAGGGAAGAGGAGACAGAGGGAGTAAGAGGTAAACGGTTTTACGACAATATTTGAACTTACCTCTCACTCGTGCCTCGAGACCCGAGAAGTATAATTTCACTCTCACTTACTCACTCACGCTCTCTCTCTCTCTCTCTCTCTCTCTCCCTCTCTCTCTCTCTCTCTCTCTCTCTCTCTCTCTCTCTCTCTCTCTCTCTCTCTCTCTCTCTCTCTCTCTCTCTCCCTCCCTCCCACAAGCGACCCTAATAGAAAACCGATTGAAACTTGGGTGGCTTGAAAGAAGCGCTTTTAAAACGGCGCCTAGCTTGAAGGTGCGAACTGAGGAAAGAGTTTTCAGCGCCATAATGGGATCCATTTTGCGAAACTCGATGGCCTACTCATCGCCTCTGCAATGCGCAGGCGGATGTTAGAGAGAAAGAGAAAGAGAAAGAGAAAGAGAGAGAGAGAGGGGGGGGGCTAGCTAGCTCCAGATTGAAACAGAAGAACAGAAAAAAAGAAGGGAGGGGAGGTATGGAACAGAGGCCACGCTATCTTCTCGCCCACTGTCAAACTTTTTGGATAACTTGCAGCAGCAGGACCAAATCCCTTTCAATCCGTTGCAGCGGTCCAGAGGCGTACAGACCGCTACCCGGCTCGACCCGGCATTGGGCCCTGCATTGCAGCAGAGGACCCGACCCGGACCCAATCCCAACACGCCAGCAGCTCTCCGACCCGCCCTCCACAAGATTTAAAGAAAATACAACCCGTCCACCCGACTGCGGAGTGCTCCGAAAATAAAAATCAGGGCGCGGGCAAGGACGCAGAGAAATCACGAAATATTACAAGAACAGCAGCAGCAGTCTATCGACGCTTCATTTTCCTCATTTCTAAAACGTCTGATAGTGATGGCGGAGGCATTTTATCAATCCATGGTACATTTGCGGCAACTAGGGAACGCAATCGTTACCAACCGACCTCCCACCTCCCTCCCTCTTTCTTTATCTCTCTCTTTCTCTCTCTCGACAATGGCTAACGCCGCTATCGGCGACCGAGGCACGCCCAGGGACCGTCCAGTTGCCTGGCCGCCTGGCCAGAGCGACGCACCGAGCGACAATGTGTTTCCGCCGCGCATAACCGCATTCCGACTCTGCGAACATAGCTATAGCTGCACGGTCTACCCCGCCCCACCCTGACACGCCCAGTATCAGAGTGCGGTCTAATCCAATAGCTCCCTCCCCCCTTCCCCGTGCAGCACTCGGCGCTCCTGAAGAGTGTCCTCAGCTCGCCATGCTTTTGCACGGGAAATGTAGCCGACAGAGGCTTCTCAAGCACATACGCAGAGCAGAGACATGAGTAATACTCGGGAATCATTTTAATTTTATTTATATTTTTTAAATTTTATTTTTCGCACTCTTAGACATGGACAATTTTGGAATAAACGAATAACCTACATAAACGCGCATAAAATGAAAAAACTTGTCTATACCTAAAAAAATTCTCCATAATTTTACAAATTTTTCAAAAAAATGTGAACAATTATACCGAAAAAATTTCCAATGTATACAGGAAAAACTTTTTCTAATTTATGCTAGCGCATAAGTCGAACTGAAAACAAAATAAGTTTTTATAGAAAAAAAAAAACTGTCTACAGCGGTGTGTGTTGTGGAAGGGGGGGGGGACAGATTCTTCCTTTGATGAGGAAAATAAATTGAACCATGTACGAGACGACCGTCGTGAACTTGACCGGTGGAAGAAGGCCCTCAACGGACTGGCCCGGGGCGGGGAGGGGGGAGGGGGGGCACCGACACAAGCCTTATCTCATATTCCCTGTTGCATAACGGGCGTAACGCCGTGGGAGAGAGAGCGAAAACACATCGCAGGCAGGAGATATGATTAATCATCTATACGTACAGCGCAGGGGCGGGAGGGGCCGTTCCGGGCCGTTCCGGTAGTCGTTTAAATTCGTGGCGCGAGGCACGAGGAGCGAGGGCAAGGCGCCTTGCTGCAGCGCAGTGCATCTTCAAAAAGAGATAGAGTGTAGACAGAGAGAGAGAGAGAGAGAGAGAGAGAGAGAGAGAGAGAGAGAGAGAGAGAGAGAGAGAGAGAGAGAGAGAGAGAGAGAGAGAGAGAGAATGGTGGCGAAGAAGCACTCCCTCTGCTACGCCACTAGAGAAGAGGGCCATACCAACAAACGCATCGAGCAGTGATGCACGGGCGCCCCGCCCACCGCAACATAATGGCCGCGAACGCGCTTCGGGTCACGACGAAACGAAAAATTACAGAGGTATAAAGCGAAATCTATATTACGAATCGTACGGCGAGGGGTATGCGTATTGCAGCTTCCATTTATTGATGGTGGGGAGTGTCGTAATCGTATGGCGATACACTGGAAACACGTGAACATTTCATGTCGTGCAACCGATCGCGAAAAGCTATGAATTTTCAGAGGACTTTAGTTGCACTCTTTTCGAATGGTGTGCGATACACACGTGTGTTGTCAGCGTGAGGTTGATAAGGTCACGTCAGAGGCGAGGGGAATTCACTTTCGTAGTACACTGTACGCCTGATCCATGTATTACGTTACGTGGTAACACCCGTAATGAAATACCGAAAACTACAAAAATATGCCCATAATAGTTTACGTCTCGTGTGTGATGCCGCTATAATACCGAGTAGTCCGTCGTGCAATATTGCCCCTCGGTCAGAGCAGCCACCGTCAAGAGGCTCGTCGAGAGAGTTGCCGGGGCGGAGCGGGGCGGGGCCGCCAGAAGGCGCGTTACGGACCTAAATTTAAACCCGCGAGGCATTCGCGCGCATGAATCTTTTTGTTGTACAACCGCGTGCCGCGCCGACCGGTCCGCGGGAGGAAGTTGATTGGAAACAGGGGTTTGGCGACCAGATGAGGCCAACTACACCGACTCCGCAAAGAGAGCTCAGCTGAGCGGGCATTACAAACACGGTCAGAACGATTCCTTGGTGTTCAAAGGACCATGGGACCGATTCAAGGACGGAGATAGGAAGGTTTTATGCGGCCGTCCTTCAATCTGTCCGATAGTCCTTGGGCACCAAGGAATCGATTTTTTTTTTTTTTTTTTTTTACCAAGAACGACCCTAGAAAGCACACTGTAGAATTTTCGCTGTAATTATACGAGTGGTCAAAAGCCGACCACAGTTGCATTCGACAAGTATTATTCGTGTCACTAGAAATTTTGAAGCACAGCAAGTGGTTCAAACATAACAAGAAAATGTTGCTGTTTAGATTCCAAGAGTCCGCACAGTTTAAAAAAAAAATTAAATAAGCGAGAATGAAATACGTAAATAGGAATGGTAAACAAATTTATAATTTTATTTTATTTATTATAATTTTTGTAAATTATCCAAAATTTTCCTGGAATTTTCGGAATTTTCCTTAATTTTTCTAAAGTTACCTGAATTTGAATTTTCATAAATTTTGAGGTGTGCAAAAATTTCAGAGTTGTTTCCCCCTCCGGTTCCATTCAAGGCAGGGTAAGTGCGCCTTGTGTATGATCGCCGCAGGCCGCAGGGCGAGGAGAGCGGGAGGTGGGGTACTGGTGCGATGTGAGGTGGGTGCGGGTCAGGAGCTGGGCGGGGGTGCTGTCGTGAGCGAGCGAGAGAGAGAGAGAGAGAGCGAGAGCTATGATGTATGTGAAGTCAGGCGCGCAGGGCAGGGCAGGCCGATGTAGGCCCGATACGCTGCGACGCCCCGCGCCGAACCGGGCGCCAAGGCTACTATAGGTGTCGCTGCACGGTACGGCGACCTGCTCGCGAGCTCGCCAAAGGAAAGGGCGGGGCGGGGTGGGGTGGGGGCAGGCTGTGGCGGGCGTGCTAGGGCGGGGTGCTGCTATAGGAGGGCGCGAGACGGAAGTCACGAAGCAAGAGCGTCATTGTGAACCACGACGGGCGCGACACCCAAAGCGGATCACAGATGCCCCGCAACTGCCATATCGTCGCGCTGCTGCTAGTGGGTATGTGACGAAGAGAGAGAGAATGAGAACGAGAACGAGAGAGAGAGAGAGAATGAGAGAGAGAGAGAGAGAGAGAGAGAGAGAGAGAGAGAGAGAGAGAGAGAGAGAGAGAGAGAGAGAGAGCAGGCGGCGCGGCGAGTGCTAATGGGTCCCGGGGTGATTTGGACAGCAAACAGCAACACGACACGCGTGTTTCTGGTGGCGTGCCAGGACCGCCAGGCAGGGGCCGGGTCGGGGCGGGACCCACCGCCATGGTAACCATGGACCCCTGCAGCCTGCAGGCAGCAGGGCTCGCCCCGCCGCGCCCCGCCGCCAGAGCCTGCAACAAGCCGTAGCCTGACGGATTAGCCAACTGACTTTCGGCGATAGACCGCTCAACCGAGTCAGCGGAGCATTCTCATGATTACGATCTACTGATTGATTAAGATCTATGTTCACTGAGGGTTTACCAAGTTTACCAAAACTCTAAATTTTGGTGCACAAATTTTGTGAGTTTTATTGAATTTTTGTGAATTAAAAGAAAAGTGAAGTGAATTTTTGTTCGAAATTTCGCTCAAATTCAATGAATTTTGTAAATTTTCCACATTTTTCTAAATTTTTCCGAATTTTCTGATATTTTTCATGTGTTTGCCAATTTTTCTGAATTTCGAGGAGTATACAAAAATTCAGAGTTGTTTCACCCTCCAGGTTTGGTCACTAAGTGCAAATTCTAAACTAGATTTCCAAATTTGGAATTTTAAGCACCATAGATATTAATTTTAATTTTTAAGGACCGCCTTTTTACAAAATACGGTACCCTTGGCCATGCACCGCAGCAGACTTGTCATGCCTGCAGCGCGCAGAGGTTCGGGCCGCAGCGGGCCTCGCCGGGGAGTGACCACAAAGGACCTCCGCCGCGGCCGAAGCGATTCACGGATTCATGACAGGTGTGTTTTTGAAAGAGAGAGAGAGAGAGAGAGAGAGAGAGAGAGAGAGAGAGAGAGAGAGAGAGAGAGAGAGAGAGAGAGAGAGAGAGAGAGAGAGAGAGAGAGAGGCGGTGAAGGGACACTCACACAGGAAGCGGATACGCCGCGCGACGCACGCGTCCTTCTCCCTCCCTTTCCTTTCCTCTGCTCGTCAGAACGTCCTGAAGTCGCCTGGAGACTCTACGTGGGGTCTTCGTCGCGCTACCAAGTCTGATGAATGGAAAAGCCTGCGTTCTCAATGAAGCCATGGTGAGTGTTCTGGAAAATCTACCTCAAGTTTCCCTCCGCAAAATGTCACAATCCGCGGCGCGACCTCCTCCCTGGAGTCACCTGGAGAGAGGGCGATGCCTTTCTGGAGATACCTCCAGCACGCGGCACTTACTCGACAAGTCACAAATTATTTGCTCTTTTCCTTCCCAAAAGACACGACGCCGCCGTGGCGCGCACCATTTCTCATAGCAGCGGTCGCACGCACCGCTCCATAAATAAGCAGTAATCCCTCCCGACTGTCGCTCTCCAGGCCGCGAGGGGGGGGGGGGGGGCAGTGGATGCAGGCGGGAGAAATCACTCGATTAAATCACTCGCAGCGGCCCGGCCCGGCCCGACACGTCTCGCGCGACAACCTCAATCAGATCCGAATTGACGAGCTGCAAAGCGGTTCGTCCGTCAAGCTTCTTCATCCCTCGTCAATTTATTCGCTTATTTTTCCCTTTTTTTCCTTCGTTGTCGGCTTAACCTTTTTTTTTCGGTCATTTTCGCGATGAGAAAGAGAGAGAGAGAGAAAGGGTAAGATAGTCAAGAGTATACGAGAAAGAGAGAATAAGGGAGGACGCTCGAGGGAGGAAAGGGGGAAACGCAAACAATCTACCGGCAGGGCAGGTCACTTCACAACACAAAAGGGGGGTGTCAAGTGTCCGCGGGTCGGGACGGTACGGGACGGGACCCGCCGCGTCGCATCGCACCGCCAGGCTCCGCGTGCTCCGCGCGGCGCGGCAATTTGTTCCTATTCGTGAGGGGAGAACGGCATGGAAGTGGGGGAAAGAGAGCAACGCGAAAATAAAGTGCAGATTGCAATCGCATTGGCAACACCTGAAGGGAGGGTTGCTCTCTCACACACTGCGGGCACGGGGGAGAGAGGGGGAACTAGGATGACTTTGTTTGAAAAATGAAAAATACGTGGATATTGTGATTTTTGGAAAGAGCTGCCTCCCCCTCCCCAAAAAAAAATAGCTGCTACAACTAACACAAAAACATACATAATATGATTTGCGGGGGTTACGATAAGGGCTTAAAGGGAGAATTTTCCAAGAGAAATGTAAAGTTATGACATCAAAGTGTACTCTGAAAAACCAAGCGTGTACAAGTGTTCATTGTTTATTTACTACATACATACTTCGAAGTATTCAGCGAATACTGTGTCTAGGTATGTACACACTATTTGCTGAATACCTTATGAACTCTCGTAATTCACGCATGCGATATTTATTGCGTACATGCTAAGGAATTCGGTCCACCATAGGCACCTAATTCGATGAATACTTCAAAGTATAAAGTAAGTAATGAACACTCACACACACTGTAATTTCCAGGGTAAAATCATACAAAATTGAGTTGACACTTGGTACCAACGTGTCATATTTAAACGAGCACAAATCGGCATTCGTATTCTTAAATATGAATCATAATTTGTAAATCAGAATTGAATTTACGATAATTGATGTAACTTTACCAAGATATTTTTTCGCAGCGTCTCAACACCTTTTTGCAATATCGCGCAAAAATGCAAATATTTTCACCCCGCAAAAGCCGCAGGGGCCTAACAACGACTTCATTACGCTGTCCACTCCGTCGGACCGACCTCCGGCTCAGTTCGGTTGGCTCTGATAAATGGTCTAATTTTTCATTAATTACTGGGTCCCGGCCGGGGTGGGCTGGGCTGGGCGGGGGATGAGATACGGGGCCGGGCGGAGCAGCGCAAAGGTAACGGAGCACTATTACCCTAACGAACCGGTCGGCTCTACCACTAGGCTTGGTTTGTAATGCTGTCCACAAACAACTTATCTCTCTTTTTTTTAAGGCGGTCGATTAAACTCACTTTAAGGTTTGGTATGAAGCTCAGTTGAAATATAAGCACGGTAAAAACAATGTCTTATTTTTCGAGGAAAAAGGGAAAACTTTGAGGACCTTGGATACTTCGAGGAAAACTCCTTAGATTTTGAGTAAGTCTCCTCAAAATTTCCGTTATTTTTTGAGCTTTCCTCAAAACCTGAGGGGTTTGCCTCAAATTACGGAAGTTCCTCAAAGTTTTCCCTTCTTCCTAAAAAAAAAAAAAAAAAACAGACATTGTTTTTACCGTGAGCCCCGTAGTCAGCCAACTTGATCAAGTTGGTATTTTCCTCATAGTTTTTATAAGCCTCCTGCGACGCGCAATTTTTAAGAACACCAGGGTCATTGCTGATCTCATGCGACAAAGTGACGATACTATAGCGCTTTACTGGAAAACTATTCCGAGGCCAGCCAGCGTCACCCGCAGCACTATAGCGGCAGCCGCGCGCTGCGACAACTATAACTGCAGCAGCAGCAGCTGTATCGCCAGGCTGCCAATTTATGGCTGAGAGCGTCGGCAAACTTGGGAATAGCATCCCGCAGCGGCGGCAGCGGGGCGAAGCAGTGAAACGAACGTCAAAGTGGCAGTTCGACGTCACCGGCTGCGCGCGGCATCGTGCACGACGGGGCGGCGCGGGGCGACCCCCGCTGCACAGTAAGCTATCGGTAGCATAAACACAGTGGAGTAAAGCGGGCTGCATCTGCCCCTGCCTCCTGGGCAACACCTTTAGCAGAGGCGCAGGCAGGTTCGAGCTAAGTATTGCCTTTTAATCAGGCAACGCTGAGCAGTCAACAGCCTTTTGCTCGATTCTTAAGGGTTTCTCTAGGTTCGTAGCCGGAGCGGACAAACCCAAGCAGGGCCAAAAAATCAGTGTACACCCAAAACCAAAATCAGTATTAAAAAAAAAAAAATCAGAAAAATCTGTTAAAAAGTCAATTAAAAAATCAGGAAAAAATCAATGAGAATCTAGAAAATCTAGGAAAATCAGATTGGTATGTAGGCTTGACTTTATAGTGAAGGATCCCTTGGACAAACCTCGTTGCCTGTTCCACGCTGACGAGGCGACGGCAGATCAGGCGATCGCAAGGATGATCAGGAGGGACGCGCGCTGCGCGGTTTGCGCCCGGCCTGACCATCAAGTTGTTATTTGGAGCCTCCGATTCGTAATAATTATCCTCTGAGCACCTGGCCCCGCAGCGTACGTGCGTGCGTGTTGGCCTGGGCCACACTACGGGCTTGGAGAGTTCCCGCAATGCCGTTGTTCCTTCAAAAACTAAGTCTTCTTTTTTTATGCCGACTTTTGAAGGATAGATACTTTGAAAAAAAATGAAGGGGTATAACTGAACACAAATTTTAAAAGAAAGAAAATAGGGAAAGTGCCCATAGGGAAAAACTCGTGATTTTAGTGAGAACATTTTGAGAATTTTTCAGAATTTTCGGAGATTTCTGTGATTTATTGTTAAATTTCCTGGATCTTCGTAAATTTCTCTGAATTTTTTCAAACTTTTTCTGAATTTTCCTGTATTACGAGGTGTACAGAAATTTCTGGGTATTGTTTCCTCCTCGGAAATTGCGGTTCGCGCGTAAGCGTCGACACGTGATCTTCCCCAGATCGGCCTCAGGCGACAAGCACACGAGCGCACACACACACACACACACACACACACACACACACACACACACACAAACGTGCGCTTAAATTCCGCACGCTGCACGACAGCATAGGAGCAGAGGGCGATGCAGTGCAAGAGGGGGGCGACGGAGGACGGTGACGAGCGTGAGCTCCATGACCGCACCGAGCCGAGGGCGAGCATCAAGAAGTGCACCGTCCATCCGTAGCCCCGAGCCCCGGTGGCCCCGGTCTCGGCCTGCCAAGCCTGGCCGGCCCGGAGTTCGACGTTTATTTCTCTATCCGTCTCTCTCTCTCTCTCTCTCTCTCTCTCTCTCTCTCTCTCTCTCTCTCTCTCTCTCTCGCTCTTTTTTATCCCGCACTTTATCCCTTCCCCTCCCGTCTTCTCGGACCGACTGAAACTCCAACTCCAAACGACGGGGAAGGGACGGGAAGCAATTTTCGATGAAATCTACAGGGCGAGCTATGCCACTGGTCAGGGCAGGGCCAGAGGCCGTAACCCGCGGCGCCGCCGCATCCCTGCCCCGCCCTGCCCCGCCCTGCCCCGCCCTGCCCCGCCCTGCCCCGCCCCGCCCTGCCCTGCCCCGCCCCGCCCCGCTCCGCCCCGCCTCGCCCTGCCCCGCCGGCTCGGGGGTCACGACCCGAACGCCAAACTGACCCAGTATTTATCGCTGCTTTCCCTCCACACCCGGGCCTGCTGGGCGCCCCACAGCCAGCGCGCGTGGAATGCCCCCCAAGACGCCAAACTCGAAATTCTCCCGCCAAAACGACTGCAAAAGCAGTTCCGTCGGCGCGCCGCCGTGTTTGTATGCGCTGGTGCAAAGACCGGCAGACCAGCGCGGGTGGTTTGGTTGGTTACGGCAGGGTCGGGGTCGGAGGGGCACCAGGGGGCCTTTCACACCCTGCCACAAGAAAGGGTGGGTGGGCACGGGGACCCGGCCCCTCTCACAGCGTGAGTCCAAACACTTGCCGCTGAGCGCAATTGTTTTTGATTGGGTTTCGCAACAGTAACCGCGTTCTTCTTCCGCTGCGGTATGGAACATGGACAATACTACTTTTTGCCGCAGCCAACACACTCAGACCGCTATGGACATTTTTGGAATAAATTATAGACGTACACTCTTTAAAAAATCAGTGCAAAATTCTGTACATTGTTACGCAGTAATTTACGTATCACTTGCTGTACAAACTTTTGTATCTGATACAGAAAATACTATATCAATTTTACGGAATTTGGATGATTCGTACATAATTTTAAAACAAAATACAAAAATCTGTATCATTTTCCTGTATCACAAGTGATATGCTAATTACTGCATAAAAATGATACACAATTTTGTAATTTTTTTTAGAGTGTATATAAACTAGCATAATTTGAAAAGCTTGTCTATACCTAAAGAAAATATTTATAATAATATAAGAAAATATAATTTTATAGACTTTTCAAAAAATGTGCATAATCGACAAAGTTTCCACCGAGGGGCCCACAACTCCGAAAAATTTTGTACACCTGATTTCCGGATTTCAAAGATTTCACATGATTTCAGGTGATTTCAACGGATTTCAAAGATTTCAAGTGAATTCACTGATTTCGCGAGATTTCACATGATTTCAAGTTATTTCCATTGATTTCACATGATTTCCATTGATTTCAGTTAAATGTCTACCGAATTCATATGATTTCCATTGATTTCGTGAGATTTCCAACAAATTCAAGTATTTTTGGGACGACCTCAGAAAATACACGCACAGCTGATCCAAATTATTCTCTCAATAACATGATTAAATAGGATTTTTACTAAATTATTGTGAATTATTTCGATTTATTCCAAATTATTGGAAATTAACTCGCAACTGCGCAAAATAATCATAATTATTTCAATTATTTTTTTAAAAAATTCAGAAGTAAATTTTGCTCTGCAATTGAAAGGGTGGCGTGAAAACAGGGAAAATTTTTGCGGCAGTAAACTTCCCGAAGGAGGTTGCGGTTCCCGCCAGGCACAGGGCTTTTACCCCCTGTGGCAGCCAACTGCTTTGGTGTTCCATGGGAACCGGCGCTTTGCTGACTGCGATCCTATCGCGCAATTCGACAGATTTGATCCCCGTACCACCATTGGCCTACCCCTAGAGGTACGAGCGGTGTCAAGAGCGTTAGACTTCCTGATCCCAGTTTCAGAGGCCTTACCTCAGAGGGGTACGCGGGATTCGAACCCACAACCCCGAGTGCCGACACGTAGCCAGAACAGGAAGCGACCCAACGCCCAGAGCCACCGAGCCAACGGCGGTGAGACGTGTTTCACTTCCATTTGACCTGCCATCCAGCTGCGGTCAAAGGGAATGTCA
This sequence comes from Frankliniella fusca, assembly GCA_029379305.1. Lineage (NCBI taxonomy): Eukaryota > Metazoa > Arthropoda > Insecta > Thysanoptera > Thripidae > Frankliniella > Frankliniella fusca. The sequence continues at coordinate 863,952 of JAHWGI010000083.1, read as the reverse complement.
AGCTCGAAAAACACTTTCCCGAGTGGGAGTCGAACTTCGGACCACTCAGTTCGGTGTTGCGCGCTCTACCAACTGAGCCACGACGCAACGATGACTGTACAGTGCGACGGGTCCGAGCCGTATTTGCCGCGTATCCTGCAGCTTCCAACCAGGAGGACAGGGCAAATACAACTCGAACCCGTCGCACTGTACAGTCATCGTGGCGTCGTGGCTCAGTTGGTAGAGCGCGCAACACCGAACTGAGTGGTCCGAAGTTCGACTCCCACTCGGGAAAGTGTTTTTCGCGCTTGACATTCCCTTTGACCGCAGCTGGATGGCAGGTCAAATGGAAGTGAAACACGTCTCACCGCCGTTGGCTCTGGGCGTTGGGTCGCTTCCTGTTCTGGCTACGTGTCGGCACTCGGGGTTGTGGGTTCGAATCCCGCGTACCCCTCTGAGGTAAGGCCTCTGAAACTGGGATCAGGAAGTCTAACGCTCTTGACACCGCTCGTACCTCTAGGGGTAGGCCAATGGTGGTACGGGGATCAAATCTGTCGTATTGCGCGATAGGATCGCAGTCAGCAAAGCGCCGGTTCCCATGGAACACCGAAGCAGTTGGCTGCCACAGGGGGTAAAAGCCCTGTGCCTGGCGGGAACCGCAACCTCCTTCGGGAGGTTTACTGCCGCAAAAATTTTCCCTGTTTTCACGCCACCCTTTCAATTGCAGAGCAAAATTTACTTCTGAATTTTTTAAAAAAATAATTGAAATAATTGTGATTATTTTGCGCAGTTGCGAGTTAATTTCCAATAATTTGGAATAAATCGAAATAATTCTCAATAATTTAGTAAAAATCCTATTTAATCATGTAATTGAGAGAATAATTTGGATCACCTGTGCGTGTATTTTCTGGTGAATCCCCGTGTTTTTTGCACGATTTTGAGAATTTAACTTCAACTGTGTAGTAACTAGGAGGTATTTTAAAGAATCTTAGTCGTCTAGCACTTTCACTATGTTTTATTGCTCCAGTTAATAAAATAATATTCCCTCATAAACCAGATTTGTGGAAGTGGATTTGCGTAGGACTATTATTTATACCTCCAATGGCAAAAATTTAAACAAAAAGAAATTGTTTATACATTGAGTACTTTTATTGAAATGGCACTAAGCTTTAAGAATAAATAGGAATCTCAATCTGCTATGAAAGTATCTAAAAATCTTAAAATATCTCGAATTCGCCGAACAGCTGTTAGTGCACATCGCCCCCCTCCTCTCCCCACACCGATTTGAGTTTGAGTGAGTTTCCCGAGACGCTTTTTAAATGTGATTTCATGTGAATTCAATGTGATTTCATGTGAATTCAATGTGATTTCATGTGAATTCAATGTGATTTCATGTGAATTCAATGTGATTTCATGTGAATTCAATGTGATTTCATGTGAATTCAAAGTGATTTCAACAGATTTCAAGTTATTTCGACGGAATTCGTGTGAATTCAAGAGAATTCAACTGATTTCAAGGATTTCACTGATTTCAATGAGATTTCAATATGATTTCCAAAGATTTCGGTGGCCTTGTACACATGAATTCCAGAGTTGTGGGCCCCTCGGTTTCCACGTATAGAGAAAAAAACGTTTACTATATTATGCTGGCACATATAAGTCTCTAGCTTATAACAAAAGACGTTTTTATAGAAAAAAAATGTCTACAGCGGTTGAGTGTGAATAAAAGAACTGGTTTAACTAAGAAAAAAATTAAAATAAGATTTTAAAATGTCTTGGTCGAACAATTTGTCGTAAAGTTACAGAGTTTCCAGTTGAGTTGTAACGATAATTTTTTTTACACCACGTGTTGACGTAGTTTTCTTTCACGAGGAAGAATTTGCTGTTGTAAATTTGCGACTGCGCTCATAAATTTACTACTTTGTGTCGTATTAAAAAATTACGTAAAAGGTCGTAAATTTAAGGCTATTGTTTTTTTTCCAATGCTGCCGGTTAAGTCTGAAGTGACCAAACGGCAAACGGGGACGCGGGAGGCGGAGGTTTATCGATTTGAGGCCGCTGAAGCGCTGAAGCGCTGAAGCCAGGGTGAACGGAGCAGAGACGCACCCGGCGCGGCGCCACGCGGCGCACACAAGTCTGCAGGGGAGGCTGCGCGCCGCTGCGCGCCCAGCCCAGCGAGATGCGACGTAAACGCTATTTTTAGAATTCTGCCGCTACACGGGGCAGCTAGCCATAAGGCCCGCTGTCAGTGGACTGCGGCAGCTACCCCCCCCCCCCCCCCCCCCCCCCCTTCCCCCACTCCAGGCCTCTCCTCCATCATTTAAATATGAAATTATACGAGTATAAGGGGGACGCACTCCGCCGCACTGCGCTGTTGTCGCCGGTGCCGGTACAGGCCCAGCCGGGTACCTCGCTGAGCAAGCCGCGTCCGGCGGACCCGTCATCGCCACCCGCAGCAGGTTTTAAATTTGCGCATTATGTGGAGAAGGTGATAAATGGCGAATAACAACAAAATGGCGTTTCAAATATTTGTTGTTTTTGTTACTTTCGCACGCGAGGTCAGTACCCTCTTCTAGGGTACAGCAGCGCTGCTGGTCCCGAAGGGGATAGGATCACTTCGAAAAATCATTGTACGCCTCCTCTCCCAAAACAAGAAAAATATTCAAAAAATCTAAATAAAATCAACTAAATTACAATAAAATCAAGAAGAAAGCCACAGAAAAATCGGAAAAACCGAGAACAAGTAAACAAAAAAAAATTGAGAAAAAAGTCAGCAATAGGAGGAAATAGATCAATATTTATCAAAAAATGACAGAAATTTTCCACAAAAATAAAAATGAGTTTTTTTCAAAAAAAAAAAAGATGAAAAGTAAAGAAAAATAAAAATAGTACACATTTTGCATGAGTGATCGCCCCCTCGGCTGGTCCCGCCCCGCCCACCCCATCCCCGTGAGATCATATTCGCGACCACCACACGCCCGGCCGAGCTGTCACAAAGTGAATAAATTCGCAGTTTAGGCCGGACAGCGAAATATACCGTGGCTCTGTCACGCCTCGTCACACGCACTCGTCACGCCTAAAGCCCTAGAGCTTTAGTCACGCCCTGCTGCGGGCGTAACAGCGACACGGCGACGGCGCGGAAGGCGGGGCCGCCGCAGTTTAAGCCCGGAATTCCACGACGGAACACTCAAACACACATACAGACACACACACACACACACACACACACACACACACACACACACACACACACACACACACACACAAGGGGCAGAGATCATGCGACCCATTTGTAACAACAGCAGAGCCTGACATGTAAAACAAAAATGACGACATTTCTGTAATTTATAGCATACGTGGGCGCATCGCACCAAAGTGACATCAGCAAGGTTTGTCACATTCACTGCGAGGGGCTTTGCCCCCGAAAGTGTTTTGCTTTTTTTTTTTTTTTATAAAATGTGACTCTTTTGTCTGTGGCGTGTAAGGTAATGCTACTGCTAGTGTGAAAATGTGAGGTGCGTGTGCGTGTGTGTGTGTGCCAACATGTGTACATATAGGCCTCCCTGATCGTGTGATGTTACGCCCGCTGATCATTTTGACACGAACACCGGCGCGTCGAAAATTGCATCGGACTCCCCGCCCCTCCCCGCCAGCAGGGCCTTGACATGATAATTACCAGGGTCATCGATATTCCCATGACAGGCCCTTGGCAGGCGTGCGAGGCGAGGGGCCGAGATGGCGGCCGTGCGGTCGGTATATCGCGCCGAGCGTTCGCTCCCGGTGGAGAACGCCCCGCCCCGCCCCGCCCCGCCCCACCCTGAGCGCCCAGCCGGCGGGACGCCCCGGGACGCCCTGGTACGCCCCCTCCCTCGCACATGCTCAACAACTGCAAGGTGTTTGCCGTCGTCACGCATCATCGCCCATTCATGTATGCGCCGCATTCATTGCTCAGCGAGACAATATTTCACCCTCATGAATGAGACGCCCTCCCCAACCCCGCCACGACGAACCGAGAACTCATGAGGACCCCTGCTTTCCACTTCGGGTCCCTTTGGGGCGCGGCGCGGTGAGGCAGCGGCACGCCACACCGCACAAGAAAATACGAAAATGTACGGTACGGGGAAAACGTGGCACAATGGTAATAATGTGCACACATTTTGAACAAAATTTCATTTTTTACACAAGTTAGTGTTGACCGACTTCGCAAGACCTCTTACGCGCGCTAAAGAAGGAGAGTTTTCTGGTTCAGGTAAAACAGGTCGCCATCATTCATTCAGAAAATGCAGGACGGACGCGGCACAAATGTTAAAAGCCAAACAACCGCAACCCAGTTCATTAACACACTATCATGCTGAATCACTGAGCAATTCTTCGTCCTCGGGCCCGATCGAGAAACAACTCAAACAACTCTAGAATATTAGTATGCGCACCTCATAATTCAGGAAAATTCAGAAAAATTCAAAGGGAACTACAGAAAAATACAAGAAAAAATTAGGAAAATTCACAAAAATGAAGATGAAATTCAATTAACAATACGCAAAACTTTTATTAAAATTAGCAAAAAGAAAACTAACAAAAATTAACGAAAATTCACAAAATGTGTACACCAAAATTCAAAGTTGTTTCCCCCTCGTGACGGCCGCACCAGGCAAGCTCACCCTCAGCCTAGCCCCATCCTGCCCCAGGCGACCCCAGCCGGCACCATTATCGAGTTTGACTCCCCCGGGACAAAACCGACGATATTATATATGACCAGCAACGCCGGCGCGGGCACGCGGAGCACTGTCCCATGTGATGGTGGGCCCGGACCCCGTGTCCCAACTGATTGGATCCAACCACACGGTTAAAACAATAAAGTCAAAGTGTTGGGGGAAAACGGAGAAACTGCAGAATTTGATTGATTGGAGGAAATTAACTCGTTATATTAAGGAAATTCCTCAAAGATTTTCATTTTTCATATAAAAAGACGGGATTATTCGTCAAAAATAACACTCGAAACAAGTACTGCGGCCTCACTTTCAGAGCAGACCAATGGGATGACGGTGTTCAAAGCTAATATTATCACATTAGTCCATCACCAAGATTTTTTTTTCTAGGTCCTGTTTAGGCGCGCTGCAGCCTTCAGAAAAAGACAAAAGAGATGGTGGTGAGTGGAATGCGTCTAGTGCCACGGTGACGACGTACTTCGAGGAGCTCGGGCTCTCCACGGCCTATGAAAGGTAAATTGTAGGGGTGTGCGGCCGGGTCGGCTATAAATAGAGATGCAGTGTGCCGTACCCCTGCGGCCGCACCACGCCCTGAGGCCGGCCCGCAGCCCGCGGCCCAACAAACCTCCATGATAATAATGATATTGAAGGAGAAGAAAAATGGGGGGAAAACGACTCGCGCAATGGGGATGTGAGGAACCTATTACAGTTCCAGATGCTGTCGCTGCGAAGAGGAAACAACTCTAAATTTTTGTGTTCAAATTTTGTTAATTTTTGTGAATTTTAAGTGTTTTTTGGGGAGGGGTAATTTCTAGTGAATTTTAGCTTGAATTCTTTTTATAGAATTCTATGAATATTTGCTTGAGTTTGATGTAGAATTCTGTGATTTTTGTGATTTCACCAGAATTTTTCTGAATTTTCCTAACTTTTTCTGGATTTTTCTTGATTGTTTTTGAATTTTTTTGAATTTTTCTGAGTTACGAGGTGAACAAAAATTTCAGAGTTGCTCTGGAAATCCAAGTGTACGAATGTCGCACACTTGTAGGTGTGCGAGGATTCGTTCGTACACTTGGCCAATCAAACGTGTGAATATCCTAGGAAAATTCACACGTTTAAGTGGCCAAGTGCACGAATGAATCCTCGCACACCTACAAGTGTGCGACATTCACACACTTGGGTTTCCAGTGTGTTTGTTGTTTCCGCCTCGTGTCGCTGTCAAATCCCGAACCGAGCCTTCGGTATCAACGACGCTGGAATTCCCGGCCGACCGCGGCACACACTGGTGCGTGCGCGCCGATGTAGGGAAACAGATCACTTTACCACCGACTTATCGCCTCCTTTGTCGGTGCGGCTGTGTTTGCTGATTACGAGCCGCCCCCGCCTCCCGCCCACAATAAATGTAATCAATTATAGACCCCATCTCACCCCTGAACCCCTCCACTGTGAGCCCCCGCGCCGCCGCCGCTTGTTATGAGCCTAATTTACGTGTATTGCGTGAAACGCGTGCATAACGTGCATCGCGCCGAGCACGGAGGCCGACGGGGCCGAGAGCGACCAGGACGGAGCCAAATCAGACGCGCAGGTGTCTTTATCGGAGGGTCGGATCACAGCCACGCCTTCCTAGGCCCTTCGTGCCCTGCCGCACCCCGCCCCGCCCCGCCCCGCCCCGCCCCGCCCCGCCCCGCTGGGCCCGGCTGCATCGCTTCTGATCGGATGCACTCATGACTCATGAGGCACTGGGGTGGAGCGCATAGCGCTCCCCGATAAGGCCATGAGGGGCTCATTTTCACTCTGGCATGCGTCAAGGAGGGTGAAGGCGAGTCGGAGCCTTTCGCGTCAAAACCGCACGGGGAAAACTTGAGGCTTAAAATTATCTCCACTCGTCACGACGCGGTGGGCAGAAATAAGCACGCGCGGTTTACGCGCTCTCGTCATTGCGTACACTTGACAGCGCCATTTCGAAAAAGCCGCGAAATGGCGCGAAAATAAAATGAGAAACGCCAGTTCAACTCGGATTTTACACGGCCTTACCGCAAGCGCATAGCGGGGTGCATAAGCGGCGAGCGGCAGGCATCGCGGCGTTCAATAAAGTCGTGCACCATGCTCCCCCCCCCCTCCGCCCCACGCGTGAGCAAGAGCTGCTGGAAAGAAATGCGAAGCGTCATCCTTGATGCAGCACTTTCCACAAAGCCAAACCAATTGTGAGCACACGTGGATACAATCCAATCGGAGATGAGTTCCCCCACAAGCAAAAGGATGATAGGTTTCCGTCGTCCGGCGCGCACCCGCGCCGCGCAGGGGAGCCACTCTGTCAGAAATCATTATCTCGATTTTCCTACACTCTCAGACCGCTATAGATATTTTTTCAATAAAAACGTCTTCTTTCATAAGCCAGAAAATTAAATGCGCAAGCATGATATAGAAAACATATTTTTTTATGCTATACGTGCGGAATTTTTCCCTATAATTATGCACATCTTTCTGAAAAGTTTATAAAATTATTCAGAAAATTTTCTGTAGGTATAGACAAATTTTCCATATTATGCTGGTTAGGTTCAGACTATTTTGTCTAAACTTACAGACTATTTCGTATAGAAATTTACAGATATTGTAAAAACAAATGTAGACAAAAACTCTAAAAATATGGAGAAAACCCCGCTATCTTTAGTAAAAAAGTTCATGTAAATCGATAGCTTAAAACCGCTTAAAACTAAACAGATTTTCATGAAAAAAATGTCTATAACAGCAGTCTGAGAGTGTACGAGCGAGATGGAACGATCTGACAACGAGCAGGACTAGGACGGAGGTGCGAGAGATCACCTTGCCTGGGTAACGAGCTCGGCGCGGGTGAAAATCACTACCGACCGACACCACACACGAAGGTTTTCGTCGACGGCGCGCCTATGGGGCCTCGCTCCGCCCCGCCACGCCCCGCCGCCCCTCGCCCCGCGCCCAGCTGCATCGGAATGGCAATGTATTCCGCGCTTGATCTCATCGGGTTCGGATCTCGACGCGTCAGACTTCACGGCCTTGTCTCCTTATGTCCACCTCGCGAAGGCCGCGGCGCGCCTTACCGTGCACGGGGTCCCACACCACCAGCACCAACGACAAAGCACAAACAAACAAAATTATAAAAATTTTAAAAACAAAAATTCGTTTCCAAGTTATTCTTCTCGTTTCGAAAGGCATTATCCGTGTGGTGCTCACTGGGCACGCGGAGGAGTATTTAGCGCGTGTGATGCGAAAACAGTGATGACTGCGCACAACGCGAGCCTCCCTCATCCTATTACACTACGGCTACTGCTCCAATTTGGCTCAACGAGATTTACGTCAATGCCATCATCAGCGAGAACCGAGCTGGCGCCTTCATCGCAAACAACCCCGCCGCGCCACCACCAAATGCATCTCTGCGAAATTTCGGCGCGTGCGCAAAACGGGGTAAGAGAGGGGGGCATTTGGCATGGAGTGAGAGCCAGTCCACGCGGAAACACTCATTAGCTTAGAGATGTATAGGGACTTGCCTCTCTCATGCACGAACACACACACACACACACACACACACACACACACACACCAATAAAAACTAATTACAACTCACATTAGGTGCGTGTGTGTGAGAGTGTGCGTGTCACCAAAGCCTGGGGAGTGTGGGCATAAAAAGTTTCTGATGAAGTCATCCACTGCTGGCCTGCACTCTCGCACCGCGCCTGCGCCTTCGAGACCACCTCCGGACTTTTGATCACAAACACACCTTTCGCTTTTCATTATACGGCATCATCACCATCATCATCATTATCGCCATCAGCGATCCGGACGAAAGCGCATGCGCCGCGACAGCCATGATCCGCCCGATAAAATGATCTTCCCTCCCGCCTGATCGCCCCCGCGCCCTGCAGGCAGGCCCCGCGCCCCGCCCCGCCCCGCCCCGCTCTGCCCCGCCCCGCCCGCACTCAGCCCCAGCGCTTATCCGCGGCTAGTTAGGCGCGCCATATGGTGGTCATCTGCTCGAGCGAGGTGCCCCACTGGTGCACCGTGCGGGGGAGGTGTGCGGCTGTTGCGGTGCGCACGCTGCGCCGTCCGGCCCGGCCGGCGAGAGTGTGAAAGGCGCGCTCACTTGCATGTGAATGAATTTCCATTCGTTCACCCACATGTGTGTGAATTTTATAAGAAATTTTACACTTATTCAGCGCCTGCACTACCGGCCGCCGCACGCTATGAAAAATAACACAGTAAAAATAATGTCTGATTTTTAGAGGGAAAATAAGAGAAAACTTTGAGGAACTTTCGTAATTTTAGGGAAACTCCTCAGATTTTGAAGAAGACTCCTCAAAAAAGAAGGGAAATCTCTTTTTTTTTTTTAGGAGACTTCCTCAAAATTTGAGGAGTTTTCCTTAAAGTACACTAGGTCCTCAAAGTTTCCCCTTTCTCCTCAAAAAATCAGACATTGTTTTCACTGTAAATCGTAGGTTGTACGAAACAAAGTTGTAAATTCACAATATCAAATCGTTCAATTAAAAGCACGCGCGTCCGGCAGTGCACAGGTGGGTGGGAGTGGGGAAGGGTACGGGACGGGCTGAGGGCAGAGCGGGAGACTTGTCTCCACCATCTATAAAAGAATGCGAGCAAGGGGCTGCCAAATCGAAAAAAATCGTGTACATAGAAATAGTCGTGAGCTTCTAAGAAAATGCAAGAAATACGCGAAAAATACGCGGAAATACATTACAATACCTAGTAACTCATCAAAATAATTCTAAAAAATACAAGAAAAATACCGAATATTACGTAAGAAATTTAGGAAAAATCCAAAGTTAGTGTACAGTGAAATACATGAGTTGGCCGCCCCTCGAATGAAAGTGCTTCCCCACAACACTACCCGACTACATGTCCCGGGGCGGGGACGCCCGTGCTGCTGCAGGAGAGGGCGCCCTGCCCTGGCATATGTCCCCGGCGCAGCTGGCACGGGTTCGAGTCCCCCCAGCGGCAGGCCCCGGCCGGCCGGCTCCCGGGGACTAGACAAGCACCCGCATGAGCTCCACTCATAACGTTGTTTATCATTGTAGACGAGCACGTTGTCCGCACCGGCGTGCGTGCAGCGCCTCCTTGCCCCCCCTCCCCCCCCCCGGCTCTCAAGGCTTAAAAAATGTCACGACATTTGAAATATCACTTCCCGTTGAAAACTACGTTATAGCTTCTAGCATGTACTGCATGTCAGATTAACCATAAAATTACAGATTAATATGCAGATTGGAGAAGGAGTTGCTCTCATTTCGTCAAAATTTACTCGGCACCGGTGCCGAAAAATGAGTGCGCTTCATTTTCCGAAAAATTAGTTTCTCCGTGTTGTTTTTCTCTCGGTTTGCTTTACCGGAATGGTCTGCAGCGCCGGCCCATGGCGCGGCAGAAGCTCCGCCATAGACGATTGTCAACGAGAATTCAGAAAACTATTTAATACGACGATAACTGATTGGGGGAAAAAGTTGATACTAATCTGAAATAGGCTGTCATGGTTCAACTTATTGATGATTTCCCATCGCTCGGGTGCGTTCGAAGGTCCCCGGCGCTGGCCTCGGCGCTGGCCTCGGCGCTGGCCTCGGCGCTGGCCTCGGTCACTCACCTTGAGCAGCAGGTGTAGGGGTGGGCTGATGGTGGGCTTCTTCTTGCGCGCCGGCTGCGGGGACAGGCACGACCTGAGCCACGGCATGGCGCCGTGCTCTCGCAGAGCTCCTGCAAGCCCTGCTCCTGCTGGGGTCCGCGCCCGCGGTCCTGCAAAGCAGAGCGAGTGCGTGAGTGAGTCAGAGCTGGTTCGAGCTAAACAAGACAAAAAAAAACGCCCTGACGTTAATCTGAACCTTTGACGCGCCGCAGACCAAGGGGGAAACAACTCTGAAATTTTTGGACACCTCGTAACCCAGAAAAATTCAGAAAATTTCGGAAAAATTCAGAAAAAATTAGGAAAAACGGAAAAATTTAGGAAAAACCGGGAAAATTTAGAAAAATTCAGAAAAATGTAGGTAAAACTCAAGCAAAGATTTAGAAAAATTCAATAAATAAATATTGATAAAATTAAAATATCGAAATTCAGAGTAGTTTACCCCCCGCAAAGAAGCGCCCTGACTTTAATCTAAACCTTTGACGCGCCGCAGACGCGACTTGCAAACGCTTACACGCCCTTCACGGGCAACGTTCCGCCAGGTTAGGCGCGGGGGCGGGGGGCGAGGTGGTGATAGGCGGCACCTTTAACAACTCACACGGGACTGCATGTGCACGGCGAGCGCGGCCTGCACGCCCTGCATTGCGCGCTCAGTGTTATAAACGTGCGGACGCGCGACCGGCTCTGCGTGAAATGGGAGGCGAGCTCATTGGACCGTGGCAGTGAATCCCATCCCATGCAGCGCGCCGATGCTCTTCATGTGGACCAGGCCGGACCGGGCCCTAATCCGACGGCGGGGCGCGGCGGGGTGGGGCGGTGCAGGGCGGTGCAGGGCGGGGCAGGGCAGACGGATCGAGATGTATACACGGCAAAAACAATGTCTCATTTTTCTGAGGGAAAGTAAGGGAAAACTTTGAGGAACTCTCTCTGATTTTGAGAAAAACTCCTCACATTTTGGAGAGGTTATACCTTTAAAATAATAATAATAATAATAATAATAATAATAATAATAATAATAATAATAATAATAATAATAATAATAATAATAATAATAATAATAATAATAATAATAATAATAATAATAATAATAATAATAATAATAAAGGGTGATTCCCTCATTTATAGAGAGAACAGAAATAAACAAGGGCGTTTACATACGCCCTCTCCGAAGCTTTTTCAGATCAGAAGGGTGGGCTAAAAACGTTACAGTTATGGCAGAGTAGTACGAGGTAAAGGACCATTTACTCCACGGTCAGGAGTCAGGTCACAGACCACACCGTGCTTCATGAGTCTCGTCGAATTGCGTCACGCTCGTAGGGCGGGGCGGGGCGGGGCGGGGCGGGGCGCAGTAGGGTGGGTCAGGGTGCGCGCGCGTATGGGGTGACTGGCGTCATTAACTCCCGCACAGTGACCGCTCCCCCTCCTTCCGCTTCCGGTCGCGGCTTTGAGCTTATCCAAAGGGTGAGCCGCCCCGCCCCGCCATGCAGGCCACCCCGCCCCGCCCCGCCCCGCCCCGCCCCGCCCCGCCCCGCCCCGCCGCACCCTGACCTCACCGCACCAGCCCCCTGCATGAGCACAGGATCACACTCGAAAAAACAAATGTGACATATGTCACATCCGTAACGTGACATGTTCATTTACGTTCTTAAATGTTAGTGAGGTGTCAGCTGCAAAATCATATTTTAAAGGTAAACCATCGATTCAGGCAGAAAATTTCTGCAAAATCATATTTTTAGTTAAACCATCGATGCAGGCGGAAAATTTCGATTCCAACGAACACACATACGATTGGGTTGTTTTTTCAAAACAACAAATGGCAAGACGCAGGAATTCACCAACATTGTTGTCTCTATGACATGGTTATTCCTCGAAACCCTATCAGATGTGTGCTTGAGCTTGATTTATCCAGAATTTTCCGGTAAAATTGATGGTGACTTTGGAATTTGAATATAATTACTGAGGTAGATTGTAGAAACACCGTCGAAAAACTGAAGAAACGCGCCGTCAGTGACACAAAGAACACAAGAACGGGTCACATAAAGAAACGTGACGCAGTCACATTCGTTTTTCCAATGACCATGACTCATGCTATCACTCACCACAAACATGCCATACATTTTGCACTCCAATTCGTTCATACCCGACCGACCAATATTTTCATTTATTTATTATTGTTATTATTTGTTTATTTATTTATTTACCCGGGGTAAAAACGAGCCGCACTCCCGTTGATACTAATATTTCACGAAGTCACTCTTCTGTATGGTCGACACCTGACGGCGCGGGCCACGATGACTTCAAGCGACAACCATGCCAGGCCCGGCCAGGCCCACATAGAGCCCTGCCCCACCCCAACCAGGCACGCCCCACCGGCCCCACCCCACCCCGCCCCCATTACTCCAGCTTCCACGCCACCCGACCGCGGCGGCGGGACGGCGGGGCGCGCAGCGCGGGGCGGGCCCTTTGTCCTGATGCCTCCCAGGCCCCCAGGACTGAGGCTCCATCGGCGTGAATGAAAACTTGGGGGTCATTGTGTCACCACACGTCCCGTCCAGCAGAAAACCAAAAGTTGTGACTATAGGGTCGGGGCGGGGTGGGGGCAGATTGGGGCGGCTTGTTTGTGAGCCCCCTCCACCCCCCCCCCAACCCACTGCTGCTGCTATCCGCTGGGGAGGGAGGCCTTTTGGCCCGTGCCACAGACACACACACGCGCACACACACACACACACGCGCACGCACGCACACACGCACACTCACACACGTGAAGCAGCACTAACATCTGCCGCCCCAGCTGCCGCCTCCCGGCACACGCGCCACAAGACGCGCGTAAAATCGCCTAACTCGTCGGGTGAGCGCGTTGGAAATACAGTGTGCGGTTACAGTCGCGGCGAGCGAGCCTGACGGACAGACAGACAGACAGACAGACAGACAGACAGACAGACAGACGGGGACGGGCTGACTGACGTGACTCTTTGAGAGGCTCCGCCGGGAACCACCTGGGGATGCGCCTGGGCGGGGCGGGGTGAGGCGGGGCTATGCCGTCTGATTCAGAAGATCGCTCTCGTACCTCCATCTTTGTCGCACCTATGGCGGTGCCCCCTGTTGGGGATGGCAGGGCCTCGTGAGTGCGACAAGGACGGAGACGCCAGAGAGATCTTCGGAATCAGACGGCAGGGCGGGGAGTTGGGGCAGGTCAACAACAGCGAGGCGCAGCTCAGGGGACAAAGCCGCGCCTCGCCTGGCCTCGCCCCGACGATCATCATGACCATCATCACGGACACCTCCTCCACACTGCGGGGCCGGGCCCCGGGCCCGCACATGCAGTGCACACGCACCAGGCTGATGAGTGAGGCTGATAAGGACTAGGGCAAGACTTATTTGCCAAACAGCGTCCGGAAAGCTGGCCCGGCCGGATGTCCGAGGGTGTATAGGGGGATGGCCGTGGCCACGGGGTGTACGAAGGTCAGGCTTTAGTCTGCCTCCTGACCCCGACACTCGGCACTCGCCAGAGGGCTCGGGAAATTTCGCATGCAAGATAAACTCATTCGATCATTTTGAAGCCTGCGGCACAATCGAAAGCTAACGATAAGTTTTAAGAAAACCATTAGGGACCCGAGTACTGTGTGGGCGCGGCGCCTCAAGCGGGAAACAACTCTGATATTTTTGTACACATTCAGGAAAATTCAGAAGGAAAATTTTGAGAAATTTGGGGAAATTCAGGAAAATTCAGGAGAATTCAGGAAAATTTAGGTTAAATTCAAGCAAAAATTCAGGAAAATTCAACAAAAAATTGGATAAAATTTCACAAAAAATCACAAAATTTGTACACCAAAATTCAGAGTTGTTTCCCCCCTCCCCTCGGGGCGCCAGCAGGGCAGGGGGTGCTCCCTAGCCCCGTGCAAGCAAGCACACCCTCTCCGCCTCCTCACGGCTCGTAAACATCAGGCTCCCTGCACCTCTCTCCTCCAGGAGCGCCTCTGAGCCGCCCCGCCCCGCCCCGCCCCGCCCCGCCCACCTCATCGCCAACACACAACACCCGCGCCCCGGCCGACCCGCTCATTGAAAATGCTTTGGAGATTCAGCACTTGAAAGTGCGGCAAATTCAGCTGAACGCGCCCTCGTTCGTGACCACCCGGTTTGGGAGACGAACGTGTAGGTTGCGTGGGTCTGATCCGAATAGGCCTACAGTGTCTCCACAAAGCCGCTGGCCGCTGCCGAGGTTGCGTGTGCGTGCTGATGAATTTTCCGTGAGGTGCTGAATCGCCAAGGGATTGTAAATAAGCGCCCGGCCCCATCAGCCCAGCGCTTCGAATCCCCGCGCGGCAGCAGCTGGCGCAACTGGGCGTTTTCGACAATCCCGGAGGAAAACTTTCCCCCAGGCGTCCCTCAGTTATCGGCGGGCTGTGGGGAGCAGAGGAGAGAGGGGAAGTGAGGGAAGGGGGTGGGGGTAATTAAGGCAAGGGGGATCCCTAAGATGGATTCTGGAAGGTGTATAGGGAGTGGCGGTGAGGGGAGGGGGAAGAGCAGGCGAGTAGTAATATAGACGCGTGGTCGCTGTATACCTGGTCGCTCTTCTGTGAGGAAGGCAAGCCGTCATCCGTGTATGCCTGGTCGCTACTCCGGGCGTGTACACGTGGTCGCTCCTGAGGCAGGGTGGGGGGGCATCATAACAAAAAGTGCCGTCACCGAGAACCGAACCCCGGCCCAGAGGATTACTAGCGCAGCGCGCTATCCCCCAGACCACCGGCCTGTTCGTTGGTGGGGGAGCTATGTAGTGCGTAGTGATGCAGCCGATCGCCTCGTCGCGCAGCGCGCTGGCGGGAGGGCTCGGTGTGCGCATGTGCAGTGGCGGCTGGAGGGGGCGGGCGCGAGTTTTTAAACATGCGGCGGGAGGAGCCGTGCACGCCGCGTGGTGATGTAGGCCAGGCGCGGCAGCGGCTGGGCTCGTCACGGAGCGGTCTGCCGGTTCCGAGCGCGCTGGAAGGTGTGATTCGTATTGGTGCAGTCGGAGGGGATGGCTGGGCTCGACACGGGGAGGTTACGTTGGAGGTGGCTCTTGCCGTGGCCTTCGCATTGGCCTTCGCGAGGTTTACCTCGCCCGTTTCATTCGTTCGCGATGACTGACGAGGTCGGCGTGACTGGACTGGTGCTCCCGATGCCCGAGTACGCGACGCTTGGTTCGACGACCATCCTGTACCGTATGGGAGAAGGCGAAAAATATGAATGTGGTCTTTACAAGGATGGTTACAATCCTTTGCGTACAAACGAGCATATGTATAAACTGGGTGTGACTGAGAGATACGGAAAGTGTTACCCCCAGTATAAAATGAAGGCTACTCGACTGCGATCATTTGAAGGTTGGCCAAACGAGCAAGTGATAAGTGCAGAGACATTGGCTGATTGCGGATTTTTCTGGTCGCAAGCAGAGGACAAAGTGATATGTTTTTGGTGTGGTGGCGGCCTAAAAGACTGGGACGCTGGTGACGATCCCTGGGTGGACCATGCAAAGTGGTTCGGCCGTTGCAGTTATGTGCTGGAAAGGAAGGGGATCGACTTTGTGCAGAGCGTTCATGATCAGGTATGTGTTGTTGTTTGTGTTTTAAAAATACTGAGTGAATCAGCACTGTTGTTTTTTAATACGTGCTGTTTTCTTTTAGCTGTTTACGGGAGATGTTGTCATTCATTCGACGAGCAAGACAGAAGAGACGAACATGAATACGTCGTGTAAAATATGTCTGGAGGAAACTGTCAACACTTTGTTTTTGCCTTGTAGACATCTTGCATCTTGTGATGTGTGTGCGTCTTCAGTGATACAGTGTGTGATATGTAGGAAATCGATTGAGGCGACTGTGAGAGTGTATATTGCATAAAGGTTTTAATAAAAAAACAAAAACAACAGAAGTGGATGATATCGTTGTGTTATTTTATTTCTTACACCTTTTACTACATGATTGAGAGTGTTTCATTTGTACATCGTCACATAGTTTAACATTTCGAGAGTATCGTTGAAACATTTTTTCCACAAGAATATCATTTTTTTCACAATTTTTTGAAAAGCAATTTACAAAATCTTGAAGAGAGAGTCCATGCGATTTAAACAGGATATACATGACGCAGTAGTGTCCGCACACGGACGAATTCAGAGCTTGCAAGTCAATATGATTATATGTCCAGGTTTTACAGATACGGGTGAGGAATCGCCTGTGTGAAGCAACAAAAGGTTTGACGCCGTAACTGTCAAAGTATTCGCCGTGTCCGCATGCATCTACGGAAATGGCGAGCCAGTGGGTTCCAGGTTTCGATATGGGATCAGAGTTCACGATGAAAAACGCAGGCCTGGAAGCGATGGCGTTAGGAAGAGTGTCAGCGGCAAACACGCCGCAAAAATATCGCGACGCGTGCGCGTCTTGACGCAGAAAGTTTTCGAGTTGATCGCCGTCCATGTTGTTCACACGTTGTAATCCACGACGACGTGTCGATCCTTGGAGATTTCGACGAGATTGTCAAATTCTGAATAGACGACACAGTTCACTGCGATAGGCAGTTCAGCACGAAATCGCACATCGAGTCTGACGACGCCTTGTTTTTGCAGGTTCCAGTGGGCTTCGTGCGAGCTCAGGTCGGGCGTGAGGTCAAAGGCGTACAAGGTGTACCCGTTTCCGTATTCGTCGTAGCTTATATTGTTTCCTTCATCCTTCCAGTGAATTCCTGTACCACAGAACAGCGTGTTGTACGCTTGCATGTATGTCCCCTTGGAGAAATCGGGAGTGAGAGGCACAGCAGGAATTTGTTCCGTGTCCACGTAAAGCACCATATAGTTCAGATCAAAGTTTTGGTAATTAAAAGGGTTATGGTGATAGGATCCGTTGAATGCAATGTTCGACACAAATCCGACGACAATGCGTTTGGGGATTTGTCCGATATGCAGATTAGCGATGGTTTTATCACGCAGTCCCGCGGGGATGGTGATGGTTTTGACGTTGGTCCTGGTGAGCGGGTATCTTGCGGGTGCGTGCTCAAGTGCTTGAGCGTGGGCCAGGTTGAGGCTGGGTGACAATTCAACTTTCCGGAAGAAAAGCGTAGCGTCGTGAATGATGATTTTCTCGTTTTTATTCGTTGACATGAGAGCAAAGGCGTCTGCGCTGCGCGTGAGCTTGATGGTTAAGTCCGTGTTGGGCAGGAGGAATTTTGCTTGATTCGTGAGGAAATCACAGTGCAGTGGTCCCATCAGTTCGAACATACGACTGTTTTTCACTAGTTTTCGCCTGGCTGCGAGTCCTTCGTTTTTGTCACCAGCAAAATCGTCCATGTGTCCTGCAGTGTCCTTGAACCATCCTCTCATGGTCATGTGAGATTCCTTGGCGCTTCTGTCATATCCGAGGAGGGCTTCGATGTGTGCCCGGTACGGATAAGTGAGAGATGATTGACTGACGACGGTGTTTCCGATCGTGACATCCACTTGAGAGAAGATGGAATGCAGTCCCGTAGTTTACGAGTGACACATCGCTTTCTTTGTCCTTAAGTTTCGAACCGTCGGCTTTGACAACTTCTGCCACGATGTGCAGCATGTTGTGCGCGGCATCAATGAGCGCGTTTGTACCAGGAACGTGAAATGTCATAGTGTTGGACTGGGTGTATCCGGCAGTGGGTTTACATGCCTGCTGCCTGGTGCGTTCGATATTTCCGACGGTAGAGGGCAGAGTCCACAGGTCCACTTCGCTCCTCATGGCTTCGGTTGAGGATGGGTGAAGTAACGCCATTTTTTTTTAGCGGCTAAAGATGTCGTGGATGAATCGTTGCGCAGTCGCTCGTGACTTGATGGCGTTATTAGAGCTTCTGGTGTTGGCCCGGCGAGTGACACGGCCCGACTGTGTCGCCCTCCTTTTCGAGGCTCGTTTTATACCATTTCCAGACATATTGCCATTATTCATCATTCTGTCGATGAGATGGTGTCCTGCTGTGGCGGCGTGGCGCTTCACACTTTCCACGGGGTCGTTTCCTTGTCCGATGTCCGAAAAAATACCGGGTACAGCTTTGAGGGCTTCTCTCCCTACTGTTTTGATGACAGAGCCGACGGGGCCGCCAAGGAAAGGTAGCACCGTTCTGAATAGACCGCCTAGAAATTGTCCGACACCGTGTCCGCGCTGGTTAGGTATGCCGCTGAAATATCCCATGCCTTGCCCCGTCTGGGCTTGACGTATAAAATATTCACTGTAGTGAGACATCTTTAGATCTTGCGTTTGAAATGACACACCAGGGTCAACGTTCCTGAATGGAATGGTGTCAGTTCTCCAGTGTCCGATCTTATATGGACTTCCAGTTCGTCAAACGACTTGGTGGCGAGATCGTGATAAATAGGATGTTCACAGAGGTGAGAAGTCATGGAACCAAATCGGGCTTCCGAGTTCATGGGGATTGTGCGCAGTAGCGGTGCTCTTGTGTCTCCGACAATCTGGTCCTTGAGAATATTCATGTAGATAAACATTTGCTCTGGTTTTCCGAGGGTCAAGTCGACGGGGCGTATGCCCTCAATGACGTCACTCGTCGAGAACGGTCCTGGGAAAGGCAGGCCGAGTTGTGCGGCGAGACGCGGTGCAAAGTATACGACAGAGCTGCGGAGTCCTTTGAGAGCTGCGATGTGGAAACATTTTTCTTTGGTCAGTCCCACAAGGAAGTTGATGCACACCGTGGTATTGTTATCGCCAATTTTTCCGCAGCTTTGAGATGGTGTATTGCCGTCCAGGGTATAGTAGGTATTCAATGGCTTGAGCACGTCGGCGATGTGTTCGGTGAGTGACTGGGCCGTCGTGTAGAGTCCCGGACGCAGAGAGAATTTGAATTTCAAAGAGGAAGTCGTTGAATTTCTGTAGTCGTAAGGTTGTGCGTCAACGACAAATCCTGGTCCTTCTTCACGTTTTGGCGGTTTGGGGATATACGTTCCCTCTGGTACTTCATAGATTTCAATCCAATTTTCACGCTTCTGCACATTGATGAGCGTGTTGGGGTAATGCGCTTCGAGTAGTGCGACTTGCCATTCCCCATGCAGTTCGCATCGTTGAGGTAGATGCACTTTAAACTTGGATGTTTTGTTTTCAGGATAAAGTACTCCCGACGCGTTGGAGGGTAACACCATGTGAAAACTGTTCTCGGCCATGTTGCTCGTTCGCGTGTCGCGCACAGACTGGTGGCTCGAGTAGATGGACGGTGCGTATTATAGGATATCCTTTTCAAAAATCCAGGAGCGAGAGGAGACAGGGTAGCCTTGCCAATGCACGAGTAGTTGTTTTTTCGGGCCCTTTCCTTTGGTGTCTACGACGTGATCAATTTGAAAGGCTGTGGGTTTCTTTACTTTGTTGAGTTCCCAGGAATAAAAATGTCCTTCTATTTCCTCGTTATGATCGATGTCGGCGATCTTGTACACAGGCTGTTGATGTGGAATGATTTTCACAATCTTGAAAATTTCTTCAGTCCAATTAAAATGTGTTCCTTTTTCAAACATTTGTTTTTCTCTTGAAATTCTGACGTGATCTCCGACTTTGAGTCTAGGCTTGACGGGTTCGCGTCGCAGATCCCCGTAGAGTGTGTTGTACACTTGCATGATGTTATTTTCATCACTCGCTTCGGCAGGCGTCATTTTAATGCTTCTGTGTGTTTTATGGTTGTAAGCATGGGTGATGTCGGCAAGGACCCCGTCAGTATAATTATACTGTCCTGTGCGCGTGAAATATCTTTGCATCCACATTCTCAGCGTGCGAATAAATCTCTCTGCTACAGAGCACTTCGTTTGGGGGTTTTGGGTGTGAAAATATTCAATGCCATGTTCTTTTAAGAATTTTTTGACAGTCGTATTGTTTATTTCGCGTCCTTTGTCTGAGAGGAGTACAGCACATCTCCGAGTTGTCATATCAAACAGGGTTTGTAAAGCGTAAACGATCGTAGCTGCTTTCTTGTCTGGTATGGGTACCGTCCACGCGTATTTGCTAAAGACGTCGATCACAACAAAGATGAATCGTTGGGATTGATTGTGGTCGGCAATGGAAGAACAGTCCATTAAATCACATTGCCAGCATGCGTCGATAGTGTCTGCATACGTTTTATTGCGAGGAAAATTTTTCCTCACATTTTTGTGCAGAGTATAAGCCCTCTGATCATCGAGGTAGTCATTCACGGTGTCTTGAGACAGATTGGAGGCTTTCTTCAACCTGGCTGGTGTGCTGAATCCTGCTGGATGTCGGGTGTCGTAATAGATCCGATCAAGGTTTCCATTTTGCCCATCCTCTTGAGAGAGACGTCTTCTGACAGGCGGATGTGAAGTCGTCTGGGCGGGCGGGCGTGCGTGCGGGCGGGCGGGCGTGCGTGCGTGCGGGCGGGCGGGCGTACGGTCCGGGCGGGCGTGCGTGCGTGCGGGCGGGCGGGCGGGCGGGCGTGCGTGTCCCGGCGCGTCCCCGGCGTCTCCCCGGCGCGTGTCCCGGCGCGTGTCCCGGCGCGTGTCCCGGCGCGTCCCCGGTGCGTCCCCGGTGCGTCTCGGCGGCGCGGTACGGCGCGATGAGCGGCGTAACATCCCGGAATGGAATACCGGAACCGCTTTGTTCTTGCATGAATTCGCGATATTGTGCGTTCTGAACGAGTTCTCGTGAGCAATGGAGAGATTTTAGCGTTTTGACGAATGGCATCCAGCCCACGGCCTGTGCTTTTTTACGTGCTCGCACGGCGTCGGAAATCAAATCCACAATGTTGGCTTGAGGAATGATTGTTCCAGAGATGCTGACTTGACCGCGGGTGTCCCACGAAAGCAGAGGACGGACCCGTGGTGTCGCCAAGAAGTCCACGAGTGCACTGGCTAGTCTTTGAGCTTTAGCGGGGACAATACTGTTGATCTGTGATCGCAACGCTGTCGTGTCGATTTCTGAAACATCTTCTGTTTTCTGTTGGTCACTAGGCACGTGCAATTCGAGAGGTTTCTGATTTTCTCTTACGAAATGCAAGTAACGTTGTAAGGCTTGGTTGTACATTTTCCATTTCGAGTCGTCTCCTTCATTTTTCATCGCCAAAATGTCTGCGATGCTCGTGTCTAGCTCAGATGCGACGGCCCCTGGCGTGCGACCTGTCTGCGCGCCTTGCAGCCGCGAGACGGTCTCGTGAGGCACGAGCACCAATTTCTTACAGTGTTCCATCTGCATATTACGACTTGCTGAACAGCAGGTTTCCAATAGCTGGACCGAGCACACTCAAAAGGAGCGGTATGAAAAAACCACCTCCTCGTTGCACTATTCTCTTTTTTTCCTTCCACGACTCTCCTTTACGAGCGAGTTGACGCAACTGACCCTTGTATTTTTCGAGCTTCCTTTTATTTGCAGGCGAGACGGGGATACGCCCCGACAGAAAATTCAAGGCGATTTCACAGAGTGCATAAATGAGATCCTTGTCTGCAGATTGAAGCAGGGCTTTGCGAGTTTTCGTGTCGACGACAGCCAGAGCACGTAGTACTGCGTGATGTGATTTTTTCTTCTGCGTCGCCGGCGGCATGATGCACTTCCAGCCGAGTCAGAGCTCGGCGCACTTCTGATTAGGAACGATGAACAAGTTCACTTTTATACTTGTTTTTCGGGATATAAACAACGGTGTTTTCATCGGGGAAAATGTTTGTCCTGAGCCTCAGGTGTTCTTGTTGGCGAACGTGAAAATCAAACAGGAGATACGAGTGACCATCACGCGTAGCGTCTGTGTAAGCTTCCATCAGAGCTTTAAAATTGGGGGGATCGATTTGAAGTACAAAAGACCGTACTTGTGCCAAATCACGGGCAGTTTTCATTAAAATGCAATAGTGTGCTTGAAGACTGATTTCTCGCATATTTTTGGGGAAGATGCATTGTGAAAGAAGCCAGAAGCTTAAATTTCGGTGATGGGAACCCTTTATAGCAAATTTTAAAAATTCAGGATTTTTCAATTCAGACATGAAATCGTCACAAATAAGTAGTTTAGGCCCTGCGTTAGGCGGGAACTGATCCATCGTGGGGATGCCTTCAACAAATCGAACTTGGGGGTCGCTATGTGACAACTCCTCATAACATTTTTGCCACTCTGCATAATGCCATACTACTTCCACAAAATCGGTGTCAAACATGAGGGCCCTATTTTTAACAAGCTTGATCATTAAAGTTGTTTTCCCCGCGCCAGACCCGCCCACAAGCAAAGCATTGGAAGGGTGAGCGAAACGTATATCCATCGTGTTCGATTGTCTGCACGACACTGTGTTCTTCAAGATGAGGGTTAATCTTTTTATGCTTTTCGCAATTCTTTTTTTCATGTGTGTTCTGCAGAGTTCGCCTACAGAGTGCAGCACCTCACGGGGGTCGTGTATGAAGAGAGAAACAAGCTAGTTTTTTTATTTCTTTTATTTACATTCAGGAGACCGTGAGCACTGCCCCACAGATCACACGCGGGGTCGAGTATGACAAACAAGAAAACAAGGTATGACAATTTCTCATAGTTTTGTTGACGTTACAGAGAGCCGCCCGGGTTGCCTATTCGTCTTGTAATGTCTCTAAGAAATCCATAAGTTCGTAATCGATATCGTCCAACAATTCCGCTGTGAAACCGTAAGGGACAGTTTTATTTTGCACACGGCGTCTTTTGTTGAGACATGTCCGCCACACTTTCTGTGACGGTTTGGTAATAATTTTCCACTTTAACCTAGTAATCTGTTTTGGAATGCTGACGATCGTGCGCTCGTGATGGCCTTTGACCATGGAACATAACCTATCAAATGTCACCAAATTCGAACACGAGCCGTCAATACTTATTCCACGAACTTTGATGCAAGTTTTTAATTTACTCATGTCTGAGTTCACAGCCACTTTAAAAGCATAATTCTTACAACCTCCGGAGACAAAACTGACAATCATAGACCTCTCTCCAAATCGTTCGGTAATTTCATCCGAAAGAGATCCTAAACTCTGGCCAACAACGGGTTCTGGGTAGCCTGGCTTGGAAATGAAGCAGATGGAATCTGAAGTACAACACAACAAGGTTAGTTTTCCTTTCATAATAATAATAATAAAAATAAATCATGAAATGTCCATCAGTGATTTGAATTCTTTTTTTAATAGGACTCACCAGTATCATGATACAGTGCTCGTTCATCAACGATGGATAAATATTCATAAAGCATGAGTCGTCCATGACATGTAGTGAATGCAGCATGAACTAATGAAGTTGTCCTCAAGCTGTCTTCCATATCTGCATGTGGTGTATACACTACTTGAATGAGATCATCATCCAGAGGCATAAGAGAAGAAATTTCGATGGTCGAATCTTCTGTGAGTCTTGTCAGTTCTGCATAATTTCTCACAAACTCCGTCTTACTTCTCAATGTTTTTTCTCCCAGTTTACCCCCTGAAAAAAGAAAACAAACAGTGTAAATTCATTCCAATTTCATAATAATAATAATAAAAATATGATTCATAACTCAAAGTAATTATACTTACAAAAAGAATTCAGGATCAGTTTGGCAAGAAATCTTTTGCCTGGATTCCTCTCAAACTTATCTTTGTTGAGTCTGATTCCATCTTTTTCCAAATGGTATCGAATGTATTCGTCTTTGTCGTTTTCTGTCACAACATGACTTGGCCAACCACTTGCCTCTATTTTCATGGCCATATTTTCTCTCACATAAGAAGTAAACATTCCATCTTTTCCTGTGACAGGATCATACTGATTCCCTGAATCATATTGATAAACTTCATGAATTTTTCTAACTGTATATTTCTTTTCGATTGCTAGATGAAACTCTGGTGCACACCAAGTCCCCAGAAGTTCTCTCTCATGGTCTGCATGGTGGCAATCACTCTGATTCATGGTTTCTGCACAAGTTCTACAGAGTGGAAACATCAGTTTGTTGCAACATCTATAAGGCAGAACGGGAAGGAAGAGATCTTGTGGGGGCAAGACCGTGGCTAAAATAACACCATTCAAGTTTTCAACAGCAGGCATATCTCTATCTCCATCAAGATAAATTTTCGGATGGCCTTCAGGATACCATTTGTGATATTGTACAGAGGGGTATTCACTTATCACATCATAGAGTTTGATTGATTCTCCTTTGCTCAAATCCGCTTCATATGCACTGTAAAGGGCACTAGTTCTACCACCATAAATAGCATCACGAAGCTTCAAAGGTTCAATTCTTTTAAAAGCGTGATTTTTAAAAAACTGAATGACTTGTTCTTTATTTTTCAAGTCATGCTGAAATTCACAACCCCATTTTTCAATCACAACATAACCATGATCTCTCAACTTTTTTGTAATGAACCTTGTTTTTTCATAAGGATCTTCTTGCGACCTCCCCCTGATTTTACTTCTGGATGTTTCATCGGGGATACAACGTTTGCAGAGATGGAAATAACAGCCGTGATACTGATACACTCTCTTCTCAACACTGCCATCAGGTAAATCTAGTTCAATATACCCGTCTACTTTATATTTGAGCACAATTTGTTCACGACCATTTTCAGCTGTCAATATTTTTTTCCCAATCAGATGGGATTCATAATCTAACCATTTTAATGCTTCAAAACTTGCTTTATCTCTGCCCCTATAGCCTCCTCGAGGGACAATGCCAATACGGCTGTTACCCAAGTGATTTTTTCTGAAGTTACACATGCAAGCAGAGGAAAGAGTCAGACATTCTCTCAAAGGATCAAACTGTGCAGTTTCCATAAATAATCTTCTGAAATTTTCCATGGCTTCACGGAGTATTTGCACATCTGATATACAGTAAGATATAATTTCCTCTTTAAACTTAAAGACAAAATTGTTGTTGACATGTTCATCATACCATGAATTAAATTCACTCAGCTCTTTCTCACAAAAATTGTTTGTACAATACAATTCCTTATCTAAAATTTTACCTTCATAGTTATAAAACTCTTTTCTATTGGCTAAATGAGGGAAATAACCTTTCTTCAGTTCAGTAAGGCCAAATGCCTTTGGAAGAGAACTCAGTCTTTGAGGTAGAAACATAATGGAATCTTTAAAATGGAGTCCTTCAGTCTTTAGACTTAACACTTTTGCACCATTCAGAACAACAGTAGGAGGTATCTGACGCCTCTTTAATTCTTGAAACACAAAAAAATTATCAAAATTTTTGGCGTTATGAGCGAAAATTGTCACCTCTGTTTTTTGTTCGCTGCACAACGCCTGAAGAAAATCGAGAAAATCAGAGACAACGTTGGCGTTGTCTTCAAAACCTTCAAACACATGTTGTCTTACTCCACAAGAGTGACAATTATTTTTGATGTTTGCATCATGTTCACAATCTTGACACACATGTTGACAAATCAACAGATTTGGTTTGTGTTCAAACCACTCTGCTTTACATTCATACTGCTGACTTTGATCAGTTTCAATGTCAAAATATAATCTAATCATACGAGTGTTCTTAGGGAGTGGTTTAGGTTCCCACGGCATCATGTAACATTTGTGATTCGCTGGAACATATTCTGTACAGTATTTACAAATTTTAAAACCACATCTATGCTGTTTCACTTTTCTATTTAATACATAGGCTTGCTCACAGATACCCACAAAACTTTTTGATTTGACAGACACTCTTGTTTTGACCATTGACTGTCTTGTGATTTTCCAAACAGACTGGCCCCGCAAACCATCGACCGCAGTCAAAACATTTTATGAGAGGATTGTCTCTCTTTTCATGATATTCATCACCCTCACAACGATCACAAGTCAAAAGGCATTTGTGAATCTTATCAGTACCATAAGATTTCAGACAGTTGTCACAAAAAGTATTAAAACCTGTGGCTGCGGTGATGGAAGTCACTGCATAGTAATGATCATTATGCAAAAAGATGTACATTGTTTTTTCCTTTTTCTTATTGTTAGCATCTCTTTTATCTCCATTGAAATAGATTTCTTTACATTTTTTGTCTAAGAATACGACTATTCTATGATTGGGTCGGACAGCAGCAAATTTACAAATTTCATCATATCCACATTTGTCTGTGGGGGAAACTCCTGCTATTTCACACAAACTTAAGGATGCCTTTCGAAGCTGTTTATTCTGAGGTCGCCTTAATCTACTAGCTAAATGTTTATTTGCATTTTGAAAAAGATCCAAGTAAGCTATACATCTCGCAAGACACATATTGTCATTTTCATTTTGCGGATCAAATAGAGTTTTAGTCTGACAATGTCTCTCAATCCAGCGATCGAGACTTTCAAAAGGTAATCTCAATCGGGCACCACCTTCATTTTTTGGTACATGAATAAAAGTGAGCTGAAATGTATCTAGTACAAAATTTTCATTAGAGTTGAGAGTATTTACAAGTTTGTCCACAATAACGTTTCCAGAAAGTTGATGAACAGGACGGAGATTAAACCATAAGGG
This sequence comes from Frankliniella fusca, assembly GCA_029379305.1. Classification (NCBI taxonomy): domain Eukaryota; kingdom Metazoa; phylum Arthropoda; class Insecta; order Thysanoptera; family Thripidae; genus Frankliniella; species Frankliniella fusca. The sequence goes on along the minus strand of JAHWGI010000083.1, from coordinate 837,212 downwards.
TCTATTTTCATCTGAACCTCTTAATTCTAAACAGCATTTGTCGTCTGGGTCGGCGTTTACAATTTCAACTTGACGCTGCAGCAAATCGTCAAAGAGAGATTCCAAACCCAATTGATTTTTCAGGAGCTTGTCTTGCAAATTGCTCACTTTGAAAGTCTCAGCTCGAAATGTTGTCTTGAAGCGCTGCAAGTAACGGTCCACAGAAAGTAAAAGTTCCACGGCTGGCCCGGCTGGCCCGGGCCCGGCTGGCCCGTCACTTTCTACTGCCTCTTCCTCGTGCTCGTCTCCCTCCTGCTCACGCTCGCGTTTTTGCCGCGGCTGTTTCCGCGGTCTCGGGGGAGCGCTTGGTGGCGATCCCGTGCGGGGCGGTGTACACGGGTGATCCCGGCGGCAGCGACCCCGCGGGCGGCGGGGGCGGCGGGGGCGACCCCTCGCGGGGGCGGGGCGGCGGGGGCGGCGGGGGCGGCGGGGCGGCGGCGGCGGCGGGGCGGCGGGGCGGCGGCGGCGGCGGCGGCGGCGGCGGCGAGGGAACCGGTACCCTTCCTCCCCCCACCTGCGCGGCCGCGGGCCGCGGCGGGCGGCCCCCCACGGACCTTTCACCACCACCCGCGACCGGACAGCCGCTCTCCTGCGACACCGGTCGAGACGCTGCCAGGGCCTCCAGCCCCAGGGACACTCTCACTCTATTTCGAACGAGCGCGTACAAAAGATGCACTGAGCTGTCTGATTTTTGATGATAGATCAACTGGTTCAAATAAGCACGATACCCAGACTCTAACACGTCCAATAGGTACAGATCTTGAGGTACCTCTCCCCACTCACAAAGAATGTTCATTAATCTTTGAAACACTTCCGCCTTGAGCTGTTCCGGTTCATACATGTGATGGCGCCAGTTGTCTAAAATCTCACTTACATTTTCCATGTTGACGCGTTAAACTCGTTCGCCACACTGCTCCCCTAGGCCCACACTCAGCCTGCGCATAGGGCAAAGGGTGTGGGTGTAGGGGGGAGGACATCCAATCAAAATTCGACTCATGCAGGGTGGGGGGACCCTTACGCCAATCCCGATGGATTGCTGCTAGACCAAGGGTTTAAGGGCCCCCCCAGCGGCTACAGGTGGGAGAGGGGATTCACCAATCACCGGGGGCGAGGGGGCACGGGGGCGGTGGGGGCGTCGGTCGCGCCAAGCGAGCGCCCGGCCGAAAGGCTTCATGTATGGGTGAGGGGGGAAAAGGGGGCGGCGGGGGCGCGGGTCGCGACAAGCGAGGGCCCGGTCAATGGGGTGGGGGGAGTAAAGGATTCATCTGGACCACACTCCAGTAGATCCCAGCAGACACAAAAATCACTCGTAATCGCGACTTTGCCAGACACACTCGTGCCTTGCTCCGCTGCCCTGCTCGCGCTCGCGCTTCTCCGCCCCCGTGCCACTATGTCTGGACAGTCACCGAAGAGATTCAAGAAGGCCGCCGCGCGCCGTCGCCTGCAAACTGGCGGGCGTAAAGCCGCTCCGGAGCCCTACCTTCAACACCGTGAGGGTGTTCAGACCCTCTCCCAGGAGCTGGGGGTGAGGACCCTGGACGAGATGCCCGCCGTGCCGTCCCCCGCGCCCTCCTTCCATCACCCTGAGGATGTTGAGAGCATTCTACGGGATTTGGGCGTGGGCCAGGACCCCGCCGAGCTGCCGGTGCTGCAGGCCTCGCAGCTCAGTGACCTGCTGGACATGGCCTCGGCACCAGAGCCGGAGGTCATCACCATACCGGACACGCCGCCGTCCACCAGCTCCTCAGGGGTCTCCACGATGGTGGGGTCCAGGACCCCGCCCCCACCTCAGCCCGCGCCCCCCGTCGTCACCCTGGATGATGATGATGACGAATTCTTGGCGCAAGTATTAGACCCGCCCCAGGACGACTTCGAGGCGCCGGTCATGACAGTGGCCATGGAGCAGATTGAGCTGAACTCGACAAAGTGTGTGCAGTTTAGTATAGACCTGTTGACCGGCCTCGTGGTGATTTTGATAAAGGGTTTGACGAGCTACGGCAGTGTGACATCTCTGAGACTTTCACCTGACGAACTGACACTACTCATCACGGACAATTATCGACAGGCAGTGGAAACATATGTGAGGAGGCGACAAATTTTTAAGCGTGTCCATGTCGGGGGTATTCTAATCACAATTTTAAAAGGACTAGGCGGATCGGAACCCAACATACAATTGAAGAGGGGGGCGAAGTCAAACGTCGTCATGTCCTTCGCGACATGGCGAAAATTTTGTGATTTTGGCTTCGCCATGAATCACCTAGTTCAGAAAAAGCGGGATGCTGCAAACTTTGTCATGAAATACCTGGACACGACTGTACAGCACGCTGCGACAATGTTGTTAGATGATAATCTTACTTTAGATTTCTTTAAGAAAGCGCCTGATTCACTGTTTGTGGACGCTTTGCTAAAGGCACCCGAGGAAATTGTAGAGTTTTGTAGTCAGTTGGACTATTACCTGTCAAAAACAATGGTAGACTTTACAGCTGTAAAGAATAGCTTCATCATGTATCACACATCATTCTTAAAAATAAAAATTATTGAAGAGTTGCAGAAAATGAAGGCGGAGAAGTGAATCGCTGTTTTTGTATATATGACTTCGTAATAATATGTTCAGTTATATTATTTTGATTTTGCTCTTTTTTGAATAAACATAACATTGTAAGTTAACCCCGTTTTTTGTCGTCATTTATCCTTTGATGACTTCCCTTGAAAAAAGAAGTATTGATTGATCTGAACATATCTGATAAAAGATGGATATTGATTTACCAAAAAAAAATGAAAACATAACCAAGCTTTTTAAAAATGCTGATAAGATTCAATTTATTTAAAGAAGGAGAAAAAAAACGAATTTAAAAAAATAATATTTACACTTGCAGTTTCAAAAAAATAATAACAAAATTAAACAAAGCTTGATTCAATATTTACAACTTATATAAAATATTTACACATGAAATTAAAATAAGTCTAGCCCCATATGAAATATTATACACACACACTCACTCACTCACTCACACACACACTCACTCATACTCTCTCGGGGGAAAAATCAGTCACGTTGGAATCTGGAATCAAAGAAAAAACACAGATCGATAAAATTTTGTCTTTATCAAAGTAAAAGAAACCGAATCACGAAAAAGATATTTACATCGAGCAAGATTTCTGACACGGTCTATTCACGCCTTGGCTAGTGTCGTCGCGTCGTCGTCTGCTGCTCTGCTCCCTCCAGCACCATCCTGCACACAGACAGCATTATTATCAGACATCAAAATGGCCGACATCACTATATACACGCCAAACAGTCCTGACTGCGCATATCATACCTTGACGTGACGCCGCTGTGTCACACGACAAGAACCCCTTCTGTGCGGCGTGACTTCTCCCCCGAGAGCCCTGCACAAGCACAAAATATTTTACAAACATAAGGACATTTTAAAAATTAAAAAAAAATCGTCAACACACTTACGTTTTTACGGTTGGCAGCATCATCATGGCGGCACCACGGGCTGCGGGGGGATTCTGGGCTGGCGGCCCCACCCCACCCCCGCTTACCCACACCCACCCTCCCCCTCCTATTTCATCCCCCGCCCTCCCCCTCCCACCCTCCCCCCCCGCCCTCCCCCTCCTCACCTAGGGGGGCCGCCCGAAATAAAGGTAAGCAACGGTTTTAATTCATCCAGAGCCAATAAATCATGTATTAGGGCCGTCTGAAGAACGTGGGGTTCCAGCCCCCCACTTTCCTCAAGCTCTTTTGCTAAATCAGAAGGTATGACGACCCTAAGACACGCGTCAAGGAGTCGGCACGGTGTCCAGGACGTTTTCCTCAGTGAAATCTCGCTGAATCCGTCGCTGGATGACAGATCCAGGGAAACGTACCCGTAAACAGGCCTGAACCCCTTGACGTCCACGGGCACTTCTGAATTAAAGCCGTTGTGAACTTTAATACAGGATATGTCGGGCCAGGAAACTACGAGAGCATTCAAGATGCTCTCCAGTTCCTGGCCACACACATCCTTGCTCGTCATGATGCGCAGCTCACGGACAGGCACCGTGAACCAGCGACACCATGCGTGCAGCCCTTTCAGGCAACCCTCCCACACCGTCAACACCCCGTCCTCATACGTGACGGACCGCCACATTAACTCCTCCCTCACGTATGAGGACACGCCGCCCAGCCCTACGTCCCCTAACAGCATAAAAAGCACTAGCAGCACCGTGGTGCTCGCTGCCTCCAACAACGGCATTACAATCTGTCTTGTTCCGATCATGATCTGTTCACACAAAAAAACAAACAACACAAACCACTAATAAGACACCTGTAGTCACACGACACTTTTTGCACTGAATTTTTCCACTCACTAGCGTAGTGTTGTCGAACCGAAGCGATTCAGGCGGGAGACAAGCACAGACTGGCTTCGGATTTCTCTGCAAGGACCCGCTGAGTTTTACATACCCTCCCTCCTCTTCACCCCCTCCCCCATCCCCTCCCTTTTTTTGCTAGGTAGCCCCGCCGAAACTCACTAATACCTTCCCCTAACACCTCTCTCCTCCTACGCTGGTCATTCTCTCCGGTGGGCTGCCAGCGCAGGCTCCGAAGATACACGTCGCAAAATAGGAGGTGGACTTGCTTTCGAATAAATGATTTCGAAACATATAGCAAAAATATACAGGCACATAAAAATTGAAGCAAATGTTATCTCTCCAACACTCCACGATATTTCTACATTATTATCATTATTTTCTTCAGCTGGCACAGCGGTACTGTTTAATTCCGCCGGGAAGGCATTTGTGAAATGACACCATGTCATGATGCAAACGCACGTGACAAACATCTTGATGCCACGAATGCCAAAGAGCTACTGATCAAATTTTACTTATGTGCGCACTTTTAAAATATTTTTCCGAATTACGGAAAAGATGGTCACCTGTTTTTCTCCGACATTTCAGCGAGTCTCACATCCACACACATACACACATACACTCACGACGAAAGCCAAGCTATTCTTAATTTTTTCGTCCAAACCCTCGTCTGCCAGATGCTTCCAGCTCGATAATTATATTGTATTCTTTCCTCCGGCCCACCCACATAAGCTTTCTGCCATTGTAGGGCGCGGGGCAGGATTAAATATTTCCGAGGACACAATGCTTCACTAACTATCTACCTGCGTTATCTGAAAAGGGACGCATCTTGCTCGGACTGCAGGTGCAGACGCACGGTGACGGGGGGTGAGGGGGCGGGGGGGGCAAATCCCTGACCTATTGTCTGTCACGACTCACATGCCCCTCCATCAGCAGGTGCAGACGCTCGGTGACGGGGGTGAGGGGGCGGGGGGCAAATCCCTGAGCTATTGTATGTCACGACTCACACGCCCAGCCAACGCTGACCAATACATGATGCAGCAGCCGCCGGGCTGCTGCGAGAGCGCGCTCGGAACCGGCAGACCACTCCGTGACGAGCCCAGCCGCTGCCGCGCCTGGCCTACATCACCACGTGGCGTGCACGGCTCCTCCCGACGCATGTTTAAAAACTCGCGCCCGCCCCCTCCAGCCGCCATTGCACATGCGCACACCGAGCCCTCCCGCCAGCGCGCTGCGCGACGAGGCGATCGGCTGCATCACTACGCACTACATAGCTCCCCCACCAACGAACAGGCCGGTGGTCTGGGGGATAGCGCGCTGCGCTAGTAATCCTCTGGGCCGGGGTTCGGTTCTCGGTGACGGCACTTTTTGTTATGATGCCCCCCACCCTGCCTCAGGAGCGACCACGTGTACACGCCCGGAGTAGCGACCAGGCATACACGGATGACGGCTTGCCTTCCTCACAGAAGAGCGACCAGGTATACAGCGACCACGCGTCTATATTACTACTCAGGCGGGCCGGGCAGTCGGCCGATCCCGAAGATCGTTCTCGTACCTCCGTCCTTCTCGCACCTAGGGCGGTACCCTATGTTGGGGGTGGCAGTGCCCCGTGAGTGCGACAAGGACGGGAGGCGCAAGAGCGATCTTCCGGGGCGGGCGGGCGCGTCCACACGCATGGATGGAGACATTAGATGCTCACGGTGCTCGCTCATTCCACCCAACAACTCATGTGTTCAATCAGCAGGCTGCACCGCGCCAGGCGGTGATTAGAAAGTGGTGGGGAGGAGGAAGTGAGTGAGTGTAGGCACAGGGGCAGAGAGGCGCAGTGTTGCCAGAGAAGAAGGCAGTAAATACGTAGCTTAAACACAGTTGGGTAATCACTGTGAAAAATAGTCGTAAGTTTACAGGAAAATTTTCCACGAAATGCAGTTGTAAAATTATAATTGCAAATCGTAAAGTTACGAGCACTACATATCGACTTGAAATTCATGCACTAGCAAAAAAGGTCCGTCGTAAATTTACAACATATTTCGTAAATCACGATTTACAAAATTTATCGTAAATCTACAAAAATATTTTTCACAGTGATGCGAACTGCAGCTGCGAGCCTTGCCTGACAGTCAAAACCTTGGAAGGTGCGTGCGTGTATGTTGCCTAGTAGGCAAATATGCATGCACTGAAGTTTTATGCTTTATTTTGTACATAGCTTCTGCACGTCTGTGCACATGCTTATCTTGTGAGTAAATTTTTACATATAATGTGTACGAAATCGAGCATAAATGAGAAAGAAATGTTACAAAAGATACGCATGTGCATAGACCTAAGCACTGTACAAAATAATGCATTAAATTTCAGTGTGTGGGCAACCCGGGGTAAAAAACTCTGAAATTTTTACACGCCTCGTAGTTAAGGAAAATTAAGAAAACTTAAGAAGAAACCGCACAAATTTTGCAAGATTCAAAAATAATTTTAAAAAATCAGGAATTTTGGAAAATTAACAAAAAATTAGGTAAAATTCAAGTGAAAATTCAAAACAATTCACAAAATGTGGACACAAAAAATCAGAGTTGTTTTCCCCTCGAGGCAACCCAACAAACAGCCCCGCGTCACTGCCGCAGGGTAGCCGGTATATGCGAGCGCCCCGAACTGGCGTGCTGCCGTTGACATGCAGTGCAGAGGAATGTCCCCCCCTCCTCTCCCCTCCCCTCCACCCTGCGCCCCGGGCCCGGTGCATCGCATTGGAGCGGTATCGAGCCCCGGGGGCCCAGGGCCGCGATGCTATCGGCCCGTATGCGCCGCGGTAGCGCTGCCCGATGCGGTTCCGCGAATGGAGATTTATCGCCTCATTCACAGAACAGGAGCGGTCAGGTTTGGCACCGCGGCACAGCGTCCTTCTCAGGTGGTATTATTATTGTTATTGTTATTATTATCATTACTATTATTATTATTATTGCCATCAGTTGGCTGCACGCCACAGCAAATGCGTTGCGGGCGGGTGCGCCGGATTAACAGCACCTGATTTTAGTTTTTTTCTTTATTTTTATTTTTTTATTATTTTTTTTAACCTTACGCAACCTTAACGAAAATAATAAAACGGAAAATGTGGAGAAGAGTTACGGTTACGACGCGCGCGACTCTCGTCTGAAAAAAAAAAATACCAAGGAAAAATAATGTCGAGTGTGGTGGACATAGTGTGCTCCTCGGTCCCGCACTTCGCGGTGCGGCGCAGGGATTGGAGGGGAGGTAACGACACTGGCAGCAGGGGCGTAAACTAACTGTACCAGACGCTCGTATAAGCGCGCGTAACGCGCGAGCGGGCTAAAAATATGAGCAGGGGGGCGGGAGGGGGCAAGGTGTAGGGGACGTAGTATAGAGTGTAGTACGCACGCAAAAGAGAAGAGGGGCCGTTTAATTATGAATGGGCGTGTGCCAATTGGGGAGTGGAGGGGGGGAGGAGGGAAGAGACTAGTGAGTGAGCAACCAGTGTCGCCGGGTCCGGGCGGGGCGGGGCGGGCAGCGCTGCCTGGGAGCGTCTCCTTCAAGGCTGCCGCAGCAGCGGGCCCCGCAAAGACTGGCCTCTCTGACTTTGAACTCCGAGATCACGCTCGAAACAAAAATAAGTGCACACTGAATTCTTATTAACTTCTTTTATGCGCAGCTAAAGGTTAAACAAACATGCTGTATTTATGAGTAATGTAATGCAGATTTAAGAACAAAATTGTTCATAATGGGCTCATTTTGTTCATAGTTGGGCACAAAATTGTGCGTATAGAGCATGTTTACAGAAATCTGCAGCTGCGTATAAAAATGTTTATAAGATTTTAGCGTGTGTCACAAACTTGAAGGCAAAGAGGACAAAAAGTAATGACGCTTTTTTTCAAGTGTACTACACCTTAACGCCCTTCTTGAAACGTACAACGCTACGCTCCAAGGCAATTCCCCTTCTGCATTTCGATAGGAGAATGGGAGCGCCTGAGCTCTTGTACGCTTGAATGAGGGCGTACGGACTCGTACGCCTCGAGAAAGGCGTGCAACCATACGCTTTAGTTTTTCCATAATACGACATCCACACACTTTCATCTCCAGCGGCACAGCGCCGGCTGGCTATAAAGCAGAGACGGCGGGTCGGGCCCGCCCGAGGCCCGAGGCCTGCCGCCATACCTCGCGGTGCGAGCTAATTGTGCTGCAGGATGACAGGAAATGACACCAGCTAGCGCCGACCCGACCGCCGCTACACCACGCCACGCCCAAGCGCTTGACAGGAGTGTACCGTGTACCTCTGTCATACAAGAGTGCAGTGCAGGGGCGACATAGTGGCATCGATCAGCCATCCGGTGAGCGAGAGAGAGAGAGGGAGGGAGGGAGGGAGGGAGGGAGGGAGGGAGGGAGGGAGGGAGGGAGGGAGGGAGGGAGGGAGGGAGGGAGGGAGGGAGGGAGGGCGGGAGGGAGGGAGAGAGAGAGAGAGAGAGAGAGAGAGAGAGAGAGAGAGAGAGAGAGAGAGAGAGAGAGAGAGAGAGAGAAGGGGGGAGGGTAGGGAGGTAGATGTCAGCTGGGCCGGGGGAACTCGGCGCGGGTGTTAACACGGTCATTAATTAGGTACTAACTAGAGGTGGGCAGATGGCCTGTCGGTCCTTCCCTGCCCGGGCCGTGCCGGGTTGGGCGCGCGGTGTTCCCCGCCGCGGCCCCGGTGCGTCACCGCCACCCCGCCCCGCCCCGCCCCGCTCCGCCCCGCTGCCACCCCCGTCCGCGTGAGGTCTCTCCCCTCCCGCCATAGATCAAGGGACGGGGCGGGGCCGCGCGGGGCGGGGCGGGGCAAGACCCACCGCCGTGTTTTGTCCGAGGCCTGGGAGGCACGACGGCGTGACAGTGAGAGAGCAGGACACGAAGGTCCAGTCCAGGTCCACTTCTCTGTCCACCTGGTCCCCCGGCATGGCACCTCTGCTGCAACATTCAAACCGCTCCGCGCGGCGCGCGCCCGGCCCGGCCCGGAAGTGAGTCGCCCAGGCCCAGCCCAGCACCGCCTCGACGGCTCGAGCACCGCAGCAGCGCCCCCTCCCGGCAGCCCCGCCGAACTCTCTCGCCGTATCTCTCGCGGCTGAACGTCCCCGCGCGTGGGTACAAGGGGCCCCTCAAAATCATAGTCCAATTGTCATCGGGGGTGGTGTTAACTACCAACGAAATCGTGATGAGCGGACTGATATGATCTTTGATTATCATCCGGCCGAGAGAACCGCAACTTCTCTTCGGTATAATCTGAATTCCCCGATGACCGCTAATACTTATGATCTAATTAACAATAAGCGCTCTAAGGATGATTGACAGCTAGAACTAACTATAAGTTGGTACACATTTAGAACTTAGATATCCCTGAATTCAGGTCCCTTTGTCATGAAATTTCCCTGACTTAAGAAGTACTGCATCTCGATTGCTTCAACGAAACCCGAGCGAAGCAAAGCGAGCGCGGAAATCTTTTCAACAAGGTAGCAAAAACTGACTTATTTTCTATAAACTTCTGACTTTGTCACGCAAATTGCAAAATTTTTGTTAACAGTAGGCAAAATCATAGGCTAAGTCAAATCAATAATATTTTCCCTGAGTTTTCCAGGTTTTCCAGAGTTGTGGCAACTCTGTAACAGGACGTGGGACTCGCGCGGGCTCGCGGCTACGCTACATGCAGGGCGCGGGGCGCGGCCGTGCTGAGGCGCCTATGGGCTGCTCGGCGCGGTGCCGGCTTGCTCAGCCCCGCGCCCCGCCGGGCGGCCCGGGGCCGGGGCCGGGGCCTGGCTGGGGGTGAGACGGACAGGGAGAGATACGGCCTAACAAATCGCGACATTTGCATGTCTCTCAAGTCCCCCCGCGCGCTGCACCCTGCACGGCAGGAGCGGCCGGTATTACATTGTAAAAGCCTTGTGGTTGGAGTAACCCCCCCCCTCCTCGCCACCACCGCAGCGGTGAGTTATATCGTAATTGACTAGCGGCGCAGGCTGGCGCCTCACGTGATCACGTGGCCAGCCGTCTCATTCCGAAGATCGCTCTCGTACCTCCGTCCTTGTCGCACGTATGGGGACCTCCCATCCTCAACATAGAGCTCCACCATAGGTGCGACAAGGACGGAGGCGCGAGAGCGATCTTCGGAATCACTCGCCAGGCGGAGGTAAAGGATATATAGAAAACGGAAAATGAGCAAGAAAGGGGGGTAGAGGGAAGGGGGGGGGGGCAATGGCAGCGTCTCGTCTCGGCCCGGTGACGCAGGGAGGGACTGCCAGCCCCAGGGAGGTGAAATATTGGAGGTGCATGAGGAGGGGACCCAACAACACGCTCGTTGATCGATGACTGTATTCTGTTGGTTTTCTCGTGAAACACACACCCGCGCGGGGGAGGGGCCGGGGCCGGGGCCGTCCACCAAACAGGAGGGGGCCAGGCCGGGGATGAACGACAAGAAACGCGGAGAGCACTTTGTCATTTTCTTTCTTTTTTTTTACGTTATTATAACGGGATAAGGCAAAGTGCCCTGTTTGCAAAAAAATGGAGGGAGGAGAAGGTATGAGACAAGGAAAGAAATCTTTATCCTTTATCCCAAGTCGAGTACACGACACGGTCTGCTACTGTACCACCCCAGTACTCCGCGTTGGTGTGCAGTTCCGGACTCCGGTTGGCCGGGCCCGGGGCCGCCGCACCAATGTGAACGAACGTTAAATAAACTTTTGAGGCTGATGCTTTGAATAGGAGGGGCTCTGGGGGGGGCTCTGATGCGCTCGCGACAGTCGTCAGCGTGACAGTGACAGCCCCGGCGCGGCGCTCCAGCGGCCCGCCGGGGCGGTCAGGGCGTGCCAGGCCAGGGGCGTGCCCAGCCAGGCCCGGCATTAAGACAAATGAATGGCAATCAAACTGCACAGGCAGCACAGGCTCATGTCACAGGCGCGCGGCTCCCGGCCTCCTCCTCCTTACACGGCCGTGCTGGACGAGTGCGACAAGGACAGAGACATGGCACCGCCGCGTGCGGAACCACCCTGCAGGCCGGGATCGTGCCTCTCTCTCTCTCTCTCTCTCTTGCTGTCCCGTCCCGCAGCCACGCGGACGGGCAGGGAAAGGGCCCGCCAGCGAAAGCCCTAATTCAAGACACACACACACACACACACACACACACACACCAAAATGGTAAAAAAGAATACCGCAGCGGCCGCAGACAGCGCCGCACGAGCCGTACGCCGCCGTCGTAATTGTCCCCAAACGCAAACGCAGAGTGGCGGGGCGGGGCGGGGCGGCCGGGCCACTCCTCTGCAGCACGAGTGTGAATCGCATAAGCAGCTGTGCTGCGTGCAGTGCCCCGCCCCGCCTCACGGCAGAGCGCGGGCAGAACCCCACAGCACCACCGCACGAGCTGTGCGACTTTCCTCTTAGAAAAACCGTCGCTCGACCACATTACCGCCCCGCCCCGCCCTGCCCCGCGACCCCAAGCGGAGCGTCCGGCCCACAGGGCCCGGCCGCCCTCGGTCGAAGACGACTGTTCACTCTGCATTCACCTGACCTGCCGTCCTACTCCGAAGACCGAAGATCACTCTCGCGCCTCCATCCTTGTCGCACTCACGGAGTCCTGGCACCCCCGACATTGGACACCGCCATAGGTGCGACAAGGACAGAGGGACGAGAGCGATCTTCGGAATCAGCCTGCTGGTCCCTCGTCCAGGACAAATGTCACCTGCTACGTGTACTGTACTGGCCGGGCCAGGGGCCGGGCGGCAGCGGCACGGCGGCGCACTTCTCCGACCTCACTTCCTCCCTGCAGCCACTGCAGCGCAGGACGAATGCGGGACACAATGCAGCTGGCACGGCGGGGCAGCGCAGGGCAGAGCAGCGCCATCGTGTCCAGGGGAGGAAGGAAACGAAGCGGGTCCGCCCCGCCCGGCCCCCCCCCCGGCCCGCGGTGCACCGGACCTCTCCTGCCGTCGGATTCCGAGAGTCGGTTTCGTCCACGTTTTGACCATCTGTCCTTGTCGCACTCATGGAGCGAAGCCATAAGGACACTGTTAGAAATAGTTGTTGAAGTACAAACTTTTTAGTGATGATACAGTTTGTTTAAAAACAACATGGTCATTCTCTTCTCAAACAAATATGTACTGTTATTTTACAAGAAAATTTGTTACTGAACAAAAGTCCTGTCCGATTACGACTTTTCAGTTGTTCCCAAACAAAACATGTTGTAATTTTACAATATTTTTGGTACATAAACAAAAGTGAGTGTTGTAGAACAACATGGCCAATTACAAAACTTAGCAAGAAATATGTTGTAAATTTACAACCAAATTTTTTACAGTGGAGCAAGAGAGAAGACACGCTACTGACCGCCTTCCGGAATCAGACGGTCGGACGGAGGCCGGAGGTAAGGCGGGGGCGGGGGCGGGGGCCGGCAGGTAAGTACAGCACAGTCTCGTCCCCAGAGGCCGCGCCGGCCCGAGCCCAGGCCAGCCGCCGCAGCGGACTATATTGAATGGCAAATGAATGGAAAACGGCGCGGCTCGCCGCTCGTCAGCTTAAGAAATGAAATGAGCGAGCCGCGGAAGCCCGCGAAATGAATGGCGGCAAAAATTTTTGTCAACTTAAGGAAGCGAAAGGAGGGGAAAGGGGGGCGTGAACATAAGGTGTCGAGTCGGTCTTATGGCTGCTCGGGCCAGCCGCGGGCGCGTTTCGGCGAGGCGATGGCCTTTTACTACGCGTTGTCAATATTTGAGCGCGGCTGCCCCGCCCGCCTCGCCCCCGCCCCGCCCCGCCCCGCGCACCGAAAGGCGTGAGAGTACGCATGTATTTACCGAGGTGTTGCTCTAGAGGTGGTGAGCGGCCCCGGCCCGACCCGGCCCGCGCAGTAGTGATAAGGCCCTGCAACACCGACGTCACACACACACACACGCATACACAGACACTCACAGGCCACAGGCGGAATCAGGGATCTGTACGGGGATGGGTTAGAGTTGGGTCATCCCTGCTCCTTAATCCCGCACACCCACAATCTCCACACGGTTACTTTCTGCTTCATGTTAACTTTCGTGTGGTGTGCGCGCGCGTCAGCGAGTACGGTGCGCTATTTGACAAAGCTGGCCTGTGCCATCAAGGCCACCGGTCGCCGCGCGTCGCGGTGGATGATCCACGTCACTTTAGATCGGCCCCAAGACGGTCCAATTAAGACGAGATTACGTCGCGTCCGACTCTAATTACCTGAGCATACGATGTCGGAGGCGTCGCCTTTGCGGCATTGACGTGTGTCGCTCTGCTGACTGATTCAAAGAGCGCTGCTCGCTCTGTCTCCCTCGCACCAATACGGCGCACAACCCCCGTGAGTCCCAGAGCGGCGGAGCGGAGCGCGGGCCGGGCGAGGAGAGCGCTCTTCTGAATCAGTCATCGGTCTGCCGTCTGATTCCGAAAATCGCTCTCGCACCTCCGTCCTTGTCGCACTTATGGGGCCTGGCCATCCCCTACATAGGGCACCGCCAAAGGTGCGACAAGGACGATCTTCGGAATCAGGCGGCTGATGGCGGGAAAAGAAACTTAACAGACCAAAAATAAGCGACCATCTCAAAACCTGCACGGGGTTGGCGACCGTTACAGCTGAGTCGCAGGGGCGGGGCGGAGGATGAGCGGGGCAGCGGGGGTTGATCCGGATGGGTGTTCTCTATCCGTCGTCACGTAGATTGCGACATTCGTCTCCAAAGACAGGGCGATTGAATTAAGCCGCTGTCAGTGACACGATCAGCACCTCGTAAAGACGAGAACCGGTACACATCGTCGTTCACACGTTTCCGGTCTTTGCTTTGCTTGTCAGTTTTCAAAGGCGATACATTAGATATATACTAACACTGGCGGTCGTTATCCAAGATGAAGCTCTCCATTGCCTTCTGCTGCCACTGGCGCACACCACCACAGTCACAAAAGGAAATCGCGGAGCCCACAATGCAAGAGCAGGGGCTTAATCGTCACACTTTCGAAGATCGGCTCGTCAGTCGGTCGGGGTGCGCCGCGGGGCCGGGGACGGGGCCGGGACGAGCAGCGCGCGGCGTGCAGCCGCGGCCATGGCTAGACCGGTACTGGAGGGAGGGAGGAGGGAGCAGTGCGGCAGCGGCAGGCACTGAGCGCCGCCGCCGGCCGGCCTCACCCCCCCCCCCCCCCCCCGAACACTCGGTACTCCGATGCATCGTGCAAGTTTTCAACAAATTGGCGTTCAATAGATGGTTTAGGCTCTCGGCATTGAGAAAGACGAAATAAGGAAATCAGAACCGGAACCAGTAACAAAATCTCAGTATTGATGCTGGCAAGTCTGATATGGAAGTGATATCCAGTCTTGATTTCCATTTCTTCTCTAAATGCCGAGAGTCGGAATAGCCGGAACCATGTATTTGAAAGGGGGAAAACCAAACGGGAATTTTGTTTGAATCCTCGATAGAAAAGTTTGCGGCAAGGGCCATTGTGCTTAGAAAAATGTCACCTCAAAACGAAGTTCCGAAAATTTTAGATTTTGGTGCCAGATAGGTTTATACCTAGATCTAGAAAATATTTGTGAAGTCCGGAGGGCAAAAGTGATGATTCTTCCGACTGAGAGACACGACCGGCACAACAAAGGTGCGTAGGCGAGTCTCAATAAATTAATTCCCGGGCTGACTGAAAAGTCTTTCAAGAACTGTAGACTTTGAATGAGAGGCGGTAAACTTCAATTATGTCTCAATCGGAGCGAAGTCCAGCCTGCTAGCAGTCATTGGTTTCCGTTTTTCTCAGAAGTCGCACCTTCATCAACTGTATCTGAAAAAGATTGAACAAATTGAGATTTTCTTTTAAAAGAAATTTTGTCAAGGAAATCGTTTTACCGAAAGAAGCTTTCTAGTGTAAACGAAATCATTGTCCGTTGTTGGTACTTCTGGACCTCACTCCTCACTCACTGTTGTTGTTGTTGTTGTTTTTATTGTTCTTACGATCGAGTGTCGGCTGACGGTGACAGCGGCGCGTTTGGATTTTTTTTGCGTTTGTGGGATATTTTGGTGTCTTTTGTTCAGGGGAGTTCTGTCACAATGCCGTACGCCAACCAGCCCTCTGTTACAATAACGGACTTGACTGAGGAAAATGTGAAGTTCGTCCTGGAAGACACAGATCTTAGGTACTTAATTATTTCCTAACCTATACGTCCTGGGTCAGTTTTACCATTAATTTCTGAACCTCATTCGTTTCAGTGTTGCTAACAGTTTGAGAAGAGTTTTCATAGCAGAAACTCCAACAATGGCTATCGATTGGGTTCAGCTGGAAGCCAATTCAACTGTCCTTAGTGACGAGTTTCTCTCACACCGAATTGGCTTGATTCCTCTCACTTCCGATGAAGTTGTTGATAGGATGCAGAACACCAGAGTAAGACTTTCTCTTTTTTACCTTAATTGCCTTTATCAAAGTCGAGCTCCTCTCCTGATTTTCTGTCCTGATCGAATTTCCTACAGGATTGTAACTGCATCGATTTCTGCCCTGACTGCAGCGTGGAATTCACCCTGGATGTTAAATGTAATGATGATCAAACAAGGCATGTGACCACTGCAGACCTGGAGTCTAATGACCAGCGTGTTCGACCTGTAACATCAAGAAATAGGGATGATGACACAAGTGAATATGGGGAAACTGATGGTATGTTTGCCTTGCTGTCAAAACTCAACTTATATCCTACTTCATTTGTCTTTAAGATTTAATTTTTTTATTTTATCTTGGTAGATATTTTAATTGTTAAGCTGCGTAAAGGTCAAGAATTAAAACTGAGAGCATACGCAAAGAAAGGGTTTGGCAAAGAGCATGCAAAATGGAACCCAACAGCAGGAGTATGTTTCGAGTATGATCCTGATAATTCAATGAGACATACTTTATATCCCAAGCCAGATGAATGGCCCAAAAGTGAACATACAGAGCTCGAGGAGGATCAATGTGAGTTTATTGTGTTACAGTGCCCTTCACAATGTTTAGCAGATAAAAGTTATCTGTTGTTGAAAGCTAAATTTTGCTTTGTTTTTTCAGATGAAGCACAGTTCAATTGGGAGGCAAAACCAAACAAGTTCTTTTATAATGTTGAAAGTTGTGGATCACTGAAACCCGAAAATATTGTTACTATGGGAGTGGCTGTTTTGAAAAATAAGCTGTCCAACCTTCAAACACAACTGGCCCATGAAGTACATGAACCTCTTGCCATTCAGTGATATCAATCTTCGCTTGGCTTAGACATGTGTACTTTTCTAAGTAATTATGGTGCATTCCTTGAGGATTGCAACTGTGTGGTTGTAAGTGAAAAGGACAACAAAATATACTGATCAGTAAATTTTTATACTTCCTCATTTGATGTAACATTAAGTCCCTTGTTGTTAAGAAGGATTCAATTTCAGATTACAACAGATACATAGTAAAATTATAGAATGATATGATACAGAAATATAATACAACTTGTTAAATGAAAAAATGAAAAACAAAATAAAAGTAGGTTGAAAACTTAAAAAGAAACAAAGGAAGTTACGCTCTCTTGCTATCAGTAAGAACTCGCACTATGCTTCCCACACCTCCAACAGAGTAAGCCCTCTCATGCCATAAAAGGAGGTGCCCACTGCTCCCCTCAGAAGGAGTTTCAAAGCCGCGATAGATGTATTTCATAAGAACATCAACCAGGTCTCTGTCTAGCGCACTAACAGCCTCTTCAATCTGTGATCCTTTGATGTACAGAAGCACTTTCATGGTAAGATTAAAAGCATTGTCCTGAAATTGAAAGTTTGACGAAAGTAATAGGCAACCATACATGAGCAAACAAGAAGGTTCTAGGTTTTTTTATGACTACTACCAACCTTTACTTGTGGATTTTTAGAAGCAAGAGGAGCATTCCTCAAAACTGTCTTGAGGGCATCAATAGATTTTCCTGTAATACACAGTTAAGGAAAACAACAGAATATCACTGTGATTAATGCAGTCAAGTGATCCTCACTATCAAAGTGAAATTCCAAAGACAAAACTTGGGAGTAATTTTAAAGCAAATGCAAACCTAATGGTTTTAAAATTTTTAGACCAGCACAAAACCTGTTAAAGATTGCTTTTGAAAAGGATATTGATTCAGAAGGGAGGTAACTTCTGATTCATCGGGTCCAACCGGGGGCGATTGAAGTTCCCCCTGATCTTCGTCACCAAAGTTATCTTCGTTGTATTGATCTACGTCAATCTTTCGGAAAGCTGAACTCGACGTATTGATTGACATTCTGCCTGTTTTAAGTTAAAGATACTGCGGATGTGACACTTATTTCGAAGGTTAGAAAACAACACCCTCTTTTTAATCTGCGCCCTCTCAAAACTACTGTAAACATAAAGGCAGACTAAACACAACGTACTCAAGTGAGATACCTTGAAACTTGTAATATTATTTTGATCTCCAGTTTTCTTCTAAATCAAAGATTAAAATAAAGAAAATCTATATTGAGTAATGACTGAAGGTCAATGTCACCGTACTGTTTTAAAATCAATTTATAACTGCCTTGAAAATACTCTGGTTGACTAGCCGAGTTGCATATCAAACTCGACAAGCCGGCAACATTTCCTGTTCCGTTCTTCACACCGCAAACATGGTAAGAAGCAGTGAAATGAAGTATTCTTGATGTTTATCGTGTTTAATCGGCCAAACCAAGTGTCTGAAACAACGTTTTGATTGTTTTCCTGTTGTAATATTGTGTTATGAAAGTAGTGGTGGCATTTACGGCCCGGTGTAACTTAATTTAAAGAATCTCCAAGTATTCACCCGTAGCTTTGCAATGGTTAGAAGTTGCGTGGCAAATGCCACTGTTTTCATTCTTGTGTCTAAACTACTCATTTTACAACTTGCTTTTTATGCAAAGTTACCTGTGTGTTCTGTAACTTAAGTTTGGTTTGTGGCTCTTTCTGATTCGTGAGAGAATGGTACAGGTTACCAATGTTCATAACCTCTCCCTCAGCATTGCAATGTTTATATGCATGTCTGAAGTCTTTCTTTTTCCTTTACCCTGTAACATCATGCCCTACCCTTGGGACATATCGACTTTTATCCATTATCGGTGTTCTCTCTTACTCAAACTGCTCTTTTGGTTGATTGCAGGGTAAGATCAAGTGCTCCGAGCTCCGCACTAAGGACAAGAAGGATCTGACAAAGCAGCTTGAGGAGCTTAAATATGAGCTCAACAATCTTAGAGTGGCGAAAGTCACCGGTGGAGCTGCTTCTAAGCTTTCCAAAATGTAAGTACTTGGGCTTACCCTAGTTCTTTCATAGTCCCAGTGTTCCAATTCTATTTTGTGCTGGTTGCTTGATGAGCTTAGAGCCTCAAAGACATTTGTCCCTTGACTGATTCATATTGTCTTTGTGACTGAGTGTCTTTAAAATACTCAGATATAAAGTTGAAATTCTCCTCAGTCTTTGATCCTGATACTATCCTATTCTGACGTGAAACCCTTCTGTTTGTTACAGCCGTGTAGTACGTAAGGCTATTGCTCGTGTTTATATTGTCATGCACCAGAAACAAAAGGAGAACCTCAGGAAGTTCTACAAGGTAA
This sequence comes from Frankliniella fusca, assembly GCA_029379305.1. Lineage (NCBI taxonomy): Eukaryota > Metazoa > Arthropoda > Insecta > Thysanoptera > Thripidae > Frankliniella > Frankliniella fusca. Next base: position 818,252 of record JAHWGI010000083.1, on the reverse strand, counting down.
CCATGGTCCACTTGTGTTATTCATGAAGTCGTGTTGTGATTGCTTGATGTTCATTACTAACTTTTCTGTTACTGCTTGTTTTCAGAACAAGAAGTACAAGCCTCTTGACCTGAGGCCAAAGAAGACCCGAGCTATCCGCCGAGGCCTCACTAAGCATGAGAGCAAGCTCCTCACACAAAAAGAAATCCGCAAGAGGTCAGCTTTCCCTCCTCGAGTATTTGCTGTGAAAGCTTAAGTTGATCTTTTGTGTAAATAAAAAACAAAAAAAAATTAATTAATTAGTTTTATTTTTGTATATGAATGGAATGACAATAATACTTAACATATCAAAATATATCACACTTTTTCTCAGCAAGTTCCTTTGCAGTAGAAACATCTGACTCTGTTTTGGTAGAATCATCACTTGAATATTCTACCTTACTTTGGAAGTCAATTGCTTCTTCCTCAAAACACGTAATGGTAGGGGTAGTTATCTCCACCTTCTCCAAGGAAACATCCAGAGATTTATGCTCACAAACTTCTCTATTGATATCAGTGTCCAACTTTGCCCTAGATATTTCTTCATTTGGATTTAACAAAGGTCTTGTTGCAATCATGTACACTGGATACAGACCATGAGGGAAGTTTGTTTGTCTCTTCTGTTTGACACATTTTAAACCTGCCTCCTGCAAAACCCTACACAGATGGTCCAGAGGCCTCGTGACCGATGAATCTGTAGGATCTTCATCCAGCTTGTCAGAAGTGGTGCAATTTTCTTTGACCACAATAATACCATTTTTTTTCAGGGCCCGTCTGTTTGTTCAAAAGAAGAATGATAATATGAAATCAGTAATAGGGCTCTAAAATCATAGCCACAATTAAACAAGCATCAAAGTACTACTCACATACAGCGTTGGAAAAATTTTATAAGATCATCATCTGTCAGATGGCCCAAAACCCATTGGCACCAGATAACATCATAAGTATTAGGTGTCGGTTCAAAATCCTGTAAACCTAAAAACAAAGTTGGGAAAAATCAGTCATAGCGTATTATGAGGTTAGTGAGGAAGATACAAAAACCTACCTGAACAATAAAAGTTTCCCATTTTATCATGGGATTCTAGTGCAGCTCGGGCTTGAGCCACAAATGCTGGGTTTTGTTCTACAAGGTCAACTTTTTTAAAATGGTTAAAAAGAAGATTTTTGGTGATGCGCCCAATTCCTGCCCCACAATCTATTGAACATCCTTTCCCTGGAGGCACTTTTAGCTGGAAAAAGAAGTATTTCATAAATCAGTATTAAAAAACAAACATATGAAGAGTGACACATGTATTTAAACATTGTAATTGTGACTAACCCTAAACAATTGTCTAAGAAATTGGGTGGATCCATTGATGTCAACAGTGGAGATATGGCCATAACCACCGAGCATACCATCTACAGTGGCAGGAATTTGTGACCAGTAATCAGCAGCATCTTGGTAGAAAGCTCCTCTTTCCTTGTTTTCTACTATTCCCCGAACTGGTTGATCACACCTTAGATCCTCCATCTGAGGTCCAAAGAAAGGAAAATAGAAAATGTCAAGGTGCGAAAGTAAAGTTTAGTGAAAAAAGAATGCATGGTAACTCTAGTATCTCAAAATTTTCCCCAGTTATTTTTATATACTTTATTGGTTTCCTCAATACAAATGTAAACAAACAGGTTAGATAAATTAATTTTTTTCGATTGGGTCCCTCCTACCTTTCTTTTCTATTCTTCAGTTGGACTCAAAGGACCGAAAATCGACAATGAAGATTAAGGGTCCTAAATTCAAATGACAATAATTATCTCTTTCAAAACCATGTGTTATGAAACGGTGAACATGGTGAAGCAGACAGCAGAAGCTGCAGGGCCTGCAGACAACCGGGGACACTGTCAAGGAGTGTTTAGGAGGAGATGCAATACTCAAGGTAGATCTGGATATCTGGATCTCCCATTTTCCATTCGTCTGCATGCGTGAAAGAAAATAAATGTGATCTATTCCAGGCCTAAAATTTATATCAAGGAAAAATATATAATTGATATTGGTCACTTGGCACCCAATAATAAGACGATTTTCAGTACAGTCGTACTCGTCAGTTCGTTTCCCTCGAAGTATATTCTCCAGGGCGGGCCGACGACGGACAGACGTATGTTTTTGTTTGTTGTTGAAGATGTTTGTTTTTGTTGTTTATTAGTCCAACATGGCAGACGCGAGTAAAGCAGAAAGATTAGCGGCTGCTCGGAAAAAGGTAAGAGTACGTGATTCTCATAAACCGTAAAACCAGTTTTATACTTGGATATTGATAAACGAACCGTTTCGCTTAATTTTGGGGTCTGGCTCTCGTAAATGGCAGACACCGCTAAATGGACACGTCAGCTGTCAATCTTGATCATTTGCCAAGTGAAAGTTGTCTAAAATTTTGTCATTTAGACTGCTTTTTGATTATGAAGTTTATAAATGCGGGTCCTTTCGAATGAGTTCGTGTCTAGTTAATGCCAGTGCTATGTTGATTCATACAAGGTTATGATAGTCTTGTTACTTCACAGTAAGGAAAGGTTTACAGTCCTTTCCAAAGTAAGGAAATTCTCACACTGTGCAAATTTTGTTTAGCTGCAAGACTTTCAACGTAAGAAAGAGATTCTACCACCACCAATTATTAATCCTCCACCAATTGCCTCAGCTCTGGAGGGTAATGTTCCACCAGCATCAGATCAAATACCGAAGGTACACACATTTTAAACTGTTGCAGGAATTTTATGAATTTATTACTAATTGTTTATGTGTTTGTTTTAGTTTGACCATGGAGTAAATACGATTTCAAACCTGACTTCATCTGGTCCTTCAAGCTCACCTCAACTTCCATTCGATGGACATACCCCTCTTCATGTATCTGAACCTGAGGATGTGGAAAATACGAGTGTAAACCTTCAAACTTCCAATGGATATCAAATTTCAAGCTCAGGAATACAAGAGCCACATTCAAATCCCTACATTAATGTGCTTGAACCCAGTTCTTCATTTAATGAATCTCCAGCAGTGTTCTGTGGAAATTCATACTTCAGCAATGGAAATAATGCTAGCTCTGAGCTGTTTAGTACTGTTAGTTCAACAAATAATCACCAGAATTACATGGAAAGTGCTTCTTTCCCCACATCCCAAGGCTCTACTGCGTATTCAACAGCTCATCTGTTCAGCCAAACCACTGACAATACAGTAAAGTGGGATTTTAATCCGCCACTCAACACACCAAGCCCTTTTAATTTATCCAGTACCTCAGATGTGTCTAACCTAACGCCTCATAGTGAAGTTAATGAGGCTGAAGCATTATTGTCATCCAAAGAAGAAAGTTCTCAGGAAGAGATCCCTCTAACACAGTCTAATTTCACCAAAGAGCAAGCTGCAAATGAACCAGCAATAATTCTTCACAATAGCGGCCCTCAAGAACAAATTGAAGCATCAATCCCAGTTAATGGAAGTTTTAGTGCAGAAAGTATACGCCAACTTTCTGATCAGATTACCCAACTCATTGAACCTTCTGAACAGGAAGATGAGAGACAAAACTCCTCTTTTTCATCAGCTCTGGAATCTCGGAATCAGGAGCTAGCAGCACAACTTGCAGCAGAACGCCGTAATAATCAGCAGCTCCAGTTTTCTCTCAAAGAAAGTGTGAGTTTATTTCACCCTTCATATTTGTTCTGTTCTGTTGTTTTCTTACAACATCCTTAAGTTTAGTTTTCAAAATTTGCTGTCCCTGAACAATTCAATTATGTATTTTTTTAATGATTTTCTTTTGTAGCTATCACAAGTTTCTTATCTACAATCAAAAGTTGAAGATTTACAATCCCAGCAAGAAGTTGTCTTAGCAAGACATCTAGGTCCACTGCAAGAACAATTGCGAGCTCATGCTCAAACTGTTGGAATCTTAGTAGGGGAAAAAACTGAGCTAGAAGCAGCAATCAATCATCACACAGCCACTGCAAAGCAACATGCAGGTGAGTGATATTTGATATTTGATCTGACTAATCAAAAAAGTTGCTACACGCAGATTAGATTAAAATCCACTTTAATTTTTTTTTCCCAAAGCTGAAGTTGAAGAGCTTCAAAACCGCCTCAGAGCTTCACGGCATCGAGTGAGTGAACTTGAAAAAGAGCTTACCACAGTGACAGCCGCTGCCTCAGCATCTGATAAACAGAAAAACAATCATGTTCAAGAGTTAGACCAATTGCGTTTGCAAAATGGAATGCTGAGGTGAGATTAACTCAAAAACGTATCTACTATTCTTTCCCCTTTGATTTTACTTCCCTGTTTTCAGGATAGGGTGGATTGTTGGTACTACCGGGCTCTTTCTTTTTTAACAGTAAACAACTAGAGGATGCAGAGGAAGAAGCTTCAGAACTACGGCAGAAATTAGGTGCTCGAGTTTCTGAAGTTGCATCACTAACGGCTCAGCTACAAGAGAAGCAATCTCAACTTTCTTTGTCCCAGTTAAGAATCACACAGGTACAGAGATGCATTAATATCCTATCGAATTTTTCTATCATTTTTCTTTTCTTGTTCTTGAGCCTTAGTAAAAATGATTTTAAATAATTTCTAGCTGAGTTCATCTGATAATCCAGAAGCTACAGCTGAAATTGAATCTTTGCATCAATTGAAGATATCTCTTGAAAGAAGGTGTGCAGAATTAACTGAAACTGTTCGACAGCTGAGTGCTGACAGAGACCAAGCTGATCAACAATATCAACAATATGTTGCACAGCTGAATGGACAACTTCAAAGTGCTCAGTCTAAAGTGGGTTTTAAATTTGGAGCTTTTTTTATTTTAGTTCTGATCAGTTATGAAACTGTATATTATTGTTATTATTTTTACTATCATTACTATTGAACTTTTATAGCTGGAGTCTCTGAATGTGGAGAACAACAGATTGAAGAATAGAGAGGAAGATTTAGTGCGCAATATGTCAGAACTCGAAAGACAACTTCAACAGCAAATTCAGATGCACCATCAACAACAGCAACAGTTGCAACACAATCAGCTCCAGCAACAACCTCTACAAGACCCTGGTCAAACATCTGATGGTCTTGCAAGCCTTCAAGAGAAAATTGCTGAGCTAGAGGAGGAAAGGCAGAGACTTCAATCCTCCTTGGAATCTGGGGTTTGTTGACAAAAAAAGAATAAATTTATGAATGACTAATTTCATCATTACTCTTATTAGTATTAATTAATTAATTGTTAGTAGTATTAGGATTAATTTTCATTAGAGCAAAAATCCGTTAGTACCGTAATGGTCTGAATATAAGCCCCCTTTTTTTTTTCGAAATTTAGCCTAAAAACAGGGGCGGGGGGGGGGGGGGGTTATATGAGAGCCCTTTTTTGTATGGGTTTATATGGACCTTTTACTTCCAAATGGGGCTCTAAAAGTGGAGGGGGCTTATATGCGGGGGGGGGCTTATATTCAGACCATTACGGTACTATCTCGGATATTGTTGTGGCCTTGGTGCTCCAGATGTATTTGAAACTGCTTAGTAGTTCACTTTAGCTTGCATACCAAAACTAAGCTAAGTACTCTACTTTATTCCCAAAATCCCAGCTATAACGATTTTCTATTAACCAAACGGTAAAATCGTTTTAACGTAATTGACTACTGGTCCGGGCAAAATCGTACCAACGGATTTTTGCTGTATTACCTTTACTATCATCCTAGCCAACTCATTATGGTATTATTTTATGTTACAATATTTATAAAACACATTTTTACTTTTAATAGGCAGAGGAACTGGCTAGTCTACGTCTGAAGCTGGAAGAAAAGGATGCACACATAGCAGACCTAGAAATCCTTTGCAGTGAAAGACCAGATCAGTCAAGGCTTCTAGCTGCAATGGAAAGTGACAAGGTTGCTGCTGCCCAGGCAACATCCCAGAACACTACACTAAAGCAACAACTGCAGGAGCTGCAAGACGGTTTCATCAAAATGGTTTGTATTTTAATTTTGATTGATAAATATCAAATAATGAATTTTGCTCTCATATCATCCATTGGTTTTGAAATATTTTATTAACAGAGTAATGATAAGCTGAATTTAACAGAAAGTTTAGAGCATGAAAAACATGTTAATAAGGAAATGGGAGAGAAAATTTCCCAACTTGCTGAAGAGTTACATGAACTACGGTGAGTGGTAACTTTCTGTCAGTTAAGAATTCTGTGACAACGTGGAAGAATTCTACCATACTGCTATTATCATTCTTTTCAATTGTATACATACATATTTTTTTTAAATAACTACTCTGTTATAATTACTTTTTATATGGCCTCAGGGTACTGGTGTCAGAAAAAGAACGTCGCCTTCAAGAATACCGAGAGCATGAACTTGAACACAACCATGATGAACAAAGCTGCAATGGAAACCATAACCACAGTTTGAATAATGGCAACAACATGAAGAAAGGCTCTGTTCACATTCATGAGGACTCACATGTTACTTCGAGTTTACAAGAACAACTCAGTCAAGCTCATGTATTTATGCTATATTAAGCTAATTAAGTAAAATCAATTTTATTCTTCTATATCTAATTGCTGTTCTCTTTTTTGTTGTAATATTTTAGGAGCATATACATAATCTCAGTAGTCAGAACAATAACTTGCGCAGATTTATATCTCAAAAGTCTACAGAGAGCCATGAATCTGGAAGCAGCAGCAGTGCAACAGAGGGTGCCACTACAGATGATGCTGCTGCTGATCATGATACAAGTATGTTGAACTCAAATCATTTACAACTCTTCATTTTACAGTCCCTTTAAATCCTCTGTCTGCCCCAAATCAGAAACCATTTTTATTATTATCATGTATTTTCAGATTGTGAAGATATGTCAGATAGTCATGCAAATTACAACAGCATGCAATATGCTATGGAAAAACTTCAGGAACGCTTTACTCGTACAATGGCAGAAGTAGCAGAGCTGTCTGATGAGAAACAGCGGCTTGAGCACCTTGTTTTACAGCTTCAAGGCGAAACAGAAACAATTGGTATGACTTTTATTTTTCACAAGTTCATGTCTGAGAGTTCCTTATTCATTTATTGTAACTTTTGAAATACATAGGTGAGTATGTTGCTCTCTATCAAATGCAACGAGCAGCACTGCAGCAACGCGCTCGTGAAAAGGATCACCAATTAGCGAGCCTTTCAGCAGAACGTGAGGATTTACGACGCAAGCTGCAAGAATTGAATCAACTGATTCAGCGTCTACTGGAAGAGAGAGGGACAGAGACAGCTAAAGAAGCTCTTCCTCTGCTTGACAGTCTTAAGGAAAATGCTGCTTTGAAAAATGATACAAGTATGTACAACAATTAAAGATGAATCATGTGACTTTTCGGTTTTCAATGGTTTTGTACTCTACATCTTTGACTATATTTTTCAGATGTTATTGAGGTACCTCATGTTGCTGAGTCTGTTGATCATGAAGCAAATGTTCACAATGATGTAGCAAAAAGGTTATCCAAGAAGATTATGGATATCATTGAAGACATTTCTATGACTAATGATGTAGAAACATCTTTTCATCCATGTCCCTGGTGTTCAGGAAAACTCATTAATGTTTGAACAGATCACAAGAGGTCATAATGTAAACCGGTAGACAAGAATGCTCTGTTTGTAAAAGTTTTGAAACTTACCATTTTTCAGTGATAGAAATTACCAATTTCAATTCTGTTTTGGTATTTCCTAGAAAGCAGGTACTGGTATGGTTTTGCTGCCTCTAAATCTCCTTAACCACCAGTATTCAAGAACTATTTTTTTGTATTGATTGAATTGTTAGTTCTCTGTAATTATATTAGACCATTCACTCTAAGATATCTTAAATATATATACTAACTGTAATTAATTAGAGAAAATTTATTTTCAGAGTTACCACCGTGTATGATTGTTGGTGAATTATTTTGTTATAGGTTTGCTAAAGTGATACACAGTATAATGTATTAGTATGTAAGATAATCAACCTTACCTTGTCTGTCCTACGTTGTTTTCCTCCTGCTTTCTTATTTTTTAGTCCGCGGAAGTTCAACCTATTCTTTACTGTGTCATATTCAGAGAAGGCAAATATATTTATTTGTGGCTGTTACAATGAGAGTGTAAAATTTTTGTGGGCAAGGCCTGTTCGTCTCTCACATACATCAAACCAAAGGACAGGATTTTTTATTTTTATTTCATAGCACAGTGGTGAGTTGGAGCTTCCCTCAAGCCTTTCGTGCTGATGTGTCCTGCTCGCTACCTCGAAGTGGTACAGAACGCATTTGGGTCCGCAAACGGCACGAGTCAGCTGGTCAGGCTGGACGTCCAGCTGCTTCACGTAACAGGAAGCAACAAGTGTCCCAACAATACGGGACGGGCTTTGACATTGTTGTGATGGCATTGCATTGAGCCCGGGGTCTGGCCCTCCTCTGTGCCGGCTGGCTTGGCGAGGCACATGAGCCAGGCGCGCAGGAGGCCGAGGCCGCGATGGGAGTCGCCAAAGGGAGCGGCTCCCTGTCGAGCGCGGCCAAGGCCGTCGTAGCGGCCAAGACCAGGACCGCGCCGTGGCGTCGGCGGCCGAGGCCGGCGGACCGCGCGCTCCTGGAGGCCAAGAAGGTGGCCGGGGCCCTGGCCGAGGTCGCGCGCCGCGCCGCGTGGCGCTCGGCGAACCGCGTGGGCGCGTACGCGGCCGCGGTGGCGCTCAGGGCGAAGCAGTCCGCCACCCAGGTGGCGCTGGCCGCCGGGGAGTCGCTCCGGAGGACGGCCGCGGCCAGGGCGGAGGAGGCGCGGCTCGCAGCGGTGCGGGGAGCGCGCCATACCGGCGCAGCTGTCGGGGTGGCCATGCGTCGCGCAGTGGGCCTCGCGGCTGCTCAGGTCCGTGTCCTGGAGCCAAGGCAGCCAGGGGGTCCTTCACTCAAAAAAAATCAAAAAAATAAATAAAAAGTGTACACCGTGAGAAGTAAAAATCAGCAAAAAAAATACGGGGGGGGGGGGGGAATCAGGAGAAACCTCAGAAAAATAATCAAGAAAAATCAGTAAAAAATAAAGGAAAATCACGAAAATCAGAAAAATCGGTGAACGCTTGAATTTACAGTGACGGACCCCTCGCCAGGAGCACACGGCTCCCGACTGCCTCCCTCCCCCATTGCAAAGTTATCTCGCCAAATCGTCCGCAGGTACAGCGGATCATCAGCGAGGGGTCCCTGAGGCTGCTGCATGCCGTGGCCGACCTGGCCAGTCGCAACATCTCCAAGCAGGTAAGGGGTCGTTCATAAATTACATGCCTTGGAGGAGGGGGTTTGAATATAATGTGCCCACCAGTAAGGGAACATTAGTTACAGGACCTTAATTGGAGTTCGTGGACTATTATTAATATTTTAATGATGGGTACAAATAAGATAAGATTTTTCAGATTTTGTAAGGTGGTCCATAGTGTGTTTGTCCCCTCTAGGACTTGTGATTTATGAACAACTCCTAAGATGTTATTCCATCAGCACCTCGTCCTCCAGTGAAAAGCTAGGCTGTCTCGGATGCAAAGCAAAACAAGTGTCTTTCCAGGTCAAAGCACATGTAGAGCCCAAGAAGACGAGCATCACAATGACAAAAGAGAGGAAGAAATTGGGTGAAGTTGCACCAAAACAACACTGTGAGCGTCAAGAAATGAAATAATATGTTCTGGGGTGATGGTTTCATTCCACAAAGAAAAGTGTACAATCTACATCAAATTTATAACATTGGTTAAATATTAACAAAAATCTATCAAACAAAATATTACATTATACAGAACATAGTTAATATCGAGGAACTTTAAATGAAGGTTCTGAATCCTTTGAAGTTGATGGTCCTTTTCTTTTCTGAATGATGTTCTGGATTTTCTGCCATTCCCTATCTAACTCTGCCTTTTCATTCTTTTCCTTGTTGAATTTTCTTGTCCTCCTTCCATCAGCCATTTTAACACCATACTGGAAGGCAGCCTACAATGAAGGAAAGGAACATTTTAATGAACATGTAAGGAGTTGCAAGACCATGAAATATCTTTTTAACAATTTAGGCAAACAATAGGTTTGAGAACTGCAAAACATTTACCTTAGGTAATGCTTCTTTATTATTCATGTAATCAGAGTATTCTTCTTGAGTGTCAAAGTCCCATCTTCCAACTGGTCCTTTCTTGTTGCCCAAGTCCATCTTGGTGTAATCAACCTAACATAATAGGGAGAGCACGAAGTTAGATACAAAGCTATGAAACACTTCATATCCTGATCAACAGGTAAGAAAAACAAATACCTCATCATCAGAATCATCAATGGCATCTTGCATTTCTTCAAGACCTGGATAGCATTCTGCATACCCCTCAGGCTCCGCGGCCAAGCGGTTAAGCAGCATACCTTTGGGCTTGGATCCTTCACTCTTACTGCAATAATTTAAGATTTCCATTTTTTAAAAGCCTTCAAGTTTTAAAATAAACACAGTAAGCAAATGTTACGAGAGGTGAGGATATTGGCTTTATCAAGTTAAGGAAAAATCAACGATCAACGTCAACGATCAACGAACGACGTATTGTTTGGTATACAAAAGTGAGCGCTGCTTATCCCCCCACTCTCCCCCTCCCCCAACTGTATACCAAGACCGACGTTGATCGTTGACGTTGATCGTTAATTTTTTCCTTAAATCGATAAAGCCATTACCTGCTACTGCCTTCACCAGCGAGCGCATTTGCAAGAGCAGATGGATTGGGAATTGAACGAGAAACTGAGGGGCCATCATCAATGTCATGTTCGGATTTGCTGAAGTATGGAGCTCTTTTCTTGGCCCTTTGTTCAGCAGCTAAATGTGAAGTTGCAGTAGATGGCTCATATTCTGCCAGATCTGGGTAAATGTTGAGATCATCCTCACCCATTCCACCCCTTTTACCGGGTTTGTCCTTCCTTTTACCCTTTTTGCCATGTCGCCCTGAGTAAAAATCAAATGTTATTTTCAAGTGTAGCAATATGGACATGGGTTACAAATTAAACATGGATTCAAACAAACCTTGACGCAAATATGATAAAATCTGTGCAAGTTTGTTGATAACAATGTCATTTGTGGTTAAAGTAGAATTAGTCTGCAGACTTGGAACATCAGCTTTACTTCTGATGAGTGTTGTAGGAATATCAGTTTCAGCAAAATCACCTTCCAATTCAATTACATATGCCATGCGTCCTGGTGCAAACATCTCATTCATTTCCACTTTCTGAGATGGAATCGCAGCTCGAAAAATGTTTCTTCCAAGTTTAGTCTGAAAAACAGAGGAGGTGGCAAATGAGACTAGTGTAAGATTAGAGAAAAGTCAGACTACTATATGACAGCCACTAGCCTTGAACGTCATTTCCTTGTCATGAGAAATGTCCTTTTTTATCTCTTCTTTACGTTCAATAGGTTTGACAGTAGTGGCAAGTCTCTCAAGCTCCTCCTCCTCTTCAGCTTCTTTAGATTGGATTTCAGACCTCACTTTCTGCAGGAGAGCATAATCCAAACCTTTCACCAAATGGGTGTGTTCCATGTCACCACCCAAGAATTTTGATTCCTGAATCATTTGTCTACGCCTTTCAGCAGCATCCAAACCTAAAGACAGATGAAATGTTGATCTTATTGATCTTAATTCAAAATAAGAAATCTTTAATCGTTTACTTCAGCTGAACTTACCAGATTTCAAATCTGGGGCAACGGCTCTGTATCCACTAGCTGCAGATAAAGGATCCTCAGGTTGATCTTGTGTTCCATCACGTCGCTCTCTGGCACGATCTCGGTATTTTTGAGCCAACTCTGCCATTTTGTCTTCTTCTTGCTTTTTAAGTTTAGCATAGAAACTCTTTTTCTTTCGCCTTCGTTCAGCTCTATCGTCTGTGTCATCTTCAGCAGAAGCCTGAAAAACAACATTCAGCATTAACAAAACTACAATAGAAATAAAGATACAAGTGCAAGACAAAAAAATTAAATTACCTTGCTCAGTCCACTATCTTTATCTTTCATCGCAGATTGTAAAAGAGATGAAAGGGGCGGGAGCGATGAAGGTGCTCCCGCCCTTGGTGTCATAAGTAATCGACGAAAATCATCATTAGTGAGTCTAGTCGACTGCTCTCCAATATCTTCTCCGTCACGTTCTGGCATGTTGGTGGATGGAACTAAAGACAAGGGGTAAGATTAGGTTATTTTGTTACATTAGCGTAGAATACTTCCTGTGTTGACAAAGATGGCAGAAAATATGAAGTTACCAAGGTAAAATTAGGGAACCTTGCTCATGAAGCAACAATAATGCCTGTCTCACTTTCATTTTATTCAAACAAGATAAAAATTAATTGTGTTTTTTTTACCTCGATCTAGTAGACGTCAAAGATTGTCAAATTCCAAACTAGGAGTCAATGACTGAAGTTTTCAACAGATTAGGAGACAATAAATGACTACAGAAACTTTTTGTACACTCGGAAATTTATATGTGAGCTGGATAATGAACGCTTTCAGAATGCCAGCGGTGTTTATGCTGCCAGTGTTAGAGACGACGACACCAACAACAACAATAACAGCAACATAACCTCTTGACAGACAGTCGACTGTTGACTGACCGGAAGCTGGACTGAGCGGGAGCGGGGAAGAGGAGTTGTTTGAAAGTCATGCGCCTGCGTGTTTGCGTTCTCTAAGGGAAGGTAAATTGAGGAGACGAGGCACGTTCACATAAAGAAGATCAGAAAGCGAAACTATTCTCAACTTTTATTTACTTTCGGAATAACATCACTGCTGCCCTGGAAACACCCGACGATATCTTTCGATTTAATTTCATAAATCAGTATGTTGCCTCTAAACCTGCCGTAGGGGAAAACTGGAAAATGTTCGAAACGTTGAAGTAACCCTGTGCTCAAGTTACGAAATGTGTACACACCCTGCAACCAATAAGAATATTGAACATGAAACAATGTTAGCGGATTTATTAGGTAATTTATCGTATATCGTATTGATATATATTTTTTCTTTAATTTAAAAAAAAAAAAAAAAAAAAAAAAAGAAAAAATAAAATACTTACTTTTTGGATCGGACAGGTTGTTGGAAATTTTGGGTTGTTGCGGTGGATCTCGCCAAAGACTTCCTGCAAGTACTTCACGATTGCGCTGCATACCTCGCCGCCCTCCATGTGAAAGAAATTGTTCCTCCAGCCCGCCACAGTGTCCCACTTGGCGATTTTCATCTTGACCTGCGCGGGGCGCGAAAGCTTAAAGTTACCGAGTGTCAGCCGAAGCGACCTCGGCTTCACATTGTACAGACAATCGAGGCGGTTAAGTGGCCCTACACTCAACATTTTTGATGCATCCGCCTATGTCTGTTTGTCGATTTTCGTTGATATTTTGTCTGATAGTGTACGGAACATGTGCTGTTGTAAACTTCAACAAAACCTTTGGGACTTAAGTGAATACAAAATTGTCAAAAAATGCAAAACGGACACAGACGGACATGACGAAAACGCTGAGTGTAAGGCCACCTTAATAGAGTACCATATTCCACTCAGTTGTCGACCGGAAGTAAAAAGATGTAAAGAAGTGAGAAATCGGAGGTGGAAACACCAGCTGCTGGGCTGCTGTGAGAAGTTCACCGAACACGTCGCCTTTGTCTGCATTCGGGTTTCAGCAAGGGGGCCTCAACTCACCCAAAATTTGTACACATGATTTCAAGATTTCACATGATTTCACATGATTACACCTCTTATAATTGAAAGAAATAATTCGTAAAGTAAATACAAGCGTCTTTTGAGCTTTATGAGCCCAAAATACGCACCTAAATCAATTTTTTTCGGCAATACCACATTTTGTGACAATGATTTCGAAGATATCAGGGATTGTATACACATGATTTCAGGAGTTGAAACCCCCTCGGGTTTCAGTGCCGGGCAGGATGTTTCTTCGTATAAATATTTGGCATTCTTTAAGTATTTGGGTGTAAAACTTTCAGAAAGTAGCAACGCATCTTTCCCGGCAAAGAAACCCGAATGTACAAAAAGGCGATGCGTTTGATGAACTTCTCAGCAGCACGGGAGCGGCAATTGGCTGCTGTTTCCGCCTCCGTTTTGTCACTTCCTGACATCTTCCAACTTCCGGTCTACGACTGACCGGAATAGCCTACTCGCCAGCAGAAAAGTCCTCACCGCGTAATCGCCAGCGCGGGTGGTCGTGGACGTAACGAATTGCCCGTCGAACACCGTAGCTTTGAGGGGCCGGGAGTAGCGCAGGGTGCCCGTGAGGTTGGTGAGCATTTGCCCCGGCGGCACGGTGCCTTCGGGACACTGCCCTACGTCCCTGAACACGAGTGTGAACGGGCCCTGCGAGACAGTGACAGTCGCAAGGAAACACGAAAAAGACTTTTAAAAAATGTCTCCAAACAAGAGTCACAAATGCGAACTTCTTTGTACCGGATGTTTCTTTGAATGCGTAACAATGTTGCGGGTTTGCCTACCCCATTCACCCGTAAGGCGCCATAGCCCCTGTGGCGCTGGCGAGTATGCAATCCCGCAACACTGATACGCAATCAAAGAAACATCCGGGACAGGCGGGACTGAGGGAGAAACAACTCTGAAATTTTTGTACACTTCGTAATTCAGAAAAATTCAGAAAAATTTAGAAAAAATCGGAATATTTCAGAGAAAAACAGAGAGTAAAATTTTATCAAAAAATCACGAAAATTCACAAAAATTTACGCAAATTTGCACACCTAAATTCAGAGTCGTTTCCCGCCCGGGCAGGGTCCTTACGGCGTACGAGTTGATCGAGTTCCCGGTGACGGATGCAAGGATGACGGTTAGGACGGCCGCGAGCACGATCGTGACCCTCGCCGGGCACTCCATGATGCCCATGCAGAGCGTGCTCACGCAGCCCCAGCCGGCCGCGCTGCTGACCGATGCATATCTCCTGTGGCGCGGGCGTCCCTCCCTATTCGAACTAGTTTGTGGTGACAGATTGTCCTCTCGGAGCAGACACCATCTGAGGGGCCGGCTCGGCTCGGCCCGGCCCTGCTACTCGCTGCCTGGCCTCTGGCCTGGCCTGGCCCCCCGCTCCGCGGGCCCGGGTGCGCGGGTGGCGAGTCGAGTCCCTATGCCCGCTATAGCTCAGCGCCCCGCTCCCGCAAACACGTGACACGTGAGCATGAGCGCCACTGTTCTGTTACAACTCCACC
This sequence comes from Frankliniella fusca, assembly GCA_029379305.1. Taxonomy (NCBI): domain Eukaryota; kingdom Metazoa; phylum Arthropoda; class Insecta; order Thysanoptera; family Thripidae; genus Frankliniella; species Frankliniella fusca. The sequence continues at coordinate 803,056 of JAHWGI010000083.1, read as the reverse complement.
ACAAAGCGTTTGTGTGCTTCGTGCTCGTTGCACGCGGCCGTACGCCACGCCGCCCCGCTGGGGCCGGACGGTGAGATGTGAGATCGGCCCTCCCACCCACCCACCCGCCGGCCTGAAACAAAAGCAACAAACACCGCTCCAGAGGCCACCGCGGACTAATTGGCTGAGATAAATAGACCATGTTGGTAAAATCAAAAAGAACGCGAAGAACAGAAAGAAAAAGCAAATAAGGCGTGTATGAGAGATTCATAATGCGGCGTTAGTTTTCCCGTCGTAATTTGGCGATTAATGCGACTCGCATAATGTTAAAACATTATGTTGAAAGTGTCGATTTCATGTCAAAAGCTCTGCAGGATTTTTTTCTCTCCAAAACATCTGCTGAACAGGAAGAGATGGCACATGTCACATTTGCAATAAGCTTTGCTTCTTCTTTCTTTTCGGTTATTTCGAATATGGTCTATATAAATTTCTATTCAAGCTCAAGTGCCCAGCCCTCACAGAATGCGCCGACGGCGAAGCTGGTGAGAGGTAGGATGGGCCTGTGTCGAGTTCGGCAAACTCAATGTAACTGGAGGAGTGCCACAGAGTGTGCTTCTGACGAACGTGTTGCAGGCAAAGGCCAAGGTGGACGCACTTTATTGAAGTTGAAAGCAGATAATACTGTAATGGCGCCCCCACAATGGCCGTTACCGAGGCGGAACGCCTGCGACAAACTGGATAGGCCAGCCCGCGAAGCACTCGTGTGAAGGTGGCGGCCTACCCGGAGAGCACAAGCGCAGGGGGAAGCAGGAATTCAATTCCTGGTACCCAAAATTTCGTTCCGTCACCTCCCGATAAGTTGACTGAGCCTATGATATTGCCTGATGTTAACAAAAACACTGCGATTTGCGTGACAAAAGTCAGAAGCTTATCAAAAAATGGGTCGTTTTTGCTACTGTGAAAATAAAAATCCGCTCAACATTCAACAAGAATTATTTATTTTGAAAACAAAAGTAATTCCCATTTTCCCTATTAAAAGTTAAAAACATGGCGAAAGCGGAAATGCGACGTGCTGAAAAGAAATGGGCCCCTGAGGATTCCCCTGCCTATGAAGTTTATTACAATGATGTTTGGACAAAATCTAAAAGATAACCGATAGCACTTCCATAATAATATTACCTATAATACATCTAGAACACCCACAATACATTATGATAGTGGTACTCCGTACAGGGCCCTCGTTGTGCGATTCCCTGGCTGACGCCGGCACCCTGCGAACTCGAGGCTAGGCAACCCACTCAGAAGGAGCGTCGGCCGGACTGCCTACCCTGCGCCTGCCCCGCCGTGGGCCGATCCGGGGCCGGGCCTCGCGACGCGTGCGTGTGGTGGGGTGGAGCGAGACGCGGGGCGGGGCGGGGCGGGGCGGGGCGGGGCGGGGCGGGGCGGGGCGTAGCGGCGTCATGTGTCTCCACAGCCGCAGCCGGTCTGTCGCGTCTGAGCGCGGCCGGCCAGCGCAGTCGGTCCGGAGCCATCTCACGCGCCTGTGACCCGCGAGGCAACCGGAGGAGTACGCGCACCCCCGCCCCGCCCCACCCCACCCCGCCCCACCCCACCGCCCCCCGCCCCACCTCACCCGCCCCGCACTACCACGTTAGTCTCGCAACTCCGGGGCGAACCGTTGCACCCGTCCGTCGTCCTCAAAGTGTCGCGTGTTTTGTGTCAGCGTGCAACGCCTGCTGTGGGATTTTAATTGTTTCCAATAACGCCATCGACGACGAGGCTGCCACTGCTGTTTCGGACGTGGCCCGGGCCCGGAGCCGGTGCCGGCCCCGGAGGCCCCGGAGCAGCCTGCAGTGTGCGCCGCCCCGCACGTCGCGCACTGTCCGGAGTCGACGAGACAGGTAAGAGGGGGCGGTGGCGGCGGTGCACGGCTTGCTGCGTCCCGTCCCGACCCATCCCGCGATCATAAAGTCGTCTTGAGCGGACGTCGGTTTATGTGTGGGGCGGGGCGAGGTGGGGCGGGGGTTGCGGCGGGCGAGGTGCGGCAGAACGAGCTTGCACCGGCACTCGTACCGTTAGCCAGGGTGGGGCTTTTATACATGTGCAGCTCTGCGCTGCAGCGAAGAGGACCGTGCTGACTGTGCTGCTGGAGCCCCAAAAAGGGTCACAATAAAAGCACACGCACGACACACACACACACACACACACACACACACACACACACACACACACACACACACACACACACACACACTTCACCACTACGACGAGCTGATGGCATGGCGGAGGACGCCGCCACAATAAACGGCTTAACTCGCTCGCGAGCATCTTGGGGGACTGAGAGGCGTGACGGAACCGAGGCGGGGCGGGGCGGGGCGGGGCGGGGCGGGGCGGGGCGGGACGGGACGGGGCGGGGCGGGGCGGGACGGGGCGGGGCGGGGCTGGGCGGGGCGGGGCGGGGCGGGGCGGGGCGGGGCGCGCTCTGGGCCACATCCTGTGCTTGGACGCGGCCGGTGCGTTACATGTGTGTACGTGTGAGTGCGGTAAAGCCTTTACGCGGGGGCGCGGGCCAGTCAGCTAAGGCGCGCGCGCGCACGCACTCCACACTCTGTTGCACGCACTGTACATCAGGGACGAAACCAAGCGGAGAATAATAGAGGCGACAGGGCGGCCCCGCGGTTCTGTGAGTGTGTGTGTGTGTGTGTGTGTGTGTGAGTGTGTGTGTGTGTGTGTGTGTGTGTGTGTGGTTGCTCTCCCGCCCCCTCTGCAAACACCCCGGTGTGGTAGGCACGAGGGGGGGATCACTTTGAAAAATCATTGTACAGACCCCAAAAAATCATTTAAAAAATCAAAATAAAATCAAGTACACTGTGAAAAATATTTTCGTAGATTTACGAGAAATTTTGTAAATCGTGATTTATGAAATATGTTGTAAATTTACGACGGACCTTTTTTGCTCGTGAATGAATTTCAAGCCGATTTGTAGTGCTTGTAATTTTACGATTTGCAATTGTAATTTTACAACTGCACTTCGAGGAAAATTTTCCCGTAAACTTACGACTATTTTTCACAGTGTAGAAAGTTACAAAAAAATCTGAAAAATCGGGAACAAATGACCCAAAAACTGAGAAAAACGGAAACAAAACTTTTTCTTCATTCTCTTGAAAAATCAAAAGAAAGATCAAAATCAAAATTCAAAAAACTCATTGAACACAATTCGTTTGATTGATCCCCCACTCGGGTAGGCAGCACTTGGGCTAGGACCCTCGTGCCGTCCTGGCCTGTAACTGCAAACCCTGCTGGATAGGCGACGTGCAAACCAGATCTCACGCGGTGCTTGCTTCATGTTCGCACCCAGTAGCCAAAAACTTTCACAGGGCGCACTTTGTGATTCTGTAGAAATTGTAAAGATATCTCGAGTATTACAGACATGAGTCTGCGCTGCAGCTGGGTCGAGCCAGTCCATTCCATGACAGGACCCCGAGGTGGGGCGGGGCGGGGCGGGGCGGGGCGGGGTGCTGCTGGCCCTCGGCGCTGCGCCTGGGCTCTCTGCAGGGCCTAGACCGGACCGCGGGTCGCGTGGGCGAGCTGGTCGACCGTAGCGCATACCCCCGCCCCGCCCCACCCCAACCCGTTCACCTCCCTCCACATTCGCCCCCCCCCCCCCTGCTCTTCCCCTGCGGGCCACTAGCATATTCACCTCTGAGATAAAACGCTGCTGGTGTCAAATTAAATTTCTGTGATAGCTTTTTTGATAAACCGCTCGGCTATCTGTTAGACATCGGTGGTCCTCACGATCTGATCCCCATGTCCCGCTCACAAGCTTCATCTATCATAGGGAAGCCCTAATCCGGTCTTGAATGTTGACGCGCTGCAATTAAAAAAAAAAAAAAAAAAAATCATTGTACTTATCTTGAGCGGAGTTGTTGTTGGTAAGTGTGCAATATTTACGCACTTGCAGTGGGCGAGCCGGGCGCTCTCGTGTGCGACGAGAACAATCGCCGATAACCAATGATGCACGAGGATGGTACCCGCTGAGTCGTCAGCGCGCAGCGGCGCAGCGGGGTGCCGCCCGTTCGAATCCCCATCGGGCCATTACCCGTCGTTTATTTCTTATTGTATTTTTTTCCCTTCACATTTGAACGAGCGTCAGTCTCCGTATGAATGTGCGCGTAGGCGCGAAGGCAGTCCTCACCTCGCAGCGCCGGCTCGAGCTAAAGTCCTGCGAGCAGAGAGAGGGGTCCTACAGGACCGAGGGGTCGACTACTCGGCTTCGAACCGAACACAAGAGTTCGGAGTACAAGGAGAACAGCTGGAGTTCGCAGAGTTAGTTCGGTTGGAGAACGGTCGGAGTACGTGTTTTAAAGCCGGAGTACTTCGGAGTACATCCGGAGTTCATCGGAGAACACACTCTATTTTACCCGGAGAACGCTCGGAGAACGCTCGGAGTACACGGAGTACATTTGGAGTATGGTCAGACAGTAACACAGGAGAACACAAGTTGTCGACCCCTCGTACAGGACCTACAGGTAGGCCTGGCCTGTGCCAGCCTGGCCCCGGCAGTCGGTACTGTAACGAATCGCCCACGTCGCCTGTCCAGTAGCAGCAACACCAACAACACACACTGAAAATAACACTTGTCTATAACAAACAGATGGCATGTGGTGTTAGTATCAGTTTCTTTTGAATATTACGTATAGGCTAGCCCGGCTAGCCCACAAAATTTATTTTCGGTGAAAACATTAGATCGTTATTCGGAAAATTTCCGACGTATTGAGTTCACATGTCAGTGGGGTAGATTAAAAAAAAAAAAAAAAAAAAAAAAATGCTCAAAAATTAAGGAAGAAGAAAATTAAGGATAGTTCCAGGCAATTCAAGGTCAAAAATTTTAGAAAAAATATCAAGAAACTAATTTTAACACTTATTGCTGCTTAACTGCTGGGCTGAGCACTGAGCACTTATTCGTGTTAAACGGGGAGTTGCACACTTATAGGTGTTTAGCAGTGGCACAGTTGGTTCCACCGTGACTCCATTTAGTGAGAAGGAAAGGAAAAGATGCGTTTTATGCGAGGGGGAAAGAACTCTGACATTTTTGTACACCTCGTAATTCAGGAAAATTTAGAAGAAATCATAAAAATTTAGAGAAATTCAGAAAAATTCAGGAAAATAAAAAAAATAAATCAGGAAAGTTCACAACAATTACCCCCCAAAATAGAAAAATTCAAGCAAAAATTCGAGCAAAAATTCACAAAACTGCACGAAAATTCAGGAACATTCACAAAAATTTACAAAATTTGTACACAAAAATTCGAAGTTCTTTCCCCCTCGGTTTGATGGTGTGACGTCGTTTAATTATCATTCGACGGAACTCACTCATTTTCAGGTAACAGGAGTGGAAAAACCAGTCAATGCACCGCAAGGCGTCCGTTCGTTTCTTGCAGTGTGTCCCCTCTCTGAAACGCATGGCAAAAGCCGTCAATGGGCGGGACCGGCTGGACGGACTGACTTGTGGCCGCGAGGCACGGCGTGACGTGGCGTGGCGCGTAGTGGCGCGCTGCTCCTACGCGTTCATTCAGTTTGTTCACAGCTGGGTGCTGCCCCTCGCCTCACTCAGACTCCTACTAGGAATTATTGGCAGAACGGCAATAATTATTGGCAGAGCGGTGATTATAAAACTCCCGCGGTCTCAGGCCGCACCCTTTCCCACCCCGGCCGGGACTTTGGCTCAGCATCCTCAATGCTGCGCTCCTGGTGTACTGAAACTGCAGCTCATTCTCGCAGAGTAAAATCTCTCACAATAGCTTGAGGTGGTCCAACTTTCAGAGTGTCGGATAACCGCGTTTATAAGGCTCAAATGTCTCGGTGAAAGAACAAGCTGAAGTGTGACTGCATTAACGCTGTCTTCTTTATTCTTCCAGGAGCAACCATGGGAGTCACCCCCTGCGTTACTGCACTCTACAGCCGGCGGTAACATGACGCGGTAAGCTTCTGCCTGCGGTTATATCGCCTCCTGTTTCCGACGACGGAAATTCGTGTGACTTTTTGTGTGCGTTCTGCTTACCTCGAGCTTACCTGCAGGGCTGCTTGCCTAAGCACTCCTTCCGCCCCGCTTCGTCCACGCGAGCACGGACTAAAGTATAGCGATCGCGGTCCGCACCGGTGGGACCTCTCGCTCGCACTCATGCGGGCACCACCCCTTTCTCTCGGGGCCGCTTGTGCCCCGCGGGCCGCCAGACTGAGGGTTGGTGTAGAGCGTGGCAGCGAGCGAGCCAGAGGGCGAGCTAGGAAAAAAAAATATTGCCATATAGGCAAAACGAACGAACGAATGAATTTCATTTCTACGAGGACTTACTTCCGACTCAGACTCACGGAGAAAAGGATTTTGTTCTCACAACAATTATTTTTTTTGATATAGCCTTAATAATATCGTTTTGTTCCACCAAATAAAAATCTGTTGGCAGAGCAAAGCGTCTGCTGCTACAACAGTACTCAAACAAAGTTTCTGTTTGTATAGTAACAGATGCTTTGATCAGCCAACAGATTTGTAGTTGGTGGAACAAAAAAAAAAATATTGTTAAGGTTATATTAACAACAAAACCTTTTTCTCCGTGCTTTATAAGTTTAAAAATTTTACCATTTTACCTAAACAATTCCTTGCGCAAAAATAAAGCTCTATTTCGTCATTCATGCGTCCCGCCGTAGGCCTGCGTCCGTTTGTTCGTTTACTCGTTCGTTCACTCGAACCACTCTTAAATAAGAGATAGCCTAGTGGCGGGCTGTCGCGCGTCAGGCGCCGTACGGGGCGAGCGTATAGACGCGCATGGACGCAACCCGTTCGCACCCTTGTTAGCGACACAGGTTGTTTAGGGTACTCACCCCTTGTTCACACCCCTCTCTACCCAGTGTTGCCATCATAAAAGCACGAGATTTGGCGCCAAAGTGCCAAAGTGTTGCCACAAAATTAGGCACGAATGAGTAGCCTAAGTTGCAGTGGCGTGAAGCAGGGCCGGACTGGCCAGGGCCGCTAGGCCGCGCCAGCGGCCGGGGCCCCGTGCCAGCGGGGGCCCCTGTGGCGGGGCCCGGGCCTGGGTCCGGGTCGGGGCCCCGCCCGCGGGCCGCGGGGTGCGTGTCTGTCTCGGCCAGCCCCTTGGTGCACTACTCGCCCCCGTCTGCCCGTCTATGCCCAGCAGCAGAACAATAGACTAGAAGCTAGAACCCGGCAGAACCCGATAAAGAAAAAATATAAATCTAAAGCAGCAACCAGCAATCCCCCATCAGCCTGGACGGGGCCCAGGGCTTTGGGTTGGGCCTCGTTTCTTGTCCCTCCGCGGCTCCCTCTTTACCGCTGTAGCGCACTGCTTTGCGAGGAGAAAATGATCAATAAATTTGCAAACACATCGTTAACTTTACAGCGTCTGCTTATGTAATGCAAAATGTACGTGTATACCTCTTTTTAGCCCGCCCTTCTGCTTTGAAAAAGCATAAAAGCGGGCTTATGCAAACGACCTCGTGTCTGTGTGTCTGTCTGTCTGTTCCACGAGAAGGAGATGAGCTAGAGACTTGAAATTTTCAGGGTGTCTACAGTTTTACTCCTAGACAACGAAACGCCTACGGCAAATCCTGCCAACCCTTATTAAGGCACTGAAAAAAATTATAAAAGTTTTCACGGATTTTTTTTTTTTTTTAAATATTCAACTTTTTCCAACCCCGTCGACCCGTACCTCTCCGGAAGCGTCTTTTCGCGTCTAGTTCAATGATGCACACCGTTTTACGAAAAAATGGACCCAGCTCGCGACTACACTGTAAAAAGCATCCGTAATTGGTGCAGTTTTCAACTTTTCTCAACCCCATCGAGCAGCACCTCCCCGGAAGCGTCTTTTCGCGTCCAGTTCGATGGCGCCCACCGTTTTTCGATAAAAAGGACCCAATTTGCGACTACACTGTAAAAAGCACCCAAAATTGACCCACTTTTCAACTTTTACGAACCCCATCGACCCGCACCTCTCTAGAACCGTCTTTTCGAGCGCAATTCAGTGGTGCCAACCGTTTTTCAATTTCCAGTGTTGCCAATCGTCAAAACTCAAACATTTCGATTATTTTCGACATTTCTCGATATTTTCCGATATTTTCCGATGTTTTCGACATTTTTCGATATTTTTTGATATTATTCGACATTTGCGATATTTTTCGATATTTTTCGACAATTTTCGATAATTTTCGAAACTTTTTGACATTTTTGATAAATTTCGATGTTTTTCGATATTTTTCGACATTGTTGACATATTCCGACATATTTCGATATTTGTAAACATTTTTGACAATTTTTGACATTCTTCGACATTTTTCGACATTATCCCTCATTTTTCGATGTTTTTCGATGTTTTTCGACATGCTCCATATTCTTCGATGTATCTCAACATTTTTGAGATATTTTGAGATTTTTCGACATTTTTTACGAATTTCTACATATTTTGACAATTTTCGACATATCTCGACAATTTTTGAAATTTTCGACACCCCTCGACGCCTATACTATTAAAATTGGTTCGACGAGCGTAATTCAGTGTTGCCAACTGCTGCCAAATAAAGTCCGAGTTCGACCGTTCCATCTGAGGCCGAACTCACGTGTTTCGACATTTTTCGAGATTTCCGACTCCCCTTTTTTGCCGAATAACTGACCGTTTAGTCACTATCGGCACGTTTTCAAAGCAGAAGGGAGGGCTGTAGTTTCGGTGGTTCACCGTTACAAACTGCCTCTTTCCGAAGAGAATGCCTTTACGGGCCGCAGGCCCGATCATTTACAAGCTAAGAGGACGTTCTGTGTGACTTAGGGGTCGGGCCGAAGGCCCGACCGAACGCCGCCGGCAGGCCAAGCAGGCACGCACCCTGCCGAACGGAGTTGCCAGCGTAGCAAAGCGGAGCTGGCAACGACGTTTGGCGGAAGGGCGGGCCTGCTTGTTGTATCTGTAACACTCTAAAATTTAACCAAAATAAATTGAAGACCAAAAAGTGTGACTTAAAAAAAAAAAAATACGATTTCAGGAAATCCTGGTAGGCACGAAGTAAATTAATGTTTTTGTTTCACTAAATTCCTCGGTAGATGATGGTTTATATAGAAATTTACTTAAAAAATTCTAGCCTTATGGGTCATGTTACTGAATTTCTTTTATCTCAGGGTCACATGCCAAATTCCAGCTTTCTAGCTGAAACGATTTAGAAGTTAGTCTCTCAGTAAAAATCGTCCGATCAGCTTGATTTTTGAGCTGTAGGCTCGTTGTGCAGTGGGCATTCGAACACTGCTTTCACATTTTTATTCTAAAATGTCGTTCGAAATTTTATTTTTTGAACTACTGTGCATGAGTAGAATCAACAAGTCCCCGGCCCCGCCGGTCCTCATCCCCTGCGCGCCGCGCCGAGGGGTCGAGCAGCCTCAACAATGGCGACTCGGCTCGGCTCCCCTTTCCACGCTGTTTTCCCGAGACAAGTCGAGTATTACCATAGAAACAACGATTTTAGATCGAAATTTCTCAAAATTGGCCACCAACTTTGGGCTGGCAATTCAGCAGTGAACTAAGGAGATTGAGTTCTACCTCTCTGCCAAGTCTTATCAAAATCCTATAGAAAAATCAGGATTTAGGTAAGGGGCCGTGCTAATAAAAAAAATTCTAACGCTAACGCGTTAAACGGCCCCCTAGGTTTTAACACTAACTCGAGAATGAGAAAGACTTTAATAATTTTCAGTCAATAAGTCATCAAACCAAAGCGTGAATTTCATCTGCCTCACATTTTCCACATAAAATGTCATCACCCGCTGTCGGGCCAGCAATCAACAACGCTGCCACAAGCAATCACCATAAAAGCTGAATCGACAATTATTTAAAAAAAAAAACGATTTTACGAAAATCTCTTAGGCACAAAGTTCATTAACTTTTTGGCTTCATTAGAGACTTTCGTGGATGGTCTAGGTGAATAAGAAAATAAAATCTACTTTGTTTTGTTAAGTAAAAAAAAATATTTCACCTCAGTGTTTGATCAGTGTCACTAGTACAGCGGGTTAAATGCCAAATTTCAGCTATCTAGCTGAAACGACTAAGAAATTAGTCTGTCAGTAAGATTTGTCCGATTAGCTTGATTTTTGAACTGTAGGCTCGTAATGCAATGGTTATTCGAAAACTGCGTTAGCAATTTTATTCTAACATGTCCTTCAAAATTTTAGTCTTTGAACTACTGTGCATAAGTTGAATCAACAGGTCCCCCCCCCTCCCCCAGCCGCGGTCCTCCCCTGCGCGCCGAGGCGTCGAGTCTCTCAAACAATGCCGAGCCATCCAGCCGGCTCGGCACAGGGCGCTCGGCTCGCAATCACTATAGAAACTAAGGATGCAAATTAAAATTGCTCAAAAACGTATAGACAAATTAACATCAAACACACCTTGAAAATTTTCTAATTTTTAGGCCCCCGTTAGGGGAGCCTATTGCTTTCGCCAGAAAGTTTTTTTTTATTTTTATTCTTGACGATGGCCCCTTATGGACGCATCCAAACGTGCCCAAGCGATTCGTACAAAATTATAATGAAAAATACTACGAAAAATTAGAAAATTTTTGAGGTATGTGTGATGTCAAACTGTCTATACAATTTTGCATAAAATTAATTTGCATCGCCAGTTTCTATGGTGATTACGAGCGGAGCAGCTAGGCCGAGCCGAGCCGACCAATAAAAATATTTCGCAGTTTTAGATAACCAATCAAAATGATCGCCTGTTGCTTTGTACCTCGGCATCCAAAAGTTTCATCGGATGGAGTGGTCACGTCAGAATCGTTTCAGTTTCGCGCCGTGTAAAAGGATGCACCACGAGGACTGTTTCGAACGTGACCACTAGCTGGCCGCCGCGGCTCCCGATTGTTGGCTCGGACTGTCATTGCGCCTTCCAATAATTTTATTCGAAAGTGGGCGGGGCTTACAGCATAACTACCAACGTTAATTAACAAACTAGACATACAATGAAGGTTCTATATAGTTGATTTAGCTTTTTGATTTGATAGGTAAATATCGATTAAAACTCACAATTTTACTACACATTGATCGCGTTCAATAAGCCGACAAAATTCCTCAGAATAAGGTTATTATTTTTTTGTAAATTAGATTGGTGTTCGTGTAGCATTAACCACACCTTCGTGGATTGTTTGGGCTTTCCCTCACATTCGCAGTGTTTCTTGGTTGAAAATTCCATATTTCTGCACCATGCGTGTTTTGAGTGGAACTTTTGACCAATCTGATTCTATTAGATTCCCTAGGTATTGTGGTAGGCAATGTTCGGCTAATGCTGTTGCAGCAGTCTGCAAAGCTCATGTGTTGACACCTAACCTGTGGACATCCCTTAATGTTGATGAATGTTTAATGGCTGGCAACAAATTGTTTGAGCGGTCTTATGAAATATTACCTACCACCTATTCCAATATAATATATTTGAGACCAGATGAATTGTATTCAAGTGTAATGTTTCCGGAAAATGAGGTAAGCAATTGAAGAAAAAATTTTCTTGTACCAATATTAAAATGTCAAGAAATGAAATAATTTTTTGTTTCATTTCCTTTCAAGATTAAATTTCAGGCAGAAATCAACAGTGAGCATTATGGAACGTCTATGAACAACATCTCCACTGTCAATCATGGAATAGTGAACTACTGCATTGACGATGCAGTCCTCTGTTTCCTTCACAAATTCAACTACGGAGTATTTACCTGCCAGCTACAATGTGTAGCTATAATGAAAATTGGGAATGAGTATTTCTTATTTGACTCACATAAAAGAGGTAGGAACGGCTTGACTGATTGTCAAAATGGTACAGCTGTCTTATTGAGCTTCACCGAAATTAACGACTTGGTACTACATTTAAAAAATTTGTTCAAATGCACATCATGTTCACCTACTAATACGGTACAATGTGCTTCATGTCAATTTACTATAATTCCAATACTTATTAGTAATGTCACAAATGTCAGTACAAATGCACAAAGTCATTGTTCTCTTAAAGAAAATGTCAAGAATGAGAGAATTTCACTTCTTGAAGTAGCTAGAAATGCAAAAAAAAATAAAAGTAATGCTAAAAGGCTTAAGCAAAATAATTTTCTATCAAATATTCAAAAGAAAAAAGTTACAATAGAAACAACGCCCAATTCAACTATAGATTTAGTTAATAAAATATATGACCTTAGAATACGATCAACTGAACCAAAGTATGAAAGAACTGAAGAAATGAAGGTAAGAAATGTTGAACAAATAGCTGATAGATATAAAATCAATGCTGAGGTAAGAGAGACAAAGACAAAACAAAATAGAGAAAAGTACCAAACTGATGAAGTGTTTAAAAAGTTGCACAGTTCTAAAATGAGAGAAAAATACCAGAGCAATGAAGAATTTAAAGAGTTGCACAGTTCTAAAATAAGAGAAAAATATCAAACTGATGAGGTATTTAAAGAATTGCACAGTTCAAAAATGAGAGCAAAATATCATAATGATGAATTATATCATGAGAAACTCAGTTCTAGGATGAGAGAAAAATACCAAACTAATGAAGATTATCATAATAAGGTACTAGACAATGTGAAGAATTCGTATCATACTCCACAGGGAGCCAAAAGAAAGTCAAATTATCAAAACATCTATCAGAGCAGTAAAAAGACAAAAATTTGTTTGCATGAAAGGTTTAATGAACAAAAGAAAGAAATGCCTACAGTCATATGTACCTGTTGTGCTCAACTTTTCTTTAAAAAATCTACTGTAAGCGAACTTAGTTTAAAAATTGATCAAACTTTAAGTATTACAGATGTGTGCACTTACAGACTTCACCTTGGAGAGAATGAAAGTGGTAATGTATGTTCAACTTGTGCTAACCATTTAAAAAAGGGTAAAGTACCGCACTTTGCTGCCAAAAATGGTTTACTTTTTGATCCGTTGCCACAAGAATTGACAGGTCTCACTACTTTGGAAGAAAGATTGGTTTCTGCACGAATCCCATTTATGCAAATAAGAGAACTAGGCTATCAGAAACAATTAGGCCTGAAAGGTAATTGTGTCAATGTTCCAATTGACATCAATAAAACAGTAACTTGTTTACCTAGGATGGACTCAGAAGATGATACACTTCTGGTTCAGCTAATGAGGAGAATGAGTGACAAAACTCCTTATGCCTTTGAAAATGTAAGACCAGAAAAGGTATTTAATGCAGCAAGGTATTTGGTAAACACTGACCTCTATAAACAACATAACATAACTCTTAATGAAAGTTGGTTACAGCAATTTCATGATGAAACTAATAATTCAGTTAATGATCCAGTTTCCTCTAGCAATACAGATGAATCAACCGAACAGGCCGATGAAATCGATGACTTGATGGATCAACAGGAAACTTTGCTGACCAGTGGCTTTGTGGCAGATTCCGGAGTTAAAATTGCACCTGGTGAGGGTAACATGCCCTTGTCACTCACTTTAGATGAGGACATGGATGTCTTAGCTTTTCCAACCGTATATGGAGGAAAGCAAAGAATTTTCAAGGTAAAGTATACTCCCGTAGAAATGGCTAAAGCAGAGGCCAGACATCATGATAGACGGGTTGCAACAAACATTCCTAAAGTAATGATGAACTTCTGTAAAAGTAGAATTCACAAATTAAAAAGTAGAGTCAACATAAATTTAAGAAAAAAAGTAAAGACAAATGCAGTGACTGTATCACAAATTCTAAATGACGACAATTTGTCTTCCATTATTCAACATAATGATGGTTATAAAATTGTAGCCACTGATCGTTCCTCACCAGCATTTTGGCAAGGAAAACAAAAAAAAGTAATGGCAATGCTTAGACAGTTTGGTTCTCCATCCATTTTCATGACATTTTCTGCAGCTGAAACTAGATGGAATCCACTTTTAGTTTGCTTGTATAAAACTTTAAATAATGAAACAATCACTGAGGAACAGGCTCAGAACTTACCCTCCAGAGAGAAAATGGATCTCATTCGTAAAGACCCAATTACAGTGGCAAGATATATAGTCAACAGATTTGACGCATTCAGAAATTTATACAGGGATAAAAATGGACCATTCCATCCTTATGAAGTTGACAATGATTTCTTCAGAATAGAGTTACAGTTCAGAGGTATGTACAAATATTGAATTCCATACTTGTGGAAAAATTATGCACAATGTTGTAAACATTTATACTTTTTATACAGGTTCACTTCATTTTCATTGCATTGTCTGGTTGAAAGATGCACCAGAATTTGATCCCCAGGACCCTGAGTCATACAGAAAATGTGAAAGAGTTCATCGACAGTTTTGTCACCTGCAAAAAAGATGAAACATTAGGAGAACTAATGAACTTGCAGTTTCACAGATGTACAAGAACTTGTAAGAAAAATGCAAAAGGTAACACCTCTTGTAGATTTAATTACCCTCTTCCGCCTATGAGAAAGAACAAAATTCTATTACCTTTGTCAAATGATATGGATGAGCAGGAAAAATTGACAGCAAAAAAATTATGGTCTGAAATTAAAGAACAAACCGAAATTATTGCTAGAAATCATGAGGACTGTTCTTTTGATGAATACTTAGCTTACCTAAATGTTGATGAGCAGTCATACATTCAGGCTTTAAGGTCAAAACTAAAAAGACCAACTGTATTTTTGGGGCGTAACTTAAATGAAAGGAGGGTAAATGCCTATAACAGAGAGATGCTTATATTATGGGAAGCTCACATGGACATCCAGTTGGTAGTGTCACCATATGGATGTGTAAAATATATTGTTTCGTATGTTTCTAAGTCTCAAAAAGGCATGTCTAAATTATTAAAAGAGGTAGCTGATAGAGTTGCAAAAGGTGATGAACCAACCATAAAGAAACTTCGAAAGATTGTGAACGCCTTTTTAAATAACTGTGAGATTTCAGCACAGGAAATTGCTCTCCATGTATTGGGCATTCCCATGTCCAAATCAAGCATAGGGACAATTTACATTAATTCATGTCCACCAGACCAAAGAGTGTTCCTGAAAAAAGGTAAAAAAGAGTTAGAAAAAATTTGTGAAACAGATCCTGACAGTACAGATATACAGGAAACAGGAATGATTGAGCATTACATAGAGAGACCTGACATTTTGGAATCTACATGCTTGGCAGACTTTGCTGCTTTGTATAAGTATTCAAAAACTCATCCTCACAAGAAAAATGTAAGTACTGATGAAATTGAAATTGATTTGGAAATTAATGATGATGAAATTATTGCAGAAAAAAATTGTGATGACGAGTCAAACAAAAAAACTGTTTACGAGCTAAAAAACAATTCTGGATTTCTGACAAAAAGAAACAAAAGACTTGTCATTCAATTCAGAAATTATAAAGAGGGAGAAGACAAGTTAAACTTTCAGAGAGAAAATTTGATGCTGTTCACATCTTGGAGGACAGAACCATCTCTACTAGACTCCGATTTACCAATGAAATTCGGTGAGAAACTAGAAGTCATTCAAACAAACAGAAGTAATTATTGTAAGTATGACAGTGTCTTTGACAATATAGAGGTTGACTTATTGGAGGAAGATGAAGAAAATGAGGAGGAAAGCACTGTCGCTCCTCAATTCAAAATACTTGACTTAAACGAAACTCCATCTGACTTCCAATTAGAAATTCCTCACACGGAAAAAATAATTTCTACAGCTGAATCTATGCGGTTTCCTCTCCCTAATATATTACCTGAGAGTGAATTTCTATCATTAATTAAATCTCTCAATGAAAAGCAAAGAAAATATTTGTTGAATTTAACTAATTTAGTAAAGACAAATCCGTCAGAACCTTTTTACCACTTCTTGTCTGGAGGAGCAGGAGTTGGTAAAAGTACATTGATTAATGCCATCAAACAAGTTCTGGAAAGGTTTTGGGTACATCAACCCAGCAATAAACCAGAGGACATTAATATTTTAGCAGTAGCTCCAACAGGAAAGGCAGCCATTGGAATAAATGGCACTACTATTGATTCAGCATTTGGCTTTGGGTTCAATGTCAAAGACAAATTACGTATTGGAAGAATGCTCAATTCAGATACTAGAAATACTTTGGCCTGTACTTTACACAAACTGAAATTAATAATTCTCGATGAAATAAGCATGTGCAGCTTTTATAAATTCCAGGCTATGAATAGCGTACTCCAGGAGATATTCGAGAACAACAAACCATTTGGTGGCGTATCAGTGATAACTGTGGGTGATTTCAATCAGCTCCCGCCTCCTATTGGTTCTTACGTATTCCAAACACCATCTGATGATTTCAGCAGATTGCTCGGTCCTCATTTGTGGCGCCTCTTTCAGCTGTTTGAACTGACTGAAATCATGAGACAGAGAGACGACGCAGCTTTTGCAAATGCTTTAAATAATTTAGCACTTGGAACAACTACGGACGAACAGGATGAAATGTTCACTAACCGTCAACTTGACATGTTGCAGATTGATGTCACATCCATCATAGATAAAGTGACAACATTGTACTACTGCAATGCTGATGTTGATGCCTTCAACAATTTATTCCTGGCAGTTTCGCCTAATGAAAAAATTGTATCTCGTGCACTGGATTCATGCTCTGGAACCAAATCACGGGCAACAATAACATACATGTTGTCTCAGGCGCAAAAGTTACAGCACAAGAAAACACAAAATATGCAGTACCTTTTAAAATTATGTGTAGAAACAAAATATATTGTCTCTCATAATATTGCAGTTCCAGATGGCATCTCAAATGGTTCTCCCTGCATACTGAAGAAAGTCATTTACGGCCAATTATGTGAAAAAAACAGCAGAGAACGCATACCTATAAGAGCTTATGTCCAATTTGAAAAAGAAAGTACAGGTGAGAAAACCAGGCAGAGACTTCAAAACATCATAAAAGCAGATGGAATAACAGAAAAAAATTGGACTCCAATTCAAAGAATATGTAGAAGTTTCTCCCTCAATGAGAATACTCACATTCAGGTAACGAGAAATCAGCTTCCTCTGCTTCCAAGTAATGCACAAACCATTCACTGCTCTCAAAGTTGTACTTATGACAACATACTAGTATTCCTTAATAAGACTTTAAGTCGCAAATTGCTGTATACTGCTTGCAGTAGAGTGACATCTCTCTCAGGTTTGTATCTATCTGGAATCTATAAAAAGCCAGCCAGAGCTACACTTGAAAATGATCCGTCACTCAGAGAAATGACTAGAATGAGAAATGAAGCTCAATTACAATTTTCACTGATCTTTCCAGAAGACGTCAAAAACAAGGACAATACGGTTGTTTTGTTTCATAACGTCCGGTCCCTCAATCTTCATTTTGAGAATATTTCTTGTGACCCAACTTTCATTGCCTCAGATGTAATAATGTTGGCTGAAACTTGGTCAAAACCTGAGGACAAATATGACATAAATAATTTTACTATTATTTCTAGAACAGACTGCAAATCTCCAAAGAGAAAAGCTTTTGGCACTTTAGTATACGTAAAAAATTATCTCTTACCTCATGTGAATATTCTGTTTCAGAATGAATCAATTTCAGGTACTAATCACTCAACTGTTGTCGCATTAACAATGTTCAGCAAAACAGTTATAATGGTCTATAAGTCTCCAAAGACAGCATGGAATGTACTGAAACAGCAACTGCAACAAGCAATAACAAAATCATTAGAAAATCATATATATGACATCACTATTATGGGAGATTTCAACATAAAGTATCAGGTATCAGATCCTAATTATACAAATTTAAAAAGCTTCATGACAGAAGCCAACTGCTCTATGCTATTAGATGCAACTAAAGTATCAACAGATCACAGCTCTCTCATAGATTTATGTTTTTCAACAAACACACTGAACAATGCTGACATTTTTGAAAGTGTGACAAGTGATCATAAACCAATTTGGATTGAATTAGGTATGTAAACAAATAAGCAATGTAATCTTATCAATGAAAATGAAATGCAAAGAAAATAAGAACAGTGTCAAAAGATTAATATATTATGAAAAAATTATTGGGGTGACACACAAGGACTGACCCACCTTGATATAATATAGTGCCAAAAGATTAAAGATTAACAACAACAAAAAATCATTGGGGTGGCACAGAAGGATTGACCCACCTTCATGATAGCATGCAAATTAAATGTGAAAAATAGTGCCAAAAGATTAAAGATTAACAACAACAAAAAATCATTGGGGTGGCACAGAAGGATTGACCCACCTTCATATGATTGCATGCAAATTAAATGTGAAATATAGTGCCAAAAGATTAAAGATTAACAACAAAAAATCATTGGGGTGGCACAGAAGGATTGACCCACCTTCATATGATAGCATGCAAATTAAATGTGAAATAAAGTGCCAAAAGATTAAAGATTAACAACAAAAAAAATCATTGGGGTGGCACAGAAGGACTGACCCACCTTCATATGAAAGCATGCCAAAACATTCATAAATCTGAAAAAAAATAGAGGTGCATTGCAAGGAACTAACCCTCCCTCACATTTCAATTTAATAATTCAGGATAATTTTATCACCTGGATTCATATCCTGAGACCTGATCCACCTCATGCAGTGCCTTGTGAGCACCTGCTGCTGGCATTGCCCAGCAAAATAAGGGTGCATTGCGAGGAACTGACCCTGCCTCACATTTCAATTTAATCATTCATGATCATTTTATCACTTGGATACATATCTTGAGACCTGATCCACCTCGTGCAGTGCCTTGTGAGCACTTGGCATTGCCCAGCACATTAAGGGTGCATTGCGAGGAACTGACCCTGCCTCACATTTCAATTTAATCATTCATGATCATTTTATCACTTGGATACATATCTTGAGACCTGATCCACCTCGTGCAGTGCCTTGTGAGCACTTGGCATTGCCCAGCACATTAAGGGTACATTGCGAGGAACTGACCCTGCCTCACATTTCAATTTAATCATTCATTATCATTTTATCACCTGAGAACATAACCTCAGGCCCTGCATCTAATAATTCCAATTAATTGTTCATAGCCATCAACCACAAGTTAAGTAAGTATTAATTTCAGTAAAAGAATAGTACTTGCATTCCCATTTTAATTACAATTTTTTTTGTTGTAGACAATCTACAGTACTCCAAGAAAGCAAAGCACTTAAATTTGAGGCATCTAATAATTCCAATTAATTGTTCATAGCCATCAACCACAAGTAAAGTAAGTATTAATTTCAGTAAAAGAATAGTACTTGCATTGCCATTTTAATTACAATTGTATTTGTTGTAGACAATCTACAGTACTTCAAGAAAGCAAGGCACTTTAATTTGAGGCATTTCACTTCAAGAAACTTTACCTTCAACCAAAAGAAATTCAACGAATTAACCCGTGTAATCTATCATGAAAAACATCATTCATGATCATTATATCACCTGAGATCATAACCTTACACCCTGGCTCTAATCAGTCTAATAAATTATTCATGGCCATCAACCACAAAGTAAGTATGTTTGCATTTTGGTTCAAGAATAGTACCCATTGCCATTTTAATTACAATTATATTTGTTTTAGGTAAGCCTCAGTACTTCAAGGACACAAGACACTTTAATTTGAGGCATTTCACTTCAAGAAACTGTACCTTCAACCAACAAAAATTTCATTATCATAACAAATATAACAAATGTTAGTTAACGTTTCACAAAGAACAGCTTTAACTTTAAAGAGTTTCACAAATGACCATTACCTCACACGGAATAAACATAACAATCTTTTCCGAACCCCACCATGTATTTAAAAAAGAGGGTAATGTGAACAAGCACATACTTCATTGTAAATGCCAAACCATGTAAACAAAAGAGGCATCTCTCTAACACTTACAAGTTGTAAATGCCAATTAATGTAACCAAAAGAGGCATACAAGTTCCATCGCACCAAATTATGTGTACTTATAAGTATCACTGGTCAAGCGTTTTTCCCAAACAAAAAAGCTAGGGTTTTCCTTGACCACTTTCCAAATGGGGTGATACTAAAAATAAAGATGAAATTAAAGTTTGAAGTATTATGAGTTGATATCTTACTCTCCAATAGACTTGTAAACTATACTCCAAAAACATCTTTCTTTCATTGTATTCCATTTGTTACCACTGAACAACAAGCTGAAACAAATATAAATTAAAAGCACACATAACCATAAAAACTAAATAAAAATGTAACGTAATACCTTTATTTATAACAATATTTGATCCATACATCATTACTTGAAAGTTTCTTCAGTGACATAACCTTCAGTTTCTTCGACAAAATCAAAGAAAAATCATTTGTCTCAACCTGACGATAGACAAGACATGCAGTATTTTACAATGAAAAACACTGAAAGTACCTTCTCGATACTTTTCGTTATGTCCAAAACTATTCCACTAGCTGAAAGATTCTTACCTTTCCGAATGCTTTGAAAATACAATGGCTTTTAAAGAATTTCAAAATATAATGTTTACTTGCACAAAATTTACGACAAAAGACTAATTTGTCCACAATCTTCAGTTCGCCCCCTTACAATTCTTTCAAACATACAAATCAGCATGAAAAGAATTAACCTCCACATCAAACTTATCATGAAAACTCTTTCCAACATTCAATTTACAACTTCTTCTGAAAATTCAATGAACAATTCCAATCCTAAAACCTCACGATCTATAAAACACTTGTTCGGTTAGGCTGTACGAGGCTTTACGAGGCCTACTGTGCTCGCTGCAAATAACTGCTCCAGCCTGCATCCACTGCAGCTCCAGCTCTTCCGATCCCGAACGCAGTGTTAGTACGCGACACTACAAAGAGATAACGCTGCTATCGCACAGTGCACAGCAGATCTGTGTCGATACCCCTTGCAGTGCATCACTTCCAGCTGCTTCTCCTTTCTTTGTGTATTGTATAATTCAAACAATAATACTTTATATTTCAATTTTTTATGGTGATTGTGTGCGGTAGCGTTTGATAGCTGTCAGGCCAGGCAACATTATGAGTGGCATATGTAGGGCGGAGGAAATTTATGTTTAAGTTTTCAGACACCGTTCTTAATATTATCTAATTCTTTCTCATTCTTAAATAACTGTTAAAACCTAGGGGGCCGTTTAACGCGTTAGCGTTAGAATTTTTCATACTATTTTTCAGTTTTCTTACGTAAAAATCGTATAGAAGCAATCGTCTACTTCCATAAAGGGCCATTGTCGAGAAGGAATAAAAAACTTTCTGGCGAAATGAAAAGGCACCCCTAACGGGGGCCTAAAAATCGGATCCTGAGACAAAACCATAAGGCTACTTCGTGCCTAAAAAAAAACATCGGGGGGGGGGGGGGGGGGAATTTGGGTTTGGGGGCCCTTTTTGTGATGTAGCGGCCGGGGCCCTTACCCTCCCAGTCCGGCCCTGGCGTGAAGCAATTTGAGCCTGAAGACCAGGCAAAACATGTTAGCACTGATGTCATGCATGTTGGCAAGTAGGCAGTCTCAGATGCAGCGTGCCTTACTCCTCCGTATTTGGGAGTTTGGGCTATACTTTTTGCATACTTTCTTGGTAAAATCAAGAGTGTGCAAGTATTCATTTTTAGTACATACATCATAGTATTCATTATCAAGTGTATACATGGTACGTGTGCAGTGTGCAGTATGAAGAATGTGTATATACCTTAGTAGACTATTTCCGCTATTTTCTGCATTCTTCAAAGTATGCAATGAACACTGAAAACACCCGGCTTTCCGGTTTTCCAGAGTTTTTTTTCGATTACGGGTAACACCGCGCTCTCCTCGAAATCGAAACGTTCGAAGCCCGGTTAGTTTGTGCATCTAACTGTTGCATGGGCTGAGCTGCGCGGCTCGGGAACATGATATAGTGGCTCATTCATTGCGTCCTGGCCGGGCGGGCGGGCCGGGCTGAGCGTGTGCCGAGGAGAAGTAGGTAGGTGGCCCGGCGAGGCCGTTCACGGGCCCGGCCCCCCGGCCCCCGGCCCCCCTGGCCCCCTGGCCCCCTGGCCCGGCCTGCACCCGCGGAGAGCTCGCTGTCAGAGGCACTAGACCACCGAAGGTACGGGGGATCGAGATTGCATTCGAGTGGAAAGCGAGGCTGGCGCATCGGTCCGCAGTCGAATCAATTTTTCATAACCGCAATTTTTTTAAAAAACGATAAAAAAATCGTTAGTTAAAAAGAACTAAAAATGAAGCGTCGTACAAATAAAGAAGAAAAAACCGGAAACAACCCTTCAAAATCGTTAGAATTGAGGCCATAATTGAATTGGATTTCCAGTTGTAATCAAAATTTGTGAAGAAATTTATAGCTAAAATTTACACTCGAATTGATCAAAGTGTACGAATGTCGCTAACTTGCAGATGAGTGAATTTATTTGCTCAGTTGTAGGCGAGGGAAAAATTTTCGCTATTCACTGTCAAAAATTACAACGGGAATTTTGACGGGATGGCCCGGAAATTTGTTAGCCGGTTTTGAACCGTTTTTAAATTTACGGGACGACCGTATCAGAAAAATACGGACCTTCCCGTACTTTGAAATTACTGACCGTCCCGTACACCAAAATCCCTTATTTTGTGTTTAAGGACACTGGAAAAACAAAGGTGGGACGAGAAGGGTTTTAATGCCTTTACCAAGGCATTAAAAATTAGCACCCCTGCAAAGGCATTACAACTGCCCAAAGGTGTTAAATTTTAATGCCTTTGGACAATTTCGTGCCTTTGCAAAGGCATTAAAATTTCACACCCCAAGAAAGGCATTAAGTCCTACCTTTGTTTTTCCAGTGGACCCCCGGAGACCTTTTGACCCTTAAGTATAGGTACGGAAATGCCCGTAACTTTCCACTACGGATTTCTCCCGTATTTAGAAATACAGGCGGACGTAAAGAAAAATCACGGTGCGTCCCTTAGCACATCCGTAATATGTTACGGGATTTTTAACAGTGTTTTGTAGGTGCACGAATAAAAATTCACTCACTTTTAAACGAACGAATATAAATCCGTATACTTCCAGGTAAGCCAATTTAAGTGAGATAACGCTCATTCGCACACCTACACCTACATGTGAGCAAATATTCGAACACCTACACGTGAGTGCATAAATTAACGCATCTGGAAGTGAGTGACATTCGTACACTTGGACTTAGCTTAATTTTGAGTAATCGAAATCAACTTGTCAAACTAATCATTGATTACAAAAATAACTGAGCCAAATTTTCGATTAATCGAAAAATTGCTCAGTCCTTTAGGGGCAAAACAGTATAGGCTGGGAACACTGGCAGCGATCAGGCGCGTTACACACATAAATGACTTTGACACTTGCAATTGCACAACAGCACAACTACCAAGCTGCGCGCTTGCACGTGCTAATTTGAGAGTTGCACTAATTCAAGTAAGTGTTGTGCAGCTGCATACGTGGATTTTCAGAGTGCGAACACTGGAAAAACAAAGGTAGGACGAAAAGGGTTTTAATGCCTTTACCGAGGCATTAAAACTTAGCACCCCTGCAAAGGCATTAAAACTGCCCAAAGGTGTTAAATTTTAATGCCTTTGGACAATTTCGTGCCTTTACAAAGGCATTAAAATTTCACACCCCTAGAAAGGCATTAAGTCCTACCTTTGTTTTTCCAGTGAAGGCGTTGCCGAACATCTTCATTTCCGCTGGTGACAGGTGTCCATTTCTCCTCACCCTCAGTAATCTGACTACATGTGGCCCTTCGTCGAACAGTTTTGACGTCCGAACCTAGAAGGGTGTCCTGCTCTCATGCTATAATATTACCTACCCGCACGTGGTCTGGGACTGTGGGAGGATGAAAGACGCGCTCGTCATTATTCTCTACAAACGTTTAGCTGAACTGTTCATTCCGTCACTGTGAAAAATATATTTGTAGATTTACGATAAATTTTGTAAACCATGATTTACGAAATATGTTGTAAATTTACGACACGGACCTATTTTGCTCGTGAATAAATTTCAAGCCGGTATGTTGTGCTTGTAATTTTACGATTTGCCATTGTCATTTTACAACTGCACTTCGTGGAAAATTTTCCCGTAAACTTACGACTATTTTTCACAGTGGTTCGCCGAATCGCCAATGATGTTCGTCGAGTTAGAATACCGAGTCCTGGATAGGGGATAGCAGAGGGTAAGGGACGGGGTGAGAGGGGAGGAGAGGGGAAGAAAGGTCAGCAGAAAATGAAAATGAAACTCCGGGACAGTGGGACGCGGTTGTGCGTGCGTTTGTGCGTCGGGGGGCGCGGCCGGGCGGCCGGGCCGGTGGCGGCGTGGGTTCTAAA
This sequence comes from Frankliniella fusca, assembly GCA_029379305.1. Lineage (NCBI taxonomy): Eukaryota > Metazoa > Arthropoda > Insecta > Thysanoptera > Thripidae > Frankliniella > Frankliniella fusca. The sequence continues at coordinate 778,765 of JAHWGI010000083.1, read as the reverse complement.
TAACCTACGGGAACATGACACTTTGCAAACAATATCCCCGCCGGCCCCGCCCCGCCCCGCCCCGCCCCGCCCCGCCCCGCCCCGCCCCGCCCCGCCCCGCCCCGCCCCGCCAGTTCCGATCGGCTTCCCGGGCCAGGACGGCTTCCTGTAACGTCTCAATCGTCCCCGGCCGGCAGCTCAGCGTGAGGCACGACGTCGTCCTGAGCTATTGGGACCGCTCGCTTTGCCTTGAATTATTAATTCTATCGATGACTGGGGGAACGGGGCGGTGCGGGGCGGAGCTGGGCGAGGCGGGGTGGGGTGGGGTGGGGTTGGGCGGGCAGAGGCGGCCTCCCTGTAGAATGTGTGGGGATTACCAGTGATCACTAAATCTGAGGACACCTGATTACCTCGGGCGCACCTAGGAAATTATTCCACTGCCCCTGCCCCTCTCCCTGCTCCTGCATCTGTTTTTATTGATTTCTTCCATTTTTAAATTTTTTGTACTTTATGTCTATGAGTAGACTGTAGATAGACTGAGGATAGACTGCGGATAGACCGAGGATAGACTAGGAAAGAACGAGGATAGACCGAGGATAGAACGAGGATAGACCGAGGATAGACCAAAGCAGCCCCGCCAGACGCCGCCCCTCTGAGCGGAGGGGGCAACCCGCCAAACACGCATGTAGAGCGCGTTGCCTATTGTTGCGTTTGCAGGCGTTCCTCTCCTTCATATCTCGCTATATACTCTATTTTGACTCTTCACTCGCTCCAAATGATATCTCACCGCAAGATGAACAGAAGATGTCTACTGTTAAATGTCTAAATTTGGGAACGAATCTGTGCAAAAATATGATCTAATAGACGTCTTTCATAGCCGCCTTATCTGTGTTCGTTAAAAAACAATTCGTAGCGTCTTCAATGATTTCTACCCCCCCCCCTCCCCCTCCCCCTCGCTACTCGCTGCGCACGGGCGCAGTCCAGTCGGCCCGCCCGGATGGTAGGCCACCCATCAGACACCGGAGCACGATGGGCCTCCACATCAGTTGCACCTGATGTTCCTGTTGGTGACCAGAGTCCTCGATAGAATTTAGATGTCCTTTGTGGCCGCACCTATTTGACGGTACAGGACATCACTCGGTTCGAGAGTTGCCTTCTTGGAAAATGGCAATATGGTGATGATCCACAGCGATGGTCAAAACATCCTAAACCCGCTCCAATTTTTCTGCGTCTCCTCTGACCCCTGGTGCCCCTCTAACTTATACGCCAGGGCGTCTCTTTTTGGTGACCAAGCACCATCTGTCCATCTGCTAATTACTCGGCTCCGCGTGCGGAACAATCAGATTCCCCCACACTATCTGCCGAGCTCGGACCCAGACCTCCGCGGACAACCGCCCCGCCCCGCCCCGCCCCGCCCCGCCCCGCCCCGCCCCGCCCCGCCCCGCCCCGCCCCGCCCCGCCCCGCCCCGCCCCGCCCCGCCCCGCCCCGCCCCGCACCGCCCCGCCCCGCCCCGCCCCGCCCCGCCCCGCCCGCTCACGCGACCTCGTTGGTGGCCATGTCGCCGCGTCGAGCCGAACAGATTTCCTCTCGCCGGCCTGCCTCCTCCTCAATCTCGTCCTGATCGGGTCCGGCGGGGCGGGGCGGGGCGGGGCGGGGTGGGGTGGCCCATAGGCTGGGGCGGCGCTGACACCGCACTGACACGTGTCATTTAATTAAGCCGGTGGACAATGCGGAGGCTGGGCTGGACCAGTCGGTGTACGCAAAAAGAGCTCAGTGACATCATTCGTACCCTCGCATTCGATGACATGTATAAAAAGGTAGAAGAAGCAGAGGGAAAACCTTTAAAAACAGGGGGTGCAATAGTTTTGAACGGCGGTTTGAATTCTCCGCCCTGACTTCCACGGGATATTTTTATTTTTAATGAAAAGAGGCATTTTTCTAGTCGAACTTTCGGCGCAGGGAAGTCCGCAGCTGGTGAACGGAAAGCGGGCCTTCGGTAACTTCAACGAACTGTAGCGGGCAAAGTGCGACGTCGGTGAGAACATTGCTGATGCGACTGGATTCCAGGGTGAAAAACGCATACGTCGCAGAAAGGCAGCAGAAAGGCCAGAATCGAGAGGGGAGGACGGGAATGGAAGGGGAGTGTGTATGTGTGTGTGTGTGGGGGGGGGGGGGGGCGACATGCGACACTGCGACACCCACGCGTGAGCTGGAGCTCTGTCGCCGCGACGCAGAGGGCTCACGTGGCCCGCCGTAAAGTCCTCACCGAGGGGGATATAGCTCAGTGGTAGAGCATTCGACTGCAGATCGAGAGGTCCCCGGTTCAAACCCGGGTGTCCCCTTCTGATATCACTTTTGTGTTAGGTTATTAGGGAAGGTGTACTGAAACTTGAAAGGGGACAGACTCTGAATAGGTTTTAACATCCATACACATGGCACACTTATTCGTTGTTTTTTTTTCTGTGTGTGTGTTTTTGCGTAAGTATGCAACCCGTAACCCATTCTTACTTCACCTGAGCAAGAGGTGAGGAGGGGAGTCGCCGCCCCTCACGACCCAACTCCCCGACCTCGAGGTCGAAAACATTAATCCCTCCCCCCTCCCAAACTCTTCTGTATTTTCTGGGTGAGTAAAAAAATTTTCTTAGCATTTGCAACCCTTTACACGGTTCCTCGTGCCCGACACTATTTTCCCGAGGCAAGGAGTATCGCCAAGTCATTCTGAGCATCCGAGTAGGGCGCCCTCGCGCGTGGAGTATCGAGGTAGCCAGTGACCGTGGATATCGACAGAGCCAAGAGAGCGCGCCACAGGCCACAGGCCTCAGGCATGCTGACAGCTGATAGCCCCTCTCCATGGACACCAACATGACGATAGAAAGCCTTTCCTAACTCTCGTACATTATTTTAACACCTGACGCGCTTCCGCGCAACCGAAAAAGATCGCGTCGTCTGTTTGTTGAGCACCGCCGTTACCGCCGGCCGCCGGACCCGCCCGACGCTAGCGCACCTGGTGGCGGTGAAATAGTTCATGGTTTGTCAAACCTAACTGTTGTCCAAATATCGAAACAGTCGATTGTCTGCTGTTTTCCGTAGTTCGTTGTTCGTTTGGCGGATTTCAAATTCCGGCTGACGTTCGTTTAGGTTTGTTTCAAGAAATTACATAGAACATCTGAGAAAAATGGCTCATGAGAAGGTATCTTTTTATTTCAACTATCTATCTAATTTTTAATATTTTCTTAGTATTTGTGACTAAATTGCACTACGTTTGGTACGTTATATACGTTCCATCTGCGAAGGTTATATCAGCGTTTCTGTTATTGTTTACACTATTCCAAATGTGTTTTGAATGTAAGAAGAAACACTTCGTTCCAGGTTATACACGATTTCTGGGAATGTAAATTTCTTGAGGACCCTAATGATGAACTAAAAAAACACGAAAAACTTGCTGCCAAAAATGCTGCTAAATCAGAAAAAAATTACGAAAAAGCTCTTCAGCTCTATTCAGATGTACTTGATTTGTCCGAAGCAGAGAGTATGTACACATGTAATGAACTGTGGAAATACTTCTGCGCTCCATATATTCTTCTATTTAGCTCGTCCCTTGATTTTAGGAAAGATTAAAGATGGAACAATCCGTGTCCGTAAACTCAAAGTTGAAAAAGAAATCATGGACTCAAAACTTTCAAAGATTGAAGAAACCAATCAAAGCCTTCTGGAGGAATGTCAAAATCTCTCAATGACAACATCGGAGAAACGAAATTCAATTCCTGCTTTAGCGCAAGAATCTGAAAATTTAAAGCAGACGCTTACTGCTATAAAAAATGGTATTACAGTTGCACAATGTTATTGATGTTCCTAACCCTTTCTAATTACATTTATTTAAAAGTGATGCTTCTCTTGTTTTGCAGATGTTCTTTCAGAGAGAAAGCAATTTAAGCAGCGTAATGATTGTGTCTTAAAGCTGAAAGACCTTTACAAGAAAAACTTAAACTGTCATCTCCGTCGTCTGAAAACTGAAGATGAATCAGAATTGTATTTATTCACATTTGATAGTACCGTCAAACCAGTTGACAAAGATTCAATGCCTTTTAGATCAATAAAATTTCAAAGAATCTACTCAGGGCCAGACAAGACAGATGACCCAAAGTATGCAACTTGGAAAAGTAAGTATCAAATTTCATTCTTTTTAATATCAGTTGTTTTATTTAGCACAGAAAGTAATGATGCATTTTCATTTCAGTTATTGAAACAAGCCCTCAGCTTCCAAATTTTGAAAAGATCTCATCTATATTTGCCGAAACTCAGGATATTCATGGACTTCTTGCATACTTAAAAAAGCAATGGAAATCAAAAAGATTAAACCAGTGAGAGCTTGGGGCTTCCACTGCTTGTTTACCTTGGCTACACATTTTTTATGATGTCTTAAAAATATTTTCATTAGATGTATGTACAGATTGTAATTTATTAAATAGGTTTATCATTTGATTTTAGAGCGAGGGTTGTATTCTCTGTTTTTGACACCACACCGCTCACATAGCAGCACACACGGAGTTGCCATGTGCTGGTGGTGGTCTTGGCACCCCGTCCAATACGAGCGTGTAATTTGCGATATTACTGTGGTGGGCGGCGGCCGATTGAGATGAACCGGGCGGGGAGGGGGACGACGCCCACCGCTCCTGCCTAGCGCTGGCCTGGCGCGGCGCGGGTCGGTTGGGGTCGGACCAGCTGTCAATGCCCCTTCCAATCGGGCGGGCCGAGATCCGGCGCGCAACATGTGAGGAGGGGCAGGGCAGACGCGTGTTCAAGTGCGTTTGGAGAGAGAGAACTCTCCCGCATCCGCTCGGTCATTAGAACGTCAACTTGTGAAAATTCATCTTTCCATCATTACTGTATTTGTGAGCAAACTTCGTGCTCTGCGACTTCCCTCCGCGGCCCGGCACGAATGGTCACGGCAGCGGTGTCGCATGGGAGTGGAAGGGAAGACACACGAAAAGATATATAATAAATTTCTTTACAGCTCGTAATTCAGAAAAATTTCGAGGAACTCAGTGAAGTTTGGAGAAATGCAAGAAAATTCCCTCAAAATCAAGAGGGGGGGAAACAGGAAAATTTAAAAACCAAAATTGAAAAAAAAAGAAAATCAACAAACTGATAATTTTTAGTTTCGTGTAGTTGAAAACATCATGCCATCTGCTTAAAGAATGTAGTTTACTAAAATGCAGATTTGTTTCACCCTCGGCGGCTACGTCTTAACTAGAAAATAAAAGTAAAATTCCAGCTTTGTAGCCCAGATCACGCCGGATGAAGAATAATGGTGACCAGCAGCGTAAACAGCTAGGATTTCGTTTTTTGGAGTAAAGAGGTAGCCCCAACTTAACATTGAGGAGGGATTTTCATACAATACTTTTGCTTAATGCTACTAACTGTAATCCTGGCGTCAAGACTTCTGTTTCATGCCCAGGTGCCAGAGTTGGTAGAGCATTGAGAAAAATTATAGTGCCTACCAGAAAAAATTACTCTCGGTGAAACTCTTACACGGAGAAAAGGAATTTGTTAATATGGCCTTAACAAAAAAAAATTGTTCCAGCAACTAAAAATCTGTTGGCAGAGCAAAGAATCTGTTACTACAACAGAAATTTTGTGGGGGTACTGTTGTTGTAACAGAGTTTTAGTTGCTGGATCAAAAAACAAAATATTGTTAAGGCCGCATATTAACATATTGTTTGTTGTGAGAAGTATATCCTTTTCTCCGTGTAGCGAGACTGTTTGCAGGACCCCTTTTGGATAAGCGGTATATATCGGCACGGCTGCTCCTCTCCGTCTGCGTGCCGTCTGGGCTGCCAGCGGCCCGTAGCGTCGCGTCCCCACCGCGTCCTGCCCCCAGATTCAGAAGATCGTCGTGTAGTGCCCTCTCACTCACTCCGAGGGGCCGAGACCCATGCGTGTGACAGGGATGGCGATACGAAGGCGCTCTTCCGAATCTGACGGCTGTGTAGTATGTACGCCGCTCCGCGCCGCGCGTGGGAAATGAAATGAACGTCCCGACCCGAAGTAAACATGTGCGAGATGGAGATGGAACTGGCCTGGGCCTGGAGGACTCGTGGGTCTGAGACACAAAAGCACTGCTCCTCCCAGGCACGCGAGGCGACGTGCTCGAGCACTGGCGGAAACTCTCTTCTGGATAGCGTGGACGGCACACGACGGGGGCCTTCTCGGTGCCCGCTTGACAACACGAAATGTTATAATAATGTTAAAAAAATGAATTAACGAGTGCTGCAAACTGCGGGTCATAAAAGACGACAGCACACACACAAAAAAAGGGGGTGGGGGTACCTTTAATTATTGGAGTCAACCTTCTAGGCTACGCCGAAGAACGGGCGTGCTGCCTAGCACGCAGGCGCAGGCGCGGGCCTCGCTGGACCGCGGCCAGGAGCAAGGGCAGGGACCTTGCCCCTTTTCCCCTCCCCGACCATGTACAAGTACACCACAACTGACTAAAGCTGAGAGGAGAGGGAACATTAGGCCCTGCTTCTGCTTCGCAAAGTCTCAGATCCGCAGGACTTAAAACTATTCTGCCCAGTTATTCCAATTGCCCTCCCTTATTGACGTCTTGTCGCTTCAGTGACACGGCCACGTACAGTCCCGCCGCGTCAGTGACAGTGACACGGTCACATAGTAACGGCGCGTCAGTGACACGGTCACACTGCCATCGCGCCACCGCGCGCCTGGTCGCGCCCGCCCGCTGCATCGAGCTAACGCCCCTCTTGAAAGGTTTACGTCACCGTGATGGCGCATGGCCGCGCCGGGCGGGGCGGGGCGGGGCCGTTGTGTGGCCCAGGCCCGCCGCCGTATGGCTGTTCTGACATAAATAGAGATAGAGAGGGACCTTCGCTTTCCCCGGCCGGCCAGGCTGATCCAGGGCGGCGCGAGAATGTCTGCAAATCGAGGACCAATAAACAAACAGTATATACCCACTCGAAAACATGAACCAGCATGATCTCCCTATACCACTAAAGGAGGAAACCTCCTGAAAATGCAGTCACACTTTTTTTTTGCCGACCATGCACCGGTCCCGGTCGCCCACGGGTTTGGATTCTGGCCTCCGTGGGGGGTGGGGGCGGAGGGACTGCACCACTTTCCTTTGCCTTGTCCCTGTGGTCTGTGGTCCTTACAAATAAGTCATCTTGATTGACAAGCTATGTCCGAGGCCTTTTTTATTTTATATATTTATTTCTTGGGCCACGTTTCTCGGTACAGGACGCCTCGCCGCGGGCCTGAGGGCACAGAAAAAGCGAAGGTAATGAGAGCTTGACAGGGCAGAGCAGGGCAGGGGGAGAGGCTGGGGGTCCTGATCGAACAAATGCACGCATTCAGGCCCGGCCCGGTCCTCAATGCTTCAGCCGACTCACTGTGCCAGCCCGACCGGGCCTGGCCTAGAGGGTCCGCCCCAGCAGCCTGTGTGACCACTATGTGCTCACGCACCTGCCTCATAAGAGGGAATACACACCGTATAGCGGAGAGTGGGGGACACTTCTACTGACAGGAGTTTTGTCGCAAAGTTCCTCTGCTTTCGAGGCGGCTGTCTACAGATGACAGAGCATAGGGGTGGGCGTGGAAAACTCCCTAAAATAAAATCAGTTAAAAAAAACAGAAAAGATGGGAAAAATTCAAGAAGAAAAATCAGTTAAAAATCAAGGATAATCATGAAAAAGCAGAAAAATTGGTGTACGCTTGATTTTAGTGAAGAACCTTTCGCCTGGGAGTGAAACTCCCCAAACTGTTTTCAGGCAAGTCCATTTAAAAAAAAATTCTCTCCGTTTTGCAGGAAACGACCCTCCTGGCTGCAGCGCTTGACCACAGTGCAGGGACACGGTCTTGGACATCAGCAGGATGCACCACCATCACCACCAGCACCACCAGGTGCATCAGGTGCACCAGGTACATGGCGAGGTGCACCACATGAGTCACAGCAGCATGTCCATTTCGACGAGGAGCCACATCAGCTTCCACTTCACAACGACGTCTTTCGCCTCCCCCGCCCCCCTGCTGCGGCCGGTCGAGCCGCCCCCGGCATCCCCGGCGCTGCCGCCAGCCCCCGCCATCGCCCCCGCCATCACCCCCGCCATCGCCCCCGCCCCCGCCCCCGCCGCGGTCAGCACGGTCACTCGCGTGCCCCGCTTGCGATCCGCGGGCAGCATCGCAATCTTTAGGGACACGCGACCCGTGCCGTCGCCGGCGGCCAGCAGGGGGCGGGCGACCGCCCCCAGCGCCGCCCCCGCCAAGAGCCGCACCAGACAGGGAGAAAGCGACATCAAGCAGGCCCCCACAGCTTCCGCCCCAGCCGCCGCCCCCGCCGCCGCCCCCGCGCCGCCCCCGAGAGGAGACGAACCACAGGCAGACAGCCAGGACTCGACGGAGACATCGAGCGGCGCCGAGCCCAGGTAAGGACCGCACGGCACGGAGCACAGGCCGCGGAGAAAGTTTTAAGTTGGTAACTTTTTTTTCCCGCTGCGCTGCATGCCGGAAACATGAAATTCAGCAGTGTTGGGTTCGGTGAGACCACCGTGGATAAGGCTCTCCGTTGTCGGTACTATTCGAACTCGCGGCGACGCGGGCGACCCAACCGTGGGAACGCACGCCGTCTATCCTCCTCTCTTCGCACCTTTCCCATCTCGCGAGCGCCGTCCCGACCCTTTGCAAGTTTACGACTTATTTTTCAAGCACAAGTTTTATTTCTTGTATTTTTGTCTTCTCTTGGCCAAACAGGATCGTCAGTGGTAGGACATCTAAACTCTCCTCATCTGCACCCGGGTCTCCGCGGCCGGCGCGCACTGTGCGGCCCTCGCGGCCGGGCCGGGGCGTCGTCGCGAAGGCTAAGGCGGCGCCGCAGCCGCAGCCGCAGCGACAGCCGTCCTCTTCGACGCCCAGCTCGGCGGCGTCCGCTCAGCCCGGGAGCCTGGCCGGCGCCGACGACGAGGGGCAGCAAGCGGGCGAGGCGACGCCGCCGGCGCCCGACAGATGCACGCCGAGGAGGGCGTCGATCAGTGACGGCGTCCCTGACGGCGGCGTCGGCAGCGTCGCGGACGAGCCCGACGAGGAGCGGCTGGGCATCGAGCCGCTGCCGGACGTGGTGCAGGCGTCCAGGCAGGACGCGGACCGGGTGTCCACCACCAGGACGTCCACCACCAGGGCGGGCGCGCGCTGCTCCCAGAGCGCCCCCAACTCGCCGGCGCCACCCCGCAGGCTCTCCATGACCCGCAGCAAGTCGCCCGGGCCCGGGGCGGGTCCGGCCTGGCGCGGCGGCCCGCTGGCCGGCCTCAAGCTCAGCATCCCCGCCAGGACGCCGCCGGCCGCGGCCTCGAGCACGCCTCTGGGCTGCAGGTCGCCGGGCTGCCGGCGGGATCCTGGCGTGCGCGGCTTCTCCTTCTCGACGCCCAGGGCAGCCCTGGCCGCCTCGGTGTCGTCGGGCCCCTCCAGCCTGGGCTCCTCCGTGTCCTCCGACAGCTGGACTGCGGCGCGGGACCAGGCGCAGCAGCAGCCTCCGAGGCCGTCATCGGCGACGGCGACCCCGACCGGGACGCCGCGAGGGACGCCGACAGCAGCGCGACGACGCCCGCCCGGCGCCGCCGAGAACGTCACCCCCTGCACGTGAGTCACCCTGCCTGCAGAGCCCATCAGCTTACGCCCACACTCGTCATTAGGCTTATCACGTCCCAGTCGCCTCGCAAGCTTTATCGGTACAACGGAATGCTCAACTGAGCCGGAGCAGCAGCGGGGCGAGGCGCACAGGTCGGAAACACGGACAGACACGCCCAAGGGGGGGGATCACTTCGGAAAATGGTTGTACTGTACGGCCATAAACAAAACTACATTAAAAAAAAAAATCGAAACGGAAGACACAGAAAAATACGGAAAATCGAGCGCATGTGAACAAAAAAAATATGAAAAACAGGAAAAATTCAGAAATAGGAGGAAAAAGATCAAAATTTATCAAAAAGTCACATAAATTTTCCTCGGAAGAAATAATCAAACCAAATAGTAAAAGAAATAAGGCTACTCCGTGCCTAAAAATTTAAAACTTTTAAAAATCTAAAGTCAATTTTTTTTTTTTTACAAAAATAAACCATTGTACACGTTGTGTATGAGTGGCCTCCCCTTTGACACGCCGACCACGCCTACGGACAGACTCGTCGTTAACAAAAATCGAACCGCTCCGCTCAGGGTCGCCGCCTGCGGAAGCGAGGGTAGGCAACCCGCTTCGCCGGCGTGCTTGGCGGGTCCGCCGCTTCGACACACGCAGCGACGATATGATCTGACAAACTGGAGAGCGAGCGCGGGCCTCACGACCCAGTCCGGCGGTGACGGGCAGACAAGCAGACAAGCGAGCAGACAAGCAGACAGACAAGCGAAATGACCGGTGCTCTCGTTGGTGCGCTGTTTTTGTTCGGCTTCTGGTGGCGGGACGGGTCGACGGGTCGGGATTGTCCGGCACAAGGGATGGCCGAGAAAATCTTCCGGAGAAAGAGCGACGCTGCTGCGATTGCTGCGTGCTCGGAGAGAGGGAGAGAGAGAGAAGGGGCCCTCGGCTCTCGCGCGCCCTGCTCCCTGCGAGCTGCTCTTACTCTGCTTTCTAACTCGCCTCGCCGTAAACAAGTCATCTCCGCTGAGGTCCGGCCTTCCCTGCCATCATTCATCGTAGAGGTTTAATCATCTCAATATTTTGGCGCTTGATTTGGTGGTGGTGCGCCGCCGCCGCCGCGCGCCGGCCGCCTCCCCACCCCCCGGTCAGGCCCCCCAGGGGTCTCTGCATCACCACCTCTGCCCCGCGGCCAGCCATCGACTCTTCTCTTTACTGCTTCACTAGGACGGTCCAAAGCCGACAGACGCAATTGAGATCTCCTTGGCGAGGATGTCTCCCTCCCGGTCCGCGCGCAGGCCGCGCAGCGTGGCGTGGCGTGGCGTGGCGTGGCGTGGCGTGGCGTGGCGTGGCGTGGCGTGGCGTGGGGGAAAGGGTTCCGCAGCTCCTGCCGTGCAGAGGGTCAGTGGTCAGTGGCTGCCCGCTCCGAGTCGGATTTCAGGGAACGCAAGACGCCACCGGCTGGCCGGCCGTCTCAACACACGCGCTTGGCAAAAACACGGGTCGCCACGCCGAGCCAACAAGACGCTCAACGCGCCACAGGCGCGGGCCGGGCCAAAGGCTCGGTATTTCGTCCAGATAGTATCGACAGTTTTCGACAGTCCCCACGACAGACTTTCATGTCAATGTTAGACTTATTCCCCTCTTCCTTCTTCTAGCACTGGACGGTGGTCGTCAGGCAGGCAGCCGTGTTTAAGTAGCTTCTTGGGATGATCTAGCTTCGTGGGCTGCTCGAAAATCTGAGTGAGCTTTTGTATGCTGGTCAATGAGCTAGTGTGTGGCCACGTCGGTTTTTCCCTTCTTGTTTTCCTTTTCTTTTTCAAATTTGGGGTATTTCATCTGTCGAAAAGAACACACAATCGGGTTCCCGCGAGCTCGGTTATTGCACCGTACGCTATGGCCGGCTCGTCCAGTGCGCGGGTGTAAAGAGAACATTACTTGCGTCACTGTGATGCTGCACCGTGTGGTCATCGGCAAAGACATTGTCTGCAGAGCGGCTGAGCCACGCCACGCCACGCCACGCCACGCCACGCCACGCCACGCCACGCCACGCCACGCGCCACGCCACGCCACGCCACGCCACGCCTCCCCAACCCTCGCCCCCGAAGGGGGAGTCACATCGAAAAACAATTGTGCGGCCCCAAAAAAATCATTTTAAAAAGTGAAACAAAAAAAATCAAAAAAATTAGTAGAAAAATTGAGAACACATGAACGAAGAACTGGAAAAAAAATTGAAAAAGTCGGAAAAAGGGGCGGGAAGAGATCAAAATTTATCAAAAAGCGACATAAATTTGCCTTGCAAAATCGAAAGAAAAATAAAAACACAACTTAAAAAAATAAAATTAAAAGTCAAAAAGGTCATTGCACACATTTTGTATGAGATATCCCCCCCCCCCCCCCTGCTCGCCCGTGCCAGAAGTGACACTGGTTTGCATGTTGCTGTAATGGCGGTATGGAAGCGTGGCGTTGCTGTTTCATTTCCGTAGACGGAGAGTGAGCGAGAGAAATGAAACGTTTGTCTTTGTTTCTCCCTCTCTCCTCCCACTACTCTCCCCGCCTCTATTTCTCTCCTTCTCTCTCTTCTTTCCTCTCTAGCAACACACACAAACGCACGCACTCACCCAAGGTGAAGGTGCGTAACCACAGAGTGCAGTGCCGGCTATTTATAACGAGCGATAGTTCCCTCCGAATCAGCCTCATATACACATGACTGCGATTTGCAGCGATTGCTTGCACATTGCACACGGCTATGTTGTCATTATTCCATATCTCGACTCGGCAGGAGGCTGAAGATGTGCAATTTCAATTTAACTGGGAGACGGGAAAATTTGTGTGTGTGTATGTGTGTGCGTATGGGATGGGTGCGGGGGTGCGTGCGGAAAACGAAGGTTTAAAGAGGTTGGGGGAGGGGGCGGGGCGGAGGGGGGCTATGTTGGGCTGAGGGAGCAGTGCGCTACTGCATTCAAATGTGTTTGTGACTCGAATCAAGTCATGAGGCTTCACTAAAGAGGAAGTCTTCAGTGGGAGGGGCTGCTCTCCTGCACGGGTAAAATTTATCGACTCCTGCTGGCCCGACGCTAGGCTCGGCCCAAGCTGCAGCTCTCTCTCTCTCTCTCTCTCCCTCTCTCTCTCTCTCTCTCTCTCTCTCGCTCCCTCTCTGTGCCTCCCGCCAGCAGGTCTTAGCGGTAGCAAGTCGAATAAATCCCGGGGCCGGCGGGGCCGCACGACGAGGCGGGGGCGGGGCGGGGGCGGGGCGGGGGCGGGGCGGGGCGGGGCGGGGCGGGGCGGGGCGGGGCGGGGCGGGGCGGGGCGGGGCGGGGGCGGGGCGGGGGCGGGGCGGGACGGAAGGGCTGGACAGTAGCAGGAGCTCAGTGAATGCAACTTCGTTCGCTGCAGCGGGCCTGCGTGAGACTTTGACGAAAAGGTGTGGAAAAGGCCAAAACTATTTTCGCGACGTTACCACGCCCTGCTTGCAGGTCTGTTTGCAAGGGGGAAACAAGTCTGACATTTTTGCACATTTTGTAATTTAGAAAAAAATCAGGTAAATTCAGAGAAATTTACTGACATACAGAAAAATTCACTTACAATTCTAAAAAATCCAATAAAAATTTACAAAAAAAAATCACGAAAATTAACAAAGGTTTCCAAAAATCCACAACATTTGTACCGTCTGTTTCTTTGAATGCGTCACAATGTTGCGGGTTTGCCTATACCCCATTCGCCCGTAAGGCGCCATGGCCCCTGTAGCGCTGGCGAGCATGGAAGCCCGCAACAGGCAACAGTGCTACCGACTGCTACGCACTCAAAGAAACGCCCGGGGTAGTACCAAAACTCAGAGTTGTTTCCTTCCTCGCCTGTAAGACTGCAGGTCGCGAGGCCTGAATGGATGCAAGGGCTGGCTGCAGGGCTGGCTGCAGGGCACGTAGTGCGGGTGCGCTAGGGGTGCGCACGCCGGCCAGGGTCAGAGTTGCCAGAAAGTTAGGCAAAAATCCCGCCCAATACACCTGTGCGTAACGGGAGTGCATCTCCGCCTGCCTACTATACTCATGCACAGCGATGTTGCCTAGTAGGCAGGCGGAAATACATAGACCCGTTACGCACAGGTGTATTGGGCGGGATTTTTGCCTAACTTTTTAGCAACACTGGCCAGGGTCGAGCTGCTCGTCACTCTGTCCGGCCCGGCCTGGGCCCGGCCAGCCTGACCTGTGCGCAGCTGCGGCCGAGCACTCTGTCTGGCGCCGTCCCAGCGGTCCCTTCCGGTGCTGCCGCCCGCCGCACGGGCCCGGCCCGGCCCGGCCCGGCCCGGCCCGGCGCCAGGGTCCCCGATATGCCCAAGTTTAGCGGTCCAAGGCTATCTGCCCGGCTCCCCACCTTCCTCTGCGTGCACGAAAACTCAAGAGAGAGAGAGAGACAGAGACAGGGAGAGAGAAATTGAAATTGAAATTGAGAGAGCGAGAGAGATAGGCGTGGGTGGGTGGGCGGGCGGGTAAACAAATAACACACTCTATATTCCTTTGCTAAAAAGGAAAATCAATAAGCAATCGATACATCGAATAAAGCCCCGTTGCGCAGACAGGGGCCGCGGGCCAGGCCGTCCAGCAGGGTTATTCCGCACCCTGGTTTCGTCTCTCTCTCTCTCTCCTTGTCGCACTCATGGGGCACGGCCATAAGGTGCGAGAGAGAGGCCTTGCAGAGCCGGGGCCGCCTCCGCTCTGGTGCAGCCGCTCGCGTGGTGGCCAACGCCCGCGCGGCGCAGCGCAGCGCGGAGCAGCGCTCCCGTTATAATATTATAAACTGACGGATGTGTTTTGTGGGTGCCGCGTACTCCTCCCTCCCTCCCTCGGGAATGCTATGCTGCTCCGACTTCCTCGAGCATTAAAACATTTGCTCCCTTCACCGCCTCACCCTTCTCACAGCCTTCCCTCACGCTGCCCCTCCCGCCCCGCCCCGCCCCGCCCCGCCGCGCCCGATGTTGCACTCCTGTCTCGTCCGGCTCTTCCCTGCTCATCGCCCCACCCCGCCCCGCCCCGCCCCGCCCCGCCCCGCCCCGCCCCGCCCCGCCCCGCCCCGCCTCACCCCGCCCCGCCTCACCCCGCCCCGCCCCGCCCCGCCCCGCCCCACCCTCAACGCCCTCCCGCTCCCGGAAGCTTGCGACGCGGTGGCGGCGGCTGCATCGAATATGCGTGAGGAGAGAGACAAGTGCGTAGGAAAGAAGAGGCCTTGAGTAGAAACGAAACGCTGCTCAACTTATTTCGCATCTCCAATTAACCTAACCCCTTGGCTCTAGGGCCTAGAAACTCTGCAGTCTCTGACTTTTATGCAGCCAATAAAATCACAAAAGAAGGGCTCCTCCGGACCAATTGGGGTTTCATTCCAAATTTGCAAGTAATCAACACTTTCGGTCTACACTTTCGCCGACTTTCGCAAGCGTTAGGTAAACTGCACATCACTTATTTGTAATGCACTTACCATTGATCCATTGATTTCATCGGCCTGCTACGTACAGGGGTGCAAAAATGCAACATTTGTCAAGTGTCTCTAAACTTAACATTGTGTAACGTCTTGTTAAACTCGATAATACTCCGCAGTGTGCTCGTCATCCCTTTCGCTCCCCTCCCTCGTGGAGCGGCACACGCATGCGCATGCGCGCGCCCGGCCGACCGGCCTTTACCGATAAATTGAAGCTGATTTATCTTCGGACCATCTCTTTTCCTGCTGCCCACCCCCCACCCCCGACCCCTCGGGGCCTGCTCTCTTTGAAGCGCACGCTTGAGATTGCAACAGGACGCGTATGCGGCTCTGGCGCCTTACGTTTGGGCCGATGTGTATACGAGTGCGGTGCGGGCGGGGCAGGGCGGGGCCAGGCGGGGCGGGGCGGGGCGGGGCGGGGCGGGGCGGGGCGGGGCGGGGCGGGGCGGGGCGGGGCGGGGCGGGGCGGGGCGGGGCGCGGGCCGAGTGACGACAGTGGACTATATTCCCTGCCAAGTCGTTTGTTTTGGAGAGACACGCGGGGAGAATGGCGGTGGGAGTGAAGTGCACTTCGTGCTGCATGCGAACCCGTTGCAAACCAAAGCGAGCCAAACCGCGCCATAGCCCCTCAGAGCGAGAAAGCGAACGCTCGCTCTCCCCGTCCGGACCCACCCCGCCCCACCCCGCCCCGCCCCACCCCGCCCCGCCCCACCACGCCCCGCCCCGCCCCGCCACAACTGCCGGGGGCCATAGACCCGGTCATGAGCGCGGAGAACTCGGGGGCTGAGGTAACCCGGTCTGAACCCGCGCGGCCAAGAGCAGCGTGTGACTTCTCTCGTTCCTTCCGCTGCCGCCCAGCCGCGCAAAATTTCAAACGAAACCGGAAACAGGAAGAGCAATAGCCTGCGCTCGCGCGTGGCAGCGCCAGTGTCGTTTTTATTTCACCACGACTTGCCGAAAATATGGGGTGAAGTAGTGAAGTGTAGTGGTAGTGGAGGTGGTGGTGGCAATTATTATTATTATTATTATTATTATTATTATTATTATTATTATTATTATTATTATTATTATTGTTATTATTATTATTATTATTATTATTATTATTATTATTATTATTATTATTATTATTATTATTTTTATTATTATTATTATTATTATTATTATTATTATTATTATTATTATTATTATTATTATTATTATTATTATTATTATGGCGGTGATGGTGATGATGAAAACAGCGGTATGATAGGTGTCTTGTGGCGACAGGACTCCCCTCCCCTCCCCCCCAGCCCCAGCTCTTGCGGCGTAAGCCTGGTCGTAAAGATCAGAGTTACGGCCTTTTGTCCCGTTACCATGAGGTGCGAGGGGCGTTGCGGGGATTCCCACCATCCGATCAGCATCATGAGCACGTGACCAGAGAGAGAGAGAGAGACAGAGAGAGAGAGAGAGAGAGAGAGAGAGAGAGAGAGAGAGAGAGAGAGAGAGAGAGAGAGGGGGGGGATTTGACGAATAGGGCGTCTGGAGAGCTGCAATGCGATTCCGCAGAGTCCGCGCGAGGGTCCCTCCCTATCCTGCCACTGCGCTGGGCTAAGCGACTTGCGCCCAGGCAGGATAGGGAGGGACCCTCGCGCGGACTCTGCGGAATCGCATTGCTGGGAAGCGAACGGAAGCGAGCGAGCGAACGCTGAGTTCGAGCGAGCGAACCGTACTAGCTAGTGAACACGGAGCGAGCGAACAGACTGAGCGAGCGAGTGGGAAGCGAGCGAACCCGGGGAGCGAGCGAGTGGGAGAGTGTGATATAGTATAAGCCGCGCTCCTCAGCCGTCAGCCGCAACCACCCATTTTAAGCGCAGCGGCCTTGCACTTTTGCCAGCCGCTGCTGTAGCGCAACAGCACAGCACGTGCGCCCTGCTGGTTGCCAAAATCAGGCGCAGAGCGCCAGTCAAATACCGGTGCTCTCATACCATCGAGTCAGTACCGCGCCAGCACCCAGAGAGCCACGGCTGAGGAGTAGCGCCGCCTTATCACCTCGCTCCCCAGCCCGCAGGTCCAGGGAGCAGTATCCGCAGCCATGTACATCCTTTGTAAGTAAAGTGAAGTGCCATACCCATCTCGTCGTGAATCATTGAACGCTCCAACATCACAGTGGTGGCAGCGGTAATTCGGGGCCTCCGGACCGCCGGCCATGGCAAAGTGCATTTGTAAGCACTGCCGCAAGTATAACAAACCCGCCCCGTCTGCCGATGATTCGGACGGAGAGGTTTCGGATGTTCCGTCCGACATCACGGTGGATCCAGCCGATGATTAACCCGGCTATCATCAACACTCGCACCACCAAGGCCGTGGTGATGGCGGAGAATGTGGAGTATCTGTGACTCACGACGATGATGCGGCAATAAGAATAGGTTCTCTGTCAAACTGCCTTTCTAGGACAAATGGTGACGGTTATAGTTCCGGCCCAGGCACGGCCCGGTATAATGGGGGATGGCCACACTAGGCTCAAAATTGTTTTCATTTTTAATCTCACATCAGCAAGGTATTAAACAAGAATACCCCCGTTGGTATTTGGTCGACGCGGAGGACAAAAAATTTACGGACGAGGTTTCCGCCGTTATCTGTGCGCAGTTGGACGCCCTGTTCCTTTCATTGTACGACATCATAGATGATAATTGGCGAAACACCAAGAACCTCGCTATCATTCAGGTCGCAGGGCAGCAGTTTAACGTACTTTTTGCGGAGGATGCTCGCTCCGACAATCCTTGCATGATTTTTGTTCAATCAAAAATTCAAAAACCTCCGCGAGGAGCAATTCAAATCGACCTAAAACGAATACTATCGGTTTTCAAAAATACCATTGGACCCCGGCCTCCCCCAGTCCGAGGCGTTTTTCAGTTATATCTCGAGGCGCGGTACGGACCGCCGCCCCCGCCCCCTTCGAACATGAACGCGTCTATGATCCTCAGCTCAGTCGAGCCATTCAGCGGCGACGACGCGGCATACTCGGTACGCGATTTTCTTACCGCAATCGACACGGCCGCACAACTGGCCAAACTATCGGAACCAGAGAAATGCCAGCTCTGCCGCCTTAAATTACGCGGGGCAGCGCGCGAATTTTTAAACACCGACCCGGACCTTCCGGCACTTGTCGACTTCGCGGATTTTTCTAAACGCCTCTCCGAGCGTTTTGCACCCGCCGAGGACATAAACACGCTATCGCGCCAGTTCCGGACAGCCGCCCAAAAACCCGGAGAGGACGTGGCCACCTTCGCGGCCCGCCTCCAGCGTATCGCGGCCCGATGGAATGAAGCACGCGGTGTGCCCGCGGGCGACGACGAGCGCGTCATTCGCCGGCGCCTCATGACCGAGGAAGTACTGAACCAATTTATCCAAGGCCTCGACTCGCGCTACCGAAAGTACGTACAAATCCAGCGCCCAACTGACCTGGAAAAAGCAATTCGGTACGCAAAGGCCGAGGAAATTGACGCCCTCGCCACGGGTGTTCGCGCAATGGCAACGGTAAATTGGGAGGCGTCATCATCACGCCAGGGTCAAGTTCAGCCCCCGCCCCGACGCGACGGCATCTGCTTCCGTTGCAACGGCACCGGGCGCTGGCCCAGAAACCGCGCGGGCCGCCCCCCGCCAAGGGCGTCGCAATCCGGCGACACTACGACCCGTCCGGACCAAAATAGATACCGTTCCCCCTCCCCCCGCCGATACCGGGAGGGGAGCCCTAGCGCCGATCGCCGTCCAAATAATCGCCGCGGTCCGAACCGACGCCAGTACTGGCAGGGAAACAGGAATTCTCCGGCCGCGAACCCGTCGCGGGGTCGGAGTTATTAATCGCGAACGTTGATAGTACAGACGGGGGGGCCAACAATGTAGTCCGCTTGAAAGCGGATGGAGAGCCATTGCTCTTCTTAATTGATAGTGGGGCCGAGGTTTGCCTCATATTGCGATCGCGAGTCAAATCATTCAAGGAAGAAAAAATTACAAACATCTGTTCACTCGAGGGAGCTATTCTGCCCATTGCAGGAACTACTGAGTTACAAATTTGTAACGGGAACAAATGCGTCACTCAGATGTTCTATGTAACCGATGGTACGTTTAGCTTTGCAGCAGATGCTATTTTAGGCATTCCCTTCCTTAATGACCACCGCTGCGTCATTGACATTGCGCGCAAGAGGCTGAAGGTCGGGAACCTTTTCTCAGCCACCCTTCTTTCCACACGAGGAGGACCTACCACATGTCGGGTAGGAGCTGCGTGCTGGGAGGTTGCCCGCCTTCCAGGGGCGGCGCCTGGTCAGGCGTGCCGCACCCTTATAGTCGCCGCGGACCTTGCCGACACACACAGCAGAGGTGTCGAGACGGATAGTCCGTGCGCGAAACCGGATCACTCCGGAGTAGAGGGAACCCTCCGTGAGTTAGCGGTTGATGGGGGGATAGCGGAAGTGCACTCCGTATCCCCTCCCTCGGTCCAAGGGCAGAGGATAGACGACAGGCCGGCCTCTGTCGTCCCCGTAAGACGCGGTCTCGCCCAGCCGCGCCGCGTTCTCCAGGACATTTCCTGTCGACCCAGCCGCCCTACTGAAGATAGCCGAGCTGAGGGACGCGAAGAGTTCCGCGATAGGAACACCCAGGCTTCCAGCCTGAGGGATCGCCCCCCCCACGACGCTTCATACGAAGCGTATGTTAAAACGACCGCCGTCGTTCCGCCCGGAGCGGAGAAGGACGTCGTCTTGCAAACGAACGCCCCCGCCGGACGCGAATACTTAGTTATTGGCACAATACCCCTGGAGGGCAGCGGCCTCCAAGGGGAATGTCGAATGCGAGTTGGCGCGAGCGGGAAGCGAGCGAGCCGGAGACCGAGCGAGCGGGAGAGCGAACGAGCGAGCGAGCGAACTACAGTAATCATCCGCAAAGAGTCGACCCGCAAAGAGTCGATTTCATGTGACGGTCCCTGCTTACGCAGAGGGGTCCGGGACCCGAGGAGCTCGACCCTCGAAGATGATTGACAGGGGTTTGCTGGGTCGCCAGCGCACACCCGCATAGTGTTGTGGCACGCCCGAGCTCTGACGCTATTGTCGGCCGGCACAGGCCGGAGGGTGGATATCCTCGGGGCCGCACGGGCAGGCCAGGTACCGGTCGACACAGCGCGTCGGGCCACTCCAGCGTCGGGCACGCTACTTTGCTAATCGTTTTATGGCCCGCTCGGGCTCGGAGCTCGACCGGAGCTCGACCCTTGCAACATGTGTCTTTCGGTTTTCGTGGCCGCAAAGAGTCGAGCTTGTCCCCCGAACTCTCGACTCTTTGCGGATGATTACTGTAATAGACTATTCCGGCGGGAGCGCGGAGAAGACAACACGGAAGAACAAAAGGGCCCGTGATTCGTCGAGCGGCTTCCCCCACCACCTTCGCAAAGTAGTGGGGAAGACCGCGCAACGAATCACGGGCCCTCTTGTTCTTCCGTGTTGTCTTCTCCGCGCTGCTGCCGGAATAGTCTATAGGGAAGCGAGCGAGCGGGAGAGCGCCATGTGCAGTGCCTCAAAATCTTCGAATCTTTGATTTTTGTGGATTATTTATTCCTCTCTCGCTAATGTGTTCGCTCGCTGCTCCTCGTTCGCTCGCTGCCCGCTCGCTCTCTCTCTCTCCGGCTCGCTCGCTCCCCGGGTTCGCTCGCTCGTGCCTCCCGTTCGCTCGCTCTTCGCTCGCTCGCTCAGGCTATTCGCTCGCTCGCCCCAGGCGCTCACTCGCTCGCTACACAGCTCTCCAGAAGCCCTACAGCTCATCGCGCTCATTTGACAGAACGGGCATTTCTTTGTACAACAATGGCAGGCGCGGTTTTATGTCAATCGTCCCTTCGCCCCCCCCCCTCCCAACCCACCCCCGGTCAGCCCCCAAATCCGCCTGTAAGTAGGCAATTTGAGGTACAAAACTCCTGTATATAGGCAATTCCCCCCCCCCTCCCCGGTCAGCCGATCCGCCCTTCCCGTCAGCCGTCAGCTCGACTTAAAACCGCTCCTGAACAATGGAGGACTCCACTCTAAAGAAGAAAAGTAGGAAGACAGGCCAGGAACATAACAAAATGGCAATTGTTTTGAACAGTTCGTCTGCTCTCGACCAATCACAGCTCAGAACAATTGCCGTTTTGTTATGTTCCTGTGTCAGGTCTGTGTCCAGTCCAGTACAGCCAGACTCGCCGTTTTGATGCGAAATCACGGCTGCGGATACAAGTCAACGCAGTGATTTCTCATATCGGACACGGTTAGGTGAAAGTGAAAACAATGAACTCGACCAATTCTGACTTCCGGCCGGTCCTGACTAGACCCGTCGGAAAGATGTTTAGCTTATGCAATTTGTTTATGGCATCTTTTTATTTAATTGCTGTGTCGTGTTTTCGAGACTGACTATTGACATTGTAAGTACAGACAAAAGGGTCATTCCTGTACCCAGCGTGTTCTAGAACCAGCTAGAACTGCTAGTTGCTTCTCTGTCATCTGAGCATGGCTGTGGTTAGGTTACGTGTTTGGGTTATGAACACAGAAACCAGAGTACTTCCAAAACACTAGTTGTCTCTGGATTTTTGTTTTTAAATTTTGTCACACATCAAAGTTTTTAAAAACATTTTGTGGTTTATTCGCACGATGCCTTGCAAATAGTGAGTAAACGCTATTTGTAAGTGCCGTGCCGATAATGCGGCCGCTGTACCTATGCATTGTACTTGCACACTTCTTGAGTGTGTGAGGGACATAAACTAATAATATAGTCAATGTTCTGTGGAATGAAGCTGTGATACTGGTTGGGAAACAGTAGAGCATGATTTGAGTATTAAAATCACGTAACCCCATGGCTTGTCAAGTGAGAATTACCAATAGTAACATTATTGAGTAATTCTTTGTTTAATTTTGTTTCAAATTCTTGCTTGTTTCCCCAGCGTTGTGATTTGTGATTGAGCCGCCACAAGTTATTCCCAGCCAAACAATTTCTTAAATGCTGTGTGGATGCTGAACTATATTAGTTGAAGTAGGCTCCTCTTCGCCATGCGAAAAGAGGTATTTGTAATTTCAAAGACTTTCAAGGTTTTGAATCATAAATTCTAGATTTTATGTCACATTAGACTGAAGAAAAACATCATGGAAGTGTGATTTGATTATTAAATTCTTATGACTTTTAAACCGAACAAGGAAAAGAAAGGAGTTTGGATATTACTCCGGTAAATTTTGTAGCATTTTTTCCTAGCATACTCCGTACTTCCCAGTAATATGATTACTGATTGAGGTGTATCATGTGCTAATCCCAAAATTCTCCTCGATCCGTTATGCCTTTGAATTTTGATTGGAGAAGGGGTGCGCTTTGAAGTCATTATTAGAGAAATAATATGTATTAAAAACATGCAGGGGTGATACTATGGATGAGTTTTAGTTGAGAGACAGTACTTGTAATATATTAGTTACCCTGAGAGTGTTTACATTAAATCAGTCTTTATAAAACATTGATATGTATACTTATTATTTAAATATAGTCATACAACCATTGAAACGGTGCAAGTGTTTTAATTCTATTCTGAATTCCTGAAATTCTTTTCAAAATAGATTCGCCTCATCATTTAAAGGTCCTGAGTCTTTGTAAATGTCTTGAGCATATTTAAAGTTACTGGCCTTTGAAAACTATGTTTCTTGCAATATCTTTTTCAATCAAATTTTAAGTGACCCATTGTCTTGCTTACTATTGATACTTGTGAGTTGGCATGAGGGCAAACTTAATTCAGAAATACATAAGAGGTGAGAGGTGGAGAGAAGGGGGTGGGGGTGGGGTGGGGGGTCAGCCTGTCATGCAGGTGCATTCGAACTACACATGCAGACACATGTAAGTAATACTTTCCTCATGATCTCAGAGGGGCGGGGGTGAAGTGGAGGGGGAGGGAGGTCGGTCATGTTAAGGTGTCCCGACCTGAGTAGCGCCATTATTGGCTGAGCCCATACAATACTACATAAGAATATATAAAACAATACTATATGCGAAGCCAAGATTTCAGCATCACGTTCTTCCTCCAATACAGCCGCACTCACGGTACTTTCCAGTTCGTCAACCTCCCAAAACTAAAATACTAAAATGTTAATGAAAATACGACCCGGAAGTTACCCGTTCGAGACTATCGCGGGGAGCTCCCTAATGACCCTCCTGACTTGTAGGTTGCCTATCAAAAAGGCGGTTGTGTTAAAACCGTCCTACACCGTAAAAAAATGACTTTATTTTGGGGATCAATGGATCAATTCTCATCGATAGGCAAAATTCGATAGCTGAAATCGAGAATCCGATGCCCACAGCCAGAAGCTGGTTGTCACGACTGGACACTTGTACTAATAGAACAAATTCCAGCTTAGTTCTCATCTTACAAGTGTTCGGTTGTGACAACCAGCTTTTGGCTGTGGGCATCGGATCCTCGATTTCAGCTATTGAATTTTGCCTATCGACGAGAATTGATCCCCACCCTGATTCTTTTACCGTCGTACTATTTCTGGTGTAGCGTGACCCACCCACGTACCCGCTGCCGTCAGGCACTGCGCCTTACTTATTAGGTGTTCAGCGGTCTAACTTATATCAAGATATATATTTTACAAGGACTACCTATCGTTACATGCCAGCGCAGATACCCTTATCCCCAGTGAGAAATGAGTGGTCGATTCGATGTAGATTCGACGTCGATCGGGGGATCGAACTATACGTTGAAATTTGCATCGAATCTCCGGATCTATGCCTAAAATATCTCTGCATCGTCGACGTCGAACTACATCGATTCGACGTCGAACTGCCATCAACGTAGATTCGATGTCGAATAAGTTTGTTGCCCTGGGAGATATTTGTGATGCTGTTAGTGAGTGTCCGGTGGCGCATTGACCGCCAACTCTCAAGTTCAAAAATTTAAACGACCCAACGACTACCAAAAGAAGTTTGCATTAGGTCGTGCCCGCGCGGGACATAACGGCTGAAACCACGGGAGTTATTTCTATTACCCTGCGTGACGGTTCATCAGCGAGAGCTAAGGAGCGAGTCCGTCACCAGACCGGTAATGGACGGCGGAGCATCGATATCGTTTCGACGTCGATTCGCATCAATTAAAAAATTCCGAAGAAAGTAAGCGCCAGGCAGGAAATAAGCAATGAGGTGTTTACGAAAGGTCGCTGAACCTGCAGAAACGTGACTCCCACCTTGCAAACTAGATGTCGAATTTTCAATTTATTCGACCAAAATTTCGACTCCCCGAAACGTCGACGTCGAATCTACATCGAATCGACCACTCATTTCTCACTGGGTCCTTACAAGTGAAAACCGATGAACTTTAAGCTGTTGGCAAACCTCAAAATTAATTTGGTTGGATTTGTTTGCTTATTCTCTTTTTACGATTTTTTACGATTTTGACGATTTTTTAGCAGATGATACCAAAGGTAGCATCTGCTTTTACTCTCGATCTCGTTCGTCTTCATGAGACAATGAGGTTAGGAGAAAATGGGGTTAGTATAGAGTAGAGGGCTGGGAGAGCGAGCCTCTCCGTAAAAGTGGGCCTCCGCGGAAAATGTACCAATTAGGTCAAAGACGTAACAGTCCTTACGCCAGTGACACGTCAGTGACACGTCAGTGACACGTCAGTGACACGTCAGTGACACAACAGTGACAGTTTTATTTAGAAATATCTATCATCTGCTATCACGTTAGCGTTAGCGATGATGTTTTTTTTTTTTATTTTACGATTTTTACGATCTTTTCAAACTGTGGTACCTGTTCAACATGTCAGAATTTCCGACCACGTGATCAAATATGATTATACGTCGTAAAATTGGCGTGATTATCGATTTTAAGGATAGGAGTCAATGTATTTACTCAAAAAATTCTACCAGCTTTTTTCTACTCGAGAGAACAATAAATACAGCAACCAGTGTAAAGTGCCACAACGAAAGTGTAGATCTTTGTTAGGGCTGTTACCTGTTCTGTAAACTTGTGAACTGACAACAGTCTATTTACTCTCAAAATTTCAGATCTCGTTCCGTTTGCTACTAAGTGATTTGCTGAACGAAGAAATCTTCTCACCCAGGTTCTTTGCCACCCTAGCTCTGGTGAGTTTAAGAGTTCTGAGCACCTGAAGAGATTTCTACTCCATCTCACCTTCGCATTCACCTGCGTACCCACGCCCAAGAGAACCGTTTGAGTGTTCACTGTTTACCACAATACTTTTGCTGAATCAAAAATCTTCCTTACCAACACTAAAGACTACAGGTTTGAGTGTTCAGTGTGCCACAAGATGTTTTCTGAATCGGGAAGCCTGCGCAGACACCTACGTACGCGCACTGATGAAAAGCCGTTCGAGTGTTCCGTGTGCCACAAGACGTTTTCTCGTTCAGGACATCTGCGCAGTCACCACCGTACCCACACTGGAGAAAAGCCGTTTGAGTGTTCCATGTGCCACAAGATGTTTTCTGAATCGGGAAGCCTGCGCATCCACCTTCTTACCCACACTGAAGAAAAGCAGTTTGAGTGTTCCGTGTGTCACAAGATGTTTACTCAATCAACACATCTGCGCACCCACCTCCGTACCCACACTGGAGAAAAGCCGTTTAAGTGTTCCATGTGCCACAAGATGTTTTCTGAATCGGGAAGCCTGCGCATCCACCTTCTTACCCACACTGAAGAAAAGCAGTTTGAGTGTTCCGTGTGTCACAAGATGTTTACTCAATCAACACATCTGCGCACCCACCTCCGTACCCACACTGGAGAAAAGCCGTTTAAGTGTTCCATGTGCCACAAGATGTTTTCTGAATCGGGAAGCCTGCGCATTCACCTCCGTACCCACACTGGAGAAAAGCCGTTTGAGTGTTCCGTGTGCCACAAGATGTTTTCTCGTTCAGAAAATCTCCGCGGCCACCTCCGTACCCACACTGGAGAAAAGCCGTTCGAGTGTTCCGTGTGTCACAAGATGTTTTCTGAATCGGGACATCTGCGCACCCACCTCCGTACCCACACTGGAGAAAAGCCGTTTGAGTGTTCCGTGTGCCACAAGATGTTTTCTCGTTCAGAAAATCTCCGCACCCACCTCCGTACCCACACTGGAGAAAAGCCGTTTGAGTGTTCCGTGTGCCACAAGATGTTCACTCAATCAACACATCTGCGCACCCACCTCCGTACCCACACTGGAGAAAAGCCGTTTGAGTGTTCCGTGTGCCACAAGATGTTTTCTCGTTCAGAAAATCTCCGCACCCACCTCCGTACCCACACTAGAGAAAAACCGTTTGAGTGTTCCGTGTGCCACAAGATGTATACTCAATCAGGAAATCTGCGCATCCATCTCCGCTCCCACACTGGAGACAAAACGTTTTAGTGTTTGGTGTGTTAATTTACTTTGTACCTATATTTTGCGCACCTACCTCCGTACCTACGCTGGAGACAAATATTTCTAGTGTTCCGTGTGCCATAAGATGTTGCCTACGACTCCTGATTTCGGTGACACTTGTAATCCCACACACCTTTTTAATCGCGTGATATTAAAGACTCTTTGGCATGTTCCGTTGTTTGCAGTCATTATTATTGAGACCTACACGTTATCATTGTCAAGTGATATTTAGCTAGATTTTGTGCTTTTGAATTAAATATTGCTGAAAAAACAAGTGCTTTGTTTCTCTTCTCTTGATTTGTGTAATTTTGACGGTTTTGTCCTTTTTTCCGGTTATCGTAATGTCAATAATGTGCAGCTTTTTTATTCTGTCTGTGTAGTGGGCCCGGGGCCGAATTCGTTGGCCCAGCCGTTTCTACCTAAAAGATTGTAACGAAATTTTGTTGAAAACTACTACCAAAAATTAGAAAATTTTGAAACTGTGTCTAATTGCAAACTGTCTGACCAGATCCGAGTTATTTCAATTCCAATGTGCAAAATCAGTGGCTCAGGGCATCAATGCCCATGCCGCGTGGGCGGAGCCAGCAGCAGCTGCGAGCTTTCCGCCTCATATTTCCAGTATTTTACTTTGGTTCGCTCATTTCTCAACTCAAAGCTTTGAAAAGCATTTACTTTAAACAATGACCCAAGCTGCCTAAGCACGACCTTGTCTTTATTTTTCTGTAATGTCTAAAATTCTCTTAACTAATGAAAGGTGAGTTTTTGGAGTTTGATGATACTTCATGACTGCTATTTTAGGCATAATATAACAGTATCTGCTGCGTTTCTTGATAGTTTTGACTTCAGTTCTTTCTCATTTTGTGGCAAGTTTAAAACCTAGAGGGCCGTTTAACGTGCTAGCGTTAGAATTATTATTTTTTTATCAGTGTGGGCCCTTACCTAATTCCAGATTTTTCCATACCATTTTGATCAGACTTGGAAGAGAGGTAGAACTCAATTTCCTTAGCTCTCTGCTGAAATGCCAGCCCAAAGTTAGCGGACAATTTAGAGAAATTTCGATGTAAAATTTCTGTTTCTATGGTAATACTCGACTTGTCACGGGAAAGCGGCGTTGCAAGGCGAGCCGAGCCGAGCCGAGTCACCATTGTTGCGGCTGCTCGACGCTCGACCCCTCGGCGCGGCGGCGCTCAGGGAAGGGAGGACCGTGGCCGGGAACTTGTTGATTCAACTCATGCACGGTACTTCAAAAAAATAAAATTTAAAACGACACGTTAGAATAAAAATGTAAAATCAGTGTTCGAATGACCATCGCACTACGAGCCTACAGTTCAAAAATCAAGCTGATTGGACAATTTTTACTGAGAGATTAACTTCTAAATGGCTTGAGCTAAAAAGCTAAAATTTGGCATGTGACCCGCTGTACTAGTGACGCTGATCAAACCCTGAGATAAACCAAATTTAATACCATCACCCTAACGGTTAGAAATTTCTAAGTAAATTTCTACATAAACCATCATCCACCGAAGTATTTTGTGAAACACAAACATTAACGAACACCTGGTACAGTGCTCCAGGGTTATAACTGCAGCTTTCAGCTAAATTCATGCTCAACCCGGTGGAACCGCGCCTGCAAGTATCGGCAAAATGGCATACAGGCAAGCCAATTTGCCTGCCTACAGGCGCAGGTCCGCCGGGTTTACCCGGCTAACCCGGGTACCCGGGAAAACCCGCCAACCCGTTTCCTACCCGGGTGGGTACCCGCCCGGGTTACCCGGGTACCCGGGTACAAATAAGAGCCCTAGTAGGCTGATGGCAAGAGCAGTGCGGCGATGAGTTCAGTCAGCGCCATTCATATCGACTGGTGCAACGCGCCGTGGACCAACTGTCATCACGTCTAGTGATGGCCGCCGCCCCTCCGCCGCCCCACGGTGGTCATTCATCGCCCAATGCCGCCCCGCCCCGCGCGGGACAGACAGCTGAGGTCAGTCGAGGTGTTTTGTACAGAGTTAGCAGCGGCCGCCCCGCTGGCAACGCACTTTCTACACGCCACGGCCGTCATATCCGAGTCAGTCTCGACTAGGGCCGGCCACCTTCCGCAGCGGTGTGCGTGTACCGGTAATTTGGGGTGTTCAAGAATAACAGTACCACAGCCAGTGGCGCCCATAGTGTACTCTCTAGGTAGGGCACTTGCCCAGGTACATTGAGCTAGGTACATTTCGAGCCTATACAGGTACAGAGAAGGTGGTAAGACACCTAAAAACGCCTAAAAATCCGTAAAAAGGTAGGTACACAGAGTTTACAGAGGTACCGGGTGTTTCTTTGAATGCGTAACTTAACACTGTTGCGGGACTGCAAACTTGTCATACTTTCCAGCGCTAGGGGCCATGGTGCCTTACGGGCCAATGGGGTACGCGAACCCGCAACACTGTTACGCTTTCAAAGAAACACCCGGTGAAATGGAAAATGTGTGGGCGCGTCAAGACGCACAGTGATGGAACGCCAGAGGCGCACACGTCGCAAAACTGTGCGCCTGAAGAACGACACCACCTCACTTTTGGTGCACAGTGGAAAAGTAGGCAAAAAGCGCCGAACACAGCTGCGTATTGAGCTGTCGGCACGCCTACCTGTAGACCGATGAGGGGGTATCACAACATGTGTTCGTACAATGATTTATTATTATTTTTGTTTTTACTTCCGATTATTTTGATTTATATATTTCGTTTTGATTTTTTCTAGGAATATTTCACTTTTTGATAAAATTTTTATCTTCTTCCTCCCGTTTCTGACCTTTTTTTTTTTCTTCTTTTCAATTTTTGTTCATGAGGACCTAAGATTTTAAGTGCAGAGTTATTCAATTTTATTCGTCAATATAGGTGTAAACTGTTACAAAATGAAATTGTTTAACAAAACTTTTAACAAAAACGGCTTTTTTACATTTTGTTTGAATATTGTCGCTGGAGTACAGATGAGTACAGCCAGATGTGTACACATGAGTACAGGAGTTATCTTTTACCCTTCGAGTCCAGCACCTAGACTACCGCCAGCGCGTTTGGGAGAGTAGTTCCCCGTGACTAGACGGGACAGGCTTGACTTGCACACGTGTCCTGTCGCTCTCGCGCCGCCCACGTGCTGCCTGCATGTCCTGTCCGCTAGTCCACGTGCGCATAATGACTGGAGGAGTCTTACACGTCCCCCCGCCCCACGTGTCACAGGGGGCCGGCCGGTGTTACACACCGCGCTAGCTGTCCCGTCCCTGTCGAGCGACTGACTGTTACACACTTGAGAGAGTCCAGCCAGCTCAGCTTTGCTCTCTCTCTCTCTCTCTCTCTCTCTCTCTCTCTCTCTCTCTCTCTCTCTCTCTCTCTCTCTCTCTCTCTCTCTCTCTCTCTCTCTCTCTCTCTCTCGCCTCTGGGCCTGTCATCCTGCCCTGTCCGCCCGCGCCCCACGCCCCGCGTGAAGAGCTGTGGGTGATGCAAAGGAGCAATCCTTTTGCTATTGTGCCTATCGCGATTTCACACACATTCACATCGCGCGCGCGCACACACACACACTGACCAGGATTCAAATAATAAAAAATATTTCAAACAAGTTAAAAAATAATAATAATAATAAAAAATTCTAACGCTAACGCGTTAAACGGCCCCCTAGGTTTTAACAGTTATTTAAGAATGAGAAAGACTTAGATAACATTAATTAAGAACGCTGTCTGAAAACTAAACCATAAATTTCTTCCGCCCTACATATGCCACTCATAATGTTGCCCGGCCTGACAGCTATCAAACGCTGCCGCACACAATCACCATAAAAAATCGAAATATAAAGTGATATTGTTTGAATTATACAATACACAAAGAAAGGAGAAGCAGCTGGAAGTGATGCACTGCAAGGGGTATCGACACAGATCTGCTGTGCACTGTGCGATAGCAGCGCCATCTTTTTGTAGTGTCGCTTACTAACACTGCGTTCGGGATCGGAAGAGCTGGAGCTGCAGTGGATGCAGGCTGGAGCAGTTATTTGCAGCGAGCACAGTAGGCCTCGTAAAGCCTTGTACAGCCTAACCGAACAAGTGTTTTATAGATCGTGAGGTTTTCGGATTGGAATTGTTCATTGAATTCTCAGAAGAAGTTGCAAATTGTATGTTGGAAAGAGTTTTCATGATAACTTTGATGTGGAGGTTAATTCTTTTCACGCTGATTTGTATGTTTGAAAGAATTGTAAGGGGGCGAACTGAAGATTGTGGACAAATTAGACTTTTGTCGTAAATTTTGTGCAAGTAAACATTATATTTTGAAATTCTTTAAAAGCCATCGTATTTTTAAAGCATTCGGAAAGGTAAGAATCTTTCAGCTAGTGGAATAGTTTTGGACATAACGAAAAGTATGGAGAAGGTACAGTGGTTTTCATTGTAAAATACTGCATGTCTTGTCTGTCGTCAGGTTGAGACAAATGTTTTTTCTTTGATTTTGTTGAAGAAACTGAAGGTTATGTCACTGAAGAAACTTTCAAGTAATGATGTATGGATCAAATATTGTTATATATGAAGGTATTACGTTACATTTTTATTTAGTTTTTATGGTTATGTGTGCTTTTAATTTATATTTGTTTCAGCTTGTTGTTCAGTGGTAACAAATGGAATATATTGAAAGAAAGATGTTTTTGGAGTATAGTTTACAAGTCTATTGGAGAGTAAGATATCAACTCATAATATTTCAAACTTTAATTTCATCTTTATTTTTAGTATCACCCCATTTGGAAAGTGGTCAAGGAAAACCCTACCTTTTTGGTTTGGGAAAAACGCTTGACCAGTGATACTTATAAGTACACATAATTTGGTGCGATGGAACTTGTATGCCTCTTTTGGTTACATTTATTGGCATTTACAACTTGTAAGTGTTAGAGAGATGCCTCTTTTGTTTACATGGTTTGGCATTTACAATGAAGTATGTGCTTGTTCACATTACCCTCTTTTTTAAATACATGGTGGGGTTCGGGAAAGATTGTTATGTTATCTTTGTTAAACGTTCACTAACATTTGTTATATTTGTTATGATTAATTACACGAGTTAATACGTTGAATTTCTGTTGGTTGAAGGTACAGTTTCTTGAAGTGAAATGCCTCAAATTAAAGTGTCTTGTGTTCTTGAAGTACTGAGGCTTACCTAAAAGAAATATAATTGTAATTAAAATGGCAATGGGTACTATTCTTGAACCAAAATGAAAACATACTTACTTTGTGGTTGATGGCCATGAATAATTTATTAGACTGATTAGAGGCAGGGTGTAAGGTTATGATCTCAGGTGATATAATGATCATGAATGATATTTGTCATGATAGATTACACGGGTTAATTTGTTGAATTTCTTTTGGTTGAAGGTAAAGTTTCTTTAAGTGAAATGCCTCAAATTAAAGTGCCTTGCTTTCTTGAAGTACTGTAGATTGTCTACAACAAATTCAATTGTAATTAAAATGGCAATGCAAGTACTATTCTTTTACTGAAATTAATACTTACTTAACTTGTGGTTGATGGCTATGAACAATTAATTGGAATTATTAGATGCCTCAAATTAAAGTGCCTTGCTTTCTTGGAGTACTGTAGATTGTCTACAACAAATAAAATTGTAATTAAAATGGCAATGCAAGTACTATTCTTTTACTAAAATTAATACTTACTTAACTTGTGGTTGATGGCTATGAACAATTAATTGGAATTATTAGATGCAGGGCCTGAGGTTATGTTCTCAGGTGATAAAATGATAATGAATGATTAAATTGAAATGTGAGGCAGGGTCAGTTCCTCGCAATGTACCCTTAATGTGCTGGGCAATGCCAAGTGCTCACAAGGCACTGCACGAGGTGGATCAGGTCTCAAGATATGTATCCAAGTGATAAAATGATCATGAATGATTAAATTGAAATGTGAGGCAGGGTCAGTTCCTCGCAATGCACCCTTAATGTGCTGGGCAATGCCAAGTGCTCACAAGGCACTGCACGAGGTGGATCAGGTCTCAAGATATGTATCCAAGTGATAAAATGATCATGAATGATTAAATTGAAATGTGAGGCAGGGTCAGTTCCTCGCAATGCACCCTTATTTTGCTGGGCAATGCCAGCAGCAGGTGCTCACAAGGCACTGCATGAGGTGGATCAGGTCTCAGGATATGAATCCAGGTGATAAAATTATCCTGAATTATTAAATTGAAATGTGAGGGAGGGTTAGTTCCTTGCAATGCACCTCTATTTTTTTTCAGATTTATGAATGTTTTGGCATGCTTTCATATGAAGGTGGGTCAGTCCTTCTGTGCCACCCCAATGATTTTTTTTGTTGTTAATCTTTAATCTTTTGGCACTTTATTTCACATTTAATTTGCATGCTATCATATGAAGGTGGGTCAATCCTTCTGTGCCACCCCAATGATTTTTTGTTGTTGTTAATCTTTAATCTTTTGGCACTATATTTCACATTTAATTTGCATGCTATCATGAAGGTGGGTCAATCCTTCTGTGCCACCCCAATGATTTTTTGTTGTTGTTAATCTTTAATCTTTTGGCACTATATTTCACATTTAATTTGCATGCTATCATGAAGGTGGGTCAATCCTTCTGTGCCACCCCAATGATTTTTTGTTGTTGTTAATCTTTAATCTTTTGGCACTATATTATATCAAGGTGGGTCAGTCCTTGTGTGTCACCCCAATAATTTTTTCATAATATATTAATCTTTTGACACTGTTCTTATTTTTTTTGCATTTCATTTTCATTGATAAGATTACATTGCTTATTTGTTTACATACCTAATTCAATCCAAATTGGTTTATGATCACTTGTCACACTTTCAAAAATGTCAGCATTGTTCAGTGTGTTTGTTGAAAAACATAAATCTATGAGAGAGCTGTGATCTGTTGATACTTTAGTTGCATCTAATAGCATAGAGCAGTTGGCTTCTGTCATGAAGCTTTTTAAATTTGTATAATTAGGATCTGATACCTGATACTTTATGTTGAAATCTCCCATAATAGTGATGTCATTTATATGATTTTCTAATGATTTTGTTATTGCTTGTTGCAGTTGCTGTTTCAGTACATTCCATGCTGTCTTTGGAGACTTATAGACCATTATAACTGTTTTGCTGAACATTGTTAATGCGACAACAGTTGAGTGATTAGTACCTGAAATTGATTCATTCTGAAACAGAATATTCACATGAGGTAAGAGATAATTTTTCACGTATACTAAAGTGCCAAAAGCTTTTCTCTTTGGAGATTTGCAGTCTGTTCTAGAAATAATAGTAAAATTATTTATGTCATATTTGTCCTCAGGTTTTGACCAAGTTTCAGCCAACATTATTACATCTGAGGCAATGAAAGTTGGGTCACAAGAAATATTCTCAAAATGAAGATTGAGGGACCGGACGTTATGAAACAAAACAACTGTATTGTCCTTGTTTTTGACGTCTTCTGGAAAGATCAGTGAAAATTGTAATTGAGCTTCATTTCTCATTCTAGTCATTTCTCTGAGTGACGGATCATTTTCAAGTGTAGCTCTGGCTGGCTTTTTATAGATTCCAGATAGATACAAACCTGAGAGAGATGTCACTCTACTGCAAGCAGTATACAGCAATTTGCGACTTAAAGTCTTATTAAGGAATACTAGTATGTTGTCATAAGTACAACTTTGAGAGCAGTGAATGGTTTGTGCATTACTTGGAAGCAAAGGAAGCTGATTTCTTGTTACCTGAATGTGAGTATTCTCATTGAGGGAGAAACTTCTACATATTCTTTGAATTGGAGTCCAATTTTTTTCTGTTATTCCATCTGCTTTTATGATGTTTTGAAGTCTCTGCCTGGTTTTCTCACCTGTACTTTCTTTTTCAAATTGGACATAAGCTCTTATAGGTATGCGTTCTCTGCTGTTTTTTTCACATAATTGGCCGTAAATGACTTTCTTCAGTATGCAGGGAGAACCATTTGAGATGCCATCTGGAACTGCAATATTATGAGAGACAATATATTTTGTTTCTACACATAATTTTAAAAGGTACTGCATATTTTGTGTTTTCTTGTGCTGTAACTTTTGCGCCTGAGACAACATGTATGTTATTGTTGCCCGTGATTTGGTTCCAGAGCATGAATCCAGTGCACGAGATACAATTTTTTCATTAGGCGAAACTGCCAGGAATAAATTGTTGAAGGCATCAACATCAGCATTGCAGTAGTACAATGTTGTCACTTTATCTATGATGGATGTGACATCAATCTGCAACATGTCAAGTTGACGGTTAGTGAACATTTCATCCTGTTCGTCCGTAGTTGTTCCAAGTGCTAAATTATTTAAAGCATTTGCAAAAGCTGCGTCGTCTCTCTGTCTCATGATTTCAGTCAGTTCAAACAGCTGAAAGAGGCGCCACAAATGAGGACCGAGCAATCTGCTGAAATCATCAGATGGTGTTTGGAATACGTAAGAACCAATAGGAGGCGGGAGCTGATTGAAATCACCCACAGTTATCACTGATACGCCACCAAATGGTTTGTTGTTCTCGAATATCTCCTGGAGTACGCTATTCATAGCCTGGAATTTATAAAAGCTGCACATGCTTATTTCATCGAGAATTATTAATTTCAGTTTGTGTAAAGTACAGGCCAAAGTATTTCTAGTATCTGAATTGAGCATTCTTCCAATACGTAATTTGTCTTTGACATTGAATCCAAAGCCAAATGCTGAATCAATAGTAGTGCCATTTATTCCAATGGCTGCCTTTCCTGTTGGAGCTACTGCTAAAATATTAATGTCCTCTGGTTTATTGCTGGGTTGATGTACCCAAAACCTTTCCAGAACTTGTTTGATGGCATTAATCAATGTACTTTTACCAACTCCTGCTCCTCCAGACAAGAAGTGGTAAAAAGGTTCTGATGGATTTGTTTTTACTAAATTAGTTAAATTCAACAAATATTTTCTTTGCTTTTCATTGAGAGATTTAATTAATGATAAAAATTCACTCTCAGGGAGTAAATTAGGGAGAGGAAACCGCATAGATTCAGCTGTAGAAATTATTTTTTCCGTATGAGGAATTTCTAATTGGAAGTCAGATGGAGTTTCGTTTAAGTCAAGTATTTTGAATTGAGGAGCGACAGTGCTTTCCTCCTCATTTTCTTCATCTTCCTCCAATAAGTCAACCTCTATATTGTCAAAGACACTGTCATACTTACAATAATTACTTCTGTTTGTTTGAATGACTTCTAGTTTCTCACCGAATTTCATTGGTAAATCGGAGTCTAGTAGAGATGGTTCTGTCCTCCAAGATGTGAACAGCATCAAATTTTCTCTCTGAAAGTTTAACTTGTCTTCTCCCTCTTTGTAATTTCTGAATTGAATGACAAGTCTTTTGTTTCTTTTTGTCAGAAATCCAGAATTGTTTTTTAGCTCGTATACAGTTTTCTTGTTTGACTCGTCATCACAATTTTTTTCTGCAATAATTTCATCATCATTAATTTCCAAATCAATTTCAATTTCATCAGTACTTACATTTTTCTTGTGAGGATGAGTTTTTGAATACTTATACAAAGCAGCAAAGTCTGCCAAGCATGTAGATTCCAAAATGTCAGGTCTCTCTATGTAATGCTCAATCATTCCTGTTTCCTGTATATCTGTACTGTCAGGATCTGTTTCACAAATTTTTTCTAACTCTTTTTTACCTTTTTTCAGGAACACTCTTTGGTCTGGTGGACATGAATTAATGTAAATTGTCCCTATGCTTGATTTGGACATGGGAATGCCCAATACATGGAGAGCAATTTCTTGTGCTGAAATCTCACAGTTATTTAAAAAGGCGTTCACAATCTTTCGAAGTTTCTTTATGGTTGGTTCATCACCTTTTGCAACTCTATCAGCTACCTCTTTTAATAATTTAGACATGCCTTTTTGAGACTTAGAAACATACGAAACAATATATTTTACACATCCATATGGTGACACTACCAACTGGATGTCCATGTGAGCTTCCCATAATATAAGCATCTCTCTGTTATAGGCATTTACCCTCCTTTCATTTAAGTTACGCCCCAAAAATACAGTTGGTCTTTTTAGTTTTGACCTTAAAGCCTGAATGTATGACTGCTCATCAACATTTAGGTAAGCTAAGTATTCATCAAAAGAACAGTCCTCATGATTTCTAGCAATAATTTCGGTTTGTTCTTTAATTTCAGACCATAATTTTCTTGCTGTCAATTTTTCCTGCTCATCCATATCATTTGACAAAGGTAATAGAATTTTGTTCTTTCTCATAGGAGGAAGAGGGTAATTAAATCTACAAGAGGTGTTACCTTTTGCATTTTTCTTACAAGTTCTTGTACATCTGTGAAACTGCAAGTTCATTAGTTCTCCTAATGTTTCATCTTTTTTGCAGGTGACAAAACTGTCAATGAACTCTTCACATTTTCTGTATGACTCAGGGTCCTGGGGATCAAATTCTGGTGCATCTTTCAACCAGACAATGCAATGAAAATGAAGTGAACCTGTATAAAAAGTATAAATGTTTACAACATTGTGCATAATTTTTCCACAAGTATGGAATTCAATATTTGTACATACCTCTGAACTGTAACTCTATTCTGAAGAAATCATTGTCAACTTCATAAGGATGGAATGGTCCATTTTTATCCCTGTATAAATTTCTGAATGCGTCAAATCTGTTGACTATATATCTTGCCACTGTAATTGGGTCTTTACGAATGAGATCCATTTTCTCTCTGGAGGGTAAGTTCTGAGCCTGTTCCTCAGTGATTGTTTCATTATTTAAAGTTTTATACAAGCAAACTAAAAGTGGATTCCATCTAGTTTCAGCTGCAGAAAATGTCATGAAAATGGATGGAGAACCAAACTGTCTAAGCATTGCCATTACTTTTTTTTGTTTTCCTTGCCAAAATGCTGGTGAGGAACGATCAGTGGCTACAATTTTATAACCATCATTATGTTGAATAATGGAAGACAAATTGTCGTCATTTAGAATTTGTGATACAGTCACTGCATTTGTCTTTACTTTTTTCCTTAAATTTATGTTGACTCTACTTTTTAATTTGTGAATTCTACTTTTACAGAAGTTCATCATTACTTTAGGAATGTTTGTTGCAACCCGTCTATCATGATGTCTGGCCTCTGCTTTAGCCATTTCTACGGGAGTATACTTTACCTTGAAAATTCTTTGCTTTCCTCCATATACCGTTGGAAAAGCTAAGACATCCATGTCCTCATCTAAAGTGAGAGATAAAGGCATGTTACCTTCTCCAGGTGCGATTTTAACACCGGAATCTGCCACAAAGCCACTGGTCAACAAAGTTTCCTGTTGATCTGTCAAGTCATCGATTTCATCTGCTTGTTCGGTTGATTCATCTGTATTGCTAGTAGAAATTAAATCAGTAGCTGAATTATTAGTTTCATCATGAAATTGCTGTAACCAACTTTCATTAAGAGTTATATTATGTTGTTTATACAGGTCAGTATTTACCAAATACCTTGCTGCATTAAATACCTTTTCTGGTCTTACATTTTCAAAAGCATAAGGAGTTTTATCACTCATTCTCCTCATTAGCTGAACCAGAAGTGTATCGTCTTCTGAGTCCATCCTAGGTAAACAGGTTACTGTTTTATTGATGTCAATTGGAACATTTACACAGTTACCTTTCAGGCCTAATTGTTTCTGATAGCCTAGTTCTCTTATTTGCATGAATGGGATTCGTGCAGATACTAATCTTTCTTCTAAAGTAGTAAGACCTGTCAATTCTTGTGGCAAAGGATCAAAAACTAAACCATTTGTGGCAGCAAAGTGAGGTACTTTACCCTTTTTTATGTGGTTGGCACAAGTTGAACATACATTACCACTCTCATTTTCTCCAAGGTGGTGTCTGTAAGTGCACACATCTGTAATACTTAAAGTTTGATCAATTTTTAAACTAAGTTCGCTTACAGTGGATTTTTTAAAGAAAAGTTGAGCACAACAGGTACATATGATAGTAGGCATTTCTTTCTTTTGTTCGTTAAACCTTTCATGCAAACAAATTTTTGTTTTTTTACTACTATGGTACATGTGTTGATAATTTGATTTTCTTTTAGCTCCCTGTGAAGTATGATATGAAGTCTTTACATTTTTTAGTACCTTATCATGAAAATCTTCATCAGTTTGGTACTTTTCTCGCATCTTTTCTCTCATCTTACCACTGAGTTTGTCATGATATAATTCATCATTATGATATTTTTGTCTCATTTTAGAACTGTGAAACTCTCTGAATACCTCATCAGTTTGGTATTTTTCTCTATTTTGACTTATTTTAGACTCTCTTACCTCAACATTGGTATTATACCTGTTAGACATTTGTTGAACATTTTTTACCTTCATTTCTTCAGTTCTCTCATACTTTGGTTCAGATGATTGTATTCTAAGGTCATATATTTTATTAACTAGATCTGTAGTTGAAGCGGGTATTGTTTCTGATTCAACTTTTTGCTTCTGAATATTTGATAGCAAGGTATTTTTCTTAAGCTTTTTGGCATTACTTTTATTTTTTTTAGCATTTCTAGCTAATTCAAGCTGGGAAACTCTCTTAGTACTATCATTTTTACTAGGACAACAATCTATTTGTGCATTTGTACTTACATTTGTGACATTACCAACAAATATTGGAATTATAGTAAATTGACATGAAGCACATTGCACTGTATTATTTGTAGGCAAACATGAGGTGCATTTAAACAAATTTTTTAAATGTAGTACTAAGTTGTTTATGTTTGTGAAGCTCATTAAGACAGCTGTACCATTTTGGCCATCAGTTAAGCCATTCTTACCTCTCTTATGTGAGTCAAATAGGAAATACTCATCCACAATTTTCATTATGGCTACACATTGTAGTTTGCAGGTAAATACTCCGTAATTGAAGTTGTGAAGAAAACAGAGGACTGCATCGTCAATGCAGTAGTTCACCATTCCAAAATTGACTGTTGCAATGTTGTTCATAGACGTTCCATAATATTCATTGTTAACATCTGCCTGAAATTTAATCTATACAGAAAATGAAACAAAAAATTATTTCTTGTCAGTTTAATTATTGCATGAGAAAAAGTTTACTTCTTTAGCTTACCTCATTTTCGGGAAACATGACACAGGAATACAATTCATCTG
Organism: Frankliniella fusca; assembly: GCA_029379305.1. Classification (NCBI taxonomy): domain Eukaryota; kingdom Metazoa; phylum Arthropoda; class Insecta; order Thysanoptera; family Thripidae; genus Frankliniella; species Frankliniella fusca. Next base: position 739,136 of record JAHWGI010000083.1, on the reverse strand, counting down.
GTCTTAAATATATTATATTGGAATAGCTGGTGGGTAATATTTCATAAGAATGCTCAAACAATTTGTTGCCAGCCATTAAACATTCATCAACGTTTAGGGATGTCCACAGGTTAGGATTCAACACATGAGCTTTACAGAGTGCTGCAACAGCATTAGCAGAGCATTGCCTACCACCATACCTAGAAAATCTAACACAATCAGATTGGTCGAAAGTTCCACTCAAAACACGCATGGTGCAGATATATGCAACTTTAAACCAGAAAAACACAGCGAATGTAAGGGGAAGCCCAAACAATTCACAAAAGTGTGGTACATGCCTCACAAAACTTGATCTACTTTTAAAAAAAGTCATATTAACCTGATATATTTTTCTGTAGCTTATGTGTACATGATCAATATGTAATACAATTAGAAGTTTTTATCATAATTCACAAATTAAACCAGGAAGCTAAATTAACCATGAGAATCCTTTATTTCGTGTCTAATTTGTTAAATAACGTTGGTAGCAGTGTTCGAAGCTCCGCCCACATTCCAAAGAAAATTATTGGAAGGCGGAATTACAGTCCCCGCCAACAATCGGGAGACTAAATCGAACTACCAGGCAAGAATTAAAGGGTCCTAGTTTCAAATTTGCCGAACACTTACCATTAAATGAAATAGAAATTTAAAATATTAGGTCAAAACTCTCTGTGAGAGCCCAAATCGTGAATTTTATCCGCCTCATATTTAAGACACAAACATGGCGCTGAGCGGGCCAGCTATAAACAACGCCGGCTTGGTGTCCACTCAAACCAACACAAAATATATTTTGCTAGTCTTAGATTAAGTAACTACGTAAAATGATGTTGCAGGCCTTTAGTAAACAACGGTGCAAGCATCCACGCATTAACACGGAACTCACGGGTTGTCCTATTTGTATCTTTCAGTAAAAACATGAATTGAGGATTTACTCTGAGGTTGGCGGTATTGTCACAAGCCCCGCCCACGGCGAAATTACAGTCCCAGCCAACAATCAGGAAACGCGGCGGCTAGCTAGTGGTCACGTTTGAAAGTCTCCTGGTGGTGAACCCTTTTACATGGCGTGAATCTGCAACGATTCTGACGTGACCACTCCTGGCGTTGACACTTTTGGATATCGAGGTACAAAGCAACAGGCGGACGTTTTTATTGGTTGTATTTTCGCGCGAAACATTTCTATTGGGCAGAGCATTTTGGAGGGTGTCGATTTTGGCTCGGCACAGGGTGCTCGGCTCGCAATTACCATAGAAACTGACGATGCAAACTGACTTTATGCAAAACTGGACAGACAGTTTGACATCAGACCTGTCTGAAAAATTTTCTAATTTTTCGAACTATTTTTCATTGAAATTTCGTACGAATCGCTTGGGCACGATCGGCTGCGTCCATAAGGGGCCATCGTCAAGAATAAAAAAAAATTCTAACGCTAACGCGTTAAACGGCCCCCTAGGTTTTAACACTTACTTAAGAATTAAAAAGACTTTAATAATATTCAGTAACAACGCTCTCTGAAAACCAAATTGTTAATTTTATCTGCCTCACTTTTGCTACACAAAATGTTGGTGGGCCAGATATCAACAAAGCTGCTGCGCCACAAGCAATCACCATAAAAACCAAAGTTGGGAAACAAATTAACAATTATGAAAAAAATAGGATTTTAGGAAATTCTGGTATGCCCGAACTCAGAGTCAATTAATGTTTGGGTTTCATAAAATACTTTCGCGGATGGTCTATGTAGATATTGAGCCACAAAAATTTTACATTTTTGGTTAAGTAACTCAATATGTTTAGCCTCAGTGTTTGATCTGTGTCATTAGTTTAAGTCGCATGACAAATTTCATCCTTGTCGATCAAACAACTTCGAAATTAGCTTTTTAGTTAAGACATGTCCGATCAGCTTGATTTTTGAACTGTAGGCTCATTGTGCAATGGTCATTCGAACACTGAATTGACATTTTTACTCCAACGTGTTCTTCCAATTTTTAGTTTTTGAACTACTGTGCATTAGTTGAATCAACAGGTCCCCCCCCCCTCCCCAGCCACGCCTCTCTTCCCCGGCGCGCCGAGGCGTCGAGCTCCAACAATAGCGACCCGGCTCGGCACAGGGTGCTCGGCTCGCAATTGCCATAGAAACACGGGATGCAAACACGTGTCATACAAAAACTGACAGACAGCTTGTCATCAGACATACCTCAAAAATTTTCTAATTTTTCGTAGTATTTTTCATTGTAATTTTGTACTAATCGTCTCGACACGATTGGTCGCGGCCATAAGGGGCCATCGTCAAGAATAAATAAATAAAAAACTCACGGGCGTGAGCAATAGGCACCCCTAACGGGGGCCTAAAAACTCACGGGCGTGAGCAATAGGCCCCCCTAACGGGGGCCTAAAAAAACAATAATGGTTCTACATTTGGCAACATCTCGGAAGCCGTGGCGGGTTCCGGGGAGCAGGACAGCAGAGCTCGGCAATAACTTAATCGTATCATCCACCCAGTCGCTCCTGCTCCTCTCTCGCGCAGCAGCGTCATGTCGACTCGGCTCCGGCTCCGCCAAAAGAAGTAGTAATTTCTTGTCCAATTAAAAGTGGCCGCTGCGCCGCCAGCGCCGCCGCTGCTCCTCCGCGCTGGTAGTGTACAGTAACGCCCCGCGGAGCGCGCAGCAAAGGCGATTCCGAACACAGTTTTGTAGTGCCCTCTCTCTCTCTTGCACCTGATGGCCGTGCCCCATCAGTGCGACAAGGAAAGCGACAAAACCAGTGTGCGGAATCACCCTACAGCGCGGCGCGGCGTGCAAGTCCACCGTCTCTCTATTGCCCACCGACATGCGATTCGACCAAGATCAACAACACTCTGCCACCCCCCCCCCCCCCTTTCACCTCCCTCTCCCCACTCCTCCTTTTACGCTGGACGCTCTAGCGGACGATTTATTCCCTTCATTAACTCTGCCGTGTTGTGCTAACGGTCCGCTATGCGGTGAGCAGCGAGCGGCTAAAGGTTTTGTCAATGCATACTCGAGCTTTGGCCGCGGGGTCCCTCACTCCCGTTGATCACCCTGCACATGGAAATTATTCCGTCACATTTTTAAACGCATTCGTTTGCCAATTAAATATATGTTGTTATCATTTTTGGTAATTCAGTCCTTAGGTCCATAATTCAGTAGCTTTCGCGTCATTCCGTCATTTTTCGTGCACTTTCCGGCATGTTTGATCATCTTGTTCTTGTTATTGCCATATCCAGTCATTTTCAATCAAATTTCTATCGATTTGTTATCATTGTTTTCCTTTCTTTTCCAAAGTTTTCATTCATATTTTCAATAGTTTTCTTCTCTTAGATTGGTTGTATGTATGCTCCCTTTCAACCTTTTTCTTTAATTTCTTGTCAATTTTCAGTCATGTTCGTAAGTTTCAAAAATTTTCAGCATTCAGCCTTTTTTTTTTCCGAAAGCAACTGTTACGGGTAAAATCGAAGTGAGGGACGCTAGGAGAGAAGAGCTTATTTATTTCTTCCAAAGCTCCTTTTTTCTGGTAGTGTGCCGCGAGCACGCTTGTCCCGTTCGGAGGAGGCGGGGACGGTTTGGGGGGTGGGGGGGGCTTTCTTCCCCCAAAGTGATTCTCTAGAGGTTTTTGAAGCCGCAGCCGCGGTCAGGTCGTACGTACGTATACACCCATTACTTGGTCGGCGCCAGGGCCAGGTTGGCCCCGCGGGCGCAAGGACCTGAAAGAACTTTAGAGAGAAACCGATTTGCGTTCCGACCCTGGCCGAGTCAAAGGAACTCTCGTCACTACACTGTGAAAGGCGTACGGGCAAAAGAAAGAACGAAACCGTTTTCTTCTCTTTCCATTTCCTCGACAAATGACGACGGGCGCGGACGCTTCGGTTTCCTTTCTCTGATTCCATTATCCCGTCCCGTGGCGTGGCGGGGTGGGGCGGGGTGGGGCGTGGTGGGGCGGGGCGGGGCGGGGCGGGGCGCGCGACCTCTCACCTCACCGACGCGCTTTTGTTTCTCGCGACGGCAGCGCCCTCTAGCGCGGCGCCGCCGCCTCTACGCAACGTAATTAGGTATGCGACATTTCCACGACGGAATCCCACAATAGTAGTCTACTCGCTGCTGCTAAGGATCCCCGGTGCGGGGCGGGGCGGGGCGGGCGGGGGGCGACGGGAGAGGCGCGCGGGTCGTCTAGGAAGACGGGTCCTTCCACTCTCCAAGAGGGTGTACAAAGAGTTTCGCGAGTAACATGCGAGTATTTTTGTTTCGTGTACAATGAGTATACTTTATTGTGAGGGGGGGGGGGGACCCCTGGGTCTTGGAGGTGATTCACAACTTATGTTTGAGGGTGGTGGCCTATCCTGTCGGCTCGACCGGTAGTACCAGTCGCTATGCTCATGTCGAGTCGACGTTCGGTCACGTGACGCTCTTGCAGACGACCAGAGTGCTCTGGGACACGGACACCCATATTCAATACATTCAAAACAATTTTTGAAATTCATTCAGGGATATGTAAAATATTTGTTACAGAATTTATGGTGTAAATTCTAAAGGTCATTTTTTTAGCGCAGAATGACATGGAAACTTCACCAAATTACTGATTCCAGGTGTTTGAAAAACCTCGTTGCCTCTCTGAGGTGTGCAACCTGCCCGCAACCCGAATCCCAGGACTGCACTTGCAGCCTCTGCAAAGGGACCAATTTTAAGCTGATTGAGCGCGAAGCCTCTTTCGGGAGCGGGGCGGACGCTGGGAGTCCGCGCCGGCGCCGCAATATCAGTAGTTAGTTTATGTTTTATATATATATTTTTAATGGAATGAGTACGATGTCCGAGTGGAATATTCGAAATGCCCCTACTTAACCCCCCACCCTCACTGCGGCGGAATCAAGTGCAAATTATCACAGGATCTCTCTTGCACGCGCGATATGTCGCGACTCGCATAGTGCACGGTAGGTAATGTTTCCGTCTCACCAGTCTCACCGCCACCGGCGCGTGACTTTTCAAACTTTGGCGCAAAATAATAGGCTGTATCTCCCTCGCCCTCCCCCTCTCGCACTCTGCCACGCGGGATAGCCGAGCTGCTGCCTTTACACAGTGAAAAAAATATGACACGCTATCCCCTTGGGTCCGCGGAGCGTGCCGTGCGGGGAGGGGAGGGGCGGGGTGGGGTGGGGCGGGGCGGGGCGGGGCGGACCGAGTCCCGCGTGTGTGTTGGAGGGAGCCTAGTGCTGGGGTAAATTATGTTAGCTCCGACACTAGGGTGCTGCCGTGCAGTGCACCGCACTATCACACTCTCAAATATTTTTTAAAGGAAAGACACACACTCACACAAATACTATAGTATTAGACTCGTTTATTTTCGAAGTTGGTTAAACTTCATTGAGAGGAATTCGAGTATTGTAATTTTAATTGCATTTGATGTATTTAAGATGTGACCGCGACCACTTGATAGCCGCGCACGTCCGATTGCAGCTCAACTGGCGATTACATATACGGCCGCCGCGCCGCCGCGGACGTACGCCGTACGCACGCTTGCATCATGCGGCTTGATTATCAGTTTTTTGTTGTTTTTTTTTAAATATTTTTTTTTATATTCACACCAATTCAAAAAGGACAGTGGATTGGGCTAGGTTCGTCCACAGCCGCGAGGGGTGGTGACGGGGTGACCCTAAGGGGAGGGGGAAGCAGCCGCCCACCCTCCACCCTGCCCCCGCCTCGACTCGGCAGATGTGTTTCATCACTGACCTATGATAGACGCCGACGGTTTGACTCTGCCGGGCCGGGGGCGCGGGCGTGGTCGTGGTGTTCCGCCAGGGCTATAGGGGCGGGGGGGAGAACAACGCTGAGCCTCGCGGATTCGTCATACTGCTGTGTGCGGCACGGGACAGGGATTAGCGATCCCATCCCAGCCGCGGGCCGCGCGCCCTATATATAGGGGAAGGGAGGGGGAGGGCGGGGTCATTTCGTAAAACTATTGAACGGGCGCAAAGCACATCATTTTAAAAAAATATATACATCGAAAATTCAAAATAAAACCAAGAAGAAAGATACAAAAAAAAATCTAAAAGTAGAGAAAAAGTAAACAAAAAAAAACAACGAAATAAAATAGTTAAATATTCAGATACGCGCGTGAAAGATCAAAATTTATCAAAAAATGACAGAATTTTTCCTTGAAAAATCAAAAGAAAAATCAAAACTTAAAATATGAAGTGTCAAAAAAATACACATTTTGTATGAGTGATTCTCCCCTCAGCCTCACCCTGCCTCCTCGTCGTGTCGTGGGGTGCCCCGCTGCAGGAGTCGTTCCCCGTTCAGAGCATTCAGTTCTCACATCTCGCGTACGTGTAGGGCCTTCGCTCATCGCGACCCTCAGCTTCCAGTGCACTCCTTTCGGAGTTTCTGTTGGAGTCTTCCTGTCTCCCGCATCAAAGTTCCTGCTGGAGTCCTCCTGTCCCCCGCATGAAAGTTCCTGCTGAAGTCGCCCTCTCTCCTGCAGTGACCTGGGCGCTGGGCGCTGGGCGCCTGAGTCCTCTCTCTTGCAGCGTCCTCCGCGGGATACCTTTACTCTCCCCCCGTGTGTCCTTGCTGGCGAGTCCTTCGCCTCCTGACGCTGCTGATGACAGCCGTCTGATTCCGAAGATCGCTTTTGTATACCTCCGTCTTCGTCGCACCTATGACGGTGCCCTATGCGGGGGATGGCAGGGCCCCATGAGTGCGACAAGGACGGAGGCGCGCGAGAGCGATCTTCGGAATCAGTCGGCAGTGAAGGGACGCAGCTGTGCGGTTATAACTGCGTCATGAGAGAAAAAAGAAAGAAAAAAAAGAAAACATAAGGTGTGTGTTCTCTCCCGTTCACTTTAGTTTTTGTCGGAGCAGTGCTGTCCAACAGGCTGGCCAACAGGCCGCGCCCGGTGCTCATCGCGGTGGACAGGTAACATCACTACACACGCGTAACGAGAGCAGTGTGCCGCCGCCATGACGGCCGCTCCCCCGCCGCGGGATAATCTCTCCGATGCGGCCGTTACACAGGTTTTATCTCTCCCTCTCACTCCCTCTATCTTCCTGTTAGTAGCACAGTCTTCGCATTTTCCATCTCGCTCCGTCCACCGCACGTTTTATTATCACAACAAAGAGCAGGCTCGCTCGCGCGCTCGCGCGGCCCACCCGCTGCCGGCCCCGCCCCGCCCCGCCCCGCCCCGCCCCGCCCCGCCCCGCCCCGCCCCGCCCCGCCCCGCTTCACTAGGGGCCGCTCAGGTGCCGCCGCCGCGAAGCCGCGGGCCGGGAGTGACCAGGCTCCACCCCGCCCCCGCCCCACCCCGCCCCGCCCCGCCCCACCCCACCCCGCCCCGCCCCGCCCCACCCCACCCCAACACGACGGGGGCTCGCGTGGGTGTACGTGGAGAGGAAGAGGCGAGCCGATTCTGTCGTTACCCGGCTCGACCAAGCCCAGCCCAGCCCGGAGCCCGGCCGATGCTCATCCGCTCCTACATGGCAGACGAGATGACGTCCCCGCCAAGTTCACCGAGAGCTCCCTGACGACCGCCCCGCCCGCTCACGCAGGGGTTCATTTTCCCTACCTGTCCTTAATCTTCAAACAAGCTGCCCGGCCCGGCCCGGCCCGGCCCTGCCCCGTCACGTTTGTGGTTGAATGTTACGTGGTGAGGCGCGTTGCACCAACGGCACGCCACTTACCAATCACGAGGAACTGGACGAACATGTTATTCTCCGTGCAGCGTGCTGCTGACGCTCCCGCCCCGGCACCGAGGGACACCAGCTGACCTGACCCCGCGCGCCAGCGAGCGCGTGCAGCAGAAGCAAGGCGGTTTCGGTCGAAATCGGCTCGAAACTTCTTGACAGCGCTATTCTTCCGAAACGCGCTCTCGTTCATCACGGTGAAAACAATGACTAATTTTTTGAGGGAAAAAGGTAAAATTTTAAAAATCCTACTTAATTTGGAAAAAAAAAACTCCTTATATTTTGAGGAAGTCTCCTCAAAAATTGAGGGAAGTTTCCTTATATTTTGAAGAGACTTAACTCAATTTTTGAGGAGACTTCCTCAAATGACGTGGGTGGATCCTCAAAGTTTTCCCTTTTCCAAAAAATAAATAAATAAATAAATAAATAAATAAATAAATAAATAAATAAATAAATAAATAAAAACAGTTTTTTACCGTAGCATGCTTTGCGCGTTTTTCTTCTCGAATAACCGCAAACCAGGATCACAAGTATGGTTTTTTTTTCCCGTGGGGTCTTGGTCGCCGAGGCGGGGGCGAGGGGGGCCCTTCCAGTGTTGCCAGAGAGATAGGCAAAATTCTGCTAAATACACCCGTGTGCAACGGGCCTGTATCTCCGCCTGCCGCCTGCCCACTAGGCAACAACTGCACACGCGTGCATGCGGTTTGCCTAGTAGGCCGGCGGAGATGCCGCCCGCAGCACACGGGTGTATCGGGTGTATTTAGCCGAATTCCGCCTAGCTTTTCTGGCAACACTGCGCCCTTCACGAAAAATTCAAGCGTACACCGACCGATATTTCTGATTTCTCCGGTTGTTTTCTTTTTTCGTGATTTTTCTTTTACCTTTTTTTGATTTTTCTGATTTATTTACTGATTTTGTTTGAGGGTGTACACTGGTTTTTCTGAGCGGGCGAGGGCCCTCTGTTCTCTCAGGTCTCGGCAAGGCGGTTTCGCAAAGCCTCTTCTTCCCGAAAACAGCAAAACGCGGATGTCATTGAGAGGGCGCCGCAGCCGCACAACAACAACACCAACAACAACCTGCTGCTGCACAGCTCGCCTCTGCTCGCCTCGCATAGGCAGGCAAGAGGCAAACGCTTTTGCCATTGTAGAGCTATGGGGATTATGAGGAGGTGACCAGCACCCACCAGCACCAGCGCGCCGGCCTCGAACAACTGCTTCAGCAGCAGCTGCTCTGCGCGCGCCGGGGCCGGTACTCCTCCCCCCTCCCCCCGCCTCCTGCGTGCAAGCCGTCAAGCTCAGGTACAGGACAATGCAGGTGCAGTCGGAGGGCCCCGGAGTGGAGCGGCCCGCGGGGCGCGGGGCAGGCATGGCAGTGTGAGGAGGCCAGGGCCGAGGCCGGTTGCCGCCGGCCGCCGCCAGCTCTGGGCTCCGGGGCGCTGCTGGCGCTCGACTCCGGGCCGGTCCGGGCTCCGGGCCGGGGGCAGGCCACACGACTGCCAAGGGCTTTATCGGTATTTGCAGTAAAACGGGCGGGATCCTGGAGGGGGGGGGGGGGGCAGAGGGAGGCGAGACGGAGATAGAGGTGGGGAGACACCTCCTCGACCTTCCGGAGCGGCCGACCGCAGTGAGCTGGAGACACCGTCACAAAACTATGCACCACCGTCACAGTTGTTGTAGGTTTTTATTTTTATTCTTTACCTTTATCGCTCTGCACCATGTATGTTTTTTTCTTTCTTTCTTATTTCAGTGCAATTATCTGCCGGGCCAACCACACGCACACAGCACCGCAAGGCGCCTTTTTCGCCGTTTTATCAGTTTTATCAGAGTAAGGGCCATCATGTGTGCCTGTGTGTGTGATAGAGAGCGCACGCTAGAGAGAGAGAGAGAGAGTGATCCGCGCGGGTAGGATAGAGAGATAACGATGCCCACACCCAGGACATTCTTGGTCGGCGATCACGTGCGCGCGCGGCATACTCGCTCAGACCAATATAATCCCTCATGGAATTAGGTTTCTTGAAGCAGAAAGATAAAAGTTCCGACGGTAAAACTTGGTGGCGGCGGTGGTAATGATTTCCGGGCGGCGGTGCGCGGCGGGCACTGTACGTACACCGCGTGCAAGCGCCATGCGCCGCGCCGCGGCCGCCGTCGACGGCGACCAATAAGGCGGGAATAATTTCCTCGTCCCCACCCATGGTATGGGCAGCCGACTTACTCCGAGGAGCGCTTTTCCTCTCGCCACGTCTCTCTCGCACCCGTGGACTCCACCGTTTAGGTGCGAGAAAGACAGAACCACGAGAGCGCTCTTTGGAATAAGTCGGCAGGCCCAGGCCGTGGTGCTGGTCCCGCAACCCCGCCCCGCCCCGCCCCGCCCAACGGACCTTGCGGCGCGGGACGGTCCTGTCCGCAGCGAGTGGTGGAGCGCGGAGGCTGATCGAACTATCTGCGAACTCGCGGCGGGCTGCGGCTTTGCGGAGTGGGGCGCGAGGCTGGGCGGGGCAGGCATTTGTTCACTGACTGAGTAGAGTGCGGTCTGACTCTGACCGAATTCCCTCTCTCCCGCCCCGCCCCGCCCCGCCCGGCCGCCGCTTTACCATTTTTATTCTCCGTTTCCCCTGCGCCACTCGGTACACTTGTGGCCGGGCCAAGTGACCCACTTCGGACACCCCACGGTGCAGTCAGACCCAGACAGTGCTGCGTATAGCGAGCAGGAGCGCGCACCCGTCCTGAGCTTCCCCAGCTGACTCATTCGGAATAAGGTCTCTTCCAGACATGTGCCCCCGCCGCACTCATGTGACACTACCAGCCGAGCGATTCCGAAGGTCGCTTTCATACCTCTGTCCTCGTCGCACTCATGGGACACCACCATGGCCAGCATAGGGCACCGTTGTAGGTGCAACAAGGACGGAGAGATGAGAGCGATCTTCTGAATCAGTCGGCAGGGCCAACATAGGGCGCCGCTAGACGTGCAAGCAGCAGGCGGATTCAGGGTATCGTTCTGTAATGTCCTCTCTCTCGCTCCTTACGGGCCTGCCCCGTGAGTGCGACAAGGATAGAGAGGAATCGCCCTGCAGGAAGGATGGAGGTGCGAGAGCGATCTTCTGGACCGCTCAGCAGGGCGGACGTATCATCAGAGCGCTTATTGCGCGCTGCCGTCCTGATTCCGGAGAGCGTTCTAGCGCCTCCGTCCTTGTCACACTCATGGGGCTCTACCATCTCCGACATTGGGCGCCGCCTCAGGTGCAACAAGGACGGAGGCACAAGAGCGATCTTCGGAATCAGATGACTGGACGTGCCGCTGCCTCGCGCCTCGCGCCCTGCTGTCCGTACTCTTCAGCCAGCATCAGAGTCGTGTCCCGAATAGCGGCGCTAGGAGACCCTCGCCTCTAGGCAAGGCCCATTCGCACATTCCTACTCTCGTCTCCGCCCCCCGCCCGGGACAGGAGAGGGGGGGGGGGATGGAGTAAGGCGGTTTGGAGTAGCAGCGTCCAGCACCTCCTGTAACGCAGGGTACATACCTCGCCTCGCCCCACTCCGCCCCGCCCGCCTCTCCCTTTAATTGCTTTACAAGTTGGTCGTGGTGGGCCGTGGACTGATGAGCCGCACTTCTCTCCGAGCAATCCATCTATCCGAACCGCCGTCTATCCATTCATCCACACGTCCATCTATCCAGACCTCTCATCCACACATCCATCTATATCCGACTCAAGGTTCATCGGGAGATTGGCCCCGAGGGAGGAGGGAGAGGGGGCAGGGCAAGGCTCAGGCAGACTGCAGCACTGCGGTTCAGCTGGCTCGAGATGGGTTGGAGTGAGAGAGATGCCTCCTCTCCGGTGTGTTGTGCCCGCGCATGCGCAAGAGGGCTCGTACGACACGCGTGCTCTGCTGCCGACGTTATCACGGCAAAGCAGACGTTAGCGCAAACACACACTCCCGGGGCGCACGGTTCACGGAACGTGAGAGCGGGCAGCGCTGCCAGTAAAGTAGGAAAATTGTGGCATTTTCTTGAATTGTGAATTTTAGCATGAATTTCACCGAAATTTTTGAATTTTTTGTGAACTTCCCTGAATTTCTCTAAATTTTCCTGAAATTCTCTGAATTTTTTCGAAATTTTTCTGAATTTTGAACTAACCTTTAGCCTCTTTGGCACGAGACTGAAAATTTCCTCATCACTCCTGTAATGATGGTAGGACTTAGCACTTTTGTTTTTCGAGTGTGGGCAGAGGTGGATGCAGCCGGCTTTTTTGTCCTCTTTGCTGAGGCTGCAATTCATCCTATATATTGCCTCGTTTTCTGGCAACACTGTCAGCTGGGGACTCGTCGGCCAGCCCGGCTTGGGCCTGCTGTTGCGCGGCGTCACAGGTGGTCCCCGCCGGCCGCCGGCAGAAGACGAGGTACCGCAGGCTGATTCCGAAGATCGCTCCTCGTCGCTCCGTCCTTGTTGCACCTATGGCGGTGCCCTATGTCGGGGGTGACAGGACCCCATGAGTGCGACAAGGACGGAGGCGCGAGGAGAGCGATCTTCGGAATCAGCCTGCAGGTCGGGATCACGCGGGGCTCCGCGGAGCGGGCAGCGGGACCGGCCAACACCGTCATTAGTATTTGCGAACGCGAGTGAGTGATGAAGATGCCGCGGCAGTTGAGGTTTGGAGCGGGGCGGGGTGGGGCGGGGCGCGGGGCGGGGCCGGGGCCGGGCCGAGCGTCCTCGAGGACTCCAGTCCAGTTCCAGGAGGAGGAGTGACTATCAATATCAATAGCGGCTCGAGCGGCGCGCGCTCCAGCGATCGGCCTCGCCTCGCCCCGCCACGCCCCACCCCGCCTCGCCCCACCGCCAACTGGACGCCCAAGTTCAAGTTCAAGTCCTGAACCGGGCCGTCTACCTCCGTCTTTACGACGAGTTTCTCCGCGCGAATGTTGCGCTGTCGTGTCGGCCGGGACGGGTGGCGCGGTGGTGGGGCTGACGCGGAGCCCTGCTGGGGCCCTGCTGGGGCCCTGCAACAGGGCACGCGACAGGGCTGCATGCAGGTCCTGCGGGCCGCCACCATCATGAGAGAAGGACGCCCTTCTCTCATGCCACCATGGAGATGGAGACCGCCGCCAGCCACCCTCCCCGCACCACCTTCACCTGGTTTTGTCGTCCTACCCCTTCGCGTCCCGGTCCCCCCCCCCCCCTCCCCCTCCGCCCCCTCCCTCTCAGGTCCGCCCCGTCAGCCTGCCTCTCCGACATCGTCCCGTCGAGCTGCTCGCCGTCCGCTCGCCGTGCCGCCCGGGCGGTGAGGGGGAGGGGGGAGGGGGCCCGCGGGTGCGCGGGAGGGCGGGCGGGGCGGGGAGACGGTCGGCAGCTGTGCGCTGAGGAGAGCGGCGCGGCGCGGAGCGGAGCGGAGGCCGCGTAGTGTAGTGCCGCGAGAGCAGGGAGAGGGGAGAGCCGCAGCCGCGCACCCGGGCCGAACAGCATCGCGACGTCACCTCCAGAGAGCTCTGCGCCGCGGCGACGCGACACACCGGTGCTCGCAGCCGCGCGCCGCGTGTGTGTGTGTGTGACAGTGTGCGGGGGGTCGCCCCTAGCGGAGGGTGTGCGCGCCCGGATCCCGTCGTGGATGACGTCCACCAGTGCGTCGGCGAGGACGCCGTGAACACCCATGTGTCGATGGTTCAAGTTTTGGTGCGTGTGTGCAAGAGGTGTTTATGGTGTCCCCATCCCCGTCCCCAGTGGTGCTAGTGGTGGTGCAGCAGCAATGAACGCAGCTGTTCAAACGCCGCGGCCGCGGCCGGCCTGCTAATGCCAGCCTTCTGCTCTACTTGTGCTCACCGGCGCGCGTCGCCGAGCCGAGGGCGCCCAGCCTCGTCCATAACGGATCTCTCATGCCTCTGCGGCAGCGCGTGTGTGTGTGTGCGCTCGCGTGGATGTGTGTGCGTGCGTGTTTGTGCCTCGCAAGACAAGATACCGCTCCGCAAGGATTAAGCCAGCGCGGCCGAGTGCCGCCGGGCCTCGCCTCGCCCGGTGATAAGTGCTTATCAGCGATAAGGGGGCCCACTGGAAGCCCCTGTGCGGTGACTAAGGCCCACACCCGGCCCCCGGCCCGCCCGTGCGGGGCATGGCTGCGCCCTTCGCCCTGCTGCTCCTTGCCCTATGCCCGCTTCCCTTCTCTTCCCTTTCCCTCCCCTTCCCTTTTCCTCCTGCCGAGCTCCGCTGCGTGACCTACTAAGAGGTCGGCTGGAGCGGCTGGAGCGGCTGGAGCCCGGGGGTCCTGCACGACCATCATGGACTCCAGCAACACGCCCTGCATCCAGCTCTAAGTAGGACGGGGGAAAGGGAAAGCTGCCCCGGCGCCGCCCCGCCCCGCCCCGCCCCGCCCCACCCCACCTCGGCGAACCCACACGTACTCGCCGGGAGAGGGCAAGAGCAAGGGCGCAGCTGGAGCCTGCCTGGAGAAGGGAAGGGCAAGGCAGCGCGCGGCTGTGCTGACCGCTCGCTGACCGCACGGTGACTGCATGCTGAGCGCTGACGCCTGCTGACCGTCACCTTGTCCTCAGTAGACTCGGCCGGGTCCCGGGCCGGTAGGGCTGAGTCACCGCTGGTGTGCACCTGCTGGAAGCCGAAGTGACTGTGACTCGTCACTCGGGACGTCGCATCGTCCTGTCCGGTCGAATACATACCCGACCACGTACGCCGAGGTTCGTCACGACGCCCGTCACGTCAGGTGTGACGCGAGCGTGACGCCGCGCCGCAGCCGTCACACCGTGTGCCGTGACGTCGTCCTGGAGCCCACGCCGCACCGTAATGAGGTTGTAAACCTCCCCGCCCCGGCCGGGCAAATGGCGAGCGTCCTGCGCTCTGCGCGGCGTGCAGGGCGTGCAGCTGCCCAGCGGTCACAAAGTGGTCTACAGGCCGCGACAGCCATTCGCCCATCCGGTGCACCGCGGCGAGCCGCCTGGCGCTTCCTGCTAGAGCACGCCCGCGCCCCCCGTGCCCCGCACGCCGGAGCTAATCAAGCGGCTCAGCGCCGACCCGCTCCGCCCGACAGCTGACATCTGCTGCCCCAGACGACGACGCCGTCGACTCTGCCAGCTGTCTGCCCCGCCCCGCCCCGCCCCGCCCCACCCCACCCCGCCCCGCGCAGAGGCAGCGTCTTTGCCTACGGTATGCGATGTGCGAGTGGTCCAGGAGGCTCCGACCGAGGGGTCCTTCACTCAAAAAAGTCAGTGTACACCCCAAAACAAAATCAGTAAAAAAAAAATCAAGAAAAATTCAGAAAAAAAAAACAAGAAAAAATATTTTAAAATATAGATTTTTTTTAAATACGAAAAACCAGAAAAAAAAAAAGAAAAATTGGTGAACGCTTGAATTTCTAGTGAAGGACCCCTCGGCTTCGCCCCTGCCTGTGGTGCCGCACTGGCGCAGCCTCTGCCCCCCCCCCCCATGCCCCGCCGCCGTGGGCTCCTTGTGGGAAATATCCCACGGTCACGACCCGCCCCACCGCTTTTAAAACAACAGCAGCCGACATAAGGAAAAAAAAATATATGTTCTCTACGTCCGAGTACGTCACGTGTTCGTGCACCCTACCCACATCCTTTACCCCTTCCTTCCGGCCAGCCAGGGCGCTGCTCCGGGTGGCCGTGTTTGTCCGGGGGATCACCGGAGCCCTCCCCCCCCCCCCCAGACATGCGTGCGTCCACTAAGTCGCGGGAAAGCGCGTAAAATCGATTATCGCTGTCACGTACGACCTCGACCGTGTGTGCGTGGTGACTTTTATATCCTCTTTAACTTCAGCCGGAGGGGAGTAGAGGGGATGACGGAATGAGCGCCTCGGGCCAGAGTTTGTGATGCACAATCGCTAAGCTCTCCGGGGAGCTCCTGTGGGCCGAAGAGGGACGCAGACGCACGCTGTGCTGCCGGAAAAAGCGGGCAGCCTTAAAACATCGGAGTGTAAAGTGCTCCCTGCAGCCACGCCTGCCCGAATAGGCAACACGTTAGCACAGGTGCGAGCATGCTGCCTAGCAGGCAGGCGCGGATGTATGCCGCTTTGCTCTCGAGGGGGAAACGTCAAACAACTCTGAAATTGGTGCCCTCCTAATTCAGGAAAAGTCAAAGAAATTCAGGAAAATTCAGAGATATTAAGGAAAGTTCACTAAATTTAACGTAAAATTCAAGCAAAAAAATCACAAAAAATTACGAAAATTCATCAAAATTTACAAAAAAAAAAACATCACGAAAATAAACGGAACTTCACAAAATTTGTACGTACACCATAAGTCAGAGCTGTTTCCCCCTCGTTTACTTTACTCTGCACTTAAGCGGGGCAGGTGTTTGCTCTCGGACGGTACGGGTACGACTCCCTGTGAGCGGCCGCTTTTATTTAGTCAACAGTTTTGTGAACATGGCGTTGAGGCATATGATGATTCTCATGTTGGCGGGCGCCGCCGTAGCGGACTTTGGTCCGGCTCTAAGCGCTGCTGCTACCAGTACCACCACCACCACCACCACCACCACCACCAACGCCCCATAGCACGGGTCGATCCCGCCCTCACCCTATACACTCACCTGTTGCCCTCCCAAACCGCCTTCTCTCCGGCTCAGGTGGAGTTTTTCGATAAATGCCCTACTGACTCATTTCATATTACTATTTTCTATAAATAATCTCACTGTTTACTGGCAAAGTATAATCAAAAGAGAAAAAAAAGACCTATGAAGGTCGTGTCTCGTTGATACCGCCTGGACTTCCCCGACCATCCTCGGCCCTGTTCTATAACCGCCGCCCTGTAACTCTCATAATGCTAACGACTAACCCCAAAGTCATCAACTAACCGCATTATGCTTTATCATTTCCAGATGCATTAAAGAACGCAACACCTGCGGACATGTTGTGTGAGGTGCCGGCGTTACCGCTGCCCTTAACTCCGCCTCCTCATCCATTAACCCGCGCTGGGACTGCGGGAGCGTTTAACTCCACCGAACTAAAACTACAACAACAACAATAAAAAGAGACTGACAGCAACAAATTCATTCCGAGACGAGCAAGCTGGACAAACTACTATGATGAAGCTAAAATCGCTGTTCCGTAGGGGCCACGGGCCTCCGAGCAGCGGCAATGCGGCGCGCCCGGGCAAGCGCGGCGCCGGGGGCGCTGCCGGGGTGGCGCCTGTGCCGGCCCCCGCCGCGGCGCCGGCGCCCCCCGGCCAGGAGGTGGGCGTCAGCACGCTGCCGCGCGCGCAGCTCGCGCAGCTCGCGCCCCAGGACGGGCTGGTGCGCACCTTCGGCTCCGCCGAGATCCCCAAGGGCCAGCCCTCGCTGCAGCAGCCCGGCGAGGCAGCCGCCGTGCTCAAGGGCGCCGCCAGCATCTCCAGCCTGGACAGCAAGCACCACAAGTTTCAGCTGCCGCAGCTGCCCAAGCAGCTGCGGGGCGGCAAGGGGCGCGCGCCGCCCGCGGCCGCCGTCACCCTGGACGCGCCGGCCTCCGCCGGGGCCGCCACGGCCCCTGGCAGCAACGGCAACCCGGCCGAGGCGCCGGCCTCCCCCGTCAACAACAACAGCATCATCAGCAAGAACAACAACAACAGTCGGCAGCGCGCGGAGGCGGAGCCCGTGCAGAGCCTGCAGGGCACACTGCAGGGCCTGCAGGGCGAGCTGGAGAGGGTGACCCGGGACAAGCTGCTGCTGCAACGGCGCGTCGAGGAGCTGTCCAGCAGCCAGGGGGAGCTGCAGTCCCTCCGCCAAGAAGTGGCTCGGTTACGGGTGAGTGCACATCCTCTCACCTCCCACCCCCCGCGGCTGCTGCTGCTACTCGCCGCGGCGCAGCCGCAGCGGCGCAAAGCATCTAACCTGTACGCGTACGCGTACCTGGGGGGCTTGGCGTTCTGGGCGTTCCGCGGCGCGTACTCGCTCGGCCCGTCCGGCCCGTCCCGCTCGCGCCCGTGTTCGCCCTGGAGCCGGAGGGGACCTGGACCCGGAGGCGCGAGTAGGGTGGCTGCGCGCGCTGCCTTTGCGTAAGTCGTTGGCGTTGTCATCATTGCAGAGTTGTTTGTAAACGGATCGTAAGAGCGCTCCTGCTCCGAGTTCCCTTGAAAAGAGTTTAGAAGGTTCTTAGGAGTTGGGCACGGCAGTGGAGCGAGTCGGCACGCCTAGTGTGGGCCGTTGCTTCCTTTAGGTGCTAGAAGTGCGGCCAACAGCGCCTGTTTAGTGGTCAGTATAGTTATGTTATGGGGCTGAAGTGAGGTTAGGTCCGTTGGGTGCAGGGCCGCACCGCCAAGGCAAAGTGCACTTTAGTGCACATCAGACGCTGTGCCGTGTTCTCTCTTAGCTTCGGTTCGTCTGAAATTGTGTGAATGCTTTTTGATTTCCATGCATCACTCGGCAATATCTCTGCATTCGACAGTAGTTGTATTTTTGTGTTGTCTATGTTTTTTTTCCCCAATTGGTTTGGCTTTTGGTTTTGACTGAATTTTGTGGTTTTCTCCTCTTTCCAGGAACAACGTAGTGCAGCAATGGAATTAAGCGTGGAAAATATGGCAGCCCACAATTGTGGGCTATCAGATATGGAGAAGGAGCAACTACTCCTTAATGCAAGCAGTTCAAGACAGAAGTCACCTACACCTGTGAGCAATGGAGGGGTATGTTAAAAAGCTGTTCGTTTTTGTAAATGTACTTCTTCCATATGTTTTTCCATTCAATCAATTTTTCTAACCAATTTTGTGAATGATTTCTAGATTAATGACCTCTGTGCAACAACAAGTACAAATGGTGTGTTACCTGATGTGTGTGACCCGACGTGTGTCACTCCTGATCGAGATAGAGACTGGGACAAGCATTCCTGCAGCAGTTTAAGTGAAGTTTCAGTAGCTTGTCTTCAAGATAGAATTATGCAAATGGAAGAAACACATTACAGGTTTGTTTTTATGTATATCAAAGTCTTGTATTTATACTTACCAAAAATGTAAAATTATTCTATCAATGTATTTTTTTCAGCACCAATGAGGAACTTCAAGCTACTCTCCAAGAATTGGCAGACTTACAAACTCAACTTACAGAGTTGCAGTCAGAAAATGAACGTCTCACAGAAGAAAAAGGTGTTCTTCTCGAATCTTTGTGCCGGCAAACTGAAAAACTAGAAGATTCGCGAACTAAGGTGGACACGCTTCAAGAGTTATTACTGAGAGAAGAAGCTGGAAATGGTCCAGGAGGTGGGGGAGATTCTTTACATGGACCTGGAGAAAGAGAACAGAAACTTGTTGAGCTCCTCAAGGCAAGTAACCACATTCTTATTACTCATTTTCTGAACTTCTTACCTTGTGATATCACCCTTTTCATGTAATTTTTTAATATCTTGGAATGTGACAGAGTGGTCAAGAGGAACGTGAGGCCCTACTAGTCAAACAAGATGAGTTAACATCAGAGTTGGTTGAATTAAGGGCTGCAGCTGACTCGCATGTTGCTGAAAATGCTAGGCTGACTGATAGAGTGAGGCTCCTTGAGTCAACTGTAGATGCTACTCATGCAGAAAGGAAACATCTTGACCAGGAATTGGCATTAGCAAAAGAGGAAAGCAGCTCGCGACATATAGAGATATCACGGTTATCAACTTTATTAGAAAATGCCAGAGCGAAGGTAAATATTTTATTATCGTTGGCTTGCAACAATTGTTAGCCTTCTGTTGAGCTTTACCCAACATTTTTCTGTCTTTGCATAGATTGAAGAGTTAGAACATGCGAGGGAACTTGGGGATAAATCAGATATTGAATCATTACTAGACAATGTGCGCAAAGAGAAAGACATTCTAGAAGGGCAAGTTGCGTCCCTTCAAGAGCAATTGTCCAGGTCACAATGTGAAGTTTCTAAGCTACGAGAGCAATTGAGCTCACTTCAAGAAGAATGCAAGGTATGAACATTTCCTGACATCTGCTGTTGTGATACGTCTACATCTCTTTTTACTATCTTGTTATGCATTTTTTATAGGTCATGCGAAACAATGCCAAACAAATTCGCAAAGAGAAAGAAACCCTAGCAACTGAATTTGCTACCTTACAAGAATCAGCAAATGAAATAAGAATGCAGTGTCAGTGCCACTTAGAAGATAAACGCCAACTTAAAGCAGCTCTTTCTGAAACTCAAAGACATTGTGCTGATGTGGAACAGAGATTGGCTCTCCATGAGTCTGAACTTGCTGAAGAAAAGAGGCTCCGCAGTGAAGAGGTGTGCACAATTTCCATTTTGTTTTATGCAAATTTTTGTTTAGTTCAGTCTCGTGATGCCTCTTTTCAATGAAAATTTTCTTGCACTTCATTTTATTAGAGTGCAGAATGGCAACAATTCCAATCAGATCTGTTAATGACTGTGCGAGTAGCAAATGATTTCAAGACTGAAGCTCAACATGAATTGGAGAAACTGGTTTTGGAAAATAAATCTCTGCGGGACAAAGTTCGATCCCTTGAATCTCAACTAGAAAAGCTGAAAGGTGAGTATTTTGCTTGTTATGCTGGGTGTCCCAGAGAATACACGGCAGCCTTGCGGGTCTGCCCACCCACCCCGGCCGTAAGGCGCTATGGCCCCTGCAGCCCTGCCGCGTATGCAGTCCCGCAACATTGACGTGTGTTCTCTGGGACACCCGGTATGTAGTGCAATTTGCCTCAAAAGAATAGTTTACTTTTTTGATTTGTAGAAGGGGTTATTTCTTCAACTTCTGGCTACCACTGTACATACTTTCCTTTACTGCCAAATAACTCAGCATTTTCTTTTCCCAAACCAAACTCAATTCTTGTCTCAAATTTTGTTTCAACTTCTTTGTCTTTATATATATATTTTTTTGTAGTGATTGAATTAAGATATTTGAATGCTCAATTGCATGTTTTAGATTCATGCATGACCCATGCTGCTATTTTGCCTGTTAATGTGCTTGTTGACCATTATATCCAAATTAATTGTTAATTTTGAAACTTTTCTGGAGTAGGGACTGAACTTGTGTTTCAATTTCGCCTAGGCCAATGGTTGAAAACTAGTACATTTACATGGAACTTATGTACAAAAATTTGTTCTTTTGGGTGTTTTAATCTTTCCCTTTTCAAATTATCTGATCTGATAGTGATAACACATTATTCACATTATGCAAGGATATGGTCTTTCTTTTTAATTTAATATCTTTAACCTCTTTTTGCTATGGGACTAACATAGGCTGTGGCTAACCATAGTTTTCTTTTTTTCCTTTTAAAAATCCCAAAATACACCTATTGATAAAACAGCTACTGATTTGCTTGTCTAGTACCTTTGATTGAGACCTGATAAAGTAGATGTAGGGTTAGTAAACATTTTCTTAACACCAATAGGCTTCTTTTACAAAGTGTCTACTAACACTAATTCATTTTGCCGATGTTTCCAAGTGAAGTTTTTCCTTAGTGTTTGAGACTTGAAATCTTCCTGATATGTTTTTAGAGAGAGCCAGCAGCAAGGGAGGGGATCAGCATGTACCTATCATGAAGCAGGATGTAAAAGATACACTTGCCTGTGAGAATAGTTTCATCAATGAAAATCATGAAGAGATTTCTGTGGTGGTGCAGGCCAGCACTTTGAATGAGAAAACACCAAATGTGATTTGTAAGAGTCCTGTTCAGATGTCAGAATGTCATCAACAGGTATTACCAAACTTACCAGACATTGTCATCAGTGAAATTGATGTGAGGAAGCATCAGACTGAGATAGTTGGAACTGCAAGTGACACTCACACCACTAAGGAATACAAAAGCCCATTGAAAGAATTCTTTAATTCCTTAAAATCTCGAAAAGAATTTCAGAAAAGTCCTGAACCTGTACAAAGCCCTTTGAAAGAGTTTTTTGACTCGCTCAGGGCTAGAGGACAGTTTCAGGTAAATGATAAGCAGGATTTGAAATCATTGACTTGCTTGGATCTTGAAAGTGAGGAAAGGAATTTGTCAACTGCATCCGCAGTCCTCACTAGTACACCACCATGTGGCCAGGTTAAAGTACTGGCGGATAGTAGTTTTTCTGTTCTTCCTGTGACTCAAATGTCTGGAGGTAAATCTTTATCTCCAAGAAAAGGTGGTAAATTGAAGCGTAGCCACCCAGTTTCAGGCTCCCCTCCGCCTATTAATGATCCTATAGAACAACTGAAATCGCAAAGCTCTCAGCATAAATTCATGAAACTAAACAGCAGGAACTTGCACTTTGACAAGATTGTGCGCAAGCCTTCACTGCCTCCTCTGCCTGAACATACTGAACTTCTTCCTAGCATTGAGAAGAACATGGATCCAGAAGATTTTTCATTCACCCCACTTCCTTGTCTTAAAATGAATGAAAATCTGAAGAGCAGAAATTCTTGTCCAGATCAGAAAGTGCCTCTAGTAAAAGCTCACTGCATCTTTATTGATGATGATGAAGCAGAGGAGCTGTATAAGTGTAGTATTTCTTTGCCCTTGGAAAGTGAGACTGAAGCAACAGAACCAAAGCAAATTTATTTGGAGGCAAATAAAGATTCCAGAAGCCAAGTTATATTTGAAATGCTCTCGGATGCATTTTACAATACCAAAGATCCTTCAGAGGTGTTTGAAACAACTACCAAGGAAACTCATATGTCTGATACCACTCCAATTGTTGTGGATTGTGTCATGAAGAGTAATTTGGGTTCTAAGCATGAGGAGATTTTGCATTCCCATGGACCGTTTGAGGCAGAGAGTGCTGCTAAAGAAATTTCTGATACAGAAATGGAGGTTGAAAGTGTTTTTACTCACAGCTCTCATGAAAGTCTATCTCCAATTGTGTCTGTGCAAAATAGATCTAAGAGCCGGTCGCCTACCTTGGACATGCTTCGGTCTGTAGGATTCGTTCGAGAATCAAAACGCCGATGGTCAGGGGAGGTGGAGAGTGACGATGACAACTTTGTCAGGTCTCCCAATAGGAATTCATGGCACGGACCTTATAACCAACCACGTACTATCCATTCTAACAAGAGTCCCAAACTGTCTATTTCTAAAGATCAAGATCCTCAGAGCTTGGAGAAAGTAGTTGTCAATCCTGACAATTCGCACTACTCACCATTGACAAATTCTAGTACCATTAAAGGAAGTGCAACCTTGCAGTCATCAAATGAGCGGGAGGTGGGTTTTCTGCCCTGCAATATTTATCTCCAGCTTTCTCCAGCTGTTCAGTGTTGTTCTTGTAAGTCTACTGCTGAGTGAAATGTGTCTCTAGGGGACTTGTGTGTTGCTTTAGGGTTTGACATTTATTTCTGAAATTTTAACCAAAGTTACCACTTGACTGGTATTATTTGGATAAATTTTTAACAGGATGGTGTTAATCTGTTGGATTGATATTTGTGTTGTGTATGCAGTGAATCAGATTTTGAAGCTAACCACGTAGTCCACTGGTTTCGATGGAAAGAAATATCTTAGGTGGCCATTATGAAGAATGTTCTTGGGAAATTGCCATTTTCCCATTTCCTTTTACGTTTTAAAAGTTTTGTACAGTTAGTTGACATTTAATTTTTCCTTAGGTATTACTGACCTTTTTCATTTTAACAACTTGGATACTCTTTACAATTCTGGTTTGAAGCTTTCCTCTACAAATCATAACTTACTTTGATCTCAATTAGTAGATCGTCCTCAACAACACATATTTGTCATCACACAAATTCTATAACGCTTTGCTGGTTCTTCTGGTGCTGGTCGATTTGCATGTCCCCCAAAACATTGTTTTTTTTCCTTGCTAAGCATGGTTTGTTGCATTCTGTTGAGAATGTATAGCTTTCAACCTTTATTTTATGTACATGTTTATGTTCAGTATTTTATCTTGTTATTATGTTTGCACGATTTTGTGGCTAACATTAGTATTGTGTGGGTTATTTTTGGTGGTATAGCTGCCCAGAAATGTGGCTCGCCCCCTCCTGCTCACCACCCGCCTGTGATGCTACGTTCAGTGTCCATGTCTGGTGCCATGTCATCCACCATTGGTGCCACTGTCGGTGACTCAGTGCTGAATGAAATAGCAACAGCCCGACGAACCAAACCCGGCATTTCTCGCCAGGACTCAAGGCTGTCTGTCAAGTCCCTTATAGAAAGCATTGAAAACGCCACTAAGCAGGCCAAGACTAGTAAGGGTATGTGTGTAACAGCATTTGTGTCTATTATTTTTCATTCATTTTAAGCCATCTGCATGATTGTCTTCTGGCATTTGAGTCTGTATCAGTATCAGGTTTAGTTTTTCTATGTTGAGTATAGCTGCATTGTTGTCAAAAATTTCATTATTTGAGCATGAATTATATAAACATGAAAAAATAAATATTGGTTATGCATGAAATTATTTTAGTCTTATGGAGTGGTACATCATAGTAATTTCTGGATTTTCATACCATTTTGTTAGTGAAAATTGATAAAGTCTCTAATTCAGAGGTCTTACTACCATATTGTTTTTTCTGTGTGGAATCACTTAAAATGAGTGGTAAATGTAATTAAGCTGTAACAGTTTACATTATTCTCATGAATCTGCTTTCTTTTCATATTTTAATACATGTATGTTATCTTAATCTCCTATAGGGCCAGGCGGAAGCCGTAGTTCCTCAACATCCAGTCTCAACAGTATTGCAAGTGATGTTAGAGCAGCATCAGTTGCAGCTGGAGCAGCAACTTTGTCTCCATCAACTCCATCCTCCCCTCTGCGACACCTTACCCTGTCAGATTCGGAGCCACTATTTAAAGGACCACTGCGAGACCAGCAGTCCAATAACCAGAATAACAACAACCAACTTCATAATAATAATAATAACAACAACATGCACTCAAATAATAGACTGGTACAGCAACAATCTCGCAAGAATGTGCTCAGTGGTGGGTATTCTACAGAAATTGTTATAGGATTGTCTGGTGTGATTTTGCATGCGCTCAGTGTTTGTGTGAGAAACACATTTCCACAAAATTTTCTACTGAGAGGTGTTGATTTTGTAAAATGAAATCAACTCTTCTCGATGATTTTGCGCTGTAGTGCAGCCAATACCTTTTATGTCATGGTCAAAGTGATTTGTCTCAGTGAAAAAGAAAACAGATTCACTCAGTATAATTTGCATATAATTTGCATCTGGATCACTAGCTTTTGTTCTTTTAAGTGTGATTTTAAGGCTTGGACTATTTCAATTTAAATATTTTACCTTAGTCCTGCACACATATGTAGATTCATTTATGAGGTCCATTTTGTGCATTGGTTTTCTTTCAAGTATTTTGATGTGTTGCATTTTTTCTTTTCTTTTTGCATGCCCGTACGCTAACAGATAATGGTAAAGCCAACAGTCTGGATAGTCTAAAAGCCAATTCAAAGGCTGGTGAAGATGTCTCCCAAGTTTCACAATCACCTCTTGCACTAGCAAGTTTGGCCCACCACCCTGGTCTTACCACACCCGTCTCCATCCTAGCCAGCAAGAGTATGGATTACACAAGACGCAACAGCTGTGGTGATTTAAGTATGTGTTTTGTAGTCTAAATTTGCTTTTCTATAAGTCCCTCAGATTTGTATTTAATTTTTTTTCCCTTCTTCCATCTTCCTTTCTTTTATCATACTTCCTTTACTTGTTTTTTATCAATTTTTTATTTTTTTGAATCTTTCTCTTTATACTGTATTTCACTTATGCAAATAAATTTTTTCCCAGGTGAAAGGAAAGATCCGTTGGCCCCATTAGTAAAGAATGGTGGCTCTAAGAGAAACGCTTTGCTGAAATGGTGTCAAAACAAGACAGTTGGGTATCGTAATATTGACATCACTAATTTCTCTAGTTCTTGGAATGATGGGTTAGCATTTTGTGCTATTCTTCATTCCTATCTTCCTGATAGAGTACCTTATGATACTCTTACACCCAATGAGAAACGACGTAACTTTACCATTGCATTTGCTGCTGCAGAGTCTGTTGGCATCCCCACAACTTTGGTAAGTTTGTTAGTTAAGATTTTCCCATATATGCCTGTACCTATTGCAGTATGTTGATTTTTAATCGCCTCCTATTTTATAGAATATCAACGATATGATTCAGCTAGAAAGGCCTGATTGGCAACAAATCATGGCCTATGTTACAGCCATCTACATTCATTTTGAAACGTAAGCGATGTTGAAGCTCAGCTTACATTTTTTCACTCCTTAAAAGTTTGGTCAGTTTGACAAATATTATTTATTCTTGTGAAATATGACTAAATGATGTGACTTTGATATTTTGAGGATTTTTTAATTAAGATAAAGAAAATATGAACCCCTCAAAATGAAGTTTATCATTTGAAATTTTGTACTTGCTGCATCGTGCCACCATGCTGTGGCTGTTAAACCAAGCTAGTCAACCAAAAGATTGTCCTGTATTTAATTATAATTAACTCTATGTGAAGTTAAAATATTATTTTCAATTTTTATGTCAGCAAGTTATTTCTTTATTGAAATCATGTGAATATCTTTCATTTATTATGTAAGAGAGCACTGGGTATTTCTTTGAATGCAACATTGTTGCAGCATTGCATACTAGCCAGGATTTCAGGCGCCATGGCATCTTACCGGCGATTTTGGTATGCATACCCGGGTTACTCTGGTGCTTTCAAAGAAACACCCGGCACTAGCAGTCTGCGGGACTGTTCCTTTCTTTTAGGCAGTTATTATTTTAGTCAGCTTTTGATATTTGCTGTCAGCACCCGTGATATTGAGGTCAAGGTCTTCCTTAGCTTGCTGTAGTGGGCAAAATGTTGGTTACTTCATAACTGGTAGCTTTTTTTTTTCTCATTTTTTTTCTTTTCTGTAATTTTTAATTTTATAGGAATTTCCTACCAAGTATTTGCAAACAATTGAGGTTTTTGCAGGTTTATCAAGTGGTGAAAAGAATAGATGTGATCAATGAGACTGTGTAAACTGACTTTGTGCCTTTAGTATTGTTTCCTTGCACCATTGCTTTGCCATCAGTATTTTAAACATCAAGGTATTCAGAAAAGGGAAATAGAAATTCACTCAGCAAGTTATCTTTTTCCACATGTGAGAAGGTGCTTTTCTATTCATCTTGCTGTGAAAATTGAAACAGTCAAGGAGTTAATTTTAGATGGATTGTACTTAGGCCTGGATCAGGCTGATAAAAGGTTTGTGAAGCATCAACATTTGTGTAGTCAAGACAGCTTTGGTAGTTCAACATTAGACCTAGTCAAAACTCTGGTAATATTTACCTTGCCACTTGTCTAGTTTCCTGCTGTGTCTCAAGTGGTACTTTTCCTATTCTTTTTGTCAAAATTCAATCTTTCTTTCTTCGTGAGTACCCCTTTGAGTCTCATAGGAGACCTGAACACTAGTTCATGTTCTTCCCAATTTCCAACATCCCCTTTACTTACCAATCAGCGTGGATTCTGAAACTTGTCTCATCATTCCATTGGAAGGTCACTAAACAGTGACTCAGACTGACAGTTGTTTTCAATTATTGGTTGTTTTTGTTATACTGTTCTCTATGTTACTCAATTATGTGTCCAATATTCCTGGCAGCTTTTCATGTATTTCTCTGTATTTATAATACTCACTTTTTTGTATGCTGAAAATCGTATCTCCGATCCTTGATTTGTTGTTTGTTTTGTTTGAAGTCAGTTGATTCCTATATGTTTTCTTTGTCCTTAGGCTTTTATATTTATATACCTTTATTTCCACTTCTCTCATAATTGTAAAAATGAAATAAATTATCTTTGCAAAAGAGATCTGTCATGTTTAAATATTGAACATGTTTCCGGAACCCCATCTACCATGGAAAACCAAGTGAGCGATTCATAATTTACTGCATAATTCAAAGTATTCAGCAATTAATGTTTACATGTACAAACCAAATTCAAGTGCAATTTTTCAAGTGCTTCTCCCCGTCTATGGCTTGCCAATGCTTTGGCACGGAGAGAAAGAGAGAGAATAGAGTTGGGGTGGAACAGGGGACCTGGAGATCAGTGTTGGACGAGATTGCGAGCGGGGCAGGGGGGTGGGGGGGGGGCTAGAGGCTAAGGGCAGCTGCTGGAACTTGCCCGATGACCGCCTCCCGCCTCTGTCCTCACCCGACACCCGACCGACTCGGGTGAGCCTAACCCGACGAGCCCGGCTGGAACTACTGCCGAATCGCCGACCTCTGAATGCGCTTCCGCACGCTGTTCGGACGCAGACCCCTCACCAGCAGGGCGAGCGGTGAGGTTGCGGGGACAGGTGTCGTTGCTGGGGCCGAGCGGCGGGGAGACGTGTCGGGCAAGCCGTAGTACTCCAGCATCTGCTAGCCGCATCATGCCTTCTCACTCTCACGCTGGAAGCGTCGGGCGCGCGCTTAGAACCGTACGCGCCCAATCGAAAACACTACTGCTACGCCGCTTGTCTTAAGGTCATGGCTATTTGCTGAAGAGCGACACCGGGTTCGGCAAGTTCAACGCCCCGCTTGGTGGGGGAAGGCAACCGAGCAGAAGGAAATGCATGTAAGTATACTGTAGAAGAAGACAACAAAACGACCGGGTTGTGAGCCTGCCAAACGTCTCGCCAGCCGAAATCAAGTGGGGCTGAGGGGAGAGGCGTTAATCAACTGCAGCGCACCATTCACCACCCTACTCCACCGCCCCCGGGGTAGTAGATTGTAGAGACTGTTCGGATTCGATCGAACTCGATCGAGGTGTCCAGGATATCGCTCGAACAGGTAATACGCAGGGTGTTGAATCCGAAATGTTCGAATAAGACAAGACCGGAAGACCGATCGTATTTTCGCCGTAAAAACGAAACCGTCCTGATTAGGTCACTCTATTTTTTATGAAAATATGTGGGTGCGTCGGCGCCAGAAGCAGTACTGTTTCATTGGTGCAGATACTTTGGTAGGATAACGAATGTCGTGAGGAAAACACGTTCATACCTCATAGGGATGATGTCACGGCTACATTTGCCTTTTAATATTAAGAGCGATTAATTGAATACTTTTCATGTTCATTTTGAAAGTAATCTCGTCATCGCCGATTCGGTTGCGTCGGAAAGACAGAAAAAAAAAGAAAAAAAGGAAAAACAAACTTGTTGTTTGTTAGAGGATTTTTAGACCTATTTTGTTTGAGCTCGTTCAAAATGAAAGCAGTCTGATCACTCATCCCTGGGGGCCCCGGGCCCGGGGCTGCCACCGCCACGGCCCCACGCCACGGCCGCGGGGGCGTAACAGACGAGGAGCTCTAGGGTCGAGGACCCCCGCGGTGCCCCGACCCGCAAGTCAAGCTGTGCATAAAGACCCCCCCGCCCCCTCCCCCGCGCGAAGCCCCAACCGCAGCTGCTGCGGCAAAACTGCTTGTAACTTTGCATCTGAATCAAATGATGATTAACACTGAGGGAAAGAATGTCGTGCATCAATGACTTAGATCTGAATTTTTTTCCACTGTTGGGGAAATGCAGAGTGGCAAGCTGATCCTATTAGCAGAGGGCGTTGTAAATGACAGAAAGGCACTCAGCTAGGTGGCCCCTCCTCCCTCCTCCCCCTCCCCCTCCCCAACGAGCCCAGGGTGGTGCCTCCCGTCGCAGCGTCGACGCCCTGCCCCGCCCCGCCCTCCCTCCTCGGGTCGACGACCGACTCACGCCTCGTGGTCGCCAAAATACCAATACCCTCACAGGAGCTTTGTCACCTGGCCTTTGGTGGAGACGGGCGTGTATATGTGGATTAAGTGCTTCAAGCAAGGTACTTGCTTGAAACACCACTTCCCCCTTAAAGAGTGTTGTAAAAAAATTTGAAAAAAAATATAAAAATAAATAAGTAAATAATAAAAACAGTGAAAAGGCGGTAATGCTTAACGTGAAAATTTGAATCATGGTTCAATTTAACCTGGCCGTAACATTACAAGAAATGTTCCAGGGATTCTATTAAGGGACGTAAATGGTAGGGTTTTATTTCAATAATTTGCGCAGAGGAAGTTCCAAACAATTATAACTTTTATTAAGTAATCCGAATTCCTCCCGTGCAAACTTGTGAAATAAAACGCTTTTATTACAACACCAAGTAGAATCCCAGGAACATCCCATGTTACAGAGAGGTTCTAATTTTCATGTATGATTTTTATGTTTACCTTTATAATATTTCCCCTTCTTTTCTTCTCTTTTCTCTTCTTTTGTTTTTATAAGTCTCCACCTTCGCGGTCCCTAATTTTCCTTTTTCCATTCTCTACCAGCTTTTGATGTCAGTTGTCTGCTAGCCGCCCACGCCGCTACGCCTAGCCCGCACGCACCCCTCGTACGTACACTATTAGCTGTTACTAATGTATGTTAAACGATGACAATGCGACCAATCGACTTCCTATTGCGCCGCCCCCTCCGAGGGCCTCTTCTCCTCCCCTGCCCCGCTCGGGGCCAGCGCTGCGCTGGGCCCTGGTGCTGGTGCTCTGGTGGGGTGATGCGGGGGCGGGGCGGGGCGGGGCGGGGCGGGGCGGGGCGGGGCGGACTGAGCCTCGCGCCTCGCCTAGTGAAACCCTTCCGCGAGAGATCCTCAAAGGTGTGACCCCCGGCGGGCCTGCGGAAGCTTAAGAGTGCCAAGAGGTCAGCAGATCAGCCGCCTGATGGGTAGGCAACCCTCACCCAACAATGCTTGGCTGTATGGCGGGCCGGCCTACCACGAGTTCTTG
Organism: Frankliniella fusca; assembly: GCA_029379305.1. Classification (NCBI taxonomy): domain Eukaryota; kingdom Metazoa; phylum Arthropoda; class Insecta; order Thysanoptera; family Thripidae; genus Frankliniella; species Frankliniella fusca. Next base: position 708,841 of record JAHWGI010000083.1, on the reverse strand, counting down.
CAGGCGTTAATGCTGGACCTCAACCACTCTGTTGCACCAGTTGCACTATGGTCTCGTATTAAAAACTGTTCTGGTATGTCTTCATGTGGTATTATTATCATCATCAATTCTATGCCTATGTAAATAGACTGGTCTGTTGTTGTGTATATGGGGCAAAGAAACTCGAAAACCCATATCCGAACAACAATGAAAAGAATAATATAAATTTCGGCATGTATGTGACGATTACATCACAAATCATCTTGTGTCGACACATCAATTCTACCAAGTCCTACGATTAACTTATTGTCACGTGACAAATAAGTTGTGACGTGAGGACTGATGTATCTCACCCCCTTGTGACGAACCTTTCAAGAGTAAAATTTTGTAGTAACTTTGTGACGACATAAAGTTTAACAGTGTCGGTCTCAGCATTTAGAGAAGAAGTAAAGAAATCTGGACCGGAACCAGTTTCAAAATGCCAACAAATATCCGAGCAAAATCCAAAATGAAAGCTGTAAATGAGTTTCCCGATGACAACCAAGCATAGCAGTATGGCTGAAATTTCGAAAAAAATGTGAATTAGAGCACTTGGTACCGGTCGGATTCCTCTCTCCTTATTCTCCCGAGGTCCAGACCGAATAGGGTGCATTATAAACAATAACTATTACGAAATCCCCTAAAAGTGCGCAACCCGCTACCGGCGCCCTCCTAGCCCGGCCTGTATCCGCCACTGCCTCAGCGCCAGACCGGAAGGCGGCGTGAGGCTTGAAATTTCAGATGAACGCGCCCACAGACCAATATGTAGACGCACTTTCAGGTCAGCCTCATCCGACTTTAACGTGCGTCTACCGAGGGGGGCATTACTTCAAAAAATCATTTTACAGTCCTCACAGAACAATCATTTAACAACTTGAAAAAAAAATCAAAATAATATCAGGAAGAAAGATACTAAAAAATCCGAAAAATCGAGAACAAGTAAAAAAAACTGGGGAAAAAATAAAAATAAAAAAGTCAAAAATGAGGGAAAAGATCGGAGTTTATCAAAACGGGACGGCCATTTCCCTCGGAAAATGAAACAAAAAGTTTACACAAAAAATTATCAAAAGTCAAAAAAATCATTGTACACATTTTGTATGGATGATCCACATCCACCCCCTCGGCGGGTCTACTTTGTCTAGCAACGCGGATGTGAGGGCGGGGCCGTGCCGGGCCGTGCCGGGCAGTGCCGGGTCTAGCCCGACCGAGGTGGCCGGGCCGGGCCGGGACAGAGTTCCCGGGGGTCCCTGCGGGCCCGCGGGCCCGCGAGGTGCACTGGGTTCACCTTGCCCGGGGCGGCGCGGGGCGGCGCGGGGCGGGGGGCGTCCGAGGACATATAACGACCTGGTGCCGGCGACGGCCCGCAGTGGTGAACCGCGCGTGGAAGTGAGACCAGAGGCCCGGCCGCTTCCACGACGAGAACGTCGTCACACACCACGCCATCCACTTCTCCGTCACCACCACCATCACCACCACCATCACCACCATCACCACCACCTTGTAGAGCCTGGTGGACCTGAGCCGGCAGGTAAGGGTCGTGCGCGAGCGGGTCTGCAGTCACCGCCGCCTACCGCTGGATTTCAAAACGTGCTCACGCCCGTGCCTGCTCGCGTGTGTGTGTGTGTGTGCGGGTGTGTTCTAGTGCAGTGACAGTGACATTCCAGAGACACGCGCTTCCCAGATTTTTTTTCTTTTGTTGATTTGTCAAATTGATGGAATGAAGTGGCGTGGTCGAAACTCTTAAATTGCAAATGACAGGGTAGGTAGTAGCTAATGTGTTGCGGGCGACGAACTTGACTGTATGGTGAATAATCTACGGCTCCGATGGCGGCCAAGAAAACCCGCGTTACACCGTGCAAAAAGTAAACAATTTGTTCTTTCATCTGTGAAAATGGAGCATTTTAATGTTTTAGGTTTGTGTAATCATGAAGTACTTACCTTCCGTTTATCTCGTGCTTTTATTTTAAGCACAAGAGAAGAAGAAGAAGGTGGGGGCGGGCGAAGAATTAATCATGAATCCTAAAACGATACAACTTCCTATGCACTTCGGTGTTCATATGGTAATAAATGATTACCAATGCAAATACGGGGGTCACAGTTGTTTGCTACGACGACATGAATCAGGCGCTTCCGTTTCGTCAACATAACTTTGCCGCTGCGTCAAAGAACTTTCGCCCTTGTCTTCGAATTTTTCGTAATTGCTACTTCACGTTTATGTTGCGGGTGAGAATTTCCATTTCCACCTGGGCTTCGGTCGAGCTGACTACTGTCCTTCTAGTTCGGGCTGGGAAGCATGCATGTCATGCTGCCCCCCTCACCCCCCCCCCCCCCTCACGGGACCTTTCCCCTGCGGATCGCCCCCCTCCTGTGGCCGAATCCAAAGCGGCTACGCGTATTTCCAATGCATGAAAGCGCGTCTCAAATGTGCACTTAACTTGTATACTTGTAAGCCGATTGTCTGTCGCACCGCCCACCGGCCGCGCCCCGCGCCACACCCCCCTCACTGAACCAACCGAGGGGAGAGGGAGACACAACTGGGAATTTTTTTGTCAACTGGATTACGGATTACCCGGGATTACCCGGGATTACCCGTGGATAAACTGCGCGGATGAAATTCAAAAATTTCAAGAGAGGTCCATGGATTACGCTGGATTATCAACGAATTACCCTGGATTACTTTGGATTACCCCCGAAATATTATTATTATTATTATTATTATTATTATTATTATTATTATTATTATTATTATTATTATTATTATTATTATTATTATTATTATTATTATTATTATTATTATTATTATTATTTTTTGTAATCTGGACTAAGGATTACCACCCCGATGTCAACCGGACTACCCCGTCGAGAACGCTGTACCACCTCACAGTCTCCCCCCTTCCCTGCTTCCAGATCTCAGCGACTGAACGACTTTCTGCTTACACTCTCTCGCGCCCGGCCCGATGGCGCCCCCGGCATCCGAGCCCGTGTCCAAGGACCACACGATCCCGGCCGCCATACGCAATGGCATGCGCCTGGCCACGCCCGCCCCCGGCGAGGAGGTCGTCATCGCCGGCCTGGCGGGCATGCTGCCCGACTCGGACAACGTGTACGAGTTCAGGGACAAGCTGTTCAACAAGGTGGACCTCGTGTCCGACGATGACAGGCGATGGAAACTCGGTGAGTCACAGTGTCGCTGTCCTCCCCCCGGGGATACAGCTAACAGTTTTCGTGTACTAAAAACGTGATTTTTGAAAATAATTAAATGACATTTTCTTTCTACGTAGACCACCCCGAGATCCCCCAGCGTACCGGAAAGATCAACAATGTCGGCAAATTTGATGCGGCCTTCTTCGGCATCCACTACAAGCAGGCTCACGCCATGGACCCCATGTGCCGCCTGCTGCTCGAGAAGTCCTACGAGGCCATCGTGGACGCGGGCGTGAACCCCGGCAGCCTGTACGGCACCAAGACGGGCGTCTTCATCGGCGCGTGTTTCTCCGAGTCGGAGAAGACGTGGTTCTACGAGAAGCTGGAGGTGAACGGCTTCGGCATCACGGGCTGCTCGCGAGCCATGCTGGCCAACAGGATCTCGTACTGGCTGGGCGTCAACGGCCCCAGCTACACCGTGGACTCGGCGTGCTCCTCGTCCCTGTACGCCATGGAGCACGCCTACAAGTCCATCCGGGACGGGCACTGTGACAGCGCCATCGTGGGCGGCTGCAACCTCTGCCTGCACCCGTACGTCTCCCTGCAGTTCTCCCGTCTCGGCGTCCTCTCCAGGGACGGGACGTGCAAATCGTTCGACGAGAATGGTGGGTTCAGTCAGGAGCAGCGCGGGCTGTCCAACTGCCGCGGCGGAGAGCACTGAAGCTCATCCTGTCTCCTCTCAATCCGCAGCCAACGGTTACTGCCGCTCCGAGGCCATCGTCGTCGTGTACCTGCAGAAGTCTAAGGACGCCAAACGCGTGTACGCCAACCTGGTGCACGCCAAGACCAACTGCGACGGCTACAAGGAGCAGGGCATCACCTACCCCTCCGGCCAGATGCAGCAGCGCCTGCTCGAGGAGTTTTACCAGGAGTGCGGCGTGGACCCGCGCTCTCTGGGCTTCGTCGAGGCGCACGGCACCGGCACCAAGGTGAGCAGCTGTAACGCAGACAGCTGATTCAGCCCGGAACATCATTCGTCGAACGATAAACTTTTTGCATGAAGTGGTGCCGAGAGGGAAACAACTCTGAATATTATTGTACAAATTTTGTGAATTTTCGTGAGTTTGTGTGAATTTGTACTGAATTTTTTCTAGAATTTTTTTTCCTAAATTTTCGCGAATTTTTTTGAATTTTCCTGAATTTACCCCAATTTCCCTGAATTTTTCTGACTTGCTCTGAGTTTCTCTGAATTTTTATGTTTTCTTTTCCCCTGAATTACGATGTGTACACAAATTTCAGAGTTATTTCCCCCTCGCGTGGTGTAGAATTCTCAGCATGCTAATGCTCTGGTCGGTGTGGTGCGGTAGGTCGGAGATCCCGAGGAGCTGGCCGCGCTCGACACGGTCTTCTGCACGGGCCGCGAGGAGCCGCTCTGGATCGGCTCAATCAAGTCCTCTATCGGGCACTCGGAGCCCGCGTCCGGCCTGTGCTCCGTCACCAAGTGCATCATCTGCATGGAGACGGGCCAGCTGGTGCCGAACATCCACTTCAACAACCCCCGCAAGGGCGTGAAGGGCTTCGAGGAGGGCCGCATGCGCGTCGTCGTCGACTCCACGCCCTGGCCGGGCGGCCTCATCGGCATCAACTCGTTCGGCTTTGGCGGCGCCAACTGCCACGTCCTGCTCAAGTCCAACCCCAAGGAGAAGGTCAACGGCGGCCAGCCCAAGGACAAGATCCCCCGCGTCGTGGCCGTGTCGGGCCGCACCCGGGAGGCCGTCGACACCATCCTTAACGACGTGAGTAGACGCTGGGAACGAGAAATTTTGCTTGCATTTCGGAAGCAATCTGTTATTTCTTTGAACGCAACTTGTCTTCTGAATTTATGGACTTTTTTTTTAGGAACGAAGTAGCCTTATTTGGAATTATTTTTAATTTTGTAAAATTTTTCTTGTAAGCCTTACCTTTTGAAATTTTTGTAAAGTCTATTTACAAAAAGGTTGAAATATATTCACCGTGACATCTTGTCATTCTCTTTTGACCCTGCAGATAGAATCCCGCCCCGTGGACGCGGAGTACGTCGGCCTGCTACACGAGGTTCACGCTGACGAGATCCCCGGCCACCTGTACCGCGGCTACTCGGTGCTCGGCGCGCAGGACAAGCACCGCGAGACTGAGGTAGGACCGCGCCCAGACCCGCGCAAACACCCCGGCCGACCCAGCCAGTTAGTCTCACCCCATCCTCGCTCTTGCAGTTCTTCGCCGGCGAGCCGCGGCCCGTGTGGTTCGTCTTCTCCGGCATGGGCTCGCAGTGGCCGGGCATGGCAGCGTCCCTGCTGCAGCTGCCGGTGTTCAAGGCGGCGGTGGAGCGCTGCCACCAGACGCTGCAGCCCAAGGGCGTCGACGTGCTCAAGATCCTCACCTCGCCCGACACCAAGACGTTCGACAACATCCTCAACTCGTTCGTGGGCATCGCGGCCGTGCAGATCGGTCTGGTGGACGTGCTCCGGTGCGTGGGCGTGCTGCCCGACCGCATCATCGGCCACTCCGTGGGCGAGCTGGCGTGCGCCTACGCGGATGGCACCTTCACCGCGCAGCAGACCATCCTGGCCGCCTACTACCGCGGCCTCGCCTCCCTCGAGACCGACTTCCAGCGGGGCGCCATGGCCGCCGTCGCGCTCGGCTACAAGGACATGAAGGCCCTGTGCCCGCCCGACGTGGAGGTGGCGTGCCACAACTCGGCCGACTCGTGCACCGTGTCCGGCCCCGCCGACGTCGTGGCGACCCTCATCGCGGACCTGGCCAAGAAGGGCATCGCCGCCAAGGAGGTCAACTGCTCCAACATCGCGTACCACTCGCGCTTCGTGGCCAAGGCCCTGCCCAGGCTGCGCAAGTACCTGGACCAGGTGATCCCGTCGGCTGCCCCACGCTCCGAGCGCTGGCTGTCCACCTCCGTCCCGGAGAAGGACTGGGGCTCCCCGGCGGCGCGCCTCAGCTCGGCCGAGTACCACAGCAACTCGCTCGTGAACCCCGTGCTGTTCGAGGAGGTGCTGCAGCACGTGCCCGAGGACGCGCTGCTCCTCGAGATCGCGCCCTCGCCGATCCTCCTGGACGTGCTGCGCCGCGCGCTCCCCGAGGAGAGCGTCGTCATCCCGCTCACCCAGCGCGACAGCGCGGACGCCACCTCGCACCTGCTCGCCGCGCTCGGCAAGTGAGTACCGCACCGTAAAGCCTCGCAGGCCTAGCCGAGGTACAAACCACTCTCAATAAGGAGACACAACTCGTAAAGTTTACTCGAATTTTCCAAAATTTTCCTCTTTTTTTACTTCTTTTATTTTTCTTCCTTTTTTTTCCAAAGGGCAAACAATTGTGAAAGGCCAGAAAAAAAATACGATTTCACGAAATCCTGGTAGACAACGGAGTTTCTATGACTAAAATAAAATATTGTGAGTGTTGAATAAGACTGTAAGAAAACCGACTGGTTTTGTTTAGTTTACGATAGTCAAGATAGTGGCTAAATAATTCTAAGTTTGAATTGATAAGGCGGGTTTCAAGTAATGAATACTCTCCGAAAGTTCGGCCGACACTTAATCGACAGGAGCAGGAGAAAAGAGAGCTCTCCTACTGGCGGCAAAAATAGGGCGGCGAGGTCACGGCCGGAAAGGAACGACATCAATAACCTCCCCTCCACCGGGCGCACGGAAGGGGCGAACCGGGGCCCTACCTAATACCGCTGGTACGCGAAGGACCAGCGGGCAAGCGCGCCGCGGCCGCGACGGGGGTGCGCTATCTATTGGGAAAACGCGGAGTTAAGGCGTTGTTTACACAAAATGGTACACGTAAATGTACATCATTTCAAGAATTCTGCTCACCAGATGGAAGTCAAACTTACCAAACCGTTTTCCGCAGGTAGAAAACTACTATTTACGCATTCAGTTCGTCTTGTCAACGTTTCGATAACTTTAAAAAATGATTTAAAGTCGCGAGGTGGGCACATCAGCCACCGGCAATGGCGGACATGCTTGGCCTGCTTTCGCGTTGTTGACACAACATGCCAACCAAATAAAATGAAAAAAATCACTGCTCTCATAACGTTACGATTGGAACTCATTCTTTGAGGCACACATTTAGTTGGCAGAACCGGGGCAAGTTTCAGTAAAACTGAAGTAGTTTTAAAGAAGGCAGTACGGTGGTCACGTGCGAATTTCAGTAGTGTTATCTCATTCTTGCGCTCGAAACTAAAGGCTGGCTTTGTTTGAACGCAGACTTTAGAGGTTTCTCTTTCGCTCCGTGTTGGCTCGCCTCGGCCTACCCCCTCCACGAAAAAATATCCCCTTCCCCTGTTCATTTTGCCTGACGAGTCGAGCATTACCATAGAAACTCGAATTTCAATTCAAATTTACAAAATTTCTGCAATACAGATTTCAACTAGACTTCAGAATCGAATGTACTAGATTACATTCTAAATGTATGCTTAATATCATAGAATTCCCTTCAGCAGATTTTTTTCTGTCGTAAGGGGCCATATGAAACAAAACACGCACGTTTTCCAGCGATTTTAGAAGGCAACTCCGTTGCCTAAAAAGAGCGATAAAAAAATTCACAGACATTAAGAATAAATTCAAGAAGATAGAAAAACACAAGAAATTGAGGAAAATACGGGGAAAAAATCAAGCAAATTTTTGGCTCAAGCTGTAAAAAGTAAAAAGCAATTAAAAATCAGGAAAATTGACTGAAATATCCGAAAAATTTGTGCTCTTCGTACATTATAATTCAGAGTTGTTTGACCAATGGTTTGACCCTGTTTTTTCTGAACTGCGTGGTGGGAGTATATTTCTTGTAAAAACTAAACTTCTTGCGTATGCATCTTACAGGTCGTTCGTGGCGGGCTGCCAGCCCAAGCTGCAGAAACTGTACCCGGCCGTGGAGTTCCCGGTGAGCCGCGGCACGCCCATGATCTCCCCGCTGGTGCGCTGGGAGCACAGCGAGGACTGGTACGTCACCTCGTACCGCATGCAGGAGAAGATCAAGTCCGGCGAGAGGACCGTCATCATCAACGTCAACGACGAGGAGCAGGAGTACTACACCGGGCACGTCATCGACGGCAGGAACCTGTTCCCCGCCACCGGCTACCTGGTGAGTCGAGTCGTGCGAGAAGCGGATGCGGCGCGGCGCCACGGTGTTCCACTGGCGAGGGAAACAACTTTGAATTTTTATGTACACATTTTTAAATTTTTTGTGAATTTTTAAAGACTGTTTGAGAATTTTCGCTTGAATTTTTCTGAATTTTTCTGAGCTCTTTTAAACTTTTGTGAATTTTTCTAAATTTTTATGATTTTTTTTTTCCGATAGTTTTTCTGATTTTTTTTCTGAATTTTCCTGAATGATGAGGCGCACAAAAATTTCCGAGTTGTTCTCCCCCTCGTCTGCTGGTGATGTCTGAGTCGATGACGAATGCTACATCTCCCGCTTTCTCCTCAGGACTTGGTGTGGGAGACAGTGGGATTGATGCGCGGTGAGATTTACACCGACGTGAACATCGTCTTTGAGGACGTGCGGTTCCACCGCGCCACCAACATCAGCAAGGAGGGTGAGCAGCCGGTGTCGCGACATGCCAACAGAAAGACGCCAAAATGGCAAAAGTTTGCGAATTTTTAGCTCATAGGTGCGTGAGGCCTTAACGCTGAAATCTCTTCCACGTAGGCAACATCGAGTTCATCGTGATGGTGCAGAAGGCGTCCGGGAGCTTTGAGGTGGTAGAGGGCGGCGCGGCCATCGTGACCGGCCGCGTGTACGTGCCCGAGGACGTCAACAAGGAGATGGTGGACCTACCACCCCCTGAGAAGCCCACCGGCAAGGACCTGATCGACATGAAGGGCCGCGACGTCTACAAGGAACTGCGTCTGCGTGGCTACAACTACTCTGGCCTGTTCCGCAGCGTGATCGAAGTCGACAACCTCGGTGAGTCGAGTCAGCGGAGCCCGGAGCAAGGCAAAGAGGAAACAAGTCGAGTATTGGTGTTCTAACAACGTCGACTCAAAATGAAAATTAACAATTATTTTTTTTTACCTGGGGGGGGGGAGGGTTGCATGATGTACAAAAAGTTGTTACCTCGGCCGGGTCTAACGTCACGGGGACATCGCCATTAATCCATATAACATGACCGCGTCGCAGGCCTGACGGGGAAGATCGCTTGGCACAACAACCACGTCGCCTTCATGGACAACATGCTGCAGCTGCAGATCATGCAGGTGGACACGCGCGGCCTGTTCGTCCCGACCTCCATGCAGAAGCTGGTCATCGACGCCAAGGCGCACGCGGACGCCGTGGCCGCGGCCTCCGCCGGGCTCGAGGAGGGCAAGACCCGTGAGTCCCCTGGCACAGCGTCCTGGTGGTGCAAGGTTCCCGAGGGGGGAGTCACTTGGAAAAATCATTGCACGGCTCCCAAAAACTCAGTTCAAAAATTTTAAAAAAAATCAAGAGAAAAGGATACAAAAAATCCGGCAAATCGAGAACAAATTTACAAAAAACCGAAATAAAGTAGAAAAAAATGAAAAATTGGGGTAAAAGATCAAAATTTACCAAAAAAAAACTAAATAAATAAAAAACAGACATTTTCTTGGAAAAATAAAAATAAAATTCAAAAGTCAAAAAAAATCATTCTTACACATTTTGTATGTGTGGTCCCCCCCTCGTAGGTTCCTGCATCCTCTGGAGATGATGGGAAATAAAATCTTTGACTTGACTTGCTCGCAGCAAAGTTTCAAAATTAATGGTTACTCCAAACTAAAGTTTAGTACCTCACTTATGAAAAACCAGGCAATGTATTCAGCCAAACTAATTTGCCAGGTCTGCTTTGCCACGCTGGCAACTTCGTGCGGTATAGGGCTTGCCATGACAGGGAGACAGACAGACACGCAGTCAGGCATAAGGTCGATTGGAAAAGTCCGCTCTCAAGCTTTTTCGAAGCAGAAGAGTGGGCTGAAAAATTTCGACTGATGTGGAAATAATTCTCCCTTGGCTCTCGATTCTTCTCTGTGCTATCCGCCATGCTCGTCCTGACGACCGCCGCCCGCGTGTTTGCAGCCGAGCTGTTCGCCTACGTCATCCCCGAGATCGAGCTGATCCGAGCCGGTGGCGTGGAGGTGCGCGGCCTCAAGGCCAGCGCTATCCAGCGGCGCAAGCCCCTGGGCGAGCCCGTGCTCGAGACGTACCAGTTCCTGCCCCACACCCAGCCGCCCAAGGAGCGCGCGCTGGACCGCAAGTCGGCCCTGCGCTTCGCCATGCACGTCGCCATGGAGTCCATCCAGAGCATCAAGCTGAAGACCATCGAGATCGTGGACGCCGAGTGCCGCGAGGAGGACGGCCTTCTCTCCCTCATCATGTCCGAGATCCTGGGCGACCTGCCGCTCATCCAGGCCGAGATCCAGGTCCTCGCGCCGGCCAGCCACCCCCTCATCACCGAGGACTTGCCCTCCAACATCGTCGTCGAGGACAAGAAGCTGGACAAGGAGCAGGGTGCCATCGTCGTGATGGCGACCAACCTAAGCAGCCGCACCGACCTGCTGCAGGCCGCGCTGGGCAGCATCCTGGAGGGCGGCTTCGTGCTGTCACGCGAGAAGCCCGGCGCCCCTCTGGTGGACGGCCTGGAGGTGTGCGTCGACCAGACGTACGGCGAGGAGCGGCTGGTCCTGCTGCGCAAAAGCGCGCCTCTCAAGGAGGCGCCCATCGTCATCAACGTGACCGAGACCCACTTCGACTGGCTGGACCAGCTCAAGGAGGCCATGAAGGACGACAAGAGCACCAAGAAGGTGATCGTGGTAGCGCAGGGTGAGCCGGAGAACGGCATCATCGGGCTGGTCAACTGCATCCGCAAGGAGCCGCCCACGGGCGACCGCTGCCGCGGCGTCTTCATCCTCGACAAGGATGCCCCGCCCTTCGCTGTGGACCACCCGCTGTACGCCGCCCAGCTCGCCAAGGACCTGGCCACGAGCGTGCTCAAGGACGGGGAGTGGGGCAGCTACCGGCACCTGCCGATGGACCCCAACCCCCTGATCACGGTGCCGCACGCATACGTAAACGTGGGCCTCCGTGGAGACCTCAGCACGCTGAAATGGTTCCAGGGCAACATCGACCCCTCCAAGTAAGTCCTGGTCCAAGAAATTCCACTATATACCCCGCCTTTTTTTTAAGAATTTTTCCTGATTTTCTTTCTTTTCTGTGCAATCTTCAGTATTCTTTTTTTTTTTTTTCAATTTCTTTAAGTATCCCGTGTACCGTCCCTCTGTTCTCGATAGGAATGTCACCCTGACACCTGGCCAGGAGTTCGTGCACGTCTACTACTCGGCCCTCAACTTCCGTGACATCATGACGGCCACCGGCAAGCTGGCGACGGAGGTGGCGGCGCAAGGCCGCCTCAACCAGGAGTGCGTGCAGGGCCTGGAGTTCGCCGGCCGCACCCGCGACGGCCGCCGCGTCATGGGCATGATGTCCAGAGGCGCGCTGTCCAACATGATCATCTGCGACAAGAGGCTTCTCTGGGACGTACCTGACGAGTGGAGCCTCGAGGAGGCCGTTACCATCCCCGTCGTCTACGGCACGGTGAGTCTGTCGGGGCGTCAGAGGTGGGCCACGCACTTCTCATAAGAAAAGGTTTTTCTTTGCTTTTTTCTCTATTTCTAACGAGAAATGTAACTTTTCGGGAATTTTCGAGAGGGGTCAGTCACACAAAATGTGTACAATAATTTTTTTTTGACTTAAAAAGAAAAAGAATTTTCGTTTTGATTTTTCCTTTGGTTATTCAAAGAAAATTTACGTCTTTTTTAATAAATTTTGATATTTTACCCCCACACCTGAATCTTTTTAATTTTATAATTTATTTTTTTTGTTAACTTTTTCTCTACTTTTGGGATTTTTCTGTATCTTTCTTCTTGATTTTACATTGATTTTTCAAAATGATTTTTTTGAAATGATATTTTGAGGGCCGTACAATGATTTTTCGAAGTGACTCCCCCCTCGTCTTGTGGAGCTCACCCTGCCTTTCCTTTTCCTCACCTACAAAAATGTGCGAGGCTTGACGGCCCTGTGTTTGCTGCTTGCAGTCGTACTTCGCGCTGCAGAAGGCGGCCCGCATGCAGAAGGGCGAGACGGTGCTGATCCACGCCGGATCCGGCGGCGTCGGCCAGGCGGCCATCAACATCGCCCTGCACGCCGGCTGCATCGTGTACACGACCGTGGGCACGCCCGAGAAGCGCGAGTTCATCAAGCAGCGCTACCCGCAGATCACCGACGCGCAGATCTTCGACTCGCGCTCGTGCTCCTTCGAGCAGGACGTCATGACGGCCACCAACGGCCGCGGCGTGGACATGGTACTCAACTCGCTGGCCGAGGAGAAGCTGCAGGCGTCCATCCGCTGCCTGGCGCACGGCGGCCGCTTCCTCGAGATCGGCAAGTTTGATCTGGCCAACAACAACCCGCTAGGCATGGAGATGTTCCTCAAGGAGACCTCCTTCCACGGCATTATGTTGGACAACCTGTTCGACGCCACAGACGAGGAGAAGGTCGAGGTGCACAACATCGTGAAGCAGGGCATGCTCGACGGCGGCGTGCGCCCGCTCACCCGCGAGGTGTTCCCGCACGACCAGGTCGAGGAGGCGTTCCGCTTCATGGCGGCCGGCAAGCACATCGGCAAGGTGCTCGTCAAGATCCGGGACGAGGAGCCATCGCGCGGGCCGGTGCAGCCCACGGCCTGGCCCATGCAGGCCGTGCCGCGCTTCTCGTGCCGCAAGGACGCGAGCTACGTCGTGTGCGGCGGCCTGGGTGGCTTCGGCCTCGAGCTCGCCGACTGGCTGGTGCTCCGCGACTGCCGCAAGCTGGTGCTCACCTCGCGCACCGGCCTGCGCACCGGCTACCAGGCGCTGCGCATCCGCACCTGGCGCTCGTACGGCGTGGAGGTGGTCATCTCCACGGCGGACATCACGACGGAGGAGGGCTGCCGGCAGCTCCTGCAGGAGGCCAACCAGGTCGGCCCCGTGCTCGCCATCTTCAACCTGGCGGTGGTGCTGCGCGACGCCATGCTCGAGAACCAGACGGCCGAGGACTTCGCCACGTCCCACGGGCCCAAGGCGAGCGCGACCCGCCACCTGGACAAGCTGAGCCGCACCCTGTGCCCCGCGCTCGAGCAGTTCGTCTGCTTCTCGTCCGTGTCGTGCGGGCGCGGTAATGCCGGCCAGACCAACTACGGCATGGCCAACTCGGTCATGGAGAGGATCTGCGAGCGGCGGCGCGCCGAGGGCCTGCCCGGCGTGGCCGTGCAGTGGGGTGCCATCGGGGAGGTCGGCCTCGTCGCTGAGATGCAGGAGGAGCACACGGAGCTCGTCATCGGCGGCACGCTGCAGCAGCGCATCTCGTCGTGTCTCTACGTCCTGGACGGCTTCCTGCGGCAGCCCTGTCCCGTCGTGGCCTCCATGGTGGTGGCCGAGAAGCGCGCCGGCTCCGGCGCGGGCGGCAACGTGGTGGACGCCGTCGTCAACATCCTCGGATTGCGTGACTTGAAGACCGTGTCCCTGCACTCCACCCTCGCCGAGTTGGGCATGGACTCTATGATGGCCGTCGAGATCAAGCAGACGCTAGAGCGCGAGTTTGAGGTCTTCCTGACCGCACAGGACATCCGTTCTCTCACCTTCGCCAAGCTGCAGGAGATCGCCAAGGCCTCATCCGAGGACGGCGGCAAGCCCAAGGAGAAGGTCGTCTGTGAGTACCCAAGAGACGCTCGTCCCGCCCTGACGCATGCCCTGTGATATCATCGGTCGCTCCTCGAATAGGCATAACTCATGACTTTCGACTTGCAGCGCACACGGAGCTCCGGGAGGAAGCCCTGCGGTACCTCATGAAGTCCATCGGCTCGGAGGACATGGCACTCCAGCCCATCATCCAGTTGCCCAGCAAGGTGCCCCAGGACACCAAGGACCCCGTGGCGCCGGTCTTCCTTGTCCCTGGTATCGAAGGTAAGTTGCCTTCATCGCTGACCTCGCCAGCATCCTCTCCTCATTGCACAAATTCATACCCCCCCCCCTCCCTCCTCTGCAGGTATGGCCGTCATGCTCAAGGCGCTGTGCGAGTACATCCGCGCCCCCACCCTGGTCCTCCAGATGCCCTACAACGACGAGAAGAACACGAAGATTCAGGACTTCGCGCGGTCGTTGTACAATGTGAGTACCGGCACGAATTGTACGGCCCAAAAAAAATCAATTAAAAAAAAATAATAATTATAAAAAATCAATAAAAAAGACTACAGAAAAATCCGGCAAATCGAGAAAAAATAACGATAAACCGAAAGAAAGTAGAAAAAATTCAGAAAAAGGGGTTACAGATCTAAATTTTTCGAAAAAAAACAAACACATTTTCTTTGAAAAATTAAAACAAAAAAATTTATAACAAAAAAAATCGGCCGGCACTACCTCTTGCATCCGAGACTGAGTGATCACGGCCCTTCCTCTCCCCTCCCGGTGCAGCACGTCAAGTCCCGCCTCGCGCCCGGCGCGCCCTTCAGACTCGTGGGCTACTCGTTCGGCGGCATGGTGTCCACCGAGCTGGTGCGCCTCCTCGAGCAGGACGGCCACGTCGGCCAGCTCATCCTCCTGGACGGCGCGCCCGCCGGCATGAAGGAGCTCACCAAGGTCTGGATCAAGGAGGACGGCAGCACGACCGAGCTGGAGATGGCGGTCCTCATCGGGCTCCTCGCCGAGCTCAAGATCGCACCCCCTCCAAAGGTAAGGCGGCGTAACCGGCAACACAACTGGAAGAAACTGCACACCAATTGACGTGCTTTTCAAATGTGGAAAATTTGCACATATTCTGGAGCCGATCAAAGCGCACTTGTTTTACCCGATTAATCTCCGCTCACCCGAGCGCTCAGTGTGAGGGTAGCGACCCGGCCCCTACCCCCAACCCCCACCCCGAACCTAACAGCATTTACTACTCCCCAACAGCTCCGAGAAGACCTGTTCAAGCTGCCCACCTGGGACTCTCGGGTGGAGCACTTCCTCGCCATCACCCCCAACACACCAGGCTACTCCAAGGAGCACAAGAAGAACGCCTGCGTGTCCTTCATCAACCGGTCTGTCGCCGCCAACGACTATCAGCCGCCGTCATCAGAGAGGCTCCGCTCCACCGTCACCCTCATCAGGCCGACCAACCAGACCTTCAAGCACGAGAGGGAGGACTGCGGCCTCACCGACCTGGTAAGACAAAATACAATGGAGATGTGCACATTTTTTGTAAACAACAAATTTTGGCTCCTCAAATCAAATGTTGTTTTTTTTTTTAAAAAAAAATTGAATTTTTTTGTTGTTTTGTTTTATTTGTTCAAATGATTTCTTTTAAAATTAACTCCGTGTTGTGTTTATTAAACCGTGGATGGGAGATAAACGGGACGGACAATACGACGAAAGTTTTGAATAGTTCGGCTTAAAAGCCAATTCCGCGTGAGCGAATCCAATCAGAGCTACTTTGATTGCAAAGCTTTTCAACATTTCTAAAACAGCTAAGCCATATATTTATTTTTTATTTATTTTTGAGGAGGGGAGGGGAAGGTGAATATCACCTCCGTGACCTCGCTAACAAACCCTTTCTGCCTCGCAGTTCGCGCAGGACACCATCCCCGTGTTCTTTGTGGAGGGCGATCACAACACCATGCTGGACAACGTGGAGACCGCCAGCGTCATCAACAGTGTCCTGGAGGGCACCTCAGAGAACAAGTCGTTCGGCGACAAGATCGCACCGGAAGCGAGGCTAAGCGCCAAAGCGCAGTGAGGCGAGGCATGAGCCGGCCCGCGGCCACCGCCACCGCGATGCGGCATCTCGCCTCCACCCCCTCAACCACCCCGCCGCGGACGCGTGCCGCTGGCGCCGCGCGAGAACTGTTTCAGTTAATCACTCCGGTGGGAGGAAGAAGGACTGTGCGAACGTAGGGCTGACCGTCCATTCCGCGAACAGTGTGATCAGTCCGTTGGGTGTTGGGCGCTGACGAGTCTCTGTGCGCGCCTACCCTCGAACAATGACCCAGTTTTGTGTTGTGAGTGCACTGTTAGTGTTCTACCCGATTTTCATCCCAGTGAAAACCCGGTGTAGATAAAAGAGATATTGTAGTCTTCAAGCTTGAAACGAGTAGCAGGAATTTTAGATTCGGGCCTCAAATATTTGTAACAAACTTGCTATTGTGTTGAAAGCTAGGAGATCTTGTAATAAATTATTGTGTAAAAATGCCTGCATTGGTGTAATTATTTTAATTTAATTATATTCGTTGCCTAACGCCCCTGTCTACCGGCCATTAGAGATGGAAATTTTCCGGAAACTTTCAAAGTGTCCGAAAAAAACCGGAGAAATAGGAAAAAAACGGAAAAATACCGGAAAAATTGGAAAAATTGGTTTTTAAGTCCTGTAGTGGGATATGGACATAAAACCGACTACTTTCGTATTTCATTCGGTCTTTAATTCCACTGGCAGCTCTAGATGACCAACAGGAATCACAAAAAACGCACGAGAAGGAAATGTAAAAGGGTATAAATAGGATGAGTGCACTGAGAAGCGTATTCACATAGTGATGAAGATATGCTTTTTGCCTATTTCCAGGCGAAAAGTCGTGCTTCTTGCCTATTTTGCAGGATGAATCTTTCCAATTTTTCCGAGGCTAGAGAAAAAAACCGAAAAAAACAGTGTTTTTTTCCAATTTTTCCGGAAACTTTCCGGGCATTTTCATCCCTACCGGCCATTTTTAAGGCCAAGTGGCAAAAACATACTTGCAGGGAATTCGTCTTACGGAAAAGATAATTCTTATGCGCCGCGCGGGGCCCGTCCAGGCCGGTAGATAGGGATTCCTATTCGCATCGACAAGATGTGTGCGAACCCGGCAGCCTAGTGGTTAGCATACCAGTCCCCCGTCCCAAACCATCTAGGCTGTTGGGTCGCTTTTGTCGTGTTCGAATCTCGGTCGACCGCAATTTTTTTTTCGCCGATATTCGGACGATTTTCCCTTTGGGGATTGGTCGTGGGGTGCACTGGAGACCGCCTGCACAACCCCCGTCAGTTTTAAGCAAATTATTTTTTCCATCAAAATCACTAAAAATGCAAAGGCTATAGCCTTTGGAAATTTGACCAGAAATCGATAGTCTCAGATCACGCTGAAATTCACAGGGAATCCTCTGTAGGCACTGCGATACATATATCAGTAGCCAGAAGCACGATACCGTTTTTGGTTTTGGAGAATTTCGGAACCCTATTCGGAAAGGAAAACTCTTCTGCGCGCGCCGGGCCCGGCCAGGCCAGGCCGGTAGATACGGATTCCTTTCCGCATCGGCAAGATGTGTGCGAACCGACAGCCTAGTGGTTAGCATACCCGCCCCCCGTCCCAAACCAACTAGGCTATCGGGTCGCTTTTGTCGTGTTCGAATCTCGGTCGATCATCCTTTTTTTTTCCGCCGATTTTCGGATGATTTCACCCTCGGGGGTTGGTCTGGGGGTGCGCTAGAGTCCACCTGGACACGATACCGTTCTTGGTTTGGGAGAAATTCGCTTTTAACGCGAGGAATAGTGAATTGTTCAATCGGCGCCTAATGGATAGGCAACCCATTCGACGCCAGCCCGCGCCTGCATGTTTGAAGGAAAATCGTGCGAAACGAGCCGTTTTCAACCCGGAGTTCAGAAGAGGCGAGGAGGTAACCTCCTCGAAATCGACGCCTGGTACCAGAAGATTTTCGGAAGCTATGTGGTGCTTGCAGTGGCGCAAACAGCACAAGTCTGTGGTCTAGTGGTTAGAGCAGCGGGCACTGGCACAGACGCTCTCGGGTTCGAACCCGAGCGCCGCAAACATTTTGCTCTTTTCCTTTTTTCTCTGTTATTTTTAGCAACAATCTAGGGACAGAAGAAGAATACCTTTTCTCCCTCGAGTTGTAAGATGCTTTTAATAGCTTATCCCCTCGATGCAGCTTTTTGGCCGTAAAAGAGTGACACGGAAAAGATAATTCTTCTGCGCCGCGCGGGGCCCGTCCAGGCCGGTAGATTGGGATTCCTATTCGCATCGCCAAGATGTGTGCGAACCCGGCAGCCTAGTGGTTAGCATACCCGCCCCCCGTCCCAAACCAACTAGGCTGTCGGGTCGCTTTTGTCGTGTTCGAATCTCGGTCGATCATCCTTTTTTTTTTCGCCGATATTTTGATGATTTCATCCTCGGGGGTTGATCTGGGGGTGCGCTAGAGTCCACCTGGACACGATACCGTTCTTGGTTTGGGAGAAATTCGCTTTTAACGCGAGGAATAGTGAATTGTTCAATCGGCGCCTAATGGATAGGCAACCCATTCGACGCCAGCCCGCGCCTGCATGTTTGAGAGAAAATCGTGCTAAACGAGCCGTATTCAACCCGGAGTTCAGAAGAGGCGAGGAGGTGACCTCCTCGAAATCGACGCCTGGTACCAGAAGATTTTCGGAAGCTATGTGGTGCTTGCAGTGGTGCGAATAGCACAAGTCTGTGGTCCAGTGGTTAGAGCAGCGGGCACCGGCACAGACGCTCTCGGGTTCGAACCCGAGCGCCGCAAACATTTTGCTCTTTTCCTTTTTTCTCTGTTATTTTTAGCAACAATCTAGGGACAGAAGAAGAATACCTTTTCTCCCTCGAGTTGTATGATGCTTTTAATAGCTTATCCCCTCGATGCAGCTTTTTGGCCGTAAAAGAGTGACACGGAAAAGATAATTCTTCTGCGCCGCGCGGGGCCCGTCCAGGCCGGTAGATTGGGATTCCTATTCGCATCGCCAAGATGTGTGCGAACCCGGCAGCCTAGTGGTTAGCATACCCGCCCCCCGTCCCAAACCAACTAGGCTGTCGGGTCGCTTTTGTCGTGTTCGAATCTCGGTCGATCATCCTTTTTTTTTCGCCGATATTTTGATGATTTCACCCTCGGGGGTTGGTCTGGGGGTGCGCTAGAGTCCACCTGGACACGATACCGTTCTTGGTTTGGGAGAAATTCGCTTTTAACGCGAGGAATAGTGAATTGTTCAATCGGCGCCTAATGCATAGGCAACCCATTCGACGCCAGCCCGCGCCTGCATGTTTGAGAGAAAATCGTGCGAAACGAGCCGTTTTCAACCCGGAGTTCAGAAGAGGCGAGGAGGTAACCTCCTCGAAATCGACGCCTGGTACCAGAAGATTTTCGGAAGCTATGTGGTGCTTGCAGTGGCGCAAATAGCACAAGTCTGTGGTCCAGTGGTTAGAGCAGCGGGCACCGGCACAGACGCTCTAGGGTTCGAACCCGAGCGCCGCAAACATTTTGCTCTTTTCCTTTTTTCTCTGTTATTTTTAGCAAAAATCTAGGGACAGAAGAAGAATACCTTTTCTCCCTCGAGTTGTAAGATGCTTTTAATAGCTTATCCCCTCGATGCAGCTTTTTGGCCGTAAAAGAGTGACACGGAAAAGATAATTCTTCTGCGCCGCGCGGGGCCCGTCCAGGCCGGTAGATTGGGATTCCTATTCGCATCGCCAAGATGTGTGCGAACCCGGCAGCCTAGTGGTTAGCATACCCGCCCCCCGTCCCAAACCAACTAGGCTGTCGGGTCGCTTTTGTCGTGTTCGAATCTCGGTCGATCATCCTTTTTTTTTCGCCGATATTTTGATGATTTCACCCTCGGGGGTTGGTCTGGGGGTGCGCTAGAGTCCACCTGGACACGATACCGTTCTTGGTTTGGGAGAAATTCGCTTTTAACGCGAGGAATAGTGAATTGTTCAATCGGCGCCTAATGGATAGGCAACCCATTCGACGCCAGCCCGCGCCTGCATGTTTGAGAGAAAATCGTGCGAAACGAGCCGTATTCAACCCGGAGTTCAGAAGAGGCGAGGAGGTAACCTCCTCGAAATCGACGCCTGGTACCAGAAGATTTTCGGAAGCTATGTGGTGCTTGCAGTGGTGCAAATAGCACAAGTCTGTGGTCCAGTGGTTAGAGCAGCGGGCACCGGCACAGACGCTCTCGGGTTCGAACCCGAGCGCCGCAAACATTTTGCTCTTTTCCTTTTTTCTCTGTTATTTTTAGCAACAATCTAGGGACAGAAGAAGAATACCTTTTCTCCCTCGAGTTGTATGATGCTTTTAATAGCTTATCCCCTCGATGCAGCTTTTTGGCCGTAAAAGAGTGACACGGAAAAGATAATTCTTCTGCGCCGCGCGGGGCCCGTCCAGGCCGGTATATAGGGATTCCTATTCCCATCGCCAAGATGTGTGCGAACCCGGCAGCCTAGTGGTTAGCATACCCGCCCCCCGTCCCAAACCAACTAGGCTGTCGGGTCGCTTTTGTCGTGTTCGAATCTCGGTCGATCATCCTTTATTTTGCGCCGATATTTTGATGATTTCATCCTCGGGGGTTGGTCTGGGGGTGCGCTAGAGTCCACCTGGACACGATACCGTTCTTGGTTTGGGAGAAATTCGCTTTTAACGCGAGGAATAGTGAATTGTTCAATCGGCGCCTAATGGATAGGCAACCCATTCGACGCCAGCCCGCGCCTGCATGTTTGAGAGAAAATCGTGCGAAACGAGCCGTTTTCAACCCGGAGTTCAGAAGAGGCGAGGAGGTAACCTCCTCGAAATCGACGACTGGTACCAGAAGATTTTCGGAAGCTATGTGGTGCTTGCAGTGGCGCAAACAGGACAAGTCTGTGGTCTAGTGGTTAGAGCCGCGGGCACCGGCACAGATGCTCTAGGGTTCGAACCCGAGCGCCGCAAACATTTTGCTCTTTTCCTTTTTTCTCTGTTATTTTGAGCAACAATCTAGGGACAGAAGAAGAATACCTTTTCTCCCTCGAGTTGTATGATGCTTTTAATAGCTTATCCCCTCGATGCAGCTTTTTGGCCGTAAAAGAGTGACACGGAAAAGATAATTCTTCTGCGCCGCGCGGGGCCCGTCCAGGCCGGTAGATAGGGATTCCTATTCGCATCGACAAGATGTGTGCGAACCCGGCAGCCTAGTGGTTAGCATACCCGCCCCCCGTCCCAAACCAACTAGGCTGTCGGGTCGCTTTTGTCGTGTTCGAATCTCGGTCGATCATCCTTTTTTTTTCGCCGATATTTTGATGATTTCACCCTCGGGGGTTGGTCTGGGGGTGCGCTAGAGTCCACCTGGACACGATACCGTTCTTGGTTTGGGAGAAATTCGCTTTTAACGCGAGGAATAGTGAATTGTTCAATCGGCGCCTAATGGATAGGCAACCCATTCGACGCCAGCCCGCGCCTGCATGTTTGAGAGAAAATCGTGCGAAACGAGCCGTATTCAACCCGGAGTTCAGAAGAGGCGAGGAGGTAACCTCCTCGAAATCGACGCCTGGTACCAGAAGATTTTCGGAAGCTATGTGGTGCTTGCAGTGGTGCAAGTAGTACAAGTCTGTGGTCCAGTGGTTAGAGCAGCGGGCACCGGCACAGACGCTCTCGGGTTCGAACCCGAGCGCCGCAAACATTTTGCTCTTTTCCTTTTTTCTCTGTTATTTTTAGCAACAATCTAGGGACAGAAGAAGAATACCTTTTCTCCCTCGAGTTGTATGATGCTTTTAATAGCTTATCCCCTCGATGCAGCTTTTTGGCCGTAAAAGAGTGACACGGAAAAGATAATTCTTCTGCGCCGCGCGGGGCCCGTCCAG
Organism: Frankliniella fusca; assembly: GCA_029379305.1. Lineage (NCBI taxonomy): Eukaryota > Metazoa > Arthropoda > Insecta > Thysanoptera > Thripidae > Frankliniella > Frankliniella fusca. The sequence continues at coordinate 687,012 of JAHWGI010000083.1, read as the reverse complement.
GCCGGTAGATAGGGATTCCTATTCGCATCGACAAGATGTGTGCGAACCCGGCAGCCTAGTGGTTAGCATACCCGCCCCCCGTCCCAAACCAACTAGGCTGTCGGGTCGCTTTTGTCGTGTTCGAATCTCGGTCGATCATCCTTTATTTTGCGCCGATATTTTGATGATTTCATCCTCGGGGGTTGGTCTGGGGGTGCGCTAGAGTCCACCTGGACACGATACCGTTCTTGGTTTGGGAGAAATTCGCTTTTAACGCGAGGAATAGTGAATTGTTCAATCGGCGCCTAATGGATAGGCAACCCATTCGACGCCAGCCCGCGCCTGCATGTTTGAGAGAAAATCGTGCGAAACGAGCCGTTTTCAACCCGGAGTTCAGAAGAGGCGAGGAGGTAACCTCCTCGAAATCGACGACTGGTACCAGAAGATTTTCGGAAGCTATGTGGTGCTTGCAGTGGCGCAAACAGGACAAGTCTGTGGTCTAGTGGTTAGAGCCGCGGGCACCGGCACAGATGCTCTAGGGTTCGAACCCGAGCGCCGCAAACATTTTGCTCTTTTCCTTTTTTCTCTGTTATTTTTAGCAACAATCTAGGGACAGAAGAAGAATACCTTTTCTCCCTCGAGTTGTATGATGCTTTTAATAGCTTATCCCCTCGATGCAGCTTTTTGGCCGTAAAAGAGTGACACGGAAAAGATAATTCTTCTGCGCCGCGCGGGGCCCGTCCAGGCCGGTAGATAGGGATTCCTATTCGCATCGACAAGATGTGTGCGAACCCGGCAGCCTAGTGGTTAGCATACCCGCCCCCCGTCCCAAACCAACTAGGCTGTCGGGTCGCTTTTGTCGTGTTCGAATCTCGGTCGATCATCCTTTTTTTTTCGCCGATATTTTGATGATTTCACCCTCGGGGGTTGGTCTGGGGGTGCGCTAGAGTCCACCTGGACACGATACCGTTCTTGGTTTGGGAGAAATTCGCTTTTAACGCGAGGAATAGTGAATTGTTCAATCGGCGCCTAATGGATAGGCAACCCATTCGACGCCAGCCCGCGGCAGCGCGTTTGAGAGAAAACCGTGAATAAGCGGCTCGCTAAGCCTAATTCTGCTCGGAGCTCAGCAGAGGCGAGGAGGTAACCTCCTCCTCCTCTAAATCGACTCCTGGTCCCAGAACCTCTACGGAAGCTAAGTGGTGCTTGCAGATGTGCTGGCAGAACAAGCCTGTGATCCGAGGGGTCGTCAACTGCCTTTAGCCGTGTACGGAGGAATATTAGTATTATCAGTAATATCAGAGTAATATTAGGGTAATATTGTAATATTGTGGGTAATATGGGTAATATTGAGGTAATATTGATGTAATATTGTCAAAAATATGGGTTATATTGATGTAATATGAAGGTAATATCGGTAATATTGAAGTAATATCGGGGTAATATGAGTTTCGTGTACGGAGGAATATCAGAGTCGACGACCCCTTGCTGTGATCTACTGTTTAGCACTACGAATATGTGCTCCTGTGAGCCCGGATTCTCCAGCCGAGATGCTTGGGGACAGGGGGAAGGTGCGTTAACCATCTCGGCTTGCGGGACGCAAATCCCTGCGCCATGCGAATCGCTATCACCATCAACGTGCCATTTTTTCGGGCAAGAGGCAAGAACGAATTCGGAGTCGTCTCTGCCGCGCGCCGGGTTTAGTCCAGGCCGGCAGATAGGGAATCCAATTCGCATTGCCATATCGTGGGGTGGCCAGGCAGACATAGTACAGTCCAGTCCAGTCCAGGCAAGTAGTCCAAGTAGTCAAACAGCTGCAGGATGGAGTGCCCGCTTGCCCGCCCGGCCCGGCCCGGAGCACGATGAGTTGCCTACCCCCCGGGCGCGAGGGCCGGCCGCGGCCGCGGCTGCTCCTACACCGCCGCTGCAACCCGACGCCGCACGAAGCTCCGTCCCGACCGGTGGCGCCGCGCAGCACAGCGATTCCGGTGCGCACTCCTCGCTCTGTCTCTCTCGCCCTCAAGGAGTCTGCCGACAGTGCGAGGGCGCTCTGTCTCTCTCGCACTCACGGAGTGGGCCGACGAGTGCGCGCACCGGAATCGCCCTGCTGCACCGCGCCGGCCTCAGCAGCAGCAGCACCGACCGATCCCAGTTAATTTGTTCCAATCGCCGCGGGTCGCCCCCGGTCCGATTGGGACTCGGCTCGGCTCGGCCTGGTCCTGCCCGCCCCGGCTCGGCCCGGCTCGGCTCGTCTCAGGTCTCGGCTTCGGTTCCCACGGCGGGTCGTGTCGTCCCGTCGGCCCCGTGCCGTGCGGTGCGCGTTTGGATTGCGTTGCCTCGACATGAGTCGTTTTTCACTCCCCTGGGTGCGCGGCGCCTCGGCCGTGCCGCCGGTAGCGTGCGAGGCCCCCATTGGGGCTCCGGGCCCCGCCCGCCCCGCCCCGCCCCGCCCCGCCCCGCCCCGCCCTGCCGCTGCGGGGCGGGCCGATCTAAATTGACTCAGCAGCACGGGCGGGGTGAGCAGGGGGGGGGGGGGGGCTAGCGCAGGGAGACCCCACACGCGGGCGGGGCGGGGGCTCTGCCTGCGGCCCTGCTGCGAGGCTACGCTTCCGCCACGGAGACCTCGAGGACTTCGAGGCGGCGCGGGAGTTCCCCTCGCTCTCCTATCGCAGTCCCGTGAAGAGAGTCAGGAGTTCATCAAAACCTCCTCCCCTCTGGTGCAATGGAAAACTGCGATTTTTTTTTGCCGGTGCAATGTATAAACTTACACGAGTGCGCAATCTTGTAGCAAAAAGAAAAGAGTTTCATCGCTTCGCTTCTGTCATGTCAGTTTGCTGTGCGACAAGCGACAATTAGACCGGGAGCAGCAAGCTGCAACGGGAGGCTTGACTTGAAGAGTTGTGGAGGGAGAGAGGGGGAGGGAGAGGGAATGAGAGAGAGAGAGAGAGAGAGAGAGAGAGAGAGAGAGAGAGAGAGAGAGAGAGAGAGAGAGAGGGGGAGAGAGAGAGAGAGAGAGAGAGAGAGAGAGAGAGAGAGAGAGAGAGAGAGAGAGAGAGAGAGAGAGAGAGAGAGAGAGAGAGAGAGAGAGAGAGAGAGAGAGAGAGAGAGAGAGAGAGAGAGGAGAAGTTCTCCAGCCAGACGACGAGAGAAAATTAAATAAAGGACAACAAATCAAAAAGCGTGACATGAAAGGCGCCGCCAACCAGTTTCGAGTTATTATCGTAAGTGTGTAAAGGGTCCCAAGTAAACAAGGATTTCGAGCGGCCGGGTTCAACTGGCGTGACACATGAGCAAGCAGACCCCCGCACAGCCAAAGACTCTCAGACACACACAAAACAAACTTGGCCACGCACTCTTTGATTGAATCTACAGAAGCAATCAATTTCCCCGTAAAACTGATTGCCAGAGTCGCGGTGATACCGATGTTCGCACCGGCAAGTTTCTCACCGGGGCTGGACCCCTGGACCCCGACAGGGCAAGGGCGCGGTGGGGCGGGGCGGGGCGGGGCAGCTGTACGAGATTGGAGCGCCATCGAGAACGCCCTCCCTAAATCATCCCAAACTCGGCTCCACCTTATTAGCCGTGTGTGCAATCAACCCTTTGTCCACCGCTGCCGCACCGCACCCCGCCGGCCGGACAGCCGCAGCTTGACCTGCGGGATTAATTTAATTAAAAGATTTATTAACGGGGTAGGGCCGGCAGTAAACGAGCGATAGGCGCCGCGGGACGGGGCTGGCTGACGGGCTGACGGGGCCAGGCCGCGCTGCCACTTCCTCTGACGGCCACCTTGCCCCGAGGGGTCCTTCACAAGAAATTCAAACGTACACCGATTTTTCTAATTTTTGTGGTTTCTTGTGATTTCCTTGATTTTTACTGTTTCTTATTTGATTGTATAGTTCTTGATTTTTTTCTGTTAGTTTATTTATTTATTTTGTTTTGATTTTTTCTATTTTCTTCTTCTCTTTTTTATTCTGATTTTTTTGATTTTTTTGTATGCTTTTAAATTTTTCCTTTATTTTTTTACTCATTTTCTTTTTGGGTGTACATTCATTTTTTTTTGGTCCCATTTGTATGGAGCAGGTGTGCTATCTCCGTACGCCAGAGGGTGCTATCGCTGTCATCGTACGCGCAGGCGTAATACAGTTTTGCGTGCGGTGTGCGCGTTTGACGTACGACCTATGAACGCCTTGGCGTACATTTTCAGAGCACCCAAAATTAACAGTGTATAACGCATTTGCCTACTTTCCTGGCACCACCGTCTCTGACCGTGGCGCCCCCTACGGCTCGCGCACACAGGGCTCCGACCCCCAGGAGCTCGGCTCGGCTCTTACCGGCGGCAGTTTGCTGAAAGAGAGAACTAATGACACTTCGTGGATCTCTCACGCGAGTGTGTGGGGAGCGCTCTGCTTCCTTTGTGCGCGCGATCCACACCCCCGCCTCTCTCTCTCTCTCTCTCTCTCTCTCTCTCTCTCTCTCTCTCTCTCTCTCTCTCTCTCTCTCTCTCTCTCTCTCTCTCTCCTCGTCCTGGAGTGGGGAACATTCAAATGGTCTCAGTCCGTTTCTAATAACTAGTTTACTCAGTCCGCAGAGGCGCCGAGCCCGGCCCCGGCCCACCTCGCAGGCCCCGTAATGAGAAGCAGAGGGGCGTAGCTCGCAGGCCGGCCCGGCCAGGGCTTCGGGAAATAACGAGAGAAGCGTGTCATGCGAGAGAGGGAGAGAGGGAGAGAGTGAATGAGAGAGAGAGAGAGAGAGAGAGAGAGAGAGAGAGAGAGAGAGAGAGAGAGAGAGAGGGGGGAGAGAGAGAGAAGAGGGGAGGGGAAGGGGAGGGGAGGGGAAGGGGAGGGAAATTTCTCAGCCAAGAGGTTGGCAACACCTCACTTTGTTAAGGGGCAGGAGGGTTAAATGTCTCCGGGGCTCAGCCATTTATCCGTCCATGTAAATGAGAGGGCGAGGCAGGCCAGGAGGCGCTGCCTGGCGGGCGGGACGGGTTAGGGTCAGTCTGTGAGGGCCAAGCGCACCCTCCAGGCGACGGCTAAACTCCTCATTTCAGAGGGGTGTCTTATCAGCAGCACACTATTATTGGCGACATGGTGTTCTGAAGTTTTTGTTCACTGTTAAAAAGTAGTTGTTGAGAAAGAAATCTTTTTGTGATGACATTTTTGTTGGCCAACGGGCGTGTTGCTCGAGAACAGCTATGTTGTTCGAGAACAATACAAGTTGATGCGAAACAACAATGTTGATTGGGATTTAATAAAAAGAGAAACAAAATTCTTGTCCTTGGGCAATTTTTGATGTTCCTGAACAACTGAACAATTTTTTTTTTATTAATGTTACAGGATCCTTTTTGCTGTTGTAGGAAAACTTTTGTTGTTAGACAACATCGTTGTTACAAGTTATGTTGTTTGTAAAACAATATGCTTATTGTCGATATAAAAATTAACAACAAATTTGTTGTTAATTTGCGTCATTAAAAAAAAAAACAGTGTTGTTTTTCCGCAAAATGCCATTCTGAAACATCTTTATGTATTTACAAACAAACAAATACAAATAATACTTTAAAAAACAACAGAAAAACTTCAGTGATGATAAAATATTACTTTTTTATTTATTCTTCGCCACGAACAGAAACGCCAGGTTGCGTTCCCTTCCCCTCTCGATCGGGAGGTCCTCTACTCGTCGTAACAAGGTTCTCAAACGTCACCTGAAGCCGTTAAATGTAAAACGGCCGGGTCGGGCCGTACATCGCACTACATCAGCTCGCGCAGCACCGCGCCGCGCTGGCGCACAATGAGACCGAGCCGAACCTCCCCCGCGGCCCAGCCAGGCCCAGCCCGGGCCCAGGTCCTCCGGGCGGGGAGTTTGATTTAACGATATTTGCCTTGCCACGGGCGTATAACTTCATTAGGGGTCGGAGCTCCAGCCGGTCAGGTGCGTAGCGTTGCGTAGCGTCCTCATTCATACGGCGGGGCGGGGCGGGGTTCTGCGCGGGCTAACCACCGCAACTCCCGACCGGGGCCAGGTCAGTTACGGCCGCCGCACCGCGCACCGCGCGCCGCCCTCACGGAGCGAAATGTGTCGAACAAACAGATAAATATGTTGCGCCCCTAATTGATTGTTTTAATTGGCTAGAGAGCGCTGCGCAGGCCGGGGCCGGGCCGGGCCGGGCGCAGGTATATTCCCTTACCAATAATTCGATAGATTTATAGAAGGCCGGGCCTTAAACAAGTTGTTCGCCGCCGAGCATGAAGGCGGTGTCAGTGCGGACTGGACTGGGGCCCCGCGCCGCCGCGCCGCGCGTTCCATAAATTCGTGGGATATTGTTTCCAATTAGTAGAGTGGCGTGTTGGCAGCACTGCGCGCCCCGGGCCCCGGGCCGGGCCGGGCCGCGGCCGATCAGAACGCCAGGCAGACGAGTCCAGTCCAGTCCAGGGCGGGAGGGATCGGTATCGGGATCGAGAACTGGAACTTGTAGTCGCGTGTCTCTGCGGAGGATTGCAAGCAAAATATCAGAGGGGGAAACAAATCTGAATTTTGGTGGGCACCTTTCGTTCCTTTTTTGTTTTTTTGATAGATCTTTGTAAATTTTTGTGAATAATCTTGTTGAAGTTTTTGTAAATTTTCGTGAATTTTTCCAATTTTTTCTGAACCTTTCTTTCTAAATTAAGAGGTGTACAAAAATTTCAGAGTTGTTTCCCCCACGAAAATACCTAACCCATCAAGCTCCTTATTGTTAGGGCCCTCATCTGGTTCCTCTCCCCTCCTAGCCCTCCCTCTGTTGCGGCAGAAGGTCTCGTGACGGTAAGACGACCCCTGGTGGGGCGCGGGGCCCCCGGGACGGCCCGGCCGGGCGCACCCCCGCGCGACCCCCGGCGGCGCTCTGCTCCTGCTGACACTTATGGCCGCACGCGGGGGAGCGCCGCTGCCCCGTTTTCGACGTTTTACGGCCCGCTGCGCCGCGCTGCACCCGCTAGCCTGACGCGACGCGTTTTACAGCCCGGCCTATCGTATATCGCGCGCGGACTTTTGCAACGTTTTATCATGGCGCCGCAGAGAGGCAGAGGCGGCCACCCTACCGCCCCCGCCACCCGCCCGCCATGGGTGGCCCCGCCCCGCCCCGCCCGACGCCCCACCCACCACTCCCTTATTGTGGCCAGGGTAACTGTTATTCCCGAGGGGAAAACAGCTCTGAATTTAAGTGTACAAAAATTTTGTGAACTGTCGTGAATTTTCACGATTTTTCGGCGAATTTTTACCGATTTTTTGTGAACTTTAGATAGAATTTTTCTGAACTATTGTATTTTTTGTGAATTTTCCGGATGTTATCTAAATTTTTCTGATTTTTACGGATTTTTATTAAAGCATTCTGAATCATTCTAAATTTCTCTGAAGTTTCTCGAATTTCTCTGAAGAACGAGGTGTACAAAAATGTCAATGTTGTTTCCCCCTCGGTTATGTCGATAAATTTTGCCTATCAATTCAAAATTGTACAGAGGACTCGTAATAATAAATATTGTACGCAGAATTGTCATCATGCCCGCCCATTTGATTGAAAAAATGCTCTTTGTTGATTGATTTTCTCTTGGTACGCACAGAAACGATATTCTCGGTTCCGCCGCTGGGTGCGCTGAGCGGCGACGTTTGAATTCACCTCACCGATCTCAAGTAGGTCTGCTAATGAAGCTATAAATCAGGCATATCCTCAGCCCATTCGCTCTCGCGCTTCCCCTCTCCTTCGCTTCTTTCCTTCTACTCCCCCTCATACCCACCCCCTCCTCCTCCAGTGCTCTGCATCTCTCTTTTACTTTGTCGTCGTCATAGAATCCTAGATCACAGAGGCAGCGCATCGGTTCCTCCCGAGTTTTCCTTCACTCAAGAAAAAAAGGGTAATGTACACCCTTAACCAAAATCAGTAAAAAATAAGAAGAAAACAAAAAGAATTTTTTTAAGGAAAAAAATCAAGAAAAATATTTTTAAAAAGTTGTTGAAAATCAAGGAAAATCGAGGAAATTACGAGGAAAAAATAAAGTTACGAAGAAACAAAGAAAACAGAATAATCAGAAAAATCGGTGTACGCTTGAATTTATAGTGAAGGACCCCTCGGCACTCCCCCCGCGATGTACTGCATCCCCCTCGAGCTCTTGCGCCGCATGTCAGCGGTCTGTTGTCTGCTGTTGCTGAGAGCCCAGCTCAACTGAACAGACTTCTTCACACGTCGGAGAGAGACCGACACTTTGCTAGTCCGGAGCTTATTGCCGCGGGTGTGGTCGCGGGACTCCGTGTAATAAATTACAGTCCTCATTAACCTCCCACCCGCGGGAGGACAAAGCGAGGAGAGCGCAAGAGGAGGGAGAGTGGGAGAGAGAGGGAGAGAAAAAGAGAGGGGGAAGGAAGGGAAGAGGGAGAGGTGGAGTAGGGGCCGTTGAAGTATCGCAAAGCGTGACTTTGAGACGCAGCGGGTATTCAGGACACTGATGATACCTATTTCGGGTGTCGGAGAGGGATTAAGATGGGAAATGGCAACACTAGAAACACGTAGGTGCTGATAGAAAAAAAATAGGGCTTTAACCCTTAGCATCTTTTAAAATCTTGACTTAGCACTTTTGTTTCGGATGTGTGCATGCCGAGGGGGAAACAATTCTGAACTTTGGTGTACCAATTTGGTGAATTTCTCTGAACTTTCTTGAATGCTCTGAATTTGTCTGAACACTTCTGATTTTTTTCTGAAGTTTTCTGAATGTTTCTGAATTTTTCAGAATTACGAGGTGTACAAAATTTTCAGAGTTGTCGATGCGTGCACGCAGTGAAGCCAGTTCGCTGGAGCTATGCCTGATTTCCATACCACCCACACTGCCATAGATCGCCGGGCCAGCTGCTCCACCCCGCGACCAGGATCAACCCCCTCCCCCCCACCCCACCGCGTCCACAAGAAGAAGTGCCTCCTCAACCACCTCAGCACCGCACCAAGCTGGTCAAGGCCGTCGCGGTGCTGCACCGAGCCCAGCGCAGCCAGCGCATCCCGCACCGCGTAATGTCTCTTTCCGTCCTGTTTCTTGATGCACACCACCACACCTATAGACCTCGCGGCATTCCCTTCCCCAGCCACTCCACGCCACGCCCCGCCACGCCCCGCGCACACGGCGTATAATGGCGCTAAATGCCGAGACGAGGGGGACAATTTGCACACGCGGTAGCGACGGGGCGGGGTGCGCTACAACTGTATCACCGCGCTGACTGAGTTGAAGAAGAGTACGGGTTACCGGAGAAGAGGTGAAGTTCGTCGTAAGGAACTTGCAGTGCGCTGCCGCGCAAGGGATCAACAATTATTTTTGTATTATTGTACGCTTCAGGGGGAAAAAAATCCCTCAAGAAATTTAAAGAAGGAGTGTGGAAAAAATCGAGGGGCGGCCAACTCGAAAAAAACGTGTACACAGAAATACCTGTGTATTTCTAGAAATACACAAAAAATACAAGGAAATACTCTACAATACACAGAAATACAAAGAAATACTCAGCAAAAATACGAGAAAAATACCAAAAAATACATTAGAAATACAAGAAATACAAGGCAAGTGTACACAGAAATACATGAGTTGGCCGCCCCTTGGAAAAAATTACGCAATTTGAACAGTAAAATTGAGAGTTGTTTTCCTCCTGGCCTTACGATCCTGTCCTCTCTTTCCCCCCTCCTGCGCCGCTTGACAGACGGTCGGCGCCGCACTTTTCGTTCTTTCGCAGATCGTTTCTTTACACATTTCTCTCGACGCTCCCCCCCTTCCCTTCACCTCTCTCCTTTCTCTCTCTTTATTTCCACACGGACGGCCCAGTTGACAGCCATCTGGAAAATGTCACCGCGCCGCCGTGCAGCCATGCGGTCGGCACACAGTGTGTACGAGAAAAAGATGAAGCAACTATCTCGCGGACAGACAGGCTTCCTTGCCGCCCCGCCGCCAGGCGCACTTGCGAAAATAACATTGTTTCGTTCAATTAAGGGGGGATCCTAGTGTAGCGGCTCAATAAAATGGGTATTTTTGGGAATTTTTTTTCTCTGAAACTATAAGAGCTTTTGAAAATCGGAAAAAAAGGTTGTGTTTGGGCAACCCTTAGCTACAAAATCGACAAAGGACATCTGCATATATTAATGAGGCCTGAGCGGGAGGGCTACTTCGCGCTCCGTCTGCTAGGCGGCAGCACGCTCCCTGCCCGCTATGAGAAATAAACCGTTACGATGCATGCGTCCGCGCCCCTCGCCGTCGTCATTCGACTACTACCTACTCACTCCACATGTGGTACTGCTCACGAGCTTTTCAACGTTAATTAAATGGTTCACAGAGAGGCACAAAGACAAGACTGAGCAGGAGTGTTCCTCGCAAACGAATGTAAACAGATCAGTCATGCGAGCGCACAATTTCTCATAGCGAGCAGGGAGCGTGCTGCCGCCTAGCGGCCGGAGCGCGAAGTAGCGCTCCCGCTCAGGCTTCATTATTGGCCGCGTTACGCGGTTTTTCTCGAAACCCCATCTTTACAGCTGGGCTCCCTTCTGGCGCCCAAACGGATCATCCGACAGAGTAGCGATTTTTTGTGGTTGTACCTCTCACAAGTGGCTATGGTCGGAACTAGAAGATCCGAAATCGGAGGTCTCCTTCATATGGAAAAAAAATCAAAACTTTGAAAATTTTACCCAAATTTCGGTACTAAAACTTTAGATTGCTCAAAAAAATACTAAAAAGAAATTCTCAGCATTGGTTCTAGTTCCGACCATAGCCAGGACCCTCCCGAGTCTAAAAATGCCCGAAGCGACTTTTTCGGACATTCGAGTCGGGCTGGAGCGTGGAGCCCAGCTGTACCCTGCACGCAAGAGGAGGGGTGCTTCAGGGGAGGGTATAGCAGCCAATACAACAGCTATGAAGATGACCTTTTTTTGATTTTTTAGCTTAAGTTTGCCCGAACACAACGGTCTTTTCCGATTTTCGATAGCTCTTATAGTTTCAGAGAGAAAAAATCCCGAAAATACCCTATTTTTTGAGCCTCTACACTAGGATCCCCCCTTAAATCAGCGCACTGGGTAAACTTGCCTTACAAGTATTGTTTTTTTTTATTTTTTCGGGGGGGGGGGGGCTTGAGTGCATTGAATCAGTTAAATATTCCATTCTCCCTTGGAGAAAATAGAAATAAATGGTATCTGCGAGTTTAGGCGAGTCCCGCAAAAATAAAAACAAGGCCGCTCCCCTCCCACTGCGGGGTCCTCATTTTCCTTCACACCTCCTCCGCGCCGGGCCACAATTCAATTTGCGGCGATGATATGAATCCAAACTTCCCGCCGCGACGCGCCGCCCCGCAGTCCAGCCCACCTCATCATCTCCTGATGAACGCCGTTAAATTTATATCATTTAATTACACACGCGGCCTACGCTCCTCTTGCTCGCTCACTTAAAAAATAATTCGATTAAAATGAAAAGTGCGCGCGCGCAACCCAGGCCAGTGCGCGCCGTCCCCCCCACCTCTCCTCTCACATTCGCCCCTGCCTCGACTTCAGTGGAAAAGCAAAGGATGCTAAGTCGTGTCTTTCTAGGAGCAAAATCAATTTTCAGTTTAGTGCCCCTACAAAGGCACTAAAGAGCGCCAAATGTGCTAAAAGTCAGTGAGTTTGGCATTTTTCGCCCCTTTGTATACAGGCACTTTACCTTTAGAAATTTTTAAACGTATGACTTTAGCACCTCTGTTTTTCAAGGGTTTCTCCCCGCCCTTTGCTCACCCTTTCGCGCCCAGAGCAGCAACTGACCCGCCTTACACACGTATCTCCATTCCCACGCGTCGTACGTTACACGCCGCTTATAAATGCATAAAAGAAGGCCCTGTGAGATGGATGAGATTTGATTATTATTCCTGCTGGCCTAAGCTACTGTCCGCCCATTTAATTATGGCGCGGCAGCTCGTTGTGCCGCTCGTAGACTCTCGCCTAGGGGCGCCTAGGCCTGGGCGAATAAAGCGTCCTCGTTGGCCGACCTGCGCTGCGCATGCGCACTGCAGTTGGTGTCAACCCCTCCACCACCATGTTCCTCTGCACCGAGCTCAGCGCTACGGTTAATGATGACACTACGATTTCCGTGAGGAATAAGTTACACTGACTCTGGATTTGCCATAATAGTAGCAGAAAATCTTGGCATAACTACTGTGTTGCCATTTCCTTATTATTTATGGCAACCAGAGATACGTGCGATATAAAATGCGATACATTTTACATAGAGAAGAGTATTGCAAAGCGAATTGCGATAACTTTTTATCGCAAAACCAAAGCGATAACTGAGTTCTTGCAATAATTTTTCCGTAAAAAATTATCGCAATTTATTTTGCAAAACTTTCATTTACATAAATCTATCGCATTTTATTTGCCATAACTATGGCATCCTGGTTGCAATAATGGTAATAGGAATATTGTATAGATATGCATAAATTTTGTTGTTGGTATCGCAAACTGGAGTACGGGTGTTTCTTCGAATGCGTAACAGTGTTGCGGGATTGCATACTCGCCAGAGCTTCAGGGGCCATATGGCGCCTTACGGGTGAGTGGGGTAGGCCAACCCGCTACACTGTTACGCATTCAAAGAAACACCCGGTACATGCACTTTTGGTGAAATAAGAAATACGTTTTACTCGTGCATTTAAATAAGTTGATACCGGTTGATGCACTGGTGGCAGAGCGGCAGGCTTGCGAATGACAGGACAGCGTCGCGAATTGGAACGGACACGCGGGACCATTCCGACGCACCGGGCGTGCCAACAGCACGCCTATAATATCGATACTTCTCTCTAATCAATGGAATGGATTCGTGACGGGATCTAGATGACAAGCTGTTAATTTGAAATGCTATTACACCGTAAATTATACGAATCGAAGAAATAAAAAAAGGACAAGAAAGTTAACTTGATTTAATTTTTCTAACAAGAAAGCTAAGTACATCTCTAAAATTATTTAACCGGCGGTGAGCGCCGTAGAGAAGCGCAGTATGACCCTAATTCAAAACTAATCAAACAATCCGACTTAATTATTTTACCCGTGTATACCACCCAGCGGCTGGCCCCGCGCAGCCTACGCGCATATTAAGAATAATTAAAAAGTCAGACTCACTTCCGAGGTGGGCTTGAAATGCTCAACGTCCCTCTGCTAAGTGTAGTCAGAGTCGGTCGGTGGCCGCGGCAGACGCAGGGGCGTGGCGGCCGGGCGGGGAGGCTCACCCATGGACCACGGACCACCTGCAAAGCGTAGGGCATCAGGCCCGTAATAATAATCATAATAAGAGGTTCAATTATCGCCCACGACAGATGACGAATCCATTAAAATCGAGCTGCTACCGTGTGCAGGCTGACCAGCCGCGCCGCACCGCTCGAGGAAGGGTGACGGACGAGACGAGGAGGACGATGATGTCGGATTGGATTGACGATATACCTGCGGCGGCCCCGGCCCCGGCCCAGCCAGGCGCGCCGGACCAGCGACGATTCACAACACGATCGACACACAAACCGGCTGTGAACAGGACCGCGCGATCGGACCCCGACCGCTCAATCAGTGAGCTAGCAGGGCAGACAACTGTTCAAAGACGAACCGTGCTACTTTGTACTAGGTTTATGCAGTGCACCCAGGACGAGAGGGAAAGAGGAGGGAAACAACTCCGAAATTTTTAAACACGCCGAAATGCAGGAAAATTCGCAATAGTTTAGGAAAATTCACTAAAATTCAATTTGTGAAATTTGGGTGAAATTCAAGCAAAAAATTTACAAACAATCAATTAAAAAATTCAGGAAAGTTCACAAATTTGTTCACCAAAATTCAGAGTTGTTTCCCCCTCGGTTTCTGCGGTGCACCCAGAAGCACTGCTAAGATATCGTAAACTGGACGGGAAACGACACTGTATGGCACGTGCAAACTGCTACTCAATCTGTACATAATTGTGTTATCTGCAGGCAGAGCTGCGTATCCGCACAACGGGAACTTGAGCGCGAGGTGGAGGGCGAGCGAGCGTCCCGTCCCGTCGCGTCACGTCGGGGCGGGCCGCGTCGTGCGCGCAAGAAGATGAGTGAATCCTCCGCTCCTAGCTGAAGGCCGTCGTCGCAGACTCTTACTTTTCGAGACCGCAAAGGTCAGGACGGAGACGGGTAATGAGCCCCGCCCCGCCCCGCCCCGCCCCGCCCCTCCGTGCCCTGTGCTGCCGGAGGAGCCGGAGGAGCCGGAGGAGAGGAGCAGCAGCTCCGGGCTCCGGGGCGCACGCTCAGCTCACGAGGAAGGAATAACGAATCCGTGGCAAGGCTAAGGCCGCCCTGCTGCTCCCGCTGTGGCTGAGGCCGTTCTGATGAGGCTCCTCTCACACGCTCAGCCGCGCTCAGCCGCGCTCAGCCGCGCTCAGCCGCGCTCAGCCGCGCTCAGGCCCTAAAGGGGGAATCACTCATACACGATATTGGTACAATGATTTTTTTTTTTTTGAATTTTTGGCGGATGTTGTGGGTTTTTCTTTTTCTTTTAATTTTACAAGGAAAATTTAACTTTTTGATAAATGTTGATCTTTTACCTCCCTTTTCAGACTTTTTTCAATTTTGATTGAAAATATTTTTTGTTCATTTGTTCTCGATTTTCGGATTTTTCTGTATCTTTCTTCTTGATTTTATTGTTTTATTTTCTTTGTTTATTTTATTTTTTAAATGAGTTTTTGGTGTCCGTACAATGATGTTTCCAAAGTGAGCCCTTCGCTTCATTCAACGAAATCTGACTGCGCACAGACGAGACGGCGTGATACACACAGAGTCCCCAAAACGACCCAAAACTCAGGTTATAATCAAATTTTGAATAACACGAACAGCAGAGCGCAAAGGCAAACACAGCCATTACCGCGGGCGGCGCGGGGCGGGCCGTCGTCGTGCCGAAACGCACGCGCCATTGTCACCACTGCCTCTGAGGCGCGGCGTGGCGCCGGATGGGTAATTGAACCGAAATAATAATCACGCGAATTGCCGGTTTGTTATTGCGGTCGCTGCCGGCGTCTGCTCGGAGCCGGAAGCGGCGTGGCGCCGCCGCGTGACAAGGCGAAGCAAGCAAAATATCCTTCAAAATTGTCATTAAAAATAAAAAAGAATGTTGAATTGAGAGGAGTTACAAACATTTCACACATTGTTAAAAATTTATTGTGATTTCCCAGCACTTCCTCGAGACGGAACGATTGTGAAATCCCACTTCTCTGTAATAAGAAAGGGACCCTTTTGCTGCCTTCAAAAAGAAATATTTTGTCGGACAGTCGACCATATTTTTGAAGCCAGTCTATTTTAAATATAGAGGACAGTTGGAATTTCCCGAAGAGTTTTGGTTTAAATACGGAGGCAAGTTGTAATTTTCAGAAGAGTTCTGGTTTAAATACAGAGGACTGTTGTAATTTAACGAAGAGTTCTGGCAACTTTTTTCACAATACAGGTGCTGTGAATTTCCAACATTTTTTTTTTTAAAAGAGTGTAACCTTTCGAAGGATATTGGCTTCAGCGAAATGACGAGGAAAAGATCGATACCTACAAGGAAGACACTCGTAAGTCCTTGGATCCGAGCACGATGTACTGAACGTTCGGTACATCGTGGATCCGAGGAAAGACTCACGTAGTTCCGAGGAACTGAGGGAATACAATACTCACGTGCTTCTGGCCACCAATTCAAAAGTAGTTCCAGAACCTTGAAATTAGCCTTAAGAAAGAATGTGTCTGAAAATTAGCAGAGCAATCCGACCAAACTAAAACGCCTTTTAGACATCAACTGCTTCAGGAGAATGAAGACGAGCCAAGCCGAAAAGTGATGAGACGGACACATCTATAAATTGTGGAGGCGTTCTTATTAATCCTAGATTTGAGAGGTTATGTGGATACATGAATATGGAATTAGTCGACAGAACTCAGGGCTCGGACCTGCGTGAGGCTTCCCTTGGATCATCCCAGAACTGCGTGCGTCTTGTCTTCCTTGTAGGTATCGAGATACCGTTCCGCGAGTGCGCTGTCAGCAGGGGTGTGGGTACGACTGGGCAGGGCTCCGGGCCTCCCCGTCCCGCCCGAGTAGCTCGCCGAGTGATTGGCAACCCTGAGTGGTGGTCGTCCTTGGGGCCGCGGGCCGCGGGGCGGCTGTCTAATAGGGCGAGGTGTAGGTTGTGCCGTAGCGTCGAGCCGACGGTATGGCTCGGGCCAGGGGGGGCCCGGCCGGCGGCGCACTGTGCGGCGAGTACATTAAGGTAATTCTTGCCTCATTAGGATAGCCAGTTAGTGAGTTCGGCCCCAGGCGAGAAGGGGAGGGAGAGAGGGAGAGAGAGGGAGAGGGAGAGGGAGAGGGAGAGAGAGGGAGAGAGAGAGAGAGGGAGAGAAAGAGAGAGAGAGAGAGAGAGAGAGAGAGAGAGAGAGAGAGAGAGAGAGAGAGAGAGAGAGAGAGAGAGAGAGAGAGAGAGAGAGAGAGAGAGAGAGAGAGAGAGATTTAGGGGAGGGGGTATTGAGGGGCGCCGCCGCGAGAGGAGGGGTACCAAAACGTCACGTATTATCGAGGACGTCCCAATTTTCAACGTTCATTACGGCAGCCGTACATTTAGAAGGATGCACTCCGATTGGGAATAATTTACTAATTTAAAGAAATAGTAATTATTTTGTGGCACGTACGCGTAATGATTCCTCGAAGGTACGAAGGTAGAAAGGAAACAAACAGGCTTTTTTCTTCTTTTTTTATTCTTTTTTCTTTTTCAAACAAGAGCGGCGAGCTGTCAGTTTAATCACTTTTACGGGGCATGGACCCTCAGGATAGCGCGACGAGACTTTATCTGCGCTGTGCGGGCTCGCGCTGCAATTTCAAGGACCTAGGACAGCGGTTCTCAACCTTTTTAGGCTCGCGACCCCAAAATGACTGTCAAAAATTTTCGCGACCCCACAGAGGACCTCACGCTTAAGACGGTTGACGTCGGCTGGGGTCGCGGGTAGGCGTGCGGATGGGTACGTGAGCTTTCCATGAAGTCTCGACCCCGATACCTCCAGCCGCCATAGGGAGGGACACCCTTTCGTCCGTGCTAAGTGGATTACAGGGTATATATTCCAGGTGTGGGGCCGCCCTGCCCCCGCCCCCCGCCTCATCTCGGACTCCTCTCGTTAGAGGCTTATTACAAAGTCATCATTTCAGGACGATAATTAATACGGCAGGAACGGAACAGGTCCTGGTCAGCGAGTGTCGGCTTGGGGCGGAGCCACCCTGGCCCATCACTTCTTAACAACATTTTGAACCTCCCGCGTTATCTCTGATTTAATCCCTCCATAGCCGAGTCCGAGCTGAGCCGGACTGGCTGCCGCACGCGGCGCCCACAGCTGGGATTTTAAATTTGTAAGTAATTTATTTTCTTTGTGTAAGATTGGTAAAATAATGGTAAATTACGGTAAAATTGATAATTTTGGCAAACAGAAAGTGTTAATGCCTAAAAATGATAAACAAACTGAAATCACAAAATTTATCTATCGTCCCTCACGTCTTGAAAGCAGGGCTATAGGTTTCATCTGCGATTGTTGGAAAATAACATGTAATTTTACATGTAAAATTATCGGACTTAAACCTTACCCGCAGCCCAGCCCGTGCTCCGCGCTGACAGTGTGCATGTGTGCGCGCCGACGGGAAAGTGCGTGTGTTTCCTAAATGAAAGGAGAAACGATAAGGCAAAGATTTATAGTAAAGTATTTATTTCCATTTCACTTTTATAAATAAAGATTGCTCTGGGTAGTTGATCTGGTGTTGATCGGTGTTATCATTTTCGTTTCGTCCAGATTTCACCGGATGAAAGAAAAATCACCAAACGCACCCCATTTGCAAATTATTTCTTTCTTAATGGTAAAGAGCTCCGACAGGTACACATCAAAGCAATGATAATTTTCTCACTATAATAAATAACAAAATACTGATACAAGTAATAATAGATCACATACAGAGGTGGACGGAACCGATGAAGTAGTACATTTGCAACTTGTAACGTATACATCTTATATACATATAATATATACTTTTTAGTATCTTTAAAACTGATAACAACTTAATCTAAAGACTGTGACAAAAACTTTACCAATAATTTGGTAATATCACAATAAATAAGTACAAATCTTTACGAGCCGTGTAGGATTTTACACACCTTACAATGACGAACTGCTTGCAAAAACATATGAAATAATAATTTTAAAAAAATCATCTGTGTCATTATGTTTAAAAAGAAAATATATATGAAAAAGGGAAATCCTATTCTTAATCCTTGTATTGCACTTCATTCAGCTAGCACAGCCGAACGGTTCCGGAGGACCTCGGTGGCTGCTTCAAACTAACTCCAGATCAAACCAAACACGTTGATTCGGCTGATAAACACCTGGCGTCTCGTCTCAGCACATTCGGGCCCCACAAGAATATCACAAGAGGCTTCTGTACCTTGCCATTGTGACTGACTAGCTCACGAGGTCACCGCCCGTCTTCCGGAGCATTTCCAGCCGGATCTCGTGCTCGCGCGCCTTGAGCCGGAGGGCCGCGATGGAGGACGATCTCCGGTCGATATCCGGGGCGGAGTCCGGGGGCGAGCCGGGGGCGGGCGGGGGCGGCCCGGAGGCCGGCGGGGGCGGCGGCGGCGCGGAGGCGGCGGTGGAGGCGGCAGCACCGCCGTCCGGCGGCGACATGGCGGCCAGGATGGCGGCGGCGTGCTGGAACTCCTCGCCGGCGCTCTTCTGAGCGCCGCGCTGCTGCTGCTGCTGCTGCTGCTGGTGGTGCTGGTGCTGCGCGGCCGAGATGTTGGCGAGCAGGCTCTGGAAGGAGGCGGGCGAGTACCCGAGCGGCATGTGCAGGCCCGCCCCCAGGCCCGCCCCCAGGCCCGCCCCCAGGCCCGCCCCCAGGCCCGCCCCCAGGAGGTGAGGCGGCGCCCGCGGCGGCAGCAGCGGGTACCCCAGCGGCGGGTAGCGCAGCGGCTCGAACGGCTTCCGCAGCGGGAAGTGCGCGAAGGGGTTGGGCATGGGCGCGGGCGCGAGCGAGGGCGCGAGCGAGGCGGGCGGCGGCCCCACGCCGTGGCCCGGCGCCACGCCCGGGCCCCCCACCCCCGCCGACTGCATGTACGGGTTGTACGGGTGCGCCTGCGGGCCCACCTTCTCCTGCTTGCGCCACTTGGCGCGCCTGTTCTGGAACCAGACCTGCAACACAAGAGAAGGCGAGAGGATAATTCCACTGCGACACGGACCGTAAAATGCTGCCTGCAAAGAATTGTGTTTTTCGAAGGCTATTGCAAAGTATTTTCTTTGCAGGCTGCAAAGAATTTTTGAAGCATCGTGTTGCGAAATAATTTTTCAGAAGCCTACAATTTTTTTTTTTTAAATCAAAATATTTGTGAAAAATTAACGTCATTCGAAACGCAAAAGAGGCTTAGTTATTCGAACTCCTCTTGCAGCCGAGATGCAGCCCTGCACAGCGACCGCGAGCCCGGCGACTTCAAACGCACAATAAAATGAGCGCCGGATGTCACCGGAAACCCGGCGCGGCGGCCACGGACTAGGGTCGGGGGGATAACTCGATAATTGGGTGGAAACGTGGGCCAAAAGTGTATCCCTTGCGAGACACTGCCGCCTGCCGCCCCTCGCCGCCTCGGCCAAAAGGACCCGGCAAAGGGCTACCCCTCAGACCAGCTCTCTCCTTCTCTCTCTCTCTCTCTCTCTCTCTCTCTCTCTCTCTCTCTCTCTCTCTCTCTCTCTCTCTCTCATTTATACAAACACACTCTCTCACACATACACACGCATGCACACAAACATACGAAGATGATTGCACCGCAGAGGCACATCATAAAGGTGGCACGCACCTCCTCTCCCCCTATTCCCGTTCATGCTCTGCCCGGCGGTAGTAGTAGTGGTTGCTGTTGTTCTAAGCTTGCGTGCCGAGAACACCTGTCTGTCATTCCCCCGAAGTGTGAAGAAGAATTTTTGTGCACATCCGGAAGTGACTACTGACGATGACAAGATAACAAAAGATTGTGACGTGATGGCTTCTCAGTTCGTCTCGCCTCGCCCCGCGCACTCCTCTGCATATCTCCGCGGGACGGACACACACACACGCGCTCTCACAACCAGCTCATCCTGCAGACGACGCGCATGTAACATGTGTAACGCTGACACTTGCCAAACTGACAACGCTTAATTAGCATTAATTCGATATGCAGTTTTAAAATATGCATTGGAAAAGAGGCGCAGTCCAGACACGTGAGCTGAGTATAATTGCACAACTAGGCGGAGGCGCTGTGCGCGCGCTGCTAGGCGGGACGGATGGGTAGGGGAAGGACGGGAGTGAGTAGTACACGGTTACAAAATTTGCGCTCTCGTCAACGCGTAGCTTCATTCTTCCCCAAATCCGCATTTTTCCGTCGAAGTGATGGTGTTTCCTGCGTCCTCAAAAAAAAAAAAAAAAAAAAAAAAAAAAAAAAAAAAAAAAAAAAAACGGAGAGCGAATCACACCCACCTACACCTCACTTACACGGCTGGGCCAGGTAGACCCCCCTCCCTCTCCTCCCAGGTCCGCAGCGGTTACAGAGGCTGCGACCAGGTAATTTATTTAATGAAAGTAAATTAACTTAATGCCCCGGCCTGGTCCATCCATACCCCCTCGTCCCTCGTCCGGTCCCTTCATATCTCCCCCACACAAACTTCTGGCGGGACAGACTCCCTCAAGTGTCCGCGTCGGCGACAGAACCTGGTGAAAACAGGGACAGCTGAAAGTGATGATGGCCTCGAAACAAATGAAAACTGGGGTGTAGCTTATTTTCAGTTTCATTTAAGCGAATTAAGGAAAGGACCAGGGGGACTTATCTTAGAAGAGTCAAGAAAGGAGGGCAAAGACTCAAAAAGAGATAAAAATAATACCATAATCACAAATTGGAAAAGACAATTACATAGTAGTCTATATACGCTACCAAACCCTCACCCCTTTCTAAAGAGATAACAAGGTGCCGACGGGTGGGGTGCAGTGTCGAAACTAATCCCAAATTTTTTCTTCCTTTTTTTATATTTTTTATTTTAGAAAAGGGCAAAGGGTCGTCAGCTCCGATATTCCTCCGTACACCAGATGATATTATTGATATTATCCATATTACAGGTAATATTACGTTGATATTACCCATTTTCCTAGAATTTATGACGTCAGTACTGTAAAATTGTTGTAATATTACCAATACCACCTGTAATATTCCATATTCCTCCGTACACGATCAAGCGGATTTGACGACCCTTCGTAAAAGGGGGGAGGGCTTTTTTGACATGTTTCCCGAGCATGAGACTAAGGTACATAAATGAGAATGACAATTTTTCTCGAGAGGTGCACCTTATTATTCTGATGAGTGTTTTCTTTGCAGAGCGATAATGTTTTCGTAAACGTGCAGCCCTCGAAATATCAAAGTAAAGCACGTATCTGTATTCTGTTTTAATTTCCTTATTAGAGACCACTACGACCATTCATCCAATAACCGGATTGACTTTCAACAGGGTATGCACTCGGGGAATAGACTGGTGACTTTATCCGTAATGATGACTGAGAACTATGCGTAATAGAAGCGCAATAGAAGCGTAAAAGCCAAAAATCCCCCTAATTTACTCATTTCGGGGTCGATAAGGGTTAATTTTCGCCTGTTTTTGGCCAAATCTATAAAATTTTGGAGCCTAATACAGCGTAATAGACGTGATAGCCGGGTCACATATTTAATAAGTGAGTACGCCATTGACTTAAAATAGAAAATGATGCACCCTTTATTTTTGTTTTTAGAGGAAAGAGGAAGTACTCACAACTTGCAGAGAATTTCATGCTTATAGATATTCTTGCTATCAGGGAAAGCCTCATCTTGCCACGTAAGACGTCATGAAAAAATCCCTGCGACATTCTAAGAATCGATGTTAACTAATGGAGGAAAATGAGATGGAGCGCTAAAGGCGGTTGACGGCACCAGTGCCCTTCCCTGGCATAATCATTTGATACCGAAAGGTAATGCCGCGGGTGCAGGCAGTGCGCATGCGCGCCGCGTCCCTGGGAGGCTGCCAGCTCTGCCCGGGCGGCGCCCCGGCTGCCAGCCACGTCTGGCCGGCCCGCGGCGGCGGCGGGCGCGCTCCGCGCTTCCTTTTTCATTCCATTATTCCATTTCCGAGCGTGGAGGTCGCGCGTAATGGGCCACTTAGCATGCTGATGCCCGGGCCCGGGCCGGGCCACGGGCGGGCCCCGCCCGAGCTGGCGCGCGGCTCACCCGGGCCCTGCGGGACAGGCAGGGCTGGCAGCCAGCACTCCATACATACCCCCGCCCCGCGCCGGAAGAGACCTGACCTGACCTACGATCAAAAATGTACCTCGAACGCACTCGGGCCGCCCCGCCCCCGGGCCCGCGCCCCCGCCACCCCCAGGTCGCCCCCAGCCCGCCCCGCCGGCCCCCTCCCGACGGGGAGCCGACGTGTGTCGGCCCATGATCATCACCATGATGGATTTGGAGCGTCGGCCGCACTAGGACGAGGCCCGGGGCGCCCGGGGCCGCAGCGAGGCGGTGCGACAAACGTCACAAATTGGGCCTAAGTACCCGCCGGGCCGAGCCGTGTAGAGGGAGAGGGAGGGAGAGGGAGAGGGAGAGACGGAGAGGGAGAGGGAGAGGGAGAAGGAGAGAGAGAGAGAGAGAGAGAGAGAGAGAGAGAGAGAGAGAGAGAGAGAGAGAGAGAGGGGGGGGGGGAAGAGGGTGGAGAGGGGAGCCGCGCGCTCATTGGCTGATCGCACCTCGCCGCCCGCGGGGTGTCACCCACAACGCATTGCTCGCTTCCCCCTCCTATCCCCAACCCCTGCGCCGCTACTAACGAGGATATTGTCGGAAGCGATCAATGATCACTCTGTATGCGTTCATCGAGCCCTGATTGACGGACTGATGGTGACGGATAGCTTATAGCGCTGGTCCACGACGGAGAGGGAGAGAGAGCTGAGAGAGATAGAGAGTGAGAGAAGAAAGAGATTAGGGGGAAAAGGGGGGGGGGCTGGAGCGACGCGCCAGCTGTATACGGTGAATTATTATGAATCAGAGAGGTGACTAAAACACCTCCGCCATCCGCGCACACCACGCCACGCCACCACCGCTATTATCTACCCCCTCCCTCTCTCTCTCTCTCTCTCTCTCTCTCTCTCTCTCTCTCTCTCTCTCTCTCTCTCTCTCTCTCTCTCCGTGATGCTGGGGGACTCGGAGAGATATGTAATTTGATTAATGCGAAACATTCCGCGGGCGAGCGTTTTCCTCCTCCTCGATTTATCGCACGAATCCCCGAGCAGTTTGCTGTTTGATGCTGTTGACGTCCAGGATGTTAACTCCTGGAGACTGACCCACAGCACATTCGTCGTATTGCCTACCCGTACGGAGTCCTTCCCAAGGGCGAAACAGCTCAGAAATGTTTGCACACCTTGTAATTCAGAAAAGTTCATAAAAAAAAAATCAGGGAGAATTTCAGAAAAATTCAGAGAAATTTTAGAAAATTTCAGAAAAATCAGAAAAACTTTGAAAAATTGAAAACAAAAAAAAACAGGAAAATTCGAAAATTATTTTTTTTTTAAAAAAAAAAACTCAAGCAAAAATTCACAAAACTTCACTAAAAATTCAAAATATTTGAACACTAGAATTCAGAGTTGTTTCTCCCTTTTGGTCTTCCGCACCGTAGACTTTCCGGGTAGGCAACCCGCTCCGCTCGCGCGCCTGGCGGCACAGCATAGTCCGGGACGCTCAGGGGTTTCGGGCGGGCTATCACGGCGCCGCTCCAGGACCAAGGCGCCGGGCCGCCCTCCAGCAGGTCCGGGACCGCTTCACCACTGATAACGCCTTGATGGCCACAGGACAGCCTCTCCCCTCAAGCCTTTTATGACTCAATGGCTTTTATCCCGATGCGACGGGTCCGTCTGGTCTGTCGCGCGCGACCGGCCGCCCGGCCCCACCCGGCCCGCGCTGCGTCAAGAAGAGTACCAACCAGGCGACCCAGAACCAGAGTGGTTTCGGGAATCTCTCTCTCTCTCTCTCTCTCTCTCTCTCTCTCTCTCTCTCTCTCTCTCTCTCTCTCTCTCTCTCTTATAATTTTTGGGGTACCACAAGGAAGTGTTCTCGGTCCTCTCCTGTTTGCACTTTATGTTAATGATCTACCTGAAGTTCTTGAAAATTGTCTGTGTCATATGTATGCTGATGATGTACAATTATACCAACATTTTGATGACAGGAATCTTGTACCAGCTGTAAATAATATGAATATTTCCATCAGTAAAATTGTCAGTTATACATTAAGCCACAATCTGCAAATTAATGCTGACAAAACACAGCCGATTATAATTGGAGCAAGGAGAATTGTTAAAAGGATAAATGAGGTAGATATACCAAAGATTATAGTTAATAATGTTCATGTTCCTTATTGCCAGACTGTGTGTAACTTAGGTGTTATTGTGGACCAAACCCTTAGCTGGAATGAACATGTAAATAATGTAACAAAGAAAGCCTTAGCCACTTTAATACAAATTAGGAGAAGCTCTCCGTTGCTACCTGTGGTTATAAGGAAAAGGATTGTACAGAGTTTAATCTTTCCTCAGATTGAATACGGTTCTGTTTTAATGAGTGGTATTAGTAATCAACTAAGAATAAGAATTCAAAGAATCCAAAATGCCTGTATTAGATTTATTTATAATGTGAGGAGAGATGCTCATATAACACCTTACTACAGTATGAGTCGTTTGTTGAAATGTGATGAAAAAAGAACCCTGTATACTGCTGTTATGATTTTTAAAATTATGAAATACCAGAAACCATCATATCTTCATGATAACTTTCAGTTTGTTTGTGATACAGGCCAAAGACTGACAAGGACACATCCTAAATGCCTAGCAATTCCTAATTATAGAACTGAACTGTACTCAAACTCTTTCTCTGTGACTGCTTCCAAAATCTGGAATATGTATCATATTTATCAGTTTAAGTCAGAAAATGTCCTTAAAATTAGAATCACAGAATTATTGCTTAGAAATTATTTGTGAAATGCTACCATCCTATCTGTAATTATTGTCTATACTTCATGGAGTTGTTTGAGAGCTTTATTTTCATTTTATTATTTTTTCTTCATAGTTTATTTTTGAGAGCGGGTTATGTGCCGCAAAGGGTTTCATTGTAAGCCTATTGCATATAATCCTCAATAAAGTTTAAATCAAATCAAAATCAAATCTCTCTCTCTCTCTCTCTCTCTCTCTCTCTCTCTCTCCACTCTGATGATGGTGATGATCTTCGCGTGAAACATTTTTTTTCCCCGGCGGCGTCCCCGTACGGTGCAGGTCCAGCCCAGCAGCCAGCCCGCTAATGGGCTGATGGCGATGCTCGTCATTTCTCTCCGGACTTCCCCCTACACTGTCAGAAAAGAGAGGGGGGACAGTGGACGCGGGGCGCGTGCGGTCAAGTCCAGGTCCGACAGCTGCCGAGCGGACGGCTCGCCGCTGGCCGGCTGGCTGGCCGAGCGCGCGCGCAAACGGGACGAGCATTGGAAGCGGCCGGCGGCCGGCGTGCCGAGTCGTCGCTTAACGGCCTAACGGCCGGTGCTGTACCGGGATGGTCTTCGATCAGTTGGCTTCATATCCGGGGGGCGGCGCGGCGCAGCGCGCCGGGGTGTCATTTACCGCCGCAGCACGCCACGCCACGCCACGCCGCGCCACGCCGCGCCACGCCACGCCACGCCACGCCACGCCAGTAGAGGCGAGGCGAGGCGCGCGCTTATTGGTCGAACAATGCCCAATTACTTTGGCGTGAGCTCGCCAGGGCGCGCTGCTGCGGAACTCGAAATAAGACTACGGTCTCGCGGAATTCGGGGCATTTCCTTCGGCGCGATCGTTCACATGAATGAATGGTCTCGACACCCACAGCGTAAATTCAATTTCGTGAAATGTGAAAGCAAAACACTTTAAAAAATTCTCCCTCTCCTCTTTATCTCTCCGCATCGGAAGGACAAGTGTTGTGACTGTATAACTTTACAGGGGTGACAAAATTATTAGAACGTAAATGCCTTCGCGAGCAGTAGAGTTGATCACCTCAGCAAAGTCATTGAATCTATGGGCCATACCTTGGGCCATACATACAAATGCTCAGATCTCACATCAGAGATTCAAAGGAACTTCTGATTTTTTAAAGAAAAAGAAAGAGGGGAAAAAAGCACTCAGCACGATTACCAGAATCCCAGAATCAAGTTCTAAACTTGTAGCAGGAATACATTTCTGAAGGGGCGAAGTCGTTCGTTACAAACTCCCCTGGAAGTAAAAAAATGAGTTCCTTTGGCAAATGCGTTTAACACAAAACACCTTTAAAAGGCGCACTTTCGATTTTCTAATGTGAACGACAGCAGAGGGGTATCAGCTACGACAGAGAGAACAAAAACCGAGGGGGAAACAACTCTGAAATTTTAGTGCACCTCGTAATTCAGAAAAAAAAATCAGGAAAATGCAGAAAAATTCTGGCAAGTTCAGAGAAATTTACAAAAAATCAGAGAAATTCACAAAAAATCGCTAAAGTTCACAAAAACTTACAAAAATTCAGAGTTGTTTTTCCCTCGACAAAGCACACGGCTATAGTCCAGTCAGGCCAGCAAGAGTGTCATCTCGGGGGCTCTGTGCGGACGCGCCGGCTCAAGAGACAGATAGAGAGGAACAAGGGGAGGAGCAGCCTGAAGAAATTGATCGGACCCCGCTTTGTGCCCTAATTCAACTTAAGTGGTTTTATGCAACGAGAGTGGTCCAGGCCCAGGCCAGCCCGGCAGCCCGGTCGGCAGCCAGGCCCGTCACAACACACTCCAGGCTAAACCTAATTTCCCGGGTGTTAATGGCTCGGTTATCTCACCTATCAAATCACGGGCGGTTGGCGACCCGTCCCGTCCCGAGACTAATACCGCGTAGCGGCCGAAGCGGGCTTAATAACAAAACGCGTTTTATATTATTATATTGCTGATCCGCGCCTCTCTCGGCTGCTGGTGTTTCTCTCTCTCTCTCTCTCTCTCTCTCTCTCTCTCTCTCTCTCTCTCTCCCCCCTCTCCCTCTCCCTCGTTTCTGATATTACAAGTGACCCCTCCATCACAATCGACAGCTACTCAACTTGTCGTTATTTTGCAGAGAAAAATGACGCAGTAACGCGTGTGCCATCACCATACGCAACCCTAGCTTGCTGTGGTTGTAAAATAAGAAAGCAAAAAATAAAAAAGAAAAGAAGCAAAAATACTTAACGAATCATTAACGTTGGTATTTTAATCAATGGCTTTTTCATCGCCCTTTTACTGTGGTGAAACACGCGGCCAATTGATTAAATTACTAAATTGACGCGCCACCCGTCCCTAAATTTGTCGACGGGGACGAGGCGGGGCGTGGCGTGGCGGGGTGGGGCGTGGCGGGGTGGGGCGTGGCGGGGCGGGGCGGGGCGGGGCGGGGCGGGGCGGGGCGGGGCGGGGTCTGGCGGAGCACGAGCACGGCCCAGCCACACACTGCATCGATAACGCCCTGCACCGATCGTCCCTCCCCTCTATAGCTAATGGTCGCATGGCGATTTTCCCAGCACTTTTTCCGATCAATTAAAAACCCGACGCGAATTAACATGACTGCTATTTTGCATACCAAATATACGTTTAAGTGTGCCACAGTGTGCCACGCGACCGCCACCTCGAGTGCCTGGCGCATTTTCAGCGTATTTTCAAAGAGGAAAAAAAGACGGATACAAAACAAACATAGAAATACGGTACGGATAAAATAACAGGAAGAAGTAAGAAAAAAGTGTGGTGCACATGTGTAATTTAAATTAAGAAACGGTCTCGGCAGGCAGGCGCGCGCGTGAGAGAGCCTGAGTAGCGGCAAATTGGCTTCCGGACTGATAGTAACATTATTGGTTGTTCGATCACGCCGACTAATCTGTTCGATCCGAATCGATCAACGGGAAGGCAAGTGGTGGGGGTGGGAGGGGCCGTCCCGCCCCGCCCCGCCCCGCCCTCCCCATTATCAGACGCCCCAAAACCACCCGCCCCCAATTCACGCTTGCCGGCCCGTCAGCATCGCATACAATATCTCCGTTAGGACAGCACCCAGGAAATTCGGTTCTTGATTTTGTGCTGCTCTTGCACAACACAAGAAAATGTGTGCTTGTTTTGAGAACATTGTACTTCTTACAACGACGCGTATAATTTTAAAACAATTACCTCACGCAGAGAGAAAACTAGCTGCGTAGCTAAAATGTTAGCTGGATTTTTTTTTTTTAAAGCTATGCAGCCAAAAGCTGTACTAAAACTTTTCGTGGCACAGCAAAACATTGAGCTATGTAGCTAATTTCAGCTAATCTTTAACCACATAGCTTCGAAAATTAGCTTTCCATACACAGCTATTTTTTTTTTTTTTTTTTTTTTATTTTTTTTAAATCCCTATGAATGATATTCTTGAATACTGCAAAGGCATACAAAATCAAGAAACGAATTCGCTGGGTGAGGAGGGCGGAGTCTGTAAAACATTTCACATGCACCACATCCTCGGAAAGGAAGGAAGGTTACTATGACACAGAAAGAATAAAAACTTCAAATATTTTCTTAGCTTATCGAGAGCAGATAGTCTTTGGCGCCGACACGTCTTCCGCGCCGCGTCTAATAATAGTTAAACGAGGCGAGCTGGGCGCGCGGATCCCCCGTCTCGCCAGAGTTTAGTGTAATTTGACGGTTATTTCCCTGCCCCCCTCCCCTCTACAGCCGCGGCTGGCCGGCAGGCCGGCGGTCGTCCAAAGACTACTGTAATTACCTGCCGATGATTTGGCCATTTTTATCGATTAGCCCGACGAGATCAGCGCAGCTCTCGTTACAGACGGCCGGCCACAAGGGGGAAAAAAAAGGCCGTCCGCGTAAAATCGCAAAAATGAGGACTTTTTTTTTCTTTGAAGAAATTTTCTAGTGAGAATTGAAAAGAAATTTTAGGAGTGCAGCGGCCACAGGAGTAACGCGGTCCTCCTCGTATGCGCTCGTGGAGCACAGCAACGAATACACGATTGTGATAGGACTGAACAGGACCACCCCGCCCCGCCCCGCCCCGCCCCGCCCCGCCCCGCCCCGCCCCGCCCCGCCCCACCACTGATGGATCCGGCGCGCGCGTGGCGCCGCCGCATGTCCGCCTAATGCTTTAATAATAATCGCGAGACGCACCACGCAACCTATCCTATTATAGCGACCCCCCGCACGCCCCGCCATCCGGGTGACGTGCGTACCGAGAGCGTAAATTCCTTCCCCGGCAGCGGCAAGCTGGGTTCGAATAACACTACGAGCTGCACGCCGCGCCGAAGCGCTCTGGTCATTTTGATTGGTTTTTTTTTTTTTTTTTCCCCCCGGAGACAGCCACGTGGAGAAATAGGAGGGGGTTGAGCTGCCAAGGTGCGGCGGGTTGCGGCAGGGCGGGGCGGCCGCCCCTCCGGGCCCACCCGGAGGCCACCCGGAGGCCACCCGGAGGCCACCCGGAGGCCACCGCGGCTCCGCGCACAGCAAACATTCAATTACACTCACATCATCCGCTGCGGACGAGACATTCATCATGGTAACCATTAGTCTCTTTTCCGCCCTAAGATTTATCCCGGAGAAACGATGCAAAATTATTACAACTAGCTATGCGCTCTGAATCAGAAACTTTCTTCGAGCGGTAAGTTTGCACGCGACTCTTTGCACACATCACTCGCAACTAAGCCTGCTCAAATGAAATCTAGCTGTTGTACTACATGACTGTTTAAAATATCAAACAAACAAATTGCAAAATGACGGGGTACATAACTTTCAAAACAAATCTTTATCATGTATAGAATACAAAATAAAGAAATATTTAGATTCCTACTCCTGCTTGGTAATATACATTAAACTACAAAACTCTGGTCTAGCAGTAAAAGCTGCTTTTTTTATTGTTATCTGAAAGAAAGAAAAAATGGTGAGTTCAAACTGTGCCCTATCCGAGGAGGAGACAAAACTCTGAAATTGCTGTACACCTTGAAATGAAGAACAAGAAAATCAGAAAAGATATTAAAACAAATTCAGGAAAACTCTGTAAAAAGTCAGAAAAATTAAAAAATCGTCAGGGGAAAAAAATAGAAAATTCTCAGATATTTACGACATTTCTTCCGGAAAGTTTAATTTTGTTTCTCCTAATTGCCTTCTCCTTCTGAGCTCGAAATAGTTCATTCACTAAAAGTTAAGGGAAGCCCTGACGAGAGGCCTTGTCTACATGAGGATAAAACGTGGAGCAGCGCATGCGCAGGAGCGAGAGCGGCGCGGCGGGGGCAGGCGTGCGCGGACCGGACCGCTCCACGCCGCGCCAAAAAGATGAAGGTCCCTCGTTAAACTTTATGAAGTGCGTCAAGTCGTGCCGAGCTGCTCCACGAGACCAGCTGAGACCACGCCATGGCCCCGCCCCGCGTGAGACTACGAATTTACCCAATTCTCACCTACGGCAGCGCAGCGCGCGCGCGCGCCGCCCAAAAGGAGCGCGCCGTGCGGGGCGGGGTGAGGCTAGCGGGCGGGCCCGGCTGCGAGAGGCTCGGGGAGGGGCGATTATAAAGTGTGTTAACAATCATAATCAGCATCGGTCGGCCCCGGATGCATCTGGTTGCCTTCTGATTTATTAGAAAATTATACTTTTCCTAAATGAGTTCTTATCAGGCTATGCGGCCGTGTGTGCTGCTGCCCCTTGCAGGCCCTTACCCTCTGCTCCAGCGTGGGCGTGCCGTGGTGTAGTGCGACTGTGTGAGCGCGCACGCACGCACGCACACACACACGCACGCACACACACACACACACACACACACCTACACGCGAACAGACACAGGGTCCAGAGGCTGTACGTGCTTGCTATGTGGCGGCAGGCACGCCTACCCTAACCTCACCACTTTATTGAACCAGCATGCCGTGTCCGCCGTCCTGCCCTACCCTTACTTTTGCCCGCGCTCCCTTCATTTCCAGCTACAGAGAGCGAGCGAGCGAGCGAGAGAGAGAGAGAGAGAGAGAGAGAGAGAGAGAGAGAGAGAGAGAGAGAGAGAGAGAGAGAGAGAGCGGCGCGTCTCCTTGCAAGGAGAGGGCTTAATAGCAGACATCCCGCGCGCGCGGTGCGGACGAGTCACGGACTGAGCTGAATCGCATCCGAATAGTCAGAGCAGAGCCTGTGGGTACGTGTTTTGCCTGGAGGCCGCGCGCGCGAGTTTCGAACGCCCCTCGAGCGCGCGCGCGGCCCAGCGGCCATAGCCGGCCGGCAATGCGATATACACGCCCCGCCCCGCGTCCTAATACCTCGTTTAGAAAGGTGGCGAGATATCGATCTGCCGAAAAGGTTATGACTGATGCCGGGGCGGCTGCTGCTCCCGCCGGATCCGGTCCGACCATCACGGCGCGCTAGAGCCACTTTGATTAACGACGCCTCTATTTGGATCATCAATGAAGCGTTGTCGCCTTTGTGACAACTCAGCTCGCCTGTGTGCAGCCAACCAGTAAACACAAATCGATTTCTCGACTTCAATTGTGTATGAATGTGTGTGTGTGTGTGTGTGTGTGTGTGCGCGCGTGAGAGAGAGTGTGTGTGTGTATGTTCCTATTTCAGAGCTTCTGGCCAGCGACACGGCAGGCAAGGCTAATTGGGGAAATTATAGGAGCGTCCCTAGACAGTGTGTGCTGCGTGATAAACAAATAAAGCAAGTAATAACTAGTAATTTAAATGTCGATGATGATTGCATTTTAAGTGGCACAAGTGTGTGTGTATGCGTGTGTGTGTGAGAGTGTCTGCACGTAAGTGTACATGTGCGCTCAGGGAAGACCTTCTCATTAGCCTAATACGTGTCGCGCTCGGAAACATTCTTTGCTTCATTAGGTCGTGCGATTAGTATAATGCAACTGGCCTAGAGGGGAAAAAAGTCTGTTTCCTTTTCTACCGATTCGTAGATATTTCTAATGATGGTTTAGATTACTCCGCAGGGATCAGAAACTATTTTCTTTTCCTTTAAAGAAACTGTGACTTTAATGCGCAAATAAGTAGTTTTTCAGACACATTATAGAAGAAAATCCTCTAAAAGCAACAAGACGGCACTTTTTAAAAACGAGTATTGCCAAAGGAGAGTCCCTGTTGTGAGCAGAGTAGAGGAGCCAAGCTGCTGACACGCAATGCATTTCAAGAAAACTTATGTTCGCCGTAATAAAGCGGCGCAATTGTCAACTAATTCGTGAGTAGATTTCCGTACGCGATAGTCGACACGATATGGCCTCACAAACGCCGCGAGACGTGGTAGTGTTAGAAAAATTAAATTAAAGGCTTCCTCCTTTCCTAGGCTTGTTCCGGTTAACCGATTTTTCGGTATTAACCGGTTTTTAGCCCTCACCGAATAACCGGTTACCAAATTTTCAATACCGGTTTACCAAAATCCGGTTTTTAACCGAAAATTCGGTTTTTACAATAACCGGTTGGACGATTCACCGAATGCGGCCTGAGCCCGAGCCCCGCGTGAATCGCGAATGCCTGCCCTGCCGCCGCCCTGCCAGCCGATCTCCAAGCCGAGCCACCATAGCACTGCACGCCGAGCCACGAATGGGCCTATTTTCCCTGGTATCAGTAAGCTTGCCAAGAAATATTTGGCTGTGCCGGCAACAAGCACATCTGTGGAGCGGTTTTTTAGTCAAGGGGGGCAGATCATATGTGATTTGCGACGTATGCTCACAGGAGAGCATGCAGAGCAGCAGATATTTCTGAAAATGAATGGAGATATTATCCCGAAACCATAATGAATAAAATGTTCTATTTTTTCATGCACATCGGATTTTATTCTTTCTGCACCCATCCTGATGTCCTCTTTGGAATAAAATATCATTTTCTAAAATAAAAATGAATATAATGTTAAAAAAAACGTTTTTTTTTTTTTTAAATACCGATTTAATTCAAAACCGGTTTTTTATTTTATTTTACCGGTATTTTGACAATACCGGTAAAATACCGGAAACCGGTAATTCGGTGAAAAATCGGTTAATTTTGTCACCGGAAACCGGTTTGAAAAGTCCCTCACCGAACATGCCTATCCTTTCCCTCCGATGTGGAAGAAAAATAACGAATTACGCACCACCTGCCACGACCAAGTCTCCTCGAGCGTATGGGGATCAAACATCCAATAGTATGGCAGCAGGAAGGCCAAGATTCGACAACCACCCGTTTCCTAACGGAGGTGAGTAGGCTCCATTACATCTGTTCTTTTCCCGTCTGTCTGTCTGTCTGTCTGTCTGTCTGTCTGTCTGTCTGTCTGTCTGTCCGTCCGTCCCTGTCGCTGTTGCGTGCCCAAAATACACACTGGCCGCCTGCCCTGCCGCCCCGCTCCTTTGCTCGGCTAATTGAAGTAACAACTTTGTGTGGAGGCGAGGCGATTTGGGCGTCAGGCGGGAAAAAAATGTGCGGCGCCGGCCGAGTGTGTGGTTGACTGTGCCGCCAGAAGGGGGAAAAAAGAAAAAAAAAAGAAAGGGAATGAAAAGATATTTGACTTACAGGCCTACAGCAGCGAACGCGATACGCAGCAACCGACCTTCTAATTCTCATTTGGGTATATTTCATCATCGCGCTACAAAACTTAATCATAACCGAATAGTATTGCGTGACATATGGACAGAGCGTTTCATTTATGTTTGGAAAAGTTTTTTTTTTCTTTTGTCCTTTTTTTTTCAAATTAAAATAAACTAGCTTTCTGACCGCCGTATGCTCTGTTTTTCTGGCTCAAACTGTTTCACTTTGGCGCCACGCGAGCCGCATGAAGCGCTGCAGTCGAGCGACATGCGCACACGCGGTGTCACTGCTGCCAACCTGATCATAATCTCGAATCTTTAATTAAACTGTAATTAGTTTTGGTCAGCGCGGCGTGGCGCAGAGTGGCTGCTGCCAGGGAGTTCCTGGAAGGAGAACAAGCGGCAAATGAGCGTGTAGAAAAGCGGGGCACGCGATCATATCAGTGAGGGGTTCGAATTCAAGCAAAGAAATTGATATAATTCATTTTTCATACGCGCCTATATTTCTTATTGCCACCTTGGAAGCGAAAGTTTACGACCAATACGTGTCATGCGTAGGTAAATTTCTAAAAGGGATTGAAACTTGTCTCCGGGCCAGAACAGTCCCTTGGAACCCCCCGCCGCCGCCCCGCGCGGGCGCGACACACACACACACACACACACACACACACACACACACACACACACACACACACACACACACACACACACACACACACACACACACACCGCGGGTCACGCAGACCTGTCCAGCCGTCAGGGGGCCTTGGGCTGCAGCGGGGCAACAAGAGCAGGCAGGTGGAAGGCATTGGTACATGTTGAAGTCACGAGTGTAATCACATAATCAAATTAGCTCAATTAGTTAGGGGCCACGGGGCCGCGACGCGAGCGCCCTGATAACCGCACGGGTGCGCTGCCCGCCCTGCCCGCCCCTCCCTCCAGCCCGGCTCGACTTGAAAATGCAAATGGAGAGTAAGTGCTATGTGGGTGAGCCGAGCCGAGCAGGCGGGCAGTGCCAGCCAGGCACAAGGACACACCTGCAGTACGGACGGACCGAAATAAATTACCGGCACAAATATTTCTACATTGGCCCCTTTTCCTATTATATACCGCCACGGTACCTATGGAGATCTAATAAAAAAAGACAAAAAAAATATTGTTTTCCGAAACTTGTTTGATTTTTGTTTTAATTATTGATTATGCAGTAAATTAATTTTATGAAGGGTCAGGAGTGTTGTCGCTGCCCTGCCCCGTCCTCTGGGCCCGCCTCGGGCGCCCGAACCTATAGCGCGAGGATACCCCATTCCACTACCTG
Source organism: Frankliniella fusca (assembly GCA_029379305.1). Taxonomy (NCBI): domain Eukaryota; kingdom Metazoa; phylum Arthropoda; class Insecta; order Thysanoptera; family Thripidae; genus Frankliniella; species Frankliniella fusca. The sequence goes on along the minus strand of JAHWGI010000083.1, from coordinate 652,127 downwards.
CGGGCGGGATGGGTCGGGACGCCTGCCTACCAACCTACCGCCGACCTGGACAGTACCCGTCTTATTCAATTAATTTATTGGCCTCTCCGACTAATTTAAATAGAAATGAGGCGTTTATGAGGATGTGAGTCGGACGGGTAAAATAAACACGCGGAAAATATAGTGGCGTGTTTAATGGCGAGTGGGATTGGGTCTCAATTGCCATAGACGGCCGCAGTGCAGCGCCTGGTGCACTCACGCGCGCGCACTGACGTATCTTTTGTTTAATTCGTAATGCGAATTAGCGCGCATTCAGATTCAAATTGCAATTGCCTCTGCGCCGCCGCGTCTCCTTAGCAAGTCTGTCTCTCGGTAAACAAAAGCTCAGCGCCAGAGCGGAGTCATGGTTCGAGGGCGCCCGCGACAGAGAAGCTTCTGCACTCATTTACAATTCCTATGCTGGCGCCGTTAACGTTTAAACATACACTTTTGCCACTGAAACTGCCGCGCCAAGGTGCGCTACCGAAACGCCAGGAAACCCTTGCAACTGACAGAGGCATTTGACTGAGAGAAATGTGAAATAAGCGCGAACACTTTCCACAACTTTTCGTGCAATATCAACAGTTTTGAAAAATACGGCCCTGCTAACAGTCCCGTTTGCAGTGACGAGCCGCGCTGGCGTGCTGAGGGGCTGTTCAGCGACCGACACCCCTTTATACCCTCAAACAACGCCGAGCCCTACCCCTCCCCTTCGACCTGCTCTAGAAAAAGGAAAATATGCACCACATAGCCAGTTTGACTATTTTCCGCGATTGAGATCGTCCTGATAGGGGAAAACAGCTCTGAAATTTTTGCACACCTCGTAACTCAGAAAAACTCCGAAAAATTTCAAAGAAATTCAGGAAAATTCAAAAATATGGAGGAAAATTTAGAAAAAATCAGGAAAATTCACAAAAAATTCTGAACGATTTTGGTAAAATTCAATCAAATATTGACAAAACCTTTCATTAAAATTCACGAAAATTCACAAAAAAAAATATACGAAAGTTAACTAAACTTTTCAAAATTTGCACACCAAAATTCAGAGATGTTAACCTTTCGTTCCGTCGTCAGACAAGAGGAAAGACACTGCTCTGAGAAACGCCCGTATATACCCGCTCCACCCGCTAGATAAGTGAACCATCCCCGCTACGGCGCGGCGGGGCTCGGCGGGGCTCGGCTCAGGGGCGTGCTCGCCCGCAGTTAGGCCCCGCCACTCGCCTTGGCCTCTGTGATTGCGGCCAGTTATTGTTGCGAGGTGTATAGCCGATTAGGCGCATAATTTGTCAGCAGAGAAATGTATACACCGTTACGTGAAACGGAGCCTGGCGCGCAGGGGCCGCGCTGCAGGGCTGTACTCTGCACACTTTAAGAAAAAAGATTGCAAAGAATGGACCCGTTTTGCAAAATAGTTCTTTGCAAGATTGCAAAATAGTTCTTTGCAAGATTGCAAACTATTTTTTTGCAATAGGAAGAAAACTTATTCTAAATTATGTAGTCGAGAGGTCACGTTGTCACAAGATAGAGGTTGAGTCAGATTCCATTTTCAATTTGTCCCTTCATTTTCATTCATACTTTCACTTTTCGAAAGAGAATCGAATGTTTCTTTGAGTAACTCACCTGGATTCGCGCCTCCGTCAGACCGATCTTCATGGCGAGCTCCTCCCTGCAAGCACACAAGCGACACCATTCATGAGTTCTGCAGCAGCATGTCTCCACGCTAGCTCGGCTAGGTCCGCCAGTGTGTCTCGTAAAGTCAGGTGCGCAGCGTGAAAAGAGTTGCCCAGCACCTCGTCGTAAATCGGCACTGCGGTCCCCACGACCACTCAGCTCTAACATACTCTTTGATGGACAAAAAAAATTACCGCGCGCGACTTACATGTTTGACTTTTTTACAAGCGCTTCGCTTTACGAGACGACAGAAAAAGGAAGGCAAAAAGTCGTCTGCTCCGCTCTGGGGGCGTCGATTATCCAGTAGCACGAGCGAGCACGGCCCGTCAATGGCCGTAAAGTGTTTGCACTGCCGCGCAGACTTTCTTGTCCCGTTCATGGGGTGACCATGGGGGTGGCCTTATGTCCACATGACCACGCAAGGTTGTCGCGTTTTATGGCGCTAGGAATCACGTGTCAATAACGAAGCAGCAAGACTCGTGGAACGCAAGGCTGTTAACAAATTTTCAAATCCGAGAGCATTCATTTTGATAAAACGCACTCTCTTCCTCCATTCTGCGAAAACCGTGATAAATAATTTTTCTGTTTTCTTATGTTTTTTTTTCTTTTCGTCCCAGTGACACGCGCCCTGTGGACCACCGTGGAAATCAACCGCTACTTTCAATATTTGTAAAACAGCCAGAGCGGCGATATTTTATGCACTGTGCCTTATTTTGTAAAGTCGCACACACCGGTGATAAAATGGGAGATTTACACCGCCATAAAGTGCCTCTCACAAGATGCCTTTCAAACTTTATTGGGTGTTTTTTTTTACCCTCGCAGAGTTGGGCATACTCGCACACACACATACTTGCCAAAGAACCTGCTCTAGCACCCATAGCAGGCTTCCCGGGTATTTGATACGGTTAAACCAATTCAAAAACGATTGTAAAACGCCAGATATTTCGCTACCTGAACCTCAAGGGCTTATCTCACGCCCATACCGGGGCCAGTTAACAAGCACCTGTTCACCTGTTGCTGTATTTTACGCGCAAGGACACATAAAACCCACCAAACACGGCGTAAAATCCTCCGCGTTGCGGAAGTTTTCATTCACAATATATTATCGTTCAACTTTGTCACAGATTTTGTTGCTTATCACATGTGCCATCACTGAACATATTTCTCACGTCGCTCGTAAAAGAGCAACTTTCTGAATGAAAAAGAAAACAACCCTGATGAACAAAAGCGTAGCGGAATGGGAAGGGATCGAGGCGGAGCTTAATGAGGTGACAGGCAGATGAGGATGAGAGTCACGGAGTGAGAGAGCGAGAGAGAGGGAGAGAGAGAGAGGGAGAGAGAGAGAGGGAGAGAGAGAGAGGGAGAGAGAGAGAGGGAGAGAGAGAGAGAGAGAGAGAGAGAGAGAGAGAGAGAGAGAGAGAGAGAGAGAGAGAGAGAGAGAGAGAGAGAGAGAGAAAGGGGTGGGTGAGAGCCTGTCCATGGACAGGCATTAAAGTCGTCATCCAAGAGACAGTGACCTCCTCCCGTATAAACGCGAACCAGTTCGCCACATACAGCGTACAGCGCCCTGTAATGCAAAGCGCGATCATCAAACGGCCGAATAAAAAACACGAACATGCACACGCGGACAATATCGAGTTAGTTTTTTTTTTAACCCCTTGACGGAAGAAAGGGCACGAGAGAGGAACCGGGGAAGAAAGGTGTGTTGGCCTGTTTTCAAGAGGTGCTAATTGGTACTCGCGCTAACAAGCCGGCTTTTATACAGATCGTTTGAACAGGCTGAATGAATGCAACTCGCCGCGCGAGCGTGGTGATTCGAGCGTAGGACCTGCTGGCCCACCCGCGCGCGAGAGAAAGGAGAGAGAGAGAGAGAGAGAGAGAGAGAGAGAGAGAGAGAGAGAGAGAGAGAGAGAGAGAGAGAGAGAGAGAGAGGAGTTAGCGGGGCGTAGGAGAAGAGGGAGAGGGAGCGAGAGGGAGGGCCGGCAGGCACAGAATGACACCTCGTTAGGAGGGCGGGCGACAAAGGGACCGAACCGGACCCGAGGACCCGAGGCGGAGGGGCCGGGGCCGGGCCAGGGCCGAGCGCGTCGACATTAGGCAGCTCAGCTCCACTGTGGTTGGTCCTCTTTATTATTTCAATGTGCAGCTCGTTGAAATCTCATCACGGTGCACCTCGTTTTCAGAGAGGAAGCGGAACGGGAGAGCGGGAGAGCGGGAGAGCGGGAGAGCGGGAGAGCGGGAGAGGGGGAGGGAGGGAGGGAGGGAGAGAGAGAGAGAGAGAGAGAGAGAGAGAGAGAGAGAGAGAGAGAGAGAGAGAGAGAGAGAGAGAGAGAGAGAGAGAGAGAGAGAGAGAGAGACTATGGAGGCTATGGAGGAGAGCCGGTGGGAATCAGAGAAAGGGTAAGGGGGAGAGCTGTTGATAGACGATTTGTCTTCCTCATATTCAGAGCGCGCTCTCCTAATGAGTGCCGCGCCGAGAGAGAGATGATCCATGCTGTCCCGTCCCGCAGGGGATCCGTTCGGAAATTATTAATAATGTAAACTCGAACAAACTGTAATAAGATTGACCACGGGGAGAAGCGGTTCCGGTGGCGCCACGGTGCTGCGGCGGGTCGGGACGGGTCGTAAAAGGCCGGACCGGTCACCCATCCCTGCAGTTGCAAAAGGTGGGCACCTCCCGTAAAAACGATTAATTGACGACAAGTCATTGTAAAAGTCAATAAAAATGTATCTTACGATGACGGGTTCCGATTTGGGAAGGGACTTCCATTTGTTAAATGTGACCTCCGCTTGACCCGGGAGGATAAAACTTTGTCCGTGCAGTAATTTAAAAAAAAATAGTTTTGGCCAATCTTTTACGTTTTTCTGGTCATAGTCGATGCATACAAGCGTTAATAGACACACTAATTAGTGCCAAGCCCCCCTCGCGTGACCATAGTTGAGACATCTTCGATTATTTTCAGCCTGAGCCGCGAGACAACCGCCGCGCAGCCGCACCGATCTGTTCCCCGTTCAAATTTTAGAATAGCAGGAATCGACTTTGCCCCAAACCATTCACACGCGACCTCGTCATCTCGTAGCACAACATTAACGATGGAAAAAAAAAATTACTTTAAGAGACTTTCTCCGTGCGAGGTAGCTGCTGACCGGGTGGTAATCGCAGGGGAACCTCATACTTTTCAGCTAATTGTTGCAAATCAAACACATGTTGTTCAGGTCAGAGCCGCGCCGCGGGCCGCGGCCCTCCCGGGCGGTAATGGCTCAGCCGGAGGCGAAGACCGACCGACAGTAATGAGCTGAGCACGCGGACGCACCGGCCGGGATTCACTTTGTGTACGAGGGAATTCCGCAGGGAATGTCAGGAACCGGGATGAGAACTCGATCAGTTTTAGGATGGGTATATGGACCAGGGATTGTTGTTTCTTTTTTTTTTTGAGAGTTGGTGCTTGTTCCGATTACAAGGCGAGGCAGGGTGACGATGGACGGAGTCGGAGAAAATTACCAACCGAGAACGAGTAAGAAAGAAAGGCGGTGACGAAAGAGACCGCAATAGAGGTGACTGGAAATACATTTATATATTAAAACTAAAAATATAAAAAATCCTATGGTGGCAGGGAAAAAAAAAACAACAGGCAAGCTGCAGCGGCTCAGAGTAAATATTTTCGATCTGGAAGAATGACCGTAAATGAGGGAGCGGAATGCGCGGCTCAGGCTCAGGGCTGCTGGCCGGCTCCGCATCGTTAGCCTGCAAAAACAGGCGTCACGTCAGCGCCGTCCACATTGGTTACGTAACGGGACAGAGAGAGAGAGAGAGAGAGAGAGAGAGAGAGAGAGAGAGAGAGAGAGAGAGAGAGAGAGAGAGAGAGAGAGAGAGAGAGAGAGGGGGGGGATATATCTCTTGTGCACAGATTGCTGTTAACCTAACCTCACTTCCGTGGGGAATGAGCTGTTCGCAGCGCGCCCTCTCGCCTCGCCACCCAACGCAAACACGATTCGTCTTCCTGATCTACACACATTCGTCACCGCACGCCGCCGTCGAACGCCTCGGCCGCGATGATAAACGACTATCTGATGACCGAGTCAGTCAGCAGCTCAAGCCTGGGGCTGATTTACAAGAACCTCGGTGCGAACAGTGATGTTAGAAAAGTAGGCAAATTATCGTACGCATGCACCTGTGTGTGGCAGACGGGTATCTCCGCCTGCCTACTAGGCAAACTCTCCACACATGAGAATACATTTTGCCTAGTAGGCAGGCGGAGATACCCGTCTGCCACACACAGGTGCATGCGTACGATAATTTGCCTACTTTTCTAACATCACTGGGTGCGAAACGATCGACGAGACAAAGACTATAAGGATCGGTGACATTCGCCGATATCGACCTTCGACGATGTCATATGCAACAACGTTGCGGTTACCGACCGTGTGCACTTTTAAAAAATATGTTCGTAGATTAACGATTTATTTTGTAAATTAGGATTTACGAAAAATGTTGTAAATTTACGACAGCACATTCTTGCTTGTAACTGAATTTCAGGTCGATAGGTACTGCTTGTAATTTTACGATAAGTGATCGTCATTTTACAACTTCACTTCGTGGAAAATTTTCCCGTAAACCTACGACAATTTTCCACAGTGTGTCGGTGATTCCCAAGGGTATCAGGAGCTCCCCCAGAAAGTCCTCTCTTAAAATATTGAGGTGCTTGTAGCTTGTTGAATGCCGAGAAGAGCTGCAACTTCAAGACTACTTGCCACTATTTTCTAAATCGGTTATAAGCGTAGATCACATTCTAAAAACTACATTTGGCGTGAAAAATGTATTGTGAGCTTCAGGCGACCTCAGGCCAACATTGAGGATTCGGCATGTTTGACCAGAGGCAGTTGGTTTTGATGTTTGAGCCCCCATCAGTAGGACCAAATATTGTCCAATTTCGATGAATTTCTGTTTAGAGTTCACCGAAGCGAATACAACTTTTTGGGACAAAAAGCACCTCAACATTTCAACAAAGGCCTTAGGGAGGGATACCTTGAAAGTATTCGGAATCACATGGTATTACACAGAATTTGCGCCGGTATTAGTACACTACAATTCCACTTGTTTGGAGAATATTCTGACATATTTTCAATACTATAGTATTATAGTACTGTAGTACTATAGTTAAATCCCTAATATTTTTTACAGTGTGCACGACGAGGATTAGGTGGATTAGGTGTAAGGATACTACGGAAGTACGAGGAGAGGCCCAGGCTGGTGTTTGCTGCTGACAGCGTTGGCAACACTGCTGAGCTTCGGAGTGGCTCAGCCCGGCCTGTGTTTGCCCGGCGTTCAAGTTACTGTCAAATTAACACCCGGAAGTGTGGGGGTTGTGCTGCGGCGGCGACGGGAGTCCAGGACCACGGCGCCTATAATGTCGATACCTGGAGTCTCCCGCTCTACCTGACCTGCCGGAGGTGGGAGGCGGAGGCGAGTCTGCAAAGACGATCCGGCCCGGCGGCGGTGTCCAAAAGCCCCACCAGGCTCCCATTCATTCTCATATATCCCTCTCTCCCTACGCCTTGCTTTTTCCCGACATGACTCCCCGCTTTTAATTACCTCAATGCTCTCTCTCTCTCTCTCTCTCTCTCTCTCTCTCTCTCTCTCTCTCTCTCTCTCTCTCTCTCTCTCCCTCTCTCCTGCCACCGCTCTCTGACCCTCCTTGTACTTGACCCACACCGCAGGGGCAGAGCAGCAACAGTTTGGGCGTATCCTCTCCCCTCATACTCCACCCAACCTGACGGACCGCAGCCTCCAGCGCCGACGGTGACTCTCTCGTAATGACTCGAGACGACCGCGTCCGAAAACCCCGCGCAGTCGGGACTAGACGTGCAATTTATTAAATTAGGAGGGAGGAGAAGTATTCGGATGCAGCCGGCGGCGGCAGAGTGACGAGTGCCCCCTCCTCCCCGCCGAGCCGAGCGGTGAGATCACAACGGAAGTCGCATCAGCGCTTGGCATAAGAGTGGCCGGGCAAACAACTCGAAATTTCGCTGAACACCTGGTGGCCTTTCGAATTTTCTTCTTGGAAAACATTTATCAAAGCAACTTTTTTTCCCTTTAATATTAAAGTTTTTGTTTTCTTGTTCAATATTTATGGACTTTCTTGAACTCTGCGAGATATTTCTGAAGACTTTTAACATGATTAAATTACACGGTTGACAAATATACTCTTTGCCGCAGCTTCCTGACCCTGAGTCTGCAGGGTGATTCCGATTATCGTTTCGTTTAGTCGTGTCCTCTTCCTCGCTCCTTATCAGTGAGACAAGGACAGAGAGACAAAAACACTGCGGGATCACCCTGCTCAAGCGTGGCTCGAGTCCTCTGAGGAGCTCACCTGGTGAACACGTCGGGGTAGTGCGTCCTGGAGAACGCCTTCTCCAGCTCCTCCAGCTGGAAGCTCGTGAAGGTGGTGCGGTACCGACGCTGCTTCCTCTTGGGCGGGAAGTCGTCGGCAGCCGAGGCCTCCGGGTCCACGTCCTCGCCGGAGCCGGCCGCCTCCTCCGAGGCCGTGGAGGCGGCGCTGCCGTCGAGGAAGGGCGGCGGGCTGGACTGCTGCGGGGAGGAGGGCGAGCGCTGCGGGGGCGGCGCCCCGGGGCCGAGGCCGGGGCTGAGGACGGTGCCGGGGGCGGCGTGCGGGGCGTGCGCCGCATCCCGCCCGGGGCTGGACGGGCTCGCGCCGGCCTCGCTGCCGCCCCCGCCGGCCGCGCCCCGCGTGCCGAGGTCCACGGGCAGCGACGTGAGCGACCCTGCAGGACACCGAGATGTCAGGCCGAGGGGAAAATTAATAAGAAATTTGGTTTACACATTTTATGAATTATTGCAATTTTTCGTGAATTTTTGTAAATTTTTACTAAGTTTTGTAAATGTTTACTTAAATTTTACCTTAAATTTTGAGATTTTTCCCTAAATTTTCTCGGATTTTTAATGAATTTTTCATAAATTTTCCTGTTTTTTTTTTTTTTTTTTTTTTTTTTTTTAATTTTCTTGAATCACGAGAGTACAAAACATTCAGCGTTGTTTCCCTCTCGTGTCAGGACTTGGCTCACCTCGCTCGTCGTCCGGGTGCCTCCGGTGCACGCTGAGGTGCTGCAGGTGCTGCAAGTGTTGCAGGTGCGGCTGCAGGTGCTGCAGGTGCAGCTGGTGCTGCAGGTGGGGCGGCAGTAGGTGGCCGTTGAGGTGCGGTGGCGGCGGCAGCGGCCCGGGCAGCGCCCCCATCACGCCCCTGCTCCTGGCCCGGGCGTCCTCCTCCAGGGCGGCTGCCGCGCGGCCCCCGGGCGGCACCGCGGGGCCGATGGGGCCCACCTCCACCTCGGACACTCCCATGGGACTGCGCCTGTCCGCTATCTTCTCCTCTGCAACAAGAGCAATAACGCCTCTGGTCAGGAAAAGTTCTCTCTATATGATGCGTCCACGGAATAAGTAGGGCGGGGGCGATGTACAGACACGTGTCTGCGTCCGCCAACGTCACCACAACGCGCGCCCGTGCGTGCGTGCGTTTGTGTGTGTGTGTGTGTGTGTGTGTGTGTGTGACGAGGAGGCAGGGAGGAAGTGGAGGAGTTTCAATCAGGATGAGTGACGCTCGCGGCCCGACAAACATCAATCAGTCTGACAACCGACAAATCGACGCTACTCCACCGTCGTATACCGCGCCCGCCATCGCCACCGGCGTGCGATCAACGGAAAAGGGGTGGGGGGGCGGGGGGGGGAGGGGGCTCCACACCAACTGTAAATACACGAGACAGTCCATGGACGAGACAACTTCAAGTCGGAACACACGAGCCGCGCGCGCTGCCCTGCGTCCTCTACCGTCACAGGTATCGTGCGAGCGCAGGCGCGCGCCGGTCAGACCCCTCCCCCCCCCCCCCCTCCCTGCTACCACCCCCACCGGCACACAAATTAAAAAGTCGTTAGGGCGCCGTCTCCGCGCCACGGCGGCGCGCTGCTGAGCGCTGCTGAGCGCCGCTGAGCGCCGCTGAGCGCTGCTGAGCGCTGCTGAGCGCTGCTGAGAGCTGCTGAGAGCTGCTGAGCGGCGTGCTGAGTGGTCTGCCATGCGGCTACGAGGCTCGGCCGCGCATCGCTGGCCCCAAACAGCTGAGGGTTTGCGCGCTGCTAGGCGCGGGAGAGAGATTCGGCGAAAGGGGACCGGTGACAAACCAAAAATGAAAAAAATAAAAATAAAAAAAAATAATAAATAAAAAACAGCGCAAACACCTCAACAACACGGCAGGGCAGGGCAGGGTCGAACTAAGAACTCCCGCGTACACACCACCACCCTCGTCGTGTTCGACATGAAGCAGTGCACCTCGCAGCACGACAGCACGCAACGGCGACAACTGGCGCGACGCCTCATTCTTCGCTTTGATTTATCCGAGGGGAAGACGATCGCGTGCTGCTGCGTGAGCGTGTGTGAATGTGTGTGTGAGTGGGTGTGTGTGAGTGTGAGCGTGTGTAGGTGTGTGTGCGCGCGGCCGCGTGTGGGCCTCCAGGTGACCTATTACCTGGCCCCTCGCGCCCTGGGCGGTGCCATGAGCAGGCTTAACGATCATGGCAGCAGTGCTAATGGCGACGCGGTGCTTCCTCGCGCGCTGACAGACAAACTTAACGAACAGACCGGACCAGAGCTGCTAACGGAGGAGGCGCGACCGTCCGTCCCGTCGACGGCGCGACGCGTCAGATTTTCAAACCGCGTGTGAGACTCGCGCGCCGAGCCTCTTATTTGGAGGCAGACCCGCGGTGCTTTTGACGCGGGATGTACCCCGATGTTCCGAGCAGGTCTGGGGGCCCGCCCTGCCCTGGCCCGGCCCCGGCCCCGGCCCCGGCCCCGGCTGCGCGCCGTGCCGTTTACAAGATGCTAATTTTGATAGCTGAGATAATTAGGATCTGATGTGGCCATGCTTCGCCATGCCGCCCGCTGCCCCGCCGGCCCCGCCCGGACCTGCTCTCTGACGAGTGCGCGTACTCAGTCCCGCGTCTTGTGGGAGTGCCCCCCCCCCTCTCTCTCCTTCTTCTCCCCCCTCTCCCCCTCTCCTTCCCTCAAAACTCCACACCACCCTACTCGAATTTTTGTTTTTAGTTACAAATATTTAAAAAAAGGAGATACAAGAAGAAGAAGAAGAAGAAGAAGAAGAAGAAGAAGAAGAAGAAGAAGAAGAAGAAGAAGAAGAAGAAGACCTAGTTATCTCATACCTCGGATGAACTTGTGAAATTATTCCGCTAACAAGATAATAACTAGTTCGGAGGCTCGAGTCCGCGGGAGCTCTAATTTGCCAGGCCTTTTACCGATGACATGGTATTCAGGAACTCACTGTGGTTGAGCATATCCAGGTCTGCGAGTCAAGAGAGAGACGTCCGCGAGGGCGCGCCAGGCGGCCCGGTCAGGCAGGCACAGCCGAGTGTGAACTAGAAGAATGACCCGGTGCTAATCATATCGCCGGGGCGAGCAACTTCGCCGGCCGCACACAAAAGAACCGCATGGGAAGCGTTAATTGCGCGTGCAAAGCACTCGAGTAGTACGCTCGTCTTAACCTCCGCTCAGCTCCACACTGTTTCAGCTCAAGTACCCTTATTTCTAACTGACTTAGCACTCCTCAATTGCTGCCACATTGTTCCGACACGTTTTAATAATTATCGCACTCCCTCCACAGTTCAAAAGGTAGAGGTAAAAATAAAAATCGGATAATTACTCTCATACGAGGAGCGCGTATAGCGGCGTCATCGACAGCGTTACACCTGGAAGCAGGTCAGCAGGCGGTGAGGCGGCGTGGCCAAACGATCTATTTAATCGATCAAACTAATCAATTACGTGGTTAATATGGTGGGCCGGGCGGCGTGGCGGCAGGCAGGTTGGCAGTCCTGGCCGGGCCTGCGCGAGCGCTCTATCGAGTTGGCGGCCCTGCAATCTGACTGCCACCTCCTGTCAATGGCCGGCTTCCATGCGCCAAATGAGCCACAATTATAGACCGCGCGGGGAATGCCGCCGACGGGAAAAGGGTGCGGATCAGCCTGTCTCCCCTGAGAGAAACATTCTCATCTGGAGTGGCAGCGAAAGCTCATGTATCACTGTAATAACAACAACGGAGTCATCGCCTCAACGTCCGCCGAGAGGAGAAGGCGAAAGAGAGGCGGACGGCCGTGCCATTTGCATAATCTCCAAAAGTAGACAAGTAGCGCCTCCACCAGGGCTTTCCTCTGAATAAACATAACCTCCATGTGCGCGCGCAGAGCACATAAAGAAGAATGGGGGAGAAGTGACCCACGGAAGATGCTGCACACGTTGATGGCCCCTGGCACAGAGGGAGTTCCGCTCGGTGTGTAAGTTACACAGTGAAAAGTATGTTTCTTTCGCTGTAGGAATTATATCTTGCCTCTGTGGCTAAAGCTCCATTACCGACGACGGGGTGGCTTTTGATGAATGAACGACAATCCGTCTTGGCTCAACTGCTACCTGTCATGACCTCCGTGTGTTCTTCATGCGTACTCACCAGACTCCCGCTCCCCCGCGAGCTGTCAGGAGGCTCTCCCCCCACTAACTCGATTATCTCCCGGCCGGCCCGAGCGCTGGGGGTCCCGGGTCCCGCCGGTACCGCCGGAGTGTCGGGTCAGAGAGGGGCGTGGCGCCGGCGTCAGGTGAGGGGAGGACACGGCGTCCAGGCCGGGCCACACACACACACACGCACACACACACGCGCACACACACACACGAATTAAACCCAACCCTCCTCGCAGATTTAGTGCCGAGAAAAGAAACAGATCTGAGGTTTAGTCTCCCGACTTGTCGTGAATTTTACTAAATTTACCTTTAACAATGTGATTTTTTATTTTTCCATATTTTTCGCCCATTGTGAACAAAAATCCAGTGAGAGCTTTGAATATCTCAATTTCTGTTTCTTGTGATATACCTTATAAACTTGGTTGCACGTTACCCAAATTTCAATTATAATTTTTTTTTTTTTTACTTTTTCATTTTTGCTTCCTTTTTTTCCTGTATCTAGTTTTTTTTTCTAAGTTGCAAGGTGCACAGTTTTAAATCCCCCTTGTTTTGTTAACATTAAAATTCCTGAATTATTTTTCAAACTTTTCCCCGCTTCCTAAAACCCCACTCTCACGCACACACACACACACACAAATTCGCTTCCCCGGGAAATTAGTCAGATTCATTGGGTGTGACCAGCGGGACAAGCAACAAAGGCCCCAACGGTCTTCTCGTTACATGTTGGTAATTACACGAGGGCGCCCCGAGCCAGCAGCGGTCCCCGCGCGGCCCCGCCCGATAGAGAGCACCACGGTGTACGCGGGTCGGGGCAGAGCCAGGTGCTCGCAATGGTGACCGTGTCCGCAGCTGCGGCGCCACCCACATCCTAGCCGAATTACGAACAACGTCATATAGCGCCTTTCAAGCGCGGAGAGGGGGGAGGATGGAGAGAGAGAGAGAGAGAGAGAGAGAGAGAGAGAGAGGGGGGGAGAGAGAGAGAGAGAGAGAGAGAGAGGGAGAGAGAGAGAGAGAGAGAGAGAGAGAGAGAGAGAGAGAGAGAGAGAGAGAGAGAGAGGGGGGAGAGAGAGAGGGAGAGAGAGAGAGAGAGAGAGAGAGAGAGAGAGAGAGAGAGAGAGAGAGAGAGAGAGAGAGAGAGAGAAAGAGAGAGAGAGACGCTCCAGCTTGTGAATAAATTTACTCGGAAATTAACTGGCAGTTGACGGACAGGCTGGGCGGTCGGCTGAGGGGCTGGGTAAGGTCGGTGCAGAACGCTGTCTAGCTAGATAAACTAACCCGTCTGAAACGCAGCCTTGCTGGGTGGAGTGCAAAGGAAGATCAGCGAGAAAACTGTACTGCGACGATAGGGGTGGGAATTGGATTTTATTATATTTTGCAACTCGGTCGTACATAATACTTTTCACTCATTAAGTGCGCTTGCATACAACATTTTTTATTTGAGATAGCTCGCTATTAACACATTGAATAAAAATTTGAATATATGCGCTCACGCGCGCGCACACACACCATCAGCATCTCGATAGCTCGCACAGAGCTGCCAACGTGATTGACCCGTTCGGAAGGTTGGCGGCCACAGCTCGGTATAGTAATTAATGAAAATTCTCTAGCGGCGCAAGCCGAATAGAAGCCGAATAAAAATAATAAGAAGAAAAAAGTAAAAACTTTCGGAGGCGGGCGGCGAGGCGGGTGGTCCCCCTGGATCCGCCCCTGATGCGCACGCACGCACGCACGCACGAGGGGCGGACAGGCGACTGGCCACTGGCCAGGCTGCTGCCAGAGAGGAGCGGAAAACGAAGAAAAGAAAAAAAAATAAAGGATTGGAATTAAAAAGTGAAGCGCCATGCCGCTCGATGCATCACAGCCTCATCACGTCAGACTTCCACCTCCGCCGGCCAGAAATACTCTTGCGAACCAACTTTTCCTTTCACCGCTGCAGCTATAACGGTACAACGTGTGTGCGCGACACGGCGCATCAACTTGAGCGAATCCAAAATAAAAGAGGCATTTGACGACACTTGGGCGTCACGCGCCCCGGAGCTTCCAAGAGCTTCCGGCAGAGGGCGGTGCGCCGCGCGGGTCTCGGACCCCTATGAGCAGCGCACGGAGAGTAGCACCCACTGTTGCGCTCATGCGGGACTCCAACACCGAAACGCTCTCGGGAGGGCCGCTTCCGCCGCCACCCAGCACGGACCTTTTGTCCCGGCCTAATGACGTTAGTTTGGCAACATGCTATACGCTCTCCTCCATTTGCGCGCGCGCTCTGCGGGTTAGGAAAAAGGAGGGGGGAAAAAAGGGAAATAAAAAAACAAAGAAGCAGGTGGCTTGACACCGAGGGGGAAAACAACTCTGATAAGTTTTTGAGTCTCATAACTAGACATAATCAAGAAATATTTAAAATACGTAATTCAAAGCCTACTCCACAAAACCAAAACAAAAAAAAAAAAAAAAAAAGGAAACAATAAAATATGTCACCAAACTTCACAAAATTCAAGAAAATTCATAAAAATCCTCACTTAGCAGTTGCCGCTCGCTTAAGACACCAAAACTGTCATTTTGAGGTCAAAAAGTAGAGTAAAATGGCCACTCTAAATTCACTGCAATCGTTACACGAAAGAGATATCTAGAGCTCCAGTCATCACCCGCTGGCCATCATGCCTTTGCTCGCTTGCGCAGCGGCAGCTCTTGTGCCGCGCCGCTGTCCAGAGCTGCGCGGTGCCGTTTTTTTCCCTCTCCACAAAATTCTGTCTCTGATTTATACTCCACGAAAAGAATGTGTCAAATTATTATATATAAAGATAGCAGCCACGGCTGTCTGGTTGGTGAGGCCAGCCTGCTCGCTTGCTGCCGCTGCGCAGTCCACTGCATAGTTAGTTCCAGTTCCACTTTTTGACGACCTTAACGATCACACCAGCCGCTGCTTTTTTTTCCAAACCCCTCCGTAGAGAAGCCAGTTTTCTTGTACGTGTGCTTCTGTACTTCAATATCTAGTTAGCCTTGATGACTTACTGCTCAGGAAAGGTCAAGATTTTTTTGTGGCAGCTGATACATTTTAGACATTTTAGTATTTTAACTATAATTCAATAAATGGATCATCTTGCTTGAACTGTCGTGTTATACGAGGGGAGAGGCATAAGGCTGGCCATTTGTTACGACATATGGCAAGCCGACCGGACAGCGACCTGACAGTTCAAAAATCAAGTCGATCGGACATTTCTTTAGTTAGGAATAAAAATCCATATAACTTTCTCTGGAAAGCTCAAATTTTGCAAGTGACTTGTTCTAATTACACTGATCAAACACTAAGGTTAAATTTTTTAAAAAAGGCACAATTTCTTCCCACAATCCTCTGAAGAATCTTATCACTTATCATTTCGAAAGTATTTTCAACAGGAAAAAATCTACCATCAAAATAATTTTAAATTATGTAGTTAGATTTCAGAATCATCTGCTTTTATTTTCAATCCTTTTTTTAAAATTATTAAATGGAAACGTCTCTTGAATTAACGAACGTGCCCGTCCAGAGAACTGAACATTAGCTTGGCTGTGTGTTTGGGCGTCGTCGTGACGCGTCGAGTAAGTGACTGTTCACCTCCCATTCCCCAACAGGTTAGGCAACCGAGCAGCCGGGCGATGTATGACAAACGAGCGGCCGCGGTGGCCGGGGGCAGAGGCCCCATGTAATGTGGCAGCGGACGCCACTCAAAAACCCACAGTTACACTGCTAAACCAAGAAAGCAACTGTTCAGCAATTATTGTAATTGTGCAACTCTCAAGTGAACTGTGGCACAAGTGCGACTGTGCAACTCGACGATTGTGCATTGGCAAATTTTCAATACGGTAGTTGTACAATTGCAAGTGTCGAGCTGCGACGTGCAAGGCTCATAACACTTGCAAGTGTATAACTGTGGAGTTGAATACTTGCAAGTTTAAAACTATAATGAGTTGAAATGTTGCAATTGCAAAGCTGTTGAGTCGAACACTTCCTCTGTCAGCATAAATGTGTTCAAATAGTGCACTCATGCCAATTAAACTTTAATAAATGTACACACTACCGTGTATTCTTTGACATTTTAAAAATTGTGCATGGCATGTAAACTGACAGCATTATGCATTTGTTCATGCATACATGGACAGTTAAACACTGAGAAATGTACACATATATAAAGTATATTATTTGAAGTATGCATCCATGGATATAGTTTACAGAATAAAATATTTGAATTGACAAAAGATACGTGTCAAACAGGGAGTTGCACGCTGACAGATGTTTAGGAGTTGCACACTTGGTTTAACAGAATGTCCTTTGTTTCCAAATTTCAAAACTGGGCAAATAAACCTCCTCTTATGTATCTTTCAAATTCGTTTTATTTTTTTGTGTGAAACGTGCTAAAAGACTTTTACTTGCAGAAGCGAAGCAGCGGCTAAAACAGCCTTCTCATTGCTTGGCCACGAGACCAGAACTCCCCTTTAAAAAGTTTTTTAAGAGTGTTGGCGCCCTGGTCCACTCCTTGTCGCGGTAAGTCCGTCCCGGCGCCTCGAAGCATTAACCTCTTTATTGTCAACAGGCCGAGTCCATCAGGGTGTCGTGTGGGGTACCCCCTCCCCCCCCCCTTTCCCCTTCCCCGGCCTGAGAGAGCTTTGGCGCCCCCGGCGGGGCCCCGCGCAGGTGGGTGTTGCAACGAGCAAGCCACGCGTGGTCATTATAAATTTTGCGCTTTGCAATTGCCAAAGCGAATCTTGCGTGCGCGCGCGGTAATATGCTGACGAAGGTGTTAATGCGATGGGCCTACAAGGGAGCAGAGTATTAATTTACATCCTCAAGTGCGAGTGGGTGCGGGTGAGCATCGCGAGATATGCGTTTTAAGAACATCGGACGCACAAGGCAACGGGTGCCTCGTTCGGCGCTGCCAAGAATATCGCGTTTCGCGATAATTGGTCGCATTAGTCGACCGTTTTGTCTGGATGAGTCTCCGCGCGCTTCTGATTCGCGAAGGGTGTTAAAGGCAGAGCAAAAGAAGCCTACTCTTATCGCAGTAAAGAACCGGAAACAAAGGGGAAACAACTCGGAATTTTTTGTACACCTCGCAATTCAGGGAAATTTAAAAAAAAAATCAGAAAAATTTAGGAAAAATCACAAAAAATAAGTTAAAATTGAAGTAAAAATTCACAAGAAATCAATAATTATTCACAAAAATTCACAAAAAAAAATCACGAAAATTCACAAAAAATTTAGAAAACGTGTACACTAAAAATGCAGAGTTGTTTCCCCCTCGACCGGAAAGGGGCACAAAAAAAAATTCGCGGGGTGCAGAAATCTGAACAAGACTATCGATGTTCTGGAGAAGCGACGGAACGATTCCCACCCCACAACATGTTGGACACGTTCGGTCAGCAGCAACAAGAAGAGCCTGTCGCAGTGACGAAAGCTTTTAGGGCGGCCGAATGAAGATAACACGGAGACGACACGACAGCAGCCCAAGCCCAGACCGTGGACTTATCAGGGGCAGACGACACCGAAGCAAGTAGTGTCAAAACAGGTCATGCTGTTTCACTCGATTCACAGTCGGTTTTCGCCGGTGGGTTTATTAGAATACTGTATTCACACAACTTGACACACCGTGCTTCGAAAGAAAAGAAAAAAAAACAATTGAGAAAATTTTGAATACTTTAAGAAAAGTACGGAAAATTAAGAAAACAAAAGAATAAACCTCTCGTCACTTGCACCATTAAAATTCTGATTTGTTCCATACAAGGTCATGACTGCATTGGCACCTGTGGCACCCTTGCAGGGCCCTCCTGTCGTGTTGTCAGTGTGTGGCCACCGCCTTATAGCCGTCCCGGTCAGGATTTAAGAGCCCCGCCGCCGCCGCTGGGCCGCCGGGTCCCCAAAGGCGCCGCGCCGGGCCGGGGCCGCCCGGGGCGGAGGGGGACGCGTTGATAATTTGTCACAAGAGGTGGCGCGGCGTAGCGCTGGCGCCCCGGCCCGGCTGGGCCCGGCTGGGAACCCAAGGGGGGCCCCTCAGAGAGCCCCGCGTCTCTCTCCCGCTCGTTACAAAGCCATTACAGAGACAAAGACAGCGAGGCGCTCGCGACCAAGATGACACGTTCGTCTTCTTTATAAAGCGATCGCAGCGACATCTGTCTCTACTCTTTCAACAACTCGACTAATACGTGTTCTACGCATCCACTCCCGTCCGTACTCCAAGCGGGGCTTGCGTGTGGCTCCGGGCGAGATTTACGAACTCATCTTGAATACATTCGAGTCAATCCCAGGGTGGTGAGGCCCATGCGGGGGGTATAGTAGACGCACATATCGTCAGGTAAGCTGGCAAAATTGCTTGTAGAAGTCAGACGGGTGTATCTGCCTACCTACTGGGCCAGCGTGAGTACCGACCGCTCTACAAAACTGTGTGTTGGGCGGGTTTTTGCTTATTTCTCTGGCAACGACACGGGGAAGAAGACACGAGCCAGCGACACGAACAACAATAACAAAATACAAACGCTTCGAGTAGGTTTGCAGCACCTAATGTTACATTATCCCCGTCAGCCCTCAGCATATATCAGAACTTTCCGGACGATTCGTAATGAAAGCAGTTAAACCAACAGAGGCAATCTGTCGCCAGAATGATACCTCGGAGCGGCCGGCAGCTACAGCCACTGCTACAAACACGTCGCTCCGCGCTGTAATTGTCGCAATCACGGAGAGGGTTATACACAGCAATTAGCCTATCCGTCACAACGGAAGTGGCCAGCAATGAATACATGACGACAGACGCAAATTAAAAAGTAAACGAAGCGTGCGAGCCGAGACCGGGGTTGACCTGTGCTCCGCGGGGTTACATTTTCTCGTCCTTTGTTTACTCCCCCACTCTCTCTCTCTCTCCAGTGTAAGGCGGATCGCAATCCTTCGCTTGCCCCCCCCCCCCCTCATTTTTTCCTTCTGCGCTATACCAACAGCGGTTGTTATTTCCATTATCCATTTCCCTCATTTTTATGCAGTTGAATCGAGGAAGTGGCCGCGCTGACTGCTGGGCACTGGGCAGGCACTGTGGGGACTTGAACGCGTGACTCCCGGCTCTCTCCTCCAGTGACATCAATACACGAGGTCTTCAGGGAGGTGCCCGCGTACATTCACAATAACCCACATATCCGATGGTCGAATAAAGCTGATGGCAGATGAAATAATCCTCTTGCACTTTCTGAGAGAATAGCTCAAGAGCATGAGCATATCATTCCCTTTACATCGATCTCAACTTCCAAACTGATGATGACCCGATGGTGCAGAGAACATTTTCGCAAACGCCTGCTGAATGACACGATGGTGCGCACGACACAAACTATCCCTTTGTGCGGGGCGGTGGAGCGCGGCGTCCTGCGCTCCACGTCAGTAGCAGCTTACGTAATTAGCGCTAATTAACAAACGTAAATTACACGTGTGTAATTACTCTGCGAAGATAATTATGATCGGGGATGCATGAGTATGAGAGAGCAAGCGAGACAGAGCGAGCGAAAGGGAAGTGAAGACTGGACGGAGAGACACGAACGCAAGCTGTGAAGTCGTGAAGTGAGCAGGTGGTAGGGACAATGCCAACATTCTTGAAGAGATCCACCGTATGTGCAATACTCGACTATTCTCACAAACTTCCAAAACAAAACAAAGTGCAGCGTATTTAAAACATTCCTCTCTGTAACAGAAAAGTAGCCTATTCGTAGCTCTAATAGCCATACGGCAACGATCTCCACAAGACTATAAACGAAAAGGCTCACTTCAACACATTGGTAAAGACATGGGGGAGACAACTCTTCAATTTTTGTACACCTCGTAATAAAAACAAAATCAAAAGAAATTCCGAAAAGTTAAAAAAAAAATCAGAAAATATTAGAAAAAAATCAGGAAAATTTAGGAAATATTAAGAAAAAAAATCCGGAAAGTTCACAAAAAATTTACGTAAAACTTAA
Source organism: Frankliniella fusca (assembly GCA_029379305.1). Classification (NCBI taxonomy): domain Eukaryota; kingdom Metazoa; phylum Arthropoda; class Insecta; order Thysanoptera; family Thripidae; genus Frankliniella; species Frankliniella fusca. Next base: position 631,953 of record JAHWGI010000083.1, on the reverse strand, counting down.
GTGAAAATTCATCAAAAATATGTAAAAAGTCACAAAAAATCAAAACAAAAAATCACGATACTTGACAAAGTACGTACACCAAAATTCAGGAGTTGTTTCCCCTGTGGGTGAAGACTGTTTTAACCCCTTTTCTAAAACACAGTCTCATGGCCACATTGTGGTCAATAACCCTCACTCAAGACGTGTTAATCCGATGGCGTGCGCCGCTCCGGCCCGGCCCGCCTCGATGTCGCCTGTCGGACGGGTCTTGATCGCATTTGTCGCTTTGGCTACCGGGGTTGAGAGCTTTCCATCTCCAGGCCGTCCCTACCCCCGTCCCTGCCCTGCGCCGCTGCCCAGCCCTGGGTCCAACTTGTTGGACGCCGGGCGGCCGGGCCGGGTCACCCACTGGCGCCTGCTCCTCCCTCTTTAATCCATCACGCATGAGCCAATTTATCGGGCGACAAAACCTGCTCCCGATTAAAGTCTCTCCAGCCTTGTAATTAATTGGAAGATGCATGGCCGGTAGGTGTCGGCCCGGCCAGGCTGAGGCGATGGCAGGGGGCTAACGCAGGAGCCGTATGCGGCGACCCACTATAGTTAGCATGTGATGGAGTTAATATTAACTCACATCGCATTAACTTATAATGAGAAAAAGAACGCTTGCCGGGGTGGCCGGCGCGCTGCCATCGAGCCAGGCAGCCCGCGGGGGCCTTAGTATGGGAAACAGCTTTTGCTCAAACGACTTTCTGACCTAAATGAATTTGATCGAGGTGAGAGACAGGTAGTCTTTCCGCACCGCTGAGATATTCTTATTCTTAATCGACTCAAATGTGGGCCTCTGTGTGCCGTCCGCCGGGCCATCCGCCGAGGTTGGAGCGCAGACGCTCAGACAGATAGACAGACGGACAAACTCACGACAAGGAAGACACCCTCCCTAAGTGGATGATACCCTGGTGGCAACATAGCCATAAAACGTTGATACGATTCGCATATAAACCGTTCCCCGGACCCCACGCAAAGGTCGCGAACAGGACGAGGTGAGTGCCGCGAGAGGGACAGCGGGACGGGTCCACCTGGCCCCACGCCACACCACCCTGAAAAATAAGGTATTCCCTCGGCAATTTATTCGATGGAAGGAAAAAAAAATCACGACTTGATTTGAAAGACACACATAGACGACTGAACTCCCTCCTTACGGAGTAAATACAGGGAAGAAACAATTTCTGATTTTCCAGGGAAGATAGAAAATTTGATAAACTTCCATCAGATGGGAAAAATTTATGATATTTTGAGAAAGTCTCCCGAGAAATATGAGAAGTCCCCTCACTTTGTGTCATATTCTGAGGAGATTATCAAAAACTAAGGGAGTTTCTCAAAGTTTTCCCCCTTTTCTCAAAATATCAGAAATATCGATTTACTACCGAGTGAGGCGAGAAGTTTTGATGTGCGAACCACACACGCGTTTCATGTTGGCGTCGAGTTTGTCGGCAGCACTAGCTCAGCAAGAGGCGCCAAACTGCCGATTGCGTTGGAATGCAGTATACTCAGTTTATTCGACAGCTCTAGAGGCACGTGCAGACCAGCCCCGCGACGGCATGCCGGGAATTTATTCTCATTTCGACGATCCCATCGAACGTGTTTCACTCATAGGTAAGAGAAGGGGACACAGGGTGGAAGCGCGGGTATAGAGCGAATCCGTCAAAGTCGTCGTGGCTGGTGTGTTGCATTTGAAACGACTCCCATAATCAAATTAATTTCCAGCTATCAGCACGACGCCGTAGTGTCTGACGAGCCGCTGGACGCGGTCCAGGCTCCAGGCTGGAGCGTCCAGCGCATCCAGCAGAGCGGCCAGCAGCCAAGGCGCCAGGAGGAAAACGCAATCCGAACAAGAGTTTTACAACTAATAGTAAACACGATTTCCTGTTATTTTTTTTTAAATTTACATTTTTATTTTTTAAAGGCGAGCGATACAACTGGACTGCTGCTGGTCTAAATGTACCTCCTCCACTAATTCATCACGCCGGGTCACACGGGTATTTTTCATGACGGTATCGTCGGCCTCACTCGCACCCACACGCGGAGTGAGCGCGCGCCACGCACGCACGCACACACACACGCACGCACACACACGCGCACGCACACACACACACACACACACACACACACAGTGAGGATTATACGGGGCTTTTAACCCAATAACACTCTCTTCTCTGCTGCTCTGCCATCAAGTCTCGCCATGGGCAGGTAATGCAGAGTCCGTGTTATCAAAGGATTACTGGACCGACTGGCGTTACGTGGTGGGGAGCTAATGGGGGGGCATCGGGCTGACTGATAACCCGACGCAGTACCACGGCGCCAACCAGACGCCACAGGGCGGGGAGGGGTAGGGTCTGCTGCGAGGCGCCCCCTCGGGAACAGGATCAGGGACCGGGAAGACACAGCATAGCAGCCGAAACGGGGCTGCCGATAACGCCCAAGCAGGCTCGAACGGGCAAATTACAGGAATTGAGAAAATTGAGAGACCTCCGCGCAGTATAGATCAGCCGAGGGGGAAACAAATCTGAATTTTGGTGAACAAATTTAGAGAATTTTCGTGAATTTTTAAGAAGTTTATTACTTTTTGCGAGAATTTTTCTGATTTTTTTAAATGAATTTCTCTGTTTTTTTCTGAGGTGTTCAAAAATTTCAGAGTTGTGTTTCCCCCTCGAGGTCAGCTAAGCTGTTGCGTATCCCAGGGAGGGAAACCAAGGCGCAATCAAATGAGTGATACTGTTTCTATATTGCGTAAAGTTAATTTCAATACAACGTTTGCGCGTACACACACAAAAAAAATTACGACATGTTTTGAGCGCAATAATTCGCGTTTGAAAAAGCGTGCGCGCGCATCGCTTGCTGTTGCAGCAGGCCACTGTGTCTGACAGGAGCAGCAGAGTTGTCCAGCTGCGCGCTGCAGCACACCACCTCCATTCCGCTCTAATCGGTTATTAAAAAATTACGCGGCGAATGCATCCCGCTGCACCGTGGAGCACATTCACTGGACTGGCAGCTCCCCGCGCCCCGCAGCACGTGAGGGTTTTACCTATTTATCATGTTTTCCAATTACGCTCCGGTGCACGACTTTGAAAAGTACATTACGTCTTACAGCATATAGAGGATGGAAAAGAGAGGGAATAAAAAGGGGGAAAAGCGGAGGGAAAAATCGAGCAGCAGAGGTACAGAGAGCGGCCAATAACTACTTGCTGCGGAGAGGAACAGGATCGAAGCGGAAAGAGAGACGATCGAGAGCGAATGTGTTGGAAAGAAGAAGGTGGAGTAAGAGTGAGTCAGGGCGAGAGAGAGAGAGAGAGAGAGAGAGAGAGGGGGGGGTAATCTCTCTTGGAATCGGACGCATTTTGTCGAACGTGATGTGCGCGCTTAGGGCGCGCGGAGCATGCGCGAGACACGCACCTCTCTCTCTCTCTCTCTCTCTCTCTCTCTCTCTCTCTCTCTCTCTCCGGAGGGAGACGCAGACTAATAACATCCACCAGGCAACCAGATTAGGTTTAAGGCCCCAACTTATGGTTCAATTCACGCGCCATTAACGCGATCCGCGCGCGGTGATGGTAGCGATCGATAGTTGCAGTGGCACAAATGGCCTAGAGCGGGAGCACCTTTTAATGATTACACTATCACATTCCCAAAGAGAAGCGTGACGTGGATTCAACGTGGATTCCACGTGGATGCGTGGATCTATCGTGGACGTGGATGAATCCACCAAAATTCAACTGGTTTCCCGATTATAAAATATCATCATAACTTTATGTTTGCAAGAAACTGTGGTGCACCTAGCATGCCTGAACATAATAACTAGTGAAACAACTGCTTGGAAGCTGAGTTTGCAACATCCCGTTGAAAAAATGTTGAATGTACGTTATTTTTAGCACCGTGGACTGGTCCACCATATTTCAACTACTTTACTATTTCAGAATGGAATTTCTGTGTTGTCAACTTTCCTACATACTTTTCCATGATTCATGAGATGAAATACGCTCTATGATTTGGTTATCACGTTAATGGGAATACGTTGAAATAACGTGGAATCAACGTGTTTTACTCCACCGTGGACGGATCCACCATTTTTCGACTACTGACTGATCGCCCCTTGATTTCTGTGCTAGCGACTTTCCTGTTCCTGATTCATTGGAGAAAGGGCGATTTATGCATTTTTTTCAAGTTTCAGACTTAGTGGAAATAACGTGGGATCCACGTGGAGTCCACAGTACGAAGTTCATAGTTGAACGTTCAGAATTCAGTCAGATCTTTATTTTTAGCCCGCCCTTCTGCTTTGAAAAAGCATAAAAGCGGGCTTATGCAAACGACCTCGTGTCTGTCTGTCTGTCTGTCTGTGTGTCTGTCTGTTCCACTAGAAGGAGATGAGCTAGAGACTTGAAATTTTCAGGGTGTCTACGGTTTTACTCCTAGACAACAAAACGTCTACGGCAAATCCTGCCAACCCTCATTAAGGCACTGAAAAAAATTATAAAAGTTTTCACGGAATAAAAAAAAATACATATATATTCAACTTTTTCCAACCCTGTCGACCCGTACCTCTCCGGAAGCGTCTTTTCGCGTCTAGTTCAGTGGTGCACACCGTTTTACGAAAAAAAAGGACCCAGCTCGCGACTACACTGTAAAAAGCACCCGTAATTGGTCCAGTTTTCAACTTTTCTCAACCCCATCGAGCTGCACCTCCCCGGAAGCGCCTTTTCGCGTCCAGTTCGATGGCGCCCACCGTTTTTCGAGAAAACGGACCCAACTCGCGACTACACTGTAAAAAGCACCCAAAATTGACCCACTTTTCAACTTTTATGAACCCCATCGACCCGCACCTCTCTAGAACCGTCTTTTCGAGCGCAATTCAGTGGTGCCAACCGTTTTTCAATTTCCAGTGTTGCCAATCGTCAAAACTCAAATATTTCGATTATTTTCGATATTTCTCGATATTTTCCGATACTTTCCGATATTTTCGACATTTTTCGTTGTTTTTCGATATTTTTTGATATTCGACATTTGCGATATTTTTCGATATTTTTCGACATTTTCGATAATTTTCGATATTTTTTGACATTTTTGATAATTTTCGATGTTTTTTTGATATTTTTCGACATTTTTGACATATTCCGACATATTTCGATATTTGTAAACATTTTTGACAATTTTTGATATTCTTCGACATTTTTCGACATTATCCCTCATTTTTCGATGTTTTTCGATGTTTTTCGACATTATCCATATTTTTCGATACATCTCAACATTTTTGAGATATTTCGAGATTTTTCGACATTTTTTACGAATTTCTACATATTTCGACAATTTTCGACATATCTCGACAATTTTTGAAATTTTCGACACCCCTCGACGCCTATACTAATAAAATTGGTTCGACGAGCGTAATTTAGTGTTGCCAACTGCTGCCAAATAAAGTCCGAGTTCGACCGTTCCATCTGAGGCCGAACTCACGTATTTCGAAATTTTTCGAGATTTTCGACTCCCCTTTTTTGCCGAATAACTGACCGTTTTGTCACTATCGGCACGTTTTCAAAGCAGAAGGGAGGGCTGTAGTTTCGGTGGTTCACCGTTACAAACTGCCTCTTTCCGAAGAGAATGCCTTTTCGGCAAGCGCGGATCCGGGGCAAAGGGTCAATTGCCCCTCGGGCTCAGCCGCCCTGTCAAAAATTGGGGAAAAAAGGGAGAAAAGGGAAAAGGAGAGAGGGAAAAGGGGGAAGGGGAAAGGAAAATTATGTCATTTATACGCATTTCCTAATACGCATCGGTCGAAATTATAAACAAAAACAAATTTTAGATCGAATTCCCCTGAAAGTAGGCAACCCGCTACATTTGCCCCCTCCTCCGGGCCGTGCTGGATCCGCCACTGCTTTACGGGCCGCAGGCCCGATCATTTACAAGCTAAGAGGACGTTCTGTGTGACTTAGGGGTCGGGCCGAAGGCCCGACCGAACGCCGCCGGCAGGCCAAGCAGGCACGCCCCCTGCCGAACGGAGTTGCCAGCGTAGCAAAGCGGAGCTGGCAACGACGTTTGGCGGAAGGGCGGGCCTGCTTGTTTTGTAGACGTCTGAAAACTGTCATGTCCTAATAAAATATTATTTACGATTAGTCGCAAACAAAAGGAAATCGAATTTGGTCGTATTTAACCCACAAATCGGTAAGACCATGCCAAGGAGCTGTGTGAGGTGACCCTTCCAGTGGGATCGGTTGCTGACGCTCCGTCCTCATCAGCCGCGTCATAGGCTAACGGATATAGTACGAGACTTCCAACCCGAAGCCCCCGGGTTCAAGTCCAGGTAAGGTAAAGAAAAAAAAGCAATGAGTTGGAATGTTGAGTAAAAGACACTCGGGGGAAAGGGGAAGAGTGAAAACGTTTTATAATCACACCATAACACTGTTCTTGGAGGATGTGTTACGTGGTGTGAGCACGTTAAATCGACGAAAATTCGACGTGGAGCGAAGAGTCATTTCAACGTGGAAATCACGTCGTCTGTCAACGTGGAATCCACGTGACAGTTCTACGTGGAATCCACGTTATTTCCACCAAAATTTCTCTCTGGGATTTAAAATTCGATTTCTCGCCACTGAACGGTTTGTAAGGCTGGAAAGCTTACTACAGGGCTATGTAATGTAACATATATGTGCTCTCAAACAATCGTCGGAATTTACAGAGTGCGCGCACTTCAGAAAAAGAATGCTCAAAAAATACGTAAGTGCGTATTCAAAGGAGTGCGCCCGTGTTGCCAGAAGAAGAAGGGAAAAAAGGAATTAGAGGCCAAAACCTACTCTTTATTTTTCTTTTTTGCGTTTTATTTTACAAGCCCCATACGACACGACGATGTAAGGATTACCTATCAAATAGAAACAAAAGAATTTGGAATATCATTTTTAAAAATATCTCGGAATTCCCTCATGATGGACGGGGCACGGGGCACGGGGCGTCGCGTTGGCGCGCCTACACCGCCACGCTCCGCCACGCCCCGCGACGCCATTTTCAATCCAATTACATGATGTATGATCCTCGCACCGTAATAGGTTTCAATTACAAAGCCTGAGTGTCGGCGGCGTGCGCGCACGTCCGAACGGAACGCAGTACATAGAGCACGCCGGTCCGCACAGCAGGGATTGTTCGGAGGCAGCACAAATGGCGGTTCGGCTTCAGGGAAGGAGAAGGGAACAGCCCCCCCCCCCTCCTCCCCTTTTCCGTCTCACTCCTGTCTCCCTCTCTGTCTCTCTCTCTCTCTCTCTCTCTCGTCCCAGGCAGACGGAAAAGATATAACCGAATTCAAGGACAGTGCGAGAAAATGCTGATTGAAAATGATTCATGTAATCGATTTTAATATAACTTTTGGTTACTCCTCAGAATGGGGGAAAATAAAAAAATGAAGTTAAAAAAAAACGAAACAAAGGAAAACAGCATTAGCATTTAATAAGCACACATATCTTGTATTATTTTTTTTTAGGACTGTTCTCTTTTAATTCTACTTTTTGATCCAAACATCTTTAGTGCAACATGGGAGCTGTCATGAGGGCCATGTAGGTTGTACCTGGTGCCTCGATGAACTCGCATCAGTGTGCGTGATTGCCTACCCGCTCCAGCCGTGCGGCGCAGTGTGCTTTAGAAGCCCCTCTCACTGGAAAAACTAATGTGACATGTGTCAATTGATGCGACCAGTTTTGGTCTCACCATGTGATGTGACATGAGTTTTGGTCACACCACGTGATGCGACATGAGGTTTGGTCACACTTGCGAAGCGACCACGTAACAGGCATGACATATAGGATGTCACACCAAAAACGCGATTAAAATCTCGGTCGCATCACCAAACGTTATACCACAAAACGTTACCGAAGACTCGGTCACACCAGCACATGTGACATAATGTGTCACATTAGTTTTTCCAGTGCTGTCACTCCCGTCCTGGAGCTTCCATGTGTGTCTGTCTGTCTCTCCCGCAACAGCACCTGAACTTTGTATACAGCGTCTGCGAGACCGCGAGGGAGTTATTTATCCTCCAAGGCGGTGCGGGCGCTGCGGGCGGAGCGGAGCAGCCTTCCCTGGCGTCGCCGTCACGGAGGTAATGACGACGTTTGGGAAGGGACAGAGGGGCGAGGCGTGACCGGGGGGCGAGGGGGGGGGGAGTGTCGCCAAGCGTCATTCCTTTTGCGACCGCCGCGCCGCACGAGGCTAAATGGAATAGTCGATGAGCGATCGATACCTCGATGCTCATGTATTAGCCACCATCACAGGCGCGCGCGCTGCCTGAGACACTTTGAAACCACAACTTGATGCAGTCGATTGGCTTTGCGCTCGATTGTTTGACGTCCAGGCCGCACGAGGGGGCTGGGGCGGGGAGGGGTATGTGTAGTCATTGGGGCGAGAGTGAGACCTGGTGTTTACCGTCACCTGTTTGCAGGGGGGCTCGGGCCCGACATTGAAACAAACACACTCGTCGAAACGTGAATACTTTAGTGAATACCGCTCCTCTCTCTCTCTCTCTCTCTCTCTCTCTCTCTCTCTCTCTCTCTCTCTCTCTCTCTCTCTGCCGAAAGTGACAGAACAATGGCGTCGCAGCTCAGCTCGCGAGAGTAATCTAACATTATGTTGCCACGGGTTCATGATACAGAAAAGCTGTGTCCGCCTTAGGACCTCTAATCGGCGCTAATACCTAAAACAATACTCAGAAAAAAAAAGAGAAAAAACTGCGTCTTATATCAAAAGTTTCATGCACGATACAGACAATCTGCTGTTCGTACTTCATTGCCAACAGTGGGAAAACAAAGGTGGGGCTTGATGCCTTTCTAGGGGTGTGAAATTTTAATGCCTTTGCAAAGGCACGAAATTGTCCAAAGGCATTAAAATTTAACACCTTTGGGCAGTTTTAATGCCGTTGCAGGGGTGCTAATTTTTAATGCCTTGGTAAAGGCATTAAAACCCTTCTCGTCCTACCTTTGTTTTTCCCGTAAAGTTTCCACAAAAACACTGTACAACTGAATCAGTGTCACCAGTTGAGTAGGCAAACATTTCCACTGATACACCGGCGCGAAGCAGACGTGTATATCCGCCTGCACACTAGGCAGACTCTTCACACTCATGATAAAACCATCCGCCTAGGAGGCAGGCGGCGGAAATACCCGTCTTCATCACACCGATGAATTCATGGGAATTTTTTTTTCTCCCACTTATCCGGCAATACTGAATAACTGAACGCCAAAGCCCACCAGGCTCACCTGGTGTGGGAGAACCAGCGTCGTCGAGGGTTATCCTGGCACTTGTCACTGCCTCCTCTTTTACGAAGCCTCGATCATGTCCGTCGCCCACGCGCACGGCACAGTGCGCTCACGCTCACTCCGTCAGGTTTAGAATCACTGGCACACAACACATAAAAACTAGTAGCAGCAGCAGGCACGTGGGAGAGTGTACAGCACGACGGCGATAAAACGCATGATATATCGGGAACGGGTCGCGCGCGGTGCAGCTCGGCGCAAGCTGCTGGAGGGGGACGAGCACGACCGCGAGTACGAGCACGACCAGCGCACCGGCAGCACGGGGAGCAGACTGATGGCTGAGCGCGCGCTATAACTCCTCGGACCCCCCACCACCGGCGTGCAGCGCCCGGGCAGCGCCCCCCACCACCGGCGCGCCGTCCCCCCACCACCCGCGCGCACCACTGGCGGGCAGCGACGGACCGGCATGGCGGGGCGGTGCGGGGCGGGGCCACGGGGGAAGAGCAGGGGATCCCGCCGGCCGCGCCCCTCACACACCGAATGTTGTGACAGCAATGAGACGGACTGTGAACAGGGGGCCGCGGGGGATCGATCACTCATACAAAATGTCTACAATGATGTTTTTGCCTTTTTAAAATTTTTGTGAAGTTTTGTTTTGATTTTAATTTTAATTTTTGGAGGAAAATTTCTGCCAATCTTTGATAAATTTTGATTTGTTAACCTCCATAGCTGATTTTTTTTTTTCAGTTTGATTTCGTGACTTTTTTTTTCTCTTTCTTTCCCGATTTTTTTTTCTGTATTTTTTTCTTCTTGATTTTTTTCTGAATTTTTTATTTTATCTTTTTGTTGCTTGATTTTTTACATGAGTTTTTCCGGGGTCGTACATGTATTTTTCGAAGTGACATCCCCTCCCCCCTTGCTGAATATACCTTTCGACATAACAACTGGTGATCTGACAAAAGAGCTTAAGTCCAGTTTCTCTCCTCCTCACCTCTCACCTTTTATCTTTAGAGGTGAGGAGGAGGGAAACTGGACTTATGCTCTTTTGTCAGATCACCAGTGAAAATATTACCATATGAAACGAATAATATTGCTATTATTTTCAAGTTGTTCAATAGCTTAACAAAAAAAGAAATCCATGTTTAAGTTGACTAAATAATCAGGGCAGGCAGTCAAACGCTAACACCAAATTTTAGGGCACCTAACATTTAACATTAAAATTTGACATGAAATAATACTTGTTAAAGTTTTACTTAAAACAAGGCGTCTGAACAGAGACAGAACTTAGAGATGGAAATTTTCCGGAAACTTTCAAAGTGTCCGAAAAAAACCGGAAAAATAGGAAAAAACGGAAAAATACCGGAAAAATTGGAAAAATTGGTTTTTAAGTCCTGTAGTGGGATATGGACATAAAACCGACTACTTTCGTATTTCATTAGGTCTTTAATTCCACTGGCAGCTCTAGATGACCAACAGGAATCACAAAAAACGCACGAGAAGGAAATGTAAAAGGGTATAAATAGGATAAGTGCACTGAGAAGCGTCTTCACATAGTGATGAAGATATGCTTTTTGCCTATTTCCAGGCGAAAAGTCGTGCTTCTTGCCTATTTATCAGGATGAATCTTTCCAATTTTTCCGAGGCTAGAGAAAAAAACCGAAAAAAACAGTGTTTTTTCCAATTTTTCCGGAAACTTTCCGGGCATTTTCATCCCTAGACAGAACTTACAGTATGATGCAAAAACTTTGTCCCGTAATGATCTGGCCCTGATCAAAATCAATGGCATAATTCTCTAAAAAGAAGTCCAAACAGAAAATCCTTCAGGCTGCCATGCAAGAGAATAGCAGCCGCCTTACAGGGCAAACAGCTATTCACCGCCTTGGTCGCGGTTACAAGAACCCCTCTAGGCGTAGCAGCGCGGGCTAGACTAGACACCTGCCGGTCGGCCGGTCGGCGCGCCCCATTGTCCGCGCAGCAGGTGCGACTCGTCGGACGCAATGCGCTAACGAGCTATACTCGCGAACCGTAGATCAGCGCAGATTTGGCGCGCAGCACAGCACGAAGTACATACCCTTCCCTTCAGCGGGAAAGCAAAAACAACAACAACAACGGAGAAATGACGATAATAGCAAAAGCAATTGATGAAACGGATGTTATTGCGAGTCCCAATGGCGCGCGTGATTGCCGAGCGGAAGGGGCATCAATCATCGCGTCGTCCCCAACAGGATCACGCAACACCCTTTATAAATATACTTCTTCCTTTTATTTTCAGACATGTCACCAAATTGCTTGCAGTCAAAAAAAAAAAAATCTTTTGCTTCATTAATGAAACGGGTGAAAGAAATACAAGAAAATGAAAATGTTACTTTTTGCACGAAGGTCGAATTTTTCATTACACGTCCATTTCTCATTCCCGATAGACAGACAGCCTCTCCACAAAGTGTTGGTATACCAAAATGAAACTGCTTCAAACCGCCAGGTACCGACCTGATATTAGACCGAGGACGCTTTAGCCCGACCCTTCATTCCCCTAACAAATGTAATTGCGCGCGCGGCACGGTGCCGCAATAAGGCCCTTTGCAGCGTTACCGCATCCGAAAGTAATTCGGGCCATTTGCTGCGTTCCGCCCGCCGTGCCGTACGGACAAACGAACGATCAATTTCAGGAATTACTCGAGAGAGCGAGAGCGCACGGGGAGAGACAAATCGGAGAGCTGAGCGCGGGAACAGCCCCCGCCTCTCCCCTCCCCCAACCACACGTCCCACATAGCCGCACCAATTTATTCAGAGAATTAAGCCCCAGCGCGGACCGGTCGATGAGAGGTTAGACCGAATCAAAATAAAAACATAAGCAGGGGTCTTATATTTCATTTTGAATTTTCTTGTTGGACTTTCTTTTCACGCTGTTTTCCGAGTTTAGTTTAGACCAAACTAAGTTTAAGAACTGTTCTCTAGTTCACTCTGTGTCTCTATGACTAGATGCGACCTAACACTATCCTGTTATAGAATAACATTATAAATCAGAATTCATATTTTTGAAATACCACGTTTCGAATATTGTAACGTTTGCATCAAATTGCAGTATTGTTTGGCGAAGTTCTTTTTCTTTTTTTTTTTTGCACTTGGCGATCAACGCCTATTTCCTGCCTGGTAAAGTGGGCGGCGGTCCCATAGAGCTGGCTACATGAGTATGAGCTCCCCCTCCCTCTCCCTCCCCCAACTCTCTCTCTCTCTCTCTCTCTCTCTCTCTCTCTCTCTCTCTCTCTCTCTCTCTCTCCTCTCTCTCTCTCTCTCTCTCTCTCTCTCTCACACACACACACACACACACACACACACACACACACACACACACACACACACACACACACAAACACACACACACACACACACACACACACTCACACGCACTCACTCACTCAGAGAATCCAACAGTACGTGTGGGTGGAAGGGTGCCGTCGCATCGTGTAATTGCGATATTACGACCCAATTACCAGCCATTACTGCTGGATTCAATCCCCTCCCGATCCGGCCCGGCCCGGCCCAGCCCAGTCCTACTCCACCTACCCTAAGACCTACACGCCCTCTTTCGCTCTATCGCGCTTTTCGCCCACCGCCTCCTCGTCCTCGTCACACAGTCACACACACTCCCACTGTCACACATACACTGACACACAGTAGCACAAACTCCCTGGTCTTCCCTCACATCACTCTCAGTGTTAACAGATCTGTGGGCAAATATTTCCGTATGTAAGGCAGACGGGTACACTGTAAAAATATTTTTTTGTTAAAAAAGAAATTGAGAAACCATTATACATATTTTGAATTTGAGTTGGTAAACAGATTTTTTCTGCTTTTTGATTGAAAAATTTAGAAGATGAACAAGAAAAATTGCGAAACAACAGATATATTTGTAACGTTACGGGATTCTTTTGAAAATGAGCACGAATAAAAAGCGAGTTCAATCAGGTCGTTTAACAAAATTCACACATATTTTTTGTTATAATTTACGAAATGTTTTTTTAGCATGTATGTCAGCCTGCTTACGAGGCTAACTCTCCACACCTGTGACTACTTCCCGTCCGCTCTCCGCACGTGTATGCGTAGGAGTTTTTGCCTATTCTAATCTGGCAGCTCTCTTCACTGACCCGTGTTCACAACCTCTGGATCGCGAGGCTAATCTGATTTGTGCCCCGATCGGCAGCGTGCCCCGAGGCGACTGGCCCTCCCGGCCCCGGCCCCGGCGATGCCGCCTCATCATCATAATTTTTTCTCCCGAAACTGAAGCAGCACCCAACCGCGACAGCAGCAGCAGCAGCTCCTCAAAAAGCGCCTTCCCAGAATCGAACGAAGACGACGAAATTGGATCCGATGAGTAATGGCTCCATTACGCCGCGCTTCGCGCCCGGGGTGTGGGACATGCTGCATAAATAAAACAGAGCTGGCCGCGGCCACCCCACCGCCTTCCACGAATGGCAAGGGTTAAACCAACAGCGGGGCCGCCGTGACCACAGATTTCATTCGCGTCGCGTCCCGGACCCGAACTGCGTTCGAAGGAGACAGGTTGAGGGGGCAACTGGTCTGAATTTTGGTGTACACATTTCGGGAATTTTCGAGAATTTTCAAAGTATATGTGATAATTTTCACTTAAATTTTATACATATTTTGGATAATTTTTCAGAATTTTCCTAAATTTTTCTTAGTTTTTTAATTTTTCTAAATTACACGAGATGTTAAAAAAAATTCTGAGTTGTTTACCCCTCGAGACAGGTGCCAGCGGGACGCTTGAACTCGAATATCCACAGTACCCCGTCCATAAATGCCGTTTTCGGACGCAGCAGTTCGGGATTGGGGATTGGGTGCCCGAATGAAAACTCTGACCGTACCGTGACTAAAGTCCTGCAGCCAACAAAAATATATTATCCTGCAGCCTATAAAACGTGCACCTGCTGCGCTTACAAACTGAAGTAAAAATTACAATGTATTCACTCTGTTTCTTCCAGATCACTCACTGGGAGCAGAGGGTGCGTAGTTTAGAACGGACCAGGAGCGTCTGCGGAGCATAGCAGCAGAACAGGCCTTTGGCGCATCATACCTACGTTGCATACAGTGATGGGATTTTACTGTCTGAACACTGTAAAAAACGCTAATTATAACAGGACGTATCTGTGAATTTTGTGAAACGACCTGACTGTGAATTTACTTTTCATTCGTGTTCATTTTCTGTAACTTTACAAAAGAATTCCACAACTTTACAAACCTTATTTGTTTCGTGATTTTTCTTTTTAATCTACTAAATTTTTCATCAAACTGCAGGAAAAATCTGGTTACCGATTAGCCAAACATGTAAATTTGTTTCTCGTGTTTTTTACACGAAATCTTTACAGTGGACCTAGAGGGTGGCAACAGACGGAGATCGGGACAGAGATGGAGAAAAACGGGGAGATGATCTGACCGATATAGTAAGCACATGCTCCGGTATGCGTCTCGTGCCCGCGCGTCCGCCCAACCCCTTCGCTTAATGCCGCCTTCCCCACACACGCGCACGCACGGACACACAAACACACACACAAACACACGCACACACACACGAACCGGGACATTTACAAAAGCGTTTGTATCAATGACCAGGGGAGGGCCGTAATGACAGACAGAAAAACGCAGGTAATGCTTCTAATGGCAGGCGGGCCAGGCAGGCAGGCACACGGCTGGGCGGATACTATACACGTGGAGGCTGCAAGAGTAGGATCAAGAAGACTGTGCTGTGTAGCCGCGCGGCTCTAAATGCAATCTATCCCCATCCCCCCCAGCTCGCCTGTGCGTGCCGAGTCCGGGGATATAAAAAGAGAGAGAGAGAAAAAAAAAACAGCATTTTACTTATATCAAAACACAGAATTCGTAAATGTACAATTGCACTCGGAAAATTCAAAGCAAGTAAATTCAATTGTTTTGCTTATAACTTTGATAAAGGTGACAAGTTTCATAAATTTACGGATTCGGTGAATTAACACAATTCCAAGATTTCTTGTGTATGTGAAGGAGGAAGGGTAGTGAAAGCGTTATACAATTGCACCACTACCGCAGAAAAAAAAATGGCGTCTCGCGGCTCTGAAACGCAATGAGAACGCGAACCCCGGTCTCCCGGGCGGGCAGCCCCGCGCGCCCGCCGATCCATCACACTAAAAGTGTCTCATTAGCCACCATACACTACTGCAACCCTTCTGCACCGCGCCCCTTCACCATCAAGTACACCTCTAACAACAGCAACGAGCACCGCTTTCAATATCTCATCAGTCGTGGCAGCCTCTAACAAGTTAAAGGCCCTCTTCCGCACGGTGAGTTACTCGAGCCATGTGGGTGCAGCATCGAGCTGTGACACGTTATCAGGCGGGTACGAACATTTTACAGAGTACTCGGTCGTCAACTGCGATATTAATCTGTTCACGGCCTGATAATACGTCAAATATATTACACACGTGATACTGGCATTATCACAAAAATATTCGACTACCTTCTTGATTTACTTTGTCAAAACTGCGCTTTGCTTCAAAATTACCAGCATTACCAGACATATTGAATATTCATCCGTGCGCGTTACGATCCAAATCAAACCCCATATCAAACAGCAGAAGACAAGCTTGTCGACCTCAACGCCGAAGTGAGGGCCCGAGCGAGCGCCTGCTACCATGGAGAAACAAAACAAAACTGGAGGGGAACCCAATTACAAATACAAGCTGTACAATGAGTTTGCAGTAGTTGGTAGAAGTGCGACCCCTGGCTGGCCCGCAGCCCCGGCCCGGCCCGGCGGCGCGCATGACTTGGCCGGCACCAGCCCCCCGGTCTCCTTTGTGGGGCCGCTTTTCTTTCGACGTCATTTAATAAGGCATCTCAAAGAAAACCGTGACGTCATGATATCGTAATTATATCGGCGGCAGGAGCAAGACTGCAGCCTGCCGGGCAGCAGGGCAGGGCGCCTGGGCCGCGACCGACTGGCGCCTCGACCCGACCCGACCCCCGCCGCACCCCCCGGGGACCGTTTTTGTTTCAGTTGCAGTTGCGGCGCGGACTAAATGGGGAGCTCCTGCTGGCTCATCTCCGAGACCCAAGTGTGTAACTGCCGCACGTCTGTAGCTGTGTGAGTTCCCATGGTCACACCTTGAAACAAGTGACAAGGTCTGAATTGAACACGTTTAGCAGGGACGGGAGCCCGCGTAGAAAACCACACAACTGCAAGCATGTGACAAGCAACGAAAATTATGCGAACGGTCATTCGCCACACCCGCCCCTCCTGTGACCTTATTTTACACGTACACTGTTAAAAAATCATTATGATTTCCCAGCACTTTCCCGATTTAAAAAAAAAAAAAAAAACACTGTGAAATCCCAACACTTCTCTGTATTCACAAAAGGACCTTTTTGCTGCCTCGAAGTGAAATATTTTTTCGGCCAGGCGACTAAATTTTTGAAGCCAGTCTAATTTAAATACAGAGGACAGCTGTAATTTCGCAAAGAGTTCTGGCTAAAATAGAGAGGACAGTTGTAATTTCTCGAAGGGTTCTGGTTAAAATACTAAGGAGAGTTGTAATTTCCAGAAGAGTTCTGGACTATGTAGTAATTTAACGAAGAATTCTGGCAACTTTTTTCACAACAGATGTTCTGTGAACATTTTTAACAGGTTTTAAGAAAAAACAGCTATGGACTATTGTGAAAGAACATGTCTGACAAAGTTACCCGCCCGTCCATCGACTGTAATAAAAAATTCGTAGCGGACGCGAGAAAAATTTCCATGATAAATGTCGTAAACTTACAACTTCCAGATGTATTGCTATTATAAGTTTTTGACACCAGGCGTCGACTTGGTTTTCTTCAACGGTCAAGAATTTGAACTCGTAAATTTACGACTGCGCGGTCGTACATTTACGACTCCGTGTCGTAATCACAAATTACGGAACAAGTCGTAAATTTACGAATATTTTTCTCACAGTGGTTGGTTGTAGCGACAAAGAGACCTGCATGACGAACCCCACCCCCTCCCCTTTTACCTCTAACGTGGTCCAATTACGTCATATAAAAAAGGCCTTATTGGATTCGAGCAGACAATGAAAAGCAATAAAGGTTGGCAGGCCTGTTGGAGCACGACGCACAGCAGCGCGCGCCCATGTAACGGTTCCCATTTCCTCTTCCTGTAAAATACTATCCCTGCACAAACAAACACACACACACCCGCGCGCTCACACACACGATGCCCTTGGCACATGTAGCATGTAGCCTCTCTGCGACATCCTCCACCTCCATCCTACTCACCCTCCTGCCCCGCTATCCCGAGCTTTCGCACGGCAAGCTTTCGAAACCGACATCAGGAAAAATAGAGCTGTTATAACTATTTTGCCAGAGTGGTCGATTAACTCGGCGCGCGGTTCCCACAGCGATCCGATTGCCGAAAAATCGATTTTAATAGTCATTGCTACGCACTGTGTTTCCTGTGGTTTCACATTTTTCGATCAGCCCTGGCGGCCCTGGCCTAGCGCGGCAGTCCGACCCGCACGCGAACAGAAGTGAGGTTAGGTGATGTCGGTTGCTTCATCGGGTCGCTCGCTCTGCTGCCGGGTGAGCTGCGTATTTTTTTGTAACTTTTTCCATTAGCGATTCATGCACTACAACCACCGCCGGAAACAAGGGAGTCCATTTCACTCGATCGAAAAGTATGGATAACTGTTGTAAATACACTAGCGGGGGCCTGTAGCAGCGTCCTTTTCGCGTCCTTTGGTGTCATAAGCATTTTCAAATTTTATCAATAACGGCGCCACAGAGAAAACTCATGAGGCCCGTTTCATCGAGCCTCCTTGAACACGTACTACTCCTCGGCTCACACTTTCAGCGGTGCATATAATAACCATCCCCATTTTCAGTCATCAGCGTATTAGGAGAAAAATCATCGCAAAAGGGTTAGGAGAGGTTGCGAGCGGGGCTTAACAACATGCATTACAGATTATCCTCGAATCTCATTAGACCGTCCACTACCGCTGTCAACAACGGCTCTGCTCGTCTTTAACGCGGCCTGCAGCGCGCCGCGCCAAAACGGCATCATCATATGATTTGAATTCATCCTAAATGGAGTTAATGAGCCCTCATGAGAGGACGCCGCCGCGGCGAGGTGTGGCGGGGCGAGGTGTGGCGGGGCGGGGCGGGGCGGGGCGGGGCGGGGCGGGGCAGCGTATTGAGCTGCGCCCCGCCGCGCCCATCAACACAACAAGCAGCAGAGGCAACAAATCTACTATTTCCAAAATAAAATGAGCGCATGTCTCTCTCTCTCTCTCTCTCTCTCTCTCTCTCTCTCTCTCTCTTTCGCTCTCAGAACGCGACCGTATGTTGCTCGCCATGGTAATGAGATTGAGCCGCGAGAAACCGCAGCTGTACGCACGCTGCTGACTGCGCTGGGCGGCAGGTGGGGTGGGGCGGAGCGGGCTGAAGCGGTGCGGGGCCATCGGGTTAGCTTCGACCTATCAAACCGCGTCGCCACACGACGGCAAAACGGCAATCAAGTACTCGTTCTGGAATATAATTGAATGGCAAAAACAACATTCTATTGAGATTTGAAAACCCCCGCAGGAAAATACAAACTACCAATGGGGAAACTAAAGTCATCAACTAAAACAGCTCAGGAACCATAGAACTTTGCTTCTGATTCAGTAGCCAACAAAGATAAAACACTAGAGAGTGCGTGTTTTTCTCTCTTTTTTGGGGAATTATAGATGGTATAATTCCCATATTATATTTGTGTTGCAGCTTCCTCCGATACTGGAACACCAGCGCTGCTGCGATGCGACGCACTGGCGGCTTTCACCCATCGATGTTCTGCTGGCTCGGACTGATTCGGTTTCATTATTTGGTAGCAGCCCATCACCATTACAGCGAAAGAGCCCTCAGGGCGAGACATGAAGATCACACCAATAAGGAACTGGGGCGAGTCTGGAAAAGTCGCCACTGGCAGCAACGCAGCCGGAGCACCCATGCCCAGAAAATGGTATCCTTGAAACAAGGCGAAATGCCTCGCACCACTGCTATTTTTACCTACCAAAAACAATATCAAAAATTTTGCTGACCTTAATTCAAATTTCGTGACAGTAAAAAAAAAAAAAAAAAAAAAAAAAAACATTATCGGTTTACATCACAAACGAAATTTCTTCGAAAACAATGAGAAAGCCTTAAACTATGGACCTTTTTTTTTTCAATCAAATGTTTTTTTTTTTTTTTAGGGATATCATTTTCTGGATATGGAGTGAGTTTAGTTCTTGACTCGGACGTGCACTTAAATATGGGCTTGTTTTTCCCAAATAATTATTATGTTTTCAAGGCCACATCAGTTTTCAATAAAGGACCACAGTCTTCAAAGAAAATACAATTAATTTTGACTTCGTCAAACCTCAAGAACTTTTCGCTTGATGATCAAAAAATTGATTTCTCTGGGTGGTGTGCGGGGCGCACTCCACCATCCCGCTAAAATAATTGAAAACGCTCCCAACTCCCGCCGACCAAAACTAATGCGGAATTAACCACATAGGACTTTAGGACTCTCTCGCTCGGCCTCCGCGCCGCTGCTCGGCTAGCTCATGAGTCATTCATGAGCCAAAGCTTCTGACTGGACGGGCCACGAGTAGCCCGCGATCCCATTCGTACAGCTGCCGGGGGAGGGAGGGGGGGGGGCGGGCAGCGGAGGAAATGGTACTTAGGCATGCACCGTTTTCGCAGACGGAAGGAAAAGGTCTCGGGCGGAGGAGAGGGGCGTGGCAGCGTGGCTCGCATTAGGCACCACCTAGACCTCCGCTAGCTCGTGTGTGTGTGTGTGTGTGTGTGTGTGTGTGTGTGTGTGTGTGTGTGTGTGTGTGTGTGTGTGTGTGTGTGTGTGTGTGTGTGTGACGGGGAGGTAGACGCTGCCGCCTGATGCGAATCCCGAAAAGAATTTAATTGTAGGTGTCAGCCCGGTGGCCCATGCCCTGCCTCGTTGGCCCGCCACGCCCCGCCACGCCCCGCCACGCCCCGCCACGCCCCGGCACAGGTGGGGCTGCGTCAAGGAAATGGTCATGAAGACCGTCCCCGTATACAGAGTCGCGTGGCTAACGACGCGTGTGCCGCTATCAGGCGGCGCCGGCCCGGCCCGCCGCAACGACGGACGAGCGAATCGTTTGCAGAGAACAATGCGACATTAGAGCGGCGCGCGGGGGGGTCAATGCAAGTGGCACAACGGCTGCGTCGCCACGCGAAATGTAGAGTGATTTCTGTGCAGAGGAGACGGTGCCGAGAGGGGGGCTGACTTTGAAAAAGCATTGCAAGAACCCAAAAAAATATTTTTAAAAAAATAGATAAAAAATTGAAGTCAAGAGGAAAGGTGCAGAAACATTCGGAAAATCGAGAAGAAATTAACAAAAAAAATAAAATAAGAATTGAAAAAAAGTCAGAAACAGGGGGAAGGGGGGGGGAATCAAAATTGATCAAAAAGTTAAATTTTGCTTGAAAAATCAAAAGTGAAAATCAAAACAAAAACTTTAAAAATAAAACATAAATCAAAAGTTTTTTTTTTTAATTTAAAAAGAAACAAACAAAAAAACATTTTACACATTTTGTATGAGTCATCCCCGTTTCGAGTGGTGCTCACACTCCAACTGCGAATTTGAATGTTCCCAAATGAAAAAGTTTCATTCAGAAGGGAGTCCGAAATGAGGGCAGTCGGACGCCATCCTGCGGAGCTCGCCAAGAATTTATCTGAAGGTGAGTGAAATCAGCAAGAATCTGGAGCTTTCCGAAACGCCGACTGCGGCGTCTGTTGGGGTAGTCCAATCGACGTAAGGACAGCCAGGGAGGACCGAGCCCAACCTCTCGGTTTTGGCTGCGTCATGGAAAGAAATTTTGGTCTGTTTTCGTGAACATTCACCCTTATTTTAGTTTTTTTCTTCCCTTTCCCCTTTTCCGTTTTGCACAGTAGGTTCAATTATTGACGGCTTTACCCTAACACGCACACCCACACAAACACAAACACACACACACACGCTTTACGCATGGCACGTTATCGGCACGGCGAGCAATTATTTTCAGATTAGCGAGACTTTGCGGTCGTGTTTTATCTGTCATTGAATTGTTAGGTCATGCGTTTGTGATGCAGGGGAAACGCTACTGCCGCACGCACACCCGCGCAGGCGCACACGCGCACAGAGAGAGGGAGAGAGGAGAGGAGAGGAGAGAGAGAGAGAGAGAGAGAGAGAGAGAGAGAGAGAGAGAGAGAGAGAGAGAGAGAGAGAGAGAGGTCTGAATCAATAAGGTGACTGAGGTGCTACTGACACCGTGCATGAGCCACCGGCGTGGCAACTGGCGACCCCCATTTCCCTTTACTTATTTAACCTCTCCGATGACTTATGATAAACAATGTGCCGGAAGCGTGAAAAACATGTGTGCATTTATGAGGCGAATAAAAATTCATGAACTTGAAGATGAGGAATTTAAGTGAACTAGCATCTAGGCTAGCATTCATTCGCACACCTGCAAGAGAGGAAATTTTTATTCGCACACATAGCGAATATACATTTCGCCTTCACTGTTATTCAATTACTGTGACATCACGTTCTTTTTCATGTGAAAAGTGTCACATTGTTTAAAATGTAATGTCACATTCTTTTCAACGTGAATCGGCCAGAATATGCGGGATAAATTCGGCTAAATTTTATTGTCACATTCAAAAGAATGTGACATTTATATTACAAGGAGTAAGGTAGTTTTCACATGAAAAAGAATGTGAGGTCACAGTAATTGAATAACAGTGATTCCTGCTTATGAGCGAATAAAATTAACTCATCTGCAGAGAGGCCTCCCAGCAAACGGAATTCTAGTGTTTTTTTAACTCTCACTTAATGCTTTCTCTTTTATCGTAAAGACAGAGCGCGGAAATGGTGGTAAATGTCAAACAAACTAATATGTTTTTAATGCCAATATATCGCCCAGCAGTATCGCCGCACGGATAGCATCATCAATTACGACTAGGACGATGTCCACGCTAACATTTTTGTCATTCCCAGCCCACATATTTTTTTCTGTTATTTGCAATCTCTGGATGTCCAGACTCCTCCCCCCACACACACACAAAATGAAATAAAAAAGAGAATAAAGAAAAATACATACATAAACATACAGATGAAGCATGTGATACTGTGTGTACCGCTGATGATATCCATCAGGACTTCCTCTTTGTCAAAACCATGCGATAAAAAATTGATCGACAGAATATTCCTCTCATGGTTGCGCTTCAAAAATGGGGCCGCAGAGCAGAGAGGTGCCTAGATAAATTAAGGAGAATGATCGGTCACCTCAACGAGCAGCGGCCCCACGCTTGCAGCACCCCTCCCCTCCATCGCATAATACTCCAGTATAAATGTGGCGGACAAGCTGTAATTATAAGGCGATTACCAACCCCGCCCTCACCCCTTTCCCCTCCGTTTGCACCAATGGCACTACGAGTCGAGACGTACACACGGGAGTGTATGTTAATTAGGTGTTTTTTTAGTTGTGTAGTGCTGCTGATCTAGAAGTATCTCTCTCTCTCTCTCTCTCTCTCTCTCTCTCTCTCTCTCTCTCTCTCTCTCTCTCTCTCTCTCTCTCTCTCTCTCTCTCTCATTCCGTAACGACGTATTGCACACCATTTCCGCTGTAATCTGGCGGGAAGAATTACAGGGGAAGCTTGAAGAGTGATAGAGCAAAGACATTTTCTAATGATCACTGCTGCAAGGCTATAATAGCAAAAGCTAGACAATTTTTTTTTATTATTATTATTATCCTTTTTTTTGTTCCATCCACATGAAATAGGCGGCCACGAGTGGCCGTTCGTAACGCGCGCCGCTTTTGTGATGTTGGACGAGCAAATATGGCAAATTGCATGGACAGAGAAAGTGCAGCGGCACAGACCAGCGCCCTCTGGCGGCAGGGCGGCGCAGAGGGCCGGGGTTGTTTCGCTCGCACGGCTTTACCTTGCCGCTTTCCCTCGAACTGCGAAAAGCGACTTGATACCTTCGGCCAGCACCGCTCCGCTCGGCGCCACTCGGCGCCGCTCAGCGCCGCTCGTGCCGCTGAAGCCGTCCAGCCAATGCCATTGTGCCCGATTACCGTTACATTGGAGTATGGGAAAACGATTCCTCGCTCTCGAGAAGGGTCTGGCCACGA
Source organism: Frankliniella fusca (assembly GCA_029379305.1). Lineage (NCBI taxonomy): Eukaryota > Metazoa > Arthropoda > Insecta > Thysanoptera > Thripidae > Frankliniella > Frankliniella fusca. The sequence continues at coordinate 608,500 of JAHWGI010000083.1, read as the reverse complement.
ACATGCGGAGCTATGAAACCGTCGACAAACAAGACTAAGGAAAACTTGTTGTGAAACATAATACTTTTCGACAAAAGAAGTCAGACATACTCGTCAAACAAATGCAGAGAGCTGCACACCCCTTGGAGCTATGTTGGGATGAGGAAAGATCAAACACTCTGTGACGGTCCTTTGAAAAGGAGTATGTTGTACCATGCAGTACGCAAACTATCTATACACTTTGCAAGAAGGTGTGCGAAATTTCAACACTAGAGTAGCGTTCCCTACATACTGCTGTCATTGACCGGGATGTGCCGAGGAGTGCAAACTTGGACACTTACTAAGCGTCTAAAGTTTTCACACAACGCAAGTGTGTAATTTCATTAAACATAGCTGAGAAGGCAAAATCGTCATTTCGACACGTGAAATGTGCAAACTCTGCACATTTGTTCCACCTGCTTATGGCTTCATTCGATTAATTTTTTTTGCAGCACATTTATTTCGCTTCCACACTTGCGCGTTCGGTGATTTCACATGATTCATGATATAGCTGATCGTACTCATGAAAGCGACGGTTCGCTCTGGCCGGGGCTGCTCCAATTACTGATACACATAGGATAACACTGATTACAAGTGTCCCGGCGCCGCCTGCCGCCCGCAAACGGTACTAACAGCGCAGAACAGATGACGTCCAAAACGCGAAATAAATCGTGCTGCCGCGTCGATTTACTGCCGAATCTTATCGCAAATAATACAAAAATCTTTGCTTTCCGCTCTCCTTTTGCCTCTATTCCGTCGCGCTACCACGCAAAAAATAAGTAAATAAAAGAGAAGCCCTTTAGAGAGGGCGTTGACTACTTCTTCTGATTGAAACGATTGGACCTGTCTGGAGCGTCAACCTTGAAAATAGACGACCAATAAATTGGCCGCACACAAAAATTGGTGACGAAGCCGAGACGAGACGCTTGGGTCAGCCAGGCGTTACCCGTCCGGCGGCCCCTTTATCGGCGTCGCGACGTTCAGAGAGAGAGAGAGAGAGAGAGAGAGAGAGAGAGAGAGAGAGAGAGAGAGAGAGAGAGAGAGAGAGAGAGGGAGAGAGAGAGAGAGAGAGAGAAGGGGAAGAGAGAACAGTACCCAATGCTGTTTGTAAACAATAAACTCTTATCGCAAGCCTTCCATTAGCCGACCATAACCTCAAAATTGGTTCTTAATGTCGCCTATTAAGGTGACAAAGGCCGTGGCGGCCAAAGAGCGTCTCCGCAGAGGTTCCTGCGGGAACCGATACGAGCCCGATTCCCGGACCACACAATGGTGGCTTACTTGCGCTGGGAGGCGCACACTTCTAGAACGCACGGCACGCAGGCTCTCGGTCCCTCCCTGCCACCAGCGCGATAGAAAGCGCTCCCGCACCGTCCTCGGGACAGCGGGGAGAAAGAGGCCTTCTCCAACCCGAGTCGATAAGTAGCTTTTCCCTCCATACTTTTACCACCTCGGGATTCGGTTATTATTAAGAAGCTGACCGGGTCCTCTCGTATTACATCCCTATATCAGACGTGCTCCTTTATCTCCCCCCCTGCGACTGCCGTCCTCCGTCTCATGACCGCATCACTCGCGACAGTCATAAGCTTTTAGGGGATCTTGGTGGCGCCACGCGTCCCCGTATCCACTTTAGCTCCCGACACCTCGACCTGCTGCCCGGCCCGGGCCGAGCCTGCAGGCAACGATAGGACAGGACCCTCGCTGTAATCTGTCTCAGTCAGGGACCCAGCCCGGCAAGGCACGCCCGGCCGCAAGGCGCGCTCTGGAAACCGAAGTGTGTCAATGATACACTCTTGCAGCTGTGAGAGTACGCATTCTCGCACTTGAACAAATTTAAGGATTTTTTATACTTAAAGAGACCCAGAAATGTACGATATTCACACACCTAGAAATGCGCAACAGTAACACACCTGCTAGAAGTACCTGACATTCACACACCAAGAAGTGTTCGACATTCACACACCCACAAGTGGGTAACACTTACACGCACACAAGTTTGCCACACTTTGGTGCCAACTGCATATAGGCACGGAATATAATTACGACCAGAAAAAAAAATTATGAAAAAACAACAGACAAAAAATCCTCGGATGTGTTGACAACCAAACCCCCTCAGTAGGAAGGCACAATTTTGTCCGACGAGATGTTGAGGTTTTGTGCTCATCCCTAACTGGGGACATATCCGTTGAACTTTTTATGACAACTTGTCGAAGTTTGGATACGTTTTGTTTGTACCCCCAAAATTGTACAATTTGTCCCAAGCAGGTGATGCGTACAAAGCCTCACCTTTTTTTTCGACAAAATTAACCTATCGGGTGACGGACAACTCGTCCCGGTTAACTCGCCCCCGGTATAAACTCGCCCCAACCCAACTCAACCCCGTTCCACCCAGAAACTCGCCCCAGCATTTGTGCCAACTCGTCCCCGTTTCTTTTTTTAAAAAATTGTATTTTTTATAATTTTTTTTTTATTTATTTATTTCAATTTTTAGTTTAGGTTTCCCCGCAACACCACAAACGTACTTTGCTCCATACTGTCGAGAGATGGTATTGTTGCGATACCCTTATAAAGCAGGCCAGGGGGGTGGGCTAGTCAGTCTGGCAGTCTCCACAATGAACGGGAAGGTGCGGTATACGACGAGTTCGAATATGGATACTCTAGCTCAAAAATTGACTCTGCTAAAAATTGATTTACATTTTTGCAAAAAAATTAGGACAAAAAAAATTACAAAATGTTTTGGTGTCCTAAGGGGTATCTCGACGAGCTACGACACTTACAATGAGAATTTCGTCCGTTTCGCTCTATCTCTTACTGTTTAGCCGCTACAGCAGCGGTAAATTTGGACGAAAAGTCGTCAAAATAGATGTGGGTGTCGTTTTCAGGTTAATTTGTCGATATGCGACCCTTCGAACGAAAATTTTGACCGCTTGGCCGTATTTTCTACCGTTTAGCCGCTACAGCGTTAAATTTGGTCGAAAAGTCGTCAAAATGAACGTTGGGCGTTGTTTTTGGGGTAAATAGTGTCCTAAGGAGTAACTCGACAAGTTGCGAACCTTTGCACAAAACTTTCGCCCGTTTGGATGTATCTCTAACAGTTAACCCGCTACACCATCTAATTTACACAAAAAAATTAATTTGCATTTTAATATAGTAGCCAATAGTAGCCACTCATCTAAATCATTTAAATATAGGCCAGCGCCGCAGGCCTAGGTAGATGTACGCAGGCCGGTCGCAGCTTAACAGTGTTTCGCGAGCAATCGCGAAGCCTACGAGAGACGGTGTCTGGCGTACATGTACCTAGTTTATTTATTTTTTATTTTTTTTTTTATTTTTTTAATGGTATAATTGGGGGCTAGTTAACCCTGGGGCGAAAAGGGCGGGACCGAGAAGGGCATGGGACGACTGGGACTGGGGACGAGTTAGTGGGGGCGAGTTGTCCTAGACCCAACCTATCCTATTGAGAGTGTGGTTCCTTCGCGGATAAAACTTGTCCGTGTCTAAAGATGAAATCAAAAATTTTGGTTCAACATTGTGTGCAGGTACAGGGAGGCCCCAAACATGGTAGGCTCGCTATCGGAACGCGGTAAGTGAGAGTGATCGCAGAAAAGGGGCTCCATCCCATGACAAACAAATGAAAAGCCTCTTTGGGAGGTGATGCAGATTTAATGTGGGCCGGGTCGGGTCCGGCCCATAGCCAGAGCCAGGGACGATTACTGCCCCACAAATTGATTGCAGCACTCTGGTGCATTAGCTGACTCGTAATGCCGAGCGACGCGTCCAGACCGAGTCACTTTAACGTGATCAGTCCATCAGCAGGGGGCCATACGCAAATTGGGTCTGGACGTGGGCGGTTGCTTCCCTCACACTATCCCATGCCCGCCATATCGACTCCTTTTAACGAAATATTACTCCGCGCACACCATGTGTAGGCGTCTTTTTAATGTATGGAGAACGCGTTTCCTCTCGAAATTGTGCGCTGATAAGAGGTCGAAGCGACCCGGAGATGTTAACGTAATAATCGCGAACATATTTCCCCGGGCAGAAAACGAAACTCTGCTGTACGCGCGTCCTGCAGGACGAGGAAACTCGGACCTAAGTGGCGTGGGCTTGTTGGATCGGCTCGGCCGGGCAAGGCGGGACTTTATCGCTGGACGGTGGCGCCACTTGTGTCTGAGAGAGAGAGAGGGGGGGGAGGGGCTGCACGCGCTGCGCTGCGGTAGGGTTTTGTCGTTAACTTGTCGCACGACAACGGTAGAGATGGAAATTTTCCGGAAACTTTCAAAGTGTCCGAAAAAAACCGGAAAAATAGGAAAAAAACGGAAAAATACCGGAAAAATTGGAAAAATTGGTTTTTAAGTCCTGTAGTGGGATATGGACATAAAACCGACTACTTTCGTATTTCATTAGGTCTTTAATTCCACTGGCAGCTCAAGATGACCAACACGAATCACAAAAAACGCACGAGAAGGAAATGTAAAAGGGTATAAATAGGATGAGTGCACTGAGAAGCGTCTTCACATAGTGATGAAGATATGCTTTTTGCCTATTTCCAGGCGAAAAGTCGTGCTTTTTGCCTATTTTGCAGGATGAAGCTTTCCAATTTTTCCGAGGCTAGAGAAAAAAACAGAAAAAAACAGTGTTTTTTTCCAATTTTTCCGGAAACTTTCCGGGCATTTTCATCCCTAGACAACGGCGTTACTGAAAGTGGGTACGTCCTCCACGCGCAGCCATAACCTCGGAAACACCGACGTATCTGCACTAAAAACAAATCATGGAGCAAAAGCCGAGGGGAAAACAACTCTGAATTTTGATGTACAAATTATGTGAATTTTTATTGAAGTTTCGTGAATTTTTGTGAATTTTTGCTTGAACTTCCTGAATTTTCCTAAATTTTCCTACTTTTCTGATTTTTTTCTGAATCCTCCTGAATTTGTCTGAATTTTGAGGTGTTCAAAAATTTCAGACTTGTTTCCCCCCTCGATCAAAGCTAAAGAAGGACATTAACGCAAACGGCGCAAAAGAGGGTGTGATGAAAAACTCCGACCTCAAAGTAATGCCTTCCGTAACCCGCCGTACCATTGCCCATCAACAAGTAAGTTCTGCTTACTCGCGTCTGAGTATGTGTATGTGTGTGTGTGAGTGTGTGAGTGTGTGTGTGTGTGTGGCCGCCATGTAATGGAAACGAATCAACACACACCGTGCCAATAAGCACTGTGTGTGCTCAATAACCGCAGCAATCACTACCGGCAGGGTATGTGGTGTGCAGTAGTTTAACACTATTCGCACACATACACACACGGGGATCATGTACGACGCCCTGCGTCGCTACGTGCCCGCTTCTCTCTCTCTCTCTCTCTCTCTCTCCTCTCTCTCTCTCTCTCTCTCTCTCTCTCTCTCTCTCTCTCTCTCTCTCTCTCTCTGTGTGTGTGTGTGTGTGTGTGTGTGTGTGTGTGTGTGTGTGTGTGTGTGTGTGTGTGTGTGTGTGTGTGTGTGTGTGTGTGTGTATGTTGGTACTGGTGGCGGCAGTCAGGAACGGCGCGTCATTTCAAAACCGCACTGAGCATCACGCGGAGTCCTGGACTACCTGTATCTCACGTTAGGCCCCCAGCCAGATACGCGGGTCTTCCCGCCCCGAGGCGGGTGCAAGCAAACGAGCAGTCAGTCGATCACAAGCAGTTGGGGAGAGGAGAGCCCAAATCGTGGGAACGTGCAGTGCACACCGGCACCGCTGCACAGTTATACCAGCAGTGTTTTCTCGCGTGATTGGCACAGCACTGCTATGCAGTATGTCTCAATTTTCTACGTGTTCATTACTGACCTCGGAGAGAGGCGCCACCGAGGTCTGCCAGGGGGTGAGTGTATCCCCCCCCCCTCTCTCTCTCTCTCTCTCTCTCTCTCTCTCTCTCTCTCTCTGAAACCACTCCTTCACACCCTCTCCACTCCAGTTCCACATTTCATTTTTTTTATTCGGTGCATTATTTTCTGACCGACGCCTCACGTGGCGCGCGGGAGGCGAGCGGGCGGGCGTCGCGGCGCCAAGGTGATTCGCGAAACCGCAGAGGTATTTACTGCACTCCGGGAAGACACTCAACGTGAACGTAGTCAAGCAGCAGTATACAGACAACTCTGCACAACCTGCGTTCTCGAGCGAAAACGGTAGTTTGGGGGTGACTGCGTGGAATTGACCCCGCGAAATATTCAATTTTAATTCTAGGAGGACAAGGACTTAAAATCTTACACCTCTCTTAACGCCTAGGAGCATAATGGTCCGGGGTGTACCGTCGAATTTTGTGCTAGAGCGGATAGTTTTCGAGTCTTGCTATCACTAGTACTGGTGTGAAAATTGTTGACTAAGGCCGATGTGCCAAAACGCTTTCATTGTGCTTTTAAACGACAAAATAATTTTTTTTAAAAAAATAATAAAATAACTGTGGCATGTTTTGCATCTTTTGTTCTCTCGCGCGTTCAAGTCACAAGAGACACTCCATAATTAAACAAAATTCCCAAGTAAATACACATAAAGCACCTGCTGAGTTTTCTTCATTGTCAATACCTAAGAAGAGGTCACAGGAGTTCAGTGCATTTTATGTTCGTATTAATAAAATAAAAACCAATATAGCGTTTTAAGGAATCTGGTTTTATTCGTTGCCGCAAAAAAATCATCGAAAGCAGCAGGCTTGTTTCTGCTGGGAGAGAGGGGAAAAAAAAAACAACAACAACGGAAAAGTTAAAGAAAAGTTCACAAAGATGAATGCAGTGGATTTTACTTATTCGCACCGAGTGGCGTCGACAGACCCACCTTTGGTACTTCCCACTGACCACATTAAGGCTGTCCACTAAAAAACCACTAAAAATAAATTTTACGACAAAAATGTCACATTCTTTTTGAAGACGAGAAATGGGAGTGGGGTGTCGCGGCCGCTAATCATTATACGACGAGGCCGCTAAGGCGGCGCTGTTCGAACGCCCCCGCCCCGCCCCGCCCCGCCCCGCCCCGCCCCGCCCCGCCCCGCCCCGCCCCGCCCCGCCCCGCCCCGCCCCGCCGTCCTCGGTCCAAGCGGCGCCTTCCGGGATTCCAAGAACCGCCTGGAGCGGCGCAGAGGCGTCTCGCCTCGGCCGGCAGATGAGGCGCAAACGAACCTAGACCAAATGAGGGGAACGGCGGCGACCGGAGGCGACCAGAGGCGCGGCGGCCCGATGGAGCGGAACAGGGGCACCGGGCACCACGTGCGATATCGATGCGATACCGGACCAGCGATACTTGTCGTCAGCCCGAATCTACTTAAAACGAGAGGGAAACAACTACTCTGACTTTTGGTTTCCAAATTTTGTGAAGTTTTGTGAATTTTTACGGATTTTTTTGGTGGATTTTTGGTTGAGTTTTCCCTAGAATTCTGTGAATTTTGGAAAATTCTGCAATTTTTTTTCTAATGTAATGTAAATTTTTCCTTTTTTGAAATTTTCCTGAAATTTTTATAAATTCTTCCTAATTTTTTTCTGATTTTTTCTGAATTACGTGGTGCACAAAAATTTCAGAGTTGTTTCCCCTCGACTTCAAATCATTTAATTTAATTTAAAGAAAAGATCTTGATGACAAGATCTTATTCTTTCTGCGGCCTTCATCAGTAAATTATCTTTCTTTGTTGTTGTTTTTTTAATCATGGACAAAAAGGCTCTCAAAAATTAACGTTCATGTCAAAAATACAATATCCTGTATAGGAGGTCAAAAGTCGCGCATGGGCTTCAGATTGGCAGAGAACTTCCAGCTCGAATCTAAATCCCATCGAGACGGTTAATTCAAGGGCACCGGACTACCCTTGCCTTGCGGGGCCGGGCACGAGGATCAAGTAGACGCTAAAAAAGGGAAGAAAGGATGACACAAAAAAAATTGAGAAGCCACCGCCGTCGTCGTCTGCTAGGAGATGAGCCACTTGGTAAAAACTGGTCACTGCGGCGGTGTGCGCGCCGTCAGCCGCGGGCCGGGCCGGGCCGGGCCGGGCCAGCGCGCCGCCCAGACCGAGCCGAACCGATCCGAGCCGATCACAAGGCAAATGATTCGAGGAAAAGGGGGACCAACAAAATAAAGCGACACTTCAACAAAAAAAGAGGGGGAGGGGGAGAAAGAGAGGGGAGAGTATGCACGGCATCATAGGCATTAAAAAGTGGGTTTCTTTTTCCTTTTTTTTCCCGTCATAAAGTTTGGATGTATGAAATTTGCCGTCACAAGAACACACTGAAGGGCGGAGGAAAAATTTTAGTAATAGTAAAGAATTTCCTAATAATTTATGACAGCACAAAACGTTTGGTAGTTACGAAGCAAATTTGGTAGTAAAAACTTTAGAGTGTGAAATCTAATAGGCAGGGGCGTAGGAACGTTTTTTGTGGTCAGGGAGAAGCGGCCTTTTGGTGCCCTTCCCCGCATCCCTTTGAGGCGCCTTTCGGCACTCCTTCGGGGTTCTATAGGTGCCCCTCTGGGGCGCTGCTCAGGGGGCGTCAAGAATGACCCTACACCGCCCCGTTTCTACGCCCCTGCTAAGAGAAGCTTCCCGCAGGAACTCGGCAGTACTTTCTAGCAGTTTTGAAAATGTACCAAACCGCAAGCAGACAGTGCATTTTGGTCGCCGTCCCGCGTCAAACGAGCCCGCGCCGCGCGCCGCGCCGCCCTGGTGGTCGAAATAAATGCGCGCCGAAACAAATGAACCGGCCCGGCCCCTCCGCGGCACGGTGGTGGTAACGGTGCGGTCGCGGGCCGGGCCCGGGCCAGGCGCGGCCGGCCAGGTCAATCAGCTTACTTATCTCGAGTGAGAGGGGCTCGGAGGGAAGGCCCAGCCCGGCCCGGCCCGCACCGCCTCGAAACAAAAGCCGCAGACAAAATCCCTAGCGGAGGCTCTCATGATTGGCGCTAATGGGGGCAGCCGGGGGAGGAAGGGAGGGGAGGGGCTACGATAGCAGAGCAGCAAAACCGCGACTGAACGAAAAAGATCTGCTTAGACTGGGCGAGGTCGCCGCCCCGCTAACAACGGTGAACAGTGATTGTGTCTGCGCAGACGCGCGGGCGGACTTGGGCAGACCCTAATATGTAAAGTGTTCAACTGAGGTACATGAACCAGGAGTAGAACACATGTTGATGTGAAGGTAAAAGGCCCACGTAGTTATTATAGGGGACAATAAGTGTCCCGAGAGTCCAGCTGGGCACATGTTGATGGTGCCAAACGCGGCGGCATACCGCCTGCTCAAAAACAATAAGCATCTCTGTATTTAACAAAGAGTCGACTACTTTCACGTGCGTCTGCTGAACACTTCTGATCATACACTAGTGCAGACGGGGAAAAAATTTATTCCTCTTTCCACGGGTCCGTCTAACCCTCACATCACAACACATAGATTCTAAGCAGATTACCGTCGGCTGATGGCCGCGGTCCACAAATCTTATCCCGCCGCGCGCTCCAGTATGCGGAGGCCTGAGCCCGCATGCGGCCATGCCAGCCAGGGCGCCAGGCGCGCACAGCTACGACGCGCCCATTTTCCCCGACACGGCCACCTGCAGGTGGCGCGCCCCGCGGGGTGTCAGCCAGCTGCAGCTGACAGCAGCCGGGCTGAGCCGGGCACCACGAGCCAGCAGGCGCCTTCACTCGGCCTTTTTACTGCAAATGAGGCGCTGTATGGGCAGTTCAGTTCGAGGCGGGGCGGGGCGGGGAGAGGCGGGGTGGGCGCCAACTGGTGCACTGCCGGCAACAGCAGAGAGGGCCGCCGGAGGCCGTCAAAATAATAAGGGCGATACAACATTGTGCGGCATGTCCTCCGGTTGACGAGATGGGGCTGAAGGCGCGAAGGCAACACAGCAGGCAACAAAACTGTGTCCTCTCCGCTGGTCAGTGAAGCCAGGCAATAATTGTTAACCCTGACGCAGTCGATTTAAGCGGCCTCACAACACAAATGTAGAAAGTTGCACAACAATCGGCGTTCTTTCCAAAAATATGCAATTTTTGCACCTTTCCTGTCGTCGATCAAAACCCGCCATCACGAAGTATCCAATCTTTACACGCTTCGCAAACGTCTAGGCAAACATACACAAACTGGTGTGCTACTATCGACACTTACTACACCTTTTCCTATACTGTTACTAAGACCAGTGTGTAACCTTGTGTGTAATATTTGCACGCTTACCAAGCGTCTAAAGTTTGCAAATCAAGCAAGTGTGCACACTTTAGTGTGCAGACTCAAGAAACATTTTATAAATTTACGGCAGACCATTCTTGCTTGAAATTGAATTTCAAGTCGATAGGTAGTGCTTTTTTAAATGGTACAATACGTGATTGTAATTCTACAACTTTACATCGTGGAAAATTTCCCCGTAAACCTACGACGATTTTTTCACAGAGGCTTGCCTTCCCGCCCGACGCTCGACTGCGGACTCGCTGCCAACCAACAGCAGTGTAGACAACATTCCGGTGGCTCGCGCACACCAGCGTGGCATTGGTGGTCAGGCCGAGGACCCGACAGAGCCCCTCCCAGTGGCCGCATAGGCAACATCTCGGTGGCCGCGCGCACGCGTCACGCTGGTGGCCTACCCTGAAAGCTCTGGTCGGCTTACGCTAAACTCCCTGGAGTACCAGACAGGGAAGAATCGCAAACTCGCGAAATTCGCCGAGCTATCCCTCTCATTACCTCAATTCTGAATTCTGGTGTACAAATGTTGGGAATTTTTGTGAATTTTCGGGAAATTTTGAGAATTTTTATTGAAATTTCCTGGATTTTTGACAGAATCTTACCTTAAGTTTAGTAAATAGTATTTAGTAATTGAAAAAAAATGGAACTATTTAGAAAAACTTAGGAAAATTCACAAAACTTCACTAAATTCTTAGAACTCTAGAAAAAAAAATTCTATTAAAAATTCACAATAATTCAGAAAATTTGCACACCAAAATTCAGAGTTGTCTCCCCCTCGACCGGCGCTAAACTTAATCAGTTTGGAGGATCAGCGACGCCTCCCCGAAGGCGCCGCGGCGCCAGCCCGACGCCCCGCCCCGCCCCGCCCCGCCCCGCCCCTCCGGCCGGCAGTCTGCTCGTTATACACTTTGCGATTCACGTTCGGGAGCCCAGAGGAGACCTGTTGTGCACTCAATAAACAAAAGAAAGGCATAGCGGGGCGTGGCGCGGCGGGGCGGGGCGGGGCGGGGCGGGGCGGGGCGGGGCGGGGCGGGGCGGGGCGGGGCGGGGCGGGGCGGGGCGGGGCGGGGCGGGGCGGGACCTGGCTGAGCGCCGCAGGGAGTCGGCGGTCAAACACAAAGCAAAGTGCGTGACCAGCACCGCACCCAGCAGCCACCCACTCACACACCTACGCGAGCGCGCACACACACACGCGCACACACACGCGCGCACACACACACACACACACGCACACACACGCACAAACAGCACCTTTTCCCCCGGAGGCTTTGCACGCCAACGACTGTGGCTTATTAATTCATTGCCAAATTGTGAACATAGAGTTGAAATAACGTCGAGCGTTAGAGGGTACTCGTGCGCTCGTTCTCCGCGTTGCGCTCTCTCTCTCTCTCTCTCTCTCTCTCTCTCTCTCTCTCTCTCTCTCTCTCTCTCTCTCTCTCTCTCTCTCTCTCTCCCTCTCTCTCCCTCCCCCCTTCCCCCTCTTTCTCCCTCCATCCCTCTCTGTCCCTCCCTCCCCGCCCAAGTCTGCGCGGCAATTAGTGTGCGGACCATAAAAGTCAGCTGCGAATAACGAATACAATTAATGGACAAATAAAGCTACTTTGTTTCCTCGATAACCTGCAAGGCGTTATGGACAGGCGCGGTATGGTTCACTGGAGAGGCGGGGAGCATAGTGCCCGCTGGGCCGGGCCCCGGGCCCCACCCCGCGCTCTGCCCTTCCGCCGAGGGTTTTTTATGATTTTACGGGACACCTGTTAATCGACGTACCTCCTCATGGGAAAAATATAAAAGTAAAGTTAATGCTTGAGATATAAAATTGACACGAGGAATTTTTGCAAGACAAACGAGCTAGCATGATTTGCAATGAACACACAAAAACATGCGGTTTCAGTCATTTTTAATTTTTTGAATTATTGACGCGCCGAGTGGGCTCGGCGCCGCCGACGGATCGTTTTGAATTACCAACAAGGAAGGCCAAGCGTGACATTGGGGAACAAAAGAGTAGGACGGGGTAGCGTGGTGATGGGTGGGGCGGGGCGGGGCGGGGCGGGGTGGGGAGGGGTGAGGAGGGGTGGGGCGGGGTGGGGTAGGGCGGGGCGCGATGGAGCGGGGCGGGGCGTGGAGAGGCCGGGGTATGGAAGGCACCTCCTGTCTCACCCCACCCGGACCTGACCGTCCCCGTCTGCAGCCTTCACCACGCAACACAGCCGGTGAGGCGAGGAAAGGAGAGGCAATTATGATTGCCACTTATTCGAATGTGACACTCGGCGTTTGACAGTGTACTACAGTTCGCACTGAGGAGTGCGTGGGTGTGGGTGCGTAGAGGGGGGGAGCCGTGTCACCCTGACCTGCATACACTGTTAAAAATGTTTGAAATTTCATTACGCAATCAACATTAATTTTAATAAAGTTGTCATGAAATTTAATGACACTCTTAATTTAAGAACAATGTTATTAACTTTAACGGCAATTTCATTACACGTCATTGAAATTTCATTTCAAGCCATATTCATAACCCATGTTATGAAATTTTCATTACATGTTTATTAAACAAATGGGGAACGCTCTCCCCCCAGCGGCGGCATGATACCACGTTACAGCTCGGCTCCTCTCAGGTAGTCCTCGTGGCCGAGTGGTCTAAGGCGAGGGGTTCCCAACCCAATGGTTCGGGTTCAACTCCCGGTAAGGTACGTTGAAATTGTAAGAATACCGTCCTACAAATCCGTTAGTGCGTTGAGGAGTCAAATATGAAAGAGTTAAAGTCAAAGAAATTTCTTTTTAAAAGTTGCAATTATTTTAATGATATGTGTTATGAAATTTCATTGCAAAATTGTAATGAAGATTTAATAACATTGTAATGAAATTGTAATGAAAATAGCTTCATATAAATGTTATTAAAATGTAATGAAATTTTTTTAACAGTGTATGCAAAGAGGGTAGCGAGCGCGGGGCACGCTGACAGCGTCAGAAACTACTCTCCTCGGCTGCGGCTGCTGCCTATGTAGGCAATCGCAGACACAGACAGCGACGAGAAGTCGGCTACAGAGTAGGCAACGACAGTTCACCTGTCCATTGTGTTTCTACAAAAATAAAAAGAAGCGCTTAGTAATCCGAAAAACGTGTAGGTAAACCGTCTGCCGAGGTAAGAGTGAGGATCCCCTTGAAAATACACGCACAATTGATCCAAATTATTCTCTCAATTACATGATTAAATTGGATTTTTAGTAAATTATTGTTAATTATTTCAATAAATTCCACATTATTGGAAATAACTTGCAATAATGCAAAATAATCACAATATTATTTTAATTAATTTTTTAAAATTTTCAGAAACAAATTTTGCTCTGCAATTGAAAGGGTGACGTAAAAACATGGAAAATTTTTGCGGCAGTAAACCTCCCGAAGGAGGTTGCGGTTCCCGCCAGGCACAGGGCTTTAACCCCCTGTGGCAGCCAACTGCTTCGGTGTTCCATGGGAACCGGCGCTTTGCTGACTGCGATCCTATCGCGCAATTCGACAGATTTGATCCCCGTACCACCATTGGCCTACCCCTAGAGGTACGAGCGGTGTCAAGGGCGTTAGACTTCCAGATCCCAGTTTCAGAGGCCTTACCTCAGAGGGGTACGCGGGATTCGAACCCACAACCCCGAGTGCCGACACATAGCCAGAACTGGAAGCGACCCAACGCCCAAAGCCACCGAGCCAACGGCGGTGAGACGTGTTTAACTTCTACTTGACCTGCCCTGGAGCAGCTGCCAAAGGAAATGCCAAGGGCGAAAAACACTTTCCCGAGTGGGAGTCGAACTTCGGACCGCTCGGTTCAGTGTTGCGCGCTCTACCAACTGAGCCACGACGCCACGATGACTGTACAGTGCGACGGGTTCGAGTTGTATTTGCCCTGTCCTCCTGGCTGGAGGCTGGGGGATAGGGCAAAGACGACGCGAACCCGTCGCACTGTACAGTCATCGTGGCGTCGTGGCTCAGTTGGTAGAGCGCGCAACACTGAACCGAGTGGTCTGAAGTTCGACTCCCACTCGGGAAAGTGTTTTTCACGCTTGACATTACCTTTCGCCGCTGTTGGATGGCAGGTCAAATAGAAGTTAAACACGACTCACCGCCGTTGGCTCGGTGGCTTTGGGCGTTGGGTCGCTTCCAGTTCTGGCTATGTGTCGGCACTCGGGGTTGTGGGTTCGAATCCCGCGTACCCCTCTGAGGTAAGGCCTCTGAAACTGGGATCTGGAAGTCTAACGCCCTTGACACCGCTCGTACCTCTAGGGGTAGGCCAATGGTGGTACGGGGATCAAATCTGTCGAATTGCGCGATAGGATCGCAGTCAGCAAAGCGCCGGTTCCCATGGAACACCGAAGCAGTTGGCTGCCACAGGGGGTTAAAGCCCTGTGCCTGGCGGGAACCGCAACCTCCTTCGGGAGGTTTACTGCCGCAAAAATTTTCCATGTTTTTACGTCACCCTTTCAATTGCAGAGCAAAATTTGTTTCTGAAAATTTTAAAAAAATAATTAAAATAATATTGTGATTATTTTACGTTATTGCAAGTTATTTCCAATAATGTGGAATTTATCTAAAAAATTAACAATAATTCACTAAAAATCATATTTAATCATGTAATTGAGAGAATAATTTGGATCAGATGTGCTTGTATTTTCTGAGGTCATCCCGGAAGAGCCCTTCGAAAAATATTTTGTACGGCCCAAAATAAAATCATTTAAAAAATCGAAAGAACAAACAAAGAGAGACGGAAAAAATCGACAAATCGAGAAATAATCAACGAAAACCTGGAAAAAATAAAAACCATGTCAAAAATAGGAGGAAAAAGATCAAAATTTAACAACAGAAAAAAAAACGACTAAGATTTTTGATGCCGAAAATTTTAAAATATATTAAAGCAAAAAATGAAAATCATATAAAAATCAATTGAAAGTCAAAACAATCATTGAACACATTTTTTGTGAATTATCCCTCCCTCGCCGTCTGCACTAGGTGTGCCTCAGCGCCTCAGCGCATACGCGTGCGTGTTGCAGGTGGCAGCCCGCTGTACTTCACTGTGTTTGGGTTCCTTTTTGCTTCCTTTTCTGGCAGCGCTGGCCTCTTATAAGCAAATCCTGAGCCGACCCGGCCCCGCGGTATGAAGGTGGGGGGCACAGCGTCAATTAGCAGCGCTGAGTGAGCCTGGCCGGGGCACTCCACGCCAGCAGACTATAAAATGTTGCTTATCATGCCCGACCAATTTGTTGTCAGACAAAAGGGGATGGGGTCCACACACATACACGCACGAGCACACACACACACACTCACACGCTCACATACGCTCACGGCGATGCGTTCGGTTGGACACGGTTCGTTTGGCGAGCCGCCGCCGCTGTGGCACTAAGCGCCGGCTGCGACCCGTCCCCATATCAGTACCACACAGACGCAAACATACGCATCTCAAAGAGCCACTATTTTTTGACAGGACGTCTTCATTCCACGCTACTCTTTCAATGTACTTCTTGTTCTCGTTCCTCCCCTTAAATTCATAACGTTTTCAAAAGTATCTTCGATTTGCTTTTATTGCTTTCTTTTAGGAGAAAATATTTTTAAAAATATGAAAAAAAAGGTGGTACACTACTTGAAATGTTTGAACGACTTGGATACGCGTTTTCAGGGAATACGAAGTAACGCTATTCAAACATTTCCTTATTGCCTCAACTTTCCCCAACGAGGCGTCCTTCCTACACGCTGCACGCCCTGCCCTGCCCTACCCTCTCTCCACCTTCCCGCTTGAGTTCATTTCCTGCCACGGGGTCGATTGAGAGGCAATTTGGGAGAGCGTTATGGACAAATTGAGTGCACCTTGATACCACGCCACGCCCTGCTCTGCCCCGCCCCACCCCGCCCCACCCCGCCCCACCCCGCCCCACCCCACCCCGGCACAGGGGCGTGGCGCACGCTGGACATCTGTTGCTCCCTTTCGGCGCGAAAACGAGGCTCTAATAGAGATGCCGAGAGCGCAGCGCAGGGCAGAGAAAAGTGAAGGGGTGAGAGAGGTAGAGATATTCGAACTCTATCCTCCCGACACTGCAACGAGCATCAAATGAATCGCCATGAAATTTAACTTCCTTATCTCATCTCTCACCACTTTGTGCACGACCTAAACACCAGAACTGGCACAAATCTACGATTAAAATCTGTCAAAAACCAGTCAAAGTGTTCTTCTGGATCTAGATCTGGATGTTCTGGACGCTGTTCTAGCCCGAGGTGCTGACGGGCCGGGGCGGCAAGGCGCCCACCCCAAGCCGTGCTGATTGCAAACAAGCCATAAAGTAAATGACATGAACAGCCCTCGTTTCAACACTTACGGCAGGGCGGGGCGGGGCGGGGCGGGGCGGGGCAGGGCACCATGGCGCGGCGTGATGGGGCTTAATTAAGTCATAAAATTCCCCCGCACGGCTACATTGCTACGGCCAATTAAGGTGGCCCTTGCCCCTCCCCCCCCCACCACCCCGCCCCTCCCGACGCGCCGGCCCGGAAAGGCACTGACGGAACGGGGGGTGATACAGTTTTGTACTACACAGGACGATATATCATGATTCTCACAAGGGGCAGGGTGGTGTAAAACACTGTGGCGACAGGACAGGCGGGCGACACGGCGACGCGCCGCAGGATGAGCGCGTCCTGCAGAGCAACAGGAATAAGATCCTGCTGGGCGGGACTTCCCTCTAGCGGGCGGGGCGGGGCGGGGCGGAGCTGGGCGGAGCGGGGCGGGGCGTTCTGCTGAGTGTGGAGCGGCTGCAGCGGTATCGCCTTACTGCGCGCACACGCCACGCTCCGCCACGCTCCGCCACGCTCCGCCACGCTCCGCCACGCCCCGCCACGCCCCGCCACGCCGGGCGCCCCCACGTCCCCACGCGGCCCTCTGCTAGCTTTTTGGCCCGGGGCGTCTTTTTAATTGCAGCACAGCCTTCTAAATCAACAACAACACAAGCCCGCTCTGCTCGCCGCCCCGGCCCGCCATATAACCCAATACATTAATATAATATAATTGGGCGGGCTGTTTCACTGATTGGGACGGGGCGGGAGGCGCCATCTTGGAAGCACGCTCCAGACCCCGGCTCTGCCCGGCCCGGTCCGCCGCACCCGCCGGCGCCCGCGGCACCGTCCCCGACGCACCGCTCTCCTGATAACATTTCAATCCGGCCCACTGGCAAAACAAATGTGTAGTGTTATATATACATATATCGTGGTGTTTTGTTTGCACGATATGGTGTAGAGTAGGAACTAGATATGACAACATGTCTATTATCTGTGCATTTCTTAAATGTATAGATGTTAAATATTTCGTGATGTATATAGAAGTATATGCATTTGAATGAGGCTTCGCATGTCAAAGCACAGGGATACGATGCTAACCCAAAATGTATAATCAGCTAAACACTTGCAAAATGTCTTAAAACTATACAGCAGCTAATGTTTAGTCAGAACTATGCATGAAGGAGATATGCATCAGATATGATGCGTAGAGTGCATCCGGTAGTGCATATTATGCGATATAATGCATGAGGTGATGCATAGAATCATACATTTCTTTTACCACTAAATTTTCGTGACTCGTGACTCGTGCCGCACGCTGCACCCGCCGTATCAGGATGAAGAGTGCCTTATTGGCCCCCGCAGTCCTCGTCAAATGATTACTATTGCTAATTAATCAGTGGAAATATTTGTTTAGCTTTGCCTGGATCAGAATAAATTTTATCATTGGAATTGCTTCAATTTCTTACAAAATGGCTGTCCTATATTGCCGATTGCATAAACTTAGTTCATCTGCTACCAATTCCGATCTGGATTTTTTTTTTTATATCTATATTTTTTTTATTTTTACAAGCGACTTATGAAACTTTACAATTCTTTTACCGTCAGCGGTAAACGTATTGGTCATATTCACACGGTGTCTCAAACAGCAGTGGTTCGTGCGCCACTCTCTTTCTTTCCCTTCGCTCCACCAGTACACACTCCCAGGCTGATCGCGGTAATGTCTCGGATTATTACTGTGGGTTTGTGGAGTGAAGCAATAACTCGCGCCTCGGACACCTCGCAGCAGTACCACGTGATCTGAGAGAAAGGCGAGAAGAGGAAAAAGGGGTAAATGGTCCGGCCGTAGCATACCGCAGCGCATACCTCCGCCACCTTTTTGTACGACTGACTTCGATTCGCCAGGAAATGGGATTGAATGTACATAGAAGGCAGTGACCGACGAATCGAATCGCGTTGGAGAGATTCGAGTGTTGGGGAGTTAGGCGTAAGCTGAATGAAAAGAAAAAAGGAATGGTTTATTCGATTCGTCGGAATTAGCTACTTTTTTTACGCAAACGCAGAACAAACGCGACCAGATGCAGCGTTATTCGAAAAGCTTTTTTTATTTTGTTTTCACATGGAGCGGCAGAAAGTGGGCATGCAATTGTTCTCATTTTACTTGAGATCAACAGATACATAAAGCGGCATAAAATGAAGTTAATCAATTATCTATATTTCGGTGGATGCCACATACTGCGAAACGCTCTGATTTATCACCCTTCCCGCGCAGAATATTCACTCTGCGTGTCCGTCTCGTTAGCTCATTCCACAAATACAATTAAAATTCATTGATTTACGGCAAAACAGTGCGTCGCCTGGCTCACGGCAAACGGCGCTCTCTCCGGGCACAGACGGCTGTTGCCACCACACCCTCTCATTCATTACTTACGGCGTTACCGCGTAATTCTCATATTGCGTTTTGTCGTTACAGTGACGCATACGCTATAAGATACCGCGCATGAATATTTGAAAACGGCACTGTAATGGTGGCATGACATTCTTTACTGCCTTTGCGATGGAGTGGTATAGGAGGGCTGACGTCGAGGTAAACTTAGACATGGGAAATGACTCGGGCAAACAGAATAAACTTCATCTTTTGTGCAAACCAAAGGCGTCCGTCTTTCATTTCCATAATTTTATTAAATATATGAGTTTTCCTCCTCTTTTTCCCCTCCCCGTTTCCCCCTTTTTTCATTCAGTTTTTTTACGCTTTGCCGTATACATATGATAAGGTTAAACGAACGTTGTTGGCAACATTGTACGGAGGGCAAAGGGGTGGGGGAGGAGGAGGGGGCACAAGTCAAGCTCATTAGACGCCAGCCATATATTCAGGGCGAGTGAATGAAACAAGAAAAACTGACAACGCCGTTTTAATAATTTTATTGACTCCGGGTATAAAAGGCTGCGCTCAGTCGCGTCGTAAACGGGGCCCTCTCTACAGGCAGGCGGGGCGCCGAGTAAGGCGCCGAATAGTGATCAACGGACGCGACAGGACACTCACCCATAGTAGAAGGGGCTCTAACACCACGACACTTCATGCGCACTGGAAATTCTAGTGCTACGAATGTCGCTCACTTGGGGCTGACTAAATTTCTTTGTGCACATTCTGAGCGAGAGGCGAACCACTCTGAATTTTGATGTACACATTTTGTTTTGGGGGAATTTTCGGGGATTTTAGTGAATTTATATTGATTTTTTCTGAATTTTTACTTGAATTTTACAGAAAATTTTGTACGCAAATTTTCTGAGTTTTTCCGATTGTTTCTAAATTTCTGTTTTTATTTTTATTTTCTTCAATATTCTTGAACTTTTCTGAATTTTTCTGAACTACGAGGTGTACAAAAATTACAGGGCTGTTTCCCCCTCTATTCTGAGTGCACTTTAAAGGACACGTAACATATTTGCTGGTCTGCCATACGGGCAACGCGCTGCCTCACAGCTCGAGCGGATACACGCCCATCTTAGTTCGCGAAGATTCGCATACTGCCCCGCGTTTTCTTGAAGCCCAAGCCCCTCCCATAAGGCACTGCCTTTCGCTATAGTTATAAATACATTTTTGTTGTAAGATGTACTGGCAGTGTAGTCGGAATCACTGAGGGCGCGTGGCCGCGGCTCGCGCCCCACGCCCCGCCCGCCGCGTCGCCTCCTCCGGCTGTCAATAAGGCGGGAACCAGCTAAGTACAGACCAGACAGGCGCCCCCAGCCCGGCCCGCTCCCGGCTCTCTGCCTTTAACGCCCTCGCCACCAATAGGCAGCAGCTTCCACTTCACAGCCGTTCAGATACGGGGGTCTGCCTGACCCCTGCGCGGCGCGGTGCTGCGGGGCGGGGCGGGGCGGGGCGGGGCGGGGCGCGGCCACAGAGGGCGTAATGCGCCTACAAATTACGGCGCCGTGTCACAGCATCAGCGCCGTCCCCGGCTCACGGAGGCTCGGGCGATACGCGTTAGGTGGTTTGGCCGTTTCAATTTTATCATTCCGGCAGGCACGGCGTGGCGGCGCGGTGACGGTCTCTGGCCGAGCCAACACTCCTATCGTTCTTCCCCCTCCGACTCCTTCCCTCGAGGGAAAAACAACTTTGAATTTAGGAGTAAAAATTGTGAATTTTTGCTAGAACAGTTTTTTTCTAGCATTCTATGAATTTTAGTAGTGTTTTTCTGTGTGAATTTTCCTTTTATTTTAAACCAGAATCCTCACATTTTTCTTAATTTTTCCGTGGTTTTCCGAATTTTTCGATGTTTTTTTTTTCAGTTTTTCTGAATTTTTCCTGACTTTTTCAATGTCACGAGGTGTCCAAAAATTTCAGGGTTTTGCTGCCCCCCCCCCTTACCCCCTCCCCATCCCCGCCCCTTTACCTCTCCCTTTTTTGAGTCCCTTTTAGTAAATCTCAATAAACCCAAATTCAATTCAATTCTCCCTCTCCCTCCCCCTCCTCCTCCCCCTCCTCCTCCCCCTCTCACCACTGAACACCCACCAGCTTGTCCACTTGCTGGCCTGAGGAGGGTATAGGCCAATCGCCTCTAACCACTTCTTGGCGCTCGCTTCTGCCTACTCACCCTGCAAACTTCTATTTTTTTCAGAATTTTCCTGAACTACAATGTGTACAAAACTTTCTGAGAGTTCTTTCCCTCTCGACACGTGCTCCTAACGCCCCGGCGGGGGCCGGGCCGCGCCCGTCACGCCGTAACGGACACGACAGGCAAGGGCAAGGTGGCGGTGCCGCGGGGCCTAACTACAGACCGTGACACGGCTGGTAATTGACAGGTTGACGACGACGGTAGGCGGTGACGTCGGTGGTCTGCGGCTCTGCGGTTGACACGTCTGCCGCGTGCTGCTGCTGGCACGCGGGCGCGCGAGCGAGGGCGGGAGCGAGGGCGGGGACACAGGTGGGGGTGGGGCGGGGGGCGGGGCTCCACAACTACTCACCTTGCCGCGGTGTCGACGGCGACCTCTCGGGCGACGCGTCGTCGCCGTCAGCGCCGCCAGCAGCTCGCGCGTCCGGGGGCGTCGTGCTGCGGCCGTCCTCGGCGTCCTCCTCCTTGGCGTCGGCGCCCACCAGGCTGCGGATAGAGAAGACCGACTTGGCGACGCGACCGACGAGGGGCCCGTGGTCCAGGGCGGCGGTGGCGGTGCCGAGGCCGTCGTGGCCCTGGCGCGGGCGGACGCTCGTCGACAGGTCCATGACGGGCGCGGGGCGGGGGGCCTCGGCCAGGTGGCGGCGCCCCTCGGGCCGCGCCCACCGCAGCGCCTCGGCGAGATCCTGGTCGAACCCTAGTGTCGGCCGTTGGGCAGCCACCGTGGAGGACATGAGGGCCGTGTGCGACGTCGACACGAGGACAGTCTCCGGGCGCGGGCGCTACCGGAACATCCCGCCGGACATGCGAGCAGGGGGGCGGAAGCTGAGGCGACGAGGTCCCCGTCGCGTCGCGTCGCGTCGGCCTCAAGGCAACCACTCAACCGGAGCGCTCCGTCTTGGACTTTGCACCTCCTCGGAGCACGTGGTGTGATGGCCTCGATGATGATGATGATGATGATGATGGTGATGATGGTGGAGCCGGTGGAGATGCTGCTGGCGATGATTGCGGCCAGAACCAGGTGTGTAACTCGATAAGCGCCCCGCCCCGCCGCCGGCCGTACCCCGCCCTGCGGCTGGCACCAGCGCGCCCGGCCCACAGTACCACGCCAAGGCTGCACGATTATGTTTATTGTGCATGCGCACACACACACACACACGCTCACACTCGCACTCAACTATGTAGTACACATTCACATTCACATTCACTTGGCCGCGCTCAGCCGCGCCGCTCTCCGTTCGGCCCGCACGATCTCCACGATTACCCCGGTCTCGCCGCGCACACACACACACGCACGCGCACGGCTGTGCAGGCTCGCGCACTGCTTGACGTCGTCAGGCGCACGGATTAGCAGCGCGGCGCGGCCGTGTGGTCGAGGAGGCCAAGGCAGGCCGACCGGCTCCCCGACGCGACGGTAGAGAGACTGGCCTGACCGGCACACTGACGGTAGCGGCAGCGGCAGCGGCGACGAAGGGCGGGGCGGGGCGGGGCGGGGCGGGGCGGGGCGGGGCGGGGCGGGGCGCGGCGCGGCGCCTTACGTCGAGGGCCGCCTCGGCTCAGGCCGCTCAGGCACAGGCCCACGGTGGCTGTACACGACAAATAATAAAAACCTGTTTAGTGCAACAAGCACCCTGCCTCCTGCTCTCTCTCTCTCTCTCTCTCTCTCTCTCTCTCTCTCTCTCTCTCTCTCTCTCTCTCGCCCTCTCTCTGCCTCGCGCAGCAGCCCGCCGCCGCCAGTGACCGGCAGCCAATGGCAGCGGCCCTCCTGGTCCCGCCCCCACCAGCCTGGCGCGCTGGCCACGCCCACGGCCTCGGCGCCCAGCTCTCGGAGCAGACGCTACGGTCAGCCGCGCACCGCGCGCACCGCGCCGCTCCGCGCAGCACCGCGCCCGGCCCATCGGCAAAATGGCGCTCGGCCTGGCCCGGCCCGCCTCGCGACTATCTTGCCTGCAGGTGTGGTAGAAACGGAAACCTGCGAAAATCGGTACTTACTTGCAGCAGGCTGGTATTGGTATTCTCATGCTAGCCTCGATGTAGCCGCGAATTTCTAAAACAATCTCTTTACCATTCAATATTTTTAAACATTCCTCATCACACAATTTTCCACTCACAGACTTGCGTTTTTGTAAATTACTTTCTTTTTTTCTTCTTCTTCTTTTTTTTTAAGTTCTATGTAAATTTTGCATTAAAAAAAATCTTTCAAATTTTCTGGAATATTTCATCTGAATTATTACAACTATTTTTTGGCTGTTCACACCTCGAATGAACGCATGGGCCATGGGAAGAAAGGAGACTTAATTTTATAGTACAGAAATAATGTGATAAGTTTAGAATATTTGTGTACTTTTGTGTCGAGTTTGCGTGGTTTTCGCAAATAAATTACTAGTCGTCAACCGATCAAGCTACGTGATCGGTCGCCAAAGTGGAACTAAACTGAAGGGCTGCCATACATTCAATCGAATTGGTTAAGCGACAATAAACCTGCAAACTATTACAACTTTCTCCCAGGCCACATCTAGAAAATAAGAAAAGAAAGAATGAAAAAAAGCGCAATGTTTTCTACGCAAGGAAACCGTGTTCGCAGGCGCCCGTCGTAGGTAGGCAACAAATCCTCATTACGGACTTGTTTGACCGCGCCGTGCCGCGCGGCGCGCAGGCGCGGGGCACCCGTACTCCTGTCCCGTCTCTCTGTTTGAATGATTTACAATTAACGAGCTGAGCTCTTTTGCTGCCCCGTAATGAGGCTCATTGTTGCATTTAATACCGATAGGCTGGGATGTACGCCTCCCTACCGCTCCGGCACGCCCCGCCCCGCCCCGCCCCGCCCCGGTACGCCCCGCCACGCCCCCAGGCGCTGACGTGCCTTTGCCTTACGCGGCACGTGTGGTGCTGTGTGGTTGAGCGGCCCACCGGAAAGTAAAGCAACTATTTTTCTTGTTGGTTACTGATCGGGAAAGAAAACGTTACACTGACGTTCCTTTCGTCGGATTTGTCCAGTTAATTACGGCCAAATTAGTCATAAAATCACAAGATATTTTTTTTTGAGAGGGGGGAAGGGGGTTGGGGGCCGGGCGGGGGGAGGAGTGATGGGTGCATGAGATCTCACCCAGAAAAATGAAAAATTAAAGCAATCATATCGTATTGTGAGCACATTTGTACGACCATAAAATTGTGGCTGAGACAGGAACATTTCGGTTGTAGTGGCTGAAATTTAAGAGGCCGAAAACCATAACATTGTTGTCTAAACCATAATTTTGGTTATCTCTGAGGTGAACACATGCGATAGTTGGTGCAACGTATTTTCATTTTCAAAAGTGGTTAAATTGTAAGAAGTGGAGGATATAATTATGGTAAAATGTGGAGAAAGTTGGGAGACAGAGGTTGAATGCTCACGACGTAAAGTGCGTAAAGTGGAAGGGGAGGGGGGGAGGCTCTTTACTCGTGATAAGAGAACCTCTAGGCCTCGGTGGGGGGCAGAGCGGGTCGGGTTGAGCGAGGCTTTGTCACGCGGCTATCGGGCGAGAATACAGGCAGCCATAGTGCTCCCATAAAGGGGTGGAAAGTGATGGGATGAAGTAGGGAAGGGGGTCAAAAGGCTGACACTACCGGTCACGTGACTCCTACCTAATATGAGGCGTCTGTCAACCGTGTCAGCAGCGGGTCTCTCAAACTCCACGGTGCTCACAGAGAACAGCCTAAGGTGAATTCGTTCTCGGACGAGGGGGAAACAACTCCGCGATATTTTTGTATACCTCGTAATTCAGAAAAATTCTGAGGTATCAAGAAAAAGTCAGCAAATTTCAGAAAAATTCTAAAGACAAAAAAAATTCTGAAAGAGTAAAAAAAAATTCAACAAAATTAACCAAAAAATCACAGAATTCTACCAAAAAAAAAAAGCTTAAGCAAAAATTCACCAAATTTGTAGGTCCTACTCCAAGACTCTGAGTTGTTTCCCCCTCGGTGCTGGACGAGGAGCTCGGTGAGATGCCACGCTCAGTGGGGATCGGTTATGCTGTGACGCGCGTGCCGATAGCGGAGGCATGCGACTCCTACCCGTCCCCGTCCCCTCTTATCTCGGACCGGGCAGGTCCTTAACCACACCGCGCCCCGCGGCCCCCCGGCCCCCCTGTCGCGTCCAGCAACTCACCGCCCCTCCGCGCCCGCGATCTGGCCAGCGCAAGAGAAAAATGGAGAAAAGCCGTCGACAATTATTTTTTGCCGAGGAGAGGGCGCGAAACACACACGTACACACACACACACACACACTTATATAGACTATTTCACTGATTCCATTAATCGCTATACTCTCAAAAAAACAAATGCACCGAGAGTCATCTAAAACTGGATCCGTAGGCATTATGACGCCAAATTAATAAACAATACTGATAAATAAACTCTGAGCGGACTGGAATTCGTCAATATGTAAAAGATTTGAGGACTCTAGGTGGGCTGAATTCTGTTTGGGAATCGCCGACCTCCGGTGCGTTTGTTTTGCGTTAAGTTCCAGTGAAATACCGACCCTATTCACAGATACATACACATACTTACTCGTACCGATCACCACACTCACTACACCACCACGCTTCTCTCCTGCATTAATGTTATATATTTTATTCCTTTATTTTTAATATTTGCAACGTTATGTATTTGTTTTCAAAAGGCTGCTGGTGTTGCTAAAAAAAATGGAAGGAAAAAAACAAAGTACACTGTAAACTGGTTGGCATCTTTAGACGCCAAAATATTGGCGTCCTCTGAGAACGCCAAATCTTGGCGTTGAAAGACGCCAATATTTGGCGTTCTGAGAAGAAGAACGCCAAATATTGGCGTCTTTCAACGACAAAATTTGGCGTTCTCAGAGGACGCCAAAATTTTGGCGTCTAAAGACGCCAACCAATTTACAGTGTAGAACACACACAGCAGGTATGCGCGGGCGCGAAGGCAGAAGCTAAGTACATCGGGTGCTGCGCTAGGTATAAGATGAGCACCAGGACGAGCACAAGGGCGTTTGAACCGGCGCTAGAACGAGCGCCAGCACGGGTGTCAGGAAGGGCGCTGCTAGAACGGGCGCTGGGCGCCAGGGAGGGTGATGGAACGGGTGCTAGGTGGGTGGTAGAACGGGCGCTGCTAGGTGGGCGAGAACGAGTGCTAGGTGGCCGCCATGGGGAGGGCAACACAGGCCTGTGAGGCGCGAACGCCAAGCTGCCGAGGTGGCGCTCGGCGGCGCGCGGTCACTCATCATCAAAAGTTACTTTGTGCCCCCCCCCCTCTCTCTCTCTCTCTCTCTCTCTCTCTCTCTCTCTCTCTCCCTCCGCGAGCTATTTGCCTGTCTGGCCACGGATGGTTAGCTACTTCTTAGTAGCTCCACTCGAGCCGCGGACGAACACTCTCCCTCCCCTCCACGGCCTGCTTGCTCCCCTTTGAGGCCCACAAGCGCCTCAATCAGGCCTCATCAAGACAGACTCACCTCGCCTCATTTCCCCACCCCGTGGCCCCAATGGTGGTGGCGCGAAGCGGCTCCGCAGAACAAGAACGCCTGCTGTCCTCAGAGGGGGGGGGGGGGCTTCCGGCCCCCGCGCCCCTTGCAGCGCCCAGGCCGGGCCCAGCCAATAAGTGATCGGCAAACTCGCCGCAGGAAGGCGCATCACCGAGGGGTCGACCACTCAGAATTTTGGTGTACATGGAATATCTGGAATACTTGAAGGATTTCTGGAATATTTTGAGAATATCTGGAATATTTTTAGATTATCTGGAATATCTGGAATATTTTGGGAATATCTGGAATATTTTGGGAATATCTGGAATATTTGTGGAATATTTTGCTAATTTTTTGTGGAACATCTGGAATATTTCTGGAATATCTGGAATATTTTGGCATATTTTTGGTATATTTTTCAGTGTGTACATGGAATATCTAAGTGGTTGACCCCTCGCGCATCACCTACTGTTGAGGAGAGCGGGAAAGGGCGATTTAAAGGTGAAAACAGACCGGACATGAAACCATTTTTATTTTCAGGTTAATGTATTTATAAAAAAAAAAAATTGTTATTAAGTCAATGTTAATAAAAAATAAAAATCAGGTCAATGTAAATAATGAATAACAAAGAAGGCCAGAGAATTGAACAAAATTGAAACATACTCTCCAAATCAATTATCAATACCAAATACCAAAGTAAGTAAGAATATGAAACACATCGAGCGTCTAATATGAACAGTTTTTGTTTTACACGAAGCCAAAATGTTCAGCAGGTCACTGTGAAAAATATCCTTGTAAATTTACGAATTTTTTTGTAATTTTGATTTACAAAATATGTCGTAAATTTACGACAGCCCATTCTTGCTCGTCGGACAATTCCAAGTCGATAGAGATTGCTTGTAAATTTACAATTTCAAATTGTAATTCTACGACTTTTATCATGGAAAATTTTCCCGTAACCCTTACGAGTATTTTTCACAGTGGGTCGTCCTACGAGGACCTCTTCAACCCCAGACACTTGCCTCTTGCCCTTCAGAATATTCTTCAAGATATCCACTGTCTGCTTGTCTTTCATCTGTGAACAAAACAAAAAGAAACTGAACACTTAGAAAGACCTCCTCCAGCTAAGCAGGACAAAGAATTTATTGTAATACTCACAGTGCCTTCAGTTATCATTTTGCAGATATCATTTTCTAACAGTGGAGAAGATACCAGTAATGATTGAATGATGGAGGTGGAAGGGCTTCCCAGCCCTGTGCAACCGATGTCCTAGCTTCTGGCGACGAAGTATCTGCCACAAAAATAACAACTGTAATAATAATAATAATAATAATAATAATAATAATAATAATAATAATAATAATAATAATAATAATTATTATTATTATTATTATTATTATTAGTATTATTATTATCATTATTAAATGCTGACCTTTAAGAAACACAGTACTCATTCAGAAGAAACTTACCATTGCTTTACTGGAGAAAGGAGCGTCAGCAGAAGTCCCTGGACTCCCCACTGGAGTCCCCACTGGAATCTTCTGAAGGGGTCCTCAGGGGGGTCACAGGAACAGGAACTGGGACTGTAAAGGAGAAGAATTCTTACAGAAGGCAATAAATATTCCCAGAAAAAATGCCTCCATGCTCATCATCCCTGACGACGCCATTTGTAACGACGAGATATGGGGAAAAACTTGTGACCCCCAGTTTATAGATTGTGCTATTCGTGTATGTAGCGATGCAATGCGTTATTTTTTTGTGTGTGTTGTAGCTTTGAAAATGGCGATGACAATGTATTTGTACCAATTCGTCGAGTACTTAGAACGCAAAGGATCGGTAGTGAACACGGTGCAATTACCATCTCATCCCTGACGACGCCATTTGCAACGACGAGATATGGGGAAAAACTCGTGACCCCCAGTTTATAGATCGTGCTAAATGCGGGCAACGGGCAACCAATCTACAGCCGCAAATCCCGCCGGGTGGCGACCTCCGTAGCCTGATCTACGCAGGTTTTTATTTTAACATTTTGCCAAAGCCGAAGATGAATTTTATCGCGGTCCAAGCCCCGAGCTGCGCTGCGCGCCGCGCTCCTGCTAGGCAGCGTGCAGCCGTGAGCCGTGCGCTCGGCCTGGATCACCCTGCACAGCATCCTTGCCGCACTCCCGATAAGCGTAGCAACAGCAGAGAGGTCTTTCTCAACACTACGTCGACTCAAAACGTGGTTGCGCGCTTATATGAAACAAGACCGACTTGTTGGTTTAGCCTTGCTCCACATCCTTGACGACATTAAATGCAATGTAGATAAGGCCATTGAAAGATTTGCAAAGTCGGGTATAGTCGAAAATTAGAATTTGTTGTCTAGATTGTACTTACTGATCTTATGTGACTGATTTGTTTTTAATTATAACAGTAATTTATAGCGCCTTGTATTTATTTTTAAAAAAAACCTCCCCGGTTTCGCTGGCCTTACCCCCTCCTTGGAATAATCCTGGATCCGCGCCTGTTCCTTACCACTCCCATTTGAGCTACACTCAGCGGCCCTGTCCCAGTGCTTGGCGGACCTGGCGGCGGTCGTGCCGGAGGGCGCTGGCGACGCTGACAGTCTGTTAACGCCTCGTTTGCACTCCTACACTACCCGACCCCCTGGAAGTCGGCAGTCATTAAGCCCATCCCCAAGTCGGGAAAAGACATCAGCCGCGTGGAAAACCACCGTCCGATCAGCTTGCTCTCCAGCTTCGGAAAAATTCTCGAAAAATGCATAGCAAGTCGACTGTAGCAACACCTCAACTCGCGCGACCTGCTGAACCCAAACCAATTCGGATTCAGAGCCGACCACTCCACCACCCAGGCGCTGATGAAGTTCAGCGACCTCGCCACCTTTACTATGAACAAGAACGGATTCATGGCGACGGCCTTCCTCGACCTATCGGAAGCCTTCCCGACCATGATCCACGCCATACTATTCGCAAAAATGGCAAACCTCGGATTCAGCGGAGAGCTTCTGAAAATCACCAGAAGCTACCTGAGCGAGAGAACGTTCGTGGTAAAGGTGGACGAGGCCATCTCGACTGTGAGGGCCATGACCAACGGCACGCCGCAGGGCTCGGTACTCGGACCTCTATTGTTTATCATCTATAACAATGATATCACCAGGACAGTAAAACACGCCATATCATATACGCTGACGACACAACACTCAGGGCAGCGTCAGACAAGACACCCCGACGACGAGATGGCCCTCCACGACGTGCTGCTCGCCACCCTAGTGACCGTGCTGTCGACCCAGCGCGGCCACACCACCGGCCCACTCCGAGTCACCGCCTACGATTGCGGTAACATTTCATCCATAAAAAGAGTATCGCTAACAACCGTACGTGAGTGTCCTGCCCTGCAGGCAGATTCCGCAAAGTGCGCTTTGGAACGAAGCGACGGTTTGGTCTACCCGTAGAGACTAGAGTTGCAAATCTAGGAAATTTTTCCTAGACAAACCCTGCCAACTGGGCAACCTGCCACACAGTGTTGTCCGAATGTTGCCTAGTAGGCAGGGTTTGTCTAGGAAAAATTTCCTACATTTGCAACTCTAGTAGAGACGAGTAGTGCGTGCCGACGACGCTCGGTCGAGACACTCGGTTGGATGGACACCACCATCCTGCAGCTTGTACAGCTCGTGCAGCAGCTCGTCAACCACCGACGGGGGCCCGCGGCACGCCGGCCTGCAGGCCGGGCAGGGCAGCGCCCGTGGCAGCGGCCTCAGGAGCCGGGCCGTGCCCAACCCCGTCTGGAGCAGCAATGCTATCCGGACTGACGGGCTGGCTACCGGAACTGCCCCCGGCGCGAGGCGGTACGCCAGGGAGCCCTCCATGGGCGAGATCTACTGGCCGGCGTACCGGTCGTACCGCGAGGGCCGTCAGGCGGCAGCGTTATGCGGCTGTCTGGCGGACCTCGCCACGGCCGCGCTTGTGCGGGAGCACCGGAGATCCCTGGCGACGTTGGTGACCAGGGTCATGGCCTGCGTCGAGGAGGAGGAGTCCTGGGAGGACGAACCGATGAGGCCGACTCCCGGGACGTCCCTGTATAGGGACGTAGGTCTCCTCCTCGAAATCCGGAGCAGTCTGGAGGCCTGCCTTGAGGGCAAGGCGGGAGCCATACCGAAGAAGAGCTGCGACGCCGTCGAGCTGGAGCTTGCACGCGTGCGGGCGCGCGGCGGGAAGCGGCTTGACCTCCCGCGCCCAGCGGACCGGGCCGGGCCGGGCCAGTGATTGACTTGACTTGACTTGAGAGAACCATGCAGGCCACAAATGACCCAAGGTATGCTCGCGGCAATGGCCCGCTGGGTCAAGCGGGAGATTCCTGATCGGGGCTGTTGCCGAAAGGGTGGCACTCGTCCTGACAGGCCTGGCTGCAGTACTCCCCGTAGAAGCCAAGCGGCACGAGGGACGCGCGTCCCAGCTTCTCGCCAGGTGCCTGCGCCACGTCGCCCCGAGTCCCGTGGAACGCTGGAACCCGGAGGTTGAGAGGGAGCGGCCAGCGGCCCACGAGCTCTCTTTGTTCCGCAACAGGGGGATGGTGTGGTCGATCCTGCACTTCCTCAACGGGGTAAAGGCGGGCCACGGGGGCAGGCTGACAGGGCGTCAGGCGGCAAGCCTGGAGCTGGGCGTCAGGCTTCTCCAACAGTCGGTGGACGGCTGGCACGGCGAGTCTGCGCGTCCCCAGGCCGGACAACCCAAGGAACCTGCGGATCCTCCTCGCGATGGCGGAGGCGGAAAAGGAGATCATTGAGAACTATGAGGAGACGGTGGCCGAGATCAAGAGGGAGGTGGAGGGTGGCACCTGGACGGTGCCACCTCGAAGACCGAGGTTTAGCGGTCCGCACCTTTGGTGCACTTACCAACCTGCTTGTATATCATCCCTCCCGGCGCCATATTGTATGAGGAAATGCATTATAGGAGTCGTGAACCGCACGTAGACAACCTTTGGTGCGGACTGGCAGATGCGGTTCAGTCTTCGTGGTGGCAGCACGGATCGACGGACGGGGAAACATCACATCACGAGGTAACCGGAGGGAGCTACAACATTTTCTTATTGAACCACCGATAGCATTAAATTCTCTCCCGTTTTAATTCCCACTTTCTTTATTAGAGCGATGTTAGACATGCATAGCTTTTAAATTCTCGCGCTCACAAGGAGGAACTAGCGTCATGGCCAGCGCCTGCTGGAAAGCCCCGCGAAGCGACTATCCGCCGAGGGGTGCTACCCGATCCATCCCCGCGAGGGTTGGATCGGGGCGCAGCGCGACACGTCAGACGCGCATCGGCCTTCGGCTTGAACACACCACAGCCCAAAGTAAGTACTTGGTGGCCGGCTCTGTAAACCTGAATTCTTTGTATTTCATTTCTTACACCCTTCAACCTTCGCGACTACACCCTGCGTGGCGTGTCCGTGTGTGTGGTTTACCAATAGCGGCAGGCGCGGCGGAACGTTTTCGAGCCGGGGCAAGCCAGGGGCCGCCTTCGGCGCCCCCCTTTTGGGGTTATAGCGCCCCTCTGAAAGCCCCCCATCCCCTACCTTTACGACTTGAGGACGAGGACGGCGGTCTCTCACGTCAGGAGAATAGGGAAGGCAGTCCGTTACGTCTGGATTCTGCATCAGAATTTGAAGTCCTTTCCAATCGGCTTACACCCAGCCATGCCAGTCTTATAGGCACAGGCCGTCCTGCTGCCTCGTCCACCCCAAGGTTAAGACAGGAGGAGTCCACACATCTCCAAGCTGCAGACTCGACTCCTTCATTTCTCCAAGCGGCGGCCCTATGCGAGAAGCCACTACCCCCACCATGCGAAAACAACACCCAGCAACAAACGAATCAAGTGTCAGCGTACCGCTATCGGCATCATGCAGATCGTGCAGCTGCTGCAGGAGCTGCTGAACCACCAGCTACGACGGCTGCCTGCCGGCCGGGCAGGGCGACAACCGCGGCAACAGCGGCCCAGGGAGGCAGCAAGGCAGGGCAGGGCCATGCCCGGCCAGGCCTGGAGTACCAACACCATACACGCGGAGGCGCAACGAAGCGACGGGGCTGCCCCTGAAGCCAGGCGCTTCGCGAGGGAGCCGACCAGGATGGACATCTACTGGCCGGACTACAGGGCATACCGCGAGGGCCGTCAGGCGGCAGCATTGTGCAGCTGCCTGGCGGACCTCGCCACGGCGGCGCCCGTCCGGGCACACCGCCAAGCCTTAACGGACCTGGTCGCCAGGGTTTTAAGCTGCGTCGAGGAGGAGGAGTCCTGGGAGGACGAGCCTATGAGGCCGACTCCCGGGACGTCCCTGTACAGGGACGCCCACCTCCTCCTCGACATCCGAGGCGCTTTGGAGGAGTGTCTGGGGGGCAAGGCGGGGGCCTTGCCCCAGCGGCGAGGGGGAACTCACTTAAACAAAATTTGTACAATGATTTTTTTGATTTTTGATTTTTTTGATTTTTTTGATTTTTGATTTTGATTTTTCTTTTGATTTTTCAAGAGATTAAAGAAGCTATCTGTTTCTTTTACAACCAAAAAAATGTGTTGTTTTCTTAATTTGTTTCAATTTTTCTCAGTTTTTGGGTCTTTTGTTCTCGATTTTTCGGATTTTTATGCAACTTTCTGATTGATTTTATTTTGATTTTTTTTGATTTTTTTGATTTTTTTAAATGATTTTTTTGGGGCTGTACAATGATTTTTCGAAGTGATCCCCCCCTCGCCCAGCGGACACATGAAGCCGCCGAACTCGAGCTCGCCCGCATCAGGAGGGCATGTGAGCGGTCTGCGGGACGCCGAATCGACCTCCCCCGCCCAGCGGACCGCGCCGGAGCAATTATGCTCGCGGCGGCGGCCCGCTGGGTCTAGCGGGAAATCCCGGAGTTCGACACCTTCGTGGCGCCCCTCCACGAGGCGCTGGAGAAGGATGAGTGGCGCTGGACGGAGGGTTGTGAAGAGGTCTACAGGGGAGTCAAGGACATTCTGGATTTTTGACGTAAAATAAAATCAGTTTGTTAAGGGAAAAGCTTCTAACCATGGTCTTTCGGAACCCCCCCCCCCCCCCCCCCCCCTCCCCAAGCCGCCACCTGACCGGCGGGCGACACCCCGTCCCCGTCCACTCCGGCCGGACAACCCTTTGGCAGCACCCGCTACACCCCCCATAATACGACGGTGCGACCAAAAGTAACGGGGTCAAGCGACCCCGCGACGCTTCACAGCAGTTCGGCGGAGTGAGAGTATAAACAAACCCACCAAAGGTGGACCGACCCACTAACGAAAGTTCTGGACAATATGTCTGTACAAGGTAAAAACACTTTCTATTTTTTTTTTAAGAAAAAAGGAAACATTTTTGAGGCACTCACTTATTTTAAGTAAAGGTAGATTTTGAGTCTGTTTCCCCCCAAAAGTAATTTTTAAGTCATTTTTTTGAGGGGATTCACTCGAAATCTGAGTACTTTTCCTCAATAAAAGAGAGTTCTTCGAAGTTTCCCCATTATTCATGTAAAAAAAAATCAGTGTTTTTACCGTGTTTTACCATGTAATACAAGAGGAACAGAGGCAGACATGTATTCTCCATACACACTGAAATATTATGTTTCATTTTGTACCGGGTGTTTCTTTGAATGCGTAACAGTGTTGCACATGTGCAGAAATCTACGTAAGTTATGAACAAAATGTCTGTCATACAGGACGAATGTTTCCCATGTATGCGCCACAGAGGAAGACATACATGCCCCATACGTAATTAAACAGCGTACATGTCTGTATTAAAACAGGAATCACTGTATTAAAAAAAAAATCACATCAATTTTTTTTTGTGTTCCAGTGGTTGGTTCAATTTTGTGTCAAGACATGAAACTGCTCGAGCATGTTGTCCCTGTGTTGAGCATGCAATGCCGATTGTACGGTAGGCCAGCCCACAGCACACGGTGGATATGTCATTGCCTAGCCATCAGCTGTTAAGGGGTGGTGACTGTCGTCTCCGCACCACGAAGCAGCAATACAACAGTACATAATTAATCTGCAACTAAAGAAGGCTAGATGTTGCTTCCAGTCTAGCACTTACAATTGTAAAACTCGGCAGAGTTGTCCAATTGTTACAGTCAAACTCGCCAGTTGTACACTTGCAAATGCTCAACTGCCGCGTGCAACACTTCCCTTGTTGAACACTTGCAAGTGCACACTAAAATGCTAGGAACAATTTTGTTCCTAATTAAGCACGAATCCGTGCCTGCGCAACACGTGAACGATTTATTTCCTAAAGACAGAAGTAAAAGTGCTCTATTGTGCAGTTTTACTCCATTATTAGGCACGAAATCGTACACATGTTGCGCATGCACGGACTCGTGCTCAAGTAGGAACAAAAATTGACCCTAGTATTTTAGAGTGTGCACAACTGTCGAGTTTTAACACTTGCAAGTGTATACTGGAAAAACAAAGGTAGGACTCGAAGGGGTTTAATGCCTTTACGAAGGAATTAAAAATTAGCACCCCTGAAAAGGCATTAAAACTGCCTCAAAGGTGTTAAATTTTTATGCCTTGGTACAATTTCGTGCCTTTGCAAAGGCATTAAAATTTCATGCCCCTAGAAAGTCCTACCTTTGTTTTTCCAGTGTATAACTGGCAAGATTGACAATTGACACTTGCAATTGCAGCTGCCGAATTACACACTTATTGCACGTGCAGAGTGGAAGTTGTACACTATCAAGTGTTAAGCAGTTGCACACTTGGTTTATCAGTGAAGGCATTACCTTTAACACCCCTGGAAAGGTGTTAAGTCACACCTTTGTTTTTACAGTGCACTCAATTAGACAGCATACATGCAACTTATAAACTAACACTTTCTGGAAAACCAAGTGCGTACAATTAATTATTCATTATTTACTGCATACTTATTTCCTCGTAAATAATGTGTATATGCCCAGTGAAGTGTACTCCAGAAAGCCGTGTCAGAAACGGTAGTCAAGAAGGCGGTGAATTGTAGAACTTAGTGTGGAATAAAGAAATGGCGTTCACGACGTGTGTTTGAATCAGAGAGTTTATCCCACTCCATCCATCAAAATAAAATGTAGAATCGAGACTGAAGACAGTGCACCCAAATATGCAGTGAAAAATGTGTGCATTCATGTTCTATTAGAAAAATTTCAGCACCACTTAATGACATTTAATGAATATATCTTCATAGCGTTTTCAAATAGATATTTTTCAATATTTTCGTAGCGTGTTGTGAAATTTGTAAGAATGTAATGAAATTTCACAATACGTCATGAAAATACCATGAAATATCACTGTGAAAACGCTATGAAGCTTTTTATTTCATTTAATGTATTCATTAAGATGTAATGAAATATTTCTGACAGTGTATGTACACTTTTCTTTTACTGAATACCTTGTCATGTACATGTACACACGTGATTCCCGTGCGGGTTTTCATGTGTACATGCCTAACCTATCATAGGCTTCATAAAGAGCCATGATTCGGAATTTTTCTAAAATGATGCATTTTTAGTAGCGTTGAATTAGTGAAATTTGACATTAGACGGAACTATACTATACAGGGTGGCTCACTTACCGCGCTGTTTGTGTAAGTATGCACATTCCACTTCAGCTGAGCGAGGCGAGGGCAAGAGGTGAGCAGAGGGAAGCAAGGGGGTCCCCCCCCCCCCGCCTCACCTCTTGCCCTCACCTCGCTCACATTGAGTAGAATGGGTTGCATACTTACACAAACAAAGGGGTAAATGAGCCATCGCGTATATAGATCTACGATGAGAAAAAAAATATAGCACATACAGCTCAAACAATTTGCACTTTGCTCAAGCACTTTGCTCTTTAGCTAAGTGTTAGCAGGATTATTGCTAAGTTTTAGCTAACCAGCTAAAATTTTAGCTGTGCATATATTGCAATTGTTTTAGCTGCATGTGTTAATTAGTTTTCTCAGTGCACGATTTCTTTTTTCTTTTTTTACCTTTCACAATCCAACTATAAATCATTTGAGTCATCATAAAAAAGTGAACCTTACTCACTTTGACCGGGGTCAGTACTGTGTTTCACATAAATACCCGCACAGCTTTGACACTGAAACACTTTTGGTGGTCGCGCTGAAGGAAGGGCCACGTGAGCCGCCGCCTCACCTCAAACCGTTGAGAGTTAGTCGACCCGGAAGTTGCGCGTTCGAGACTATCGCGGGGAGCTTCCTCATGACCCTCCTGGCACTGGACACCACGTGCCCCGTCTGGTCGCAGGGAGGCGCCATCTTGATGGAGTCTTTTTGCCCAAGTCGGGAGGCCCACTGACGTTCTGCAACAATTACAATCATCGTTTGCCGATCACTCAAGTAATTTATTTCAGCATGATTAGCTGCAAATTCAAATTTAGTTTCTCCATATTCGTGACTAAAACAGGTGGGGAGTCTGATCAGAAGTCCGGAGGAACCAGGACCAAAAAACATTGCTCGTGAAAGACGTCCCGGTTTGTAGCTTCACAGCTTCACAGTTGTAGCTACAACAGTGGCGGGTAGAATCAGCTTGAACTGAACCGACTATTCAAAGTATCCGAAAAGCTCTAATATCAAACATACCGGTGAGGCTCCGCCCCCGCACCGCCTCGAGGACACCCCTCAGGTACAACCCTGAATTTTTCCCAGTGTAGACCGCGACATGCCTCGCCACAGCACAGCCCAGCGCAGGCAGGACGGAAGGCACGCTAATTCGAGCGGTTGCCTACCCCGCCAGGGGCTCTACAGCAGCTCTGCATCATGAGAGAAGGGCGCCCTGGAGAAGCTTTAAAACGCCTGGGCCCCGGTTTCGTACCTGGGAAACCGAAAGGCTCCGAGACTTTTGATTTTTCGGGGACGGCGTTCAGTGCATTGGATTCCTGCCTGGGCGACCTCACAAGCCTTTTCCCCGACTTTCCACGGTGAAAATTGTGGTCGGGGGAACCCGTCACATCGCGCCTTCGGCCCGCGGCGGAGCCGACGGCCGGCCTGGCTGCCAGCGGGTCAGGTACGAAACCGGGGTGCTGTAAACCTTCTTCTCCACGGCGCCCTTCTCTCATGTCTGCTTGCATGCGCGCCTAGCTCCTACAGCACCAACCCCGCTGACTCTAGCCGCCACTGTTGTAGCTACAACTGTTTAGCTACAAACAAGGACGTCTTGAACGTCAGTAGTACATACTCACAGTCACGTCGGTTTGGAAGCAGCGCTCGAGTGGTCCACTGCAGATTTCGGTTGATCGGCGATGCTAGTCGCGGCCGGGGCGCCTGCTGCTCTCCTCTCTAGTGAGCACCGCGTGGCCTTCTTCCACGACGGCGGGCTCGGAACTGGCGCACGGCCGCACGGTCGCACCCTCGCCCCGTGCTCGCCCCGGCTCGCCCGACTCAAGGTGGTGCTGATAGTGCACTCTGCACGTCGCGGTCGCGGCGTTGTTGAGCGCTCGGCTGCGAAAACACGGCTCGCGTCGGCACATTCCACTTAGGGTGGCCGCTGCGCTGGCCGCGGCCCCGCGGCCCCACGCCCAGCGAGCAGCGCGCCCCCGTCCTCGCTGGCCAGCAGGCTGATTCCGAAGATCGCTCTCGTACCTCCGTCCTTGTCGCACCCATGGCGGTGTCCCATGTTGGGGATGGCGGGGCCCCTTGAGTGCGACAAGGACGGAGGTGCGAGAGCGATCTTCGGAATCAGCCTGCTGGGCTGGCTGGCTGGGCTGGCTGGCCCGAATGCCCGGATTCACGTACGCATATGATGAGTGGGGGAGGGGGCCACCTTTAAACAATGTGCGCAATGCAGCTAAACTGTTTAGTCTAGACCGCCCCAGGTGACTACAATCCGCCCTGCCCCTGCCGTCTCCGAAGATCGCTCTCGCGCCTGCTCCGTCTTTGTTCAGTACAGCATCTTCGGCAACCTGCTCCTCACACCCATCAAGGGTCAAGGGCCATTCTGGGCTGACTTCAGTGAGTGCGGAGAAGACGGCGACGCAGTTCGGCGCCGATCTGCCTGTGCCTGTTTTTTTTTTAAACCTGCGTTTCCTCTGGTGGGGTTTGTCTGCGACGTGCGACGTCTCTGGTTCGACTAGAGTTCCAAATCTAGGAAATTTTTCCTAGACAAACCCTGCCTATTGGGCAACCTGCCTCACAGTGGTATCCGAATGTTGCCTAGTAGGCAGGGTTTGTCTAGGAAAAATTTCCTAGATTTGGAACCCTAGGTTCGACCCGCCGCGCCGGCCGGCGGCCGCCGAGGTCCTTACCTTCCCGGCGTTCCACCTGAGCCTTTCCGACTGGGCTCGGGGCTCGGGCGGCGGACCTCCCCCGTGGCCGCGGGTGATGCATTTCGACATAAATCTGACATTATCGCTACAACTTACTGCGCGTTCCTCGGGGCCGGGCTCATCACCTACCGGACCCGGAGGTCGGCGTCGGCACGCTAAGCACGGCCGGGACGGGACGGGCCGCGCTGGGGTTGTTAACTGCCATGAGAGTAGGGCGCCAGGACGTATAAAGCCCCTCCTCCTTCGCGAGCCACCCTTCCTTCTCCCATGGTTGGTATAAGTAGTGCGAGCAAAAAACGGCGGCTCCCAGGCCAGGACTCGCGGGCGAGGATGGCAGCGGTAGCGGCGCCCCGCCAGGCTGGGGACTTTATTGCTCGACGTCCGAAACGGCGCAGTACTTCCGGAAAGCCCCTCTTCCTTTCCTGTGCCCTGCTCTAAGGGGGGAACTCCTTCCCCCTTCCCCCCTCCCCCCTTTCCACCCCTCCCCTGCTCAGCCGTCTGATTCAGAAGATCGCTCTCGCGTGCCCCCTTCCTTGTCGCACTCATGAGGCTCTGCAATCCCCAACATAGGGCACCGCCATAGGTCCGACAAGGACGGAGGTGCAAGAGCGATATCTTCGGAATCAGACGGCTGTTCGGAAACACGCACGCCATGCAAAGGAGCTTGTAAACATTGTAAACTTGTTAGGCCAGCTCGTCCTACACGCCGGGGCTGGGCGGGCTGGGGTGTTCTTCGTGTGCCCAAGCGCGTGCCAGCCCCCCCCCTCCCCCTCCTCCCGTGCAGACCCCGCCCCAGCATAGGCGCGATGATGCACGAGATGGCACTCTGTGAAATGTTGTTGCCAGTCCAAATCCAAATTATTAAAACAGCGTGGCTTCCGGCACGCTCGCTGCAGCACATCTAGGAAGCCCCCTCCCCCCCCCCTCCTGCCCTCCCCTCATCCGGCAGGACGTTAGTGATCAGAAATCACAGGATAAAATAAAATAAAATAATAAATCATAACAACAATGATACTGTTCTTAATGGAGGGATGGAAGTGGAAGCAGATGGAAAGTGAGAGTAATTGAAACGCTGTTCAGAAGGCAGGAGAGCCTGTTTATTCTTGTTGTGTTTTGTGTTCACAATTTACACTTGAATAAGACCAGAGAGCAGTGCACAGCAGGGATAAATTTGGCCGCTGAGAAAAACAAAGTGGAAACAGAAAAAGGTGATATTGATTACAACCCAGTTAAGATTTCAATTTC
This sequence comes from Frankliniella fusca, assembly GCA_029379305.1. Lineage (NCBI taxonomy): Eukaryota > Metazoa > Arthropoda > Insecta > Thysanoptera > Thripidae > Frankliniella > Frankliniella fusca. The sequence goes on along the minus strand of JAHWGI010000083.1, from coordinate 568,403 downwards.
AAAAACTGTTGTTCTTAATGTACCCATTACAAGTAAGTGAACACACAAAATATAACCAAAGAAAAGGCAACAAATTAGGGAAAAAAGTTTTATAAATCTGAGGCATTATAAATTTGAACCATTTTACAAAGTAGGTAGAAATATGAGATTCAATTGCACTGTTTTACCTCGTGCATTTGGTATCCCACGTGAGCAGCATGGGCCACTTTTGCAGATTACATTAGATTTACCTAAAGCATGACATGCATATTAACAATATATATTCTTTAAAAAGTTTCAATCTGTACATGTAACATACAAAATTACAAAACTTACAGAGATGGTAATAAGAAGCAATACTCATCAACAGTCTTACTAACATCAGAGACTCCTATACAATATTGATACAACACTCAGATTAATATGGTCCAAGTCCAAATACATTTTTGATAGTCAGATTTTCTTCCAAGCCACCCATAGGGATAGTCATGACCAGATTTCCACAATTTACACAGAGAAGCAGCACAAGTTCTATCAGCACAAAAGTTACTCATTTCAGACACAATAATTGAAATTCTTTGTCTGATCATTAATCTTATTTTTATACTACCCCTCCACGAATTTGAATTGGTAGGGTAGAGTATTGACTAATGTACATCAATTGGTTTTTCTCACAAAAACATGTCAGACTCTGTACATATTGAGCTGGTTCAACTAATTGTATTGAGTTATAACTCAGGGGAAAAAAAAAAAAAAAAAAAGGTTCATGGAATACAGAAGGAGAAAAATTACTGTCTAGTTCGGAAACTGGAAAGTAACACTTTGAAACTTCGACTCAGAAACAGGGGAATACATCACCTGTCCTGACTCTGCACTTACATAAAGCTACTAAAAAGCATGTACATCACATCAATTACAAACTTCAACATGGACAATGTACACAAAATTTACAAGAAATGGAGAGACTGCACAAGGGAAGATCAATATGCAAACCTCTACACCAAACAAAAAATAAATAACTATGAAAAATAGGGAATACAAAATAAAAAACATTGACATGACAACATGAGAGATGAGCGCCTTTGTCTCATGATGACAGCAGTGGTTAAACATTCAGGTAAGCACAACGAAACTTTGTTTTCTTCAACTACAAACTCTTGTAGCAAAGATGATATTGATCTACAAATTTTCCTAATTTCTTAGGAACAATCAAACTCAAACTAAAATAAAAATCATCACCTCTGAACATTTAGGCAATGCCTTCAAATAAAATCCAACAAAAGCTTGGCTTCATATGTTTATCACAAAGTAGGGATGGTAAATTATAATATGTGCAGCGCTTTTTGAATGAACCATGGCACGGTGAAGAAGCCACAAAGGCAGCACTTGATATGAGAGTACCAAATATTAAAACCTTCGCTCCTGGCTTGAAATATTGTCTTTTCAATGAATGGAGTCACTCAAGTACTTTAGCCCCAACACATTGTAATTTACCATAAAACAAGTTGCTTCATTACAAAAGGTCTTGTTGAGAGCAACAATTTGTTCTGAATTACTTTAGTAAATTTCTACAACAGACCTAACGGACTGACCGTCTGAAGCAGAATCATATCCAAACACAGATCAAGCAACTGTCATATAAACAAAACGGTTGAGGCACAACAAATGGTACTAACCATACTTAAAAAGTAAACAAGCAAATGATAAAAGAAACACAAAATCTTTGGCACAGCGCACATTATGTAACACAATACACTCAAACTCTATTTTTTAAGTCTAATACAGGACTAGACCATTGCTTCAGAAAGCAAATAGCCACAAAATTTGAAAACAACGCACTATCACATGACAAGATCCTGGCAACTAGTTGCATACAGATATGCACATAGTGTAGAATATATCGAGAAAATTTGGCAGAGCAGCCAGCCAATTCACTTGTACCAATTTTCAAGTTGAGATCAAATCTATCTGCCAATCTTTTTGTAATGTAACTTTTAATTAAAGGAACCATGAAATGATGATTTGGTTGTTAGAACCCAAAGCATACCTTCATAAATTGGTCTAAAATTCTCAGTTTGCAAAGAAAATTGTAATTTTTCTTTTTTCTATGCCAGCAGACTAACTCTCAGTGAATTTGTTGTGAGCTGGGATGAATGAGCAACAAATGTTCACAGCCCAAACAGCAACAGTCATGGATTGGCACCAGCACGACTGACCTCTCACTGCAGTCAAGACTCTGACCTGTAAGTATAAGCAGAAGTTTAATGAAGATGGACTATGATTTGCTGAGCCAATTCCAAATTAAATACAGTATTTAATCTCAATCTGAAAAGTAATCTAAATTTAACTGCTCAGCAAAGGGTTTAGGGGACCAAATGACACAAAATGAAAACTTTCCAGATCACTCCACCTGCTCCAATCTATGAGCACTTAGTTTTAGATTGTTAATAATGATAATATATTTCACCAAAAGCTTCTATCCAAGGGGTTTCATTTATTTACATTATTAGGTAAATAATTTTTATCAAGTTGCCCAGCTCAGTCGCAAGTATTTGGCTTCAACTAGAGTATAGGAAAGGACAAAGCACCAAAGAACATTGATAGATTTAAAAAAGTAAAAAAAAACAAAAAAACAAAACACAAACCTTAAGAGTTGAGAGAGTGAGCAGGAGACCGAGGTGTATGGAACCGCATTAATTCTGCAACTGTAATGGCAACCTGAACAAGACCTCTCCCCTCGAGAACATCAGCAGCACAGCACACCAAGTTCTACAACAGAGTAAAGATTACTGATTAGAACACTGAATCGTAATATTGGGACATGTACATAATTTGAAAAATTCCTTTTCTCTTTTTCTTAAAGGAACATACAAGGAGTACCTAAATTTATGTTGATGGTCCATCTATGATGACCACAATAAAATTCTGCCAGATGGCCCTACTACACATCAGTTAAAAGAAAGTATATTAAAATGAACCAATTTAGACGAAGGCTCTACTTTTATTTTAGGGGCGTGCATGACATAAAAGGCTCAGAACAGACAAATAGACGTAACACTATGTCTTTTATTTCAAATTTCTCCTATGAGTGCCATTAATTTTTTTTTTTCTGTTTAGAAATTGAACAATGACATCTGCTACTTTTTCAGTAAGTACACAACATTGAAAACAAAAATAGTCTGTATATAGCTTCCAACAGTATTTCTAGATATACAATTAATGAGTGGGAAAATTTTTCAGTGAGGCGCAAGTAACATAATAAGACAATAAGTTGTGTTTCAAAGTGAGAGTGTATCATGAAATCTAACTGATAAAAATTAACAATGATGAAATTGCAATTAAGAAGTTTTTGAGAACAGTAAGTACACCAGAACCAGCCTGCAAACGGCCACAACTTTTAAGAAGTAGTCAGTCATAAGCACGTCACAGCTAAAATATACGTCAAAGCTTAAAAGGGGAAAGAAAAAAAATTCTACAATTTTTGTTTTGAGTTGTGAATTTAATTTACAGTAACTGAAAACTACAGCATGCATAGATATGTTTCAAAAGTGGAATGACATTACGGTACATGAACTATTAGGGCAATCACTTTCATGGCACATGAGATAAGGTACATTGCAATCTCTCTATTGATGAAAATTTAATTGATTAAAGTAAAAAAGTTAGTCAGACTAAAAGAAAAACGAAAAGGAAACAATAAAAACAAAAGGCACACAAGGGATATTTACAAGACCCACTATCCAGTCTTTTAAGTAATATAAAGTGCACACGGGCAGGACAACAATGCATGGAACTTCCACTCAAAGAAATTTTAGTAATATAATAGTACTCCGAATTCAGAAGAAAAATATAAGCTTTTCACAACATTTATGAAAATATTGACGCTACTACACAATATTGTGCCAGGCAGTGAAGCTACAAGATAAATAGTTCTTCTATCTCAAACCAAAATAAATTATTTTTTCCTAGTGGAATAAATACAGAGCACTGCCACAAAGTCTGAGCAGTTTTAAGACAAAAATAAATTCAACTATAACTATTTTCAAAATATTGAAATGTTGCCATACATTTCAGAGGATACTTTTCCAACTGACAAACTCTTGAAATAAAAACCCAACAAAACAAATTACATGTAGAGAGTACGAAACTAATGTACAGTGGATTACTGTACAGTCATTGGTCTAAAATTGCATTGCACATTAAAATTCACAGTTAAAAAGAGCAAAATAATTTCCCACTGCCTCATAATCAACCTGCAACCCACTTCCAGGCGATTCTGCGTTTAAACTCACAAACATCTAAAAATGACAAAGCTAACAACAAGGACATTCTTGTTTCTGGAATTTACTTTTTTAATCAAAATCACAATGAGGTGAGGGTAGAGGGTGTAAGTGTACCTACCATAATTGGAAATGTATTTTCTTTGGAAGAACAGAGACAAAGTCAAATGTAGTAATTTTACAAGCTAAAACATTGCAGGTATGGCATGATTTCAAAAAATACATTTTTGTAATCAGTAAAGACCAATCTTGAATATTTCTTAATTAGAAGGGTAAGCAGTCACTTTCACTTTTTCCCTAAATAGTCTACACAAGCACAAAAATTAGAATACTGCCAAATAGATAATGCTAATGTTTTGTACATCATTGAAGTCTTAAGTTTACATGGTGGAATACTAACAGTAAGGACTAGACAAGTCTTGGTTCCAAAATAACAATGTAAATGATAGCTATCAGGGTGACTAGGGGACAGCCATAAGAAGATACAGAAATAGCTGCAGTTCAAAAATATGTTTGTGAATTAGCACATATCACGTCTATTTAAGAACATAGAAGATACTTTTTCTTACTACAAGGCAAAGTACTCTTCTAATGTTCGAAGTAACACTTAAAATTAAATTTTTCCTAGTCAAGACAACTTAAAACTAGCTTTCTGAAACAGCCAATTATTTACAGTTAGGTCAAACTAAGTAAGACAAGTAAGATCTCTTACTTTGCCCCAGACTTTTCACTGTTGTTTTTCCTACCCAAAATTAATTTTCAGTGAGCTAAAGCATGAACAGCTCAAGAAAAATATAAGAAGACTAAACTACATCACACACATGAATTTAACCCTAGAGTAAGAGGCACAGAAATTTAACATCAATACATTTAGATTTCTAAAAAGTTTACTTCTCTGATGAATGAGGAAACGCGTCCAGTATTCATATGGGAAAAGTCTGAGTAAAATATAACAAACACAAATTGGAAAGGGGAAAGGAGACTCATAAAATGGGCAATGAGTTCAGAGCTAGCTTTCCATTTCAAAATAAAACCATTAGGATGGAAGCACAAAACCTGACAGTAGAGCTGACATATTTTCAGCTCACCATGATATATATCACAATTGATTTAGGCTCAGGAAACAGCTTTGAAACAATAAATAAGCTCAATACTTGTAGATTTTTAACCTTAGGTAAGGTGAATAATAAAATATACTATAATGCACTTTTCATTTATCACACAGATTGAGTCAAAGTTCTCAGTAAAATATCTAGAATAAAATTAGAAGGCAATAAAAAATACCACATTCCCAATAGCAAGCATAACCACCACCAAGGATTACAGTAAAAAAAAAAAAAAAAAAATGAAAAAATCTTATTTTTTGTTTTTTTTTTAAATTTTAAGAGTGTTGCATTCACACTAACTACACCATATAGCTCAATAAAATCATACGTGCCAGTTAGAAAAATATGGAAGGAAACAAATCTTAACCTCTCCATCCATCGAAAATCAAATATTGATCAAGAATAGTCAATTTGTGACTTAAAAGCGGGATGAATGTCATTAAAAAGTTGGAGGATAGGATAATACTTTTAAAATTCTGTTAAAGGTATGTCTCTAATTAGAAGCTTTTCCAGAGATTAAGTTTTAATAAATAGCATACGGTGTGCATAGCTATTTTTTTTTAAATGCAGGGCAAGTAATTCCCCCTTATTATGTGTACTTAATTAGGTAATGGAAACAAGATAAGAAGAACAACTGTTGTTACAAATACAATGGCGCAAAACATGGAGATAGTTTTGTCATGAGGATGTCTTGGCAATGGAGGGTGAACAAAAGCAGTAGTTTTCAAATTCAGGGGTTCATCTTTGAATGTCTCTTTCTCAGTGCAGGTATCTTCATCACTGGGATCATTGGAGTCGCCTGTGGCGATGTCGAGTAGGCGATGTACGGTGAGTGCCAGAGAACTCAAACCCTCCTCACTCCCGAGCACTACCCCCTCGCTACCGCACATCACCTCCTGCAACCAAGCCCAACCAGCAGCTATGTCAGTGCAGCCACGAGAGGTGGTAAAACTTGTATTTGGAAGTTCAAATAAAGTGGCAGAGTATTTTCGTTAGAGCTGCCAACCTTTAGAAGTGGCCATAATTCTTCCAGATGAACACATTCAATGAAGCAGATTATTCAATATACAATGAGCCCTGCTGGTTTGACCTTAATTTATGACCAAGTAGCACCGAAGGTGTCAAATATTACTTCCAATGACAAGGTGTTGTAGGGAAAGGGACAGGGACAAGGGACCTTAATCTGCGCAAATCACTGATCTATCACCCCTTCACTGAAAATAAACAATCTCATGCAGCCTTTTTTGTAAACTACCATAGATACAAACAAAATAATTTACATAAAAATTTACCAGTAAGCCTTGTAAGAGAACAGAAAATTAAAAACAATATTGGTCCGTACAGAAGCTGGTTTGGTAAAATGAATGGATTTTGACTATCTTAAATTCATAATTATGGTTTTTCTTTAAAGAAAGATAAAAGAAACAAAAACAAACAATAAGTAAGGTGTATAAAAACTAAAGGAAGGAAGATGTCGCAAGAGAAGTAGAAGTATGTTGTGCTATAATACATACTATTGATAAATGGCCAATATGAGAACACTTCGCCATAAAACCACAAATTCTACAAAAGCTCTAGCATACAGGGTACTGTGGTACTCCATGGCAATGATAAATGAAAATGCATTACTCTCAATGATGTACAGAGCACTTCTATCCCAAAGCATGTGAAATAGGCAGAAGCACGTCACCATTACGTCCTGGAGAAAGTGGCAATATTTATAGAAAAAGAAGCACTGTTTGTACCAAGGCCAAGACAAAATCAATGTAGAAAGCAGCCAGTAACCTTGCGACAAAGGCATGAAAGATCAGACAAATCCTTAGGATGTCTAAATTGCTGCACACAACTTTTATATTAACCCAGCTCAAGATCAGAAACAACATTGAAACAACGTCCCATCTTCTCCTTGTTATTTGACGACAGTCACCAACCAGCTCCTACAATACAAAAGAGGCTGCACTAGCTAGAAATCAACTAGGGGCAGAAATAATAGGAGTATGGTATTTAACTGTCCTAATACTATTCAGGAGGTTTCCTTTCATAAACCGAGGAACAAAATCAAAGTACTTAGTATGAAATCTAGAACATAAACTTAAATGGAAGAGGGATAAATTACAGGTTGGAAAGGGGAAGGCATGGGTGATGATACGACATGTGACTGCACAGACATTTTATATAAAACCAGCTGGTTCTTTGGTGGCAAGACATGAATTTAAAAAAAAAAAAATATTAATGCACACATTTTTCCTCCTAAAACTCTCACATTTACATCATCAGCATCAAACATACGTTTTGGGAATCACAAAATAAATTACATGCATGCAAAGAAACAGAATGCTGTTGTAAACATTCCACTAACACTTTTCTTCATTTACCAAAATAAGAAGGAAGATTTTTTTCAGTTCTAGCTAAGATGTTCAAATGAAAATATTCTCATCCATGCAAAAAAGATACATCAGATTTTTCACAAAATGTTGAAAAGACATTGATGTTTTTATTCAGTATTTTTTTCTTTTGTGATTTTTAAGGAGTAATAATAACTGAAGATGGCAATAGAGACGAACAAGTTCAGTGATGCGGTTTTCTTGTTTCTTGAACTACTCTCACAAAAAGGTTTAAACATAAGGCAAAAACTGCTTCAGGGAAACATCGAAAGCTTACAATGAGTGGAAATGAGCTTTCATCTGACTTCATAAAAACATAAAAGAGGTAGTGCAAGAGGAGGGAACTTCCTTTGTTTTCTAAACAAAATGACAGCAGTATCATATTTGTACACTTAATGTTTATCTCTGAATGCATTGCATGAAGCAAAATAATTGTTTGTATGTCATTCAAAAATAAATCATTGTAAAATAGATTTGACAGTGTTCGAAGAATAATCAGGCAACAGCAAACCAAATACAAGTTCTAATGAATATGACACAGGAAGCAAGCACAAGCAGCAATAGCAAGCACATATCTATCAGTGTTCAATTTTTACAGTGAGATAGAAGTCTCCGTGTGAAGGCTATTCTCAAGAAATGCAGATCAAAGTCTTGAAAAGACTCAATAAATTCACATTGAAAAGTGTCATTGGCTTATGTCTTTGTATGTCACATATCAACTGTACCTATGACTCATATAAATATTCAGGGTTGCCACAGAATTGGAATTGTCGATTTTCCTGACATTTCCTGATGAAAATGAGTGTTTTTCCTGACATTTTCAAACCATAAACCCGGTAAAATAACAGTAAAAAGGGGTTGTAGAGTGTCCTTGGAAAAGAAAAAACATCATACAGCAATAAATTTTAATTGTTGTTGAACAATTTTCAAAAGTGAATTAAATAGCTACACTGTCCTGTTCGCAGCCGACAGGCAAAAACGAAGGCCTGAGCCCATTTTTCCTGACAATTTGCCCCAATTTCCTGACATTTTCCTGATTTTCCTGACAACTTTTCAAAAACCTGACATTTTCCTGATTTTCCTGACTTGTGGCAACTCCGATATTTATTAAAAAGAACATAGAAAGAAAGAAAGAAAGAAAGAGGACAAGCAGGAATGCTTGAAACAGACCAAATTGGAAAGGGAAATTAGACTGCTAGCGATCAGCACATTAATAAAAGTAAGGAGAAACAGAAACTCAAACCAAAAAGAAAAACCAATTGAAGTCATGTTAAAAACACTTATAGATAAATGAGTTAAGAAAAACTTTACAGCATGAAAATTGGCCTCCATAACAGCATCACTCTTCTGATAAATGTAGTTATAGTTCAATAATACAATATGTTCCGATTTTAACCAGATACGGATCAATACAACACAGAAGGAAGCACATATTGTTTGATAGTCAGTTAGTACTTGACACCCATTGCAACAATCTGTACAGTTTCCATTTCTACAAAAAAAGGCTCCATAAGATTGACTTTCCTAGCACTTATGAAAAGTTATCTTGTATTTAATTAGAACTGAGATTTTATTTAAATGTAAAGAAAAGCCCTTCTACACTGGGATGTGGATTAAGAAGGCCTTCTAAGTGATTTGATTCAAATTATTAATTTGAGAATAAAGAAACAGATTCATACCCAACTCTATTAACACTACAAATGTATCAAGGATATAAAGGGTGACTGGGGATAAGGGAATGGTCCATTTGGATTTGGAGCACATGAATATTTAAGAAGAAGCATTCAACAGAAGTAGAAAAACAACAACTCACCTCCTCAACTCCAATTTTTCGACAGGCCTCTAAGAAATTGTCCACATTTCTTCGGCAGCGTGCCATGGTCAACTTGGGCTGTAAGTAATGAGAGATTTACAAAATCAATAAAGAAAACTTTATTTGACAGGAAGCACCACAGAATTCAAGAAGAATGAAGATCTCACCACGGCTGGGGACGGCACATGAATACTAGCAACAGATCGAGGCCTAACATGATTGGCGAGATGGCACAAAACCACGCCATCAGCAAGGGCAGGAGCCATATCCTCTGGTAGAACCATTTTCAGGCGAGTCTCAATTTGCTGCAAAAGACAAAATTTACAAAGAAATGAGTATGGATTGCATAATTACGCAGAAAAACATGAGGCAAAAGATACTGACAGTTCGCAGTTGTTTAATCAGCTCAGCCTCTTCTTTGGCCTTCTCAAACTCCCTTCTCATGGTAAAACTCAATTTGTCAGGAGGTACATCACGGCCCCATCTAACACTTCTTGCACCTAGAAAGAAAAAGAAAGTTAAGGTTACAAAAATAGCAATAAATTCTTTTCTTACCAGAAAACCATCCAAGAAGTCCAAATAAATCTTGCCAAATACTGTTAATATTAGTACCTGCTTTATTGCGATTTGGTGCAGGTGACACGTAACCAACTGAAGTAGTGACCAGTCTAGGAATGCCTTTCCCAGGAGATATGATTGAAGTTGGTACACCATTCACCACACCTACACTTGACGTAGGTGAGAGGGGCTTGGTGTAGCTATTCACAGGAGAGTCCCCACCACCATTGCTTGTAGTAGAATTTCCATTTGCATTATTACCATTAGAGAGGGAAGATGGGAAGTTCAAATTTCGAGAGGGTGTAACTTTTTGAACAGGCTTCTTAACGATGTTGTTTGATACACCATCCACTTGAGATTGTGATATTGTATTGTTAGTTGCAGAATCTAACACTGATGTTTCATCTTTTGCCTGCCACCAAACACAAAAATAACATTAATATCAATGTTTTTGAGTCAACCTTTTTTTCCCCCTTCTTTTCTTCACATTTTTATTTTTTTTTATTTTTATTAATAGACTTACATGATGACCATTGTGGGCAGGAGATGACTGAAGCGATAATGGTCCACTCTCAGGACTTGGTGGAGTGAGTTCTCCAGGTACTCTTGGTCTATACACACTAGCTCCTTCCTGGGCTCGCTGATTTCGGAGTGCTTCCTTGTACTCCCTGTGAACATTTATAAAACATTTGTAAATCAGACATTGTACAGTCCAGTATTAATTTAATGGAGGATAGGCACAGAGCTTATAAACTACAGCTCATAGAAATGAAATGACCTGCACAGCCCATCCACGCTTTAGAGAAAACAAACAAGATTGTGAACTTTATAAATGGTAAAAGCCTTGAAGGAGGATGATAGGATGACGCTCCATTTGAGAGTAGAATAGCAGGATCGCAACACATAACACTTGACATTCAGCCTACCTGTAGGTTTGAATGTGCTCCAAAGGTCTTTTTTCTTCTACCAGTCCGTTGCCATTAACAGGTGCTTCAGAAGAAGGTGATTCCGGACTATTTTTGGAACTGAAAAGAAGCACAACACAAACTAACAACATATCCAGCTTACTATGCCCGAGCACACATTATAAATAAAAGAACTGAAGGGTAACGGCAATAATTTTCTCAGAGCATGCAGCATTGCAAAGACAATGCATGCCTCACAAAAATTTACAGACTGGAAGTTTGACAAAAATCTACAGGCCAATGCTGGAAACAAAGCAATAAGAAGTGAAAATTTCTTTGGTCTAAATTATGCTTGCTTTCTAGTTCATATCACATAAACATTTAAGTAAACTAATCACACAATGCTTTAAGATCTATCTAGACACAAAACATATGGACATCTAAAGACACAGGTTACCCAAAAGAGTGCATCTGATTTGCATTCAAAAACAAACTAAATCCATGTTTGGATGTGGTGTTAAAAACAAGTAAGATCCAAAGTTAAGAAAAAGAAGAAAAAAAAAAAGAGGAAAAAAACAGTTCTTAACAAAATTGATTTAGAAAAAAATAAACAATAGAACAACATTTATAACAACAATGACATGCCGTTGACCTAAGGCTAAAAGAAAAGGATAAAAACTTACATATTTGGCTTATCAAAGCGTCGGGCATCAGTCCTATCTGATTGTGATCTCTCTAATCTCTTCTTTTCCTGGGGTTCCTGGAAAATTATTATTATTATGACTAACTTTTTTCTTCTTCAGAGACAATACTTGACACATCGAAAAAAAAAATTGCCCATACTTTGTCAATGTCATCTTCTGCATCTGCTGGACTTCCAGTGGAAGGAGTCGAGGAAGCACTACCACTACGACTAACATTTCCATTTGTTCTAGTTACGGATGCATTGCCATTTAGCCTTGTCATAAGCGGTGAGCGCTTGCCCAGCCGCTCCTCTCCAATCTGTTCATGTAAGCCATCCCACACCAACACAAATTCAAATATTTAGTCTCAGCTTTGAATATTTACACATACTTAACCTTGAATAAATAAATAGAGAAGAGAAAGCTGACAAACTTTGTTTACTTACCCCGGTAAGCACCTCTTGTGACCAGTTATCAGAAGTACTATAACCACTGTCAACAGTATAACGTTTATTTTGTCTAAGGTTTCCACGAGGATCAGACAACTTTCTGTGAGTTCTTCTCCATTCATCATTGCGATGCTTCTTTATATCTGATATAGCTCGCGTTTCCAGGTACTTAAATACATGAACACGCCCCCTTGCACAAAGCTAAATCAGAAAACATGATATGTTAGTTTGCAGAAAAGAAAACACTGTTTGAATTGAATGTGATTGGTTTTGAAAAATACCTTGGCTGGTGGTGACGTTAAAGGATTATGGTTAAGGTTTAGGTAGACTAAAGAGGTCATGGACCTTAACTCCACTGGTAAACTTGAAATGCGGTTTCCACTTACATCTAACCTTTCCAGCCTTAAGTAAGTCAGTTCTGTCCAGGTAAAAAAACATAAATGCATTAACAAAAAAGGAACAGAGAATCTAAATCGAGAAGAAGTAGAGAGTCGAATTACCTAAAGGTATCTCACAGAGGACATTATTACTAGCATTTAAATCACGTAGCTCTGCAAGTTCCCCAATTTGAGAGGGAAGAGTGCTGAGCTGGTTGGAGGAGACATCCAGTAGAGTGAGGTCTTGTAGCCGTCCCAAATCCTCAGGGAGACTAACCAGCTTGTTGTTTCCCAAAAGGAGAACTTGGAGAGGAAGCTGGCAAACTGCACTTGGAAGGACATTAAGCTGGTTCCGGCTGAGGTCGAGATGGACAAGTGACTGCAGATAGATGACATTGTCTGGGATGCAGCGGATCGTATTGTGGTAAAGCTCTAGCCTCTCCAAAGATGTAAACTCGGTAACTTCAATAGGCAGGTCCCAAAACCTGTTCTTCGACAGATCTGCAACAGAAAAAAAAAAAAAAAAAACAGGAGCAAGTGTTATGACCGGGTTCAACCAGTAAAGTCCATTCCCTCCCTCGTTGCCCGCCTTTGGCTATACACAATTCCAGAAAAAAACGCAAAAAGGAATATATATTTAAAAGGGCTTTCTATAAAGACCGCTAAGCGTGGCGTGGCGCGGTGGGGATCCTACGTGGCGTGCGGTTGGAGAAGGCAGAGAGCTTAACTCAACTCTCCACCCCCAACGCACCCCGCCCCGTCTCGTTCCGGGAGGGGAGCGACCCTCCAGAGCAGAGCAGAGCAGAGCTACGCAGTCTCCTGAGACAAACCGCCACTGAATCGCGAAACTAGGAATGCAGCCGATCGCCAAAAAAGGGGAAACGAGAAGAAAAACAAGCTAGGGGCGGAACGATGGGATAAGAAAACACCGAGAAGGAAACAACTCTAAAGTTTGGTGTACAAACTTGGTGAATTGTCGTGATTTTTTACTGATTTTTTGTAAATTTTTGATAGAACTTTTCCTAAATTTTTGTGAATTTTCCTGATTTTTTCTGAATTTTTCTGAATTGCGAGGTGTAGAAAAATTTCGGAATTGTTCCCCCCTCGAAAAAAAAAAAAAACCTCACAAATTCTCATTTAAAATATTCTACCCGTATCCTTGAAGCTCGCAGCACTTAATCTGGTCTCTTCAACTTTATCTTACGCTGCCTTCAATTTTAGCGAGCACTCCCAAAAAAAAAAACACACTTCTTCAGCACTACAAGTGCGCGAGGGAAAGAGGAAAAAGGGGGGGAGGGGTTGCGAGAGGGGTAAGCGCCCTATCAGGAGTAAAGCTGAGAGCGGGTCGGGGGAAGGGGACATGTGACACGAGAGACAAAGGGGTTGTTGGACCAGCACTGCTGAGGGCGGCAGAGAACAGGAGGGGAGTCGAGTAGAGTCGGCGGGGCGGCGGCATAGACAGCAAGGGCTCTAGACTGCGAGGTGAGCGCCCTTTACAAACGAACCACAGGGCCTGCCTCCGCCTCCGCCCCGCCGCCGGTCGCTTTCAGTTCGGTTCCGCTGCTGAGAGGGAGTGCGGCAGAGGGCCAATGCACCCCGTCCCGCCGCACCCCGCCCCTCCCCGCTCCGCCCCGCCCCGCCGCACCCCACCACCCCACCACACTTCGTCTGGTCCAGGTCCACAGCCTCTCTCCTCTCATCCATCCCCCGCACACGTGAGACAGGGGTGGGGCGGGGTGGGGCGGGGCGAGCAATATTAAAGGGTAAAGACCCAGACAGACGGCTGATTCAGAAGAGCGCTCTCCTCGCCCTGTCCCTCTCGCACTCATGGAGCGCGCCGCACAGGTGCGAGAGAGACAGAGCGGGGAGAGCGCTCTTGTGGCTCTGTCTGCAGACGGCGACGCGACGGGGCGGGGAGGATGCCGCTGCTGTACTTCCAGCCCCCTTAGGGGCACGTGCCGGCGGGGGGTGACAGACGGAGAAAGTTTTCTAATTTTCCCGCTCGTTCGCGCGCGCAAACGCTTAAATAAACGATGAGGAAGAGAGAGCCCCCCCCACACACACACACAAATTCCTGCACTCTCTTGTGCCTTTCAAGCGGCATGACATCGCACGAGCTTACGGAGCGAGAGACGCAGGGAGGGAGATGAAAACCCCTCGGAGCGGGAGAAACTTCGTAGGAAGGCAGTCTCTCTATCTTTCTCTCGCTACACTTTTACAACATCTCTGCCCTCGTTGTAGTCTTCTCAGACGAAACGGTCGGTGAAGGCTTGACTAAAAAAGGAAGGACCCCACGTGGCCAGCCAAGGCATGCTTGCGAAGCGAAGGGGGTATCATTTCGAAAAATCAATGTACGGCCCCCAAAAGATCATTTTAAAAATTAAGAGAAAAAAAAATCAAAATAAAACAAAGAAGGAAGATGAAAAAAAAATCGGAAATATCAAGGAAAAAAACGAAATAAATTTGGAAAAAGTTCAGAAATGAAGGTAAAAGATAATAAGCCCGCTTTTATGCTTTTTCAAAGCAGAAGGGCGGGCTAAAAAATTATAAAAAGTGACAGAAATTTCCTTTAAAAAAAATAATAAAAAAATCGAAAGTTAAAAAAAAAAATAAAAAAAAATAATCACTGAACACATTTTTTATGGTGATTCCCCCTCGCATGCTTGATCCAGGCCAGAGCCGGGCCGGGCCGGGCGCCGAGCTGGGCGACCACGCCCACGCCCTCCCCGTCCCTTCCCTTCCACCTGCTGTTCCGCAGAGCAGCCGTGTCCGGCGGGTCTGTCTGCCCGCCGGGCGCAGAGGGTTCGGCGACCCGCATCACAGCGGGGCCGGCCGGGTGAGAGGCGAGGGGGAAACGACTCGGAATTTTCGTCAACACATATCGTGAGTTTTCGTGAAGATTCGTTAATTTTTACAGAATTTGTGAATTTTTACTTGAATTTTACGGGGATGCCCCAGAAAATACACGCACATCTGATCCAAATCATTCTCTCAGTTACATCATTAAATAGGATTTTTAGTAAATTATTGTGAATTATTTCGATTTATTCCAAATTATAGGAAATTAACTTGCAATAATGCAAAATAATCAAAATTGTTTCAATTCCTCCTGGCTGGAGGCTGGGGGATAGGGCAAATACGACGCGAACCCGTCGCACTGAACAGTCATCGAAACGTCGTGGCTCAGTTGGTAGAGCGCGCAGCACTGAGCCGAGTGGGCCGAAGTTCGACTCCCACTCGGGAAAGTGTTTTTCGCGCTTGGCATTCTCTTTGGCCGCTGCTCCAGGGCAGGTCAAGTAGAAATTAAACACGTCTCACCTCCGTTGGCTCGGTGGCTCTGGGCGTTGGGTCGCTTCCAGTTCTGGCTATGTGTCGGCACTCGGGGTTGTGGGTTCGAATCCCGCGTACCCCTCTGAGGTAAGGCCTCTGAAACTGGGATCTGGAAGTCTAACGCCCTTGACACCGCTCGTACCTCTAGGGGTAGGCCAATGGTGGTACGGGGATCAAATCTGTCGAATTGCGCGATAGGATCGCAGTCAGCAAAGCGCCGGTTCCCATGGAACACCGAAGCAGTTGGCTGCCACAGGGGGTTAAAGCCCTGTGCCTGGCGGGAACCGCAACCTCCTTCGGGAGGTTTACTGCCGCAAAAATTTTCTATGTTTTCACGCCACCCTTTCAATTGCAGAGCAAAATTTGTTTCTGAAAAGTTTTAAAAAATAATTGAAATAATTGTGATTATTTTGCGCAGTTGCAAGTTCATTTCTAATAATTTTGGAATAAATCGAAATAATTCACAATAATTTACTAAAAATCCTATTTAATCATGTAATTGAGAGAATAATTTGGATCAGATGTGCGTGTATTTTCTGAGGTCATCCCGAATTTTACCTATTTTTTTCCCCCAAATTTTCCTAAATTACGAGGGGTTGAAAAATTTCAAAGTTGTTTCCTCATAGGTGTGAGGTAGCGTCCACCGCTTCCACCACCACAACAACCAAGGTGTGGCCGCCCGGGAGGGGGGGGGGGGGGAGAGGGCAGGCCAGTGACCCCCTGCGAGTCGGCCGGGCAGTGCGGGGCGGGGCGGGGCGGGGTGGGGCGGGGCGGGGCCGAGCTGGGCCCGGCTGGGCCCCTCTCCCGAGGGAACACCCCACCCCACCCCGCCCCGCCCCGCTGCACCGATGCGTCCTGCGGGTCGGGCTGAACAACTGTGTCATCTAGCACCGGCACTAGAAACCACCCAAGAGAGTGAATGGCGCAGTCACAGAGTGTGCCAATTACCATTCACACTGTCGGAACAAGTGAAAGATGCGGTTTTTCTCGCAATTTCACACACTTCACGGTCAAAGCAATGTCTGATTTTTTTATGAAAAGGGGGAAACTTTGAGGAACTTCCGTAATTTGAGGGAACACCCTCAGATTTTGAGGAAGGCTCCTCAAAAAATAAGGGAAATCTCCACAAATTTTGAGGAGACTTCCTCAAAATCTAAGGAGTTTTCCTCAAAGTATCCAAGGTCCTCAAAGTTTACCCTTTTCCCTCAAAAAATCAGACATCGTTTTTACCGTGATTGTGCGGACGAGTAAACGAACAGAAATTTGCACACCTACACGCGTGTGCCACTCATACACTTAGGGTTTCCAGTGGGTGGGGCGGGACCACTGTTTGCCCGCTCTAGTCTCTCCTCATATAACGCGAAGAGATGGCATTTTTTTCCTCCTC
Source organism: Frankliniella fusca (assembly GCA_029379305.1). Lineage (NCBI taxonomy): Eukaryota > Metazoa > Arthropoda > Insecta > Thysanoptera > Thripidae > Frankliniella > Frankliniella fusca. The sequence goes on along the minus strand of JAHWGI010000083.1, from coordinate 551,152 downwards.
CTTTTTCGTTTTATTTTCTTTCAGGGGCGGAGTGCGCTCTGCGACATTAATGGGCACGCAAACACGAAAGAGTATAGTGCCACTGAAACCCAACCGAGCCCAGCTCAGCGCGTGCGACAGAGACAACACATCCCCCCCCCCCCGCCCCGCCACGCTCCACTTCACGGCGCCGCCGGTGGCGTAGCAGCTGCCCGATTATTGTGCGTAGAGGAGAGAAGCGCCCCCTACACCGTCAAAAAATATAACGTCGAAAAAACACGGGCTTAACAAGAAGCCTACAGTCTTGGAGTGGTCTTTAGTATTGGCAAAGTCATTGAATATTCCAACCCCTTGCCTTCTAAATACAAAGCAAAATTTTCTTTGTGATACAAAGAAAAATGTTCTTAATACAAAGAAATTTTTTTGTAATATAAGGAAATTTCCTGTATATTACGGTTACACAGTGTTCTTTATACTTGACGAAAAAATTCTTTGTAGAAGATTTAGAGTGCCGTCCGAGGTGCCGTCCTGCCGTCCTCTCGCTCAGCAAGTGGGGCAGCAGAAGGGCTTATCAGCCCCCTCCCCTCCCTCCGCACCCTAAAACCTATTGAAAAGCAGAAATACCTCGGCGATAAACTAATCCGAAAGGAAGGCACTTTCGTCGAACCTCATGAAAAGTCACATTACCACCCCACTTTGGAGAGGGGATTTAACCGTCTTTCCAGGCCCGGCGCGGGCGATCTGGGTGGAACATGTTTGAAATTGCTGTACACCACGAAAATTCAGGATGATTCAGGGAGATTCAGGAAAATTCATAAAAATTCTCAGAACTTCGCAAAAAAAATAATAAAAATAAATAAATAACGGAAAATTAAAAAAAAATTGGTAAAATTCAAGTGAAAAATCACTAAAATTCTGTAAAAAAATCACAAAAATTAAAGGGATGTGTACACTAAAATTCAGAGTTGATTCTCCCTCGGGCTATCCTCGCACTACCTGAGCTGCACCGCACAGCACTACGCTCTGCCACGCCCCGTGCCTGCCCCAACATCGAGGCCAATTAACATGTTTAGAGTTAATTTGATCCCGTGGAGAAAGAGTTTGAGAAAGAGTGGGAGAGGGTTGGGGTGGGTGGGCTGAGTTGTGGTATGGGGTTCATTCTTAACGCACATCACATGACCCGGCGCCGAGCCGAATAGAGTTTTCAGTCGGGTACCCGATATGAGATGGGAACCAAACACTGTAAAAAAAAACATTTCGTAAATTTACAGGAAATGTCTGTGAATTTTGTTAAACGAACTGACTGAATTTACATTTTAATCGTGTTCATTTACAAAAGAACTCCATAACAAGACAAAAATATTCCGTAACTTTCCAAAAGAATTCCTGAACTTTACAAACCTTATCTGTTGTTTCACGATTTTTCTTGTTAATCTATAAAATATTTCATCAAACTACAGGAAAACCCTGTTTACCGATTTAACAGCGAAACCTGTAAATATTTTTTCTCGTTTTTTTTTTTTACAACAAATTTTTACAGTGAACTGAGACAAGGGGAAAAAAATAGAGTGCGGGGCTGCAGGAACGAGCGAGATGGAGGTTTGATCCGCTTCTAACAGCTAGCGCACACCTGACGTTTCCAAACGCGCAGTTGGAATCCCGTCGGGTACCCGAATGAAAACACTCGGGGCGGCGACCGGATGGGGCTAAGGTCAGCTTATGACCCTGAGAACTGACCCCCTCGAGTCCTGCGCACGGAGGGTAATAGGAGGAGGAGGAGGAGGAGGGGGGGGGGAGAAAGTAAGAACGCCTTACAACAGTCTACAGACGCGTACGGGCGGGGAGCGTGGCAGGGCAGGGCAGGGGGCAAGCTGGGGGCGTATTATGCAAATCGCGGTGATCGGAGAGAGCCCCCTCATCCGGCCCGCGGGCCCCACAGCGCCCCGCAGTAAAAGATTGTTCACGAGAGACATGGAGATGAGATGGGGTGCATCCTTAAGGGTTACGACTTTGGTTTCTTATCTAGTCAAATGAATAGTCTCGACGCGCGCGGGAAATTTAAAACCTTAATTTCTCCCTCCCTGGGCTGGGTCGCGGACGCCACGCCGCCGGCGCGCGGCCCTAAAATCGTCCCTTCCGTTTCGCCGTCCGCCGTGAGTCACCACGGCGCGTTCACTGAGGCAGAACGCCCCGCCCCGCCCCGCCCCGCCCCGCCCCGCCCCGCCCCGCCCCGCCCCGCCCCGCCAGCGGAGCGGACAGGAAGAGCGGGGCGGGGCGGGGCGGGGCGGCAGCAGGTTACTGGCGGCACACGACGGGGCGAGACGGGCCTCATCTCAGCGTCTGCCTGCCTGCATGTTTCCCACGTTACGCTCACTTTATCATATTTTGCATATCCCATGAAAATTTAATCGACAAAATCTCTCGCTTACCCGTCCTATTGCGCTACTCCAAGCAAACTGTATACTTATACTTGCTTGTGCGAAAGGATTCAGAAATCTTAAGTTTTGCACACCAAGCACTTTTAAAAAAAAGAGGAAGAAGCAAGAAATATTCAAGAAAATTTAGAAAGAAACCAACTCAGAACAACACATTACAGCCAATTATTTTAAAAATTTTACACGAAGAAAAACAAAACATAGGAAAAGCCATAAATTTTGAAAAGAAATGCGATGACATTTTATACATTCAGAAAGTGCGCATCATTTTATGGCAGAGTACAGAGGGAAGAGACGACGTTGTGGTCCAAAACAGGGGCAGATGCGACTGCGCCCGCTCGGTCCCCGTTCGCACCCCATAAGGAACTCCTTAGGGGCTTCGCCCCGCCCCGCCCCGCCCCGCCCCGCCCCGCCCCGCCCCGCTCCGCCCCGCCCCGCCCCGCCCCGCCAGGCCGCACGCACCCCGCTGCAAACTGCAGGCCCGGCTGGCCCTGCCCCAACAGCACGTGACGTCACTGTAGGGAGGAGAGGGGTCGTCATAGGGTGATGTAGGAGGGGAGGGGAGGGGAGGGGAGGGGAGGAGTGAAATTATGGGAGACAGGGGAGAGCGGGAGTAACACTTAGGGGGGAGAGGCCGGCGCGGAGGTGGATGTGGATGGGGTTTGGCGCGGGGCGGGGCGGGGCGGGGCGGGGCGGGGCGGGGCGGGGCGGGGCGGGGCGTGCGAGAATCGAACAGCTGGCCTGGACGGCCATAAGCCAGCTCAGCCCACATCATCACAAACAAGGTCTGCAATTCCACAGCCATATCGGTCACACGCCCGCGCACACTGACAGACAGACAGACAGACAGACAGACAGACAGACAGACAGACAGACAGACAGACAGACAGACAGACAGACAGACAGACAGACAGACAGACAGACAGACAGACAGACGGCGCGGCCTTCATACGGCACGCCGGCTGAGGCGGTGTCGAGTTTACAAGTCCTCATTCATACAAATAAACACACATACACTCGTTCATTCATTCATTCGAGCGCCAGCCATACACACTGCGCCCCGCACACCGCACACTCGAACACGGGCGCTGGCGGCAGTCCGATCTGTTGTCAAGGGGGCTGATCAGAAACGAAGGGAACATCGGGCAAATCGAGACGTGAGGGTGGGATGGGGAGGCCCACAACCTATCCTCTTTAAGCAGGTACTTAATTAAAAAATTAATATTCCTTCATATTAATTGTTACCTGTACCTGTACCGCTGCTCGTGTGAAGTGGTGGGGGAACTTGACCAGGCGTTTGGGAGTAAAGTTTAGCGACCTCGAGCCTGCCACTACTGGGTCTCATCAGTGTAGGTACTCACCCTACAGGCAGACTGCCAACCCACGGAGGAACACGAGGAAGAAGTAGAAGAGGAAGGAGGAGAGGAAAACAGAGCGCCCTGGCCTGACAGCTTGTTGACAGGAGAGCAACGCGGCTCGCACGGAAGGGGAGAGAGAGAGAGAGAGAATGAGGAGGTGGAGTGTGTGCAGAAATTGCTTTGCTCTTGCGACAAAGTACACACAATTCCTCTCTCTCTCTCTCTCTCTCTCTCTCTCTCTGTCTCTCTCTCTCTCTCTCTCTCTGTCTCTCTCTCTCTCTCTCTCTCTCACGACTCATCAAATAAGAGTGCCCCTCGCAGTGACGCCGGGAATCGCCTCAAAAGAGTGACGAAGTGTAACAAGGGATGAAAAGCACCCATCAAAAAGTTGCCATACCGTAAGACATGAGTCCAAGGCTAAAGGGTATCCCAAACACTGAACAGGAAAGGACAATTTTATCCCCCGAAAAACTGTTGAGATTTTGTGCCCATCATCTGCTTAGGACAGGTTGTGCACATTTAAGGATGGGATCTAAAACGTATCTGAACTTAGACAAGTTGTCTCAAAAAGTTTGACCAATTCGTCCCAAGCTGGCCGCCTGAGGGGGAAACAACTCTGAAATATTTGTGCACCTCGTAATTCAGAAAAATTCAGAAATATTCAGTAGAAAAATTTAGAATAGTTCAGAAAAATTTAGAATAGTTCAGAAAAATTTAGAATAGTTCAGAAAAATTTAGAATAATTCACGAAATGTGTACAACGAAATTCAGAGTTGTTTCCCCTCGGACCCGCCTACCGTAGGGAGCGGCGGAGCCTCACGGCAGGGCAGGCCCGCACAACACGCGTGCCTCAGCACTGCTCAGCACAGCACCCAGTGCCGCCGGTGCAGGGCGGGGCGGGGCGGGGCGGGGCGGGGCGGGGCGGGGCGGGGCGGGGTGGGGCGGGGCTGGCCGTGAGGGTTCATATTCCAGGGGAGATTAACGAGCGCCTCACCACGCCCCGCCCTCCCCACCCCACCCCACCCCGCCCCACCCGCACCCCCCAAATTGGACATCTGACAGCTCAGCAACATCGCCAAACTGCGCACAACAACCACTGCAGTCTAGGAGGGTAGAGCGGACGACAGGGAAAAAAATGAAGAAAAACAGGGGGGGGGGGGGGAGGAAAGAAAAAGAGGAAGAGGAAAGAAAATGAGAAAAAAAGGAAGACATTAAAAACAAAAAGGTAAAGAAAAAGAAGGGTTTGGCAGCTCCGAAACTTTTTCGGAAAAATAGGGGTAAAAAAAAACTCCGCTTTTTTTTGCATCAATTTTATTTTTCCCGAAAAGTCCGAACCCTAAGAAAAAAGAAAAGAAAAACTGCGAGTTGAGTTTTCTGCATGTCATGTCACCCCTCCCCTTCCACACACGCGTGTAGCGGGCCGGGAGGGTGGCGCCGCGGGGGCCGGTCACGACGGCAGCCTCGCCAAGGCCTCGCCTCAACCCTCCGCTCTGCACATAACGAGGAGTGCGGACAACAACGTCGTAGAGCATCCTCGAGGAGGGGCTGCCCTGCACCGTGCTGCAGTCTGAGCATCAAGTGATACGCCGAGTAACTCTGAAACGCAACTCTGAAATTTTAGTACACCTCGTAATTCAGAAGAATTGAGAAGAATCAACGAAAACTTAGAATTTTTTTTAAGAAAATCCAGAAAAAAATTACAAAAATTAGGAAAAATTTAGGAAAAGTTCTAGCAGAAATTCGCAAAAATTTAGGAAAATTGGGATGACCTCAGGAAATACACGCACATCTGATCGAAATTATTCTCTCAATTACATGATTAAATAGGATTTTTAGTAAATTATTGTGAATGATTTCTATCTTTTCCAAATTATTGGAAATTAACTTGCAATAATGCAAAATAATCACAATTATTTCAATTATTTTTTAAAACTTTTCAGAAACAAATTTTGCTCTGCAATTGAAAGGGTGGCGTGAAAACATAGAAAATTTTTGCGGCAGTAAACCTCCCGAAGGAGGTTGCCGTTCCCGCCAGGCACAGGGCTTTTACCCCCTGTGGCAGCCAACTGCTTCGGTGTTCCATGGGAACCGGCGCTTTGCTGACTGCGATCCTATCGCGCAATTCGACAGATTTGATCCCCGTACCACCATTGGCCTACCCCTAGAGGTACGAGCGGTGTCAAGGGCGTTAGACTTCCAGATCCCAGTTTCAGAGGCCTTACCTCAGAGGGGTACGCGGGATTCGAACCCACAACCCCGAGTGCCGACACATAGCCAGAACTGGAAGCGACCCAACGCCCAGAGCCACCGAGCCAACGGCGGTGAGACGTGTTTAACTTCTACTTGAACTGCCCTGGAGCAGCAGCCAAAGGAAATGCCAAGCACGAAAAACACTTTCCCGAGTGGGAGTCGAACTTCGGACCGCTCGGTTCAGTGTTGCGCGCTCTACCAACTGAGCCACGACGCCACGATGACTGTACAGTGCGACGGGTTCGAGTTGTATTTGCCCTGTCCTCCTGGCTGGAGGCTAAGGGATAGGGCAAATACGACGCGAACCAGTCGAACTGTACAGTCATCGTGGTGTCGTGGCTCAGTTGGTAGAGCGCGCAACACTGAACCGAGTGGTCCGAAGTTCGACTCCCACTCGGAAAAGTGTTTTTCACGCTTGGCATTCCCTTTCGCCGCTGTTGGATGGCAGGTCAAATAGAAGTTAAACACGTCTCACCGCCGTTGGCTCGGTGGCTTTGGGCGTTGGGTCGCTTCCAGTTCTGGCTATGTGTCGGCACTCGGGGTTGTGGGTTCGAATCCCGCGTACCCCTCTGAGGTAAGGCCTCTGAAACTGGGATCTGGAAGTCTAACGCCCTTGACACCGCTCGTACCTCTAGGGGTAGGCCAATGGTGGTACGGGGATCAAATCTGTCGAATTGCGCGATAGGATCGCAGTCAGCAAAGCGCCGGTTCCCATGGAACACCGAAGCAGTTGGCTGCCACAGGGGGTAAAAGCCCTGTGCCTGGCGGGAACCGCAACCTCCTTCGGGAGGTTTACTGCCGCAAAAATTTTCCATGTTTTCACGCCACCCTTTCAATTGCAGAGCAAAATTTGTTTCTGAAAAGTTTTAAAAAATAATTGAAATAATTGTTATTATTTTGCATTATTGCAAGTTAATTTCCAATAATTTGGAAAAGATAGAAATCATTCACAATAATTTACTAAAGTTCCTATTTAATCATGTAATTGAGAGAATAATTTCGATCAGATGTGCGTGTATTTTCTGGGACATCTCCCCAAAATTCCCCAAAATTCAGGAAAACTGAGGAAAAATTCTAGCAAAAATTCACAGCAGAAATTAACGAAATTAACGAAAATTTCTACACCAGATTCAGAGTTGTTTTCCCCTAGGTTCAGACGATATAGGGTCTCTTGAGGCCTAAGGTTCATAAGCTAAGACGATATAGGGATGCCTCCTTTGTTTACGTCCTCCTCGCGCGTAAAAGTTGACGTCGTGCCCGTGGGTGTGGCGGGGCGGGGCAGGGTGAGGCCGTGCGGGGGTGGAGGACGTGGTGGAGCGGGTTACTCCCCTATAAGCCCCAGCGCCGAAAAACGACAAAAGCACGGGCGATGGGCGTCCGGTCGGGTGAGGCGCGTCCGGCCCGTCCATAGCCGTGTCCGTCCGGGCCAAAGTAAAAACCGAAGACGTCGGAAGTGACGGGGTGAGGAGAAGGGGTGGGGAGCGGCGCCGTGGCGCCGGAGGGGCCGCCCCAGCCCATGGTAATGTCAGACCAGGGCGGGGCGGAGTGGGGCAATCAGAGCCCCCGCCGTGTCTACACTCTGGAAAAACAAAAGTGTACAGGTATTCATAATTTATGAACTGTTTGCCAGAATAAATAGTGTGTACTAGGAAGAGTGGAGAAGTGTGAACTGTACTCTGCAAATATTTTCACGGGTGTCAGTTTTAACTGCAAAACTGACGGACTTGTCAGTTTTGCAGTTTAAACTGACGAACTCGTGAATTTTGCAGTTGTAACTACGTTCAAACTAACATAGTATCACACTTGGATTTGCAAAGTACACGCCCAGGCACACATCTATTCACGGCATACATGTACAAGTACACATTTTTCCTGAATACTTCGAAGTGAGCTGTACATAATGGACACTTGCGCTCAGTTGGTTTTCCATGGTAGTGTCGGCGCGTGACGGGTGACGGCACGTCGGTGTGGCACACGGGCGAGATTGCCTATTCATTCATAGACGAAAATGCCGCTAAGCCCTCTGTGGCCTAACCCATTTCACCGTCGGAGGGGGGAGGGACGCAGGAGGGGAGAGCGGGTGAGGGGGGGGGGGGCGTCAGAGGCATACAGAGAAGGGAAGGGCAAACTCATTGCATTGTCGAGTGACGCGACACGGCGCGGCTCAGGGGGCGGGGCGGAGCGGGGCTAACAACAACGCTCCGAGCAGCGCTTAGGTGAAAGGGAGAAGGTACACTCAGGGAAACCAAGTGAGTGAATGTCGCACACTTGTAGGTGTGTATAAAACGCACATTTGTCCATTCCATTTGTGTATACACATCCGTACACTTGACACGAAAAAAAAAAAGAAAAAAAAATGCGTCCTAGTTTGTGAGCTACTGCTACGGTTTGCTTGTGGAGAAAATGCAACGTCTTCGTTTTTCAAAACTGCTAAAAAACACACGTAAAAGCAAATTGCTTTTAAAAGTTGCGAATTTTTCCAAAAAAATTCGCACACTTAGAGCTTTGTGTGAATTGCAATCAACACACCTCCAGTGTGACATTCACGCACCGATCAATTTTTCAGTGTACAAAGCGCAGTGCGCCGGGGGAGAAGAAACATTTATACGGGGGCCCCGCCCCACCCGAGGGGCCCTTCACTAGAAATTCAAGCGTACACCGATTATTATGATAATTTTTTTTTTTTTTTTTTTTTTGATCTGCCTAAATTTTTGAAAGATTTTTTTTCTGGAGTTTTCTTACTTTTCCTTCTTTTTCCCAGATTTTTTTCTCTCATTTTGTTTAAAGGTGTACTCTGTTTTTTACGAGTGAAGGACCCCTAGCTCGGCCCCGCACCGCCGCACCGCCGCGAGCAGGCGACCTTTGACCTACCCTACCCTCTGCTGACCCTCTGGAACGGGTCGGGCCGGGTCGGGCCGCGGGTCGGTCCTGGCCGGGCTGGGCGGCATACGATATTGATTATTGCAGCAGACGCTACGCGATACGCTACGCTCCTCAGGGGTGGGCTCCTCCGCGAGGAGGGGACGTGCGCCCCGCCTCCGGGCCAGGCCGCAAGGCCGTGGCGCCACCAAGGCCGACACCACCCACCACCAACACCGTCCCCTTCAACGAGAGCTTCTTTTCTTTTTGCCGCCAGGATCGAGGGGGAATGCACATTGAAAAATCTTGTACAGACTACTCGGTATTACACGGTATTACAGTTGTATTACGCAGAACATTTGATCAATGAAGGGCATATTTTCGTGTTTTTCGGTATTACATTACGGGTATTACACCGTAATACATGGATCAGGTGTACAGTGTATTACGGAAGTGAATTCCCCCTCGGCCAGGATGGTAGTTTAGAACCGCGCCGAGGACGCGGGGCAGTGCTGCGTACTCCCTCTCCTCCCTCCTTCAATCCCTCCCTTGCTCTCTCTCTCTCTCTCTCTCTCTCTCTCTCTCTCTCTCTCTCTCTCTCTCTCTCTCTCTCTCTCTCTCTCGCTCATGCGTTTTACCTTCTTCGACCGCACCTTCGACACGACAGGACGGAGAGCAGTGCGGCAGTGCGGGAGGTTGGAAAGGACGAGGGAGGTGGAAGGAAGGACCTTGAAGCTGCGGAGCGCGCCCTCAAGGGCCTGCCCGGCGAGGGAAGGATTTGCATACGGGAGAGACGGGGAAGGGAGGGGGTACCCAGCCATCTATCACAACCCTCCCACGATTTTCTGCGGGGCTGGTTTGGCTCCGAGGAGCACAGCTCCACCCTCCATCCTCCCCCCCCCCACACACACACACACGCTACTTTGAATAAGTAACCCACCGCGCGCACTGCTGCTACCCGGGTTCCCGGGGGGGCCCCCCGCCCGGGCTCCCGGGCCGCGGGGCTGCTTCCAAAATCAAAGAAAATGAGAGTGGGAGGTTCCCGCCGCCGCCGCGGCTCCCCGGACGCCACCGCGGACGTTTCCTGGGGCAGCCCGATAGCAGCCCAGCCAGGCCCGGCGCAGCCGTCAAGGCGGCGAGGCAGACACAGAAAACGAATGAGAAGCCGATTCTTTTTCCTCATTAACAAAGGCTTCGTGCTCGTGACCGTATCGCCACGATATAAACAAATACGTATACGTATCGACAGATATACCGATAGGCGTTATGTACCGTCTCACGATGAAATGTCCGGCACAAGTAAGTGTTATATGGGAATGTCGTATACCGTACGTAACGATAATCAGTACTGCCGTCCGGTCCTGGGCCACAAACGGTCGCCATCAACGTCACTATACGGGGGCAATACACTACAATAACAACGCCGCGCCCCGCCCCGCCCCAGAGTGGTAGTCGCTGCGCCTATGCAGCTCGGCGGGTCCGGTCCACGCGCCGGGCCACCCGGGGAGAGGGGCCAAACGCCGTCAAAAGAGGACTTATGGTCCTGCCAGCCTAGACCAGAGCGGCCCCATAGGCCCCCATGGGCACCTACAGGCTCTCCAGGCCCCGCCAGAACCAAACGGAGCCGTAAGTGAGTTTCCGATGGCCCGGCCCGCGCGCCCCGCTACCCACCCATTCACGGGCGGCGCATTACACGACAAAGCACGTCAAACAGCAACGGTCATTCATCAAAGTGAAAGGTGCATATGAAGGTGTGGAGGCTCACGCGCGTGCTTGCGGCGGGCGCTCGCCACATACCAGGTACACCGTGAAAAATTAGAACCACGACCGGCGGCGGCAGGCGGCGACAAGCTCACCTGAAAACAGAAAGAAATCACACGCGTTAGTAAAGGGGCGCATAAATGTTGGGATAAAATAATAAGGAAGAGTGCGCGAGGTAATCTGGCATGGTCACGGGTCACGGCACGGAGCAGAGCAGTGGTCATCCCCAGCTCCGTGCAGTCCAGGGCGGCACTCCTCGTCGTAAATCACTACCACCCCTTCCCCTCCCCTCCAGCGCTCCTCATTTGTTAATCCGAGCCACACCCCCTCCGGATGCGTTAGGCCCCTTTCTGCCCTTCACCTTTAGCTTCCTCATCACGAGGGAAGGGAAGGGACTACACGGCCATAAAAAGTTTAAGAAGAAGAATCGCCATAAAATCAAGAAATTGGTCAAAACAGATATAAGCGCCGTGAATTTCGCGTGGGACGGTGGGGGGGAGTCATGACGGGTGTCTAAAGCGAGAGGTCCTTCACTTCAAAACTTTAAACCCTACATCAAAATAAGAAAAATCAGAAAAACAAAATCAGGAAAAATCAAAGAAAAACCCAGAAAAACTAGAAAAATCAGAAAAATCCGTAAGCTTGAATTTATAGAGAAGGACCCGTCGGTCTGACTTCAGCTCCGGGCGGGGCGGCGGGGGCGTGGCAGTGTGCCCCCCTGGCCCGGCCCGGCCCACTCCCAGCCGGTAGTGACGGCCAAGCAGGGCAAGAGCCCCGCGTCCTTCCGGGCCGGGCCCCGCCCCGCCCCGCCCCGCCCCCCCTCTGCTGGCATTTCCAAATGTCACGCTTCTTGCTTGACGCAAGCCTCCCCGCCCCAGTAAAGTGTGGACAGCGACAGAGGGACACTACCACCGTACCGTTCAGCCACGGCAGAACATCGCGCAGGACAGCTAGGGCCTAGGGCGGCCTAGGGCGGACTAGGGCCTCTGGGGCCTGAGCCTGAGCCCCTGCAGAGGGGCAGTAGAAGCATACAGGGATCGTTAGTTCCGACTAATAGGCTGATCTGCTCCGGTGCGGCTCGTTCGGACCGACCGGTCGCCTCCCCCCCCCCCCCCCCACTGAAGCCCCTAAAGCGGCGGGCAGCGGGGCGGGGCAAGGGGCGGGGCGGCCTTTACGATTAGGGCGGCCGCGTGAAAATTAGACCGTCTCTGACCACCACGGGCACAGCAGTTAGCGTGTGTGGGAACGCACCCGACGCACCCAGCCCAGCCCCAGCCGCACAGCTCTGAGAGGCCAGACGCCCGACTGTTATCTACGCACATAGCCATTCGCTTTTACTAGCTCTCTCTCTCTCTCTCTCTCTCTCTCTCTCTCTCTCTCTCTCTCTCTCTCTCTCTCTCTCTCTCTCTCTCTCTCTCTCTCTCTCTCTCTCTCTCTATCTCTCTCTCTCTCTCTCGTTCTAAGTGAGTCGATTTCAGAATACCTTTCCCCCGCCTGCAGCAGGCAGGCGGCAGCTCACCCCAACCCACCCAGCCCCGTACCCCGCCCCCCACCCCGCCGCCCTTACAAAACCAGCCGGCCGTGCGTAAGAAGGACCTTCCTGATAACGGCAGCGAAGTCTCCCTCCTTCTCCTTTACCGGAAGAGGCGTCTTGCGAGCGAGAGAGAGCAGGAGAGAGAGAGAGAGAGAGAGAGAGAGAGAGAGAGAGAGAGAGAGAGAGAGAGAGAGAGAGAGAGAGAGAGATTAGGGCAGAGGGACGGAGAGAAATGACGACCCACTCCCTCCCCGGGTCCTTTCTCCACACTCTCTCTCTCTCTCTTTCAGCTCTTCGACACGGCACTTTGGACGGCTTACTGCAGCAGTTGCGCATCACGCAACGCGACTAGGCTGCAAGTCTCTCTCTCCGAGCGGGAGAATTGAAATAAATGTTCCTCTGATTGCAGCCCTCATCACCATGATGCACTTCCCTCTCCTTCGATCCCGTCCCGCGCGTCGTCACGAGCGCATTTCCGCGGCTGTCACCGCGCCGTCACCGCCGCCGTCCCCGTCGCTCTCTTTCGTCACACCGCTGCCTGCTGCCTGCCCTGCTGGAGGATTGCGCGGCCGCGACGCCCGACCCCGACCCGCCCCGCCGCGTACCACTACCAACTGCACCGCCAGAAATACCAAAAATCCAACAAATCCAATGACCAAAACAGTAAAAGGAGGGAAAATGAAATGTGTTGCCTAAGCACGCATCATGCAAGGGGGTAATCATTCATACAACATGTGTACAATGATTTTTAGTCACTTTTTTAAATTTTCTTTTTCTTTTGTGATTTCAAGGAAAAATGATGTCACTTTATGATAAATTTTGATATTTTACCCCCATTGCTGAATTTTGTCAAGTTTATTTCGGTTTTCACTATTTCCAGGCTTTTTCTGTATCTTTCTTCTTGATTTTACAGGGTGGCCACGCGATCGGAATTTTCGATCTCCCTGACTTCTCCCTGACTTTTCCCTGACTTTCTTGCAAATTTCCCTGACTTTTTTTACCGTGCTAGCCAGTAAATTTTACCGTATTTTAGGCACATCAAAAACATTTTCGTACTTTTGAATTCGAGAAAATTATGCAAGCAAATAGAAAATAAGCGCCACGTTTGTTGCTACCGTCCCGGGGGGGAAAACAAGCGTGAGATTTGAAACGATCTGGGACTTCGCACGGATTTCCCTGACCGCCCGTCAATTTCCCTGACTTTTCCCTGACTTCCCTGACCACTTTTTATTTCCCTGACTTTTCCCTGACTTCCCTGACTTCCCGGTTGCGTGGCCACGCTGTTTTATTTTGATTTTCACTATTTATTGAATGACTTTTTTTTTGAGTACAATGACTTTTTTAAAGTGACCCCCTCCCCCTCGCCCCATCGCACGCATGGTTTGCATCCCACAAGCAAGTCCTCCTCCTGCACTGAACTGCGCTTCGCACCTCTTTCATAATAAACTTCAGTGCTCTCTCTCACTCTCCCGCGCAGCCCTATCGCGTGGTGTTTGTTTACAGGCGTCGCCCCCACAGCGCCACGCCCGCCGCCTCCCGCCTCTCGTGGACGCGAGAAAAATAAACACGCGGCACAGACAGAACCGAACCTAGAGCCCCGCGGGGCTTTCGCGCGCTCAGAGCCTAAGCCTTTGGCGCGCAAATACAAGAGGGGGCGCGGCGGGGCGGGGCACGGGGCGGGGCGGGGCGCGGCGGGCGGCTCTGCAGCACCAGCTGTGCGCGGCCGTGGACCCCAACCACATTAAAACATACATAAGCGAGCTGGGCCGCGGTTAAAACAGTCACCCGGCCGCTCCACCCCAACCACCCCAGCATTCACTAAAGCGATCAGGCGCCAGGGGCGGGCGACACACGGCCGGAGGGTTCGTCAACTAACCGGGTGCCGAGGAATAACAAATTAATACAATTGGTAATTTTGGAGCAAATCGTCCTGGCTGCCGAAGTCTTTTCAATTTTGTGCTATAAGAGGATCGCTAATTTTCGTCGCAATCGTCCAAATTAAGATGAAAAAAAAATGAAAAAAAAAATATATCCTTTCTTTTACGCATCTTTAGGGCAAATTTAATTCAGGGATTATTCGTCAGACTTTCGTCTACACAGAAGACAACGGAACGGACCAGGTGACCCGCACCGCACGTGCCTGTGTAAGTTGTGTGTGATGAGTGTGTGTGCGTGTACGGGTGTGTAAAAGGAAGGTGGGGCTTCTTACGCAATGGGACACAATGCGTGAACTGCCCGACCGACCGGGCTGGCTGGCTGGCCGCAGGGCTCAAGTGGGGCAAGGCCGGCTGGACGTGTGTGTGTGTGTGTTAGAGAGAGAGGGAGAGATAGAGACGACTGCAAACGGCTTCAACGACCGTATAGTCATGTCTGACAGTTTTAGGGAACTGGCTCTACAGCAAACGGCTGGTTTTAGGTCCTTCCTCGACTGGGCCGCGAGCCGCGGAACTCCACCATCATGTCGGGCTGACCCGAGGGAAAAGCAACTCTGAATTTTGGTGTACACATTTCCTGAATATTTGTGAATTTTTAGAGAATCTATGTGAACTTTCACTTGAATTACACCTAAATTTTGGCAAATTTTCCTGAATTTCTGTAAATTTTTGTGATTTTTTCTATATTTTTTTTCTTAACAATCTTGAATTACGAGGTGTACAAAAGTTTCAGAGTTGTTTCCCCCTCGGGCTGACCGTGTTGGACGATGTCCGCGGCTGGACGACGCGGCGGTGCTCAACGGGGAGCCTTATAGGCGTGCCGCATAGCGCATAGCACAGCCTTCTCGCGAGCTCCTTTTCCGATCGCAAAGGACTGACGCCAAGCGGGGCATCCTAGGGAGTGACTCATCGCCAGCAGCTGCCCGTCGCGCCGTACCCTCCCTATACGCGCCAAAGCCCCTCTCTCTCCGCCAGAGCAGCAGCGCCACTGCCAAAATAACGGTGTCAAACAATTATGTATTCACTACGAACATAAAGATTACCCTATACATTTTTATTTATTTTTGTTTTCACTTTCTTATGCCTTAGACAGAGACAGTGGTGCGAGATGCGAACACGAGTGCAGGCAGGTTTGCCTGTACCATCCTAGCGACGCCTCCCAGCCCGGCGCGGATATAGGCAACCCTCTGGCACACGAGCATTTAGCTTCCGATACAGTATCAGTGTAAACGGGGGGGGGGATAGAGAGAGAGAGTGTCTGCATGATGGAAACAACTTCCGACGACACGCCGAGCCGAGCGCGATGCTGGCAGTGGTCCCGAGCGGCAACTGGGTCCTGCTGTCTGAGCCTCCGGTGTGTATTAGCCTAGTGCGAGGGGTGTCCAACCCGAAAAAAACGTGTACACAGAAATACCTGTGTATTTCTGGGAATACACTAAAAATACAAGGAAATACTCTACAATACACAGAAATACATAGAAATACTCAACAAAAATACGAGAAAAATACCGAAAAATACATTAGAAATACAAGAAATACAAGGCAAGTGTACACAAAAATACATGAGTTGGCCGCCCCTTGAGCCTAGGGGTCCTTCACTGAAAAAATCAGTGAACACCCGGAAACAAAATCAGTAAAATCCAGAAAAAAAATAGGAAAAAAAAAGAAAAGAATTACGAAAAACTAGAAAAAACAGAAAAATCGGTGTACGCCTTAATATATACTGAAGAACTCCTCGGTGCCAGCAGCACAGCACACACAGGGAAGCGGGGTGCAAAGGCGGGGTGCTACCCGGCACCACGTGGTGGAGACCAGAGAATTGGCCGCGCGGCCGCATGCGGCGTGCGGCGTAGCGGCGTAAAGGCCAAATCACACTGGCGGTTGCCGTCGGCGTTGGCGTTGGCGTTGCTGTTGCCGTTGCCGCGCGGACCAATCAGAGCAAAGCAGCTCGTCGTTGGCGTTGGCGTTGCCAGTATAGACCGCCGTCTATTCTGCTGGTGTAGCAGCGCAACAGCAGCCAATGAGAAGCGAGAGCGACGGAGGGTTTTGTTTTGTTTTGGTTGGGGGGCGAGTTGGTGAGTCATAGGCAGGAGTGAATTGTAGCATTGTAGTGGGTAAAAACTTCAAAATGCCACCCAAAAGGCAATGTATCACGCCAGAGATCGAAATAAGAATGATTAGTGAGATTCAGTTGAGGCCTGTTTTGTGGGATGTGACTCTTGACATATACAAAAGGCAGGATTTAAAACAACATGCTTGGGAAGAAGTAGCTTCGAACATCGGCTGTCCGGAACTTGCAAGTACGAATTTAGTGCTATGTGCAATGATTATTCACACTTTCTGCTCAAATATATTATATTCTATATGCTGCCTTGTTGAGGTTACCTCTCTCCTGCAGCTTCCTTTTCAAATACTGTGATTTCCACTACTTGGTGATTCCCTCCTGTTGAGGTTAGGTTCTCTATAGAATGTGTTTGTTTCCCTCAGGCACACTAGCTGGTAGATGGAAAAATATTAGAGAGACTTTTACATCCAATATGAAGAGGATCAGAGAGAGTAAGCGAAGTGGCGTTGGGGCTGCTGATGTGTATGTACCCAAGTGGCCACTATTTAAGTACCTTGACTTCCTTAAAAAGACCTGCAATCAAGCAGATTCTGAATCAAACATACCAGAAAGTTTAACAATAGTTCATGACAGTTCTCAATTATTTGACATGAATTCAACTTCAGCCAACACTACAGAATCCACGCAAACTATTTACTACGATGAGAATACCAAGGTAACTAGTTCGCTTTCAACTTAAAATAATATTGTTAACATAATGTACCTTAATTCATTTTATTTTCTAAATCAACAAGGGTCTTGTTTTGTGTTTCAGCAATGCCATGCTATACCAGCCGATAGTATAAATTCAAGCAGTGAAAGTTTGGGACTGACGTTGTCTGACCAGAGCAGTCCTCTTGCATATATCCTGAGCCCTTCATCCCTCCATGCACCACCCCCACGCCCTGCATCAGCACCTGTTGCAACCACAACTTCAAGTGTAAGCACATCCAAGGCTCTTGCAAGTGAGCCTCTCTTTGAGCGGAAAGGCTCTGGGAAGAAGAGAAACTATTCGGTCATGGAGGAGGCTGTTGCAGTCTTGAAAGAAGTCGCCCAACAGCCTCCACCTGTCATACCACAGGCTGTAGAGGTACCAAAGCAGGATGCTTTTGACCAATTTGGAGCATTTATAGCCACCCGTCTTCGTGCCATGGATCCCACTTCATCAAAAGAATGTGAGAACCAAATATTGTCAGTAATTATTTCCTTTAATTGAAACATTGTGAGTATACTCTGTGAGAATCTCCAAGATATTTTTTTCTTTCAAGTATTTTGATACCTATGTGCCAAAGTGTCTCATGTATCCAAAGATTCCCTCCATACTCTTAATTTTATGTTGTATTAAATACGTTTTATTTTCCTTTTCAAGTATTTGAAAATATGTGCCAAAGTGCCTCATGTGTCCAAAGATTCCCTCCACTCTGTTTATTTTATATTTAGTATTATGTTATGTTAAATAAGTTTTAGTTTTCTTTTTAAGTATTTGAAAATATGTGCCAAAGTGCCTCATGTGTCCAAAGATTCCCTCCACTCTGTTTATTTTATATTTAATATTATGTTATATTAAATAAGTTTTAGTTTTCTTTTCAAGTATTTGAAAAATATGTGCCAAAGTGCCTCATGTGTCCACACCCTGTTTATTTTATTTCATTTTTTTGTATTTTTGTAATACTAGTTGAGACTAATAAAAATATATTTTTATGATAAATCATGGCTTTATATTTCAACACTGATAGCCAGATTACAATCACTACTCCACTAAAATCCTATTCCTCTGTACGGAACAATTGTTTTAGTTAACATCAACTTATCGCACTCTTGTTACCATTCGCTCTTGCCATGGTACAGCCCCCACTCCATTGAAGTACTCACACCACATATCTCGCAACATTAATGGACCCGCTGCATGTCTATTTCCACCTTGAAAGTGAAATCTTCCTACACCTGCTGCATTTGCATTGTGCCAGTCTCCCACATTCACTGTGCCTGCCATAATATCTTCTGAGTCAAGACTTGTGGGAGGTGTGTACATTGCTCGCCCAACAGAATCAGAGCGGAGCCAATTGTGAAGGGCACATGCAGCTAAGACTATGTACTTGGCATCTTCAGGATCATATCTCATAGCACTTCTAAAAATTTGAAACCTTGCTACAAGTATTCCAAAAGCATTCTCCACACATCTTCGAGCTCTTGACAATCTGGCAACAGGTAATTTTTTTTTTTTTTTTTTTTTTTTTATGTACAAAATTATATTATGTTAAGTAATATATTATTAAATTATATTGTTACCTATAGTTAAAAATTTTTCGGTCCAGTCTATGACGCAAATAATCCTTGGAGTAGGGGACAAGAACTTGATCAGTAAGTTGAAATATTTCATCACCAACCACAACATAGGGAAACAAATCTTGAGATCCTGGTAAAGGTGTGGGTGGTATGTTTAAATTCTCCAGGTATGGTTTCAAAGAACATTTGTTCCAGATACCTGTGTCACTTATTCTTCCATTTGTGCCCACATCAACATAAATAAATCTCATATTTGCGTCGACCAAGGCCAGCAAAACTATACTAAAAAATTCTTTATAGTTATAATATAAGGACCCAGATCTCAGCGGAGGATCTATTTTGAAATGTTTCCCATCTAATGCACCAATACAATGTGCAAAGTTCCATTTATCTTCATACTCTAAAGCTACTGCTCTCCATTCATCTTTATTTGCTGGGAATTTTAAATTGTCGCCTTTCAAAACATTATAGATTGCTCGACTGGTTTCCTTAACTATTCCTGAAATTGTACTTTGGCCCAACCTAAACGTTAAGGATAGTGATTCTTGTGTTTCTCCTGAAATATGGAAGTATGTCTATAAAGGACTTTGAGATTATACATTGAGGGAAAGCATTTTTGTATTGATGTAAATACACAAAATTAGACAAACCTGTTGCTAAATGCCTAAGCGTGACTGACAGTCTCTCTGCTGCTGAAATGCTTTCCCTCAAATGAGTATTTTGTTTTTTAATCAGTGGGGTGACTCTTGCAAGTAAGGCCTCAAACATATCACTATTCATTCGAAGGCACCTGAAACCACAACGGTTGTCAACACCAACAGTACAATACAAACTGAGAACGGTAAGAGTATATTCACCCACTCAATAATTACTTGCCTCCTATATTTATCTGGATCTTCAAGTTGAAGTTCCAAAAATAAATTGTGGTGAAGACCCAAAGCTTTTCTCCTTGCTACCCAGTGTTTAATCCAAACTCTCCGGTTAGGTGTCTGTTTATCAAGTAGACCCATAATAAACACAAACAAAGCCAGGCACATTTTCTTCTTGCGATAATGGTGCCACAGTATTAAATTTCTTTGATCCATCGTGTATAAGTGTTGCCTGCGAGGTTCTGACACGGCTAGCAGAAAAACGTAAACAAACCATCACCGCCTACAGTGAAAATGGTGAATTTCTTTCTCTACAACGTGAAACACATTCATGCAAGGCGGTGCGCGCCAAAGCCAACAGCGGCTAACAGCGGGAAGTGTGATTGGGCGCAACAGCAGCGCCAACGGCAACGCCAACGCCAACGCCGCCGCCAACCGCTTGTGTGATTTGGCCTTAAGGCTCCCGCCACGCCCCACCACGCCACACCCCGCGTGCCACGGCGTATGACTCACCGTGTGTGCGAATGAGAACCTCCAGAAGGCGCTCTGCCTCCCTAGCTGCCCAGCTCCGCGGCCAAGGGGCCTAAATTGTGAGTGCACAGCTAAAGGAAAATGGTACGAGGGGGAAGACAACTCTCACACTTCTGTACATCTCGTAATTCAGAAAACTTCACAAGAAGTCAGAAAAGATCAGGTTAAATTCAGGAAAATTCACTAAAATGAGTAAAACTCGAGTAAAGATTCACGAATAAAAAATCCATTAAAATTTACAAAAATTCAGGAAAGGTCGGATTAAAGTCAGGAAAATTCACCAGAAATTACGAAAAGTTCAAGTAAAAGATTCACAAAATCCATATTAATTCCCAATAAATCTCGAAAATTCATAAAGATTTATGAAAAATTCACAAAATTTGTAAACACCAAAATTCAGTGTTTTCCCCCTCGAATTGGTAGCAACAAATGCATTCCAAAACAACTCATCCTGCCCGGCCCGGGCCGTCGCGTGCCTGCCTGGTGTACCGCTGCGACCACTCGCGATAACGACACGCGCGACACGGCACGGCCGCCGCCGGGACTACGTCACGTGTTGTTTTTATTTCCCGCGCTGCCCGGCCCCGCCCGCCCTGCCCGGCCCGCGCCTGTCTATGGGTTCAAGGCGGCCGCCGTGACGGTACGGTGTCTGTTGGGCAGGGGGGCCCGGGGGCCCCGTCACGCGGCCCCCAGGGCCCCACGCGGGGCCTCGAGCGCAGCCCGCGGACCAAATGGGTCAATGTCGGCGTGATTAAGCGACCCGTGAAAAAATAAAACGGGCAGATAACGAACGACGGACTGCATGCTTTTATCTTCGACGGATCGAATTCAGCACCAGCGACTGAAATGAATGGTCTGACCTCGCGGACCTGCAGGTCCCGATAGGGGTCCTTCACTCAAAATAGCAGACACCCTAAAACAAAATCAGTAAAAAAATCAGGGGGAAAAAACGGGAAAAATCCATTTAAAAAAAAAAGAGTTAAGAAAAATCTGAAAAATTTTAGTGAATATTCTTTTCGAGGTATTTTTAATGTTGTACAAATCTCAAAGTTGCCAGCACTCCTCGTCAGGCAGAGAGAGAGAGGTACAGACGGACGGACAGCCTCCCGCTGATGTGAAACACCTGTGCCTCGCCTCCACACTCGGCACCTATACTCGCTGCCACTCGTTCAGCTGCGGGGCCGTCTTCTTCCGCGGACCACCACGCCACGCCACGCCACGCCACGCCACGGCCCGGAGGAGGTCGAACACCGCCACGGTGACTCACACGTGCGTTTGTGCATGAGAGAGAGAGAGAGAGAGAGAGAGAGAGAGAGAGAGAGAGAGAGAGAAGGGAAGGGGTGTGTGTGGGATAGAGCAGCAGGGGAGTTTATTCTGGTGCGGTACGGGCGGCGTTACTCTAAGACGAGCGCCGGTAAGTATACGTGTTCCTCGTTGCAGGCGGCGACGTGTGCGGCAGAGTACGCGGCGGAGGTCACCACTCCCCGAGGGGGAAGCAAACTGGCAAAGGAAAATGGGCCTCAACACTGTGAAAAATACCTAGGAAGATTGACGACTTAATTCGTAAATTATGATTTACGAAATGTGTTGTAAATTTACAACAACCCTTTTCTGCTCGTGATTGAATTTAAAGTCGATACATAATGCTTCGAATTTTACGATTTGTAATTGTTACTTTACAACTCCAATTCGTGGAAAATTTTCCAGGTAAACCTACAACTATTTTTCGCAGAAAATTGGCAATCGTGAGATGTTCCAATAAGTCGCACTTTCCGGGTGAGCACTGTACGGCATGCCGTGGCACGGTGCTCCTGCTCTTAAGCCCTAAGTTCGCGCACAAAAAAAAAAACTTCGTCTTGGTTTCCAAGCAGCCCCGGAAACCCTGCGAATTTTCTCCATAAAAGCTGCTTGGTTTTTCCACAACTGCTTGGAAACCAAGACTTCGTTTTCTTCGTGTAAGCCCATACGGGTGTTTTAATGCTGAGTTGCATACTTTTCAGGTCTTTAGAGACCACATTTCGAATAATTTTAAGAGTTCAATAAAAGTAAGATGCTCGCACTGTTACAAAATCAGCCTGCCGGCTCAGCGCTGCAGTTGAAAAACAAAAGGTGTTCAACATTATTCGAGTTCAACACATCGCAAAAATTCAAATTCCGTGCTGAACACATGCAAATACGCATCGCAGTGGGTAGTACCTGCAGGTGCTTCAGCTGCACGCTTTACTTCAATGCAAGTGGCTGTGTTGCTTTTCGCAACAGCAGGTACCGGGTGTTTCATAAAAGACGCAGAGGAGTTGCGGGTTTGCCTATGCTCGACTCGACGGGCGCACCGGTCCAGCGCGCTCGGCTAGGGACGGGATGGAGCAGGCGGAGACGAGCTGGCAACAGCGCATCAGAGGGGGGGCAGGGAGAAGGAGGGGAGTGCAGTCCAGTGCCGGCAGCGCTCGCCTCGTCCGAGTAAGGAACTAGGTGGGGGAACATGCCACCGCAGTCGTGCCTCGCGACCGTGCCTCGCGGCCGTGCCTCGCGCCCTCGCGGCTGTGCCCCGCGGCCCTGACCCACGGGGGTTGCACAGCGCACCCCATAAAGTAAGAAAGACAGAGGTAAAACTCTTACGGGACTTCCGGTTCACGATTTGCACCGGAAGCCGGGCGCGCGCTCCCGCAGACATACCAACTTGACATGCGAAATAGGTTTATTCTGTGTGCCCTTTTAACTTCCACATATTACGAATATCACAAATATAATTAAACGAACATGATTAGAAATGATTTTACAACATCAAAAAATAAAGTATACTTCCTAAAAAGGCTTTTGAAATATTCACAATTTTCGTTCGGTGATGTTGGCGAAAAAACGAGGAGACGCGCTGAGCAACAGCCGCCATTGCAGCGTCTCTGGCAGATGTGTTGTGCTTGGGAGAGTCTATCTGTGCTCCGTGTTTTAGTATTTCGAGAAGAAGTTGCCCGAGATTTCCTGCAAACTGTACATTTTCTTCATCAGCGTGGTATGTACAATGGTTTAATCTAAGAAGTCAGTTTTCTTTCCCCACGCACTACTTTGAAAATATGCTTTCCTTCGTGTGTTGGAAGCCTATTTTGATGGCTTTGTGTAAGCATTGTGATTTATCGTTTATTTTCCCTTAAGAACTCAAAATCTACGTCTAAAGAACGATGAGGAAAATTTCATGATTAAATTTTCAATGAAACACAATATAATGTTTCAGGCATGAGTACTTGTGCCGGTTGCCTTTTTAAATAACCTCACTTTAGTAGTCAGCTGCAGTTCGGTGTTGCAGAGGAAAGATGTCGTATCACTTAGAGTAGCCAGTTTCCCCTTTTTTTTTCCTTTTTCTGTAAATACTTCAAGAAGATTTTTTTTTTCAAATGTTTCATCTACAAAGATTTTATGATTGTTATTTTTTTCCAGGTGGGATTCCTAACAACGATGTTGATGATTCCCTTGTCTATATTGGAACCAGTGATCTTGTATTGGCAGCTATAGAGTCTATACAGGTAAGGAAAAACACCACTAATATTCTTTCATCAAAGTAGCAAAGTAAATTTATGGACAGCAAATTAGTTAGATTTGTTGAGAAAACATATCTGAAATGCAGCTTCACTTTTACATTGCCTCAAGTAATGCGACACCTGAGATGTTGCTTTGAAAACCAAGACAACGTACAAGTCACCAATTAAAATTTAGTATTGTTTAACCTAAATTCACATGAATCATTTTAAAAATGTCCTACTATGACGTAACAGTTTACTTCCTCCAAGAAATAAAAAGGGCTACATTATGAAAACATATAGAATATTTCCGTTGACTTGTGGCTTGATATTTGTTCTTAACTGAATCATCAAACTCATCGCCAACAACATAAAGGCTGAGCCAGATTAAAATAACTCTAGACTAATATTAAATGTTTTATAGTATCTAAATGAAATCAATTATAGAAAGTATTTTTTGTTTTGCTATTGATAAAATATACCTGCACAGTAATTATTTATTACTTCCGTTGACTTAATAAAAGTTAAAGCGCTTTATTGTGTAGGGCAATGGATGGGAGAAAGCGACATGTGTTACCATTTGTAGAAACAAGTTAATGTGTCATGATTACTGGCAACAGATTTGTGTGTCTCCAAATAAGTGTGACAAGTGAAAGGAATACTCAACTCATTTTGTCTTGTTTTTGTTTTTTTACAGCAAGCAGCTCATAGGAACAGGAGGCAGACACCATCCAACCTGAGTGCTGTTCTCTCCAAGAAGTGCTAGGAGTTTTCCAGTGCTGTCATCAAATTCTGAAAGTATTTGTTACATTCTTAGTGTATTGTCTGTTAAAGTTACCTTATTAAACTAGGTAAAAAGTTGTTGAATCTTAAAATCCGTTCTCATTATTGAAACCTGATTTTCATGTTTAATCTACTTTTCTAAGTAAGATAACTTGTTTGAAAATATTTTTTCTACAGTTATTTCAAAGTGTATGATTTTATGTTGTTCTTGATTTAAATTATATCTAGTCGCATTTCAATAATTTCTTGTAATTTTGTGCACCTTTTAGCCCCTTAACCGTTTTCTTCACATTCACTGTAAAAGTTTGTTGTAAAAAAACGAGAAATTTTTTTTACAGGTTTCGCTGTTAAATCGGTAAACAGGTTTTTCCTGTAGTTTGATGAAATATTTTGTAGATTAACAAGAAAATCGCGAAACAACAGATAAAGTTTGTAAAGTTACGGAATTCTTTTGGAAAGTTACGGAATATTTTTGTCTTGTTATGGAGTTCTTTTGTAAATGAACACGAATAAAATGGAAATTCACAGTCAGTTCGTTTAACAAAATTCACAGACATTTCCTGTAAATTTACGAAATGGTTTTTTTACAGTGTTCATAAAAGAAAGCAGCATTTTCATTTTGTAAAAAGGGGGGTGGGGGGGATGCGCCTCTCCCAAATCAGGATTTCCTCATTTTGATCCTGCAATTTCCGCCTTCCTGTGGCAGGCATTTGACTCACAATGCCTTATACACAACACTATGTCCATGTTAAATGACCCCTGAGAGCAGAACTCAACTATCTTGAACGGTTTGGTCACTAAGGCGAGTTAAAATAGTCAAAAAGCACAAAAATCAGGGCCCTGGCGCGCTGGGCTGGGCAGCGCCGAGCGGCCAGCCGGCCTAGCCAGCCTACCCCGAGCCGCCCGAGCCGGAGCCGAACGCGCCACGAGCCCGGAGCGGCCCGGAGGGGAGGGGGGAGCGCTCGCTCCGGCAGTGGTGCGCGCTCCCGCCACGGGGAGCGCTGCGCCAAATTGGTGACGCCGCTTAGCATGGGAGTTTTACCTCTGTCTTCCTTACTTTATGGCGCACCCCTCGCGGTGCCCGCGGCTCACCCCATGAATCCGCGAGGACCCGTGGGCATCTGCGGGGGTAGCGTCGCCCATCCTTCAGGTGCCCGCGGCTCACCCCGTGACTCCGAGAGGACCCGCGGACATCTGCGGGGGTAGCGCCGCCCATCACTCGCGATGGCCGCGGGTCCTCGCCGAGTCACGGGGTGAGCCGCGGGCACCTGAAGGATGGGCGGCGCTACCCCCGCAGATGCCCACGGGTCCTCGCGGAGTCGTGGGGTGAGCCGCGGACACCGCGAGGGATGCGCTGTGCAGCCCCCGTGGGTCACGGTCGCGAGGCACGGCCGCGAGGCACGACCGCGAGTCACGACTGCGGTGGCATGTTCCCCCACCTAGTTCCTTACTCGGACGAGGCGAGCGCTGCCGGCACTGGACTGCACTCCCCTCCTTCTCCCTGCCCCCCTCTGATGCGCTGTTGCCAGCTCGTCTCGGCCTGCTCCGTCCCGTCCCTAGCCGAGCGCGCTGGACCGGTGCGCCCGTCGAGTCGAGCATAGGCAAACCCGCAACTCCTCTGCGTCTTTTATGAAACACCCGGTACTTCACGTCCTCCAGGAGAGACCCGCGCCGATGCGATGGCCGGGAACGAAAGGCTTTGGCAGCGCGGCGACGCCTCTTGATGCGGGTGCCCCAGCCCCAGGCCCAGGGGCCCAAGGTCAGAGGGCATACACCGCAGGCACTGCCGCGCCGTGGGACGGAAATAGCGGGGCTCCAGGCAGGACTGGAAGGAGTGGGGCAGCGGGAGGGAAGGGGAGGAAAAGAGGGAGGGCACAGGCGTGCATACTGCAGCGGCAGGGGGGAGAAATGCAGAAGGCAGAAGGCCTGCAGGCCCGCGGGCGCGTCCCTTTTAGTAAGGTATTTGTAGCTCAGTGACAGCCTGGCACGCGCCCTCCACCACGCCCCGCCCCGCCCCGCCCCGCCCCGCCCCGCCCCGCCCCGCCCCGCCCCGCATCCGTTTCGTGTTGAGGGAGGCCCGGGGCGCCGGCATACACACAGCGCACGCATTACACCGCGTCGCAGCGCATTTCGCGGAGTGTAACAAAAACATTCGCAGAGGCCCGCCCCGCAGTGCAAATGGCGCAGTGCGACTATGTGGCTGTAACATCGCCCCTCCCCCTTCCCTTACCCACGGGGGAGGGCTAAAGGGGTTGCGAGATGGCGCGCGGGTGGAGTTGTACAACCCTGTTCGAAGCACGAGCACGATGGCCAAAAGAGAGACCCCCCCCCCCCTCCTCACACTCCATCCATCCCACTCACTCTAACTGTCTCCCACTCCCTCTCCCTCTCCCTCTCCCCCTCCCCCCTCCCCCCCTCTCCCCCTCTCCCCCTCTCCCCCTCTCCCCCTCTCCCCCTCTCCCCCTCTCCCTCTCTCCCTCTCTCCCTCTCTCCCTCTCTCCCTCTCTCCCTCTCTCCCTCTCTCCCTCTCTCCCTCTCTCCCTCTCTCCCTCCCTCCCTCCCTCCCTCCCTCCCTCCCTCCCTCCCTCCCTCTCTCTCTCTCTCTCTCTCTCTCTCTCTCTCTCTCTCTCTCTCTCTCTCTCTCTCTCTCTCTCTCTCTCACACCAAGACCATGTCGGGCTATTGATTCATTCACTTTGCGCCGCGGCGCGCCACTCGGTGACGTCAGCACGCCGCCGACGGACGGGAAGGTGCGGGGCCGAGAGTGCAGACCATCCCGTCCCACCCCGTGCAGACTGCAGGGCGCGGCCGCCCCGCCCCGCCCCGCCCCGCCCCGCCCCGCCCCGCCCTTATCGGGCGGATGTTGTCTTTGACGCCGATAATGACATGTCGTGCACGATAGCGGTGGGGCAGGGGCGGGGCGGGTGTGTGCCGCGGTCACCACGCACACAACCTACTCGGGGTCGAGCGCGGCGATGCGCCCGCGAGTGCAGGGGCGGAGCGGGGCGCGTACACCAAAAGTGTAGAATATGGAAAAGGAGTCAGGCGGAGCGAGGCGGGGCGGGGTAGGGCGGGGCGAGGTGGGCGGGGCGAGGTGGGCGGGGCGTGGTAGAGCGGGGCGAAGCGGGCCGGGGCGGGGCACTCTCGCCTGGCGCTTATCACGGAGCCGGCCCATTAGAGACGTCTGGCCGCGCTGTGGGGGAGCATGTGCACGCCTGGCCCTATAGCTACCCCGCCCCGCCCCGCCCTACCCCTCCTGCTGCAGGCACGGGGCGCAAAGAGCTCCTTCCGCTCCGCCCCTGCACAAGAAGTATGGAAAATACAATCAACTACGCCGCGCGAATACTAAACGGGGGGCTCTTCGTCTTCCCCTCCTACCACCCATCATCATCGTACGCCGTACTTTTTCGTGTCAGGCAGCAGGAGATTGGCAGGAAGGCAACCCCGCCCCGCCCCGCCCCGCCCCGCCCCGCCCCGCCCCGCCCCGCCCCACCCCGCCCCGGATATCGGATATCGTGGCAGAGCGGGAGGAGAGTGTGCCCCGGCCCGGGGCTGGGGCTGGGGCTGGGGCCGGCCCCGCAGCCCCGCAGCCAGGTCATGCGTGCCCCGCGCGGCGCCCTCTAGGGCACACTTGTTGCGGTCCGAGTACCTCTACAGCCGGGGCCCGCACACTGGCATAGAGAGGCCTCTTCGTGTCGTAACACGCGGTAAAAACAATGACTGACTTGTTGAGGAGAAAGAGCAAACTTGGACGCACTCTGTGACTTTGAGGAAAACTCCTCAGATCTTGAGGAAATCCCCTTTCAAAAAATAAGGAAATTTCCCGTTATTTTTCTGAAGAAACATCCTCAACATCTGAGGAGTTTCCCTAAAACTCAGGGAGAGCCTTAAAGTTTACCCCTTTTCCTCAAAACAGTCAGCAGACATATCCTTTTTACCGTCAAGCCCGTTGTCATGGAACTAACGTGGACCCCACGGGCTTAATCATCGACCCATATATCGGTTCCGCGGGCAGTACCCCAACGAGCAGAACAGCACCAACACACTCTGGAGCGCTGACGTCACCCCGCCGCGACGACAACCGCGTATCTCGGCGGGCCGGGCGGCCAAGTTGCGTCGCTGTCGACATGTTCAATTAGGCCGCAGAGTAGAGCGCCAAGATGGCGGAGAGGTGTGGTCGTGGCACAACGGCCTGCGCGGACGAGAGCAATCCCAGGCGACCCACCTCCCCGCTGAGGAGGGGCTGTGCGAAGGGGTTGGGGTTCTTAGCTAAAAAAAAAATCAGTGTACACCCTTAAATAATAAAAACAGTTAAAAAATCAGGGAAAAAAATCACGAAAAAAAAATCAGCAAAAAAAATTACGAAAAAAAAAATACGAAAATTTCTGAAGGAAAAAGAAACATTAGTAAAAATCAAGGAAAATCACAAAAAATTATAAAAGCCAGCAAAATCGGTGTAGGCTTAATTTTTTAGGGAAGGACCCCGCGGGCTGTGTACCTGTGCACTCAAGAACAAGCACTGGCATCACCGTCTCATGAACCAACGTGTTGTACCACTTTGGCTCCGGACACCAGCGTGGCCTGTGGCCTGCGGCCCGGAGGGCAGACAGCGCATGGGAACGCATGCTGATGGTGGCGGCGCGGCCGGGGCCGGGGCCGGGGCCGCGGGGCCACGGTCAGGCCGGAGGTTTCCGGCGCGGGTCCTGTGTCTGTCTCTGTTTGCGAGCGCAGAGTTATTTTGTGTTTGTTTATATAGTGTGACAGAGAGAAAAAGAGGGGGAAAGGGAGGGGAGAGAGACAGAGACAAAGAAAGGTGGAGGAGAGGAGAAAGAGAGGGAGAGAAAGAGAGGGAGAGGAACAGACAGACAGAGAGACAGAAAGTGAGTGTGACGACCCCGTCCGACGCCAGCAAGCTCCCTTGCAATGCGTACCCTTGGTACCATTTATTTCAGGCTTTTGTTCCCTTTTCCCTGCGGGCGCTTTTTGCCTCGCCGCGGTGCTTCTCCGGGTTAGGCTTAGGTCCCAGTTATATGTCCGTCCCCGGAGACGCCCACCTCCTCAGCTCCGGACCCTCCGGGCCCCGGGCGCTGGGCGGCGCGGCGAACTTCCGGGAAATGCGTCTCTCTCGCCGGGGCCGAGGGCCGAGCCGATGCGGGTTTCTCGACGGACCCGGGGCAGTGGCGCCGAGGGGGAAACAACCATGAAACAACTCTGAATTTTGGTGTGCACATTTTGTGAGTTTTCGTGATTTTTTGTGAATTTTCATAAACTAGTGAATTTTCCTACAATTTTGGTAAATTTTTACTTGAATTTTACCCCAAATTTTCCTAAATTTTCCAAAATTTTTGATTTTTATTTTTAATTTTCCGTAATGCGAAGCGTACAAACATTTTCAGCCCTCGCCTCGCGCCCTCCCTGGTCCCGCCAAGATGTGCGGTCAGCCCTACCCGCTCGGTGGACAAGCAGGCCAGCTCCATGGTGCTCTAGCTCACGTGACACGCGTTATGAACGCCCGGCGCACGCACGGTGCCACCACTGCTGACCTGGTTTGAACGGTACTTGGTTCCGCGCCTGCCCGGCGCCCGGCGCCAGGGCCGTCCACACCACCATCAGCGAAGCACACTTTCGCGTCCGCGCAACGGGAGCGCAACGATGCGGCCAAATTGACTTTTACTCCTTCGCAGAAACGTCACGCAATACTCTGAGGATGCTCCATGAGAAACTAATTAACGTAAATTCCAGGCGTCTATGTTAAATGTAGGCGGTGCGGGTCTACTTGAACCTCAAAGGATGGACGGCTGACAGCCGGACGGCACCGCGGGGCGCAGCAGACTGGATGAGGAATCGCAGAGGCTCCGAGAGGTTCGGCGTGACCACAGTGTGGCCGCAGGGAAAATCTCACTTCAGAGTAGCCAGAGGAGGGAGCGAGGGGGCATGCAATCGCGTATTGGTCGGGTCACTCTATCCGTAATAAAGGCGTAAATAGTGTGCGTTATAGAGAAGCGTAATTGCCAAAATTCTCCATACTTTCCTAGTTTATGGGTCGTTTTAGGCTGTTTTTGCCGTTTAGCCTTACTTTGGCCACATCAGATAATTTTCGGAGCGTAATACAGCGTAATAGACTTAGTAGTGCGGGTCACAGATTTTGAGAGTGAATGCCCCGTCGGGCGGGAGTTAAGGATTAAGCAAACTGACGAGTGAACAGTGAACAGGTTCCATCGGACGGCGGGAAACGATCACGACGCAGTGACGCAGTGGTTGGAGGGGTATATGGAGCATCTAGAGCACGGGCTGGCTGGATACGAGGCGGGGGGGGCGGGGCGCGGCGGGGCGGGGCGGGGCGGGGCGGGGCGGGGCGGGGCGGGGCGGGGCGCGGCGGGCGCGCAGGTGGGCCTCATATCAGCTCGAGCTCGGAGCCGGTCCGGCGCGGCCCCCATCCGTCCGTGAGTCACTCCCGACGGTTGAGCTTTCGAAGCGGGGACCCCCCGCCCCGCCCCTCACCCCCTGGAGTGCGCTGCGCACAGGTAGAGCTACGCCAGCGTTGCACACACTGGCCCTGGCCGGCTCCGTGACAGGTGCCTGCCCTCCCGACCTCCTGCCGACTTACTCCGAAGAGCGCTCTGTCTCTCTCTCTCTCGCACCTATACGGCAAAGCCCATGAGTGCAAGAGAGACAGGGCGAGGAAAGCGCTCTTCGGGATAAGTCGGCAGCTCGGAGGAGAGGAGGGCGCTCGCTGCTGCGCGGAGGTGGGATCGAACGCATTCGCCCGCCGCCCCG
This sequence comes from Frankliniella fusca, assembly GCA_029379305.1. Classification (NCBI taxonomy): domain Eukaryota; kingdom Metazoa; phylum Arthropoda; class Insecta; order Thysanoptera; family Thripidae; genus Frankliniella; species Frankliniella fusca. The sequence goes on along the minus strand of JAHWGI010000083.1, from coordinate 520,183 downwards.
CCCCGCCCCGCCCCGCCCCGCCGCGCAGAGACGCAGCGCCGCCCCCGCACACAAACAAAAGGGACAATCGGATCGAACAAGCGGTCAGGGCGTCGCAAAATAACGAAAACTGTTTTGGCCTTTTTCACGCACTTATTCGTCAATATCTCATGAACGGTGCGAACGAGAAGGTATCCTGACAAGCGATGGTTCCATAAGAGAGCTGAGATTGCGCCTTTTCACTCCGTCACCATACGACTCAAAGTGATCAAATTGGTCCTTGGGCCCTGAAATAATTTTCGATTTTTTGGGAAGGGAAATAACGTCACTTCCTGTGAGAGTCGTTACAACGCCCTGCAGCAGGGTGACTCCGACCCGCGTTCAGTCGAAGTCGTGTCCTCTCACTTGCTCCTTAGGGTCGAGCCACTAGCGCGAGGACACAGAAATGAAACCGCTAAGAGGAATCAGAGGATTGCTTTCGCACCTTTACGGTGCCCTAAGTTGACCCGAGTGGTCTCACATGAGTGCGACGAGGACAGACGTATAAAACATGAAAGCGATCTTCGGAATCAATAGGGCGCCATTCGGATGAGTTGGACCAACCACTATACGACGGCCCCGCCAGCGAGTCCTCCTCCACATCATCCGACCTCCAGAGCAGCCGTCTGATTCCGAGGATCGCTCTCGTGCCTCCGTCCTTGTCGCACCTATGGCGGTGCCCCATGCTGGGGATGGCAGGGCCCCGTGAGTGCGACAAAGAGGGAGGCGCGAGAGCGATCCTCAGCAGAGGGATGATAATTCTCAGAGTGTACAGAGAGGGTGCGCAGCGCAGAGCAGCGAGCAGCCCTCACTCCCCGCCCCCGCGGGAGCCGCGCGCCTGCCCGGGGGCGGCGGGGGCGGCGGGGGCGGCGGGGGCGGCGCGGCGGCGGCGGGGCCGAGTGCGCCGCGTTGCCATATCGGCAGTCTGGCACCGGCGCAGCGCAGCGAGGAGCTGAGCGGTACGGAGCAAGGAGCGAGCCGAGCCGAGTCGAGCCGAGCCGAGCCGAGCCGGTCACCGGGCGGCCGGCCGGCGCGAGGGAGGGGACAGACGCACCCACACCCACCCACACCCACCCACGGGCAGGCGCACGCACGCCATCAGCTGACAGACGGCGCTGAACACGGCAGGTGGGGTGTTTCAAAGTCAGCTTTCGATCACCTTGCGCCTCGGGTTGCAACTCCATTTTTTCCAAGCATTTTTCAAGGTATTGAAAGGTGTAGGTATTGTAGGTACCTTTCAATGACAGGCCTACTGGCAAGCCCCTACTGGACGGTGATCAAAAGTTGACAAGGAAACTCACTACATTGGCGGTACGTGGGCGTGGAATGACGCGACATAAGGGTGGATGGAAGGTGCGCGAAACGTGGAGTTGAAGTGGAGACGAGACGAGATGGTGTTCGAGAGGTAGGCGACGAGGATAACGGCGTGGAGCTGAATGTACGACACAGGATAGGATAGGATTGGATAGGATAGGATAGGATAGGATAGGATAGGATAGGATAGGATAGGATAGGATAGGATAGGATAGGATAGGATAGGATAGGATAGGATAGGAGGAGCACTGGAGGCAGAGAGGGGAAACCCGCCTGGCGCGCCGCGGATGGCCGAGCAATAATGCCGCGTGCCGCGGTCCAATCGAAGAGCCCTTTGGCAACCGCTGGCCAGTCTCGAATCCGGCCCGGCGGCCGGACCCCACCTAGGGCAGGGCAGGGCAGGGCGGAGGAGCCTGGCCTGGTGGCCCGCGGGGCCAAACTCACCTCCCGCCACAGTATTTACGGCCGCCAATATCCTGGCTCTTCCGAGATCGAATCATCTGGCCGAACGACTGTCGAGGAGGATGGTGCCCGCGAGTGTGTGCCTCGCCCCGTGCACAGAGTGATGAAGGCAGCGGCCGCTCCGCATCCGTCCTTCTCTGCCGACTGATTCAGAAGATCGCTCTCGTACCCCCGTCCTTCTCGCACTCACGAAGGCCACGCCACCCCCAACAAGGGGCACCGCCATGAGTGCGACAAGGACTGAGGAAAGAGAGCGATCTTCTGAATCAGTCGGCATGGGGCCCCGCCGTCACCAACATAGGGCACCGCCATGGGTGCGAAGAGGACAGAGAGAAGAGGGCGGTCTTCTGAGTCTGACGACGGCAGCACCGCCGCGAGTGTGCGAAACCTCTCCCCGACGACAGCCTCCCCTCGCGAACAGGGGTGCGCCGGCGCCGGACAGCGCAGCGCTGGGCGTGGCAGCGACAGCCAGCGGCAGGAGACTGATTACCTCCGTCCTTCACTGTTAAAAATACCGTGAGGAGTTACGGTATGCGTACGGTCCGTACCGTAATTTTCATGTACGGTCAGACCGTAACGTACACTTACGGTACGGACCGTATTTTATGATCGATGGAGTGTGCTCCACTGCACTTCCCCGACATATCTGCAGGCTACGGTGTGTACCGTAAGATTCAGACCGTAGTCAAAAATTACGGTCCGGGACCAGGCAACAAATTTACAGCGCATACCGTAGGCATTTACCGTGGTATTTTCCAACAGTGTTGTCGCACTCACGAGGCACTGCCATAGGGTGGGTGAGAGAGAGGACCGCGTCCACCTCCCATTGACCGCATTAACCGACGTGCGGAATCAGCCTACAGCGCCGGCCGGCCGGGCTGGACCCCGCCCCACAGGCGCCAGGCGCCCGAGCTCCACTAAACTAAAGTCCTGGATCAGGACTTTACACTAAACAAAGACCTCAACCCTGGAATTCCATAAAATCGCGGCACTGAGCGGCGCGGGAGCGCGGGTTAGCACAGCCAGCTTGGCGGAATTCCTTGCGCCCTTGAGATCACCCCGCCTCGCCCCGCCCCGCCTCGCCGGCACCCCACCCCACCTCCTCCAGCCGCGAGCCTGCTGTCTTATTTCAAGCGCGGGCCCGACTGGGACGCCGGGGCGCGCGGCGGCGCGGCGTTCTCCGCGAGGAAGACCCAGGTCACCGGCTCCCCTCCCCGAGGTCAGGGCGTCAGGGCGGCCTCCACCGCAGCACCGCTCCTCCTCCGGCCGGGCCGCCCCGCCCCGCCCCGCCCCGCCCGATCGAATGACTTAGGGCACGTGCAGTGCGGCGAGTCGAGCTGATCGATAGAGCCGCATCCAGCCAGATTGGGCCGGGCCGGGCTGGGCCGGGGCCGGAGAGCAGCCGGCATCAGAGTCTTCCCGACCACGGCCGACCTGGGGCCTGGGGCGACGTATAATTCCGAAGGAATATCGCTCGCGCCGCCCTCGTCCTTGTCGCACTCCTGGGGGTCCTGCCATCCCCAACATTAGGTGTGACAAGGACGGGGGGATGAGAGCGGCCTTCTGAATCAGACTTCACTTCAACTTCAACTTCAACCTAGGATATATCGGCAGCAGTTCGTTGTGAACTACCCAAGGTTGTTCAATAACGACCGGAGATGGCTTGAAGCCAGGCACGTGACCTTGACTAGACATCATGCTAGTCCGGCTTCCAGGATGAACCCCATCCGAACACGTTAGCAGCCGACTTGTTCCGCAGAGCGCTCTCCTAGCTCTGTCTCCCTCGCCCCCATACGAAGCCTATCAGTGCGAGGGAGACAGGGCGAGGAGAGCGCTCTGCGGAATAAACTTCTTCTCCAGGGCGCCCTCCGGCAAGCGCAGCAGAGCGCAGCGGGGTAGACGCACCCGCGCCCGGCCCGGGTATGGTGGGACTGTCTGAATCAGAAGAGCACACTCCTCGCTCCGTCCCTGTCGCACTCACGGCGAGCACAGTCTGTGTGCGAGAGAGACAGAGCGAGGAGAGCGCTCATTTGAATCAGTCTGCAGGGGATGGACTGAGTGCCGTGGGAAAGAGGCGGCGTTATCAGCATTTCGGGTCCCGCCCCGCAGCGCCACACAAGACAGCCGACTTGTTCCAAAGAGCGCTTTCCTCGCCCTGTCTCTCTCGCACTGATGGGCTTCGCCGTATAAGTGCGAGAGAGAGGGAGCGAGCGTGGAGAGCGCTCTTCGGAATAAGTCGGCAATAGACGCAACGGCAAATGTTCATGTGCTAGTGCGCACTGAAGTCAGCGCCCTGTCGTGCGGCCGCCCCACCCCGCCCCGCCCCGCCCCGCCCGCCACCAGGACCCTCCTGGACCCTCGGCCTCGGCCATACACCGGCAGCAGGCTGATTCCGAAGATCGCTCTCCTGCCTCCGTCCTTGTCGCACTCATGGGGCCCTGCCATCCCTCACATAGGGCACCGCCATAGGTGCGACAAGGACGGAGGCAGGACAGCGATCTTCGGAATCAGACGGCAGACACAAGGGGCGGGGCGGGGCGGGGCGGCAGGGGTAGCCGGGCCAGGCACGGCACGCGCCCCCGCACCTGTCCCCTTGCTTCTGGTCCTGCGGGTCCTGCGCCGTCCACCGGGCACCGGGTACGTACACAGCGGAACAGGGAAGAAGGGGAAGGAGAAGAAAGGGTGTGTCAGCAGCGCACAACAAAGGCAAGGAAGGAAAGTGCTCCCCCCGGAGTTTAAGGCTCCCGTAAAAAAAAGACAGATGAATACTGTCGATAAACGGATTTTTAAGCACTGCTACGGTGCTGCGTCCACTGCAACTGAGTCAGACTTTAACTGCTCGATAGCGACAATTTAGCTATTCAGATTACTGGAATACGCAGCCATAATCCAAATAAGGAAATCCAACAATGTCAACAGCAGAGACACAACTAGGCCTAATCAGCTGATGGATTACACACAGCTCCTACTTCCAATCGGATTCTATCATGTTAAGCAGATAAAAACAGACGTGTGAATTTCAAATACACGAATGGACAAGAAAGTTTCTAGGCCTTCAAAAATGAAATTCAATATAATTGATTTCTTTTTTCGTGTGCAAGGGACAAGGACCGGCGCAAATCGAGCATATCAAAAGAGAACGCCAAATTTCATACCGAAAGACAAGGGTGCATCAAAATAGCGAGTATGAAATAGGGAATGGTGCCAAAAGACATGGTATATTACGACAATAAAACTTGTTCTCTTCTCGTCACGCTCAGAAAGGAGCAGGAGCAGGGTGAAGTCACTTCGAAAGCTTACCTGCAGTGACGGTGTCGCTGAGATCATATTTGCCTCCAGTCTTCGGGAAATCCTTTAACTTTCGTCCACTTAATTTCAGCTCACCACTGACGTGAGCATCTTCTAAAATTCTTTCTAAAGACCTCGTTAACTGATGTGATTGTCCACTCAAGAACGACGCACAGCCTTTCGCCATGTTCCATGTCTGAACGCAACTGACGCTGCTAACGCTCAACGCTCCGCTCCGCTCATGGAGGTGGCGGAGACCACTGACGTCACCTAGAGGTGCGTAGTCCTGAGAGTCGCGACTCTAGCAGGCTGCTCGCGTGCACTCGCTTGACTGCATGCGATGGGCTACGTAAGCATAGTAGGGCCGTGGAGAAATCTGCCGTACCCTTCGAGAAAATTTAAAAGAAAATAATTGTCATAAATGTATTTTCTTGACATTTTTCTAAAGAAACAGGCTGCTAATATTTTATTTCTTGAAAAACCCTTGTCATCATGTAGTACGAATGCTTGGCCACACACAGCGCTAGTGTATAGGTTGACAGCGCACTCTCTGCCTTTATGTCGGCTGCTAGAGACGTCTGGAACAATAACTAGTGAATGTGGAAACTAAACTGGGAAACTGTAGGTCAAACTTCACATATTCCTCTTAAATTTGATCAGAGTTATTGAAAGGCTTCAAAGTACTCGAAAGAGTTTTGTTCCTTCTGATCCTTTCACCTGTACTTAATACATGCCCTTCAGAAATAATGTTGTTTGACGCCGTTAAAAGATTTTTTGGGGTTGGAGGGAACCCTTCAAGGTAAGCTGACAGCGTTATCTTTTTAAAAAGTTAAACAATTTATTTTTTTTTAAATGTGTTTTTCTGAGTTTTCTGTCTTTACTTTTTTTTTTTGCCTAGTTGTACATCTGTCTGAAACAAGAAACATTATTTGTGCTTTGATGGTGCTACCACTTATCAAAGACATTTATCCCCTAACTTACGTGGAACACTGTTTATCTTTCTATTTACAGTAACGACAATGAGAGATCACTCCAACCACCACCACAGGTCTCAATTTATGGTAATGGACAAATGGTGCCGTTTGGGTATGTAACCTAAATGAACAAGTGCGATCTGTTATGCAATACTCTTACAATATTGCCTTATGCCAATGTTGAGTTCAAATAACTTTTTTAAGTGACTGCTTTGTCATATTCACAGTGGAGAGCAACACATCCCTCCTGACATAAGTCAAATTGAGTCAGAAATAGCTCAGGTTCATAAATTCATGGAGCAGCAAATGCGCACTATGATGGGCTCATTTGGCTTTTCATTTGGTAATCCCTTCTCTGGTTTTGGTTTTGAAGGTTGGCATTTTCTTGCACAGTCTACCTTTGAGTTCTAATTTCCAAATAGAAAGTAACAACAGCTTGTTTGCAGATGACAGTCATGGGCCATTTGCATTTCCACCCTTTACTGGAGACATACCTAGTCTCCCAAATATGCCCTCCAGTCCTGAAGTAAGTTCTCCTTCTTTAGATCCGAGAGATGAAGTTTTAAAGCCACAATTTAGATCTAAGTCATCTGCAAAATGGAATGGTCAAGACCAAATTCTTGATGAAAGGTAATACATGCACTGAAAGCAAACATGCACCGATGCACCTGTAGCCTCCTCAACTTCTTCCAAATTAAATAATATTTGCCTTAATTTTCGTTTTTCCTGAAATTAAAGGTTAAATAATGAAGGTCTTGGTTCAATCATAGAAGATTTGAGGCCTTCAAATGGAATGCATGAGAGAGGTAATCCAATGACTGATGGCTTCTCATCCTTTTTTGGTAATGAGTTGTTCAGCAGTGGTCTGTTTGGTGGGATTCTTGGAAAGGAACCAAGTTATGGACAGTCTAGTTCAACCGTTACCATTTATTCAAATGTTAATGGTCATAAGTCCATGGAAAAAATTATCAGGCATCCAGATGGAGTAAGTATTTCTCCTTTTCTTTTAGTTCTGAGAAGTTGTTTAGAATTCTTTTTTGATTCATTAAAATTATTTACAGAGAGTTGAAAGGACTGTTATTACAGACGATGGAAATACTCAGCAGTAAGTTGTAGACCTGGTTAACATTACCACTCATGCAATAGCCTTAGCTCATAAAATTGTTCATTGAAGTAATATTATTGGAGAAATTTGTCATTTTCCTGTTTCCATTGGATTGGAATTTTGTGTACTGTTTAAGAAAGTAAATAAAAATCAAATTTATAGTGCACTTGCGCTTTTTATTTGTTTCTAGTTATTACCAGTTATAGTTAACGGTTTTGAACACACAATCAATGTTACAAAAGTTCTAGCCATTCATTTTGTAGTAAATATAAACCTGCAGCTTTAGTTGTGTTTCTTGCTAACACATTCAATCCCACAAGTGCCTAGATTATTAAAAGAAATCACTCAAAATGTTGGGGGAAAAACAAGGGGAAAAAAAAACTAGGAGGGGTAAAAAGGAGGGGGAGGGGTTAAAAAAATAATAGAGGAACATATTTTGCATCTAAGAGATGAAACATAATGAGGACAGAATTTCACATCAAAATCAAATTGTATTAGTCTACACGAGCTGCAGAAAATACTGATAACACTTGACAAATACCTACACAACATTTAAAACTGCAACTACTTGTCTACTTGATCAATATTCTACACATGAAACATCTATATATCCTAAGAAAATTGCAAGTTTTTAATACCACAATGATTCTAATTATGATTCTCAGGGACGATTCCAAAGAGATGTATCCACAACAATGTGAATGAAATACCGCTGTTAACTGAGAGTGTGTGCTGCATTGAGACAAGTATGATAACGAGCTGTAGTAAATGTGTAGATTACAAACAAAACTTAGATGAAAAACTAGAAAATAATATGTTGAACATGCCATCCTAATTTTAAGCATGACACACAGGGTCTAGGTTTGAGGAGAACTACTTAATTTGCAACTTGTTCACTCTCAGATCTACAGGAAATTGAAGGACAGAATGTGAAGCACCAGCTCCAGCTGAATACAAATTTATTTGAAGCAAAACTTCCTTTGCAAGGTAAAGTGATTGAAACCACTGTATTGAGATCATCTCTTTAGCCCCAAATTAAAAGTAAGTGAAGAAATAATATACAACTAACAACTTTGAATGTTAAAAATAAAGGTGGGAAATTTTAGACATCTTTTGTCCTGAAGGAAACTATGCTCAATAAAACACTTGGCAGATACAAGCTACTACCCCCTTCACCATAAGTTTGGGCAAAGGTGACTGAAGTTTCTGAAATGTTTTCAAATGTGTGTTATTATTTCTAAGAGTCAGAATAAAGAGACATAGTGAAGGTAAGGGCAGTAGACAACTAACATTATTGTTAATAAGCACAGTTGACCAATTACTTGACAAAATTAACAAAGCAATCATTTTCTGATATGTTAACATAGAGCCCCTACTTCCTGAGAAGAAGAGATTTTTAACAAATATAAACCAATGTTAACCTAAGGCTGATGAATCACATTCACATCATGTTTTCACTGTATATATTTTAACAGCCTTTTCTTTGGTTCTCCATAAAACAGCAAGCAGACTTCAAATTTCCTCCAGCCTCTAGCATATTTGGATCACAACAGATTACAGAAGAAGGTGGCCTTAATGCATTCTTTCCCTTAGAGCTGACTCAACTCACTGAAAATGTATTATGCTGAAAGCAGTTTTTTGAAAATCATGAACAGCATTCCTTCATAGCTGGGCAGATGTATAATATGGGTTTTTGTGCACATAAGAACTCATTACCAACGCAGGGGGCTTTGCAATTAATTTGGCAGTTATTATTTCAGATTTATCTAATTTTATGGTTCTGAAACACTACAAAGCACAGCAAACGTGAATATAATCCATTACATAAAATAATTGGGTATCATATTCCGAAGGATAGTTTATAGTTGGGATTTTAAACTGAAATTTGTCAAGTTCAAATATATGCAATTCAAGCATAGTTTTGGAAATTACGAAGATTATCAATCAATTTGCAGAAAAGTACAAAATTAGCATTAATAAACAAAAATGAGACGGAAAACTTATTTAAAGTAAATTTTATTAACACATTATGATGGAGACTACAAGTAAACATCACAGGACTTAGTTCATCAGGACAACAAGAAAGACAATTCATTATCTTTGGGCAAAGAAGCATTGTGTGAGAAAACACTAAGCTGTCGACAAAGGAAGTAAAGAACTCAATACATTGAAAATTTACAAATCATGAGATCTGGTCAAGTTAAAACTCAAGAGCTAACTGTAACCATAGGTAAATGCAGCAATGCCAAAGACAATGAAGTGAGATGTTGCAACATTGCCATTCTAGAACTCAAATGATGAACTTCACAAGCGTTCATTCAAATCAGCTCCTGGTTTTATTTTTTGTTTTGTTTTTTAACACTTACCCCAGCAGAAGAATCAAATCTTCTCTTGGAGACATTGTTACGTAGAAGGAATTTTTCTGATCCTAGTCAGCGCCAAGGTTTTTTTTTTTCATTCTTTTTCTTTTTTCCTGTTATACTTTATGCCATACAAGGACTTGTACGGGGAAAATATGGAAACTACGTCTCCACAAGATGTTTAGGTGAAACGAATTTCATGATTTGCTCCAGAAATTATGATTGGATCAGAAAAATCTCAAAGTATTAAACTAAGACAACAACAAAAAAAAGTTAAAAGATGTTTCTCACTCTCTCACACTTTTACGCATTCACACATATACTTGTACATACACACATAGAGGTTAGAATTATCAAACCCATAACTGGGATATTTGTACCAATCTTTTTTCAGAGCACCTCCTGGTGCAAATGTGCAATGAAATCTTTGGTGTTGTTCGGCTTACACCAGACAAACCCAAAATAAAACAAGCACAGAATAATATAAATAAAATCTAACAATCTTGTTACGTGACCAGCAAAAGAAATCAAACATACTCTAAAAAGATTACAGTATGTACAAATAAATAGACTCACTGTATCAGCTTTAGAACAAGCATCACAGAGAGAAAAGAGGACACACCTATAACAAAATAAGAAGATACTTTTATATACCAAAGCATACACAGCATATCAATTTTATTCAATTAACATAGCCCAAACATATGTAAGCTTTGACAGCACAAATAATATGGAATAAGCAGAACCAATTCCACAGGGAGATATAAAGGTCATACAAGAAAGATAAACTTAGTCACGGCAGTCTTTTTGATTACTAATATTCACTAGGTAACTACAATCAATTACCTAACAACCCATCTTCTTAGAAACTAATTCATTTTGGCTATAAGGGCCAAAAGTTACAAATTACACCTAAAAATATTACATTACAATATCTATCACATATATGATTCAGCTAGGCTAGAGTAGAGACCACATAATTACTTGGTAATAAAGACAGAATTTCTACAAACCCAAGAAGGCTTATAACTGATACACGGACACTTGGAGGGAAATGTGCACCTGACATTTCGCATGGTGACAGGGCTAACCAAAATCAACCGCATCCTGCTTTTCCCTCTCATTCCACATGATTAGCACAGTACATGGGCACACCCATCCAAATAACTCAAAAAATGGTCTTCAAAACTGCAATAAAATTTACATCTATGGGTATAAACTGCTAATCAATTTCTGCATCACATTAGCCTTTTAAAGACCATAAAATCCCAACAGTACTCCATTTGATTCCAAGACAAGATATATACATAGCACTTAACAAAAGCTACATTACAAATTATAATCACAAGTTGAATTCATGAATAGCTTGCGGCCCCTCTCTGTTGGATTTCTGTAACAATGCATATAAATTACAAACCAACTGATGGTTAAAAGTTATTTCTAAAATTAAACTGGTGTTGACTTAAGATCATAAGAAATGACTCAAACAAAAAATTCAATAAAGAGAAATTGACAAGACAGGAAGTTAAAGATTCAAGTTATCTGTCCAGAAACCTGGTACCAAAACTTCTTGTGATCATGAAGTTTATAGACTTGGTACATGCAAATAGTTGATGATGAAAACCATACAATCATGGAAGACAGAGAAAATTAGCATCAAACTATCATTAAAATCCAACAATTCAAAGAGTAACTTCTGCTAGTGTCATCCTCAAAAGTTGTGCTGCACTTTAGAACATATCAGTTTATGTAATATGGTTAGCTCTGAGAGGGGTTGAAGGTATTCTGCCATATGGCGCCAGTCATAATTACATCTATACATACAGTTTACTTTACAAGTTGACATGAAGCTACAAAATACAATCCAAACATAACTTATATGTCAAAGTATACATTTCATATTTCATTCCAATTTGATTCCATGGTAAGATTTTACAATGAGAGAACCATATACAATGTTCAGTTCATGAGATGATGATAGAGGGGATTATAAAATGAAAATGCAAGTCAAGATTTAAAATCTTCCAAAAGAGGAAAACAAACAAGGAAAAAAAATTGGAAATCTCAGGGCACAAATGACTAAGACAATGGGCCAATTTCAATTTTTAGTTGGAGACTAGCTTTCATCCACCGTAGGAAGCCAAAATGCCATATTTGTGCAAGCAGATGCAAGCATCATGTACTTCGGGTTGAATTGGACACATTGCACAGGGGCAGTGTGATCAGCAGCAAGGACACATACTTTGTATCCTGTCCCAGCATTCCAGACATGAACTCTTCCGTCGGTTGATCCACTGAAGATAAACTGAGAATCTGGACTGTAAGATGCTTCAATAGGAATTCCTTTGTTGTTAAGATGACCAGTGAAGGTTTGGAGAGGTGTACCGTGAAAAGCGTCAATTAACCTGATGATGGAACCATTGGTAGAGATAAGAATTGTTTTCCCATCTCTGCTGAATTTCAGTCCAGTCCAATCACATTCCCTCTCCTGAGTCAATTTGAATGTGACAAAAGGGCCTTTATCAAAAGACCTCAGATCATACAGCTTTATGCTCTCCGAGTTCACTCCTGCTGCAAAGATCAGCCCCTCTGGGTCATACGCAGCCACAGGTCGACCAGCTAAGTGCATTAATCCTTGACAATTTGGAGAGCGAAGATCCCAAAGTCGAAGTGTTTTATCGACGGACCCCGACAGGAAAGTGTCTTCTACTGGAGAAATACACAATGTGACAACTTTCTTGGTGTGGCCTGGGAAGTATCTAATGTATTTGTTGTCATGGAGGGACAAGTATCGGATGGAGTCATCTACTTTCGTAGAACTATGAATGGCCGTATTTTTCGCATGTGTGAAGTGAATTAAATCTACTCCATACTTTTTGCTGTTCACAGTTCGCATCTGAGTTCCTTTCTCGCAATCATAAATGACAATTTGGTCGTCCTCGCTGCAGGAAATCAATGTTTCTCCGCTGGGAGAGAAGTCAATGCTGTTAATCTTGTCGGTGTTTTCCCGAAACACCTTCGCCACTTTGAAACTTCGAATAACATGGTCCACTAACTTCATTTTCAAAGTTTGAAACGCCTATCCAGCGCAAATTCGCCACAAACTTTGAGGAAACACACAAAATAGCGAGATGGGTGCTGATGCGACTCCACACATGAACAAAATGCGATCGCACGGTCAAAGCGCGTTCACAAAGCAAAGCAATCGGCATGTCACAGCCTTCTCTCGTAGGATATGGAAGAAGAAGAAGAAGAAATGGACGAAACATTTTCATGGCAGTTAGAGAATCAAACCGTAGAGCGCAGCACTACGAGTGAAAACAATAACAAGACTTTCTGCAGACGCTGCTGATGAAGAAATGAATGAAATATGGCCTCGTCCAAGTGCTTATCTTCGAAATCTAGCGATGAAATCTGCAACTTCCCCCGCGATGAAAGTCACAATGCCACTTTACTACCATGGGACCGCTTTTCAAGCTGGATTCACTGCATCTGTATTGTTACTTTCGACCTGGAACTTGGCCAGGCTATGGAGGTATACTTCTAGCATAGGTTATTTTAGTTCGATTTTATACTGGATCTGTCGTGTCTATAGATTTCAAGCGTTGGCTTGTGATGGATATAACTGATCGAAAGCGTTCATCATTTAATCGCCTGGAACTGAAGTAGCGAAGTTTTAAGTCATTATCGTACCCTGATTGTGCTGATGGATGAAATATGTTTCCTATCATTTCAGACAGCTAAATTTAATGAACCAAGGTTTATTGGTATAATTCCATTGAACCCAAGTGTTTGACTCTTCTACACTTGAACTCAGACATCAACACACTATTCCTGCTTTCCTATTACTAACTTGACATTCGTAATGTTTTCAGGTTGTATACCCAGGTCATGTGAAGTTATCAGAGCAAGAGAAGACAAACATTTGCTACCTAGCTTTCCCAGATTCAAACTCGGGATGTATGGGTGACACTCAGTTCCATATGAGAATAAGACAAGCTCCTGGCAGACATCCTCTGAGACGAGAGCATCGTGCCTACAATCAGAAGTGCCCTGCTTATTTACAAATACAGTCAGGATATTTCTATGGATATGTTTACTTTCGACAGGTTAAAGACAAGACCATTCCTCGAGGATATTTTCAGAAGGTTACTTGAGCTTACTTAAATCTTCAGTTTCTATCCTTCTTCACTCATATGTGGAATTTTCATTTATACCTTTAATTTTAAATTACAGAGTGTTGTAATTATCTCCAGATTGCCTTTTGTTAGCTTGTTCACAAAAGTTAGCCTCTTAATATCACCAGAGTATTTCAATCATGGAGAAGCAAGTATTGAAGTTGCATGCAGTGAAATAGACCGCTGGCCATGCCCAATTCCTGGTGAGACTGTTAGCCTACCACTCCTTGGTATGATCATTCAGGTTAGTATCAATTTGTCTAGGTTGCAAATTTCAGCACAGCATGTCAGAATCATTTAAAATGAATACTTGATGAAAAATTTTATTCACCAATTTGGACTTTATTCCAGACACACATACCAAGCAACAACAGCAAAACTAATGGCCATTCACCAAATGCTCTTACACCTACAACAGAGGATGTGGGTGTAAACTCATCATCACCACTGCCAGGCCCTCTCTCTGTCGATGGGCCAGCATCATCCTTATCAGTTACTGTATTACCAACACCTCATGAAGTTAATTTATTTAACTGTTTCTCTGGAGTTGTTTCACACATTCACTTGCTCTGGGAGCTAGTACTAACGGCAGAGCCTCTTGTAGTCATGGCTTCACTTCCTACAACATGCTCGGATATGGTACAGGCTCTTGTTAGGTAAAAACATCTTAAATTGTTACCCTTTCTATCCTCTTTTTTTTATTTTTATTTTTAAGTAAATTAGGTTTAAAGAAAATGTTCTCTTACAGTATAATCACTCCACTGATGTATTGTGCTGACTTTCGACCATACTTCACCATCCATGACAGTGAATTTAAAGAATATACTACTCGTGCTCATGCACCACCTCCTGTCATACTGGGAGTCACAAATCCTTTCTTTGCCAAAACTTTACACCACTGGCCCCATATAATTCGGATATGTGACACACCCAAATCAAACAGTAGTGAGTATGCAATTTAACCTTTTTATTGTCCCTAGAACACTGAGTGACTTGTTCTGTTCTTCAATCACAATTTACTTGAACATAAAAAAATCTCTCATCCTTTCAGTTGCTGCTCACAAACAAAAATTAAAGAAAGGCACAAATATTAAGATGTTAGACTCAAAACCTGGAGTGTACACCCAGTACCAACCATTTTTACAGAAAGACAAAGCTATTCTGAAGAAACTTATGAAAGGCATGGAAAATAAAAGGCCAGATGAAGTTCAAAGTGCTTTGCTACGTAGGCATCTCTTGGAGTTGACTCAAAGTTTTATGATCCCCCTTGAAAGATACATGGCAAGCCTCATGCCTCTTCATAAAAATATATCACCATACAAGGTCAGTTGTACTCTAAATTGGTCCAAGGTTTCTTTCTATTGGGAGCTTTCATTCACTAAAACAATGTTCAATGTCTTGTAGGCACCACCCTCTATTCGCCCCTTCAACCCTGATGATTTTTTTGCCACTTTGAGCACTGCAGGTCCACAGTTAACTAGCGGAATCAAAGGTGATTGGGCTGGTCTTTATAAGCGTTTCTTTAGGTCTCCTAATTTCAGTGGCTGGTTTAATGCCAGATATCGAGAAGTAACCCAGAAGCTTCAGTCATTACAACTGGAGGCACTTTCTGATGCAGTATGTACCACCATGGAATTTTAAGTTTGCTCATTATTCTTTTGTGAAATTGCCGCAAATTTTCCTATTTATTTTGTGAATTACAGGATTTGAAGATGTGGGTCAGGGGAAAGCAGGAGGTTGAAGTGGTTGACATGGTTCTTCGAATTCGTCAAAGATTACAAGCACCATCAGACTCTGAACCAATTCTGGCTGATACAACTCGAGAAAGATTAGAAATGAGGTTGTCTGACCTCGTAACTTGTCTTCCAGAGGACCTACGCTCTGTTTTGAAGGCTAGCTGACAAAAGGCTTTAACCTATTCAGGAGAGCCTGAATGCAAGACTGAAGAATATTTTTCAAATATAGATGATGTTGATATTCCTCTTCCTCTTTTTGCAAGTTCTCAAAATGCAAGTCCAGCCACTAGTCCGGTTGGGGGATGTGCATGTTTACCTCGCAGGAAGAAATTTAAATAAGGTGACATCAGTGATAAAAAATATGTTTCTGACTTGCTGGTAAAGTCATTACAAGACCTCTGGTAAGAGAGACACAAAAGACACCGTAGCACATTGTTTCTGTTCAGAAAGTTTTGTGCAAACGTTCTTAACTGTCATGGGCTGGTCCCTAAAATAATTATTATTTTCATAAAATTTTCTTGAATGTTTTAAATATTTGCTGAACTTTAATGCATTTTGGGTATATTACTGCTTATTATCAGTTCCTAATTAAAATGATCTATTGTAAGCCTCCTAAAAGATGAAATGAGGGAAAGAAAATAATTACGCTTGGTATGTAGCTAGGTATAAATCACAATTCTTTATTTATTTGAAACAGGTTTGTTTCTTGTAAGTTGTGTACTGATTTACATGTTATACATGTTAATTTATAAGGTACCAATGATCAATTTATTTCAAGTGTTTTCATGTTTTGAAGTGTTAAATTTTTTCTGTATTTAAATAGAAACCTTATGACTCTGCAGGTTTATTGACTCAAAGTTCACATTCTTTTTGTCGGATAGTTAAAAAATTGTATCTAAATCATTTTAAGATTTAGAAGTACAGGCTGTGAAAAGGCTTGTTTGTTGGTAAGAAATATGAATTGTTTGACACATTTTGTGTGGCAAATTTTTGGTTCTAACGGATCAACTTCTATATGGACATGCTGCTCTTAATATGTTGAACAAAGTTGTGAGATTAGATATTTAAAATGTTTGTCTTTTTATCTTGAAGAAAAAAGCAATCATAGGAAAAAAAAAAGTTTCTTCATAAAAACTTGTACATTAAAAAGAAACAAATCCGAAGTGCAAGTATACTAATGCAGGGGTCTCAGACTGGTGGCCCGCGGGCCACAAGCGGCCCTGAGAGAAAGGGATGGTGCTATGGGAGGCTGCATAAGTGCGAGCGAAAGGTCTCACCCGTGCGGCACGCGCGTCGTCTGCTGTCTGAGACCGCTGTGCTAATGTGCCAAGAAAACTAGGTGTCAAAAATACTCAAACAGCTGTTAATCCAAAAAGTAAATTAACGGTTTTAGTTGCTGGATTATCATTAACAAATTTGCACTCCTGTTACATTCCTATTTTTTCATAATTTTCTTTGTAAGGCTGCTTCCCTTGTTTCTTCCCCTTAACAACATTTGTTTAAGGTTTCCATGTTTTGAGTCATGTAGGTTTGGACCAGACAAAAGCAATTGTGTACATAAAAGTTTTGTGCCTCAAATGATTTATGCTCTCTTAAATATTTTGATTGCTCCCTCACTTTGAAGAAGCTGACAGGCTCAATATGTAATAAAGTAGTTAATAAAATGGAAAGCAAAGTAAGTTTTTGTGCTCAAAGGCAGTGGTTGGAATAGCTTATAAGAGACAGATGCTTGGTGTATTCTTGTATTGTCATGAAGTGTTGACAGTGAGAAAGAAATGTGTGTACATATAGTTATATGTATTTATATGTACAGATTACAAATGTGAGTAGGCAGTAGAGCAGATCCTTCATTACATTGAGGGTTGCATAACAGTAGAAATCCTAAATGAGTCATCCTGGTATTTCTTTCTTTATTGTTTCTACATTAATATGAAAGTCACATCTTTTAGATTGCTATAAAGTACCTGTGCAGTTCTTGGTTTCATACTCTTTTTTTTAATTATGTAAGCAGGTGATAATCTAATTTTGACTTTGAATACGTAATAATTCCACCCTGAAAATATTGTGAAAGGTGTAGGAATTTTTCTGCCTATCAGTTGAGTTGATATTTTTCATGCTGATACTTCATCCCACTGCTGATGCCATAATTGTTGCTTCTCAATTATCTAAAAGGGGAGATTTAAGTTGATGAATGTATTGTAATGAAATGAACTGACATGTTATAATGACAATACTTTTAAGCTTGCAATCTGTCATAGAAGCAAGAGTCTGTGGGCAAGTAAGGAATGTTGGTGTATCATATGTCTCAAGACTTCATTATCTAACACCTACCATTTGCTTTATCTTTTGTTTCTTACGGTCCTGTGGGTAAACTTCATTATTTCTTATTATGTTCCATGTTTCCTTGACATGTTTTATTTTTTTATGACTTAGCATTATTGCAGGTGCATCAAATAAAATGGTGGTGATAAAGATGAGAAATATAATAAAAATATACTTCTTGTGTTTGTACGTCATTTCTTGTAGCTCAACTTCAGAACCTTATGAGGAAGTAAAGGTGTGTGTTTAACGGCAGGCAGCAAGATTGTAGAATTCAAATGATCAAAACCACCTGTACATCTACATATCCAAAGTTCTAGACTGCTTTGACTCCAACTAGCATTTCTCCCTGCTCTCCTCCCCACCCCTTTCCAGCGTACTTGATACGTCTGTGATTAAATACGATTCCGCCTGACAATACAATACTGAAAAGAAGCTATCCTCGAGAACGGATGAGGAAAAAGAGCACGAATAAGTGCTGTCCCTCGCAGTTCCTCCTCACCCTTTCTCCGGAATAGCCTTTCAGTACACCCCGTACGCCCATCGTGCTAGATTTAGGAACTCACATTTGATCAGTAGCTCTGCCGGCTGCACCATCCGATCCAGATCAAGCGCCAAGCGCTTTACACCTGTTCGCAGGTGCGCAGGTGGGTGTCCCCACGTGCTGGCGGTGCGGTCGGCACGGCACCGGTACTCCGCTTGCAGTTGTGGGCTCACTCCTTCAGTGCGAGAGAGCCAGAGCGTTCTCGCACCATCGCCAGACTCCTTGAGAGAGGGAGAGAGAGAGAGCGGGGAGTGCGTGCACCGGAATCGCTCCGCAGGACCCACCACACGCCACGCCCCGCACGAGGCCCAGTCGTTACTGCTGCAGTGATAACATCGGACTCGATCGCAGTAGTGTGCGCCGCTGGCTGATTCCGAAGATCGCTCTCGCGCCTCCGTTCTTGTCGCACTTATGGCGGTGCCCTATGTGGGGGATGGCAGGGTCCCATGAGTGCGACAAGGACGGAGGCGCGAGAGCGATCTTCGGAATCAGACGGAAGGCGACGCGAAGCACTGCGCACTGCACACTAGCCGCAGCCCAGAACAAACGGGGGTAAAGGGACTACACAAGACACAAGCCGGCTCGACCAGGTCCAGGGCCGCGATAATGCCGATAATGCACGACCGGAGGCCGGAGCCACCTTGCCACGTTATTGTTGGCTGCTGGCTGAGTCGCGCCCGGCTCGGCTCGGGATCTCGGCCCTTCATTTTCTACGTCTAACAATTGTCGAAGCCATTCGTGTATTACACTCTAAATGTCAATGGACATTTTTTGTAACTAACTATGAACGATTTTGTACGTCACTAGACAAGATACAATATTGTGTGCCGATAGTTACTATTTGTAACGAACTCCACACAATTTGTAACTAACTGCACACAATTAAAATGTGAAAATTGTTTCTAGTTAGTGACGTGCAGAATCGTTCAGAGCTAGTTACAAAAATGTCCATGGTCATTTAGAGTGATAGCTTTCTCAGATGACTCAACTGTAGATGCTATGTTTGTTGAAGAAAAGTGACGTACACACATTTCTCTGGAGGTAATTCTGACAGCGTGGCGTGGTCTTGACATCTACGCGCAGCAGTTAAACGAGTAGTGTGGCAAGAATAACGTCTCAAATAAAGCGCCTGGATGATAAGGTGCGTCGATGCAACAGAGTCTCTCCAAATGAAAGGTGTTCGTCGACTCTTATGGCACCCCCACAATGGCCGTTACCGAGGCGGAACGCCTGCGACAAACTGGATAGCCCAACTTACCAAGCACTCGTGTGAAGGTGGCGGCCTACCCGGGGAGCTCAAGCGCGGGGGGAAGCAGGAGTTAAATTCCTGGTATCCAAAATTTCGTTCCGTCTCCTCCCGATGAGTTGATCCACGGTGGTGATTTACCTATACAACGTAAGAGGTAATCCCCGTCGAGGTAAGTTAACAATGATCGTGTAAGAGGTAAATTGCGCACGAACAGAAATTTACACGAAACATGATTAAGCGAGGTAGTTTGCTTAGAGGTAACGGGCCGCACCGGCGGCACAAGTCTCTCTGACCGAGTTAGTATACAGGGTGAGTCTATTCGTTATCAGCCAAAATTCTGGAGCGGATAGGGGGCTCTTAGAAGTTGTTTGAGAAAGGACACTTGGGGTCGGAAATCGGATGGTAGGGAAGCCCCCCCCCCCCCCCCGCCCGCCCTCCGCTCCTCCGCTCGCCCGCCCCCACCACCGCTCTCTGTATCCGCTTTTGTTCTTCTTAGTTCCGGGCAGCGCTTCATTGAAATACCCTATTGCTGATCAAGCTAAACGGTGGACTCTCGCGCACGACCACGACGCATGGCGTTCGCGCTGCACCACCTGCCGTCTGATTCCGAAGATCGCTCTCGCACCTCCGTCCTTGTCGCACCTATGGCGGTGCCCTATGTTGAGGATGGCAGGCAGGGTTCCATGCGTGCGACAAGGACGGGGGCGCGAGAGCGATCTTCGGAATCAGCCTGCTGGTGGTGGTGGCGCCGCCTCGCCTTGCCCCGGCGTGGTGTGAGGCCATAAACCTCCCGAGGAGGGAAAGCGCAGGGGCTTGAGACCTGAGCTGAGCAAAGCGACCGTTTGCGGAAATGTGGAATAATGCATTTGCCCTGACGGGCGCGGCGGCGGGGCGGGGCGGGGCGGGCTGCTGCAGCCTGGCGATGTGGAGTGGAGGCGGGGGCCGGGCGGGGGGAATCGCTCCTCTCCGAGGTGGTTGCAGATAATTACTCCATTTAGAGGATCGCGTCGCCATAAGCACAATTAAAGTAATGGGCCGCCCTGGCTGGCGGCGGCGGCGCGGCAATCAAGGGGACAAACGTATGAAACACGCTGGCGAGGCAGGGCGGGACCTTAGGATTGCGGCTGGCTCGGTGGAACGGGACCTGTTGTACATGCCCGCGTGCCCGCGCGCGGCCCGCGGCCCGCGCCCGCCTAGTGCAGCACGGCCGACGCGGGTCTCTCTGTCCCACTCGCTCTTTGCTCATGATTAAGAAATCGCGGTGGTAAACCTCGTCCCACACACACAAACGCACGCACGCGCGCACACTTATTTACACACACATCAATGTGTGTTAAGCCGCGCATGAAGAATCGCGGCACCGACGCGGTGCGACAGTCCGGTGATCTTTTCTATCTTTTCTCTCTCCAGCCGGGCGGGGCGGGGCGGGGCGGGGCGGGGCGGGGCGGGGCGGGGCGGGGCGCGGCCGTCTGGGCGCGCAGGTGTCGGTCCGAGCCGAGCCGGTCCCGGTCGGGCTGGACTTGGCTGGGCCGGGGGGGACTTCCTCTAGTGCGAGAGAGAGACAGCAGAGCGTGTCCCATTTGGCACCGTGCTCAGCTCGACCCTGATCCCTGATCCACCCCCGGGTCCCGGGTGTGCCTCCGGTGCCCAGCCCCCCGCGGCTCGCGGCTTGTTCCCGATCCCCCGAGGCCCCCTCCAGCACGTACGTCCTCAAAGACGTGCTCCTAGACGGCAGCGTGCCCGCTGTGATCCTGATCCCTCCCCGGGCTGCGGCTCTCGGTGCGCCCGCCCGTCGCCGCCGCGCCACATCCACGTTGCTTCCGGCTCTTGCGACCCACCCGAGTCACGTGACCCGCCCCGCCCCGGTCCAGCCCGGCACCCGGCACCCGGCACGCTTACAGCTTCCGCGAATAAACCCTCTTCAACTCTTCATCCTGAGAGGACATCGCCTCCTCGGTAAGGTGCCAGCTTCCCGTCATCTGCCACCTCTTCCAGTCTGTAGACTGATTCCGCATGGGACTTTCATACCTCTGTCCTAGTCACAATCATGAGGCACTGCCATTGGGTGGGAGAGAGAGCACCGCGTCTACCTCCCATTGACCGATTTGCGGAATCAGCCTACTGGGTCGTAGTGTCTGGCCGGGAGGCGGGTCGGATTCAACGTTCGCGTGTGTCTGCGGACCTGGCCGAGGAGGTTGAATTTGAGGAGGCTGTCGTGGTGGTGGTCCGGTGGGAGTCTCTCGGGGGGCCATCCATGTGTTGACCCAGGAGGAGGCCCTTGGAAACCGTCCTGATAGTGGCCCTGGAGGAAGCATACGGAAGGCGACCAGTTAGTGACCCTGGAGGTGGCACCCGGTGGGCGTTCAGTTTGAGGCCATGGAGGTGGCACCCGGAGGTCGCAGAGGCCCTGGAGGTATGGCACCCGGGGGGCGTCCAGTTAGTGGCCGTGAAGATGGCACCCGGAGGGCGACCAGTTAGAGGCCCTGGAGGTATGACACCCGAAGGGCGTCAGTTTAGTGACCCTGAGGGGCGCGCCCCTGGCCTGGCCCCGCCGTCTCGGAGGTGTCCGGCGCCGCCATGGCCCTGACCGTCGTGCCGCTGACCGTGGCCTTGGCGCGCGGGGCCGCCGCGGCAGGCAGTGGTCAGCCACGGCTGTGGCCAGCGCCTGGCCGGGCTGGGCCCCGACAGTGGACCACTGGGACAGTGGGGCATTACGCGGCGTGAGGTGTGGTGGGGCGGGGCGGGGCGCGGCGCCCTTGTACAGTACTGGCCGCCCCGCCCCGCCCCGCCCCGCCCCGCCCCGCCGCCGCGCGCTGACTACCCGGTTACCTGGGCAGGGCTCGGCAGGGCACAGTGCGCTGTGGTGCTGGTGCTAGTGCGTCCCCGCCGCCACCGGCCCTACACTCCGCGGGTGCGAAGACCTAAATACCGCACCTCGTGCCGCTGAAAAGAGAAGGGGTGTAGTGTAGAATGGACTTTGTGTTCTTGTCCGCGGCCCGGCCCGGCCCGGCCCGCCCCACCTCGCCCCGCGCCGCTCAGCCAAGAGGGTCCGAGTGGTGCAAATACAATATTATTTTCTTTGCGGCCGTAACTAGCACAGGTACGGCTCTGGGAAGTCACGTGTGCGATTGTCGGTCTTTCCCTGAGCGCATTTTTACAGGATCTAATGGAAAGACAATGCCTTATCCTCAAAAAATAAGAATAAAAAAATGGATAAAAATCTTGTTTTACGCTGGAGACCTCAAATAATTATAAGCCGCAGTTTTTATTTTTATGTTATCAACTTTACCTCGTGCGTGTTCCGTGTCGGCTACGCGCTCCTTACAACTGTGTCTCCGGTCCCCTTCCTCTCAAACGCTTTGGAGTACGAGTGTAACGCGCTGCGCCCGAGTCATCTGAGTGCGTTGAGTGGTACCGGGGGAGGGGGGAGGGGGTAGGGACTACACACTACACACCTTACATGTGGAGCAAGTACCTGGGTACTGTGCGGGCCGGGCCGGGCAGGGGCAGGGCCGGGCAAGGCACGCCATGCTCCCCCCCCCCTCCCCACCTCACGGGGTGCCTTACCGTTTACCGCTACTGGCTTCACCACAACTAGTATACTCTTCTCTTGCTTAAACATGTACCGGGTGTTAGTTTTTTATTTTATTTTATTAATTTTTTAAATTGAAGCTTTGGTCCGTTGGACAAATGGCGTAACGGCATGCGGGGACAGGAAAAGATTATCCAGTCTCAATCTTGAGTAGTGGGAGTGAGCGCCTCGCGGAAAAGGACCGGTGTCCATTCCTCCGCAAGCCCGCGAGTCGCCTGCTCGTCTCGGTGAAGAGCGTGAACCGTAAACCTCCTCCTGCCACCACCACCACCGCCACCACCACCATGAAGGAGGTGCGCCACCCATCCTGCCCGGGGCGACATCACTCGGCCCCGCTGACAGCTGAGCGGCGACACCTGCAGGTGCGGTCGGGGCCCCCGCAGGGCCGCCACCTGCAGCTGATTTGCAGCGCGGCACCGAGCGACGGTCGGTGAAGGCGGTGACGCGCTAAGGTGTTCTCCACCCTCCATACCTCGTCGCCACGACGCCGTTCCCGAAAAGAAAAAAAAATGTCACTAGCTTGGTTTACCGCGGCGCGGCCGTTCTTGACACCCCGTGACATCCGGTGGTCACGTCACCGCGGTCACCAGCACGACGCGCCGCGCCGGGCCGGGCCGGGCCGGTCTGTCACCGTAGATGTGTCACCCGGGTGACGGACAGCTCCCCGCGGACCCCTACTGTACGAAGAGGAGCAGAAGGAACACGATACGCGAGAGGACCGCAAAAATGTTGAACGGGGACGACATAGCCACCCGCTGAGGTCTTTTTCTTTGCGCGGAATTGGGTCAAAAAGGGGAGGTGATTTGCAGACGACGTTTGGCCGGCCCGCGCGTGGTCAGCGTCGGCGCGGCTGGCTGGGGCGTGGCGGGGCGGGGCGGGGCGGGACGGGGCGGGGCGGGGCGGGGCGCGGCGGGCAGCAACTCGGAATGTGGCATGGCGCGGCGCGGCCGGGCCGCGAGAAGGATATGACTTGATCCCGGGGACACGAGCGCTGGCGCCGGGCGGGGCCGGGCGGCGCAGACAGCCCTACTCTTCCCGCCCCTCTCGCCGAGCTGGACGACTCGCATGGGCACTAAGCCAACATGGGTACCCAGCAGGTACCCAGCAGGTACCCAGCAGGAACCCGGCAGGTACCCAGCAGGTGCCCAGCAGGGGAGGCGATGCGGCAGCTCTCGGCTCGCGGCTCGTACACGTCGGGTCGGGTCGTTCCCGCCCGCCTCCTTTCTTTGACTTACTTCAGAAGTCTCTTTGCCGATGAAAGTACTTCCCCGCCTGCTGCAGGCGGAGGTGGTTATCATCGGGACGGTCCGGGCCGGGATGGCCGCCTGGTGCCCTGCTGCACAGAACGGCGTAACCTTGTCCGCGAGTTGCGAGGTTTCTCCCTCGCGTTGCCGCGGCGCATGCAGCCGCACTGCAGCTGCACAACAAGGGCCGGGCCGGGCCCGGGCCGGGGCCTGGCAGCACGCAACACGCACCGCTTTAATAACTCGAGTGTCGTGGGTTCTAATACCGTTGAATCGCCGAGCAGATTTCTCCGCTACTCTACAGCCACAGCCACGGCCCACGGCCACGCGAGCCGCGCGCCGTGGGGATAGTCAATGAAAAAGCATCTCGAATATTTGTATGCGGCGGGTACGTACGTACTTTCATCGAATCGCGCTCGAAAAACAGAAAACGAAAGCCGAACCGTTAAATCATAATTTAACGAAAAATCGGAGTACTTTCTCTTATTTCTTTTTCTCGTCTGTGTATTCATCTCTCAGCTGACAGATGGCGGGAGGGGGGAGGGGTAGGAGACCTTGGCGCTGTGGGCCGGTGCGGTGTACGGCTTTGCAGTACTACAGGTCCCAGCCCGGCCCGGCCCGGCCCGGCCCAGGCAAATGATAAATGTTTTCAACAAAGCATGATGCACAGCGCAGGAAGGACGCCTGCTCTTCCCGAGCCCTGGCCCTCCCCTCCTCTCTCTCTCTCTCTCTCTCTCTCTCTCTCTCTCTCTCTCTCTCTCTCTCTCTCTCTCTTTCTCTCTCTCTCTCTCTCTCTCTCTCTCTCTCTCTCTCTCTCTCTCTCTCTCTCTCTCTCTCTCTCTCTCTCTCTCTCTCTCTCTCTCTCTCCTCTTCTCTCTTCTCCTGAAACAAGTAAACGGAGGGAGAGAGAGAGAGAGAGAGGGAAGTAGTGAGCTGACCCCGTTCTGTCACTTGCCTACCGTGTAGCGTGTAGCTGCGCCTCGCCCAGCCCAGCCCAGCCCGGGCCGTATAGGAGTGTTTCGCGTACCGCGAATATCGCCGACGCGACGCGATATGCTGCGCGGCCCTGCCGAGTCTCCACGGTAAATCCAGGTGTGTGAATGTCGCACACTTACAGAGGTGTGAATTTTCCTATACGTCATTGGAGGGACGACGAGCAGAGATATATATATGCGAACCTCGAGCTCAGAGCAGATAGCCGCGAGCCCCTGGGAGAGTGGCCTGTACTGCAGCGCAGGGGTGTTGGCGGGGGTTGCCTACCTCGCGCTTCGCAGGCGCTCTCGGACGCGTTTCCTGCCCACCAGAGACACCGAGGGCCGGAGGCAGCCACCACTTCGATTTTGGATGTAACAGGATTGCGTGATTACAGGGATTACATATGCAATTTTGTGCAATCAAACATGAATTTCGGGGTCTAAGACCATTAGATGAGAACAATAGGTGGACTTCAGTGATAATCCTCAAAATTTGGTATTACACGGATTACGCAGGGATTACACTTTCAGAGGATTACGGGAGTGGTGGCCCCCTCGCCCACCACTCCTTTAATGGTGCTCCCTTGGAACACTTATTGCAGGCGTCACCGCGGGCGTCTTCTGTACCTGACCCCAACCAGGCGGATGCGTGCTGTGCTCGAGAGAGCAGAAGCCCTCTCCGGCGGAAAAAAAAAGGGTCGTGTGCTGCACTGGTAGGGAGTCGAACCCGCGACCAATGCGTACAGCCAAGCGCGAAGATGAGCCGCGCGGCCACGAAAGAAAAAGTTGGCAGAAGAAAATAACGACTTTGCAGCGGCGGGGAGTCGAACCCGTGACAGACAGCGAACATTACACGCCGCCCGCCTGTCTTCTCCCCCCACCTCGCGCATGCGTGTCGTACCCGATTGCTCTGGTTATTTTCGAGGTCGAGTTCGATATATATCGTGCCTGTGGACCGAATGCTCGACGAGGATGTTGTGCCTCTGGACTCGAGTGCCATCGGACACAACACGGCGGCGGGGACAGGCGCTGCGACGGCATGCGACAGCACGGACACACAGTACACACACACATACGCGCGCGCACACACACACACACACACACACAATCTTGTTGTACACGTGTAGCATTCCGCTGTCACCCGCCGCTCTGGGCCGTCACGTGGCCAAGACCCTCCCCCTCGCTTACATCTCATGACGCCCTTGACGAGTTATGGTTCCGACACCTGAAAGCACATGTTAACGGTACAGGCGCGCCTCGCCGAGTGTGTGAGAGAGAGAGAGAGAGAGAGAGAGAGAGAGAGAGAGAGAGAGAGAGAGAGAGAGAGAGAGAGAGAGAGAGAGAGAGAGAGAGAGAGAGAGAGAGAGAGAGAGAGCTGTTATTCAGTGAACGGAGGTAGGGCTTAGGTCTATATGTTCTCTCCACTAATAACCCTGACTTGTCTTTCTTTCTTGTTTTTTTTTCTTTCTTTTTTTTTTCCAGTTTCCCTTTAAGTCACACCGTATCAGAATTGTGTGTTGGGGGATACTGACTGGAGCCTTTGTAGTTCGTAAAAGTATGGAGTTAATACCAATAACCAATAACCAAGCAGGAGTGGGAATCGAAAATATTTATTTGTTTTGTATTGTAAGCATAATAAAGAATTAGTTTCAAAAGTTAGGTACTCTATCATTTTGTTATGTGTTTGTTTGATACTTATTGAAGCTTCTGCGTAGAGCCGATGGCAGCCGGGCAGCCGTCGAGCTTTGGTTTGTTCCGTTCACTGTGAGAAAAAGGCGTGAGGGTTACGGAAAAAAAATGTCCTTGACAAATGTCGTTAAATTACGAGTACTTTTTGACACCATGCATGTGTCGACTTAGTTTTTCTTCAACGGGCAAAGAATTTGCTCTCGCAGATTTACGACTGCTGTCATAAATTTCCGCCGCTTCCCATGCACCGGAGTTTTCCTCGTGCCTGATTGACCACAGGCATTACATCGCCGTTTGTGCCGAGACAATGTTCCGAGAGCAGCCGAGGCGTAGGCCGGGGCCGGGGCCGGGCCGGGGCCGGGGCCGGGGCCGGGGCCGGGCGCGCCGCGCTGCCCCCGATGGGCTCCTCAGGGCACCCGAGGCGGCACCTGAGGGGGCACTCGAGGGGGTACCTGAGGGGGCACCCGACACGCAAACAGTACTGACCTGCGCGCCTCGCGGCGCCCGCGCGCCCGCGCGCCCGTCCCACTGGACTTTCTTCGGAATAGCCGCACACTGCAAAAATAGTTGGTGACCTAAACCTCACTGATTTAAAAAATTATATACTTGTAAAGTATATATATACTTGTAAAGTTACGACTTTTTTCATAAATTCCTATTACGACACGGAGTCGTAAATTTATGACAGCAGTCGTAATTCTACGAGAGCAAATTCTTGCCCGCCGACGCATGGTGTCAAAAAAATCTGGTATTTTTACAACTTGAAGTCGTAACTTTACGAAATTTGGCATGGATTTTTTTTTCCCGTAACCCTTTTTTTCAACTTTCAACTTTTTTTTCGCAGTGCTAGATCTATATCAAAATTAAAATCTAAATAGCTCAGCCTGCATTTCACTGAAGGGTGTGGTGGACCTCCGGGCTGAGCCAAGCGTGATGGGATGGGACCGACCCGGCAAGCTTGCCAACATGAAAAAAGGAAAAAAAATCGAGTTTTCTAAATTGCAATCTGGAAGCGCCGCAGCTAGAGGCCCTTTCGGGGCCTGACAAGCTCAGCCCACCGCGTGCCCCTCGTGCGCTTACCTTGTATGAAATAAAATAAAAATAAAACAACTACTCTGTATGGATAGGGTCGCAACGAGAGCAACACGTGTGAAATTGGAATGGTTCCGGATATGGCATCCCGACCACGCCCCGCTCCGCCGTAGCCAGAGAGTGTCCAGCCGTCGTCGGCCGGCCGGCCTTATCAATGTCTATGGGATGGGGACACTTTCCTTGCGTCCCATATACGCGCGCGGACCATGAGAGTAGTGCGGAGGGGACGGGCAGCTCGGGCGGGGCAGGGGGCGGGGCGGAGAACCAGCTGGTGGTAGGGACGCGCCCCGCCCGCCCGCCGCGCCGCTCGTGTGTTCGCAATGTGATACAGAGAGATTACTCCTGTTTCCCATTCTTTAATCACGTGTGGATCTCCGGCACGCCAGCCGGGCCCGAGTGCTAGTGCTCCGTCATGTGCTTTCATTTTTGTTCGTGCGCGCGCCGCCCTCCTTGCAGTTAAAGGTCTTTTTCAGGTCTTTACCGAGGGACAAAAGAAAATCAACTTGTGCTGCTTGTAATCCTCCACTGTAAGAAATATGTTCGTAGATTTACGATTTATTTTGTAAATTACGACTTACGAAAGATGTTGTAAATTTACGACATCCCATTCTTGCTTGTAATTGAATTGCAAGTCGAATTTTACGATAAGTCATCGTAATTTTACAGCTCCACTTCGTGGAAAATTTTCCCGTAAACCTAAGACAATTTTTAACTGTGGATCGCTGACCCTTGGCGGAATCTCTCAAGCAGTTTGTGTACAATGATTTTTTAAAACTTTTTTACATTTATTGATTTAATTTTTTGTTTTTATTCTTCTTTTGATTTTTCAAGGCAAATTTCTGTCAGTTTTCAACAAACTTTCACCCCAAGAAGGGATTTTTTAAAATTTTATCTCGTTTTCTTTGTTTAATTATTCTTGATTTTTCGGATTTTTCTGTATCTTTCTTCTTCATTTTTTTTTTTTTGAAAGTAAATTTTCTAAATGATTTTGTTTGGGGCCGTACAATAATTTTCCGACGTGACTCTCCCCTCAAACGGTTGTGTTTTAAGGCCCTGCTGTTGTAAGTCTACGCGCGTGCGTGCGTGTGTGGTAGCGAAAGGGGTCCCGGCCCGGTCCGGCTCGCGTGGCGACGGTGTGGGACGTCCGCGGGAGATACAAGGCCCCCCGCGACCTCCGGCCCGGCGCTGACCCCCGGGGAGGCTCTGGCCCTGAGGGGGCTCCAGGGACACGTGGGACGGGCAGCGAGAGTGACCCCGCGAGGGCCCCCGCCCCCACGGGCGCTACCAGGGCGGCCACTTTCGCATTCAGTCCTAGTACTGTGCCGGGCAGGGCCGGACCCAGCCGGACAATGCGCTATGAAGTCTATCTACCAGCCTGGCACGACGCTCACCACGGGAATACGCGAAGAGTTTCGCAAAACTTTGAGGAACTAGACGCTGATTTTTAAAATGGCCCCGTCTCTGTATAGTGCCATCATATGTACGTACCCATTAAAACCCAAATAAAGTGCTCGAAATTTTGAAAAAAAAAAATATATACCACGCGAAATGAACAATGAAACTACACGTGAGACATGTATAAAAATTGTAATTTTTAAATTTTTAGTTTTACAATTATCTGCACTCTTGTTTTAGCATGCACATGACACACGAGAAATTGCGTTCACTTTCCAGACTCAAGGACCTCATTTTGTAATAGAACGCTCCGCTCCCGTGAAGAATTGAGAGGGAAAAATTGGTTCAAATTAAGACATAATTTCTGCATATTTCCTATAAAACATTCAACACTCCAAATCCAAGTGTGGAACATTCATACGCAAGGTTGGATCGAACAAAATGTTCTACGCAAGAAAGCGTGGAACACAAAATGTTCCAGGCAAAGAGGCTCGGACCACTAAATGTTAATTTTACGCATGTAAACGTATGGAACATTTTGTGTTCCACGCTTCCATGCGTGGAACTTGGATGTTCCGCGCAACCTTGCGCAAGAATGTTCCATCCACACTTAGATCCGAAGTGAATTCTTAGCTAAGTTGGCTTGTTTCTACCTACGCTTGCTTCACACGTGGACATGACATGCTGACGAGCGCGCCTTGGCGTGCTGCACCGCACTTTCCAGCCATGTGAAGTTCAGCTTATCGCTTTGGGTTCGAGCGGGGCCTGGCGCGGCGGGGCTGGAGCGATTGTCAAGGCGCTGGGCGCTGCTGGCTCTGGCTAGGGCGGGGCGGGGCGGGGCGGGGCGGGGCGGGGCCGACCGATGCCCGTCAGGAGGACAGCATGATGCCCTAAAATGTCCCCCGTGGCTCCGCCGAGCTGCCGCGCCGTATCGTGACCGCGCGAAATATGTGTCACTGCGGTGGTTTGGCGCCCCGCCCGCGGCCCCGCCCTGCCCCAACGCTTGAGGCGATTATATTGGTCTCGTGCAGTCAGGGCAGCGGGGTACGCACCCCACCCCACCCCGCCCCAACGGCCTGGTATTGTCGTGGCTCGTTCGTCAATTCCATCACCCTCCTTGTCCCCACCTGTACTTTGAAATGTCTATATAGATCTTCATTCATTTCTAAATAAACCAATAAAAACTCCGTGTATCACAGTGAAAAATATGTTCATACGTGTACGATGTATTTTACAATTGACTTTTAACAACATGTTGGACATTTCACACGACAACCTTCCATACTTGCTCGATTTTATGTCGATGCGCAGTGCTTTTACATTTACGATCTTGAATTGTAATTGTACGACATCTTCCATGAAAAATTTTCCTTTACCCTGTACGACAAATGCTCTCAGCGATATCTTGCGGAGCTCTGAATATGAATTTTTGAGCAATATCTTCGGCCCTCGGGGGCAACAACTCCTCATTTCAATGGACAAAAGTCCATTGTGAATTTTCAAAGGGATTGTATTTTTTTTTTCTCAAGTCTTGCTTTTTATTTTTCAGATTCCTAAAGACTTTCCAAATATCACCTTTTTTGAAAGTGGCGATTTTATCCTAAATTTTGACATCCAATTATTTTTTTGAATTATTTCGTATTACTTGTTGTTTGTTTGTTTGTTTGTTTGTTTGTTTGTTTGTTTGTTTGTTTGTTTGTTTGTTTGTTTGTTTGTTTGTTTGTTTGTTTGTTTGTTTGTTTGATTCAACCGATTTTTGGGGCCGTTCACAACGACCTTATCGGCACCGGCGGCGGCATGGTCTCTGCCCTGCGCGCCGCGCCGGCCGCCCGGAACCCCTCTGTGAGCGACCAGATTTGTTGTCCAGGTCAGGGTCTCATCCTCATCTTTAAGCTTCTCTGCTCAGATGTGCTCTAGCGGCTCTTCAAGGGAGAAAAAAGTTGCCAAGGACATTCTACTATTATGGAAGGAGAAATGAGAAATGCGACGAAACGATACGTGACCGCGCGGTGGACACCCGCCACGCTGTATTGTACGTATGAGAAATTCAGGGAAGACCAATGGAGCGCACTTTCCCGCCGCCGCCGCTGGCTCCATCCATACGAGCTGCAGGTCGGTTTGTGATTTTTTTTCCCGTCCGCCAGCTAACGCTACGCAGACTGGCTCTTTCTCTATACTCACACTTTGTGCAGCAAGAAGAATGCGCGTGTCTAGTGGGCAAACTCTTCGGCAGGAGTGGATTCATGTTGCCCAGCAGGCAGGCGACGAGTCGAAGATGCTTCCTGCCTAATCGGAGCAGGAAAATCCTCAGATTTTGAGGGAGTTTCCTTAAAAAGTCTCAATCTAGATCGGACTTGGAAGCATATGACATTTCAGTGTGTTTTTTTTCTTCTTTTTTTTTCTTTTTTTCTGGAGGACGTTTTTTGTTTGAATTGGGAGAGGAATGCGGTGAATGACAGGTGTCAATTCCTGCGGAAGTTTTTCCCTTCCGAGTGTGTGCCCGGCTACACGCAAAAAAAAAATTCGCGTCTGAGCGGGAAAAAAAAAGCCACAGGTGTACTAATTTTTTAGCAGTCTGGGGCGCAGCTGATTTGTAATCTTCCATGCTATTTTCTAGCTACCCTCCTATTTATTTTTCCGCGCTGTTCAAAATTTTTAGTCGTAGTGCAAATTTTTCATTTCTAATTTCAGCTAAGCGATTTTTTTT
This sequence comes from Frankliniella fusca, assembly GCA_029379305.1. NCBI lineage: Eukaryota > Metazoa > Arthropoda > Insecta > Thysanoptera > Thripidae > Frankliniella > Frankliniella fusca. The sequence continues at coordinate 487,943 of JAHWGI010000083.1, read as the reverse complement.
CCTGTGCGGCGCGACGCGAGACGCCCCGGCTAGTGCTACGAGCAATGGGCAGCACGCCGCGCGACGCGCCTAGCTTTTTTTTTTTCCTGAGAGCACAAGCTAGCTGACATTACATGACACTAAATACTAATACAAGCTAGCTGACATTACATGGTACTAAATACTAATTCAGTGTAGCTAAACTATATGTAACGTCATCTGCTACGAACTCCCACAAGGGGGAGGCAGGGGCCTGCTTTTTGTTAGGCAAAACGGTGTCACATGTTTGTAGAGTTTGCCTAGTGGGCAGGCTTCTGCGTCCCACAAGTGTATTATTGGTGGGGTGGGCAGTTTTGTCTCACTGGTAAAACGAAGGCGTAACCTTTTGCGTACTGAGACTGAGATTACGCTTGAAATAAAGAATAATAAGTTCATCCGCTCCAACTTGTCCCATCTAAAAGTATGAGAGAATATCTATCCTACGATTTACTTCAACCGTAACTGTACGCCTCATTTAAGAGTGTAGTTACGCCTTAGATTTACCAGCGCTCCTTAACTGACAAGTGAGCGGGAATATCTCTGATTGACGGATGCATTTACTACTTCCCGAGAAGAGTACGCCGAGAGCTCTGTGCGCTGCTGCCAAAGTCCTATGGCATATTACGAGGCCGATGTCATGTCGCCGCAAACAGCAGCCCTCCTGAGTCAGCAGCGGTCCCATGAGGTATAAAAATGCAAGAGGGAATGTGATGGGCCCTCCGCCCTCCCCGCCCTGCCCTGCCCAGGGCAAGGCACTCTCTCTTACTTTCCTTAGCGGGTGGCGGCGGCGTGGTCAGGTGTAGGTCACTGCCGGGCAGAGCCGGGGTCTCTTACTCATGACTAAATCTACCGCGCGCTGCCTGCCAGCCCCGCCAGCCCCGCCAGTCCTTCCTGACAGCCGAGGTGCCTGCCTGCCTGCCTGCCTGCCTGCCTGCCTGCCTGCCTGCCTGTCTGCCTGTCTGTTCCTATCGTCCCGGCGCGGCGGCAAGTAGCGGCAGCACTTTGTGAGTAGCAGGTTGCGCTGCGCTGTCGCCGCCCTGCTGGCCAACAGGACCCGCAGGACAAGCAGCAGGACCTGCAGGACGGGCCAGGGCGGCGCCGCCCGGGCCGAGCAGGGGTCACGCCCGACGCCCGCCTCTCGCCTCGCCATCTCGTTGAGGGGTCCAACGTGCACTGCTCACAAAAAGTTGTGACAACGAGTCTGTAGAGTACTTTATTTCGCCTTTTCCTTCTTGACGCGCGTGCGTGTGTGTGTACACACACACACACACAGATATACATACACTCACAGACACGCTCTCAATTACCGCGGCATTGTGCCTTTGCTGCGTTGCTCTTCCTCTCTCAGCAGTGCTTTCTTTCCTCTCGTGGCCATAGTGGAGCCGCGGACGACGCATGCCGCCGGGGGCGGGGCGGGGCGGGGCGGGGCGGGGCGGGGCGGGGCGGGGCGGGGCGGGGCGGGGCGGGGCGGGGCGGGGCGGGGCGGGGCGGGGCGGGGCGGGGCGGGGCGGGGCGGGGCGGGGCGGGGCGGGGCGGGGCGGGGCGGGCGCCCCCGCATGCCGCACGACATGTCGTCACATTGTCGTACTTTGCATTTCCGGAGGCCGCCACGCGGTCGGTGAGCGGCCGCGCGGGCCGCGGGAGCGCGGGGAGCCTCGCCCGCCGCCACGCCCCGCCCCGCCCCGCCCCGCCCCGCCCCGCCCCGCCCCGCCCCGCCCCGCCCCGCCCCGCCCCGCCCTGAGGTTGTACGTTGTACTACTAGGTTGTGGCCGCGCGCCGCGCCAGAGCCGTTTGTGATATTGAATGAGCTCCCGCCCGCCCCGCCCCGCCCCGCCCCGCTCTGCCCTGGCCGGCTGGCGCCCCCCACCAACTGGCCCCCACCCCACCCCGCCCCACCCCACCCCGTGCGGCGGCCGGGCCGGGTCGGGCTGGACGGTCTCGGAGCGGGGCTCCCCACAGTCTACCCTAGTCCCTCCGGCACGCCGGTGCAACTCCAGCCGGCACCGTCCCGACGCCAACCACCCCGTGTCCTCCGCTCCGCTCCGCTCGGCGTGTCGACGACGGCCACCTCGAGCGTGACGTCGCCGACGTGTCGGCACGGCCGCGCGCGCGCCCGTGGTGTGTGTGTGTGTGCGCGCGTGTGCTGTGCGACTGTGTGTTTGTGTGTGTGTAATGCTCTGACGGCATGGCGGGCGCGTCCTCCGGCTCCCACTTGGTGTGGCTGGTGCTGCTGCTGCTGCGCGGAGGCCGCGCGGCCGGCGCCTCGGCGCGCACCTGCCGCCAGGACGACGTGACGTTCGAGCTCATCACAGGCTTCGTGTACTCCGCCCCCAAGGACGTGCTGGACACGCGCACCGGCACCCTCAAGCTGTCCGAGTGCATCGCCGCCTGCCAGGAGCACGCCGACTGCCAGAGCCTCAACTTCGAGACGGGGCTGTGCGTGCTCTTCTCGTCCAGCGCCGAGACGCATCCAGGTAGGCGTCGAGCGGCCCACGTCACAGTGCGGGCAGTCCTCAGCGGGAAGCAGCTCGGAATTTTTGTGTTATTTTTCTTTTTTGAATTTTCAGCGGAAATTTCCCTGAGATTTTATTGAATAACTTTTATGAATTTCCCGTGATTTCTTCGTTTGAATTTTTCGTAAATTTTCCTGGGCTACGTTGTAATTGAAATCCGAAGTGTAGTTAACGCCTCGCTTAGTCCTCTTAGGCTACTTATATAGGTCTCTGAAGTGCCTTGAAGACGTTGTATTTGTGAGGAATAATGATCCCGAGCAGTGGATGTAATTTCACCCTCATTACCTACCTGAGACATATTTCTGAAACCCTATTTCTTTTGATGGTTTGCACCAGTGCGGATGGCAAATTATTTCCGCAGGTGGCCCGCACAATATCGACGGATTGAAAGCAAACGATGTAAAATCAGTGCTCTTGGCCCCCCAAAAATATATCACTGTAAATGGAGGACTCGACTTTCTCGCTCCTGGGAGAGCGTCTTTTCTGTACCAAATTTTCATGACCCTCGGAGAGAGAGATAGATTAACATCGCTCTATTGGAGTCATTTGGATTGCGTTTTCGGCAATGTGCTTGACTCTTTTTGAGTCAAAGAATCAAACGTCTCTTTATTGGAGTCACTTCAAAATATCAGAAAAGACTCGTTTTGAGTCGTTGAAGCAAACTTCACTTTTATCAAGCGATGAAGAAATGCTTCGCTGAATACGGGCGAGAAATGTGACTAGAATAATTTCAGTGATGCGAGGAATTCCCGGTGCCTTTTTTAATCAAAGAAATAATTTCGAGGCGCAGCAATTTTTTTTTTTTGTTTTCATTTTTTTTTAAATAGTTGAGAAATATCACACAATATTCAGCTCTTTGAGTGACCATATGTACTTCGTTACCTTTCCGTCCCGCCTCATTGCCAGTTGGGAGAACGAGGTGATCTTCTGCTCGCGCAGCGCGCCCGGGCGGGGCGGGGCGAGGCGGGGCGAGGCGGGGCGGGGCGAGGCGGGGCGGGGCGAGGTGGGGCGAGGCGAGGCGGGGCGGGGCGGGGCGGGGCGGGGCGGGGCGGGGCTCGTGCGCAGTGCTGTGCAGCGCAATGCAATGCACCCGTGCAGGCGGTGATTGAAGTCGGCTCCGCGTCGGACTGCATCTGCAGCCGATAAGGGGATCTGGATCAAGGCCAAAGGTTGGCTTGGGGTTGATAGAGGGAACGCTGGGAGCTCGCCTTCAGCCTAATCACAGAAAAAGAAAAAAAACAGTATGTGCGTGTGCAATTGTAGGTACTATCTACATCACAGGTCCAATAATAAAACAAATTCAATTACTTCTCGTCGGTGACTTGAACGCACGAGGGCTGTCAGAGCTGCAGGAATGGCTGCACATTTCAGTCCTCGCTCTTTCGCTCTCTCTCTCTCTCTCTCTCTCTCTCTCTCTCTCTCTCTCTCTCTCTCTCTCTCTCTCTCTCTCTCTCTCTCTCTCTCTCTCTCTCCCGAGCGCGCGCGTGCTCTCACTTCCTCTCACATCACATGCGCAGTGCACATGCACTCATGCACTCGTTCACTTTGTCGGGATCACACGTGATCCCGTGGCGTGTATATGAAGTGGCGGCGGGCAGCACGTACGGCACATTCATATTGGAGTTCACGTTCGCGTTCACCCCATCATACGCGGGCACGTACCGACGTGTGTGTGCAGCGTGCAGTGTGTGCCCGTTTAGATGCATGATGGATGAGTGGTCAGGGCGGCAGGGGAGCGAGAGAGAGAGAGAGAGAGAGAGAGAGAGAGAGAGAGAGAGAGAGAGAGAGAGAGAGAGAGAGAGAGAGAGAGAGAGAGAGAGACGAGAGAGAGAGAGAGAGACCAGAGTTGGCGAGAAATGTAACGCTCGTCTCTCCTGAGGCGCGAAACGACGCATTAATCGGTCACCTCGCCAGAAATTGCAGCGTAATTTATTATTGTGATATTTGACTCAAGGAGGACGCCGCCGGGGAAAGAGGCGAGGGATTAGGGAGAGGGAAATGAAAAAGTAGGAAATGCTGGAGGTAAGGAGACAAATTGACTTTGGCACGCCTCGTTCTCTCCTTTCCCTCCCAAAATGGAAGCTGAGTCACTGCGCGGGGCCGCCGTGGGCCGCGCCGGTCGCGCTGGCGTGCGTGTCGCCGCGGCGAGAGAGGCTGAAGGGAAAAGGACGGCGAATCGCGGAAAAATCGGCTGCACCTTGATGAGGTTGCGGGGAGTGGGAGGGGCCGGGCCGGGCAGGGCAGGGCCGGGGCCGAGCGCCTGCGGGCCACAGGGTGGGCAACCCCGCGGGGCTCGCCTGTGCGCAGGCCGGAGCGGAGGCCTACCCTGCCCCTGTGGGGAAAACAATAACTCTCTGCTCTCGATTGTCGAGTACAAAAATGTAGCCAATTTTGCCTTTTTTCCCCCGTGAATATCGTGTTTTTAAGCCTTCCGCTTGGGCGTGTGAATAGGAATGTGACGTTACAAAAATATATAGAGATTCCGATAACGATTCCCAATTTCGCTCTCAAATGTAAAAGCTAGCTCTTCTTTAGTTTTGGTTGGTGGTTGAAGTTCGATTTTGTGTGAGAGATATGAGGTGGATTAAAATTATGATTTGGCACTAGCACGTAGTTTGGACCGTATAGATTCCCATTCTTTCTCGTCAGGGACGTAATTAGGGCATGTGTGAGGGGGGGGGGGGGCGATGCATCGCGGGTTGCCTAACTTTAGGGGCAAACCTCGAATTCTACTTTAATGTCTAGTATTCCGTTACGATTCTGTGTATTGTATTCTGTGGACTCAAGAAAGGCGAAAGGCGGGGCCACCACTGCGGCTCAGTGCGCCCCGTATGACAGCCGAAAATCGGAAATTTGGGTCCCCTTCGGGGACCCGAGCAATCGCCCCCATCGCCCCCCCCCCCTAATTACGT